>CM037924.1:13363061-14595561 GCA_021346845.1 Apeltes quadracus
AGCGGTATCGGAGGAGCCTGCACACAGAGGCCTGAGACAGACGGATCAGCAGATCTGTGAGGAACCTGGAGGCCTGGCAGCCGCTACAAGCCGCCTTTTGTGTCGGGTCACGTGCACGCAGCCTGGACGCTGTGCTTCTCTCCAACACGCACACACAGACACGAGCTTGGACACACTTTTGACATTGCCAAGTTTATTCAAGAGGGTGGTTCTTCCCGCATGTGGAGACCTGCTCGGCTCCATCTACAACTGTTTCTTGGTATAAAACTAGTGTGAAGGTAAAAGTGAGAAGGAAGAAAATGACTAAAACATTACCCCAAGAAAATGTAGTATTTTTAAAGTAGCAGTCAGTGCAGTCCAGTGAGAGCTTAACTAGTCAGTACCTGGATTCATAATGACAACGGGGAAATTTGGTGGCGGATTACTGGCATCTGTTGGCAAAACTGTGAACTCCAACTCAGCACACCAGAAAATCTTATAACTGCATATTCTGTCACATCTTGTTTGTAGACGTGCAAATGCTTCCAAGGTTTCGTACACGTTTTGAGAGGTGGACTAGCACATTGTTGGTTTGGGCTTTATCATTATTTCATTATAATTAAAAAAAATAATGCCATTCTTCCCCGTTACACAACAGTGGAATAAGATTTCTGGCAAAAACATCAGAGATGGATATCTTAAAACCCAAATAAATCTCTTTGTCATTTATATACATGAGCTGTACTATGTTTCGGGCCCAAAGAACTGCTAACATGCAGAATAATCCAAATCGTGTAGCAATTGGGAGGAGGGTTGATGTCATGTGAGTGTCACATAGGTTTTTCTTTCTATTTTCTATAAATCCACATAAACTTGTGCTCATCATAAAAATTAAACATGGTCAAATTTGCGAGGCTGGAGACCATTGGAAGTAAAAAAGAAAATGTGCTGTTTTGGGGGGAAATTGCCCCTCCAATGCTTTAATATTATCTCAGAATTAGAGATGCTAAATGATGAGAACAGAGAAGAACAGATTAACAGAGGAAGCTGCGAATGGAAACATTGCTGAGGTGTGACTTTTCTCACAGTGACTATTGGATCTCTTATTAGAGAAAATCGGAATGACATTTTTTCACGGCACATGTATTGAGTTAATGTAAAAGGAACATATTAACATGTACAGCATATTAGTAATACATATAATACACATGGTCAGTGTTTGTGGTATCTTTCTGGTATGTAAATACTTCAACAATATGTGAAATAAAGTTATAAATTCTTGGGTTCACCGCCTTTAAACCTAATGTACAGTATGTGAATATACAAAAATATATGACAAGTGTTTTTAGGCAAAATAACTTTTCCACAGCTGCAAAAAGGGATAAATACTCTAAACACAATAAATCCATCTCAAGCAAAGGGCACTCACATTACTGGCTTTGTCCTGTAACAATGTCGTGGGTTTTGTCTTGACATACTAAATGGGCCTGTGGCTTGCTGAAAAGTGATGGTGATACCTGGTTTACACATGTTATTCCTTTAAAAAATGCTCATGTGCAGAATATTAGATATTCTCCAGGTTTGACCAAAAGTAAATGTGTTGTTTTTTTTAGGCTATGACTGCCAGCAGAAAGTAAGATTGGTATAATATTAAAGTACATTTACAGTATGTTTGAAGATTCAGTCTGACTAAGTGTCAATCTATCATACTTAATCCCCTGGGGAAAGTTTCTTATTTTATACAAATTTTATATTCCAAGAATTCATCTCCTGCGGGTGAGTTTACTGTAACTTCATACAATCTTTGCTCCCTCTGGTGGCGGCATCCTGTAGTGCAGTCACAACAAACTACAAGAGTTCATCTGTCAGGACTGACCAGCAGGACCAGGTGCTGGAGTGTGTGGGTTCATAGTTTTTACGCCTCTTCAAAGTTCGTTTATTCATTTCTTTAGATCCACACTCATATTTTTACAATGTCGGGGCCGGAAGTCGATCCCCAGGTCAGGCTCTTCAGTCTGCTTTGACGTTTTTAGCTCACTTCTTATGCGACCCAATCATGACCTTTGAGACGAAGTTGACGATGGCGCTGGCCGGCTGCTCGGGGTCGTGTTCGGCGAACAGGTGGCATATATTTTCAGTCTCACTCTGAGATTTCCTGGCTACAAATCCAAAGATCCTGGAAGAAAGGTACACAAACGGACAGGAATAATCATTCAAGAGCTTACCTACTGCATTTAAATTCAAACTTCTCTAAAAAAAATGTCACTTTTCGCAGGCCTGAGGTGTCAATGTAATAGGTTTGTAGTTTCCGTTTTGACGGTAAAACGCTTTTGTGGCAAATTAAAGCAAACTGTCAGACCTATTCCGCAACAAAATAAAGGTTTTCATGGTCTGTCCGTGTGTGTGTTGAATGTGTAAGCAGTTGAGTAAAATGACACGTATTGTGTTATACACACGATGAAGCAAAGGCACTCACTTTGCAGTAGAGCCGCTGCCTCTTGTCCATCTGTTTGGGACGGAGCAACACAAGGTGTCACACTCATGGCCGTTAAAGGTTTGCATTCATGCATCACAAATAGGCATCGATATTATAGTAAATATAAAAACCAGTCCTTTAAAATATGCTCATACCAGGACAAGGACCTACCAAATTATTATATACTCTAATCACATCTTTTAATACATTGAATACGATATGTGATTTTTTTTTTTCAAAGCCCTCCAGCTGTTTTAAAATCCAAGATGTGAACTGTCTTCAGTCTGAAATCTCCTTTATTGTTCTGAAGAACAACAAGTAAATAAATAGATACAAAATAATGCTGAATAAACTACTGAACCATTATCTCTTCGGTTCTCTGTCTTCCCACAAGACGTATTCTCTTTGTCAAACAACTCGGTCACATTAACATCAATGTAAACACGTTTTACTGCATCTTGTAGGCGCATAATCACATAATCATCGTCTCTACCAGTGAATGGCATTTCAAGAGGAATATGCAGCCTGAGAGGAGATGTGCTTTTTACTTCAATATCAAGATGAATAACTGCATCATGTGATACTCACTTCCTGCCCTGTGGGTCCAGAGAACAGAAGATGACAGTGTTGACCGCGTAGTGTCTCCTGAAAAACAACCTGCGGGAACAAACAGAGGCTGTGTGTGTGTGTGTGTGTGTGTGTGCGTGCGTGTGTGTGTGAACACGGTGATTCCCTCGCACTCTAAAAGGATCCCCACTCACTTCCTCTGGTTGTCAGTGAGCGTGATTCCCTGTGCCGACACCTTGAAGTGGACGGCGGTGGACGCCGGCGGGGGGTCCGTGGAGAGGGTCAGCGTGGTGGCCTTCTGCACCGCCTGATGCCCCGTCAGCGACTCCAGCTCCACAGAGCCCAGGTACCACACGTTACACGCTGAGCCAGAGAGCAGTTATCAGCGCTTTGTTCACGGCAAACACAGTTATCCTCGCGTACGTAAGAAGTGAATGTCACACAAACACAGAGATCTGAGAGCGTGCGTGGTGGCTGTTTCTGCACCTGCTCCCTGTTTGAGGAGCTCCGCTGCTGAATTGGTCGCCGTCTGTGCGGGAGAGTCGCTCCGCTCCTCCATCGGGTCTGTAAGCAACGACATGGAGGGTTTACTGAGGGGGAAACGCACACGTTTCATCTTGCACTAGTAAGGCTGGGAATTATGATTTCAATTTGATTTTAGTTTTAAATTAAAAGGAAATTGTATCTATGAACAATATTAAAATACCATCAACAAGACGTGAGTCAGGGTAGTCAGGGAAGACAAACTTTGGGTCTGAGGTTGAAAGAAAACAAATATCCAGAACATTTTTGTGTTAACATGTGTATTTGAGGCCTCAGGCTGTGATTAAATGTATTTTTTATACATCTCTGTCTTGGTAAAGTTTTTTTTCTGCAGTTAAAGGCTCCATTTACTTAATGTACGTGAACTTTTTCGGATTTTCTGGTTGATTGAGAACTGTTGTATCGTTAAAGCGATGATCGGTTCTTTCTAAAAGGGTGTCGGTTTGGACCTTTTGGACGTGTTGCTCACCTTTATCCGGCAGGATGAGCTTACAAGGCAGCGCCAGAGGGGTGATGGAGTGCTGACACACCAGAGCTGTGAGACTTCCTAATAAGACACACAGAATGAGCATTTGGCACACAGCCTCACTATCCAGACGCATGATAGACGATGAAGGCAGCTGCACCTCCCCACGCTGACCACTGGAGGGCGACGCAGTGTCAGCTCAGTGTTTGACCGGCAATAGCACAATTACTCTGGACTTGGTTTGGTGGAGAACTCTTGTACTTACAATACGTAATATAATATTAATTATTGCCGTTTGACGCGAGTGCATACTGTTCTTCCAAGGACGAAGGGGAACACTGTTCTTATTGCTCTCTGAAGCTTAATAAACTGGCCTTATTGGTTTTACAGCTCAGTAAAGTTGTAAAAGTTGTTATTCCTATTTTCCACTCGGCTGACAGGAAACCCTGTGCAATAATTAATGTCTTCAAGACTCAGTCAGTTATTTATATTCCATTGGATGTATTTTTCAGGGGATATGATTACATATTAGCTATTGGATAGACTGAAGGGGAAAGATTGTTAAAGACTGTCTCCTCACCAAAGTAGGGCTCGTTGGGGCAGCCCTTGAGACGGACTCCTTTCTGCGTGCACTCGATCAGGAAGTGTCTGACCAGCTCATTGGTCAGGTCCCCCACTGCAGAAACACAGACAAAGGATCTGCATACTTGGGTATATTTTATTATATTTGGATACATGTTGCTACTGACGGGTAGATATAATATTTTGGGGGTAGTAAAAATGTTACCTCCACAGTAAAACACAATGTATCCCACTGAAAACACACACAATCCAACCCGTGTGTTCAGGCTTACCTTTCCTACTCTGATGCACCACAGACGGAGGGGGCGTGGCCACTTTCATGGCCAACCCATAGGCCCCTCGGAAGGAATGGCTGTCTCTGACAATGAACCAGCCCGGCTCTTTGTCCTTTAGCACTGCGATGGCTGCTCAGTAGGTCAACAGGAGGTGGAAGCAGAGATAAGCTAAAGTTAGAACCCCCTCGTTCATCCTGCACGAGGAGCGTGTTAATGTCCTTGTGCAAGTGTGCGCTTCGATGTCATGTCCAATACCAATGTTTACCTTGGTCTCTGGAAATGTCGGGCTTGTACCAGAACTTGGAAGTGTCCTGAACAAACTTCACAGTGTCATGCTTACTGCCAAAGTCTGCAAGACACAGATGGAGAGTCTACGTTAGGTTTCAGACTGGCTTTAGCACAAATATGACAGGACAGAGCATAAAGTCACAGGGAAACTTTTAATAGTCAGCAAACCCAAATGACCAATGTCCCTCAACCCGATTTATTTTCTTATTTGCAAACACGTTGTTTGGTTCTAAAAACACTGAAAAGTGTTTTATACACACTGCAAGCTACAATGGAGTAAAATGTATTAAGTTATATTCCAAATATTTTTTCCAGAAAAAAGAAAATAGAATGATGCAAAATTGACTTAATTCTTGTAATTGTTTATTCTCAGCATTCCAGATCTATAACTTCAAGCGAGTCAATGTTCATAAAAGGACAAGCAGCTGAGTTTCCGAAATGTCCTCAAAAACAACTCCATTTTGCCTCCATTTAGTCACCTCTCCGTCCCCGCACACAAAGCACACACCCAACGCCCCGCATGGACACAAACGCATTGAATCCGCACAGGGACAGAGACAGGGACGGAGACAGGGACAGGGACAGAGACAGGCACAGAACCCCCTGCGAGCGTGTACCTGCTCCAGGTGACGGGGCCCCACTGAGTCCCCTGAGGGAGTCGGGGGTCATGGAGGAGGAGAAGGGGATGCTGAGGCTGCTGCCACTGTGAGGGCTAGAAAAGCCGCTTAGAGATGGGGAGCGGGAGCCAACCTCCCCCACCTCCCCCCATCTCCTCTTCTCAGGCAGCAGTGGGGGGAGGCCACCCTCTCCCCCGAGGCTCAGACTCCCCAGGCCCTCCACGGCCTCCAGCAGGCTGCGATCCAGGCTGCCGTTCCCGAACAGCAACGAGGACAAGTCAGCCGAACCTCCGCCCAGGCCTCTCGGACCCCCCCGGGGGGAGCTGTGGCCTTTGGGGGTGCTGAGGGAGAGTGGAGGCGAGTGCCGCAGGGAATACGGAGAGTTCCGGGAGTTTGGACTTGTGTCGTGCCACACAGGTGGAGGTGTGGAGCTGCAGGAAAGGAGTAAGGGCTTAAAGACGGGTGTCTTGTTTAAAACAAAATAAGTAATAGCATTAAAAGTCTAAGACACTGGTGTAGGACCCATTTGATTTACTGCCATCACCATACATCCATACACTGTGTGTAGGACGCGTGTACCTGTCTGCGCGTGGGAGGGGGCTGACGTTGGATGACATTGAGCACATGGAGCCAAAGCTCCTCTGACAGGAAGCAGGAGGAGCCGACCCTTCCGACCCGAACAGCTCTCCCTCAGCGCCGGCGTGGTTCACACCGTCCAGGAAGCTGCGGGGTTCTGCTGAAAGGAGGCGAGGAGGAAAATCAACGCTTTTTGTTCACAGTCCTCAATTATCAAATACTAACCAGGCGTACTGCGTGCAACATTGTACCATAAACTATTATAACGGTCTCACACTTCTAACTGGTACCTTTGTTGGCTGTCATTGAGACCCGACCTTTGTTTGGATTATAAAGCCATCGACGTGGATCAGCGGCGCAGAACCTCGCCTGGGATTCTGACAAATATCTGACCGATGTGTCGTCGGTGTGTTTGTTTCAGCGACATATAAAGAAAACAAAATGTAAACGTTTTATCTGTCTGAATAATTTGCGTTTAAAAACATGGTGCTCATTAGACCATAACCCTCAAAAGACAGTTACTCTTGTCCCCTGCCGTTGGCAAACAAGTTGACGCACTTCTGGGCGGACATTTTCCATCTTTGGGATAATAAACGATTGAAATTCTTTTAAAGTTTAGAGACCTCGTACAAATTGCACTAGCAGTATTCTGCTTCCTTGTAATAATGAAAGTAAAGCAGAGATTGACAGTGCACCATTCAAGCAGATGTGTGTGCGTGTGTGTGTGTGTGTGGGGGAGGGATGTAGGGGGGAGCACTGCAAACATCCCACACGACATTCTGACAACAGAGAGTGTCATTCAGCAGACACGAGGACAGGGCCTGAAGCACGATGAGTCACCGCGTAAAGAGTCGATCGCTATAAAGAGCTCCTTGTTCGGCCGGTTCCCAACACCCCCCCCCCCCCCCCCCCCCCCTACGGGCCCCCTCCCCCCCCTCCCGCCCGCGCCCGTCCCTCCTCTCTTCCGGTCCTTCCCTCCATTCGAGTACTCTGCGGCGGAGGAGTTTGGACTCACCGTTGGGATCGTATTATACTCAAGTGTATTATTTTATCCGACAACACACACACACACACACACACACACACTTGCATACACACTCTCTTACGCACAAGTTTCGTATCGGGATTTCAGAGAGAAAGATGATGGATTCACTACGAGGCATGTTAAGGTTCTCCATTTTAATGATCACATAATGTTATAGATTCCTTCACCCAACATTAAGCTCCATCTCAAAAAACTATAAAATAGAAACACACCGTTTAATGAAATATGGCTGTGAAGTGATTCAACACACTGAAGGGGGGCATACGACTTTTGATATTTAAATCAATTTCTTGATGATCATGAATGTTCAATTTTGATTTTAAAATCAGCTGTGATAAATAAAATGAAATAAATAATTAAATTATTTTCTATGGAATTTGAACCAACTAAGTGGGACAACACTTGACAATGTCAGTTTTAGGACATAATTCTTCCGTTTTTATCTGAATTCTTCTTATGGTTCATCATGAGCTTCCCACGGTCCTATAATGACCACATTATGTACAGTGGATGAGTACGAGTATGAGTGAGTACATTAGGGCTGAATGTAGAGGTACTGTTTCATTTTTCTGAGAGTGGTTTATACTTTTTATCATTTTTATTGCACTAGTTTACAGTTGTTTCATTCGATTTGGCCAATAATTATATTAAAAGCCTTTGAATCTAAATTAGGTCAGTACTTTTGCTTGAGAAGGAGATCTGGTTTTAATTGTTCATCTTATTATATATTTCTATATATTATTATATTACCACCACCAGGTGGTAAAAGGTTAAAGGTCAAGAGCACCGAGCAGGTTGCACTGCGGTCTGACTCTGATTTGATCCATCGTTCAAGTTGTTGTTGCTCCACAGAGTAAACAAAATGAATCCACTGAGGATTCCTCAAACATTCCCACAGTCGCTGTCAGTTCCTCTCTCTCTCTCGGGACATTTCTCAGCAGGCAGCCAAGCTTTGTCTTTTACTGTTCCCACGGCGGACCGTCCTCACTGTGGTTTGTCACATCTGCTGCAGCGCAGCTCATCCACTTAATGACAGAAGCGCCCAAACTGTGGCCAAACTGGCTGACCTCACCCTGACCTCTGACCTCTGACCTCTGACCTCAGACCAGACCTGCTGGTCATTATCACACTGTGATGCTCCTTTCCCCTCCTGTAACCGCGCGGCCCGGTGTCCGTGGCCACTCGTCTCCAGCTCGACTCAACGACTGAGCGGGAGCAGCACCAAATTGTGTCTTAAAAAACAGCATCCATGAAATGTGCTCACAATTTGTCAACAAATATTCTGGACTCTCGCCCTTCCGAAAAAAAAAGAGTGTTTTCTCTTTAAATAACATTGGTAAAACTTCTAATGGGTCAGAGGCAAGTCAGGGTATTGAACTGAGATAGGTCCCAAAGGAAATGAGCATGTAAAAATGAGACATATGTCCAGGTTGAACAAGTCCACATATTAATAGGACAAAGTCATTTGTTGGTTTATCCAAAGAGTCACAACTGGTTTCCGATCTGAGAATGCCATAAATGAGCTTTGCTTAGGGTTAGGCATAAACACTTACGATAGGGTAAAGATAACTCAATGGTTTGGGAGAGAATAAGTACTTCATTGGGTTGCTGGAGCTTTGTCGTCGTGGTGACCAAACATCAAACACTTAAGGTGCACGAGAGGTCGTGGTAAAAAGAAACCGGAGAAATGTAACAAGCAGCAGTTTCTGGTTTGTGGATCTGAAATAAGGTCACACTATATTCGTATATGTGGTTTTGGGGTATGCCCTGACACAACAGGTATATTTGGATGACCATCTTTTTTTAACGTACGCTATCCCAGTTCCATAAACCAGTAAAAACTTTCATTTGTGGCTTAGAGCTCAAATGTTTGGGCAGAGCTCTTGCACCGGTGCTTCTGTTTGGACAACGTTCAACATTCCAGATGTCTCGCTCGTTCAATGCAGAAACTGCGGGTTGTCACAAAGCAAGTCGATCTCTGGTTTCGTTGCTGAATGTCCGACGTTAGTACATTTCAAGTGAAATCAACTCTGGGCAGTTTACTGTTTTTTCCGTCCACTGGTTTCCCCCCACATGCGCAGCTCCTAGTGAGTACAAAGCCTCTTCAGTTCGGGTGGAACCGTTTCAAAACCCATTCCAGATGGCAGTGACCCATGTGGGCACAACTGCCAGCCTTCACCAGCCAATAGCGCCCGCCCCGCCATAATAAACACACACTTTCCTCATAGTGGAGAGAAACGGTTCCTTGGCTCAGGCTGAAACTGTGTGCATGCCTTCATGCTCCATATGCAGATAATCCTATCAATAAGTCAAACCACTGTGAGGTCATCCGCAGCGATATCTGCAGATTTCTCTGCATAAACAGAACAAAATGGAAGGCAGTGCACATGACAACAGGGAACATACACACAGCCCATGTGAGCCCCCGCGTCGTCTTGTGACAAAGAAACGCTTCTCCTTTTATTCTCCCCTCTCACGCGTCCAAACATTTGCTCCCTGAGCAGCATCCCACTGGACAGAAGGGTGAGCCTACACACACACACACACACACACACACACTCACACACACACATGCACACAGGGATGCATGTGGAGTTATGCAGAGCACCAGTCTGTTTGCAGACTTCCTGCTGACCACGGGAATGTGAGGGCAAGCACTTTGTATGGCCACACACGCGCGCGCACACGCACGTAATCAGGTCTGAATGTCTACGGCATGCTGCAGCTGCTCACAGCGATCACAGGCCGTGGCCTTTAAAGTGAGAAGGGAGCCGAGGAGTGACCCTGAGAGGAAGTAGGAACACAATGAGGAGGAAGACACCTGCTGTGATCCGCGGGCACGCCCAGTTGCCCCAAGTTATCCAGTAATTGCAGTTCTTGCTGATGATCCATGTTGAATAACAATGGATGGATATCACCTAAACTCTTCACGATACTGGACTCTGGTGTTCTGACGATACCTGCTTACTCAACGCGGGTGAAATACTGAGAGCGAGCTTTCTTTGCTGTTCTATTTCTGTCAACTGACTGGTGCCCGTTGAGCATCGTACAGATGAAACATGGAACTAGTTCTCAAGAGCTTTATTTTTAATAAAAACTAACTATAGAGCTGCAGTATTGTCAGTTGTCAAAACTCAGCAAAGTATCGTTTAATTTTATACGAAGAATGTTGCCAACCTATAAAGCTGACGAACAGGAATTCCTAGGTGATACACAAAATCCTCCGCCAGTGTCTTAAAAGTGATCGTTACATTGTTTGGAGCATAAACACCACAAACACCGGACGAACACCCAGTATTTTATTGCATCGTAATCGTTTTGGCTGTCCAGCTCTCATGTTTGTGTCCACCTGATGAGCTGAAGTGCACCGTTCTCTCTCCTTTTAGCTCGGAGTTGGTCTCCAGCGATGAACATCTCCACAAAGATTCTGCAGCTGCTAAATCCTCCACCTTCTCCCGCCGTGTCTGTCTGCTGTTGGGTTTTGGCCCGTTCAATGAGCGACGGAATCCCACCGGAAAATGTGCGCGAGACCAAACCCGATGACGACTTGTGATTCTTTCACACGGCAGGTAAGATGTCTGATCCTTTGCTGACAAAGCAGCTCTCTCCTAGGTGTCACTAGGTGCTGCATCAGAATGCCAGTTGTCGCCCCCCCGTACCCTCTTTTAGTAAAACCCAATCAGCCTCAGACCCTTTTTTGACTTTTGCTAGAAACGAGGACAAACTAGCAGGCGGTCATCTGTAAATCAGATTCCTCCGCTCTTTCTGGGTGTGTGAACGGACAGCTTTATCGACTCAGCGAAGTGGCAGAGGAGAGGCTGGTGTTACGAGGCAGCTGACAAGGGAGGGAAGAACAACAGCGGCACAAACAAGTGGAGGGAGAAACTAGGTGAAGAGTAACAGCGGTCAAGACGGTTTGTTAGAAAAAGTTTTGCGAGAGAATTCGGTTGTTTGTCGGTGTCTAAAGTGTTCTGGTAATGTGTTGAAACCACAGTCAGGGCAGCTTGTGAGCAGATGTGGAGATATGAAGGATCAAGATGGATATTAGTATTTATCATATCAAATGGAAGACTTCTGTTTGATCACGCTTTGAAGCTGAAGCGAATTTCCTCAGCCGTTACCCATCTGGGGAAGTGATCATGGACCATAAGTGGTTCTCCTGGTGGGTCCAAACATTTCTGCAGTTTTAACCAGGAACAAATGAAAAAAAAAACAATGCTCAGCTTCACACTGATTTGTGATTAGAAAGTTTGGTTGGGTGTTCAAATCTGGGGGTATGCAAAGGTTTCTTAGTTTCCTTCTTTCCACTTGGGTCCCTGCCCCCTGAACCGGCCCTCTGTCTACTGTGTTGTCAACATTTTCCGTCCTTGTGACTTAAAGAAATTTGGCCTCTTTTTGCCCCCGACTTCCTGTGAGAGACGAATGTTTCTCTGAAGCAGCACATCCAAATAACTTCTGCCCCTAAGAGATTATCATCTTTCAACACCGTTCAAACGCTTCTTTAGTGGGGCTGAATTATTGATGTATCTGCCATATATTGTCTGAACTGATCCAGAATATATTTACATTCACATACACGGTTTGGTAATGCTAATATTGGTAATTTTCTGGAATAACTTTCATTCATTCATTCGTCATGATTGAACTCATAACCTTCACAAATGTGACACTTGAGTTATAAAACATGAAAACATGAATTTAACAAGTCAGGACAGCATAAAACCATTAGAAATATGTGCCAGACTTCCAATGTTTGTAAGCTTTGAATGAAATGACTGCAAATGTTTAAGAACCCTTTAACTTGTGGCTGAGCAAAATGTGGTCATATCGGGCATGACATATCTGGCAGATGGAGGAGGAAATAAGCACCCGCTGACAAAAGAATAGAAACACTGAATCTATAAAGGCTTCTGCAGAAAAGAAGGGGGTGGTTAACCACCAATATATCAGTCTTCCCTGACTGCACGTTAGACATTTAGACACCAAAATAGCCTTCAACCAGGATGAGATCATGAGCGACGCAGTGGAACAAACCGTCTCACCATCCCATCGAGGCTGCACATGTGCTGCTGTCCACAAGCAAAAAGAAGTATTTTCAGGCACAACGAGACAACGTTTGGATGGGGGAAATTCCACTAGCTGCCTGCGAATCCGAGCGGCCTGGAGGAGAGACGTGAAGTGTTTCTCCTTAGGACTCCCAGGAGGGACGGAGATAACGCTTCATAAACAAGTGGGAGAAGGAGCAGAAAAACAGGAAAACTCCCGCTGAGAGAAGGAGAAACAATTGAGAATATAAGGATGACGGGAATAAATATGGTCACACAAAGCAACCACACACACACACACACACATGGATGCTCGTACATACCGAGAGACGCAGTCATGATGTGACACTATGTGGAGTATCCTGTTATACTTTCCGGCTTCCTGTTTAAGGATCACTCCTTCGCAATCTTCTTTCTGCCTCGTTTTGCCTCCCAGTGTGAATGAAACTCCCCCTACAACCAGAATCTCCTCCTCTCCTCGTTCCCTTGAAGGCAACCCGAGGCCGGCGGCCTTTTGTTTCAATGGCCCGATCGTTTCGCCGCCATGCCCAATTCCTTGCGTTCCCCCCGCCAGATTGGGAAGAAATAAGCTCCCTGTTTGGTCCTGGCTTGTTGTGACACGGCTTCACTTCTGGGTTTGTATGGAGGGAGGGAAAAGAGGGAGAGAAATTCTTCCCCCTCCCCTCCATGCCATGTCTACATACCCTCCCTCCCTCTTCCTCTCACTGACCACTAAGCATTGTTCCTGCTGGGAGACTTTCCCCCAATCAGAATGGACCCCAGTGGTCAGAGGTCATATGTGGCCTTTTATGGACCAGAGAGGTGGTGGTGGTGGTGGTGGTGGGAGGGCGGGGGGGGAGAGGGGAGGGGGGGGGGGGGGGCTCTATGCCTTCTCTGTCAAGGCATGTGTGTCCACTCCCACCATCTGCTCACCACAAACACAGAGACAAAGGCATGCAGACACACACACACACACACACACACACTGGCCGTGTCTCCTGCCATGTGTCTGACCACAGCACAGTGGAGTGGAGTTGTGTTGAGTTGACTCGTGCTTCAGCGGGAGTTTAACCTCTCTGAAGACCGTTAGACAGTGATAGAAAAGGATAGTAACTCACAGGAAGTTGTTGTCTAGTGCTCATTCTTGTATTTAAGAAACGATTAAGAACATTTCTGTTAAGCGTATTCACGTGCATGTCAAGAGTTGGCTGCGGGTTGTGAAGCTGCGACCAGGAGGTGGTTAGCGCGTAGCCTGCCGTCAACACTGGAAACACGACGGAGCCTTTAAATCTTTTAGGATGTGCCGTCTCTCATTCATCACCGACAGCTAATCCAATTATCTGAAGGAGGAGGCGACGTTTCCCCCTGTCCTCTGTGCACGCTCCTCTGTACTTTCTCCTGACCTTTGACCCACAAGGTTCAAACAGTCAAGTGTTTGTCTGAAGCAACCATCTGCCTTCGATAAAGCCTCAGCTACTGACAGAATTCCTTTGGCTGAAACCTGCTTCCTCCGGCTAAGCGCTTCTGCATTTATCGCTGTTTATTTTGAACCGGCCACAAGTACACAAAGGAAATGTCATTATGTAACATGTTCGGGATGCCCTTTGCCTTCACTAAGAAATGAAAGTACACAAGTACGGAGACAGCAGCAGAGTCACTAAGAGCAACTTAGCGATGACTTAAGAACAGAAAGAAAGGCTGCAGGCGTCGGCTGTCTGCTGGCAGACTGAAAGATGTCTTTGGCTAAAGACTTTCGCTGCTTCTGGAGGATTTATTGGATTCAATACTATTCAAACCCAATTGATGAAGTCAGAACCACAATAGGGTGGTTTCTCAAATGACATTCCTGTCTTTAACTTCTCGGTGTAATGACTGATTGTGCAGGTCAAAAGCCGTCTAGTGGGATAATCACCATCACCAAACTCTGCAGTTCCCCTCAGCTCTGCAGAGCGTTTCTAGCAGCCCCACGTTTCGGTTTTACTGTTTATAAAATGACAGTCTTGCGTCTTCCGTGCCTCCTCAAACATCCACAGTGGTATCAGTAGGAAAAGTAAGACGCAACCAGCGCACACACCAGTAGAATAACGCAAAAACGCCATGGCACGTGAGCGGACACTTTCCTTTAGCTTTCGATTTGATCTTCAGACCTGTAGTTATTGTTCCCGCTGCAGGCAGGCCTTAAACGTGATGCATCCTGCTCGTCCCTTCGCTTTGCCAGTCTTCCAACATCCATAAATCAAAATGCAACAATCATCACCAGCTGCCCATCAGGACTCCCTAACTAACATTCGGGAATCTCGCCCCAGGACGCATCAACGCAGACCCGTGGAGCCGTGGATCAATATGGACACGCGCAGGTTTATGCGGAGGTCCGCCAACCCCGTCCCAGCAAACAACTTCAGAAACATGTTTTTTCTGGAACTCAAAGACCTATTTTAACTTGTTGAAAAATAATCAAAATATGGGCACTTTAAGATATCACAGAAGAGAGACACAGTTAGAGACTACAGGGTCACGCTGAAGCACTTCCATTATTTATTTAGATTCATTACATTAATGTAAGCATGGTTTTGAATGAATAATTAATTAATAATAAGTCAACGTTGTGCTTATTGCTCTATCCGGTGCCGCAAGATGATACAAGATATTGACACTGAGGCAGATTCTCTGTATGTTGCACGTGTTTTTTCTACGTGATAGTGACATTTTGACGTCTTATGTGCAGTATTTATAAAAAGTATTATTTTGCCCACATGTTTTTAACGTACTTTGAAATGGTGAAACGTGCTGAAGTACCGATCTTCTCATTATCACATTTTTTGACACAAATGTCAACCAACTGTGTGGTGTTGTTTTGGAGCTACATGCTGCGCGCTGTACTTGCTCCCCACATTACAGAACAGCCTGGGGTGAACCTGTGATCACGGTAATGACTCACATTAGGTAGGAATCATTTAAATGGGGAATCTGAATTGTTTTCCAGACAATCGTCTGCCTTTTACGTGGGAAACAGGAAACTGTTGTCTGACCCACAGAGTGGTGTTGAGCTCAAGATATTCTTTGTCAATTCTTCTGTCCATCCAGTGGAGAAAAAAAAAATCGGATGTGTTTTCTTTACACAAGGAATAATAAATGTCATCAGCTCTTTCTCTATCCTGTCTTTTGCGTCAAAGGTGTTTTCAATAAACAGGTGGATCTGCCCTTTAAAAGAGTGTAATCTGCCTTCAATACAGATCAAAAAGTCATCATAAATACACAAAAGACTTCAACTGCTCCTTTTCAGTTTCTATTTTGTTTTAAATTTCTTAAGCAAGATCAAAAAGGATAGGATGCATTTACTTTTCCCTCTAAAAAGTTTTCTTTTTGGACATTTGTTTTTGAACTAAAGTAAAGAAATATACAACCTAATGTTATTTTCTGCTTCATTGTTTTAGTTAATATAGTGATTTTAGAGGCCAGTTAAGTTTAGCACCCTTTAGCTGAGGTGAAGGCATGCTGTCAGGATATAAAGATGGAAAGCCTGTCATGTGTTTATCCTTTAGATTCACTATCCACTTGAGCCATAGCAGAATGTGTCCACTGGAACTTAAATGGAAACTGTTCAAAAGATTTTTGTCACAGACAGGAACATGAGAATGAGACACCGCTGATGGGAGGTGTTTTTTGAGACAGCAGCACATTTCTTCTGCAGCTGCGTGGTACATATCTCCTCCGGCAGGATGTCCCAGCAACAAAGGACCCTCCCCTCTACTCCCGTCCCCTGCGAGAACAGGAAGTGAGTGCACGTCCTGCCTGCAGTGGTCTCTTCCTCTGTTACCGTCAACTATTATTAGCGGACTTCATGGGCCCGAGAGGACGTCCCTGTCCGTTTGATCAACTCCTCTAGCCACTTTTTACCTCAAACCTAAAAATAATAAACAAGCCATCGCTCTTCCTCGAGCCTGACGCGACTTACCACAAACAGAGCCATACCCACATATCCAGCCAATCGCAGCAAAGGAAAGGCCAGATGCGTGTGTGTGTGTGTGTGTGTGTGTGTGGGAGGGAGTAGGGGGGAGGGGAGAGGGGGGATACAGGACATTCCAGCCGCCCCTTGAACCCTGTCAGGCAGTAATCAGGAGCTCAAGCGTTTGGCTTTAAACTGGTCCTGCCGGTCACACAGTACTTCCATATACAGTGTATGGTCACACACACATACAGTACATGCATATACAGTGTATGGTCACACACACATACAGTACATGCATATACAGTGTATGGTCACACACACATACAGTACATGCATATACAGTGTATGGTCACACACACATACAGTACATGCATATACAGTGTATGGTCTCTCTGTCTGGGGAGTGTACCTTGTGTCCAGCTGTGTTGTTCCCACTGCCCGCCAGTCCTGAGCTCTGGGAAATGTTTCACTGGGAAGAGAAAGCAGAAGCTGATAAGTTTCCATATGACAGACACACCAACTTGAAGACACATTCCGACGTCATCACTTACCGTAGGGCGTCGGAGGGGACACTGGGAAGCCCGGGGTAGCAGGGACAATGTCAGGGCTATCTGTACGTCCATGATTGTCCACGCTGTTGGTCTTGTAGAAATCACCATGCTTTAAAAAAAAAAAGGCAAAGTGAAAAACATGTTTTTATAAGTGTAACAGACACGCACACATCAGCAGACATCAGTCTTATGATCTGTGTGTGGCTACAGCCTCTGTTTTGGTGTAAACAGCCGTAAGAGCGTGAGCAAGAGCAGAAACATCTAAAGAAGACGAGGAAGGTAGAAAAGCAGCATCTAGAGGTGGGGTTAAGCTCCATGATTGCAATCCAAACACAGAATCTTGATCTAACTTCAAAGGGATGAATCTGTTTTATCTTATGTGTAGTACGTGAATTCATTTGGTAGTTTCAAGACATTGAGACAAAAAGATTCATTAATGATTGTTTTATACTCTGTGTTTGGTCTCCTGTGTAGCAGCTAAATGCTGCTGTTTGCTGCTGAGCAGGCAGCGAGTTTACTCTTTCCTCCCCAAACAGCTGTTACATTTGTGTCAAAGTGTCCGTCGGCCGAGGTGAACTGGGACACTGCGTCTACCTGAGATGGTGAGAAGGGGGGACTGTGGACGGGGGAGCCTCTGAAGCTCTGAGCACCACCCCGCATCCACCGTGGGGCGTGGACACCCGCGTAGTCCGTCACATCACCGGCCTGCGTTTGCTGCTTCCAACCTGAGATAACGAGAGGGGGAGATAAGCAGAGCCCCAACAGTCAGGCAGATTCTAATCTGAAACACAAAGCAGCCAAAGAATCAGACAAAGTCAACACCAAAACACAGCATGAAACAGCGCTGCGCATTGTTAGGACCAGAGGGCAATTACAAGTGATGACGGTGGTTCGTTTAGTGTGTTTGTCTGTGACAACAGCGTCGAACGTCAGTGTGCGAAGCTCCTGTCATCAGGTCAGATGCTCTGTCACTGGGACCAGACGGTGGAACGTTATGGAAAATTGTCAACATCTGTTGAACAATCTCTTTTTAGTGAAACATTAGGAAAGGAATAAATACTTTCACAAATCAGAATCCTACAATTAACAAATTGATAGGATAAAAATACTAACTATACCATAGTTTAATGAATTCCTATCAAAATAATTCTGTATGTCGGCGGATGAATAGCAGGCTAAAGAGCACGGATGAGTGTAAAAGGTCCATTAGCTTGTTCACAATTTAGAAATAACATTAATGAATAAATGAATTATAGTTAGGAAGTTGTAACACCAAAAGAGTCTGACCCGTGTGTCATGACTGATGTTGACCGCACTCAATTGTTCCTATTAACTATAAACAGCAATGTGGAGCATTGTGAGCATCCGCCAGCTCAAACTCCCCTGCTAATCCAACTGAAACTAATCCGGTTCCTCTTCTCCACCGCAGGGCCAGCTCGTGTTCTTTTTTTTCTCCTTCTTTTTCTTTTACAGGGTCGAGTATCACTTGATACCCGCTGTACTTTTCAGCAGGCCATTCCCTCTTGAAAAACCTCAACTCCAAAGATTAGAGAGAGGAGGAAGGGGGGCAGACACACTGGAGAGTACAGTGTTGTGTCAAACTTCAAAAGCATTCCTGATCACTTACAAACTCCCGCCTCAAAGCTGCTGCAGTAACTCAGCGGTGGTGTGCTATATTAGAGTTACTGCTTCAGCCATGCCCTCGGGAAATTCTACATCTCGCACATTTTCCTGTACTGAACTTCCATCATCAGGAGAAGAGCCACGAGACGCTTCCATTGGGCTGACGCTGCACAATAACAAGAGGTCGGAGGTTAAATGTCAGCGGGAGCGTGTTCCATTAGGTCAGAGATTCAGGAGCTGTCAGGGGATGTTCTGCACTGTCGGGGAGCTCGGGTTAGCTTTGATGGAGCAGCTGCTCCGTGAGCAAGAGCCTGGGAAGCGACGGCATCACCCACACGCTGCGGAAAGGTGCCTCTTCTCACACATGATCGGCTCTGGTATCGAACAGATAATCATTCAACTTTTATTTAAACCCAGAAAACCATTCGAGTAAAGATCTTATTTACAACATAGCATCAAAATAAATGTTAAGAAACAATTGGCAAACATGGCAAGGAACTTAAATGAGGAATGTAATTGAGTGAATCAACTCAAACCAGAAGTCAAACAACAAACAACTGGAAGTAAAAAAAAAAGGTAGAAATAAAGAATGCAAGTTGCCCTGAGGAGTATATGAAGGACATTTGGCCCCATTAACACCTTGACACTGGTGTTGTTGAAGTAAAAAGTCACACAAATTGGAAATTTGTCTTAAAACTTCTTGTCGTTAAACAACAGATCAGAGCAGTATTTTCATCCTTGAAAAATGTCCTTCCATCTTTTCCATTCTTTCCTGGTACTTTTGTTGACAGCTGTTAAACCAAGACTAAAATATGTGAATGATAAAATAGATTTGTAATTTTTTCATTGTGCATCGTAAAAGTTGAAAGAGCTTCATCCTCTGCAGTTACAGCCACAGGCCTGCAGGGGTGAATGATAAATTAGGTCAGTATGCTAAGATCCTCAACTATGACAGCTACAGTCTTACCTGCTTCCTTTGAGTGCCGCTGTTGAATGAGAAGATATTTGAAGCACATATGTGAATGCTCATCCCAGATGCTGAATAGTTAAACTGCACTATTAAATCTCCCTTTTTCTTTAATCAGTTAATGTAGTTTAATCAGGTATGCATTGTATTGATTCTAGATCTGAATCTGCTAGAGCTTGGATCTCTCATGTTATGAGCTCATGAGAGTTTCACTGTCGTGAAAGGTCACACTCCTCCGTCCTCACACATACTTCACTTATGTAACCTTTTCTTCCAACTCCAAAAGTACATTTCCATTTGAATTAAGACAGAATAATCGATGAAGACTTTATCGTTGGAAGTAAGATTGCCTCGTTAGATTGCGGGAAATATTTACAACCTGTTTAAACAAATTTTCCCACCCTCTCATCAAACACTGTGTGCATTAACAAACACACCTTCTGCAATAAACCCTAGATGTAGATTTCCACTATCGGGCAACGCCTCTGGACCTCTGTCTGGATTATAAAGGTTTCTCTGTAAGTGCAGGCTCTGATCCGCCTCTTCAACACCCTAACCCCAGAAGATCTTTGAGCTAAACAAAGTTTCACTATGCTGAGGTTTTGCAGGTGTACGAGGTACACAAAGGGAAAGGACAGTAGTTCTGCAGGCGTTTCACCATGAAACAAGGATCAGATCGTGTGTGTACCAGACCTTATGACAAACCACCCAAGAGAACTTTCACTTATTACACAAATGTCAAACTGCTGGAGGAGCTAGAGAACAAGTCAAGAAGATCATAGACGTCAGTAGGACTTGTCATCTAGGAACCATGACCGCCTGTACAAAATGTCTTGGTAGAGCATCCAAAAGATCACAGTCTGGTGGGCCTAGAGCCATATCGTTTGAAACTAGTGTTTTTATGCTATGGTGTGATGCTTCTTTTTGTTTTTATTACCTGACCGACGGGTATCTCCTTTGGGGTTGAGGCCGTTGGTGTGGAGGGAGGCGGAGCGTGACACCGGTGCGCAGCGGGTGGGAACGGGAACAAAGGTGGGGTCCAAATCCAAAATCAGCTGGTTCAGCTGCTCTAAGGACTCGTCCATATCTGTGGTCAACGACGACAGATCCTCGTCTTGGCAGGATGAAGCCGACCCCGTATGGACAGACTGTATGTTGTGCGTAACATCTGTGTTTTGCGTGACGTTGTGCGTGCAATCCTCGCTCGCCGGCCCTCTCTGCGCTGCTTCCCTGCTGCTGTGTCCTCGGGACGGCGCGTTGGGAGCGACCAGAGGCGGCGGCCTCGCTTTTCTAACCCGGCTCATTCTCTCTTCCCCATCAACTGGAAGGGAGTTGTCAGTGACAACGTCAACCATCTGCTGTTGCCGAACCCAGGAGTGTGTGGAGTACTCAGCGTGGGCTGATTTCTCAGCTTGAGGCAGGTTCGCAGAGGGGTGGGGGCAGATGCCGCTCGAGCTCGGCCTGTCGGGAGCAGGAGGTGCTGCGCCATCCACGTTGTCCTCATCATCTAGTATGTCAGTTTCCCTCTCGCTGGACGAGGCCTCTCCGTTGATAGCGTGTCCCAGCTCCGATTCACCTCCAGTTATCTCCGCCTCCCATCCACTGGAAGCAGCAAGGTCAGTCATGACCTCCGGGAGAGGCTGGGCCACCTCGAAGTCCAACCCGGACGGCAGCCCCTGACAGGCGACAGACAGGCCGGAGTCGCTGCTGACTGAGGGAGCTTGGTCACTGCAGACGGGGCTGCTGGAGGTCAGGCGGAACGAAGCTCCTTCCTCGCCACTCGTCTTCCTCACTTTGGCAAACCAACTGCCATTTCCAGGGGCCAGGGTGTGAGGTGGAGCTGTGAAGACAACATTGCAGAGGTTCACGTGCTGACAAAAGAGAATGAGGTGAGGGGGGAAAGAGATGAGCTGCCCTCTACAAGCACGGGTGTCGCTTTGATGTCAGAAGTGAGGAGAACATGATCTTCACCTGGAAAAATAACCCAGCCGAAGAGGATTTGTAGCACTGTCCGTTTCTGCCTCATCTCCTACAGATCTTTAATACTATAACATCTTTTTAGCAGAGTATTATAATAAAAATTTTTCACATGGAACATGAATTAGGGATTCAAATGGTTTACTGAACCGAAAAAGAAATCCATTCAATCTGCAATCAAGAAAAAAAAATATATATATATATATATATAGATAGGTGCTATTACTGCATATGATTCACTGTAACACACAAACACACCACCTGTTAGACAGCAGCCATCACTCTAGACACACTCAATGTCGATAACACAGAGGCCCTTTGTGCATGCTGGCGGATGCGTGCGTGCTAAGTTGTGTGAGTGTGTGTGTGTGTGTGTGTGTGTGTGTGTGTGTGTGTGTGTGTGTGTACTAGTCCGTCATAGACGTGTACCTGAGGCCAGATGGGCCAGATTGTACACAGAAACACAAACACACGCACACACATTTTGTTCGATGTATTTTCTGGTGTATTTTTAAGTCTTTAATTAAAATTTTTACTTAATAAAGCTGGGAAAATCGGTTAATCAATTGGTCAGTTAAAATGAAATAAATCTAATTAACAAGCTTTCTGTTTTTAGTTCGTACTTTAAGTTTTTATTTAGTGCAGAAATGGCTAGTATTGCCATTTACTTGCTTTAAAATGTAAAAGATTTGCTGTTTTTTTTAATCAAATATGACAGTAAACGTAATACATTTAGCTTATAAAGCTAATTTGTATTGTGAATGTAGTAGACTCGTGTTAGATCCAAACAAGCAGGTCCTTTCTTGACAACGCTTGTGACAGTCAAATGAGACTCCGTTGTACGGTGACTGTAACAATGCATACAGTGCATACCAGAGCGGTATGAGCATAGCCTCTTAAGACCAGAGACAATAAATCTCAAATACCACACATGGTAAAACCTCACAGCTGCTCGCTGAGATTTCCCACACACAGATGCACAGAATAGTACATTCACACACTGGTAAACACTCAACTGGTAACTCTCACCATGGTTCAATAGAAAATGCCGAAAACAGGATAAAAAAGCAGCTCACATACTCACCAGCAGAACTTTCACTGTTCCCACTGTGGACTAGAAACAGGATGCAAATGCTTTCCGAAAGCTCCCTTCGGAGTCAGAGAAAGAGGAAAAAGAGAAACAGATGACAAGCTGAAAGAGAGGACAAGGACAAGGACAGAATGAGGATGAGGAGACGGACACAGAGAGAAAAGGAGGCTGAAAGAGATTCAGACCAGCTTAGTTGAGGTTGCTCCTCGGCTGTCGCCCTCTCAGGCTGCTACAGGAAGACAAGAAAGAACATTCTTTCTCTTAAGGTGCTAACAGCCCCCCAGTGCCCCCCCACCCCCACCCTCTCTCTCTCTCTCTCTCTCTCTTTCCTCTCGTGTCCTTACTTCCTCGGCTGCTCCGTCCCTACACTTCAAATCCCCGCCTTCACAGTGACTACAGAATTACCCTTGCTCTGCCTCATCCCTCCTCCTCTTCCTCCCCCCACCCCTTCCATCCTGCCCCGGCTGGAACAGGTAGGTAAAGCCGTGCAGAGAGTGCGCGCTCATGCATTTTTTTTATGTGCAATGGGGAAAGCGGCAGAAGACAACTGTAAGGTGAATCATTCACCCGGCTGCCCGCAGGTGGAGGAGTGTGTGCAGCACGCACAATGCACTTTCAAGAACGGAAACACAAAGCACAAGGACCTTGAGCTGGCCAAATATGGAGAGGGAAATGTAAACATGGGGGCGGGCTCTGGGGAGACCAGTGTGCAGAAGGGGGAAGGGGACAGATTGGACAAATTGCAACCTGCAACTTGAACATGAGAGCCACAACGCTTCAGGTGGAAGAATGAAGGCCAGATAAAGGGGAAGAGGAGATAAGGAGCGCAAAAGACGATGGGGAGATGGAGTGATAAAAGTAGTGGAGGGGAGGGCTGTGGGTGGGCTGTGAGGGTAAAGTAAAACCACCTGGGGTTGAAAACAACATTCTCGCGACTGGCATTGCTGACTAGCTTGCACCCTCATTATGCTCATGTGCATGCGTGTGTGTTGGTGGTTAAAGGTAATGGCCAAGAGCCGGTGTAAATGTGCGTTAACGTGCCACTTTTCTGCATTTCTCGCCCAGCGATGGGTCCATCTAAATTACACGGCTTGGCATAAAACAGCTGGAGCTCAAAACCTCAACGGACGCTTTAAGTGATTGTTTCAGCTGTCTGGATTTGTGTTTCTCTGTGTGTGAACGGTTATTCCAACTGAATGGAAACAGCCGCCTCCAAACACACTACACACTGGCCGAGTGTAGATGAATGTTTTTACGGCCATTTCCAAAAACAGTGATTTTGACGACAACGGGTTGTAGACTGTCATTCTGATGACTAGACAATTACCCGCAGCACCGACCACAGCCAAGAGCAGAGACTAAACAGCCCATCCGAGATTGGATCCGCAACCACAGAGGGATACGACTTCTGGAGAGCAGCCAGAGATACATTAACTGATGTATTTTTGCCACTTTGGCGGGGAAACTCCACACTGGGCTGGAAAAACCACTTAAGTTGGACGAATGGACATTTTAAGTTGTGAAGACTAAAATGTTAGCAAGCAGCTTCCTTCTTCCACGTCCGCCTGGGTTTTTCTTGTGTCAACCCTGATGAATCTATGATCCATTATTCAATCCGCTTTAAGCTCCACTTTGGTCCCCACCTAACTTGACCGCCAGACGATTTGGCTGTCAAGTTACCATCTCTGAAGCCGTCATTGGAAACTGTTCGGGAAAAGGGCCGTCACATACAAGAAATACTTGAATGGATGAACCAAGTTCTCTTATAAGGGCAGAGTGGTAGTTTGTTCTTGGCTTTTGGTTCAGTGGAGAAATGCTCACCAGCTCACATATAATTAATGATATCTCCAGAAACCACCGTTGTCGTATATATCAAATGTATTAGAAGCACTTTAAAGAAATATACCTGTGATTTCGAATGGTTGAACCCATTTTCTGTAAATCAATAGTAGTCAAAGCAGTGTTTTACTTGACTCCCTCTCCTCTTGCAGCTTTGTTTCTGGCTGCAGAAGGCAGCGTCATCAGAATAGAGCATTGAGTATTTAAAGAACCATTGATGGAGAATTGATGGAGGTCAAATCCTTTGATGAGTAGGAGGAAGAACTTCTAAAGTCAAAACTTGGATTGGTATTCTTGTCTCCCTAACAATGCTATGGAAACTGAAGAAAGGTCACCATTACAATGTAACAATTTCTATAATGTGGTACGTCTTCACATATAGTGCTTTGATTTTGAATTAATAAAGAACTGCGAACGGGAAGAGGAAGTGAAAGGAAAGAGGAAGAAATAAAAGCTGTTATCTTATGAAAAAGATTAAAATGCACCTCACCTGTCTCAAGAGAAGACGTGTGTTGATATGAATCTCGTCTGACCAAAGGGTCCAGGGTGTCATAGTCCACGGTCACACAGCGTCCGTTGCTCCACAGCTCTCTGCCTGCACATGGAAATGACAAAGAGGCAGTCCTGGTCAGGAGTCAGTTAAATAGCAGCTCTCTCTCTCTCACACACACACACACACACACACACACACACCCTAACACTAGTTGATACCAATTCTCTTTCAAGTTAGGTTTAGGAAATAGTGTGAGCCTACAACATTTTGATGCTTAGTTCTGTCACAGTCTGTGCCTTGCCTGTGTTTGTGTGTCCTCTTTCTCCCCCACGTGTGTGTTTGCATGTACAGTATCTGCACTCAGAATTCCTGTCAGATGTGTGTGTGTGATAACTTCTCATATTGCTTCCTGTTGAGAGGCGAGGCGTGTGGTTGTGGCAGTTTGGCTGTAATGCCCTCCTCCCGGTGTCCAACACTGCCCCCACCTGGGTGACACTTTGCTGAAACTTGATAGTGATGTTACTCATTCGTGAGCAGTGAGTGACTCAGTGAGTGAGCGTAATGTTTGAAACAGAGTCATGAATGTTTCTTCTGCTTGAATAAGGAGAAAGAGGTGAATGGTGCAGCCTTTGTTCATCTTCAGCCCGTTGGGTTGTCTGTCGTTGGGTTTCTCAACGACAGACAACATAACTGAGGACTTTCCCCTCATAAAATACTGGATAACTTATTCTTTAAAAAGCACAAGAGTAATATATAAATAATACACAATTCCTTGTCTATGTAAATAACTCACAAATGTATTGTTTATCAGGACAGTTTCTGACCCCCATAAAATATCAGAACTATGGATTTCCTTTCCCTTTGTTTCACACCGTCCCCAGAGGATGAATCACAATGGCTTCCCTGACTTTTCCTTCAGCGCCACCTTGAGGTTGACATTTGACACCTTGATTGGTGACTAAATATCTGCAACACCAATTCTCATCAGCCTCAGCTGTCCTTCAGATATCATTGTAATGAGTTGTAACTAGACGCTAAGCTAAGATGGTACAGATGGTACCGCTTGGTACTTTGTCGTATTCGCTGGCGCCTTTAGTTTACTACAAGCTTCAGAAGAAATGTACCTGTAATCTTTTCAGGGCTATCCGAAAGCAACAGCTCCACTTTTCCATCTTCTGGGAACCGGGCATCTGGAATAATAGCCAATCGGACAGCTGGAAAGTTAACTTTGCACACGGGAGATAGTTCCAGCTGATAGAGGGTCCAAGGTTAGTTCTGATCGCTGTTGTTTACATTGGAGGAAGACTGAATGAGTTACCAGTTACTGATTGAGATGGATATTGTCTGATAGTGGCTGAAACACCAGTTAGCAATGTGCAGGTTATAAATACCTTCATTGGCACCGTCGAGGTCTGCCTTGCAGAAAGTGAGGTTGTTTCCTGCTACGAGACCCGTATGAAACTGGAGACGGAAGACGACCTGACGGCTGGCCGACTGGCTGTTTTTATCATAACAAACCACCTGAAATCAGACAGAAGATGACACACGGCTTGACTGTGCTCTTCGGATCCCACTCACTGGGATTAATGCTTTTTTTTATTTTAACCAGTGTCAGCTGAACATTAAAAAACAAATGAATTCAATTCAACATATTATATTATTTCAACCATATATGGACAGTAGCACCAAGCAGATCCTGAATTAATATTTACTTAGTTCCGATTAGAGGCAGAATTTGAAAGAGATTCTCATTTCCCCTAAAATTATCATAATTACCAAGTCATGGCATATTATTGGGAATTTGTTTGTAAAGTGCCACCCGTAAGAAAATAAATACACAGGAAACATAATGTAACTAGAGAAAATAAAAGGAAAATAGTGTTTGTGCAAATTAGCTTTAAATTCCTCATAATGAATCATTTATTATATATGCAGTAGAAATCAATACCATAAGCCTAAATGATTCAACAGACATTCCCGCTCACCATGATGTCCCCTTTGAGCAGCTGAGCTGGCTGGAGCACAAAGTAGAGGCGGTCCGTGTGGGCTGCATTGACATGGCTGAGGTACATAGAAACATGCGTTATTCTATTCCGAATAACATCCTGCCATAAAAAGGGATTACAATGTCATTTGAGGTGGTTTCTTACTAGACCGCTGACGTGTAAATAGCTTGTAGACTCTGGTAGACTCTCAGGAAAAGACAACATGCTGGGGAAAGGAAGACTTTCATCACAAAAAAAACACTATTTGTTTGCAAAAGAATTGTCCAGCATTGTTCAGGAAGCATAAAGCAGAGCGGGTGACTTAAGCTTTTGGAATTTGACCTGATTTAGACAACTTTTGGATTTGTAAAAAGGTTTCTTCAACTTTCTTCTTCCTCAATAACATGAAAAGAAGTGTTCTTTGTGCGACTAGTGACCGCTATTCATCGACTTTGCCTCTTTCTTATTAATATCGCTTACCTCCATCTGGACTTATTTTAGGAAGACGGTGAAGAACAACACACAGGAGGAAAGACGGAGAGGGAGACATCCTGAGTCCGCCCTTTAACATGCTTCCCAGCATCCACACATACCTAGAGAGCACAGAGAGACACATTCATGCTGTTAACCCAACATCGCTTTGCGACTGCACAATAGTGTGGGTGTGATGTTCATTGAGCCTGTCTCCTTTTTCACATTCTTGTTGTTGCTTCGTTTGTTTACCAACTATTTCAAAAGAGGATAAGTCAGCTGATTGAAGCGCTTCAACACACCAAAGATCTAAGAGCCTAGGACTTGAACCACGGCTCACCTTTGACCTGCTCAACCGACCCCGTTCTCACCGTTTTTGCGAGGGCGTCATCAGAGCTGACAGTTTGTCATTGTAGAACCTCCTCATGGCAAAATGGTCGAGAGAAAGTTCTGCACTGAGAGAGAGGCATATATTCAGACGGTGATGCATTTCACGCTCCTCAGAAAGGACATGAAATCATATCTAACCCTGCAGATATCGGATGTTTGTGTGCCCCGGTCTTGAGATATCCATTGCTGAGATATGTGCCTCCGGTGGGCCACGCAGCCAAAACTAAAAAAAAAACCCACAAAGATGAAGATCATGCGAGGTGATCGAATGCTTTAGAACAAACTAAATGGAACTTCTCAACCGTAAAGTCCTCTTGATTCACAGATGCAAACATGTCAGCTGGAATCAGTCAGGGTTTTGTGTGTGTTGTGCAAACAGCAGCTTCTGTCCTGCGGGGGCCACACGTCTGGCAGGCTCCCTTCTTAAGGCCTCCACACGCAGACGCCCAAAGTTTTATAGTGTTTTTCCACACATGCAGAATTACTCTCCAAGCCCTGTGAATTCACTTCAATGCTTAAAATTAGCAATGGTTCCTGTCAGGGAGCTAAAATATTCCTTTGCAAAAAGGATTATTTAAAATATATAATCCAGAATGACAATAGGGAAAAACTACATTTTAAAATGTAACCTAAAATGCACCAAGAGTACAAGATATAATTTGTCTCTGTTTTAAGATGGAAGCAGAATCCCAAAATAGACAAAAACGTTCTGACTTTAGACTGGCAGAAGAACACTATTTATTCTTATTTTGCTTATTTGACTTTAAAAAACATGTGATTCACAAGTCTTTGCATTCCTCCACTCACCTACAAAAGCACATAGAGTGACAATGGTCACAATCAGATATTTCTCAACAGTGAGTCAGCCATGAACAGTAAGGCAAGAACACCAACAGTGCAGAAATAAACTCAAACTAACCTTTCCCTTCATCTCATTAATATAAATGTACAGAGGATGTTAATAACTTTTTATAACTTAAATTTAAACAACAAAATAGAAAATATGCAGCCACATTAACCACAAAGGCTGTAATGTTCACTCTGTGAACGCTTTCAACTAACATTCACAGCGTGTTGTGTCCTCTAAATCAGGATTATATAAATGAACGTGCAACGGGATCCCTGCCCGAAAATCAAACAACAGTCTAGTTCTAAGTCCAATCAATCATCCGCTCGGCTCCTGCCCTTTGGCTGCTGGAGACATAAAGCAGCCTCCGTTCTCTTATTCTGGCCGCCCTCTTTGATCTGCAAATACTGTAGGTGCAACAATAAACTTTATACTGTACAATAGAAACATATTGGAAACGATCACGCTGCTCTCCAACCGGCCAGCAAACAGCATCGATCATCCTCTCCGATGGGCCCAGCAGCCCTGCTCTATTTATCAACTACATATCTAACGTATGTGTGGTTGTATATTGTCATCGTTGACGCCACAAATTCACACGGCATCAGTGTTACCTGGCTGTCATGTTGCAGATGTGGATGTAAGACGCCACCAGAACTCCGAGTCTGCCTTTACACCCCTGTGGAGGGAAATCAGAACAAACGCTTTCGCAGTCAGAGCGATTGATTTGAAGAACGTGTGAGTGTCGGTGTGTGCAGAGGAACCAGCGGCGTTTACCCTGCAGTGTAACACCAGGACGTGCTTCGGATGTGTTTGCAGCCAGTCCCTCATCGTCGTGCACGCGCTAAAGATCTGGTCCAGGTCAGGGGCCAGGAGGTCCACCCAATCCGTGTCCCAAACCTGACAGACACACCACACATACATTTACATGTTTCATTTAGCTTCAATCCCGTTCAATCTAAAAGTAAGTGCCATCATAAGCGCTGATGAAGTGCTAACTAGTCGAGGTATGTACTTTAACATATCACCAGTTACCTTGTGGTTCATGTGTGTGAGAGTTTGGTTTTTCCGTGAGAGGTTGATGAGCTGAAGGAGCAAAGACACATTATTTTCGTGATTTTTTTGGGACAAATGTTTCTTGATTCTCATCCGTTCTGATCTTTTATTTCCAGCTCGGTGTGTTCGCGCTCACCATGTAGTGATGCCCATGCTTGGACCGCAACATGAGAATGATCTCCTGCAGGTTCTGCAGGTAGATCTTCTCTGGGCATCCAGGGGGGCAGAATATGGCGATGATGCGTTCGGTGATGTAAATCAGATCGATTCCCTGCTGTTCCTCCATGACTGACCTCGGTCATGTGGGCAGCCTACAAAGAAAGACATGCAGAGGGTGTAAGAATGAAAGTCATGGACACGTTTAGGGAAGTGTGAATTCCCTCTTTAGATCAGCAGATGTTTGCAGGGTATTTTTCTGAGGTTTTTGTCACATCAGCGAGAGTTCCTGGTAGAGTGAATGTTTTTTGCGTCCACCGATACTTTCTGTGAGTTCACAGCCGTTCAGCCTCAATAATGCTGAAATCCTTTCAAGGCACTGTGGGGTCAGGGCCCAAAAAACAAGGAACTAAACAAAATGCTGTCTTCTTTATGGCTTGTGACCGGATGAGAGGCGGTGATGAGTCACAGAAGAAACATCCGATAATCTCATTACTCATCTCCATCAACCAATACCTGTTAAGAACTGCACATCACATGACTAATCTTTTACAGTGGTTTATGTTTTTTTTTTTTTTTTACAATTATTGAATTGGTGGTTCTATAATTCTTAAAAAGGGAGAAAGTCTTTCTCTCCAAAGTTATTCATCAATTCACTTTTATGAAGTTTGAACTAAGTTATGCGTGTGTACTCGTGACAGGGTTACTATCTGTGATTAGGTTGAAGGAGCTGTAAAGAGTTCTAAGTCCTTAAAACTGATCAGTTTATCAGAGGCAGTGCTGACGAGACTGTTACAAGTCGGGGCATATTTCATCTTGTTTAAATGTGGTGAAAAGCTGAATTTTACTCTTTACTATACATCTAATAAGGACCAAATCCAAAAGAAATAATTGGATAATGGGAAATTTGGCTGGGACGACCTCAGTACTATAAGATCATCTCTGCGATCTACAAGTTCTTGAAACCTCATGAAAAGATGTGGCAGCAAGTTGACAGTAAGTTTCTTTTGGTTGTTGTTATTGTGACCGTGTGACCCAAAGTCCCGAAGAATGTGACCGGACCATGTGACCACAGCACCGTAATCAATGAGATAAGCGTTTTCACCAGAGCAGAGTACAAGAATACGCTGGTGACCCCGGCAACATTAAGGATGGGGTTCAATTGTCTCACCTCATTTCGTGTTTACTATTGTTCTTTAATGTGAGCAAATGTCAACAAAAAATAAAAACGATAGTCTACTCTTTGGGAAATATTCTGACAGTGTAAGACGTGTTCTTGCTGAAAATGTTGACTGGGTTGGGAAAACAATCTTATTGAGTGACTACCCTCCAATTATCTATTTCAGCTCTGTTTTCTCAACGTTTATAGATTTGCTCCAATCTAAATTTGCCAGCGCTGTGCCTGAGGAACCAAAAACAAACGGAAGTGAGGGACCCAACCACACGTGCAAACACACACACACACACACGTTGCCATAGGGAGAGCTGCTCAGCAATGTCCTAGAGCCGGGACTAATTATAGTCTCTATTTCCCATTTTTAAAGAAAGGCATTCTGTATAGGATTTTTTCATTGAAATAAACATCCTCAGCCTTCTTACAGGAACTATAGACACACCAAAGTGTCTGTAATCCAACCAATTGATTTTATTTTTAATTGTTTGGGAAAAATACAAGATGAATTCACAACAACACCTCACTACGACCAGCAATGGTTTTTTATAATCCGCTGGTTTCTTCTGAAATAATTCCCGCTCTTGCTCTGTTTTGCCCCTCCCTTTTAAAGCTTTTTTAGAGCACAGACTGATATACCTTTAGCACGTCTGATCCCCACAGAGATGTTTTAGTTATTCAGTTTTATTCATTCATTCATAGATTGACTTCAATCCACCAACCGGGTGAGGTAATTTATCTTTACATCTCAGTCAATTAGCAGGCTACTACGCCGATTAGTCTCATATCCATATCACCTGATTCAAGGAAAGTTCATTTGCATTAGTAATGAATGGGATTATCACGTTTTTCACTTGACCGTAAAAAAGTAGACTTTGAAGTCTTATTGCTTAAGATTAAATGGCCTCTTAAAATGGGCCAGAGCCCAGTGCAAACCCGTCTCCTGAGGCTCAGTGTCTTAATGTGTCAGTAGGTTAATCTCCCCCTCTCAGTGAATGCAGGGACTTTTTACCATTAATCCTCTGGAGATTTACCACCCAATCACGTGTCCCTATGTTTACTGAACGTGGTGGTTTAGAGTACAATTCCAGAGAGAGGAGCGACGAGTCCAGTTTGTCCAACAAAGAATAAACATTGAAAGAGCCAAACTGAAAAAGTAGGAAGCTTCATGGGAGTTGAGTGACACAGCTGTAAATTACTTGAAATGAAGATTTTAGACAAGATAAGGGTGTCTTACCTTTGCTGAAGTTGCAATAAACAGGACAATCAGATCAAATATGTCGTCCGATGAGTGAAAGTCTGACTGCTGTAGAAAACGAGGTGGAGACTCGACGGGGGAGGGAGGAAGAGAAAGAGAGCAGGAGAGAGTGAGCGTGATCAACTCTACAGTCACAGTGAAGCTTGCACTTTGCCCTCTGTTGGACTCTAATGTAGACAGCATTGGTGTGCAGGAGAAATCAACCGAGACTAACACATTATAACTTGCTGCCACCTCTCCCTACTATAAACAATGAGCGTATGCAGATGAATACACTCCGAGGACGAATAGAAACAGAAAGATTTGACAAACTCTTTTCTTTTAAGAACACAGCAGCTTGGATCATACCAAGGATACATTTTTATCAGTGTGGTACTTGACTGCGTGATACATACATCTTCTGTAGTAGATTAATGTGATAATCCGCACAATGATTACTTTTGATATAATTTACGTAACTTGTAGTGTTAAATTACATATAAGAAAAATATGTATACATCCTGAATGTAGAACGTATTGTTAATATTTTCATATTAATTCTAAAGAATTAATATACAGCCTATGTCCCACTAGGTGGTGCTAAAAGACGAGCTACAACTCTAAACTGCGTTTTACTATTGATAAGACATCATACATGCAGTAAAATGTTTCGTTTCATTTTTAATTTTATACATTTCCAAGAATAAAAGTAATCACAAAAAAATATGCTTTGTTTACGTAAATAAGAATGCTCTTATATGCCTGATCAAGTAGACTAATGTAACTACACTGCATGATGCCTTCACTGACTCAACTAATCTTGTACTTCGTGCCTCATGTAGTGGAGAGAACTACTTATCGCGCCTACAAGAATCCTCTGTTTCTGATATTTGATGGAACATCAATGTCGGTACAATTGACAACATTAGTTACGGGATATCAAGATTTTTTTTGTAAACTCGTATTAATTATTAATTATCATTATTATTATTATTATTATTATTATTATTATTATTATTATTATTATTATTCCATCCCTGGCCAATAGCGTGAATTAAACGTCGGTTTTCTTCTCATCTTTATCTCTACATGATACACTGTGTGGGTAATTCACACCTTCCCAGTACGACTCTTGCTGACCTGGCCCCTAAATGGCGGAATGAGCTCTCTGATGAGACTCTTTACCCTGCAAACTGAAGACACACCTCTTCAGACTACACATTGACTGCACTGACTAGCACTTAAATTTTACTTATTATGGCTCTAATCTATAGCAAGTTATAAATCGGCGTATTTGATGAAATTGCACGTGTTATTGCAAGTTGAACGACATGACATGTGATGTTTTGTTTTAGCCAATGCTTTAAACGAGTCGAGAAGTCAGGTACATATCTGTCCAAATTCCGAGTTTTCGGGAGCACCCAAAGGTGTCATAATTCATATCCGATGAGACCCCGCCCTGTCCACGCTGTACCGCTGACCGTCACTCTCTCATCCGCCTGCACATTGGCGGTCGCGCCTTGTCGTGCTAGTTTCCATGGCGAGCAACTAGAAAGGGCATTTCTAATGTCGACCAGCCGGTTAGCTCCCTTCAGCGAGCTAACGGGTGTTTCGCGGAATGGGGTGATGTAGCCGAATAACTCGTCGGACGAACCGAACAGTACTTTAGCGTGCTAAGCTAACGTGGAGCCTCGCACACACACGGATAGCCGTGGTGGGAAGAGCCAGTGGACCGGGCTAACGGCTGTAAGCTAACGTGGGCTAGCGTTCACCTGCGGGCTGTCCGGGCTAACTGACGCTAACTGGCTTCACCGTTGCCAGCTAACAGGATGGAAAGTGTGAAGGAAAACCAGCCCGAGGCGCTTCCAACTTCTTCAACGCCACAGGGGGTACTCGGTCCCAGCAGTGACAGTAATTCCGCGAAGCCAAGTGGATTATCGTTGACATCGCTGTCTGCGGGTAAGAGACCCTCAATCGGGGAGGATGATGGCGCGGGCGCGGAAACGAAACTCTTTGGGAAGGGACTCGCGGCCACCTCCCTGCTGCAGATTGCGATCAGGAACGGAATCTATCAGAATCAAGTCGCCAACGCGGTCGGCGGTGGAACCAAAAGCATGACCATTCACGCCGTCAAAACGGCCAACATGTACAGCCTGGCATCAGCCAGCAGCACCACCCCTGTCAACTCTATGCTGAGCCGGAGACGACAGAAACACAAGAGGAATCTGTCTCTGGGGGCTCCGCCGACCAACGGCTCGCCCGGCACGTCCTGCGGCGAGGCGGCCGGTCCCGCTCCCGCAGCTTCGCCGCTGAGCACCCTCAGCCTGGACCGGAAGACGTTCCTTCGGCAGAAGCAGTCGAAGCAGCTCCAGGCCTCGGACAAGACGTGGGTGAGATCGGACTCGCGGCGCGGCTGCATACACGTTCACGACTGGCTCACGCCTTTCTACCCCCGGCCGGTGCTGTGCACGGTGGACACCACCGCTGCAGAGGTCGCCGCTAGGCTGGGAGGCAGCAAAGCGGGGGCCGTGCTGAGAATCAACGGCAAGACTGCCGTTGTAGTTGACCCGAGCGATCGCTGTAAAGCCAGCAATGGACATTCCGGCGAAATCGGGGCGGAGGTCAAACCCCCCGAAGGGGAGTACAACGAGCCTACGAAGGCGTACTGCACTGAGGCTAAGCTGCATTCCAACTTGTTGGAGGACAAAACCGCGAGTAACTCTTCCTCAGAGGTCTACCTCATTGACATCGGGGTGGATCAGAGCCTGAGCGCGGCCGACTCTTGCGGGGTCTATTCCGGTTCAGATATGGAGAGCAGCACCTACGACGACTTCAGCCCGGGTGGACCCCGAAGCACAGAGCTCAGCGACGGCCCGGGTCTGGGGACGGACTCCTCTGCGCTAAGCCCGACCGGCGACAGCGCCACGGAGGGGCCCGACCCCTTCGAGAGCTCCTCGGACGAGGTGGACCTCACCGACCGCTGCGCTGCCGACCCGCCCGCCGCGGACCCCCGCAGCGCTTCCAGCCAAGTGACAGCCGCACCGGGTGCTGGCGTAGACGGAGCCGGGGGCAATGCAGACGCGCCCGTCTCCGTCGGACCTCCGTCTAAATGCCCCGGCAGCTCCCAGGCTCGGCCGCTGTCCAGCCAAGCGTCGGACCAGCCTGACCCGGAGGTCACCCCGGGCGAGGGCACAGGGAGGCCGGACCCCGTTATCGCTAGTCCCACCCCGACCCTCTTCGTCCAGCTGCACGGGGGCGCCGTGCGCAGGCTCGGGGACGATGAGAGGCCTCTTCGCATATTTAACGAGTACCTCACGAATCTGGGGTTTGAAGACCCACGGAGGGTGCAGGGGGAGGGGATGAATCCAGAAGTTGGCTGCCTGATCCGCTTCTACTTTGGTAAGTGCTTTTAAGTTGTATAAGTATTTTTAACTACGGTGATTATTTATTCCCTAAAGAATCATCTGGGAAACATGTATTTGGTGTTTTAACAGGCAATCCAGACATTCCTTATCCTTTTATCATAATTTGTATTATTTTCCAATCCCCATAACGCACCACTGAGCCCATCAGCGGTTGGTTCCACCCCTTCAGCCGTACTGGGCTCGTCTCTGCTCATTCATCGTCCATCTATTTTCAGAGCCCCCGTGAGGGCTGTCATTGTGTTTGCTCAGTCGGACTGTTGAACAAGTGTGTTCAATTGTGCCGGTGGGACAATACCCAGTGTTTTGCCTGTAACCCCCTGCCCTCCTCCCCCCGTGCATGTGGGCCTGTGGGGAGACACATCTGGAGGTAACAGGTGGGCTCTTTGGGCACACCAATCATGAGGCAGCCCGGGTCCTGTTTCTCGTCCTCTCTCGATGTTGTCGTGGTTGCTGTTGTTATCGATGAACATCCTGTTTTGCTGAACAGCCGGGTAAGAGGATAGAAAAACAGCTATGATCTCTTATGGGATTAGCACAACTCAATATTGTTTTCGACCTTGTTTTTTCGCAGCATCAGCAAATACGGTTGGGGCAAAGCGACTTGGGGCGGTGGGGGGGGCGTCCTTTTTACTGAAATGAACATGTTCTCGGTTCATTTAACCTTTATTCTCAATCTTATTTCTAATTCAAGCTTACATCCCCTGGAAGGAGAATTGTACTCCGGTCTTGGTAGAACACAGGCATTTTATTCCCCCCCCCCCTGTACTGTAACATGACAGAGGAACAAAGCAATGACGTTGAGTTATGCCGCTGAAAACGGGGGCCCTTCCAGCTCGCCTGTGGGACGAGCAGCGTGATGCTGGCGTGTCGGGAAAGTGGAATCTGAGGTCAAATGAGACTATTGGCACAAGTTCCTGCATTTTGGTTTCATGTCTTTTTATTTGTCTGAAGAAGTCCTACTATCAATGATTCACAAGAAAAAAAGTTTTACTACATGCTTTCCTTCTTCTCTGCGTGAACATTATGAATTATTTGTTCATGTTCAGAGCCAGGGGAGTTTAACGCCGCATAATCCCTCTGATGCACACTACAAAGTATTCTCTTTCTCGCTTATCACACACACACACACACACACACACACACACACACACACACAGGCTGTGCTGACAGAGGAAAGTGACCTTAGGGGAACTCAGATTTCACCCCCTCAGTGTTTTCGGCTCTCCCTCAGACAGTCGCAGCAGCAGAGTCCTCTTCAGCTCAGAACTGCATTACCCAGAGGTCACTGCTCCTCCCTCCAAGGTTACTTACTCGCCCTACAAACGGTGTTTGATTGCTATGCCTGCTCTAAATTCACTAAATCCCTGCAGGCTGGCAAGGCATACTTCAAATCCTATTCTAAGAACTTTTTTATTTTTATTTCATTTGTTTGGGAACCGGGATGCAGGTTCAGATTAAGCTGAAATCCGTAGAGCCGTGTTGTAGCTGCTGCTAATCCCTCATTTGAACCCACATCTTTGACACAAAAAGGGAAAAGCACAGTGGGATCAGGAAATGGCCATTGGCTCCTTGACGAGAGACCGGATGCCCCCCACTGAGAGGAATAGACGGAAGGACAGGACACGTATGTGTATGTGTGTGTACATTAGCACACGCAGGGAAGGGCGGACCCACACAAAACACATTCCACGTTGCCGTGTTGCTGGAGAAGTCTGACAGGACCCCGTGTAGCAACCACATGCTTTATGGTAAAGGTCACCGCCCGACCGGCTGGTTGTTTTTCACATGTTAATGATGCAAGAAAACGCACGTTGAGGCTTTGACTAAATAGGAATCGAAGACTTGATGGTGCACTCGCATGACGTCCTGGATTCTCCATCGGCGGCCTCCTTTATATCTTTATTTATATTTCCGGGCATCAGCGTCTGCACCGTCAGGACTCCCTGTTCCTGTTAGAACCGAGGGGCTGCAAGCAGAACAGACGGAGCAAGGAAAGGAGTTGTTTTAGGGCAGTCGTCTGAGCCGACACCCGTAAAAAGTGAGTTTAGTAGAAAAATCCAATGAGTTTATTTAATTGTGGCCTTTTAGAATAAGCAATGGATTGGTTGATGTAAAGAAAATAATCAATAGATTGGTAAAATAATGAAAATAGTGGTTTGTTGGATGACTCGATGACCGAAATGAACAGGTGATGTGGACAGGATTTTTCAGTAGATTGGATCTGTGTCTCTACGTAATTGTTTCCAAGTACATTTTCATGTATGATTGTTATAAATAAAATACATTCTTTATCAAATTTATATAAAAGTTGAATGAGAAAGGTTTTTGTTTTTAACAAAAGAATCATGAGTTTGCAAATGTGAAATATTGTCCGAACAGGGATTACTGTTTTTAAAGTGGAGCTATTTGATCAATGAATAACAAAAGGGAACTAAATCCACACCAAGGAGTAGGTTAGTGGACGGAGGCCCCAGTGAGGATCAAGGGGACATTACACAACAAGATAATCTGATTGCAGGCCCTGCAGCGGCTCCGCCTCCCCATGTGTCTCCCTTTCTGTTGTTCTGTGTGTGTCCGTTTACATCCCAAACCAGTTTACAGAAAACTGGTTTTTGAAAACGCCCAGAGGAACGGCCCCGCAGGTTTCCGGGCCAATCCCCCTGGTCGGCCTTGTGACTGTGACCAAACTGTGGCTTCTCTATTGTGACCGCGAAGGGTTAACGTAACAAATCATGCCCGAGTGACTGCTCGCCCTCTCAGCCCGCGGGCTGTTTGCTACACGCCGGTTACACAACCACCAGCTCTCTGTGGCGCCCGCTTTCCGAAACGGGAAACCCGGTGTGAGGGAGTTGATTCACAAAGTTCCAAGGGGCTAAAAATAGTGTTTCTGTAGTGTTCCATAAGGACGTCATAAAAAAAATGTGTCTCTCCCTCTGTCTCCCCCCCTCCTGCAGGCAAGCCTCGGAGTGTGGGTGGCTCTGAGCGCGTGCAGATCTCTGGGGTGTTCAACGTGCGGAAAGGGAAGCTGGCTCTGCCGGTGAACCGCTGGTCGAAGCGGCAGGTCACGCTGAGTGGAACCTGCCTCATTGTCTCATCGGTGAAACACGCCCACACGGGCAAGATGCACATCCTCCCACTCATCGGAGGAAAGGTACGGTCTGGGTTTTTAATCATAGTCTATTTAGCAGCTGGTTATTGTTGTATGTCCCGATCTGTTTGCATCACACCTGCAGGGCAATTAGTGCGTCCGTCCAAGTTGGAATTGTTTGTTAACGTTAGAAAAAGATGGATTGTTATCCATTTCTAAAAGCGATTCAAATTCACTGAATTTCTCTATCATCGTACGTACTTTTGGAAAGTGTCTCGTCCTACAGTCTGCTATGCATAGAAGGATTTGTTAAGAAAAGTTGCAAGGACACTAAAATGTGTCCCATTCGTCAGGTGGAGGAAGTGAGGAGACACAGCCACTGTCTGGCGTTCAGCTCGGCAGGTCCACAGAGTCAGACCTACTACATCAGCTACGCCTCGTACACAGAGCACCTGCGGTGGCAAAGGACGGCCTCAAAGGTACAACCACCGGTTCTCTCTTTGCTGTCATAGCGAAGGGTGTAGGCTGATCCATTGCAGGATTTCACACTTTCTTGACCACCTCTTGTAATAAAACAACCTCCCCCCTGCCCTCCTCCTGTCAGATTGCCTCCCAGAGGGTGAATTCAGTCGACCTGTCGGGCTGCAGCTTGGAAGAGCTGCCTGCTCAGCTTTTTTACAGCCAGGACCTTACTCATCTCAATCTGAAAAACAACTTCCTGTCCCTGCACAAAGGTGTTCCAGCACTCACCAGGTGAGTTCCCCAGCGCTTTGTTATTCTCTCAATATGTCTTTCAGTAGTTTTTAAATGTATTGGGGAGCTGCTGACGGTTTGAACGGAAAGCAGGTTGGGCAATACAGCGCCGAGCGGAACGCACGTAGTGTATCCTTTTAGGTGAACATCTAACCGAGCGTTTTCATTTGCTCACGTGTTGCTTCTCAGTAGGCGCCATGTGACGCCGCTCTGCGTGTTCCAATGTGTTTTTGCTTCTGCCACTCAACTGAAGATTCATTTGGAGCCAAGATAATTACTTGATCAAAATAAATACATGCATTCATACAGTATAAACACTGCCATTGTTCTTCTATAAACACTGGTTTCCCAGGCGGTGTTTGGAGGAATCTGTTTTCCGGTAGTGTTACCTTGACATTCCCTGAGAAGCACTCTGCCTTTCACCCCAACCCCTCTGAACTGGATCAAGTTGGGACAGGAAAGACGCCCACACACACCTGAACCACATGCTGCATTGTTACAGTGAAGTTTTTTTAGTTAGGGAAACATTTAGCTTTAGGTGCCAACACTGCTGTTCCCTTCAGACCTCGTGCTGGCCTCCTCCCACAGTGTTCCTCGTTTATGAGAAGGCTTTTATGTAACTAAAATACTTTTTCACCATGTTTGTTTTTGGTTCGAGATTTGGTCAGACAAAGAGGGATTAATATATTCATCCCGCTCCTGCTGCCCCTTTTCTTCCCGTCTCCCCCACCGACCCTCCTTTTCCATCTGTCTCTAGGTTTTGTAAGCTGAGAAGCCTCAGTCTGTCAAATAACACTCTGGCCGACTTCCCCCTGGCCTTATGCGACGTCACCTCGCTCACAGAGCTGAACTTGTCTGGAAACCGCCTCTCGTCTCTGCCCGCCAAAGTCGGAGCCATGCACAAGTAAGTGTGCTGGAAGAACAAACTTCAGATGGTAACGACTGACCGATGTTTCCTCTGTCACCCGTACTGAGACCAGACAGGAGTAGTTTTCACCGTGGTTCAATCGGTGCAGGTGAGGAGAGGTTCTGCGCAGGTGATCAGAGACTATATATAAGGAGACGTGCCACTTCCTCAATTCTCAATACAACTCCCGTAGGAAAACCCGTAACGGCAAAGATGGCGGTTGTATGCACATATACCGCCCCTCCCATTGGAAAGCCAATCATTTGCTTTTTAACCGGGAAACATTTAAGCCCATCGTCTGGTTCCACTGACGCATGCCCACAGTTGAGGTTTTGCGACAGCGGAGACGATGGCGTAACACCGGCATTCTGGATAGAGACGTAAATTAAGGTTGGTGTCGTGAAGCCTTGCACATGCGTAGTAACAGTAACCTGTGGGGGGGGGGGAGGCGTTTTAAACCTTATTTTGGGGCAAAGTCATCAAACTTTTTCAGCGATTTTCATCATATTCTACTGCTGTTTCTATGCATGTGGTTTTTATGTCCCGATGACCCGTGGAAAGTGCAGTTCTGACTCTCCTCCCATTCATTGAGATAGGAGGGTGGTTTTGTTAGAGCCAAATAGCAAAGATGGCGGCGAGTGGCATGACTTGCCTAAAAGGACTGTCAGAGTGCTGAGTCGTGCTGCCGCTGTCCCCACATGACTGGAAACTTACGCGCTCCCGCCATTGGGCGCAGTGCGTCGTCAGTCTTTTAGTTTCTCGTCTCTTGTTGTTTGTGTCCAGCCTCCAGACTCTTCTCCTGGACGGGAACTCTCTGGCTTCTCTCCCCGTGGAGCTGGGCTCCCTGGAAGGCCTGACCTACCTCGGCTTGTCCTTCAACCGCTTCAGCTGCGTCCCCCCCGTCCTGGAGAAGCTGCGGGGCCTGGAGCGACTCTGTCTGGCAGGGAACCAGCTCTCTGTCCTGGATATGGCGGGACTGCAGTGGCTGCCTGCTCGCCACATAGATCTCAGGTGACCAAACCCACACGGGCTCTTTGCCATTTTTAGATCCTGCGTGACAATGGAAACTAGCTCATCTCAGGAATCGGACAACTCGCAAGACGTTGAAGGGGAGATGTGCTCTGTATTTCTGCGCCACAAACCTGTTATCGTCCCCCTGGATTGGAAAATACGCACCAAATAACTTGCGTTCGATAGGTTAATTCCCGCCTCTTTCCTCGCGTCACACAGGCTGAACCGGCTTCAGACCGTGACGGCGGGCGACGCGGAGCAGCTGGTCCACATCGTCCAGCTGGACCTGAGGGACGCGGGGTTACAGGAGCTGGACGTCCGTCCTCTCAGGAGGCTGGAGGTCCTCCGCTGTGACGGAAACACTCTGTCCCTTCTCCGAGTCAATGGCCACGCCCTGAAGAGCCTGCACGCTGCACACAACGGTACAAACATTTGCAATGGGCTGTGCAAATGGTTAACAGATGAGGTCTGCGGCTCTGTATACATTCAGATGATAAAGAATGCTGCGTGTTGTGCTCGTAGAGCTGAAGCTGCTGGAAGTGGAGCCGGTGCCAGAGGATCTGTCTGTTCTGGATTTGTCCTGGTATGAAGTCTATGATTACCTAACTGTGTGGAAAAGAAGCCCACAGGTCCTGTTATAAGCTGGGTGCTGACTGTTTGGTGTTATTTCATTTTATTTTATTTTATTTGTATAAATTAAGGAACTTGCTGGGATGTGTCCCTGCCTGGGTGTGTGAGAGCAGCGGACTGGAGGTGTTGGACATCAGCCATAATGATGTGACAGAGCTGCCGGCACAGTAAGCGACACAAAAGACACTTCCTTCACAAATTAAAATGAAAGAAAGCTTGGCAGGTGCTTGGATGTAACCGTTTAATGGCTCACGTAGGACATGATGAAAGCACTGCTCAAGGCATCCTATAAAAAGCTGGCTGTTACATGCATGGCAATTTGCTTTACTGCTAAGGTAATGAAGAAGGAAAAGATTCAATAGAGATCACTGCGTTGGTACGATTACAGTACTGATTCAGAGGGTTCAGACAAAAACCTCAGCAGAAAAGTTCAAATATATTTTATAATGTAGCGCAGCATTAAGTGAATATACACGGGTTTAATTAAGTTCAATTAAACCGTATTGTTCTTAGTTCTGTCATTTCAAGACTCATCTTACCAAAAAATAACAAACTGAATAAAGTTGCATCTTTAATCTTTCAGTCTGAGGTTGATTAACCATTTACTGGTGGTAACCATTACGGCCTGCACACCGAGCTACTGTAAAAGAAAATGTCACTCATTTCCGATGAGCGTAGAGGTCAGTGTTACTGTGAGCTCACTGACGATTACATAATAAAATCCCACTTTTATTTCGTCAGTTAAATGCTTTTATGGTTCATTCTGTGACAATGTGTCTGACCTACATCACTTTGCAAACGCTGTACATACAGATAGAGTGGATATTAATAGTGCTTTAAGTCTATTACGGTGCTTGTATTCTGAGTTGGGGGCATAACTTTATGATGACAGTGCTCCAATTACAGCCAATTGCATGACGCACACCTGTAATTCCAACTCAGAGTTGTGCTCTTGTCCAATCAGCTGTGAGTTAAACGTTAACATGAACAAGAGTGCAGATTGGCTGGGTGTAACGCAAGGCTCCGCACGCCATCGCCCCCCTCCCCCCCGTCAGGGTCAAACGGCGTTCACGCGCTGACAGGTTTACAGCACACGCAGAGACACTGAGCTCGCCGCGTGGATCTGTGTGCTGCGCAGGCTGCTGTCCGGCGGGAGCCTGAGGAAGCTGCTGGCGGGCTGGAACCAAGTGTGTCGGCTGGCCGAGCGGCTGGAGAGGTCGCAGCTGGAACTGCTGGACCTGCAGCACAACCGTCTGACTGAGCTCCCACACAACCTGTTCATCAAGGCACAGAGGTGCACTCGGTTTCTCTGTCCCTTCCATGTTTTATTTCACATCTCGTCACGTGTTTTGTTACAGCTTTCATTCTCTACCCTCACAGCTTGAAGTACCTAAATGTGTCGGCCAATAAGCTGGAGAGCCTCCCCGCAGCCAGCCTATCAGAGGAAAGCTTCAGCAGCCTGGAGGAGCTGTATGTGACCAATAACAGCCTGACCGACAAGTGTGTCCCTCTGCTGACTGGGCACAGCCACCTGCGGGTGCTTCACCTGGCCTACAACCAGCTGCAGACGTTCACTGCCAGGTAAAATACGCAAAGAATATTGAAGTGCGGCTGCGGACCTACTTGTAGGCTCATAGCCCTCCGAGCCCACCTGCTTTTAGGAGCTAATCCTGGAAACGTACATTTCCACGCATAAGGACCAGCCTCGCTTCAGATTCAAAGACGAGTTTGATGAATTGGGTTCCCAAAAATAAAGTTTGTAGCTCCGCCTCCTGCAGTAAACTGGCCCGACTGGAGCAGCTCGAGGAGCTCGACCTGAGCGGCAACCGACTGAGGGCCGTGCCCACCACCATCCTCAGCTGCCAGCGCATGCACACGCTCTCCGCCCACTCCAACTGCATCAACGCATTCCCCGAGGTGCTGCAGCTGCCCGAGATCAAGGTTGGTGTGATGTATGCAGCCGTTTTTAGGCTTCGCCTAATTAGTTGCTATTAGTTGTGCTCCTTCTTTTCCCTTTTCGTCTCTACGTACCTCTGTGTTCATCTGCTCCGTAATCTCCTAGCAACAATCAAATCTCCTCAGCCTGATGCAAATGTGGAGTAGTGCTGCGAGGTGAACTGATTCTTTGTCGGTCTCGCTCGCAGTTTGTCGACCTGAGCTGCAACGAGCTGACCGAGGTCAGTCTGCCGGAGACCCTCCCTCAGAAGCTGCAGGAGCTGGACCTCAAAGGCAACCCTCGCCTCAGCCTGGACCACAAGAGCCTGGAGCTTCTCAAGTATGGGCCTGAAAGATCCTCCGTCAGCAGGAATATTGATGATCTATTATCCGCGGGAAGCCTATTTCACTCATGTTTCATCTCTTTTCTCCCTTTGCAGTAACATCAAATGTTTCAGGGTGGATCCGTCCCCTTCGGCTCCGTGTGTGAGTGAGAGCCACGGGGCCCCGTCGGTCTGGAGCCACGGCTACACAGAGGCCTCTGGAGTCAAAAACAAGTCAGTCCCCCCCCCCCCCCCTATTTCTGCTTCTCTCTGTCACTCGTCGTTATGCCCAATGTGTAGAACCTGGAGGAGGCAGGTTGAGACGGATGTTCCTCCCGGTGTCTTGGACTGTTACCCATGAGCACCGGCGTTCTTGTTGTTCTCAGGCTGTGTGTGGCCGCTCTGGCTCTGGACGGCTTCTGCGGGATCCGCGAGGCTCTTTATGGAGTTTTCGACGGCGACAAGAACGTGGAGGTGCCTTACCTGCTGCAATGCACCATGGGGGACGTGCTGGCGGAGGAGCTTCACGGGGGCCAGAGGCAGGGGGATTACATGACCAACACTTTCCTCACCATGCAGCGGTAAGCGCACAGTTCGATTTCGTGAGAAGAAGTGCGACAATGCGCCCCGGATGCTTCCGCGCTGAACAGACGCACTCCCTTTGCTGAGTCTTTGCACGTCGCTCTCCCGCAGGAAGCTGGGCACGGCGGGCCAGAGGATGGGGGGTTCGGCGGTCTTGTGTCACATCCGGCACGACCCGGTGGCTCCCGGCGAGCACGGCGGCTGCTTCACCCTGAAGGCCGCCAACGTGGGCCGGTGCCAGGCAGTTCTGTGCCGCGACGGCAAAGCGGTGCGACTTTCCACCACGCACAGCGTCAGGGAGGGGCCGGAGTACCAGAGGGTCCGGCAGCACAACGCCATCGTCACCGAGGTGAACACACACTCAGGTTTTTGGTGATGGGGAGTTGTGTGCACTCGGGTTGCTTTAAAGATTTGGAGGTGCGACAGTAGGGACGTGAATAATTTAGTGCTGGCGAAGTGTATTCTGAAGCAAGAAAATCTATTTCAAACACCGCACATTTTTCCAGCTTCCCAAATGTGATTTTTGAATGAAATATTCCTGGATTTTGAATCTCATTTGAATGATTTTTCCGGGGGACATTTCTTTTACAGTTTTTAGTTTAAAAGGATTTCGAATACTGAGGAGTAGATTTGGGTCTGAAACAAAACACAAAACGCCACATATAATACAAAATCTTATTGAAATAGGTGAAGTTACAGCCTACTTTTGTCCCTAAAAACCACATCTCCTCTGTCCCGCTCTTCTGCAGGATAACAAAGTCAGTGGTATAACGGACTCCACCCGAATCATGGGTTACTCTTTCCTGTGCCCGTCTGTGACACCCAGACCCCACGTCTCCGCGGTGACCCTCACCCCGCAGGATGAGTTCTTCGTCTTGGGCAGCCGGGGCTTGTGGGACGTGGTGTCCCCCGGCGAGGCGGTGGAGGCGGTCAGAAACGTTCCCGACGCTCTGGCTGCCGCCAAGAAGCTGGTGACTCTGGCCCAGAGCTACGGCTGCTCCGACAGCCTCAGCGCCGTCGTCGTCCAGCTCAGCATCACCGACGACTGTTGCTGTTTCTGCGAGCCGCCGCCGCCCCCTCCGAGTCCCGGCCCGGCCTCCCACAGCAATGCCTACTCTGCGAGCGGCGACGGCGGCATGCCGCTGCCGCCGGTCTCCTCCTCGGGAACCGCGAGCGAGGCGAGCAGCGAGTTCAGCACGTCTGAGATGAGCAGCGAGGTGGGCTCCACGGCGTCCTCGGAAGAGCCGCCGCCTCACGCCGACCCCCCGGCGGGTCACCCCAGTCTGCCGGGGCGAGGCGGCGCGCGGCGGCCGGCCTGCGAAGGCGGCAGCACCTTCCGCAGACAGTTCTCCGGAGCGCTGTCCGACAACGGGGTCGACAGCGAGGACGAGGAGCCCATCGCCGGCGTCTTCTCCAACGGCAGCCGCGTGGAGGTGGAGGCCGACGTCCACTGTCTGCACCGCCACGGCCGCCCGGCGCCCCAGGCGCACGCTCAACCGAGCACCAGCACCCCGGCCGCCGTTGCCCCGCACCACGAGCCTGCGGCTCCTCCGCTCTTCTCCCCGTCTGCCTCCCCGGTGCCTCCCTCCTCCCCCTGCCTCAGCGGGGAGGCTCAGGCGGGGACTCTGGGCCGCAGGGCTCGAGCCAACGGCTCGGTGGCCTGCCAGGGGAGGAGCCAGGACATCATCGAGGAGGCGGCCGACGCCCCCGTCAGGAAGCAGGGCGGCTACTTCAACGCTCCGGCCCAGCCGGACCCCGACGACCAGCTTATCATCCCGCCGGAGCTGGAGGAGGAAGTCCGGCAGATCATCCAGCAGCAGCAGCAGATCCAAGCACACAACCAGCCAGCTCACAGCTACCAGAAACCAGCGGACTATTTCGTCACGCCCCTTTAACCGTAACAGCTGACTACTGGGTTCGTCCGGGGTTTGCCGGTGGAGAACGGTGCAGTCCGGACTCTGCTACGCTCTCATTAAGTTGTTCTGCTCCCTCCAAAAAGTGTTCTGAACCAGAAGAAAGATGTTTTTGTTATTCACTATTTTTTTACTGTTAACTCTTTGCCCCTCGAAACACGATGCAATTTTTGATACTAAACACTGTGTTGATAAAACATTAACAATGAATTCCTTTTGACCATATCTTTAATTTGAAGAAGCACTTTGAATGCTTTTTATTTGACTTTTGAGATTGATTCTATGTTAACTGGTACTGTTGAGATACGAGCCCTGGTCTTTGTGTTGCAGCAGACGGTCCTCCTCAGTCCTCACAGTTGTCGAAGTTAGTAGAACTGTTAAAAACTAGCTCCTAGGAGTTTAATACTTTAAAGTGACCCGGTCACTGACGCGCACTAATATTCTCTGAGAGAAAAGATGATTATTTCCAAAGGCTGATGTGCCAGGTTTCTGTTCCCGGGGGCAGACTGCAGAGCTCCGAGTGGTGCTGAGTAAATGCTAAATGGGGGGGGGGGGGGGGGGGGGGAGGGAAGGGGGGGTCCTACAGTGACCAGCAGCTCAATGAATGTTCTCAGAACAATGTTACAGACGTGTGGAAAATGGCAAATCGCACAAGACGGCTACTTTTACCATATAATAAATTAAAGTTTTCAGATAACCGCATTGTGTTGACTTCTTTTGGACGACGTGCGCATGTTTAGATCCATTTCTTTGTTTGCAAGCTTAGAAAGCCTTGGTACACACTGAAAGAATGACTCATGCAAACATGTCTTTGGTATCAAGCCGTGAAATGCTTTGGGTTTCTATACTTCCAAAAAGGAACTCAATAGTGGAATCTATTTAAAACAAAACGGTATAATCATTGGACCTGACCTGAATTTCCAGCTATTAGTTGTTTTAAGTCTAAATGATGAGTATTGGGAAGTTGATTTTGTTTTGTTTGAAATAATTGGAAAAACTAATAATTTCAGAGCTGGATAAACAAAACTAATCCATTCATCTTTATTGCATTGGGTTGGCAGCATAAAGCTTAAGAGGATATAGGAATGAAGAGGGCATACAGACACTGCGTACATAGTCGTTTTAAGACCTAAAATGTACACAGTGGGAAACTGCAGGACAACAAGCAGCTACCCGCATTGGTCCGAGCTGCTGTGATCCCATCACTGCGTTGCGAAGTGGTCAAACTAGAACCTGGGTAACTTTCTCACGGAGAAGAATTCCTTTTGTTACTTATCAAGTCTTGGCTGAACAGTCCAATAGTTACATCACGGCCGTGTCCTTCAGTGTATGTTTGGCCCATTGTGTGACAGCAGAGAGGGAGGGAGAAGGGTGTGTAGGGGGGGATCCAGGGGGGGGGCACTGAAACAAAGCAGCATTTGGTTCTTCACAATGTAGAACCACAAACAAAGCAGGAGAACAAAATCACATTGGCAGAGGTTTAATTTGGAGTAGTTACATTCTTATACATTCTTGCATTTTAAAGTCCAACTTTGATATTAAAAACAATAATTACACATGTTAAAAACATATCCTGGAATTATCTTCCATGATCCCACATATCTAAGCAGCTGGTGATTAAGTAGTCAGCAACCAGCAGATTTGACACACAACGAAGCGCCAATGACATCCGACAACCTCATCAGAGCCACCAGTGGCTGACACAGTGAAACAAGGCAACAAAGTACCAAAAGGTTCTTCTCATAATTCAGGGTAGATTTTGTCCCGATACAAATTGTCTTCATTTTGTGTGCTCTTTTCATTTCCATTCATCTCACTGAATCTAAATCCTCGGCTGCAGCGATGGAATGAGGGTGTAAAAGCATGGAAGAAACAATCGGCAGCTCAAACCTTCATTAAAGATTAAAGTAAACTTTCTTACACTTAAACTTGAGGACACACGATGGAGCAAGAAACGTTTCTCTCAGACACGCTAAGAGCCCCGGAAGCTGCAGCTGTTTGCCGCCACGGTAACCATAGCGGGCGCCGACTACGCCCCCCCACCGGGCGGATTTAAGCTGTAGCTACTGCTTGTATCGCTTTTATTATAGATCCGCGGCTCCTTCTGTGTCTAGTTTTTAAAGCCTCCATTTCATTAACAGAGCGTCATTCAGACTACTGTGGGTTTCCATGGCGATCAGCTTCCCACGATGCCAGAAACCCCGCCGGGCCCACGTCCGCCCCGTGGCGCCTCACACCGCCGTGGTGTCGGCCCTCAGCGGCGCCCTCTGCGGGTGCGCTCGGGCCCGCTGCTTCTCCGCCTCTCGGCTCTTCCGCTCCCGCAGGTAGCGCCTCACCTGTCGGATCGTCAGGAAGGTGAGCACCGTGCCGGCGCCGTAGAGGATGGCCGTGATGAGGCCGAACAGGGCCACGGCCGCGTCCGCCCCGCCCACGTCGCAGCTCATCCAGGTGTAGCCGCTGCGGGCGTAGATCCTCTCGCGCTGCTGGCACACGTCCGTGGCGTTGACGCCGATGACGAAGTGGAGGTAAAGCCCCACGGCCACCACGTACGCCACGGCCCCCACCCCCTGAAACACCAGCGCCCCCACCAGGAGCTTCCGGGACATTCGGTGGGCCGGCTTGTTCCCGGCCACCACGAACAGCAGCGAGAGGACGCCGGCGGTGAGGCTGAAGGCGATGCCGCCGTAGACGCCCGGCGCCCTCATCTGGCTGTACTGGGCGTCCAGCTCGCGCGCCTTCTGCAGCTCGGTGCCCTGCAGGTTAAAGTTGGAGTTGATGTCGAAGCCGCCCAGACCGCCCATGGCGGACAGCCCTGACGTCACCATCTGAGCCGCGACCACGCAGATCAGGATCAGGGCGTTTGTTAGTACCGAGCAGATCAGCACGATGCCTAAGGGGGAGACGCATGAGGAATGAGATCAGTAAATACGATCACGGGTACCGTTTGTTGTCAATGGCTGTTTCTTCAGAGCCACAATGTATAGAGAATAAACGCAGAATAAATACATACAGCGACATACATACGCTAATTGTCTTTGAAGGACCTTACGGTCCATTCACCTCAATGAGAATCAGGGACACGTTGATTAATTACTTTTATAATAAATATGCTTTAAAGTAATTACACATGGGACAAATCACACCAAAAAAAGGCCACCTACCCCAACTTTTAAAAAGTACACTTGTTTATTGAATGCATCTGCCCTGGATCGCTCAGCCTTTAAAATATATTCTATTAAACTAATATAAAAGTGGACAACATCAATCAAACTACTAATTCCAGTTATATAAAGTGGCTGATGTTGTGCCGTCGAACTGCCTGCAGTCTGAGCTCTGAGTGCGAGTAGTGCTGGGTGTGTGTGGGTGGGGTTCTCCGTGGTAAGTAAGGCCTTCCTTCTGCAGAGGGAGGCGTAAATGTCCCGAATCGGTTACCAACATTCCCGGAGGAACCCCTTTGTTCTAATGGTCAGGACCACGCGACTCATCCAACAAACTCCGAAATCGGGTTATGATCTTTCTCCGTCATCAAAGTGAGCCAATGTGTTGACTCTGAGAGAAGAACCCTGACCCCAGACAAACCGGTCCGTGCAGTATTCTAGGAAGGAGGGAAGTATGTGACTGAAACCAAAGTCCGCCCTGTGGGGGAGCGGCTCAGGTGCTTCCACTAGCTTACCTCTCCTGGAGCAAATGTGTGAGCATTTGGACTCGTTGTGCTCCACCCGAGGGGCTTCCCGCGCACGCTCGGGAGGGGAGCGTGCCTCGCTGGGGAGGTAGGGGGGCCGAGACGACCCGCTGCACAGAAAACACGTGCATAAGTTATCGAGGACGCGGAAGAATCACTTCTATGGTTTGGTTTGATTTGATAGGAGGATAAAAACAATTGATGCCTAAAGACAGACTTTTACGATTTTATATGTCATTGAAATATTGTACGTAAAAAAACAAAAAACAACAACAATAAACTTGTTAAGTTACAGGAGCCAGTCCTCACAAATCACCAAAACAAATGAAAAGGAAAATACTGAGCAAACTAATGGCATGTTGGCAAGTGAACAATCCACTGTGCATCAATATAAACTTGATATTGAGGCTTATATTATAAAGCCTATATTCATAAACACCTACTATTATTTATTATTTCTGACAAAATAATAAAGCCAACAAGATTAAACTACTTTAGTTTGTTTATTGCCACCTGTCAGGTGAGGGACGCCTGTCCCCGGGGAAGTCCCGGTCGTGTCGGGGGTCCCCGTTTCGCTCCCGGTGTCCCCGCTTCGCGCGGGGCGGCTGGCTCATTACGCTGATTGAAACCGATCGGTTTCCACACAAATATGATCTTTGAACAAATGGAAACGGCTCAATTAACAGAAAAACGAAAACGGCTTGGTTTTGATGGTTATTTTTGTTTAGTGCGGTCTTATTTTGCAACGTAAAGAAAGCCGTAACGACAGTTGAATCTGACTTACGTTAGAATAACAAACGCGAAAACGAAGTAGCGTAAGTGACAAACACCGTTACAGTAATAATAATAATAAACCCAACCAAAAATACGTCTATAAAACAAGGAAGCTTCCTGAACGCCATAAAAAGCAACGTTGGATTTAAAATAAGGAGAAGAAACATTTGTTCCACCTCCTTCATTATAACGTGCGTTGATACTTTTTAGATTAATACTTGGTTAATTCGACCGTAAACAATCAAAGATACACCTACTATCAATATCCGTCGACGAAAGCGGTTCAAAGTCCAACTATAACGCCATTTTATTGTGATTACTCTCCGGTGTCCAGGTAGAGGCAGCTCCACCCAACAAGGAGGAGGAGGAGCAGGAGGAGGAGGAGCAGGTGGAGGAGGAGCAGGTGGAGGGGGAGGAGGTGGAGGGGGAGGAGGCGGGAAGAGAAGCTACAACTTCAGATATTTGAGTTCCTTTTGTCACGGCTTTTTAAATGGATATTTTTGAGTCGTTAGTATCTGTGAGGCCGAATAAGCCTCCTTCTGCTGTAATGAATGTGGTTATTTATGTTCTTACAGATTGGCATGCTGCTCCCTCAGGAGCTGAGAAACAGTTGTTTCAACGCAAGGACGGAAATGCAGGATGATGAATGTTCAGGATGATGAGAAACGGGCTGTAGATGTGGGGATAGAAGAATAGAAACTTTCCATCTACCCACAGTTAGTAAATATAGTTTACTTGAATACACATTTTAATTTTTTATATTTACTTAGCATGTGCTGCACACATACAAAGGGACTATACACATATCTCAATAACATCCTTTTTACTTTCTAAACCCTCATTTTTAGTGGTGGAAATATGCTTCCATGGGTTACTGATGAGTGTGATTTCTACCAACGTTCAGAGACTCCATCTGAATGCTCCCATGTAATCAATCAATCGCACATTCAATAATGTTTATTTGACTGTAACAGTGAATACAAAAGAAAAGAACTTTATCGAAGAAGGATCTGTCTATATAGTCTACATTTTTCCCCATCATATTTCAACATGAAATACTGTTTGGTTCAAATCCACGCAGTCACAGCAGTACATCTTTTTATTCATTTCAGTCAAAACGATAAACATCTGGGACTCTAATTGCAGCTTTTTTTTTTTTTTTTTACACATGACGTATGTGCTTCAAGTCTGGCAGTCTCAACGCGGCAAATCATGCGGATTTCTGTTATATTATAACTACTTATTTGATCTTGTTTTGTACTCCGTCTTTGTATGCACTTTACCTTTGTTGCTGTAATCCTTTAAATGTCCCTGCTAACTGCTTTTGAGCAAAATTGCTTTAATTGCCTGCTTTTTACTTTGGTTTAGCTGTTTAATCTCAGACTGAGTATCACCTTCACACCTGCCGAGACACAGATGCTAAATATAGTCATTCATGAGGAGGTTTTCCCTTCTGCTGCATCCAATTACATTGTGTAATCTTGTGTTGTCATTTCCCTCTGTCACCATATCCTGGACAGTCTTTGTATTTCAAAATCTCAAAAAAAGGCACACATTGGACGCGTTCTGGTAGTTATTCCAGCCCACCCGTCTCCTCCGTCGCGGGGAAGCATCCTGCGAGCTCATCGGTCAGCGTGTGCTTCTGCCCGCCCCAGAGGAAGTGTGTAGGCTGTTCTGATTGGCCGTGTTCCACAGCGTAAACAAAGAAAGGGCTGAGCTCGATGGCCAGAGCCGACCTGACCAGGCCGACTCGTCCCTCCCTCTCCGAGCAGGGGTGGTAGACTCGTCCGCTGACGGGATGCATGTACAGCGCCTCCGGGCGGAACGGGGCGGCCAGCTGCTCCGCCCCGCCGCAGTACGACAGCAGCTCCCGAGCCCCCGTGACCCCGGGCGACTCCGCAGGGCTCTGCAGCAGGTGGGTGAAGACCACAGGACGGTCATCGCAGCGCACAAAGTTCCTCTCCCTGCCACACGGGGACAGGAAGGGGAAGTCCTCCTGGTAACGGCCGCTCTGATTGGGACGCAGACGGCTGAAGAAGAAGACCAGGAACTTTTTATCTGGCATAAAGGAAAGAGGGAGAGCGAGGAGTTGCTGAGCATACAGCAACGGAAAGAATTTATAATTAAATGTTTTAGTTTTAAGCTACTGTTAACGGGTCAGATCTGAAAAAAAAACACATTTGACTAAATCCCACATGAGCCTTCTGCAGACACAAATTCTCACTAGAGCAGCAAAGGTGGATCAATCCACAGCTGAGAATAGTAACCAACAAATACACAATTTCTGTAGACTTAAGAGGAAAATGTGTTTCAGGGTTAATGCTGCCGTGCTATTTGAATCCTTTCCATTGAGGCCATATTCTGTTCTCCAACTCACCTGCCAAGTAGCCGGTTATGCCAGCGTCACCTGACACACGGATAACGTGGATGTGTAGGAGTTGGAGGTAGTTTTGGGGCAATTCATAAATTACATCTTAAATACATTGGACTTTTTAAGCCGTTGATGACGTGTGTGTGTGTGTGTGTGTGTGTGTGTGTGTGTGTGTGTGTGTGTATGAGACGTAATACCTTTGAAGCAGGTGACAAAGTTCTTCAGTTTAGTGTCGTCGAGGAAAAGCTGTAAGTGGACCACATACGGACATGTCATGCTACATGTAGCATTCATTGTTTTTGTGTTGTTGTGTTTGTTTCTTATCAGTTCGCACACTCACCTGTCCTTGGTGGTCGATGTAGTAGAAGTACTCTCGGATGCGCGGCTCCGGGCTCTGGCCCTGCACGTATGTAGCGGTGAGTCTGGAGGCACCGCAGCCGGCGGACGGGCAGCGTAGGGCGGCCAGACCTCTGCGGCTGAGAGCAGCGGTCCGGAGGAACCACATGTCTTCAGCAGAGGACACGCTGCGTGTCTCCGGGAAGACTCGGACACTGACAGGGGGACTAGTGCGTTAGGTTACGCTGCTTCTGACCGTGGTTTTGCACTCGCGTTGTTGTTAACGGAGCAACACGCCGGAAGTACTTTGCCGCTGCAACATTGTCAGTGTGTGATTACTGCCGCCTGGCGGTCATTGGTTATAACTACACAACTAGTTCCTGCAGAGAACACGTTGCATCGGTGAAAGCTGAACCAGAGAAATTCTAATATGAAGAGATGTGGCACTCTCTGGTTACTACAGGTAGATTGCCAATTTAATTTATTGTGATGTTTGTGCATTTAACCGTACAAGAACCACTGATTATCCACCTCTTGATGTTTGAGTAAGAAGAAGACCACAGTAGGTGTGTGTGTGTGTGTGTGTGCAATATGTTATTATCCAGTAAAATATTAACTGTTTAATTGTTGTTACTGTATCCAACTGTATCCTCCTCTTACTTTATAAAACCTTTACAAAGCTAATGCAGTGTGCAATACAAAATCCCTGAATTAAATGTTCACCTCAGTAACGTTTTGTGATTCTTCTTCCATCCAATATGAATTCAAATTAGATATACACCTGTCAGTGTAGTCCAGTTCAGCAGCACCACAAACTACAGCTGCTCCTGCTTTAAAAATGATGTAACAACTCTGATTTGATCCATTGAGTTATTTTTCCATCACTCTGGACTTATATATAATATATATATATATATATATATACATATATATATATATCATTTTAAATGAAAACGAAGCTAAAGCTTGATATTAGTAAAATACTTAACAGTCAAGAACTGTATTAAAAGATATTAGCAAGACAGCTCAGGTGGCGACGTCATCAAGTCAGCTGCTGTTCCAATTGCAGAAATGACCGGTCTCCGTTTTCTCCTACCTGTGGGTCAGGACTCCGGAGTCCTGAGTCCAGAGTCCAGACCCAGGGAGTGGAGGCGGGCCATAGAGAATGAATGGGAATTGTTTAAGGGTTTTTACATAAAGATCCCCAGGTGCCATGCACATGTCCCAAAAGACCTATTTTCAGTTTGGCCTGACCTCCATACAGCAAGAGGTCCGTTAAAGTTGAGCCGTCTCTTCGGTCTCCCGGATTGACAGAGTAACTCTTTGCACCGCACCACAGCGCCGAGTGGCCAAAGATATATGACACCCACTTCTATCACCAGTCAACTTCTGGTCATTTTCAGGTTAGGATTAAAAGCAAACTATTATTACTCACATGATCATTCCACTTCATGCAGAGAGTACACTTCCCCCACGGTGTGATTTGGTGATTAACCAGGACATTCTGATGTACGATGCCAAAATTATGATTTTTCAAAATACCATACAGGAACCATGTTCCTTCAAAATCTCTTTCACCAGAGTACTTTGACGATGCTCCCACTCGACGCCGTTAATCAAATTCTTATAATATTTACAGTCAAGGTCTTAAGTATCAGGTACCAACTGTTGAGAGGCATCAGATTAACCTGTGAGGAACAAGGTGTTAAGTAAAAAACTTTCTGTTCCCACCAGCTGGCGCTATGACTAATGTTAAAAATGATCGTATGGATGTCTACAGGGTAAAAAGTTCCTGAAATCTGAGACATATAGAGCGAGTAGATAAAAATATGGTTGAGTTAAAACAACTTCAATGTTTATGCCAAATGGTGGTTCTTAAAAAATGCTCCCTACACATATAGTTTGGAAATTCTTCTGGCAAAATATGATTCTTAGAGCCCAAGGTCTTAAGAACACAATGCCCCGTAAATGAAAAGAATCGGATTTAATCTCTAGGAGGAGATTTTTACAACCCCAAGACATTCATGAAAATAGGACAAAAATAGCCCCAAAAGGCAGATTTTAAATTATTAATTGCAGCGCCCCCTACTCTTCAAATATTCTGAATAAATTAGGGTGTGTTCAGAGGTTCAATGTCTACATATGTTACATATTTTGGTGAGGGCAGGCCAAGTAATTTGGAGATAGGAATCTTGCCAGATTAAGCCACAACCATTGCGAAGTTCATTGGCCCATATCTTCTAGAAAACATTGAGATACGATTTTGGGGGGGATCAGGGGGACATTGAACCAATGATTAATGGAAGGTTTCGTCCAAATCCGACTGAGCGTTTGGGAGAAATGGCCAAAAACGTGTTTTTCACAAAATTCAAAATGGCGGAAAATCTAGTTAACCGCATTTGCATACCATGATTGACTTTTTTTGTAGAGCATTTGGAAGAGCACATGTGTGCCAATTTTCAAGTCGATCGGACATTGGGGGCGGAAACTGGCCTAGTAGGGTAATTTTCACTTTTCTAGGGGGCGCTAGAGAGACATTTCCTTATACCAAAAAGGCGAGACCCCTAAATAATCAAAATTTTTAACAGTCTTCATGCCAAATTGAACGACTTTTTGAACATGATAAAGCCCCCAAAAAGGCCTTTAAAGTGTGAGAAGTAAAATAATAATAATTCCATCAGATAAAATAGGTCCCTCTCCGACGAAGTCGTAGCGAGGACCCTAATTAAATCAAATGCTTTTCCTTTCACTACCAACACAAGCCATCACACAATGTAGTTTAAACAGTCGCTAACGAGAAGGTTTCCCCTCCAACGGGACGCACGGCATTCCTTTCGTTCTCCTGTTGATAAACTCCAAGTCCCAGAGTTCACCAGTGAAGAAAAAAAAACCAAACCAAACCAAACCAACATGGCAGCGGCGTCCATCGACACGCGCGCAGCCATGGAGCGCTCAGTTCGGGAGCGGGTGCCCCCGCTGCTCACTGACCTGTACCAGTTCACCATGGCGTACGCGTACTGGCGGACCGAGCGGCACCAGGAGCCCGCCGTGTTCGAGCTCTTCTTCCGGGACAACCCGTTCGGCGGCGGCTTCTCGCTGTTCGCGGGGCTACACGACTGTCTGCTGTTTCTGCGAACATTTCGCTTCACGGACGAAGGTGAGGTGTCGCCCCCCCCCCACTCCCCCTCACCCCTGGAGGAGCGACCTGAGGGAGGGAGGGAGGGAGGGAGGGCGAGGGAGGGGGTCTCAGCTGGTCAAACAGCATGACGTAATGACCGAATGCGTTTCTCATCACTTTCATCGGGGTCTCTTTAGATGATTCCTCGGACTCGCTCACGCCGCTGGTGGTTGCGCAATACTGCACCGCGCGACCCCTGGGGTGGTTTCGATGAGAACGGGTGAACTTCGACCTTTTGACATAATCGATGTGTAATCTTTAGTGTACATTGAGCAATGCGTTGCTACATAGTGAGAGAGTATAGCTCTCCGTGCAGGCGAACTACATTCATTCATTCATTCATACAGATGTAAGCTCATCCAGGGAGAATTATAAAACGTGTTACATACACGCTTTGCTCCACTGCAAGTTAAAGGGCTGCATTCGGAAAAGTGGATCAGTAATGTAATGCACATGAAGCCACGCATTACGTATAATGATGACTGATTGTATAAGGGATTAGTTATTAATGAGGGTTTACAATGGGAGCAGTAGTTGTAGCTGGTACTTCATGCCATTAAAATCAAATTGCATCTTATTTTTGATAACAGCAAAGATAATGATAGAATATCAAGACGTACATGCTGTACAATAAAATGGGACTTATTCATAGCCTGAAGTTCCTCATGGAGGTCATTTGAGATTTGCTAAACATCCTCAAACCAAAGGTCAACAAGTTGTGAATAGTTCATCTGATTCGTCTGATGCCGCAACACCAACACAGACCCTCGTAGTTTCCTGCCAAGCAGAGATTCACTACAGTTCTCAATGACACCATCTCAACTCTGTTCAACCATCTCAGGAGGTCTGCTTTATACCATATGTACCATATGTTTATTTCTTAATCTGCAAGGTAACTATGGCGAACCAATAAAACACAGTGAAGTAGAAGTTGAAATATTAATTTCACAGTCGGCCCTCTGAATTCTGTTGGTTTCTATTACTGTAAATGAGCGCGCACATCCTGGTGTAAGAGGATGAAGGAGGTCCCCGGGTGATAACCGTGGCTGTTTTCCAGCTGCTGTGCTTACGTTGTGTTTTGTGCATCCAGATGTGGAGTTCCTGCGCTCCGTCCTGCCGCCTGCCACCGAGCCGGCCTTCTTCCAATTCCTGCGAGGCCTCGACTGCTCCAACGTCACCCTCCGCTCCGTCCCGGAGGGCACGGTGGTGTTTGCCAGGGTGAGCTCCGCTGCAGCTTTTCGGGGGGGCGCACCAAAGGTCAAAGGTTAAAAGCGGGGTTCTGGAGGGGGGTCGGGCGGGTCAGAGGGAGTAACCGGTTTTACACTCTAAAACACGCGCAGGTGCCTCTGATGGAGGTGTCCGGCCCGTTAGCTGTGGTTCAACTGCTGGAGACCAGTTTGCTGTGTCTGGTCAACTATGCCAGGTAACAAACATACAGGAAAACCAGGTGGTCCTCTGAAGGTAATACACACTGTGTGCAGTTTGCATGAGTAAATGCGCACTGCTTTGCTTGACGAGAATGACCGAGATTAAGATACAACATGTGCAAAATTAAAAGAATGAGGAAATCTATTTATGTTAACTAGAGTATTTGTATTTCACAGAATAATGAACCCATAGAAAACAATGCTTTATTGTGTTGAAATAAAACTCTGATACTCTTATACTTAGGGGTGTAACGATTCGTTTTTAACAACGATTCGATCCGATCACGATTCATGGTTGTCGATACGATTCAAGGACGATATTGGTTCATTTAGAACGATACGATCCGAAACATTTCAGTGACTTTTTAGCCAAAAATTCAAACAGTGTGACTGAAATAAATTTCCTAGATTCCTGTTGTTTCTTGTAATCAGGTATCAATTAATTATGAATATAAATAAACACGTAAACAACAATGAATGGCAAATGCATTTACATTTTATTTGAATAAAGTGCAAACACTGCTGTGGCAGTGTAGCAGAAAAAAACCTGTATTAGTGATATACACAAAAAACACTCCTGCAATAATGGTTTCCCCCTACCAACCCCCTCTATTTCAACCTCTGGAACGTCCCGTCGGCTTTGAATCGGCGCTCGGGCAGGCGGTTTGTCGGCTCAGTCCGTGACAGCCTTTATCATTAAGTGCTAAGAAAAAACATCCATATAAAGTCTGACGGGCTTAAATCCAATGGGTTATTTCCTTGTAACGATACAATCGATTTATAACATTTTAAATCGATTTTTGATCGATATATGTCGTCCATAAGGCCAACTCGCCGAGCACAGATCGATGTAGTTGGATCGGAGGAATTAAAATCGATACATCGATGTAACAGCTGAATCGTTACACCCCTACTTAAACTGTCAGGCAAGTTCAGAGGAAGCTTTAGAGGTTAATTTAAACAATGTTTTCTAAAAAGGAAGAAACCGAGGCGCGGCTGTGTAAAGCACCTACTCTACCATGACACAGATGAAATGAAACTGCTCGTTCACCTCCTCTCGGTTGTCAGTCTGGTGTGCAGTAACGCGGCCCGTTTCCGCCTGGCGGCCGGCCCCAGGAGGAAGCTGCTGGAGATGGGCCTCAGGAGGGCCCAGGGCCCGGACGGAGGCCTCACCGCCTCACGGTACACACACGTCGGAGGTGAATGTTGTGTGTATTCATATATTCTGTCGCTCTTGTTTTGTGTGGAGCACACAGACCGTTTCCCTCCGAGGTGGGACCACAACAACTCGCCGCCCACGTCAACATGCATCTCCAGATAGGGCCGCTCTCGCTCAGAGGACACACGCGGATCCACTTAAATGCCGTTTTCAGCCCCCGGAGCAGAAAAACCCCAATGTGCAGAGCTGCGAGATTGCAATTACTTGATAACACAGTGAGCAAGACACAGTGCGGGGGATTTGGAAGCGAAGTGATCTGCAGCAGATTGTTTGTGCTACCCAGTGGTTTATGATTGGTGTTTGGTCTCTGGGCCCTGAATCTTAAGCATGTTGACACACGAACCTGCCTTTCAGGGTTTGATCTCACCAGTAACGTTCAGGCTGGCTTCCTGTATGGGATCCCGGTCGCAGGGACCATGGCGCACTCGTACGTCACCTCCTTTTCCTCCCTGGAGGAGGTCCGGCCACATGTGAGTACCGTTCAATCCGATCTTTATCCAGACCGTGTGATTCTTTGGTAGGTTGACTTCATGCATCCCAGGTGTAGTTTACTGCGTAGCGTAAAAGGCTGTCCACTGTTAAGAGTGTTTTGTGCAAACATGGCAAAAGTGAGTAAGCGGCATATTTTGATTTATTTAAAGTAATTTCAATGAAGAGATTATATCCGCCTCAATGACTAACGCAAACCTTAACTTTTCTGGTTTAGCTATTTAGTTTAGAAGTGGTGAACTTGGTGGTGGAGTCACAATAGTAAACGTTGAAGGAGGTGTGATGTCTTCCAGGTTTTCTTGTCATCGCCGTTCCGAAGAGAAGTCGTCAAAGTGAGCTGAAAGGTTATCCGTGGCATCTGTCGTTAATGAAATGTCCCTGCATCCTGTCTACAATCAGACTCTGGTGGCGCGGAACGGGGACCCTGGTCCAGTGGACGTCGTTTCGTTGACGAAGGGCTGGTTGAGGCGTGTGTGTGAGCTCCTGGGAGGGGAGCCGGGGAAGATCAGCGAGGGCGAGCTGGCCGCCTTTCTGTCCTACGCCATCGCCTACCCGCAGAACTTCCTGCCTGTGATTGACAGCTACAGTGTTGGCAGGTAACTTACGGAGTTATGTCTGATTCTAAAAAACAACGTATTAAGGGCTTTTAATGTGTTGTCGGATATCTCACTAACTGTAGAATCTGTTTTTCAGGCCTTTGGTTTTGATGCAATTTCAAATTAGATTAAATAAACTAATAAGGTAAATAGAAATACATTTTCCAACTGAAATTATATATAGCATTTTTTTTTGTTTCACAATGCTGAAATGGAAGTTAATTTCCCAGGTACTGTACTGTGTTTGGGAATTATATTTTACCTCAGAAATTCATTTTATGCCATTTCATATTTCAGCTGCTCACCAATTCAAAGCAAAATATTTTACTTTTGAAGTGCGCTGCATTCATTTGACAGTTCATATCTCACGTTTCAGAGAGGGGGTTTTACTTTACTTTTCACACGGTTTGTGAAACCCATTGAGCAGCAATAGTTGGAGCCACTAAGACTGCAGATTCCAGAGCGCAACTTATTAGTTCCAGCTGAAGTAGAATGTGCTTTTCTTACCAGCAGGTGTCACTAGTGTACACTGAGCAAGGTTCAAACCAAGGAATCTGATAGTAATAAAGTTCAGCTAAAGATGATATAATAGAATCCATATCAAGTCATAATTCTTAAAAGGCTTTGGTAAGTCACAATCTCCCCAAACCCAAGGTGACCTATTCATTATAGTAGTTTGTATCTCCTGCTCATGTGATGAAACATGACTGTGTATGTGTGTGTGGTTCCAGTAGTGGCCTGTTGAACTTCTGCGCCGTGGCCTTGGCGCTGTGCGAGCTCGACTACAGGCCCGTGGGAGTCCGCCTGGACAGCGGGGACCTCTGCAGGCAGTCGGTTGAAGTCCGCCGCGTCTTCAGACTCTGCAGCGAGCAGTGAGTGAGGCGCCTTTTGAGCCCACAGTGAGAACGCGCGCCGTGTCCGACCGTCTGTTGTCACTTTTGCAGCTTCTCCGTCTCCTCATTCGACTCGCTGATCATCGTTGGGACCAACAACATCACGGAGCAAAGCATGGTGGAGCTCAACAAGAAGGTAGATCTCGCCTGAACAGCTGGAATGTTTATGATGGGCAAGAAAGTGTGTTTCCCCTGGCCTCCCTCTGATGTTCTGTGTGTTGTTATTATTGCAGGAGAATGAGATCGATGTGGTTGGAGTTGGAACACATCTGGTCACCTGCACACGGCAACCCTCGCTGGGCTGTGTGTACAAGGTAATGCCCTTCATTGGCCCTTCACATGCCTCAAACTCCCTTCTCCATGTAACATTCCCACGGGGGCCTTTGGGTTCGTGTATCAGCTGGTGGAGGTGAGGGGGACACCCAGGATGAAGATCAGCGAGGACCCCGAGAAAAGCACCGTCCCCGGGAGGAAAGCCGTGTACAGGCTGGTAGACGCTGAGGGTGAGGATCCACGTCTACATTCAACTCTCTTCACCCCCATCGCAACACACTTTTTGAATCTGTTTTTACCATCTTACTTCAGTTATGGTCGTTTCTTCTAATGCCATTCCAAGAGCTACAGCCGGCCAACAGCTGCCAGACCCAATAGGCCGTCATGATAGCCATCCCTTTAAGGTTACTGGGTGTATGAGGCCATCATTGGCCATCTTACACTTCTCTGACAACGTTGAGCCCAACTAGTTAGGATGGACTGAAAAAAACTCACTCATTTTGTGAATGAAATTGTTTGGTTTAGAGTCTCTCTCTCGATTTAAAAAAAAAAAATGTAGGTGGAGTAGATTGGTCTCCTGTTGCATAATGACCATCCGAGCCTCCCTGGGCTGCCAGTTTGCTTGTAAACGTTGTCACCGCTTGCCACTCCTTCCTCCCTCTCCAGGCCATCCTTTTCTGGACCTGGTGTGTCTCGCTGTGGAGTCTCCTCCAGAGGCTGGAGTCTCTCTGAGCTGTTTCCCCCTGATGTGTGATAACACCAGGGTCTCAGTCATTCCAGCCCAGGTCGCCTGTCTGCGCCACGAGGTGTTCACCAAAGGCCGGGTGAGGAGGATTAGGAGACCAGTGGCTGTTTCCTGGTGACTTGGTGTTGTGGTTGTTGCATTTTTTAAATCACCACATTGTTATTTTGGGCTTCTCAAATGAGCAAACGCCGGTTGAATTGAACGCCAGTCTGTGTGAACTGTGCATAATCTCCCTTGTGGAGTTGATCTATTATGACTTGATATATTGGACAGCAGTTAACACTGGACTTCACATGGAGGACACACCCATAAAGTCTCGTCTCTCTGTACACTTTGACAATAGACCACATCTGAAAGCAGTTTATTCAAAGATTTAGTGTGTGTCATTGGGATTTGAAGGTATTACAAGAGTGAAGAAATTGAAAAAAAAGGATAAAGAAAAAATATGGAGAATATCCTCTTTGTGGTCCTTATGTACGAAAGATCCCCCGGCAAGTACGGTGAGGGATTTAGCTGTAGAGTGTATAATTATAACAATAATCCACATTTGATACGAGATAAGAAAGAAAGAATCATAATAAAAAATATGGATTTGTTGTTTTGTGAGGCGTAGCATTGCACAAATCGAGGCAATGTGGCCGGCCTGTACTTTCGCAAGACGTTAGTCTTCATGAATGTGTCTCCCACTCTTTGCAGGTCAGTCACCCTGTGAGCAGCGCTGCAGAAACCCGAGTGAAGGTGCAGAGTTCCCTCCAGACGCTGCACCCTCGACACAAGCGACTGCAGGAGCCAGACTCCTACAGAGTGAGCCACACACACACACACACACACACACACACACACACACACACACACACACACACAGGCACACAAGCACAGTCTCGCAAACTATGGTTGTGTGTTAATTATGGCGTTCTCTTCCACCAGGTGGCGCTGTCAGAGAAACTCCATTACCTGGTCACAGAGATGCAAGAAGGAAACTCCAACAACAGAAACTTTCTTCTGGCTAATTGACTCTATCTGTCTTTTTTTAGTCTTTTTAAAGACGCTCTGTTCCAAAGTGCCTCACGGGGAGAGAAGTGCATACGTTTGTAGTCGAGCTCCCGATGAACTGTACCACAACTCCGACATTGATGGAAGACACAAGTAGGAATGTGTTGCACAGCTAATGTCTGCACAACCGGGTTAAGATGAGCACAACGTGACCAGAGTGCCAGAGTGGACCGATGGAAGCAAATGAAAATAATACGGCACCTGGACTCACTGGACTGTTTTTACTGCTGCAAACTGGATGTATTCAGCCAAAAACCACAAAGCGATTCTTATCGATGGAAAATAAAAAGGCGGAGCACAATTCGTCACACTTTCTGCATTGAGATCATGGCAGAATCAGAAGAACCTGTAGGTTATTAAACTGCCTTAAATTGACTGAAAAGTAGCCAACTGCTTGGGGCTTACAAGTACAAATAAAACAATGGTCTAAATTACTTCTCTTGATTAAAGATCAGTTATTAGCTTTATTTACACCAGAGTCTGTGAATGATGGTATAAGAAAGGATTTATAGATCTTCAATTATAGATTGATTGGTTCAAAAACACAAAATGTAACTTTTAATTTGATTCACCCTTTAATAGTTCCCTTTCATACTTCCCCAACAGGCAGTTGTCTTTTGTCTTTGTCCACCCCCATCTTTAACGTGTCATTGTCCCTTCCTCAAAATGTGATAGAAATCAATTGTCAACATTTTAAGCTGAATTAATTCACTAATTAATCAGGTTTAATGAGTACAGGCTCAATGAGCTCTGACAAAGATACCAGCAGCTCAGCAGCAAAAGGCAGACAGACGCCGCTGCAGACCAGCTGGTGACCACAGCGGCACACGCAGCAGAGGTCAAAGGGGAGTTCATATCTGAGTAACGACACTCGGGTGAACCCACATATCCACCCATCAGACATGTGCTGCTGATTGGAACAAGGGTCTGTGATGTCATCCCCAACGGTTTCTTCCCACTGAGGTGGAAGACACAGTGAATCTCACTCTCAGAGCCTTCACCTTTTGATAAAAACTTGGGTTATTGGGAAACATTGATATTCACTGTTTGAAAACTATATTGTAATCGATACTGCTGCTGAAATAATGAGCAAAAACCGGGTTCTTGATTGAACAGTCTAAAACTCTAAACACATCCATTTACAACCCTATAAAAACAGTTGAAAGAAATCTTTTATTTTGTTTTAAAAAGCTTGTGTCTTTCCTCTTACTTCACATGTCACATGACGCTTGTTTTTGTTTCTAAAAGAAATGTGCTCAAGATTACCTTGCAGGCCATCGGCTGATGGGTATCTAGAAGTAGCTCGTAGCCAGTCAATCTGATTCCATCTTTGTAAACAAATAGAGGTCCGGTTTATTTTTATTTATGACTTATTGATATACTTGTTACTATTGTTATTAAAGTATTGCTATATTTACCGTGGATCTAGCCATGCACAAAACAAAACAGGCAAAGAGCTGCGTTGGTGACCTCTTGACCTCACCAATCCCCACTAATGTGTCCTGTGCACCGGAGCTGCAGGTCTCCTGGAGACCGGCCGAGGTCGCTCTGCTCTCCTCCTTTCATTCTCATATAAACTACACTTTACAGTAGCTTTTTTTGCCGGTCGGCAGGAACCTCGCGGCGTTGGAGCGCTGCGGACCGAGAGACGTCAGCGGGGGATCCCTGGTTCGACTCTCTCGCTGCCGGCGGGCCGCCACCTCCACCACGAGCCCTCGGGTTACTCCCGAGTAGGAGTAGGCCTCCTGTCGGCGGTGTAACGTGCCCAGGAAGGAGGAGTGTGTGAAGGGGGAGGAGAGCGGCTCGGCGGATGGGAGAGACACCGCTCCGTGCTGTCCCCGTGCGCGCGCGCGCGCGCTCTCTCTCTCTCTCTCTCTCTCTCTCTCTCTCTCTCTCTCTCTCTCTCTCTCTCTCTCTCTCTCTCTCTCTCTCTCTCTCCCCTCGTCGCTCTTGGCGGAGCCGCCCGACGTTACGCATCCTCTCCTCCGCCGCCCGGCTGCTCTCCCCTCCGGCTGCTCGTCCGACTCGTCCTCGGGTAACTCCTCCCATCGCCGGGAGCCGGACGGACGCGTCTCCAACGCCGGAGTTTGGTGAGCGGCAAAGCGGCAAAGCGAGCAGCAGCAGGAGGACACATAAAGAATGGAAAGCCGAGGCCAGCGGCGGGGAGATCTCCCTGCGGGAGGATTGCGCTGGTGTGCTGCCTGAAGCATCTGGAAAGGATAACCCCGGAGATACACCGCCCCCTCCCCTCTCCCCTCCCTCCCCCCCTCCCACCTTCAGAGAAACCAAGGGGCCACTCACATCTCATCTCAGGGCTCCTGCTTCAGACCGAAATCGGCTCGCTTTCGCTCGTCCAATTGCACTTATACCTTGCGCCTGCTGTGATTTGAAAGGGCCGTCTCCTCCCGCCCCCCAGCGGTTTGGACAAATAGCGTCTCCGCGGATTAAAGGGATTTTAACGGACAAGCACCCCTCGCGTGTGACCCTGACCCACACACCGGTCACCCCGCAAGGTGTGCGTCCAGCTATGCACTGAAGATGTGTGCAGCCAGGTTCAACGGCTGTGTCGAGGTGGCCGCCGGCGGTCCCGCGGGGTCTCCTGGTCCCGTCACCGCATCCCGGGCGATGGACTGGACCGAAGCCGGTCCCCGCATCCTCCGCGGCCTTGAGATGGGGACAGTGATGACCCTCTTCTACCAGAAGAAGTCCCAAAGGCCCGAGAGGAGAACCTTTCAGATAAAGCAAGACATGCGGCAGATAGTGTGGGGCCGAAACCCTGAGAAAATAGAAGGAGAGGGTGAGTATTGATTTAAAAAAAAGGGTGAATGCTTGGCTCAGACGTTTTACAGGCTTATAACTTATAGCATCTACACCTGAAATAGAATTGTCTGCATTGCTACACAGGGGGGTCGGTACTGAACTTAACTGACACTTTTAAAACGTGCTCGCACGTATAAAACATCCAAATCAAAATGTTTCTGTCAGATATGAACCGTTTGATTGACTGGTGCGACATTTGATCCAAGACTTCCTGTTAATTAGGCGTTGTTCTCTCATTGCTCAGATATCCGATAACGATGCACTTGTAATCACACCAATGATCTGGTTTATTTTATAAATTTGGATTTGAACTTTTTATTTTTTTAAATATTCTTTGCCGAAAACACGCTGATGTTCATCAGCACGGCTTGAGCGTGTAAGAAGTAGAAGTCCAGCGATACAGTGACGCTGTACGTGCTGGTTCGAGGGTGATGCCGTGGCCCCTTGTGGCCTTTTGACCTCTGCTGCCCGACCCACCGGGGTCAGTGGTACGTTTACTACGGCGGGCCGCTGTAGACATCGTCCTGTCGTAGCCCTCCTTGTGTCGGGGGGCTACGACAGCGCGGAAAACGTAAAAACATTCTCAACTGGCACGATAGAGTTTCTTTCTGTCTGCCATGTGTTATTGTAACTCCAGGAGAAGGAAAAAAATGGCCGACCTCTCCCCTGTGAGATGAGATTACGTTTACTGCTGAACAGTTTTGTTTTCCCTTCATCCCGCTGAAGGGAATTCTTTTAGTCCTCACTTCAGAGAACATGACAATGGAGGAAAAACGCGTTCGGCCAGTTGGACGACACGCGTTCATCACAACGAAAACACAAATCAAGGTACGGAAACACTGCGCAGGGTCACGCCCCAAACGCGCGAGACACGCAACGTTGTTGTGTACGTCGTTATGGCGACACGTCCGACGGATGGCAACGCCGGGATGCTAGTCGGCAGTAACGAGTGCAAACAATCAGCGTTTTAAAGTAAAGCTGCTCTTGCTCTTGTTATGTACGCTATCCTCCCAAGGCCGCTGTATCTGCAGTAACCCCCCCCCCCCCACACACACAGACACACACACACACACCTCCCAAAATCATGTTCCGAAAGCTGAAAGCCTCGTGGCAGCTGCACAGATGTAGGAGGCCTTTTTAGACTTGATTATTTATCCGTAATCACGGTGGGACAACACCCCCACCGCCTCATAACCCCCCCACCCCACCCTCTCCGGGGAAACGCAGCGGCACATTCCAGGAGCTCAGCAGGTCTCTCCTTCACTTGATCTCCTCCCGCGCACCCCCCCCTCCGATCGTCCTCCCCAAGTTTTCCTTTTCCCAGTTTCCCCCCCCCCCCCCCCCCCCCCCACTAAACGCCCTTTGTCATCTCTGAGCTCTCATGTGACTTTGTGGGTCTATTTGCTTTCACTTTCCATCTGAAGTAAAGGTCAAGATCACTTGATTCTTTTGTTCCGAGAAATCAAACTCCTATTTCTCTAAACGACGGCATCGCTCTGTGTCCTCCTGCCTCCCTCCTCTCTCCTGATTTCCCTTCCTGTGTTTTTGTTGCCTGTTTGTTCCCCCCCGCTCCCCTACCGTTTGCCTGAACATAAAGTTTCTCCCTCAGCTGCGCTGTTTGTCGTTGACGTGAGCGTCCTTGGCAGCGGAGGTATTGAAGGCCGAGGAACGGGAAGTGTGGGGTTATCAGGGAGTGTCTCGCTTCCCGTCTCCGATTGAAGGACTGGCTGCTGGCTGCAGGAAAACAAAAGGTCCAGCATCTTCTGCACGAAGCAAAGACATGGACCACAAATGAGGCGCTGCTTCGTTAGCTCGCACCAATTGGGGAGCCTTTTAAAGCGGGATTATAACTGCATACAACGGTGTGCGATACTGATACGGCCCATTTTTGTCAAATGGTTAAAAAAAAAAAAAACACATCTAACTGCGTTGGATCCGCCTCCTTTTGCTCAGGGCTGCTCCAATGTGTAGCTGCTTTGAGTTGCCACTAAAACGGATTATCGCTGTCACTAAGGAGAGATTTGACTTCAAGATTAGTTAGTTCACTGAACTGTCAACAAGGTAAAAGGGCTTACAGCTCAAGTCCTCTTTTCCCCTGTAAGGATTTGGAATAAGTCGGTGACTCCCTCAGTCATGCCCCTCTCTATTCATTTACTTTTTCCTTGGTCGATTTTAAAGCCCTGGTGCTTTATTTTTCACTCTCGTCTCCCATAGTTTTGCTTCCCTGTGATTTCTAAACTCCCAAGTAGACTTCTGCCATCTGGTCGGGAGTGATGTCGCCAGCTGCACCAAGAACCGTTTGTTTCGCTGGAAATGCACTGCAATTATCCACGGCTGGTGGTTTCAGGTCCGCAGCGCACCCAAACGCGTGGTGCGTTCAGGGTACTTTCGTTCAGTGCAGGCATTGAGCTCGCTGAAGACTGATCGTAGTTTGCCAAGTTCTCTGACAATGATTCCTGAGTTTCCTTCTTTGTGTGAGACCGCTGGCAGTAGCTTCCACTCTGATGTGTCTCCAGTTGGCCCGCTGCGTGACTTCCTCTGACCGCGTTTGCATCACACCGATTCTTTGAAGAAGTCCTGTGTGTCTTTGCCACCACCATGCGCCAGTGTTAAAGGCCACAGCCGGTGGAATCATGCCGTGTGTGTGTGTGTGTGTGTGTCCTCTGCTGACCCATTGGCGGGTGTGCGTTGTGGAGAAACTTACCAACGTCTTTGGATTCTTGAGTTTCAGTAGCAGCACTGAACACAGGCATCTTATCCGAAATTATTTTCAGTTAAATAGCATTCATCAAATGTCTGTGTGTAACACAAAGCAGCCCTGAAATGACTGGAGCCTAAATGATCGACCTTCAAGGTTTTCCCTTCTCCTTGAAAACGGCTGCCTCCGCACCATATAAGAGGGAGTCATCCACTCTCATCCAGCAAGATAAACTATTTTTGACAGAAAATATCCATTCGCAAAAAAGCAGATGCATGTTTTCGGTTTCATGAGACCTGCGGTTGTGAATGTTAATAAAGTCGGATACATTTGGGTCCAGATGCTCTGCAGCTTTTTTCCCCTCTGACGCTGTGCAACCAGACGGCCCATTTGGACGTTTTTTTTTTTTTTTTTTTTTCTCCAATTAAAGAATGTCAACAGATCTTTTGAAAAACACCAAAAACCGACTTCCTGTCTGTGGCTCTTAGCCCCGAGCCCATTGGTTACTAATGAAGAGAAAATCCCAGCTCAGCTGTATCCTAAAACACCTGGTTGGTTCTCATTACACAGGACACAGCGCTACAAACTAGTCCATTTGTTGTGAATTGTTTTCAGATGCATGTTAATCCTCATTTGGCGCTCTAGCGGGCGTACGTGTCGGTAGATGCGGAACATTCATGCGTTGTTCCGTCTTTTCCGTTGACTACAAGAGGAATACAGAACGTCATATCCTGACATACCCTTTAAGTCATCGCGGGTGTTGCGCAACAGGAAAACGCAACGTTAGTTCAAAGCGAATTTCATGTCATGTGTGGGGCAAGAACTCAGTCAGATTCGGTTACGCGTTGTTCTGCTTCTTCCAGCTCTGAACCCCCGTCCAGCTGAATCATGGACACGGTTCCAATCCGAAGATAACGGACCGTCTCTTTTAATCTGATGCCAAACACACTCCCTGTCGTCTGCACACGCACGAGGCTCAGATAGAAACCAGATCTCCTTCATTCAGGATTGTATACAACCTGCTGAGGAACGACAGAGAGCAGCAACAGGCTCCGGCTGTTATGTCCTCTGTTTCTACCTGTTGGACACTCGCATATGAACCGTCTCTGCTCTCTTATAATATTCCTCTTTGGTTTTTCCTGGAAGAAAATAGCGTGCATTCAGTTTGCACAAGACACAAGACATCTGCTGTGTCAATAAGACGTTTTCTTGGTGGGTGTGCCGACTGCTGCAGGTGTCGAAGCAGAGTTTACATCAGGCGCTGCGGTCAGTCGCCTGACTCGTCCGCCCCGTTAACCCTTCCGCTGCAGCCGAGGCCCCTCGGTGACTTTTCATTTGTGTGAGTGTGCGGATTACTTGTTAGACGTAGAAATCATTCGATTAAACCTGCAAATTTGAACACCTTCAAAGCTGGGTTTTTAAAAAGTAAGAAGGAAAAAGGGAACATTCGGACTATTTTAGGACAAAAAGTATATTTGGAGCTCTTATTTCTACAAGTGCAGTAATGGCAGAACACATCTGTACATCTTCAGCCAAAAGAAGACATGTATTTGGATAGAAAATAAATAGTTTTTGGCTGTTTAGATATCTAGTTAGAATTCTACCTTTCTGGAGAATAAACCCTATCTATCTTTGAACTACACCAAAGCTGTTTCCCCGAATCGCTGCCACTTACTTCTCCACGTTTACTGTCTGCCGTTTTATGTTGGTGTATTTGAGCCAAAGGCTCCACACCTTACTGTGCGCCCAAAAGAGCTTTGAAGATTTCAGAAGCACTTTTCAAACTGCGGTACATTTTGTTAAAGTATTTGTCACTTTCTTTGTCTCACCGCCTCAAGTGAGCGACTCCGTGGAGGCTTGAAGGGACTTCTGAGCTGAACATTTTGGGATTCTTTTTTTCTAAAACACGTGAAGGCGAAGCTACAAAAAGTGTCTGTTTGTTTGCCTGCTGTTGAGAACCTCTTCAGACTTTAGGAGCATCCTGCCACCGACAGCTGAAATGTTTGTCTGTCTGTTTTTTGGCTTCGTGGACTTGCACGCGCGCACACACACACACACACACACACACACACACACACACACACACACACGCACACACACACACGCACACACACACACACAGTACATTTGTTCGGCTCTCCGGCAGCACATTTCTGTGTGTTTGGCGGTGAAGCGAACAACGTGCCAAACTGTGATTCATGGTTATGTGCATATTTGTGTTCATGCAACACTATCCTTCCTTCTTTCCTTCCTTCATTCCTTCCTGCCTGCCTGCCTCCTCCAGTGGACATACGAGAGATCCGGGAGCTGCGCTTGGGGAAAGGCTCCCGTGATTTTGAGCGGTACCCGGAGGAGGCCCGTAAACTCGACACCGCCCACTGCTTCATCGTGCTCTACGGCCTGGAGTTTCGCCTCAAGACGCTCAGCGTGGCCGGTCAGTGTGCATAAAACACTGTGTGTGTGTGTGTGCACAAGTGATTCCCGTTGTACTATAACTGCTACCCTCCACAATCTTCTGCCTATCACACTCAGAACATTCGCCGTATGCGGTTTCAGCAACATTTATTTGTTGTTTTTTGAAGAACTAAAAACTGAAGTAAAATATATGCAAGTTACTTTTATACAAGTATTTACAAACCACAGTGAAGACGTAGAGCCAGTGCATTTGAACTGACGTTTAAACAAGCTTTTTGCTGCTTGTGTCCTGATCTCGTGTTTTTGCAGCCTTCAGTGAAGAGGAGGTCAACATGTGGATCACTGGGCTCAACTGGCTGATGATGGACACCCAGAGAGCTCCCGCTCTGCAGCAGATAGACAGGTGCGTTCAGCTTAAAGGTTGTCTACCTTATTATGATCGACGGGAAAGGATTCGGCAACAACTTTGATTGAAGTAACTGTAATCCGGTGTGTGACAGTGTTATTTGTGTGTTTATAAATTACCCAGCACAAGCCTACCCCCGCGTGTATGTGATGAAATGATATCCGGAGGCATCGAACAGGCAGTGACTCGGTGGCAAAGGGAGGTGCTGGTTGGAGGAGAGGGCAAACATTTGTTTTGGGATGAAAATATTGACTCTGGGTGGATGTGCCGGGGGCAGTTTGGGCTTCTGCGGTGCAAGGAGGAGAATAGAAGGTGGCTGTCGACATAACGTGAGCAGTATATGTTTGGAAAAGAGGAAATTAAATGGCTAATTTGGTCTCCTGAGATCCCACAGATTTTACCAGGTTGGACAAATACAGAGTCAGTGTAAAGGCAATTCTCTAAACTAAAAGTGGAATTCTCCTCACTTTTTGTGTACAAAAATACATCTTCTAAAATACATTTTTATGTTAAAGGGCAAGTGTGTAGAAATTTGGCCAGGGATCATATTGGCTTGTATATATATATGCTTTCATAAGTGTATAATCAGATTGAAAAAAGGGTGTTTTTTTCATCGAGCTAAAACAGGGCCGTTTTCTCTACAGACGGGGCGGGTCGTCTTCACGGATTCTGCTATGTTGTTCTACAGTAGCCCAGAATGGACAAACATAACGCTGGCTCTAGACCACGCAGTACCCTCGGTAACCTTAAACATGCATCCTGTTTGCCATCAGCGGATGAGCCCGCGGATTAAACAAACAAGCAAATCTGATTGTATCCAAGTCTGTGAGATGATGACCGAACTTCTCACTCCTTTTATTACCCCGGTAAACACATCCCGATGTAGCATGTTTTTGTGATAATGTGGTATAAACAGGGCCGGCCCAAGGCATAAGCGAACTAAGCGGCTGCTTGGGGCCCCCAAGAGGCTCGCGCCGGCACTGGGTATAAAATGTTTTCTCCCTTCCCCCCCTCTCTGTAGGTGGCTGAGGAAGCAGTTTGAAGCCATGGACAGGACCCACGAGGGCAGGTGGGTGACCCGCCACAAACACGGCAGCGCCCAATCACAGCTCCCACAGCCGGCCGGGCCGTCGCAGCAGGTGGCACGTGGCGGTGGAACCCGATCCAGATGTTATGGACAGAGGCGATGACCTCGACCTCCACACACATCCACGCCCAGGAGCTCCGCATTTCTCACACACACACGGCTTTTCTCTCGTGCGTCGCATTAATAAATCCAGGCTTCTGTTTTGGGTGGAAGCCGCCGCAGAACAAACAGCCTGCCACTGCCTGATAAGGAGCAAGGAAGTGATGCGATGGGCCGGGAGAGGGCAACTTCCTGTCTCCTGTGAAAATAGTAACGGTCGCCAGACAGGGGGAAGCGGGCGGAGAGGGGAAAAGAGACCCGGCAGTGATTGCGGCCGTTGACCCCAGCACGTCGTCCCGGCGCGTCGACCTGGACCGTTTCTCTACCTGCCTCTCGCCTCCTTCCCCCGCTCACATGTGTTTTGTTAATCAGTAAAAGTCATAATGCACGTGGTGTTTTTCCTAAAAGAGAGGATTGTTGAGGTAAAGACATTAGCAACTCCACAGAAGAAGCTGCAACAACATATTAAATTGATTTAAAACTGTTAAAGAGCCGTGCTGTTGGTGTAACATCTTAGGTGCAGTTTGCCCAGTTGGCAAGGATTGGCCTAAAAATCCAGCTTAAAGTGTTATTATTCATCGTGGAAACAGCTAACCTCTTGAGCCACCGTGGACCTGAGCGTGCTCAGAAGAAAAAATGGAAATTTCAGCATTTCATTGAAATCCCCTGACAGCTGCTGCTGAAGAGGGTGTGACACCATCGAGGAGCTGCAGAACAGCTGCCAGAATGCACCACAACAGGGTTTTGGTCAACAACTTCGAAAGTGTCCCATTTCAACTCAATTTCTGTAAAAAAAAAAAGTGTGTTTTTTTTAAGTTGGCGTCGGCTCTTCAAGGCCTTTTCAAAGAGCGCCATCTCCTGCTTCTCCCGTGCTATGTTTCTTTTAAACCTTCCCTCGCCTGTTTACTGTTCCAGCATCACGGTGAAGGACGTGAAAGCTCTGCTGCCGCAGGTCAACTACAGAGTGCCCAACACGCGCTTCCTCAAAGACAAGCTGCAGGTCAGAGTCTGATTCACGTGAACGTCTTTCGTTGGGTTCCACGTGGAGTCTCCCGGATGCGCTGACTCTCAATCTCCCTGTTCACAAAGGAGGTGGAGGCCAGGAGCGACTTGTCGTACCCCAACTTCTCACAGCTCTACAGAACGCTGATGTTTGACGCTCAGAAGACCGTGAGTGTCGTCTTTGTGTTTTGGAAGGAGTCGCTTACATAAAAGCGGTTGTGTCACAGTGGGAGAAAAGGAGCATGTGCTCATTGCACACTTTACGTTAGGATCTGATTTTTTCATATATATTTTCTTACCGTTCTTCCCGGCCCTTTGCTGCTATTCATTGCTGGATGTTAGCAGTGATATGTGAGGCTCTTTTTAATGCTAATTTTACGGCCCTTAGCCAGAAGTAATTCCCCCTCAAATGGAGTTATGAACAAGTTTAACCTGCACTCGCACTAGTCCACGCTGCCTGACTCGCTCCCCCCCCCCCGTCACCTGCCAGTCACCTGGTTCCTCCCTTTTTTGTTCGCAGATTATTGAGCAGCTGGAGCTCTCCTTCCCACTGCGGTGAGTGCCCTCCTCCACCTCTTCACCTCCCCCACTACGGACCTTCTACCTGTCCACACACTCCATTTGCTAGTGTCAACCTTTCTTTAACCTTCCCTCCTGCTGCGTGACATCTCGTTTGTAGGAATGTTGATAGACCGGAGCTTTGTCAGATCTCCCTCTACGACTTCCAGAGGTTTCTACAGATGGACCAGAAGGTACGGAAAAGCAGGATTCGGCGGCCCGTCGCTGCGACGCGCAGACATTGCTCTCTCAAACGCTGCTCTGCGCTCACCTCTTTCTCCGGCTGGTCTCAGGAGTCCTGGGCGTCGGACCTGAGTCGCGTCAGAGAGTTCCTCGCCGGGTACACGAGGGGCGGAGCGCAGCCGGAGCCCATGCTGCAACTAGATGAGGTAAGGATCCGAGACCCCACTGAAAAAAAGCTGTGGGCCTTTTGTTTCCCCCCCCCCCCGTGTGATGACTTTACTTTGAGTTTTTTTTCCCAGTTCCTGACGTTCCTGTTCTCTAAAGAGAATTCTGTGTGTGACCCTCGACTTTCGCCTGTCGTTGCCGACGACATGAAACGGCCGCTGTCTCAGTACTGGATCTCCTCTTCACACAACACGTAGGTCTCAACATCTGTGTCTCGAGTGATCCTAAAGGGCTAAATCGATGAGTCAGGAGTCCCGTTACTGCGATCTTGATGACTTCAAGGTAATAACGGGGATTTACACACGCTACGTTCAGGAAAATCCGCTCATTGACTCTTATCAGGAGTCATATGAAACAATCGATTTCAAGCAAGTGGGACCGGAGTGAGAAACTTTAGAGTGAGCTGACGGGATCAGCTGATCACTTCATCAAGAAAAAAAAAATACAATTATTTTCTGCCTCTGTAGGAAAAGAAACATTTTATTGAATAAAATAATTGACCTAATTTATTACAGTTGGAAACTGTCAGTGGCAGCACCTTGCTCGAAGTCATATATTTCCACTTACAGCATTGCACATTTCCTCGACCGCTGCTCTCATGAACTCGTTTCCACGTTCCCTTCTGCTCAGCTACCTGACAGGTGACCAGTTCTCCAGCGAGTCCTCTCTGGAGGCCTACGCACGCTGCCTCAGGATGGGCTGCCGCTGCATTGAACGTACGCGCCTGCATAGCAATGAAATGACACTTCCTTAGCTACTGGCCACACGTGGAAGGGCCGTGTTGAACCGCAGCTAAACACTTGTTTCTTGCTTCTTTCTGTTGTCCGATCTCAGTGGACTGTTGGGACGGACCTGACGACCTGCCGATCATCTACCACGGCCACACGTTGACCTCCAAGATCAAGTTCCTGGATGTTCTGCACACTATCAAAGAACAAGCCTTCGTGACATCAGAGTAAGCTTTTGACCCCTCCGTTGGGGGAAAAGGAAACAACCCCCGGAGATTAAGGCCCGGCGTCTGTTTTGTGTTTCGTGCAGCTACCCCGTGATCCTGTCCATCGAGGACCACTGCAGCGTGGTCCAGCAGAGGAACATGGCCACGCACTTCAAGAAGGTGTTTGGAGATCTGCTGCTCACCAAGCCGGTCGACAGCAACGCGGAGGAGCTCCCCTCGCCGTACCAGCTCCGCAGGAAGATCCTCATCAAGGTACGCAAACCAAGCGCACACCTCAAAGGGCCGCTGACGGTGCCGCCGCCGCCGCCGCCTCGGACAGCGAGACTCAAGTTTCGTCTCCATGTGTCGCAGCACAAGAAGCTGGTGGAAGGCACGCTGTACGAAGAGGTGTCTTCGGCCAGCTACTCGGAGAACGACATCAGCAACTCGCTGAAGAACGGCATCCTTTACCTGGAGGACCCCATCGACCACGTGCGTGTGCACCGCTTGTTACGCGCTCGGCGTGCGGCGCCCGCTACGTGGCGTCGCTGAACGGTGTCTTTGTGTGACTCGCAGACGTGGACGCCGCACTATTTCGTCCTGACCAGTAACAAGATTTACTACTCAGAGGAGACGTCCCACCACCAGACGGCCGAGGAAGAGGAGGACGACGAAGGGAAAGAGGTGGGGCGACGGTCGTGTTCGGTGACGGAAAGCAAAGTGAATCGTTAGAAGGTGACGCTCAATCGCTCTCTGGTGTATTTGGTCAGGAGTGTAACAATAACGAGCAGCACTGTGCAGAGCGCTGGTTCCACGGGAAGCTGGGCGGAGGCCGCGATGGTCGACAGGTGGCAGAGAAGCTCCTGCAGGAGTACTGCGAGGGCGGGGCCAAAGACGGCACCTTCCTGGTCCGGGAGAGTGAGACGTTCGTCGGGGACTACACCCTTTCGTTCTGGTCGGTAATATTTAACAGGATGTCTCCCTTTAAAGAAGAAGTGAAAGAAAAAGGAGAAATAGGATTTATGTAGAAGGTCAAAGATCAGACGGATGAAGGACACTTCTCGTCATACAGACGAATAGATTACTTCAATGCTTATAGTTATCTGTCAAAGAATGGCTAAAAATATTTGTATTTACGGCATGGAAGAAAGGCACAACTTATTTGGCGATAAACAGCGCAATATTCAATAAATGTTAACGTAAAAAGGACGGTAAATGCACAACATCGTGTGTTACATTTGAACTAAATATTGTTAAAATATTTGAAAAAAAGCTGTCTGCCTCCTTCATTCAGCGCTTGTGCGCTTTGAATCGAATGGTGAGGCCTCCAGAAGCGATGGAACGCTGCAGAAACGCGACAATACCTGTGATGCAATTTGGGTGAAATTCTAAAAAAACGTGACCGTTTTTGTTATTTGTTCAGTTCAGGTCTGCAGCCGTCCAGAGCTTTGTGACAGGTTGGAGCTCTTATCGCCCCGTATGTTCCTCCATCCCTGCAGGCGCTCTGGGCGCGTCCAGCACTGCAGGATCCATTCCCGTCAGGAGTCCGGCTCCACCCGCTTCTACCTGACCGACAACCTGGTGTTCGACAGCCTGTACCGCCTCATCTGCCACTACAGAGACACGCCTCTGCGCTGCAACGAGTTCGAGATGCGGCTGGGCGGCCCCGTGCCGCAGCCCAACGCCCACGAGAGCCGAGAGTAAGGCGCCTCCCGCCTCGTCTTTTACAAGTGAGTGAAGGCGGAGGAGATGTAGTGAATCGACCGGCGTTGTGCCCTCCAGGTGGTACCACTCCAGTCTGTCCCGCGTCCAGGCGGAGCACATGCTGATGCGCGTCCCCAGAGACGGGGCCTTCCTGGTGCGAAAGCGCAGCGAGAACCACTCGTACGCCATCTCCTTCAGGTAGAGGGAAGCGACCGCCGTCCGTTTTTACGACGCTCGTGGAACGAGCATCACGGAGCATCACGTGGCTTTACGCGTCGTCCGTGTCCCCCGCAGGGCGGAGGGGAAAATCAAGCACTGCCGCATTCAGCAGGAGGGCCGTCTCTTCATGCTGGGCAGCTCGGCGGAGTTCGAGAGCCTCGTCGACCTCGTGAGCTACTACGAGAAACATCCTCTGTACCGCAAGATGAGGCTGCGGTACCCCATCAACGAGGACACGCTGGACCGCATGGGCACAGCCGTGAGTCCCAGGATCGCACTCCACATTACAGCTGTCCGTTTTAGAAACTCCAAACTTTCTCAGGGTTTTTTTCCTTTTTTACTTTTGAAATCTACATTTTTTACTGGTAGACATATTTCATTTTATTCCATCAAACAGCTGATTGAGCTTAACAAGGCCAGTGGACTGCAGCAGTAACCCTGCCTTGTGGTGTATTTCTCAGGAGCTTGACTACAGGGCTTTGTATGAAGTCCGCAGCCCTCATTTCTATGTGGAGGCCAATAAGATGCCCACAGCACGGGTAAGTGGGACCTTTATGTCCAGTGGAGTTACATTGTAGGTAAGTTTTAACTTATTCAATGATTACCATATCATTTAGTAAATGAATAATACTGTAAGGTAATATGAGAAGACCTTTCTCAATTGTTAGAAGGGAAACTTCACAACCCATAGCAGCAGTAGTTGGAAAACTACAGTATAGTAAAAATATGAATTACACACTCCCATTTTAGCGATTTCTGTGTTCTCAGAGAAGTTTTTGGAAGAAGAAAAAATAAATGAAGAAAGCTGAACCCTGGCAGCCTCTCTGCGCTGCCCCGAGTGGTTGTATTTAAAACTGCACTGTGCTGCGTTTCAGTGCACGGTCAAAGCGCTGTACGACTATCGAGCTCAGAGGGAGGACGAGCTCTGCTTCCCCAAGCAGGCGCTCGTCACGAACGTGGAGAAGCAGGAGGGCAGCTGGTGAGTAAGCCTCCTCGTGCTGCGTGGCCTCCTTCACAACAAGAGCAGCTCGCCGTGAACCCCGTCTGCGTCCCTTAGGTGGCGAGGTGACTACGGCGGAAAGAAACAGCTGTGGTTCCCCGCCAACTACGTGGAGGAGGTGCCCAGTTCTCCCGCTACGGAGGTGGACGACGCCGTGAGTTGGGATTTTTCATTTAAATGATTTTTTTTCCAATGATATGTTTTATAATATATATATTTCTTGCTGTGCCAGTCCACAGAGAATAGTCCTCTGGGAACATTCCTGAAGGGCTTCATTGATGTGCCCACCTGCCATGTCGGTGAGTCCCACGAACAGACAAGCGGTTAGCATTTAGTTCTTTAAACCCCCCCCTCCCCCCCACACACAGAGCTCTGTCTCCCTGCGTCTGTCCAGTGGTGCATAAGGACGGGAAGAACTCGCGCCCCCACGTGTTCACCATCCACTCCCAGCAGCTGTCGTCCCACCCGGTCCAGACCCTGGACGTGGCGGCCGACAGCGAGGAGGACGTGATCAGCTGGGTCGGCAGGATCCGGGCGGCCGCCCAGAACGCCGACGCACGGGTCAGTGCGAGCGAAGTGATGCAGGACCTGCTTTGGGATTCATTTTTGCTGAATTTTACGAACCTTTACCGATGGGGGAGATGAATCGGATGTTGGGACAATTGTCGCCCTCTCGGGAGGAACCGATATTGAAAGTTTAAGAAAAAATAATCTTTTCATAATTATAATTTACATCCATGGAGACAGATGCAGGAGGAGAAGCAAATGGAGAGGAGGAAGAAGATTGCGGTGGAGCTGTCGGAGCTCGTGGTCTACTGCAGACCCGTCCCGTTCAACGAGGACAGTAAGGACCACGCCGCTCTCTCCTCGGCTCCTGCCGCACTTTTTTCCTACGTTTTTATCTCAAGTCTTTTTTTGGGGGGGGGGGGGTTTGCTGCTACTTCTAGAGATCGGGACGGAGCGAGCGTGGTACCGGGACATGTCCTCCTTTCCGGAGACCAAGGCGGAGAAGTTTGCCACCCGCAGCAAAGGGAAACGCTTCCTGCAGTACAATCGGCGCCAGCTCTCCAGGGTTTACCCCCGAGGGCAGAGGCTGGACTCCTCCAACTACGACCCGCTCTCCATGTGGCTCTGCGGCTCCCAGCTGGTCGCACTCAACTTCCAGACCCCAGGTCTGTGTGCGAGTGTGCGTGCAATTTTAGACAAAAGGTCAAAGCGAGTACACATGGAATTGATGAGAGATGACAGATAAACAGATTAGGAATAAATGTGACTGTGTGTGTGTGTGTGTGTGTGTGTGTGTGTGTGTGTGTGTGTGTGTAGATAAACCCATGCAGCTGAACCAGGCCCTGTTCATGCTGGGAGGGGGCAGTGGCTTCGTTCCACAGCCTGACGTCATGAGGGACGAGGCCTTCGACCCCTTCGACAAGGACACCTTGCGCGTGGAGCCCATTACCGTCCAGTTGCAGGTCGGATCGATCGTAGAAAGGAGTTTTCCTTTGGAAGGGAGTGAGGATCTTTTTGCGTTGACTTTCTTGTGCTTGCTTTCCACGGATCAGGTGCTGGGAGCCCGCCATCTCCCTAAAAACGGCCGTAGCATCGTCTGTCCCTTCGTGGAGGTTGAGATCTGTGGAGCCGACTACGACAGCTGCAAATGCAAGACGGACGTCGTAGGTCAGAAAGCTGCTGTGAGACGTGGTGGTGTCCTGTGCTCATGTGCTCGTGTCTCCGTACTGACCGTCTGCTCCTGACCCACCCAGCTGATAACGGACTGAATCCCGTCTGGCTGCAGAAGCAGTTTGTGTTCGACATTCACAACCCCACCTTCTCCTTTCTGCGCTTCACCGTCTTCGAGGAGGACATGTTCAGTGACCCCAACTTCCTGGCACAGGCGACCTACCCGGTGCGTCTGCTACGAACAGGTGACCAGAGCACCCCCCCTCTCCCCACCCACCCGTTTACGTTTCCTGTCGCGGCCCCTCCAGCGTTGGCCATTTCTGAACAGGGCCTTTGACCTCTGTGGATCCAGTTCACACAACTTCATCAACCATGATGAATTTCATCATGGTTAAAGTGTAAACGTAACACTCGATATCTAAACAGGTTGGGACAGCGAAAGCTTTCTACTTAAATACATGTAAATAGCACGTACATGCATTAGAGAGATCCAGACAGAATGCTCCACAATGCGTGATTCTGCAGATGAAGCCTGCAGATGATAGTGTAGATCCATACATCCAATACTAATTCATCCAGACAAACCTGTCTCTAAGTTTGAATTAGTTCTGTGATCTGTGTTGTCAGGCTACAGGAGCATCCCTCTTAAGAACAGCTACAGCGAAGAGCTGGAGCTGGCATCACTCCTGGTCCATGTGGAGATCGTCAATGCAAAGGTGCACCAGAGAGAGAGAGAGAGAGAGAGAGAGACATGATCTTTGCACTTCAGAACCGACGACTTACACTTGTCTCGCTGTCCCCTCCTCCTCCTCCTCCTCACCATGGCCACAGGAGGAGGGCGATGAGAACATGTACATGACCATCCAGCGCCTGCGGGATCGAACCAGCGAGCTGTCCAACCAGGTGTGCCTCCTGGAGAGGTCGGGCTCAGGGGACCTCGGGTACCAGCAGAGCGTGGAGGAGCTGCGAGCAGCTCAGGACCAACTGAGTGAGCTGGTGGAGGCTCGAAACCACAGGTGACGCATTTCACTGGGAGGGAAAAGAGTCCCAGAAGAAGGCCCGAGTACACAGCCGTTTCATTATTACATCGCTCTCTTTATTATTAATGCAGAAAACAATAGATCAGTTGTGCAAACAGAATATTAACCACCCTAAAAGAAGTAAGGGATTTGAACACTTTTAAAAAAGGAATAAACTGTCTTCAACCTGTTCTGGCAGGTTTAGTTTCAAAGCAAATATAAAAGATGCTGATTTGAAGTTAATGAAGATTTTTTTCATCTACAGACTGACTGACTGTGTTCCGGTTGGGTTGACGTTGTATTTTATATGCACACAAACACTTCTGAACATTTTTGCTTTTCCAGGCTGATGGAGAAGAAGAGAAGAGAGAAACAGGTGACAGCAAAGCGCAGCTAATCCGCCATAGAGCGACATCATCATACACACGTCACAACTGGAAGCTGTGAGACTTGGTAGCACCGGAGCAAAAAGTGACAAACAGAAGCCTCACAAAATGAAGCTATAAAAACAATCATGGACTCGATGCTGAAACCCATTCAGAGGGAAACCGGCTTCTGCTGATGCTTCTGCTGATGCAGGAGAGATGACGCGTGTGTCACGATCATCATCACACTCCAGAAAAACAAGCTGCAACCTTTTGATTTTTGCAATCATAAATTGTGTGTTGGGACTGTTGATCAGAATTAAGACATTCAGGAAACAATTGACTTTTTGTGAACCAAATAATAATCGCGGATCATTAGTTGCACATTCTGTCAGAGATGAGACGAGAGCAACCTATTTGGATGGATGTCATGACGTAGCACAGCATAGCACTTAACTAGGGAGGTCCCTACCGCACCAAACAGACACCGGTCTAGTGTCTTCGTTAAGGATATCAAATATCTGAATTATTAGTTATCAAAGTAATGGTATCAGAGACCCATATAGCTGAAGTTTAGAGTTATAAAGATCATTCTTCCTGTGTTTTGGTCTTGAGGGGAAAACTCAGGTAACACAAATGGACAAAAGGGAGCAGTGCAAACATATCACGAATGTGCCTTTGATTTTTCCCTTTGGGACAAAGTTAATTAAAACTTCTCCACACATCTGGAATAGCGAGTCTTTGTGAGAAAACCAACCAACCAGAGGATTCGGCTCGGAAAGCTACCTATGAAATGGGTTTAAAAAGGGTTATTAGTTCCACATGAACGCTGACTGGAGAACCCCTCCAGCTGAGGTCAGATGTTCCTGTTCTACCTGGGAGAACACTAACTGGATGACCAAACCGCACCAGGGAGGTCTTTGAACACCTCCTTCAAAGGGCTCTAAATGAACTACGTGTACCAAAGAGGCTGGAGATCAGCGAGAGGAGGGAGACCACGGTCCTCTCCCGCTTCCTCTCAGCTGCCCAGCGGTCCAGATGTTTTCATCTCAGTCAGACAAACAAGGGCTGTGAGTAAAAACCAGCTGAGTTCCAATCAACAGATGCGAATCTACTGGTCCTGGATCTGTAATAAGCCGCTTCTACTATCGACCCACTGCATGGCTTCGTATCTATTTACGCCCTTCTGCTCCCGTCTAATGTCACATTGTATATAACTTCTTTTATTTATGAAACCAGTGAAAAGCTTGTTTTAATACTTAAGCTAGGAGAATGATTACGAACTTCTCATTTATGATACCGTAACTTTATGTAGAAATGAAGGTTGTGTCCCTTTTAAATGTTACCATGGACACAAACCCTCGTCCCTCAGTGCTTCATTCGCTCTGAGTGGGGACTTCTATGCAAAAGTGTTTTTCTTTGCATGCTGCCATTGTATATTCGGCTGCCAAATGCCCACTATAATGACTGTTAAAATGCTGCGCAGGTTTTGTTTAATAAAGCTCTTTAATATTCTCCTCCTGCAGTGTCTTGTAATGTGTTAGCAAGTATAGGACTACTATACCATGACTCCTTTCAAAATACACTATCCAACATTATATATAATCTATTTGACCATTTTTATGACTATTGGAATCATGTTATAATCAGGGCAATAACAACATGCAAATTGCCTTTTTTTGTGCATTAAACAGCGAGACAGCTGAATGGGAGACTAGTTACTGGTTACTTTCTGTCGTGACCATGTAGCCCGAAGTAATCATTTCACAGGATTAGATTAAATGAAAATGAGAGCTTACGCCAGGGAAAAAATAATATACAGTAAGAGAATGCTCGGTGTGCGGTGCTCGGCTAAACATTTATCCACAGTGGTACCAAAACAAACCTACAAGAATTCACTTATTGCATTTTTAATTAGCTGAATTCCTATAAGCTTTAAATAACGACAACTTTTTCAACAACATCGTTCAAAGAAACGTAGGGGACTTTGTGTCAAATAAATGTAGTATCGTTAAGTATAATTCTATTCACATAAAATAAATGTTCTAAAGTCCCATCCAGTGTACCAGGGTGATGCACTTTACTTGAAACTGTACAACAGCTGCATCAAGTAGAGGACAGACTTTGCTCAGATCAGGTACAAAGTTAAAAATCAACAACGGACTTGTTGCCAAAAAAAGATAATGATTGTCTGATTTGCAATACTGACATGCTTGCTATTAAAAAAAAAGGTTTCATATGAAATATGATATGTAGAGCCTGCGCAATTAAAACGTTACGTTTTATTTCACTGAACTGCACTTGAGTTGAAATGAGGGAATGAGGAGAACGTCTGTTGGTCTGAAATGTTTGCTGGTAAAAGCTCAAAAAGACTGTTGTTTTTTTTTTAAAAAACCTGTTTGCTTCCTGTTGTGCAGCAGAACATTAGCATATATGGTGACTTATCAAAGAGGAGGGCTCGGCCAGAAGGGTGCATGTTTAACATCTCGCCACTCAGCTGCCGGTTTGATTTTAAGGTGAAACCTTCAGCAGGACCACCATGAGTTCCCTGCAGCAAGTGAATCCCAGAGTGAGGGGGATCCGAGCGTCAGCGCACACTCCACTGCACAGGCTGGCTACACAAATCACACAAGACATCACACGGGTAAGTGCGGATAATCGAATCCATCTTTATTCTCATTTGAAAAGTTGCTGTTGGGTAACTAAAGGTAAACGGATTTAGAACAGCGTGAAAGGTCTACTTTCCTTGTGGTCCTTAAGTCCAAATGTATAGAGCCAAATCCAGGTCAGAAGTTTTGTTCATTTGAAAAATACCTGTATTTGGCTCCATATTTACAGAACGTACAGTTTCATATTGGATTAATAGTCTACAAAAGTCGCATTTCCCACAAGTGATGATTGTATTTAATCTTGTGATGTTTGATCTTAAACCCACTGGATCTAATGATTCACATGTCGTCCTGCAGGGGGCGCTGAAACCCTTTAAAGAGGTGATTGACGTCAGCGCAGGTGATTCACACGCAGCAGGATTCAAACCCGTTACATTCGTTCGCCAGGTGAGTTTCGGGTCATTTAAAAAAAAGAAAATGCTGGGAATTTGTATTTGGATTCGTAATCGATCCACGTATCCATTTTCAATAATTGGAATAATTCAATTACATTGCTTTACATACATATTTGTTGTAGTCATTGCAATGGAAAATCGACTGCCGTTATGTTAACACTACTTATCTGATCACACATGTCTGGTTTATCCTTGATTTCTTTCTTCATAATTTGTGTTTTATTTCCATACGGTATTCTAGACTTTGATTCTCGTCACAGATATTCGATATTTTAGAAGTATTGTTATTGTCATTCCCTCAGGTTTTGGCCGTGTGTCTCCTCCCGCGGCTGCTGGAGGAAGAAACTCTTCCTGTGGATGTGAGGCTGAGGGCTCAGAGACTCCTGCAGGCCTGCGAGGGAGGAAGTGTGGGTGAGGACTCGACAACGTGTTAAGAAAAGTTGAATGACCCACTGTGGACGAGTGCAGCGGCTCATCCAGCGATCGATCCACCCACAGGTTCCTACACGGCCTCCTCTGGCATGCCTCACGTCCGGCAAAGCATCGCCGAGTTCATCACCCGACGAGACGCCGGAGTGCCGGCACACGCCAAAGACGTCTTCATTTCTGCCGGTTTGGAGAGAGCCCTGATGGTATAAAGGCTTCATTCAGGCGCTATAGTGTTCAGAAAGCTAAATGGAAAGAATAAATGGATGGGATGTTAAGAAAAGAAAGTGACTTACACAAAACCTTTGTAGATCCTCCAATTCAGCCTAATGTCTTTTTGGAATCCTGCGTGTTTGCACTGTACATGTGGTTAGCATTACAATTGTGACAAATGAACATCTGAGTCAGTCAGTTGTACATGTATTGAACCGAACCGCATACTAAAAGGTCAAAGTTAAACCAGCGACTCGCTTCTTCGAGCTGGGGAAGTTGAAATGACGGAACAGTGGTCGTGTTGTGTGAAGGTGTTCGTCAAGCTGCTGGCCAGAGGGGAAGGGGAGACGCAGACGGGCGTGTTGACCCCGGTGCCCTGCCCGTACACCCTGCCAGCTCTTGTGGACGAGGCCTGGGTGACGCTGGCGCCGTACCGGCTGGCCGAGGACCGGCGCTGGGCCGCCGATCCGGACGAGCTGCGTCGAGCTTTAAAGAGCGCCAGGGAGCGTTGCCAACCCAGAGCCATTTACATCAGCAACCCGGGAAACCCCACAGGTAAAAAAAAAAAAAAAAAAAATGCACACAGGAGCCCCGTCAAAGTGCCCCGCTCTTTAATGGCCAGGTGCGGGCGGCTGCTTGTCTCCCCAGGTCACGTGCAGGACCGCAGATCCATAGAGGAAGTGATACGGTTTGCAGCGGCGGAGCGACTTCTGCTGTTGGTCGACGAGGTGATCCCAAACTCCATCTTCAGATTCGGGGTTTATTACTTATTTATTACTTTTTGCTCATCGATCAAATCCCTTCTCCTCTGCACTGAAGGTGGACCAGGACAGCGTGTACGGACCGGGCCAGGAATTTATTTCCTATAAGAGAGTTCTGTTTGAGATGGACGTGGAGTACTCCCACACAGTGGAGCTGGTCTCCTTCCACTCGTTAGCCAGCGCCCACATAGGAGAGTGAGTTCTGACCCTCATTCATTTGTGCTCTGCATCTTTTTTATTTTCATTTAAATGCAAATGTATCTGAATAATAGTTTGAATTAAAAACAATTTACAACGATGTAGAAAATAAAAAAAAAGTTGCACGGTTGTGCAACTTTGTGCTGCTGGAGGCTTACCAATCCCTTCTGTGTGTGTGTGTGTGTGTGTGTGTCTCAGGCGCGGCCTGAGGGCAGGATACATGGAGCTGGTCAACATTGACCCGGAGGTGATGCACTTCGTTGACACTATGCTGTGTACTGACATCAGCACGCCGGTCACAGGACAGCTCGCTCTGGATCTCATGGTCGACCCGCCGAGACCCGGCGACCTTTCCTTTGACACATACTCTCAGGTGAGACGCCTGCAGCACCTCTTTGGCCCAGCGAAGAGAGCCAAAGGCCAATTAGAGGTTTGCATCACGGCTCGTTGTCCCGCCTACCGCGCAGACAACACAGCCCACAAGGTAACGTCTGATATTTCTTTTTTTTTTTTTTTTTTCCAAAGGAGATTCGCCTCACTCGGGCTGTTTTGTCCCAGAATGCTCAGCGAGCTCAGGAGGTCCTCGATGGTTTACCGGGGATGAGCTGTCAGCCAGCGATGGGGGGAATCTACCTTTATCCCCGCCTCAACTTGTCACCCGAGATTATCGAGAAGGCCAAGGTGTTGAATTATCAGGAGACTTCATGTAACAAAATGGATTTTATTATATGTATTTAAACAACACTGTTTCTACCTATTTAAGAATTTTAATCAATCAGAGAAAATTCAATTCACGTTTATGTAAATGATGAACATTATTATTATTCTACAATGTGGAAGTCAATTTAAACAGCTTTCCCAGTGGGCAGTCACATTGCTTTTTCAGTACAAAGTGCAACTAACATATAAAGTTAATTAGCAATGTATATAATCTCATTGAAATAACTTTTTTCTGCAACTAAAAAGGAACTGATGCTCATTGTGTCAGTTACAACAAAGACACTTATTGACATCTGTGCTTTTAGATATTGAAGATGGAGCCAGAGGATCTGTATCGTCAGATGTTACTGGAGGAGGAGGGTGTGTTTTTAGGAGCAGGCTGTCAGTACGGAGAGACAACAGCCAACTACCACGTGAGGTGAGAGACATGACGTGTGGCAGGTTCCCTCAAGGACGTTTGAAACCTTTGTTGCGTTTCTTTTGTCCATCAGGGTGTGTATTCTTGTTCTTCCTGACACCCTGGAGGAGGTGCTGGCTCGCCTCAGCTCTTTCCACTGTCACGGAGCCGCGTCCTCGCCCTGAGTGCCACGGGAAGGACGGAGACGAGGGGAACATTTTGCCACCCAACATGTCGCCCCTCATGTTAAAGGACGGAGCCACGGCTCTTTGTTCCTTTCTTTTACTGTGACTGATGTATACCTTTGAAACGTGAAATCATTTATTGTGAAAACTGTAGAGAAATTAATCTTAAAATGTTTAACAAAAAGGTTACAATGAATGGCAGCAAAAATAAAAGAATGTCAGATTTGTAGAAAATTGTCCAGGAGAAAAAAAAAAGTGAAGTTTTCTGTTAAAAATAACAGAAATGTCGACGTTGAAGGTATCGGTGGGATTCATGAAGATCTTTACAAATTGGCTCTAAATATATGTTTGTATTTTTTTTGGAACAAATTAGATGAAAGTAACTTTATTCATTTGCATCATACATTTTATTTTTGTGGTACTTGTACTTTACTGAATCAAATTTCTGCTACTTAATAATTCTAATTGACAATCTCATTAAATGGCCGATTTAAAAAAAGAAATGTTTATCTTTGTTTTAAAATTGGTTGCATAAGTGGGTAATGAGGTGACACACCGTTTAAAAGGCGAGCTCTAAAGAAAGCTCGGCCCATTGTGATGCGATACACCCAACCTCATGTAATCTTCAGAACAGAAACTGGGATTAATAGTTGGCACGGGATTTAAATTGTAAACCATCTCAATCTGCAGACATTCCGAAATAAGGCATTCTGCGATACGCAACTCATATATTTAATATATTTATACACAACTGCCAATTGCCTCACTTTGGGGTCGGCCCAAAATATGACTTCATCTGTTAACCTTTTTATACATGAAGGAAATCCCTCCGATTTCAACGTCATATCCGTTACCGAGATTGGGAGACTTGAGGAACTACACTTTAGGACCAGTTTATAATAATAAGCAGCTTTCCTCAGGCCGAAGTCGCTGTCAAGTACTCTGCAAAACGCCAGATCAATAGTATTCATTTTATGTGGCTTCCTTTCACGACTGAATGAATAACGTTGCTCTATACGAAAGAGATCAGACGACAGGTTTTCAATTTTTATTGACTTTTTGGACTTTCTTTTCCAGTGTCATCCATAACCGTTCACTTCAATGGTATTTGCATAATCTTTCATTCAATGCTAGAAGGATAAAAACCAAGGTAGGATGATACAAGGTGTTCAGTTATCAGCTAGCAAGCTAAATCTGAACTGCCGAGGCCAAATTCAAGTCATTACAATAACTAGGGTGGGGGATGAGGTGAGGTGGTGGTTATGGGGAGGGGGGTGGGATTTCCAATAACTTTCATCTGAGGACCAATCTTTCCCTGTTGGCCATTAAAAATGCACCTGGACATCACCTCTACCTGGTTGCTATCTTTCTAACTGTAAGGCTGATAAAAAATAAAATAAAAAAAAGGGCCATTGCTATATAGATATAATAATCTGCATAGCAGCTGGAAGACAAAGGGACTGGACACTGACCCACTACAGAGGATGAGTAACACAGGACAGATAGTTGGCACAAGATGGTTTGCTGATTTATCCCACAAACACGGTCATATTTATTTAGATTTTTGGATAGCGATTTACTTTTTAATGTCAAAAAAAAAGAAAAAAAAAAGTTTCATTCAACAGTTAGTGTGAGGTTTGATACGTTTGAGCTTTAGGCCATAGTGTTGTAAGAAGTTTAATTCAGGGCATGATCTCCGAGCATCTGGCAGTTTGAATGAAACAACGGCTGACACCTCTCTCTCTCTCTCTCCTCCCTCTCTCCCTCTCTCCCTCTCTCCCTCTCTCCCTCTCTTTCTCCCTCGCTCCCTCCCCCTCCCTGTGAAGTTTACCAATTCATAAGGCTACAAGGTACGCGCGACGACCCACAGAAGCACAGTCAACAAGCACATGGAAAGACGACGACGACTAGAGTGTGCTTGGGAGCCAACAAGTGACAACTCGCCTCGGCTACGTGAGCAAAGCAGGCCGGGGGAGGGAGAGAGGAGCGAGGGAGAGGGGGGCGAGGAGGGCTTTACCTAAACAGCTGGCCCCTCCTCGGTCACCAGCTGTTCAATCCCTTCACCCGCTAAGAGAAGGGCGGCGAAAAGAACAAACAAAATAAAAGTCTGGCCACTGCTGGATTTGGAAGAACAGTTCAAACCATGAAGAAATGTCAGGTCTAATCAACACGTACAAGTAAGTCTTGTGCACAATGTATAGATTTAACATTTTTTTTTTTGCATTGAGAGAGCATTATTAAATGCAGATACAAAAGCTCACAAGTCGATTACAGTATCTGAAAGCACTTTTAGACTGATGAATCGGCGAGGGCAGGGCGGGACAAGTACACAGAAGAATGACTTTCTCAGAACTGAAGGGTCAGCGGTCAGTCCGGGTCAATAGCAGGTGAGTTGGGTTGGGGGGGGGGGGGGAGGGGCAATAGAGGGGAAGATTGTGTCCGGTTTTCGATTAGGCCCATCTGGAGCAGCAAGGCTTAGAAGCGCTTCGGCCCCCAGGGGGAGGCTTTGGCTGCCACGGGGGCTCCAAAGCTCGGAAAATCTTCGGAGCTGCTCATATCCGGGGCCTAAAAGTTCAAGAAGAAATAAGCAAATCAGGGGATGCGGTTGGATTCTAAAATCTCCAAACAATTAATACAAATATGAAAGAAAAAAATGGCCCACCTTCTCATTGCCAGTGGTCCATGGAGCCTCCCGCACCACAAAGCCCTTCGACGGGCCGCGTTGTTCGTCCATGGCCGAAGCACTTCCCCCGTGAGGCCTCTGATAAGGCATCTTTGACTCGTTCTCCTCAACATCAGCCAACTGGCAAAGGCGGCACAACAAGTGTATCAGTAGTCACGTGGGGAACGTCAAACACTGCGGCCATATCTTGACATCAGCGTGCAGCAGAGGCTTACATATTCCTCTTCCAGGTTGAGAAGGTGGTCGATGGCTTCATCCACAAGCTCGGGGCGACCCGTGACCGTCACAAGGTTCGGGTCTGCAGATCCACTCTGGGGAAACCTGAGATCAACCTGAAAACCGAAAACGACACGTTCCGTCACACGCTGGCTTTGTGATGCGATTTAACACAAATAAATACAGCATGAACATCTTTCAACAAAAAAGATTTACAATTAATTAATTAAATTATTCCCAAGTAATTAGTGGTAAACAGTTAAAGCTCAAAATAAATATGCGAATGAAAAAAAAAAAATCACACCGCGCAAGGGGGCTACTTTGATGCTATGCTGTATTCCAGCGATGAGGACATTTCCTCTCCTCCCCTCACCTTAAACTCATCCATGATCTTGCGGATGCCCTTGCCGCGGGCTCCGATGATGCGGGCATGGACCCTGCTGTCCAGGGTGATGTCCTCCGAGATCATCTCCTCGAGCTCCTCCACAATGGCCTGGATGGCGTCTCGTGCTGCTATGGCTTTGTGCTCATACCCTGTAATAGTAATCTGATCCTGTGGCAGACGACCGCGGCAAATAAATAAAATGAACACGCAACATAAATCTTGTGGGAGTGATTTCTAACTACTATCCTCACAAAGTAATGAAAACTGGGAACTTGGTGCCACCTTATTTTAATTTGAAGAATAAATAAAGAGAAAAGCTACCTGGTTTTCATCAGTCTTGTCTGGGAACTGGATGTTAACATCGTGCTCCGTGCGGATGGTGGTTATGATGGCGCCCTTGCGGCCGATGATTTTGGGATGATATTTGGGGTCCACAGTGATGGTCAGCTTGAAGCTCCTGAGTGCCTGTGGAGAGGTTGGTGTAATTGATACTCTGGGTTACACAGACAAAAAAGAAAATGCCTCACTATGAACACAGCCATGTACTCAGAACATTACTAACCCGATCCTCCTGATCGGCCTGCAGCTCTTTGACGCGATCCAAGAGGCCCTCTCTGGCGCGGTCGAGGTGATTGGCCAGGCCGCTGATGAAGATTTTATCAGACTGCTGCTCAGGAGCAGGCACTTGAATATTAACCTGCGGAAAGAAAGAAAGCTTACTGCAAGTTTGAAGCTAAACATAAAATAAATAAATAAAAACATATTGAGCATGCCGGTCTCAACATAAGGTCTGTACACACACACACCTCAAATTCATCCATCATCTTTCGAATTCCACTTCCTTTCTGTCCGATGATGTAGCGATGAAGCTCAAAAGGCACTTCCACCTCGATAGTGACGGGAACCAAAGCCTGGAGGAAAGGAGACAGATGGAGGGATAAAGGAACCATTTGGAGAAAGAATCCTAAAAACGAGGCGCTCCATTATGAAAGCCAACCTTCAGTGCTTCCACAGCAGCCTCGCACCGCTCTTTGCGGCCAGTAATCACAATCACGTCGCACTTTCTGGGTGCGTTGGGATCGACGGGATCTTTCACTTCTTCATTGGCCTCGCCGTTCTCCTGAATCGGTTCCTCTGCAGGAGGTGCAGCTGCTGCTGCCGTCGCCGCTGCTGCAGCTACAGAAAGAAAAAAAATGAAAAGGCGAATGTTTGATGAGAACATCGGCCATTTGTGGACTGGATTTCAAAGTCTCCACATGGATCAGGCGCTTCACCTTGCAGGTCCTCGCGCTCCGGGAACTTGATCTGCACATTGTGATCTCTGGTGATCTGCTGGATCCGTGAGCCCTTTGGACCCATGATTGAGCGGTGGAACTTCTGAGTGATCACACACTCAACGGTTACTTGAGCGTCCTAAGAAAAAATAAATAAATATTAGACAACATTGATATAATTTCAAACCGGAGAGGGTAAAACAACATTTGTATGAAATTAAAAAAAGGGCTTCTAGACGGCATCTACGAACCAAGTCGTCAACGATCTCCAGCATGCGCTTTTTGGCTGCTTCCACACAGTCTTTGGCTCCTTTCAAGGTGACGCTTTCGCTCTGAGTGCCCGTGCGAGGAAAGCTCACCATCACGCCACCGTACTCATCGGCGAGGTCCCTGAGGACTTGGCCGCGGCGAGCCACAAAGTAGCGGTGGTGCTTCGGGTCAACGATCATATTTTCCTCGACCACATTGTCCTGAAACCAAAGAGTGAACACCCTTTGTCATTGAAATGCAGCCGTCGAGAGAGAGAAGACTGAAAAGGCGGAATCCGCCAAAACCTGGAGCCTCACCAAACTCTTGATGAGCTCCTCCAGCTCCTTCTGGGCGTCCCGCACGGCTTCTTCGGTGCCGACCACGGTGATGAGCTCCTGGTCTTGGTCCTCCGAGGTGGGGAAGATGATCCGGGCCCCGGTGCTGTCGCGAACCTTGCGGATGTTTCCGCCACCTTTCCCGATGAGGAACTTGTGGTATTCTGGCTTTGCGCGCAGCTCGGCAGTGTGACTCTTTGTTTGCTGAAGGAAAGAACATGGAATCAGTTCGAGAACAAGGACTAAAAACAAGATTAAAATATTAGAATATATTTTTATTAGACATTTTAGATCTTTACAAACTTTATACAAGTTATAAAAGTTTATACAAGTTATAAAACAGATGGAAAAAAAAAGAAAGATCAACTAACACCTTGATTTTACGTTTTATTGAGCTAAAAACGATATAATCTCGAGGGAGAACTGCGCAGTGGGAAAAGCAACCTTCATGTCTACTGAAAGCTTGTTACAAGCTCGCTTTAATTCTGACAGCGTGAAAAGACTCTCGGCACCGAGAACCTCCCGCTGCCCGCCTTTCAGACGGAAACCGAAGCTCAACATTTCCACAAACCTTCTCCTCTGCCAAGGCGAGCAGTTGCTGCTTGGCCTTCTCCACCTCCTCGGCGGGGCCTCGGATGGTGACCTTGTCGATCCCGGAGCCCTCGGTGGGGAAGTGGATGTGCACGCCGCCGCACTCCTCCATGATGGAGCGCACAAAGCGGCCTTTGGACCCGATCAGGGAGTTGTGCAGCTTGGAGGGAATGGACACCTCCATCTCCGTGATGTTGGCCTGAGCACGGAAAGACGTCAATTAGGACACAGCGTACAGATACTAGAAAAACACCACGATACCCTTCCGTTAAAAACTGGACCAAAATACATTTACAGTAATTAGTATCGGTATTTGAGGAATGACTAGAGACCATTTCCTAAAAAGTACATTTCTTCCTTTTTATTATTCAAAACCTAGTTCAATATAATTGAATAAGGTCATATGAACTAAACTACAGATTGGCAAGTATAATGCTTTCCATTCATTTATTTCCACAATTTTTTATTATTAATAAAAGAAAGGTATTTTGTGCAGTTACTTTTCCTTGCTCTTTTCAAAATCGGCATCCATACATTTCAGACACGGCATTATAAAGAAATCACAATTTTGTCACGGCAACAACCCCAACGAGAGCGACACCCATAGGCCAGAGCCCAGAAGAGACGATGTGCGCACATGGCTCCGCTTACCAGTTCCTTCTGAATGGCCAGGATGCGAGTTCGTGCCAGCTCGCAGTTCGCCTTCTTGCCTGTGATGACGATCATCTCGGAGTTGCTGTTCTCAGCAGGCAGGTCTATTTTTGTGCTCGTTTCCTCCCGGATCTGGAATCCAAAAAGTACAAATACTGCTAGAGTCAAAACATGGGACACCAGCAAGACCTTCGTGAATTCCCTAATTATATTAGGCAATATACGGCACCTTCTTGATATTTGATCCCCCTTTTCCAATTATGTTTCTGTGGAACTGCTTGAAGATGGGGACTGAGAGGGAAAAGCTGTTCTCCGTCTGAAAGAAAGGAAATCATAGATGGAAGCCAAACCAGACAGTTGTTTAAAATACACATGTTATCCGGCGTGGCTGGGTGAGATTGAGAGAAAACAATTACCATCTCAGCAACCATCTTCTGCATGAATTTGGAGCATTTTTCAACCTCGTTGCGTGGGCCCCGGAGTTGAACAATGTCACTTTTCTGTGCTGGGTCAGGGAAATTGATGATGACCTGGAAGAAATGTGATCCTGGAGTTATGCTGCATTTAACGGGTTCATTGAAGACAAACCACCACAGAGGTCAACAACTTACCTCTGGGAATTTGTCCCGCACTTCCTTTATCTTTTCCCCCTTTTGGCCAATGATGGCTCTATGAAAACGCTGTTCAATGATCATGTCCTTTGTACGCTCGTTCTCCTGAGAACGTAAACAAGACGCCGCATTTAGAGACGGCACATCAGTATCCAACGTGGAGCGTGCGGCCTGCGCGTCAGGTCCTCACCATGCGTGACGTTAGCTCCAGCAGCTCCTTCTTGGCCTCCTGCACACCCTGGGGATCCCCCTCGATACGGATCACTGTGCTTTTCTCATTGTCAGGGGGGATGCGGACAGACACCTTGTGCAGCTCTTTGATGCGGTTGACTTAAGAAAAATAAATAAATACGAGGCGTATGATCCCACTGAGATGGCGTATTGGTCTTTGGAAAATGTATTATTATCAGTGGACAATGTGCAATAGCTTTCTGCTAAATGAATCGTGTAATACATTGCGCGCTGAACTTGCTACAAGACAAAGTGTGTACGATGCATCTAGTTGACTGTTGGCAGCGACACAGTACTTACTGTTAACCCCTCCTTTTCCGATCAGGTGTCTGTGGAATTTGGGATCCACGCTGATCTCTGTGAAGTCCATACGGTTTACCTAGGAGCAGAAAGTAGAAGGGCAAACATGAAAACCACTAGAATGTACAGACCAACTTGTACGTCCTACCCAAGGTGCTTTGCTTTAACGATGCTGGTCCGACTGACATCAAAAGAGGCTCTATGTAGATGCACGATTCCCCTTCACTCACCAAATCTGTAACAATGATTTCAATCTGGCTCTGCACCATCTGCACGTCTTTGGTGGGACCTTCCAGGGTGATCTTATCTTCTCCCTCGGTGAACTCGATGTGCACCTGAATGCAAAATTGACAAGAGAAATAAATTCCTAATTTGCTAACCCAAGTAATTGTTATGGTAAACAAAAAAAAAAAGATCATAATTCAACAGACCTTTGACATTTGTTGGGTAATCTTCGCCAAGTTCTGTCCCTTCTTGCCGATAATGAAACGATGAAGCCAAGAAGGAGCTGAGACCGAGGAAACAGTGTAGCTGTTTGCCTGCAAAACGAAACATTCACTTTCAGGTACGTTTCCCTTAGTTGACGCTTAGAAAAACATAGTAGCTTGAGCGTCTTGAGTTCCACACCTTGGCGTAAACTTCAGTGAGGGCCTGACCCAGACGGTCCGGCTCCCCGCGAAGGATGACAGTTTCTGAGCTGCTGTCAGATGGTGGGATCTCGACCGAGACGCCAGTTTTCTCCAGGATCTCTTGCAGGGTGTTGCCCTTGGGCCCGATCACATACTTGTGCTGAGACTTCTTCACCTCCACCGCAATGGTGGTGGTGTTCTTCTTCTGCGATGAAAAATTTCATTTTAAAAAGGACTACTTGAGTGTGGAATTGGTGCACTCTGTGTCAACGCTCGACTTCTCATAAAATCCATTGGCCTCCTAACGTTACCTTTTCTTCATAAACCTTCTTGATCATGGTCACAGCGAGGGCCACCTGCTCCTTCTCCCCAGTGATCACAATCTCCGTCTTGTTCACACTTGGAGGGGGCACATTGACGCGGGCGCCGGTCTCCTGCATCATCTCTGCTACCAGCTTGTTGTAGGCGCCCGTGATGAATGGGTGGTACACCTTGTCAATGTTCACCCGCTCTACAGCACGCTTGTCCTAAAAAGGAGGGGTGCGCAAAAGAAGAAGAAAATAAAAAAAAAAGATAGATCTAAAGCTGCGATACGAGGGACGCATGTTAAAATGGAGCATGTTGGTCTCAGGCGACACATTACCTGCTCGGCAGAGATTAACAGGATCTCGTGCTTGGCCTTCTCCAGGCCCTCCTTGGTACCAGAGATCTTGATCTGGTTACTGGGGTCATCGGGTCGTGGGATCTGGATTTTGGTGGCAGTCTTTAGCTCAAGCTCCTGAAGCTTCTCCCCGTTTTTGCCGATGACAAAGCGGTGGTGCTCCTTGGGGATGCCAACAGTAGCCGAGGCCTGTTGCGGAGGGGAGGCAGGGGGGAGGGGGGGGGGTGTCAGATTGGACAGTCGGCTCCATTGCACTCCACCATCAATAATGCGTACAGTCATCACAGACAAAAATACAGATCTCCTGACCTGAGTCTGCAGTCGGGACACAATCTCCTTGCGGGCCTTCATCACGGCATCCAGCTTTCCGGACACCATGATGGAGAGACCCTGATCTTTGGCCAAGGAGAGTTCCAGATGGGCTCCGGTCTTGTGCATGATGTCCACGCAGACCTTTGCTTGGTCTCCTTCACCGAACTGGTTGAGGTCCTTGTACTTGCGCTCCTCTAGTGGCACATGGAAAACCTTGTGTAAAAAAAAAAAAATCATGAACAATCGGAATAAATTGTGGATGGAAAACAAAACCATTTGAAATTCTGGATTTTTAGTACTTAATTTTTAATACTTAAAAGAAGGGTTTTATCTTGGACACAACATGTGCTACAAATTTGTGTGCATACGAACATACAAAGTTACCAACTTAATGTTGTAAGTTCAATATCCCAGTGGGGCATTTCTCGAAATGTCTCACTGAATAGGCTTGTTTTTAAAAAAAAAGCAAACAGATAGGCATTTTGAAAATGCCTTTCAAACTGCTAATAACTTGTCTATAGCTTGTGACCCCATAAAACGCTCACAATCCAAACAGCTCAAAACAACAGATTTCTGAGTGCTGAGAAAGTATAACATTTAACTACAACTAAAAAAAGTTGAAACAGTGGTAGCCTAGAAATGAATACAGAACCATTATCATGCAAGGGTCCAGTAACGCGTCAGTGTGCAGTTCTTGCTGCATTCTTTCACCCTAATGTTTGGTTAAGAGCCCTTATACAGCAGCTATTTTGACACAACAGTGATTTATAACATTAACTCACACTGAGTCACATTGGGTTACAGGAAATACTGCTTCCATCTGTTGTTGATGTTATTGCACCTGGGCTTTTCCGGCTATTGCAAGTCCAAATATCTGCAGTGTTTCCCCTCGGTTCATATGTTTTTTTGGGGGGAGGGGGGTACCCCCCTTAATAATAGTAGGGGAAACACTGGGACGCACAAAAAAAGGCTTTTGAGAGCTCTTTCTAAAAAAAAAAATAGAAAAAGCCATTGAAGCACTTGTGGTACACAGCTGGCTCTGGTCTCTGCTGTTAACCCTCCCATCTGGACTAAGGGGGGCACAGAACCACCATTTACCTGCCCTCCTCTTATTGGATACATCGGGATTTTGTTGATCTCATAATTCCCAGGATAGCTCAGCCCATCCTGAACATGTCGCCATTTCTAATGAACATCAACTAAAAAAAAACCTTTACTGCTGCTTAGTGTCTGCTGGTGCATGTTTGAATGGATGAAACGCAAAGGCGGAAGAAAACCAGTAGAAACCCAATCAGTAAACGTCAAATGCAAAGAGCTAGCAAACTGAACAGTGAATTTGTTGCGAAGTGTTCTACCTGGGTGATAACAGAAGCCTTGAGAGGTCGGATCTTGGACGTCCAGGCGTTGGTGGTTTCCTGCGTTCCCTCAGGTGAGGCCGCCTTCTCGGGCAGAGGCGGGAAGGCGTCCTTGTAGGTTGGAAGAGCTTCCTCCTCCTCTCCAGCAGCTGCCCCAGCAGCTGAACACAGACGAAAACAACAACAACAACAAAACAATAAACTTATGAACCCACCCACGGCTCCGAGTGTTTGCATTTAACAAAAAAGCTAAAAAAATCCAAACACTTACCACCACCCTTCTCCGGCCGGAGCCCACTGCGGTGCTCATTGAAGCTTTCCTGCGTAAGTACAGCGACTGAGCTCATGGTCAAAATCCCACGTTTACACAGAGTCCGAGTGTGCCACTGGAAGGAGAGCAAGCACCGTTATTAAAAGAGGGGTTTGGCAACGGGTCACACAACATTTAAAAACAGCCCTTTTTTTAACACTTATCCAAAAAGACCTAAGTAGGTTTTTTTCTCCTTCATTTTTAAATACATAAACAACAGAATGCTGTTGAATGCTCTAGACTGTTTGGCATCGGTCCACCTACACAGCAACTTGCTTCACATACAAGGAACTATTTAACACTCCTCACTGCGTTTCCTGCCTGCCAATCTGGGACCCATTAACATGTTGCTATTGCGATGTACACATCCGAAATGTCAGTGACTGGAGTATGATTGGCTCCTTATTTCAATTCACAAGGTAAGGTTTGCCATACCTAGAGTGACACAAAAACTAGGCAGGGCCGGTTTCCATTTTTACACAAGCTCATCAGAGGCGGACTTTGCGATTTTCACTTTATCTTATCTACTTTTATCAAAAGCAGCACATTTCTTGTCATATTAGCATGTCCACACTGTGATAAAGCAATGCCTGAGCACCAAGGAAGCGGTGGAAGAACAGAAGAACACTAGTGTGGGCAGGGCCACAACACTGAACACTTTGTCTCTCAGCAAGAAACCAGTTTGTCTTCTGTTGTGACCTTCGTCAAGTGCTATTCTAAGAAGTGTAACCTAGCGAGTAGGCTCCAGGGTTAGGAGGATACTTTTCCCCACTGACCACTGTGAAGGTCCATGCGGGATAGGATTAAAGAAAAAAAAATCCTCCAACGGGAAACTGATGTCCTGTCTCGGGTCTTTGAACAGGAAAGAAAGCAAGCCAAAAGAATATCATCTCACCCATGACCTTTTTTTTTGGTTCAAAAGAGACTTACAGGCATCATAATTTATGACTTGGATAAAGATGGAAGTGTTTCTTGATCAAGATTCAATAATAAGCATTTCTGCTCAGCATGGATTTGGTTTTAAAAAAAAAAACTATCACCAGGACTCACTGCTGTTTTTCTGGCCTCCGGAGAAAGTTAAAGCCTGGCCAACCACGAGCAGCGGAGGAATGTGAATTGTTTTACAGTGGATGTTTGCCCCCGAGCACGTCTAAAATCCATCTGAAGGCACAGAGCGAGACTCCCAGATGGAACCAATAACGTGTTCATATAAAAGTGTTCTTTTTCTGCATTAGCCCACTGCAGTCAAAAGGAAAGGAAAGGCACTTGGAGAACTTAACATGGCGGTGCTCGGGTTAAGTAGACCACCCCCCACAACACATTTCTGACCTCCCTCCTCGGGAGGCCTCTTCCTTGTCAGGTTTCAAAGCCCCACAAACACTTAAAAAAGGACCGTTAGCATCTGCTTATTGCCAATTAGTTGACAGGTTACAGCACATATTTAAACACAATGTGGCAGCATTAGCCAAATAAAATGACTTATAAAGAATGCTTTGTAACACTTAATAGTGGAGGACCGCTTTTTTTCCAAATTTCATGACTATTAAAAATGTTTTTCTCCACCCAGATTAGGACCTAGGTGTATTGAATATACAAAATGCAATTTAACAATGACACATTTTAAAATCTGAAGCGTGAGCCACCCTCTGTCCCGGGACCCTCAAACTGTACTGGAAAAACTCCTCCAAACAAGGGAAGAGGCAAGAAACTGCAATAGATGTCATGTGTACAGAATGAACATCCTGGCAGACTTGTAACGCAACAAATTGACAGACGGAAGATAGAAACAATGTCTTTTGTGCCTGCTTTAAATCGAATGATTACCTTTACAAAGTGGAAGGTAAGTACGAAGTCTCTGAAATTGCCATCTTTTTTCAGTGAAAAAACGTTGCACGTCCAAAGTGCTGAAGCTTTTACACCACGGGGCTGATTTCAAGCGTTGGTGGAGGTGGGCAGAATCCCATTTCGGGTAAACTAACCACTATGCTGCAGATTTCTGAAGATGGTCGCAGTGACAACACCTGACAATGCTAATAGTGTTAACAACTTACCAGCTAATTGGTCAGTTACCAGATAATCCGTCCTGTTAAGATGCAATTTCCGTCAGCCTGCCAGCTTTTGCCTGAAAACCACAGACAAAAATAGAAATGAGGTGTATTAACACAACAAGGAAGGCATCCTAGTTTCAGACATAAATTATCTCAGCCATCTCACGTCAAGAATTTATGCAGACCGGCAACTACACGGTTATTGTGCAGTTGCCGTAGTAGTTCAAAAGATTGAAAAAAGACAAAATGTTTTCTTAAAAATATATCTATGATTAATCATAATTATTGAATATTATGTATACCGTCGGCATCCTTCAGAGTATTAAAGTAATTGAACTATCATTTTTAAGTGGTGTTTTAAGAGAGAATACCCCCCAAAAAAAGTTTGCCAAACTGTCAAAATAAGACTACTAAAAGCAACCAGAAATAAAAAAAAAAACATTTCTTGATACAAACATGATCAGAATCTGAAAACATTTATTGCAAAAGTACGTCAGACATACAAGGAATTTGACATGGCTGTAGGTGCATGACAACAAAACAACAGACGACAAATGGACAACAAGACAACGGAAAACATAAGATCACGCAACAATATGATAATAATTACATGATTAATAGCTATTAATAAGGCTGCTGTGGGTGAACCAGGTAGATGCCATTGCTCTCTTGAGAACCACAATAAAACGTTTGTACAAATTGAAATGTAAGCATTTCTTTAATAGTGTGCCTGTGCGAAACCAACATCTGTGCTCTCTAAAGTGTCCATCTGCTGCCATGCATGTCAGGGGGAATAACCCTTGTCTGAGCAAACATAGTACTTGTAACAAGAGGCGTAATGACTATATCACGGTAACTAACTTGTACTTTTAGTGACGCTATTGTGTGTGGCCTAGTGGTGTTAGCACAGGCAACAAAAGATGCCGCCGCCCCCCAAACCTGTGAAACAACAAATACTGTTATTGCTAATTCCGACCACTCAGTAAACAGAGACACGGGCTCAAAATGACACGTGTGAATTACAGCACAGTGACGCTCGTTTTTTGTCTCAACCAGTTAATGTTAACGTTGGTGAAGGACGAATTGTATCGATTGAACTGATGACAAATGCACAAGCGAGGAGCTCAAACTCAGTCAAGCACAACCACACAACGCGATCAACTTACGTAGCTTTACTAACTTAGACATAAATGACAGGACCTACGAGCACATACATGTGCTGCTCAAGTCAACGCTGACGGGCTCATCGCTCCGCTAGTCGTGTGTGCATTGACGTTATCTTGGGCTTGGGCATGGCCACCTGCGAGCCTCCATCATGTTATACACACAAATCCCAGATTAAAGGTTTAAGTAGCTGGTTAGTCCGAATGCTAGCTAACACACTATCTTTAATTAACTAGCTGGCTGACAGTTGCCATCGACACATCACAGCGAATGCTAGCTACCGTCACGTTGGCTAACGTCGAAATAAAACGTAAAAATGTACTAAAATTGAGACGAACTAACGTCAATTCAACTCGCGCGGACGCGAATTTAACGTCGGTTGTTTGGTGAATGCGCGAAACGCTTCGCAGAAGTGCCATGTTCAGTAGCAAAATCCCTGTACCGTGGATTACTGGTTAGCTCTAACCGCTCAGCTAACGCTAGCTAGCAAACTTGCTAAAAACTTTGACTGTGACACGTAGCTCCTCGGCTACATGTAGCATGGCTCACTCCGACAGAACTTCGAGCCGCACCGCAGCCAGATAATGGTGTTAAGCCAGCAGCGGATTGAACGCGTAAACCGTGTAATCGCCCCCCACATTCATATAGAGGGGTTGCGTCGTATCTGCACAGTAGCATACGCGAACACGGTGGTAAAAAAAAGTACAAGTTGAAGTGTAGCATTAGCCGGCGAGCTCACGTTAGCCTACAGTTTGTTCTACTAGCTGGCTAAGTCCACGTAGGCATACAGCTGAGCAGGGGAGAAATGACACGGAGTCAGGCCAGAACACACTGTACCGCTAACAAACTCCCACCCCGACAAGTACCTCGCTGCCATGTACAACAACCGTAGAGGAACCGTGTAACGTCAATACACAAGTATTCAGCTGGCTACTTACTTATTTTATGTTCTCGTCTGCCCTAAAGGTGCAGGAGCTGAGATGAAATTCCACTGGCGAGAAGGTGGGATCGAAGGCTGACGGATATATACCAGTGCCGCCCACCAATCATATCCTCCAACGTCACGTCAAAGAGTCCGATTACAAATCATTTATTTCCATATCCAACAGTTACAGATCTGTTGAGCTTGAGCATTTTGTTTACATGGCGTAGTGTGACGAGCCGTAAGATAAAAATGTGGTTTTGGTTGTGTTCCCCTGTTTGACCTGGGCTGGTTCAGAGATGTATTACAAGCATGTCTAGAGGACAGTGTTCATGTACAAAAAAAGACCAGATGAGGTATCAAATTTAGTCTACTATTTATTATTTATCGCATATTGAAATATGGGATAATTTCTCAATGTCTTTAATGAGATAAGATAAAGGATGAGCCCATGCCCATCGTCCTCCTCTGCTCTCCACTTTTAAGGTTTTTAAGGCAGGCTCCCAATGTTGTTATACCGTGAATTGTGACAGAGCAATATGCACATGCCAAATGATCCAGCAGTTACCTTCGAGGACAACGTAGGGGCCGAAACACTGCCACAAGTTCAGAGAGGCTGGATTCTCAGGCCATTCCTCTGCTGGTTCTTTATGGATATACTACAGCACAAAGTAACAAGAGCCCACAGTCTACAGCCAGTGGACTGCTAAAGTGCACGCATATGCAAATAAATGCCCCTTAAAATTGAGCTCAAAACATGCAATTAAGGATAAACGTCACAGATGGATTGGTGAGTGGCCCTCAAGGTGTCAGGGCCCCCTATGCCTTTAGCTACTCAATGAGTCACTTAACAACCAGATAGGACATCAAAATGACCATCACAAGGGGACCCACAATGACTGCAAAGAGACTTTAAGAGGTGTTGACATTCATGCATAAACAGTTAGCGAGGTGCAAATTCCAAATGTTATTTAAAATTTAAAATTCAGCTGATGGGAGGTTAAATCAGTTTCCTCAAATAATTTTTAAAGACTCTTAAGCAAATTTTCACATGGTAGATTTCTCCCGGGACATTTAGATGCACTGCATGGCCTACACGGGGCCAGGTGGCGTTTGCTCAGTTAGACAGCTGTTGAGGGCCACAAGATAACGTTAAAAGCGCCTACAGAAATCCATTATGGTACTAAAGTTTGCAAAAATGTGTTGCCAAGTTAAATAGCTCACTTTCATTCATTTTTTACAAGAAGATTTATAGATTTATTACAATTGTGTAATTAAATGTCGATCGATCGCCTCTGGCCAATACCGTGACCTAAACTTTTTTTTAAATCCTCCACTTTGCAATGAGCCCTGGAACAGCAAACTAAAGCAGTGGCTTGGTTTATATCATTTATAACAATATTTTTGGGAACATCAATATGGTGTATTCGGAGTAAGGATATACAGACGGTGAACAAAGTTCGTATTAACAATCTCCAAAATACTATATCACCACTTGGAGGTAAAAATGTATATAATGCATATTATATTATCCATAGTATTATACTGGATATATGTCTATTATATTATGGATATATATCCAGTGTGAGTATAGTAGGAGGTGGAGGACAATAAGTACCTGGGTGTCTCCATTGACGACAGACTGAGCTGGAAGGCCAACATTAACGGGAGAAAAGAAGGGGACTCGACTCGTTTGGTTGAGGAAACTTAACGTGAGCAGCAGGGGACGGATGTTGGATATGTACCACCAGGCATTTGTGGCCACTGCTCTGTACTTCACCATCGCTGGGGGAGCAGCATTGGAGCTGCTCCCAGCTGCTGCAGACCCAAGAAGCTGATAAAGAAGGCCGACTCCATCATTGGCGGCCAACAGGAGTGTCCAGAACAGGTGATGGGATGGAACAGGGAGGACTGAAAAATCCATTGTCCATATTGGGTAACATGGACCATCCTCCTTGCCGCCTATACTGCAGGGACAGCAGAGCTCCTTCCCCAACAGGAGAAAAGGACAGATACATGAAAACATTCCTGCCAACTGCAATAAGACTGTACAACAAATCCCCTGTGGCTAAACCCTGGTTTATTTGATGTAAAGGTTGGTTGGTCCCAGGACAAATGGCCACTACAGAACCATACTTACATACACTGTATATACACTTGTATTTATTTTTCCTATTTAATTCTCAAATGTAATTGAATATGTTCTGCTCTGTTATTTTATTGTACATATACTGTGCATTTTGTATTCCTTACGCAATAATAAATATGTTGCTGCTGCAACACACAAATCTACCCTGGGGATGAATGGAGTATCTATCTGTCTATCTATCTATCTATCCATAGCCTACAAAAACATCTCTCTGACACAGTCTCAGCAAAAAAATCTAGCAACACTCCACACATGTTGCCGTTTTTGTCTCCACCCAAAACACAAGCATCGATATCCTGACTGAAACACACATCAATGGGAGTAATTGCATCACACCAGGGCACTGAGGGGGTCCAGAGCTCTTTGAAGATAATACCAGGTGATCAGATCAGTCCAGACTCTATTATTGGACACCAACTTTATCTTTCTCTGGCAACAAAACAGCAAATAGAAAACTATTGACGAAACAATAGCCGTGATGCATTTCTAACTACAAATCAACAAGTCAATGACCCATAAGTACGTTTTGACAAGCGCAACGTCTGACCATCTGACAACAGGACCAAAAAGGACGAGTACTTTGTTTGCAGAACTTCAGCAGATAAGGAGCCCCGTGATGGACCATCGACTTTGCTGATGCACTGCTTTCATCCCACTGCACAAATCAATCAATCAATTTTGTGGTCATCCAACAAAAGGAATTTTGTAAGTATCACCACATAGATGAGAACATAAATCCAAACATAAAATGCAGCTTGTTTTCAATTTGACTTCATTTGTATATTATAGTGGTTTAAACTGTAAGAAGACGCTTTTTTAACATATCAGCATGTATTTTATATATATATATATATATATATATATATATATATATATATATATATATATATTAAAAGGGTAAAAAGGCAAGCATATATAGGTAATTATCAAATATATTATGTATGGGTTGTATTGGACCACAGGCATGAAGTGTAATACTTCTTTGTTCATTATGTGTGAGAAGACAGCAGGGGGCGCGCCATCACAGGGCCAGATGGATTTTTCTCTGTGATCGTGATAAAGTTCGATCGGACTCTTATCCAATAAAACACGAACCCAAAGTGAAAATATGTGCATCACCCCCCACACGATTGATGTAAACAAACTCTGAAGCGTTTAGGCTTAGGGGAGGTATAGCCTCGTGACACATGCACGCTCACACCCATGTCCTCACAGATTAAACGTGTACTTTAATAGTGATTTTAGACGGCTAAAGCGAAAAAACATCTTCTTCACCATAGATTTTTTTTAAATACCACACTATCTACGGGGCAAAGTGTAGCCTAAACCCCCGCAAAAAGCCTCGTCGCTTTGTGAGTCAAATCAGATAAAACCAATCAATTCAAAGAATCGTTTTTCTTATGTTTCCTGTGGGTGTTGACCACCACCGGCCTGTCGATTCAACGCACGCAGCAACGCGACCGCACACTATTTAAACTCGTTACAAAGCCAGGGCGTTTAATGGTTGCGGCGGCCGCAGTACGCCCGTCCATCCATCGAGGCTATTTAAAGTCAAGGAAGGCAAATCTCTAGTCCCCGGCCCACAATCCTCAGCCGCATCCCAGCCAATAGGAGCACGAGTGAGTCCGCTTCAGCCAATCAGAAACGAGCCCGAGAACGCACTCCGTCGAAAGACGGCGACCATGGCGTGGAGCGGTGTCCTTTGCGCTGTAACAAACCTTTAAGTTAACGTTTAGTTTCGATACGGACGAAGACGGTAAGTGTATCGCTGCGTTGAGGACAAATGTATTCCTTCTAGAGAGCTTCGTGTGGCTACTTTAATGATGACTCCGCTGTGAGCATCAGTGTTTCCTTTCGCCGAACGTCTGGAAACCGACAACGTTGTAAACCGAGCGCAATTTCTCGGGAAAAAAAAGTAAACTTTGTTTTCCTTCGCCTCATGGAGTTTGATAAATACCGCATTTTACGTTTCGCCGACCCACTTAGGCGTTAGATGTACCGCGTAATCTGGCGCGTGCTGCGTCGTTTCTTGCGACTTCTTTGGACCTTTGCTCCTGTTGAACGCCGCGCGGACACCTCGGCTGAAGCCTTCGGTCTCCAGTGTGTCCCCGCGGTGCTGTAACGTAGCATGCAGAAGTTGTCCTGCGACACTGAAACCGCTTCATGACACGCGTACTCACCCCGGGCTCAAGACGGCATTACTTTAACCACACAATATTCCTCGTGTTTGGCATTCTCCACCCCAGAAAAATAAATAATTTTCACCATTTTCTTTCCTGCCCGTGTTTCTCAGGAGTGAGGCGGGCGGGGGAGCTGCTCTGAGGCAGAACATGGGGGACCTCGAGGGTTCATACCGGGCCCTGCAGACCCCCGGCGTGCGGCTGGGAGCCCAGTTCAACCCCGGCATCAGCACTCTGGAGCCGGGCCACAGCCTCAGCGGCATCCCGGCCTGCAAGAGCCCGGGCCGAGAGCTGCAGATCCGTATGCAGGGTCTGGACGACTCCCAGGAGTTCTTCAATGTCGACGTAAGTGCCGCTGTTGCCCAGTCTATGTGTGTGTGGGCGCGCGCGCGTGTGTGTGTGTGTGTGTGTGTGTGTGTGTGTATGTGTGCGCGCGTCTTGCATGCTCTTCTGTTGACACCCATGACACGGTGGCATGTGCTGCACAGCAGGCGACGCCTGACCCGGGACGCCGCGAGGGTGCGTGTGGCTTGGGTTCGCTGACAGCTGCCACATGGCTTTGGTGCTGAGATGTTTCCCTCGTAAGGCTTCCTGTTTGGGTAACTTTGTGTAACTCTCCACGGTACTTTTTTAAATTGTGTTATTGGCTGTCTACCATAACTCTAATTGTAGTAGCCTACTTTCTATTTCTGTTCAGGCCTTTAGGCTGGCAAGGAGGGGAAAATAATATGGCCATCCAGCACTCAAGCTTGTTTATATTGCAAATTTTAATTGAATTTGTTCCGGTCTGAGCGTTCAGTGGAAACGAACGATTCTTTTTATTTGAATCGGCAGCTTGTGGATTCCTGTCTGGGGATTTCTGGAATTGGCTATGGTTATTTGGCGCTTTTTTTGACTTGAATTGGGATGAATCTGGCAGAAAAAACAGTGTCTCCCAAACGTGGGTTTCCCCAGCTCGGCAATCATCCCTGTAGTCATAAAATGTATCCTTTTTTTTAAAAAGCATTATAGTCCATCGCAAATTACACCAGAGTGTGGACGTAATTAGGCACCGTTCAACATTCATTAGCAACGAAGCATGACAGCTGTCCTGTTGCTTTTCATTATAGTGAATCCCTTCTTTTCTTAAAGATTGGCTGCCGGTTTGGCTGAACTTTTTAGCTCCACACCGCTGAAGGGCTTTTTGATGTTTACTTTCCTGGAGTCATTCACGAGGCAAAAAGGAAGCAATAAGGAAACTATCAGAGTTTCCTGTCAGTTTTCTTTGTGTGCGTGTCTCCACATTGAATAAACACACAAGTCAGTGACTGAACGCAGGGGTTTTAATTTGCACAGTCATATAGAACTTGACTTAGGGGCCACTAGTTCTGCTAAAAGTTGGTGTGTTCAACTTATGCACCCACTCCGTCCTAAATCCTTGCGTAATCGCAACACTAACTGTTCTGGCAGATGTAGTCTGGGGGCACTGCTGAGACGGACATTTCATAATCTTATGCACCATATGTTGACTCAAAGTCTTAGTCTAAGTTTTAATTTGTATGCAAGCTGCTCCCTGCTCAACTCGGAGGAAAATTAACTTTCATGAAGTGGTCTTTGGGTCAATTGTAGGAAACTGTTCAGCCTACCAAACCTGGAGAGTTTAAAGTCTAAGCTCTGTGTTGATAGGAGGTGGCAAACAAACCCATACCGCCGCAGAAAGGGGGCGGGGAGGTGGCGGTAATCCTGTTGTCAAGCAGACTGTAGTTTTTTCCGGGGACAAGGTGTCCTTTGAGAGGCTCTGTTGTCTACCGCCGCTCGATGTGGCTGTTCATTCATACAGACGGGGTTGTGGGCTGTTGGGAGAATGGTGTTCCTGTCCATGCACAGTCTCTGCAGAGCTATGCATCCGCTAACGGGACTCATTTTCAGAACTGCCTCTCCGTAGTTTTTTTTCCTACGTCAATAGACAATGCCCTTTTCAAGAAAATGCATTGTAATTGTAGATTTGCCTCATGCATGCTGTATCGTATACAAAATTGGAGCATTCAATGGTTGTGGCCCCGCCTCCTCTGATCCTGGTGGTTTTTGATTGCTCAGCTGCCTGTTTGAGTATTTATCGTCCGTTGTTAACTCTCCTTACCGTCCCGCCTTTGTCTTGCTTTATGCTTTTGCACCTGCAACATACTAAACGATCGGGTCACTGCACGGGTGCAAGGAGTGTTTTTAAATAAGTGCGTTTGTTGAGTGTGGCGCTGCGGCGGCCAAATCGCACCAGAGCTGCTTTGATCCGTGGCCCCCGTCTGCCGCAGGTACCGGCCATGTTTGTCATCATCCAGCAGACATTTGCTCTCGCATGGCTCTCGTCCACAGGGCTCCTCCCTGCTGCCAGCAGCACGGGAGACAGCCTTGTGGTTTTTCTGGACAGGGGCGGCCGGGCCCAGGCATGGCAGGGGAAACACAGGCCCCTTTTACGCAGCAACAGCCACACCCCCCCCGCCCCCCCCTTTCTTTTTTCGCCGGGGCCCTGACTTCCAGCTCCAAACTCCCAAATATAAAGGGTTTAGGGTCCGGAGCTGTGTGAAAGTGTGGTACAGTTGGAAGAGGTTTGGGGCAGATCCAGGAGGGGGTGGGGAGAGGGGGTGTAGGCTTCTTTAGTGTTAGCAAACAAGCACAGAAGTACAGGGGTTGACAACCAAGTGGGTTGCTGGAGGAGGGAGGGCCGGCGGGGGGGGTACGGCGTCTGGTGTTAAAAGAGCAGCTCCTCAGAGGGAGCAGTTGTGGCCATTACGGTGTATGAGTTGTGGTGCTGGGGGAGGGGACACACACACACACACACACACACAGTGGAGCCCTGCTAAAAGTTTGGAATTTCAACCACTGGCCTGCAGCACAATTCCGCCCCCCTCCACCCCCCCCCCCTTTATTTATTTTTATTTATTTTAGTACAAAACTCATGCATGTGCTATTTTTAATCTCTTGGCCTGGATGTTTCTGTGTTTACGTCTCTGAAATATTTCACTTTAAAGCATCCCGCAACACTTTTGAAAGCTAAAGTAATAACGGACTAGTGGGCTTCTGCTTTGTGTCATCAAAGGAGCCTCTAAAGCTGAGCTCTTTGTGCTCAAGTAGCCACCTTGTTCATAAAAGGACATTCATGTCTTCTCTCCAGCGATTTATTGTTCCGATGTTGTATTTTGCTATTGAGAGCTGCAGCTCATCTTTTTTATTTATTTATTTTTTGTTCTCCTGTGTTTTGGTGATCAAAAGATGTGGGAGAAAATATCTGGGTTGCATAGGTGACCTGAACAGAAGGCACACCCACCAGATCCCAATTAACACTGTACTGTCTGAACAAACCCTTCTGTTCAGGTGTGTCCTTAAAAAAAATTCGGCAACCGATGTAATTTTCCTTTTTTTTTTTGAAAGTCCTCGACAAGTTGAGAGGACCGGTTTATCTGAGAGACCGCTCCTCGCTGGCTTGTGAAAAAGGTCACCAGTGTGCCGGCTTTTCAAGATGTTCTGCTTGATTTGCGCGGTGGTGTGCGGGGGCCGCCGCGCCGACCCCCCCCCCCTCCCCCCAGTGTCGAATGCAAGCCCAACACTCCCCCTCCCGTCAGTGGGCGGTCCTCTCTGAGCTCGACTGCCGCTTGCCGATTGGCCAGGGGGCGTAAGAACCGTGAAGTAAACCTGTGGTGTGAGCTCCACCCAAGGCCTGGGTGTCGCTGCCTCACCTGTTGTTTCACCCACTTGGCTTTCTGTACACCAGGAGGGCAGGTCTCTCCTTAAAACCTGCTTTCAATCCGTGTAGTTGTATTTGTACCTCCACACCCCCTTCAACTGACACACTGAGGGGGAAGATCTGTCTCCCAGAGAAACATCTGTTGGCGATAATCGCTGCTGCTCCCTGAGCTCGATTTGGTGACCCGCTGACCGGCCTCGGCGGTGGCGCTCAGATGAGACGGAGGCTTCATGTTTATTGTTAACAAGGTGGGAGCTTTCTGCTGCGTCTCGGACTGAAGAACACTAGGTGGACCTTTTTTTAAGTAGCAGCTCACTTCCCAGCTGAACAGTTCGACCTTGGTGGAAGAGGGTCAGGTGACTACATTTTTATGCATAATTTGTTATATAAATGAGTATTACTCAAGATAGCTGAGATCATATATAGCAATTTAACCTTTCTCTAATGCAAATAAAAGAAAGCTTGCCACTTGGAGTCCAAGGTATACACCGCCGGTGATGCCACACACACTAGATGAGCACTGTGAGGAGAAACGGAGTAAACTCCTAGAGATAAAACCAGCTAGAGACGAATGAAAACTTTCTGTATGTTAACGCAGGAAGATTTGTGGGGTGCTTATTATTTATTAAAAAATTTAAATATTCAATCCGACCAATCTTAAATTATGGGAGATAAAGGCTTTCTTTGTCCCTCAAGAAGACTGAAGAGTTCTGGGAATACAGTTCTACATCCAAGCAAAGAGTTAATGAGTAACACAAAGGCGACGGGGAGTGGGGGGGGGGGGGGGGGCACAGTCAAAGTCGATTTATTTATATCTCTAAAAAAATATATTAAGAAACAAAAGGTGGCTACATTTTAATTCTAATATTGAGTTCTGCTGGCCGGTCCAGCGTGCTGTGAATCTGCTGGAAGAGACGACGTTTGACGGAAGAGTACAGATAATTGGGTGGGAATGTCTCGATCCACACGGGAGATGACAAACGCCGACGTTTGATTGCTCGGCGCTCCCTGCATGGCCACATGCGCTCCTCCGTCCAGTCGACGTTCAAAAAAAAAGGTTCCCCCTCGTTTGGCTCTGATGCGTTTCCTGACGCTGTGCAGATCGGACGTTTGGCTTGCACTTATGAAGTCGTTTACACTCTCTCTGTTGTCAGACGATGAAAATGAATGCATGGAAGCGTTTGACAAGAGATTAATCTCTTGTCAAACGCTTCCATGCATTCATTTTCATCGATTCATGTAGGTGGTGCTGGAAGCCCTCACCCCCCTCCTTTTTTTGCGTGTGAAGCAATGAAAAGACCAAACAGTAACTCTCCCGCGGCTCTTTGAGAGGTAATCTTTTACTTCAGCCATTGCAAAGCAGTTCTATTTTTATACTGTTTTTAAAAATACTATTTTACATTACAACCAGATGTTTCAGGCTATAATTTCCCCCCCTCTCAAAATAAAGTCACGAGCCAGGACTTCAAAACCTCAAGTGCTGCGTGTTCTTGGTACGTAGCAATTAGATCGTCGTTTAGTGAAAACAAACCGAGCGGATGAGAAGGTAAACTCTGCTTGATTTCCTGCTGGCCATTTTACTGCCCTCCTTTTTTCTTTTTTTTAGCAGTGTACTTGCTCATCCAGAAACCATTTTAACTGATAGATGGAGCAAAAGCATCCACACATGACGTGGATCATTTACAGATGCCGAATATTTCCTGCACCACACATGCAGGCGGAGAGCCACACCAGCGTGGCCTTCCTCATGTAATATCGCTGTCCATTGACCACCGCTAATCTTCCGCTAATCTTCAGACCTTTTTTCTTTTGAGTTATAAAATGTCATCTGTGGGCTTTTCAGTCCTAATGTTGTTTTTGTTTTTGTTTTTCAGACAAAGGCTCTTGGGCAGGACCTCCTCAATGAGGTTTTCCTGAGAGGCAATATCATAGAGCGGGATTACTTTGGCCTGGAGTTTCAGACCTTGCAGATGAACTGGGTACGTAGCGCCAGCCGCCGATTCTCTAGCTCGATGTGTGTTGGCACCTGACCTGTCGCCCGGCTTCCTTTTTCAAACGTTACAACTCCTGCCATCTCTTCATCTCCTCAGTCGTTTCTCAGAGGCTCTTCTTGTAGCTTCGGCGATGTAGTGTTGTTTTTACTGGACCCAAACGGTATATAATCGAGGGGTATTTTTAACTTGTCTGGCACCAGCACCCTATACACAAAGTCAGACTTTCCAGTGTTTTATTCCAGCAGAAACATAAGTGGAATTCAAGACCACCCGATTACCTTTTTGTAAAGCAACCGAATAGACTCTGAACATGCTGTTTTATCTTTCCCAGAGCCGCATTTGAGATTGTATTCAGGAACATTAGGAAGCCGTACCACATAGATATCTCTGGTATATACATACCAATGTTTAAAGCCCTGGTCTTATAAATAGAAATGACAAGTGCCCTCAACTACAAATAACAGCCCAGGTTGAAATTCAAATGCATCTTACTTAAGCTGTGCTTTTCTTTTTAAATGTCTCTTTGCCACATATCGGTAGAGGTGGTCCCAAAAAGGACTCATTGTTGCAGGTTTGAGCTTTTTGGCCTCCAGCAGTGGGCAGGTGTGGTCGGCTGGTATCTTGGCTGCAGCCAGCTGATGATGTCACAAGCCTAAATAGTAGCGTTCATCATGAACACATTTTATAATGAGAAACTGAGAAAAAGAGGCCAGGAGTGAGTCAGCATTTTTATACCTCGGGTTCCCTCGTCTCAAAGTCGGTGTGTTTTCGGTTTGATGCCTGAAATTGTTTGGTGAACACAAGCTGGTGACGTTGTTATGTTTTTTTTTTTTTTCAACGTTATAAATGATGTTGCAACAGCCACAAAGCTTCTTCCGGCCGAACTCTGCTCGCTCCATGCCTTCACCCCCTCATTGTGTTAGTTTTGTTTGTTTGCGGCGTCATGTTGGATTTTTCCTTGTCATTTGCAAAAAATATCTAAACATTATCTCTTTTTCGTCACCAAAGCTTATTTTTCAATTCAAAATCCCATAAAAGTTTCTGTTGGAGGAAACTGGTGCGGGAGGTAATTCCGCGTTCGGCCTTCAGAAGCTCGTCATCGCTGAGCCGCTCCATTACGCTACATATCTGTCTGCGTGAAGCACATTCCTCTCTGAATCAGGCCCAGATGGAACATGGCAGACAGACTCCCAAGTTCCCGCACATCCATTCATCAGTTCCGCATTTCAGGTGTCATTAACGGGGCGCCTGCTAACAGCCGTTAAACTTTGTAGAAATCATTTTCATAACATGGTGAAGATGACTCCTTTCTTTCTCTTCAGGCTTGGCTGGAACCCACGAAAGCCCATAGTGAGACAAGTCAGGAGTAAGTGAGCTTAAATGTTGGCTTGAAGGCCGCTTGATGTAAGTGAATCTGTGTGCCAATGAGCTCATCTCATGTTTTTTTTTTTCAGGGCCGGCAAATGCGCTTTTCAGACTGTCGGTGAAATTCTTCCCCCCAGACCCGGGTCAGCTGCAGGAGGAGTACACAAGGTCAGTGACTGTCATTTCCTTCTGGATGTTGCCTTTTATCTTTTGCGTGTCGAGGGGCTTTAGGAAATGGTGATTCATCTTTTCTTTCTTTTCAGAGGCTCTAGATTACAGTTGACAGACAATCACAGCGTTTGTTCTTCCTAAAATGTTAATGAAATTCTTTTGAATGCTTTGCTGTGGTCAGTGCAGTGACAATGCATGTTTAACTGAAGAGTTTTTGTGTTTTATGAACAAAAAAGGATGGACACTAAGCTTTTTATTTCTGTATATCTTCTATAGGTACTTGTTCTCGCTGCAGATGAAAAGAGATCTGATGGAATCCAGGTTGATCTGCACAGAAAATACCGGATCCCTGCTGGCCTCTCACCTCGTCCAGTGTACGGTTTTATGCTCATTTTGTTATTTCACTGTTGCATTGGACTGTTGTAGCGAGCTGTAGCTAACATAGCGGGACTTGTGAGCAGCAAACATTGGCTGTAATCAAACGCCAAGAAAAGAAATGTATCTAATCTAATTTGTACATACAGAAATAACTAACTGATATAAAACTAATGGTCAAAATGTGAGCCAGCGCAGCCTTGCTCGAGCTCTGTCTTTTACCGCGGCGCTCTCAGAAGAAGCTGACGTGTCGCTCTTCCACAAACCACAGCGGAGATTGGCGACTACGACGACGCGGCGGACCGGAACTTCCTTAAGTCGACCCAGCTGTTGCCCTACCAAGAGAAGGTGCAGGAGAGGATCATGGAGCTGCACAGACGGCACCTGTAAGTGGTCCCACTCCCATCTCTCGCCCGTCCTTTCCTAACTTTCCCTTTACCTCGATCGGGAAAAGGCCAGAGCTTTGAGGTAAGACGCAACGTTGGAACTGGTGCATGTTGGTACCGGTACCTGCCGTACTGCAATGCAGATTTCGGTAAAAACTTTATTTAACGTTACGCTACTTTGACGCCGTCCCCGCAACATCTAACGATAGCCTACCGCTTGTGAATCGTAAAAAAACCCAAACGATGCACATCCCGACTTTCTTCAGAATCAGAAAACATTTATTGCCAAAGTACGTCAGACGTACAAGGAATTTGACTTGACAAAAGACAACATGGTGTAAGGAGAAAAAATATAATGTAATACAATACTATGGGTTAGTAACTAAGGCTAGGGGTTAGTTAAAAAATATTTTTTTATAACTATTTTTTAGACTTTATAGCGAATAGGAACTTTGCACCGTAACAGAGCCGCCAAGTCCCGCCTCCTAAGAAAGATGTTCATAATTAATCAGCAACACACAAGTCTCTGCCGTAGGGAATTGTGGGCGTGAACTCCTTTTTACATTCCTAAAGGGTGGTCCGCTGTACCCAACCCTAAATGAATTGGTGGAGCACTTTTTCTTTGCATTGAGAGAATTCAACTGCTTGGATAACCTTCATTCATAAGAAAAGAAAAAAGGCACGAAAAAAGGCACGAATACTACAGGCTGCGTGATGGAGAGTAAACCAGTTAAAATAAACTAAAGAGTAAACTTTAAACTCCGTGGCAAAGTGATTCCTGCTGCAGCTGTTACTGCTGCACATCGTTTCATCAGACACTGAACAGACCAGCCGATTGTTCCCTTGCTGTTTTTCCAGGTTTCTTTTTAGTCTCTAACAGATGACCCTTAAAACCAAAGTCAAATCTTGAAATAAAGAGTACTGTAACATAATTATTTACGAGTTTGTTCTATGACCTCCCAGTGAGAGAAAGAAATGAGAGAAACCTCTTTGTCGCACTCAACGTTGTCCTAAAAACGAATGCTGCTCTTTTCCCTTAAACATTTTCAGCTAAAACTTAAAATGTACCAGAAGTCTCAAATTCCACAGGGTTCCTCACAGGAATGACAATGTGATAGAATGTGTAAACAGTGGCACGTTGTCTTTTTATTTGTTATACACAAACTGCGATGAGGTAACCAAGCTTGGGAAACCCTATTGGCGTTAAACAACCGTAAAGGGGGGGGTCTGTCCCAACAAAACCCGCTCGCTGCACTTTTCCCACCGTCAGGTCAGCGCTACTTTATGGCCAATAGGAGCCTCCTTTCAGCCCGGCGTGTAAAGACCTTTTTGCTAATCTCTTCCCATGAAGCACGAGCGGCGAGTTCCCTCGGCCTAATCCCCCCTCTCCGGCCTGCTCTATTGGCCATGAGGCCGGCGGGGTGGGGGAGGGCTCTAAGGGGATTTTCAGTGCTTAACAGATGAACAAAATTAGAATGTGGTGATGATTGGATGGATAGGTCTTCCTAGCACACTGTTTGGTTGTAATCCTGTGGTTTTAAATAAATCCTAGAAGTTGTGAGGGATTTGAGGACACACCACACGCCGCAATCGAGTCGCGCTGCAACCGCTTTGTTCTAGAGGAAAGCGACGCACCGCATTGTTGACACAAGGCGCCGAGACTGCAAAAGCCTCCTCAATTTGAGGAACGGTATAGTTCTACTGAAGTCCTTTTAACGAGGGAGACTCCTACAGAATCTTTTTAGTTTTGGTGGCGCATTTTACAAAATGCATCATTAAATATTCCCCTGCAAAAGACGTGATAAATTTAACTAATGCCATTGTCTTAGTTGGTTATTCTGAAGAAAATTGTTTTTTTAATTCTTGTTTTTGGTTTCTCTGACAGTAGTTGTTCATTATTCATGCAGCACATGTTGTATCCAAAGGGAGTTGCATAATGAAAGGTAAATCAGATATGCTGGATAGAGATGGAAGCACAAGACTTGTAAATCTAGTTGGATTGTCTCATAGCATTTGTAAAAGTTACGAAAACATCCATATAAGGTTATCTCAAAAGTTGGATATCTGCAATATATCAAATTCTGACAGTCAAAACTAAAGAGTTTAGCAAAGATCCCTTTTTTACTTCTATTTTTTTTTTAATTCATCTGAATGCCGATCATTAATGTGTACGTTATCAAACTGGGGGTTCTCTGCAAAATTACGATGGCTCAAGTTTCATTTGGGATGAAACCCACTAAAAGTGTAGAATTTTTCTTTTTGTCCACTCCAGCGGCCAGACTCCAGCTGAATCGGATTTCCAAATCCTGGAGATTGCCCGTAAACTGGAGATGTACGGCGTCCGCTTCCACCCAGCGGCCGACCGGGAAGGCTCGAAGATCAACCTGGCCGTCGCTCACATGGGCCTTCAGGTTTTTCAGGTGAGCGTCGCTTCCCCGCCAGCTGTGACCCTCCAGCCCTTAATAAGTGGCTAAGGGTAATTTTGTTCCTCCTCCATTTCCCCCCCCCCAGGGCAACACCAAAATAAACACCTTCAATTGGTCCAAGATTCGCAAACTGAGCTTCAAGAGAAAGCGGTTCCTAATCAAGCTCTACCCTGAAGTTCACGTACGTATTGAGACCTTTTAGTATAGAAACTATTGTCCTTAACTCTCCACATCCATCAGGAAGGGGTGGTGGTTTCAATATCTATGGTTCGCTGTGTGCTTTCAGGGGCCCCATCAGGACACGCTGGAGTTCCTGATGTCCAGTCGCGACCAGTGTAAAATGTTCTGGAAGATCTGCGTGGAATACCACTCGTTCTTCCGCATGTTCGACCAACCCCAACCCAAATCCAAAGCCATCCTCTTCACCAGAGGCTCTTCCTTCAGATACAGGTATCCCATACGCACAATGGACAAAGGTACATGGCTCACAAGGTGTCCGTGTTTCTATTTACATGGAAACTCTCTCCTGTCAGTGGACGGACCCAGAAGCAGCTCGTCGACTACGTCAGGGAAAACGGCGCGACGAGAACGCCGTACCAGAGGTGAGTGTCCCTGTACGAAGTCTCGGAAAGTGTTTTCCACGTCTCGTTCATGTAAATAATTCCTCGAATGACTTGTTTCTCTCTCAGGAGGAACAGTAAAATCCGAATGTCTGCTCGCTCCCTCGCCACAGATGTGCCAAAACAGGTCAGTGGCGCAAAAAAAACCCCACGTATTGTACTTTAATAAGTAAAGCAATCAAATCATCCACATTAATTCATCGCTCTCTTTCTCTCTCCACCCCCCTTCCCCTGCTGTTTTTTGCTTCCCCTTACGTGCAGAGCCTGTCGTTCAACGACAGTCTCGGTCCCCCGGGCTCCCTCTCCTCCGCCACCGTGTCCTTCCACCCGGCGCACGGCCCGCGGACTGAGCTCCCCCCGCGGGCCGCGCCCACAGCTGGCCGGTCCCCGGCCTCGCCGCAGCAGCAGCTCCAGCTTCAGTCCCCTCTGCAGGCCGCCAGACCCCCGAGCCCACTGAAGGAAGAAGCCGTCAAGGCCGCGTCCCCGTCTCACTTCGCTTTTCAAGGTGCCGCTAGAAATCAGGCAGCAGGACACTGCAGCCCCTTGTTTGTGTGTGTAGAGGGCGCCACTTCCCAATCGCAGCCCTCTAAAAATGGCAATGAGGATGGCGAGCGCGGCGGGCGGAGGGGCGTGGGGTTCCCGGTGGGGGGAGGGGGCGGCGGGAAGCGGAGGGAAGTCCTCACCCCCGAGGCGTTCGAGGCGAGGCTTTTGCGCGCCACCCAGAGTCGCGCGCCTTCGATGCCCGACTCGCCGCTGCACGTCACCGAGGAGTTCATCGACGACGACCCCGCCGAGATGTCGTTCTACGCCGGCGGGGCTGAGGCCTACTCTTTCGGGCCCGAGGAAAACCGCTTCGATTACGGCGAGCAGCCCTACCCCGCGGGGGGCGGCGCGTTGTCCAGCGTGGGCATTGAGGACCTGTTCCCAAACCGGCACCTCTTCCCCGACAGCTTCGACGGGCGCTCCGAGACCAGCTCGCTGGTCAACAGCCGCTCCGAGTGCAGCCACCTGGACAACCTGGGGCTCGTCTCGGCCGGCGAGTCCATGTCGGCGGGCTACGCGGGCGGCGACTCGTCCTCGCTCGGCCTGCCGGGCTCCGACATCCAGTCGGAGGCCAGCTCCATGGTCAACTTCCCGGCGTGCTCGGTGCGGTCGGAGGGCAGCTGCGCCGCGCAGTTCGGTGACCTGGTGGAGCAGTTCGAGCAGCTGAGCTACCCGCCCACGGCCACCGAGGGCTCCGGGAACGGCAGCTCGGACTCCGACTCGGACTGGGGCTCCGACAGCGTCCTCCCCCCCGAGCAGAAACTGTTTCACAGTAACCTGCTGATGGGGAGCGACGGGATCGAGGATTTCCTCCGTCAGTACCACGACCTGCAGGCGCTGGCCCTCTCCGACCCGCCCGGGTCACCTCACATTCAGATGTGAGGTTGGGCGTCGTAGCAGCACTTAGCGAATGACAACTTTAAGCACTCTCTAATAATACGGTCTCGGCTCCACGCGCTTTTAATAACCTTCAGGCAGATGTTTCCGGAAGACTTTATCCCAATACGTGGGGGGGGGGGGGGGGAGATTTCCATCCGCCTGCCGGGACGCTATTATTCCTGGATCTCAGTGTTGATTAATTGCGGGGAAACGGCTCCCACTGAACATGTTGGTTTTCAGCAGCACTTGTTTCGGTGATCGAACGGGCCGTTTGTTTGCGTCTCTTCTTTTTCACCTCGCCTTTATTAAAATGATGACATAGGAAAACACAACAATCAGCCTTTTGCGAGTAGAATCGACCGTGTATTTTGGTCAAATCCCTCAAGCATTCTAAATGAAAAACATTTTTGTGCCTTTTTTTTTTTTACTAGAAGTACACAAGCTTAGGAATGTTTTTTTGTTTTGTTATTTAACCAGGGATATTATATATCCATAAAGGAACCAATATTATCCATCTACCATAGAGTAATGTAGTTCTGATTTCCAGCTTTTTTATTTTAAGCAATAACTTAAGTAAGCCAAGATATGAGTAACTAACTGCTATTTTTACAAATAATAATAATAATCCTGAACATCTGGCTTTTATCAACGTGTCTTATCTCAGGGTAAAGAAAGATGAACCCTAGTCGTTCAGTGATCCTCAGTGACACCTGCTGGCTGAAGTAGTCTTCTTCCCGTCAGCAGCGCACAGCATGAATGTAGGAGCTGTCATGTACATCCACTAAGCCTGAAGGATAAAAATAAATGGTAACACACTAACATTTTGGGCCTCATGCTGAGCTCGGTGAAAGAATGTAAGCAGTGTACTAGTGAGCCAGTAAGCTCTGCTAAATGATTGTATCCTCAGTTAACTAATGCATTATAGATACTTCCAAAGTGTTAACATCACAAGCCATCTTAACTTTAAGTAAGCCCTTTGGGTGAAGTAGGAAGGGGTCAGTGCGCCACCAGAGGTAGATATTTGTCGTTGGCCGTCTTCTGGTGACCAACCGGGTGGATTTGTTTATTGGAATCTATACAAAGCCTCACTCTGCGTTTGCGTTTTTTTTTTTTTAAACCTCCTTTTTTCAGTCGGCTTCTGGCTCCGTGGCTTTGAAGCACTTGCCTTCTTTCATGGCACACGCTTTTAGGCGGATCTCTGTTGTGCTTCCAGGCTCTTTTTAGGCAATGGTGAATTCTCATCGTCATTGTGGAAGATGGTGAGCAGCCATTGCCGATCTTGTGCCATCACGTAACCCATGAGAGCGTGTGGTGTCTGTCGGTTCCAGGGGTTTTGTCCCGGTCGCTTTTCTTTTCTTATATTTTCTTTTTCACTTTTTTTTGGGGGGGGTTATTTTTTCTGCCATGATTCTCCCCACATTTCAGATAAAGATTGAATCAATGACTGGCTGATGGCCATAACCAGCTAATCTTAACTGCACTTACGCACCTATAATCATGTATATCGGCTTATACAACATGTACTTGATGTGTGTATGTTCAAGAATAAAGTCATTACTTTTGGGTACCATGAATGTCAGACTAAAAATTATTATTCTTTTTTTTTTTTAATGAGGTGATGTTATTCTTTCAGCTGCCTCAACAGAAACCCCACTGGTGTCGGGTGTTCGGATCATGATCTGTCGTCTGGGTCAAAAATCTTTTTGCAATTACGTTGATTTTAATGCCAAGACTGGAGATGTTATTTAAAGGTGTGCTGCTTAGGCTCATTTTGTCTATAAGTAACGAAATGCAACACAAAAACCTTCTGATTTTAATTTTTTTTTTTTTCAGCTGCAGGACCTTTTGTTGACTGTTAGCCTGTCCTTTTTTTTTTTTTTTTTTTTTTAATCATTCTATTAATGCGTCATTGGTACATGACAAAAAGACTCCTAACCAACAAACACTCAAATTTAAGGCTACACTTTTGTGTGCCGTCAGCAGGGGGTCACATTATTACACAAAGATTCCCTGAACCCGATTCAGGTTGTGTGTGTGTGTGTGTGTGTTGGCTGTCTGCACAGGCTTTGTGCCAAGTCATTCCGGAGCAAACCTGCGTCCGGCTGGAGTCTCCAACCCCACCTCCCCCCTCGTCAGATAAACCATAAACGACGGTTTGCTCTCCAGGCAAGCCACATTCCTGATAAGTCTTTGCGTGAGCAATTATTTCCGGGTCGAGGAGTGTTTCTCTTTTTTTTTTTTTCCCGCTCTGTTTTTTTTCTTCTCTCTGCAGTAGAAGTGGAAGAACAGCTGTGTTGACCCTTCATCTGCTGCTCTTGTCTCCTGATTTGAGGCGGAGCAAAAGCAGGAGCTCTCTCGAGACGCTGCTCATATGACTTCACTTTGAGTCATTTGGGTTGTTGATGGCTCTGACGGCAATCGGTGGGGGGGATATGGGAACCATTACTTGGGTTGGTGTGCTCTGCCGTCTCTCCTTGTTCGTTTGCGGACCGATGCGTTTGAGGCCTGCGGCTTGTTTTGGTTAACTTCTTTTTGGGGGAGAAGATGAAGTTATGTATTTGACTCGCGTTCCCCACTTCCCCCAACGTCTCACTGTACTTCGACCAAAGCATATTTATTAGACTAGAAAGATTTCAAATTTCATTCCCCTCTTTTTGTTTTGTTTGTTTCCCCTGTTCCACAGATCCCGCCGCAGACAGCCCTCAGGCCTCCCCCGTCGGCTCCAAAGGCCCCCTGTGCCTGTCCCCCTCCTTCCAGATGTCCACCCTCAGCCTGCCGGGCCAGACCCCGTCGCCCCTGCAGAGCCCCACCTTGGGCGAGGGGGGTAGCAATGCCAGGCTGGAGGAGGAAGAGGAGGGCAGAAGGAAGGTACTTGGGAACCAGGGGAAAACTCTTCCCTTATGATGGGGGGGCGGGGGGTCTTATTTGTCCGTTGCTCGGTTTTGAAAGTCGTGTCATTCTTTCACCCGCAGCGATATCCCACCGACAAGGCCTACTTCATCGCCAAAGAGATTCTGACCACGGAGCGAACGTACCTGAAGGACCTCGAGGTCATCACTGTGGTGCGTTTCGTCTGTTTTTATTCAGTTACAAGATGGAAGCAGTTTGGTTCCTTTCAAAACCAAAAAGAACTAATAGTACGAGAATATAACAGTTAACATGGTGAAAGCTTGTTTAAATGGAAGCAGACCCTTGTGATATAGAGTTCCCTACAAATGAAATGTAAACCCTCCCCCCCATCGTAAGGAATCCCTCCAGCACATAGATATTGGTGATAATGTCCATCGAAAGATCAGTCAAAGGCTTTCTGTCGGCAGGACAGGTCGATCAGAAACTGGTTTCCTCGTTTGTGCCGCAAAAAGAAATGTGCAGCAATTCAAATAGCAAACTTTGCGTAATGTTTCCACACGTGTCTATAAAAAAAGGTCTCTTTAGCAGTAACAGCCGGTTGTCCCCCTCCTGCTCGCAGTGGTTCCGCAGCGCCGTGATCAAAGAGAACGCCATGCCCGAAGTCCTGATGAACCTGCTCTTCTCCAACATCGACCCCATCTACGAGTTCCACCGGGGCTTCCTCAAGGAGCTGGACCAGAGACTGGCTCTCTGGTAGGCGCTCCCTTTTAACTGTGTCTCTGTGGCGGACAATGAGCTAAGAAAGACACCCCCCCCCCCCCCCCACCCTCCCCACCCACCCAAGAAATTCAAATGTGTGTGTGTATATACACATAAATCCGCAGGGAGGGACGCTCCAACGCTCACGTCAAGGGGGACTTCCAGAGGATCGGCGACGTGATGCTGGGGAACATGTGCGCTCTCAAGGTGAGAAAGCTTTGTTCTGTCTTTTTTTTTTTTTTTTTTACTTTTTTTTTCACCTTTTGAATGCCGGGCAGGAACGTCCCTGCGTCTAACGCCTCCCGTGTGCATTTATGTTCCCTCCCCAGGAATTCACCGGCTTCCTGCAGAAACACGACGAGGTGCTGACTGAGCTGGAGAAAGCCAGCAAGCGGCTGAAGAAGCTGGAAACGGTCTACAAGGAGTTTGAGCTGCAGAAGGTGTGCTACCTGCCCCTCAATACCTTCCTGCTCAAGCCCATCCAGCGCCTCATGCACTACAAGCTCATCCTGGAGCGGCTGTGCAAGCATTATTCTCCCGCCCACCGCGACCACGACGACTGCAAGGGTGAGCGCCCCATCGTATTCCGAATGTGTTTCTAATAAAGTGCTTTTTGTTTGATCATAAGAAATCTTTTGAAAAGAGAGCGAATAAAAGTAAAAAATGGCCTCCTCGCTTAATTACTCTTGATCTGACCGCGTGATATTGATTGGCTTTGAGTGGAAAGAAGACTGGAGAAGTGCTGTACAAGTACAGTCCATTTACCCACAAACATGACAGACATGTTGGACCTCTTTCATGACTCTGAAGAGTGCAGTCTATTGGTTAATGCCTCATACGTTTTCTCTGCATGTTGCTTTGCCTCTTTTTTTTTTTTTTTTAACCCGGGAGTTTCTGCAGTAGCTCTTTGCCGCGGTTGTATTTGCACTGCTCACTGAGAGTGCTCCATACCCCCATCCTTTATTAGACAAACATTATGTAGCTGAATTGCTCCTCCTGTTGTGGGAGTATGTTAAGTATGTTAAATTAGTTATTTATAAATTATGAATATTCCCATTGTTTCATGACAAAAAATGGCATTGCTGCTAATGATATGTCTCCTCATAGACTAGTCTCCTAACACGGGTCACCACAAGATAAAAGGAATACTTTTTAGTACAAAACCCATTTCGGAAGCTCAAAAAGGATGTCTTGTCTTTGCTCTGTTAAAAGATTTTTTTGTTGTTGTTCCCGTGCAGAGGCTCTGAAGGAAGTGGCCGAGATCGCCGTCCAGCTCCAGAGCAGCCTGATCCGCCTGGAGAACTTCCAGAAGCTGACGGAGCTGCAAAGAGACCTGATCGGCATAGAGAACCTGACGGGGCCGGGCAGGGTGGGTCTAGTGGCGGCCTGAAGAGGGCAGGGGCTGCTGGGAAACGTCTGATGAACCTTCCCTTTCTAACTTTGAACTTTCATCTTCTGAATAGGAGTTCATACGAGAGGGCTGTCTGTACAAACTCACAAAGAAAGGACTGCAGCAAAGGATGTTTTTCCTGGTTGGTGCAAAAAAAAAAAATCTACTGCCTACCTAAATTCCCACAAATCGATGCGCCTCAAAGACGACTCATGTGTTTCTCCTCAGTTCTCAGACATGCTCCTCTACACGAGCAAAGGCGTCACGGCGACCAACCAGTTCAAAGTGCACGGCCAGCTGCCCCTCCACGGCATGATCGTGAGTGTTTGCCCAGCACAGAGATGGAATAGTGCGCGCCGGTGGTGAGATGTGTACATGTGTCTAGAAGGGAAGGGCCCCCGGGTGTCCTAACTGTTCATGTGTCTGCTTTCACTCCTGGCTGCAGCTCATAGTGCTGGATACACCGGTAAGTCCGCTGAGCGCTGCTGGACACCCTCCCCTCCCCGCCCCCCCCCCTCCCCCCCCCCGCCCCCCACCTGCCCTTCTGCGCTCGTGTAGACGAGTCGTCAAACGAGTGCTCAAGATGCAGAATCTTGTCTGCGTGTGCAATAGAAGTAACATCTCAAAATGATCAAAGTACCAGCAAGAATGTTCCTTGACCCCAATGGAATGATTAGAATTTTTTAGCTTTCATTCACAGCTTTCTCCGTGCACGGCCTCGCCCTCTCGGCTCACTTTTACTCTTTTATTTTCTCTGCCTTAAAACTAAATAAAATTAAAAAAGCGGCCAGGCAGAGCTCAAATTTTCTTTTGAATGTAATCAAACCGGGAGAAACGCTCTGTTTTCAACTGATCGCCGACCGCAACCGGGATGGTTCCTGTACTTCCAGGAGGAACCCCACCCTGCCCTCCAGGGCCCTTTTGTTGGGGGGAACAAACTGTATGGTCCTACTGTCAACTGGTCCTCAAAGGCACCTTAATGCCAGGGGGAAGTTCCTGCAGTGCGAAAGTGTTTGGGGAGTTTATCTTTTTTTTTTTTTTTTTTTGCTTTATTTATTTTTTTTTCACCTCGGGCCGACGTTGTCTGTGTTTCTCCTTTGTTCTTTAGGTTGAGGAGAGCGAAAACGAGTGGTCGGTCCCTCACTGCTTCACCATCTACTCTGCTCAGAGGACCGTCGTTGTGGCCGCCAGGTGAGAAGCGACTTAAATCTTTCCTAAATATTGTATTTCCCATCCGGTTGTAGTTTGATCTCCTTTTTCACAACCTTTCCCCGGGGGTCTGTTCTGTCTGTCGTTCCAGCTCTAAAGTGGAGATGGGGAAGTGGATTGAGGACCTGAACTTGGCCATCGACCTGTCGAAAAAATCCCAAGAGAAGTCCAGCATCTTCCTTGATGCAGGTACTCGGCGACCACTCCAACCGTAAGAGCTCCTACTGCCTCGGGGTTTGCAGAGGATGCGGCACAGACTGCCGTTCCGATTCAGTGTCGGTGTCCTCCTTGGGTTATAGAATGCTTTCAAATGTACGGTTGATCCCTTCCGCCCCCCCCCGCAACCTCCCCCCAAACAACTTCCTGTCCCACCCCCCCGCCTTCCCAGGGTCGTCCGACGAGGTGTCTCTGGAGCAGGAGTCCGAGGACGACATGAACGCCTCGCACACGTCGCTGGACAAGCAGACGCACCACCGCGCCAACACCACCATGCACGTGTGCTGGCACCGTAACACCAGCGTGTCTATGTCCGATCACAGCCAGGCTGTGGAGGTACTCGTCCACCTCCGCCCCTGGGGTTAAAAACCAACGCACGCACGGCAGACGTCTACACGTTAGAACGATAACACAGGCGACAAGCGGCTCGACGTGCGTGGGAGCGCCGTTTGTCTCCGAGGCGGCGAACCAGAGACGGCCCCCTCCGTAATCTCTGCTTTCCTCCAACACCTCCACCTCTCCTTCTCCTGGTGTCTGTTGATATCTTGTGTCCCATCTGTTTGACGTGGAGGGGATATTAATGACATGCATGCACTGACTGATTTTTCTTCCACTTTCTCACTTCACAGACCCCAAGGACTCGTCTTCCTCTTTTCGTCGTCTCCAAGCTAACACACTAACCTTTTGCTCTCTGCACGCTTTCTTGTCTCCTCGTGCTCTCAGTCTACGGCTCTCCGGCAATTTCACCCGAGCTTCCTCCTCGTTACCTCCTCGGTCAAGGCCAACGGCCAAACACCATCACACACGTTTGCTGGTACCGCAACCAGAACCTCTCTCTCACTGACTACCTGCGCATGAACCAGGTACCGGGGCAGTGAGAGTCTCACTAGAAGTCCTAGCCAAGTGGAAATGGCTCATCTACTCACACAATGCTTTTTTTTTTTTTTTTTAATTAAGATTTCGCAGAATTTGGTTTGTTGATGCGTCACATTTAGTCCTTTCTATGAACCAAGACTGCATAACCGATCACAGCACTCGTATATATTAAGAGCTCAAGTATAACTCTATGGTTTAAATAAACACCGCTATTTATAAAGAACAACTAGAAACCATTACAGAAGGTGGAACATGTTGTGGAACGGAGGAAACTACTGTAACCTAGAACCAAATGTGTCTGCCTCCTCCCAACCGGATGGGGTCTCTAAAAGAGAAATGTGATGTGTCGAACCTAAATAAAAATAGTTTAAGTTGTAGCTCGGCCCATTGCGGCGATCGACTATGATAACATCGTTCTCACTGAAGTGAGACAAGCGTCCACCTGATTGGGAGGAAAGATGATAGTGAGCACAGCAGGAAGTGCTCAAAGCCATAGAAAGTAAATCTGATCCATTTTTCTATTTTACCTGCTATTGTGAGCATTTTGAAGTTTGGAGCATGCAGTTTAACAATATAAATACTAACTAACAAGCGTGCGTTTGAGTTTATGATGAAAGCTCACTGAATCCTCTCTGAATGTCGCCTGCGTAGAACCAGCTGTCAGGTTACCTCCTGAGGAAGTTCAAGAACAGCAACGGCTGGCAGAAGCTCTGGGTGGTCTTCACCAACTTCTGCTTGTTCTTCTACAAGACTCACCAGGTCAGCAGAGCGTGCACGTACGAGCCGATTGGCTGCCGGAGCATGATGCGTTTTGTGCATTCACAAAGATTGTCCCGCCCCCCCCCTCACCCTCCCTCGTCTCTCGCTCGCAGGACGACTTCCCCCTGGCCAGCCTGCCCCTGCTGGGCTACACGGTGAGCACCCCCGACGAGTCGGACGGCATCCACAAGGACTACGTCTTCAAGCTGCAGTTCAAGTCCCACGTTTACTTTTTCCGGGCGGAGAGCGAGTACACCTTCGAAAGGTAACACCACCTGCAGAGGGGGAGGGGGGGAGGAGGGTGTAAAGCCCTCACGGCGGCGTGAGATTACTGCTGAAAGAAACAAAAACCAACCCGTTCGCTTGTCTCCACAGATGGATGGAGGTGATCAAGAGCGCGGCCAGCACCACGGGCCGGATGAGCCTGCTCGCACCCAAAGGAGGCCCCGCCGAGATGAACGGGAACTGAACTGAACGCCGCTCGCTCCGGGAGGCTGGGCCACCCGGGGTGAGGGGGGGGGGGGGGGGCAAATACTCTTGACTAGAGCAGATGGGGGCTGAAAGATGCAGCCAGTTTTAAGTATTCAACATTTCTCAGTCTACGGATTTCATTCCAACGTTTGTGTCAGTATACAGGACATAAGAAAGGGAGATATTTTGATACAGTTTTAATTATTTTTTTTTGCATGTGTTGTGCTCAGTGGGTTCACGTAAATTACTCTTATATGGGACCAACTCTAACACAAAAGGGGCTTTTACTCATTAGCACGCGATGACTGAAGCTGTATTGATCCGGATTATGGTGTGTGTGTGTGGGGGGAACAAATGAAGGTACACGGTAATATGTGCTCCCCATTGGAGGCGTGTTTGTGCGCTTGCTTTGAGAAAGGCGAGTAGGAAGTTCTCGGGATGTTGAAGCAAGTTTTGGGACGTTACGTTTTTTGCGACGCATGGGAAGTTCGGGGGGAGGGGGTGGGAATCTGACGCGCACGTAATTTCGGTTTGCAAACATTCAGCCGCGTTTGTGAGAATATAATTATTCATTTTCCCAGAATAAAGCTGAATGAAGTATTGGTGAGCAGTGTTTTTTGCTGAGGCGTTCCGATCTGCGGGATGAGATTTCAGATGAAGGGAGCTGCTTTAATGCGTAGTCGGGCAGCGTGACGGCCAGTTGGGTGCTAAAGTTCTCTTTTAATGTCAAATGTGTCCTGTTTTTATTTTTTGGCATAGGGATAGCAACTTACGGACATTTTGTGCAGTAGTGTCTTAAGTGTGCAAAAGTTGCAGGGCTTCCCCTCTAAAGGCGGACCGCAAGAACACATTTTTAAGTAATCGTACCTGGTGATGACGTTCGGCTGCATGCTGGCCTCATGGGGGACACCAACGCCATTCATTGACTGCTATTTGGTGCGCCACACGCACGCGTGATATTAATCGGGAGGGTTTTTTGTATGTGTGTGTGTGTGTGTGTGTGTCGATGTGTGTGTGTGTGTGTGTGTGTGTGTGTGTGTGTGTGTGTGTGTGTGTGTGTGTGTGTGTGTGTGCGATCGACTTTTAACAAATGGTTCATGTTACTACTATTTATTGTTTAGCGTCATCAGGGCTGTTGCACCCGCATGCCCCCCCACCCATGTGTAGTTCTCATGTTATTCCATTGAAGAAAACTAATGAATAAAAGGACGTTGGAATCACACTGTGGCTTATCAGTTGTTTGACATTCTGTGTGAAATATTTGTGGCAGAACATCTAGCAGCCAAATATCCAGTGGTGGATTTCTGTATTTACTGCTAGTTAAGTTGCCAGGTTTGGCTTTTAGCCCTTTTGAAAGGTAACCTGCATTTCATTTGGGAATATAAAATCAAACTTGTATGCAAGTCAACTTTAGTGCAGGTTTGTGCGTTTCAAAGTGATTCCCAGATGACACACGGAACTTTAAGCTGCTCTCGAGCAAACCAATGAACAGTTACCTGAATGTTTTTGCCATGCGCCGTGTAATGACTGAAGGGGGGGGGGGGGGGGGGGGCGTCCTGGTTCACACGTTGGAAGCAAGCGATTCGAGTAGTGCAACGACCAGGCTTTCCAATGACCGGTAAAATCCTTTAAAACTGACGAGCCACATCCTCATTTAACACGGTAAATATTCAAGTTCTGCATTGACCATGAATCTTCAGTGTGAATTACATTGAGCGAGATAAAGGGATATGGATATTAAATGTAAAGGTACTCAGTACGTCAATAATTCTAAATACTATGTTTGACTTTAAGGGGCTGCGACTGATTCAATGGCAGGTGACTTTCCATTATTATTATTTTTTTTTATGAATAGAAGAACAAGTGCAGGTGGGCCTTCTGAGGACCAAACGCACCGAAGCAGAGTTTTAGCACTTTACCGTGTCTTGTATTTCGCAAACTGAGCTGTCGTGACAGTTTGAGGAGTTGGCCGCCTCCTGTCAGGCTTTAACCAGGAGCTTTTTAATCTGTCGAGCAGTCCAAAAACAAAACGGGGCATTCCTTGGGCAGGCCCAAACAGGGACCTGGGGGCGGGTCGCCGTCCTCTGTCGCTCACAGGGAAATTCGGTAAGTATTTTCTGCCAGGGGAGTGGAGGAGATGTGTCTCTGCTCGTTTGTTCTTCCAAACCGCCGCGATGATCGATGACGGTTACTAAAGACTGATAGTGTGTCTCATTCAATGTGTCGGTGGGAGCGAAAGCAATGAGTCTTGTTAAAATAAGCTCACTCTAATGCTGCTAGTGGCTCATCGAGGGAACTCCTGTGTCTCAATAGAGCTGATGGGTTGCCCCTCCCCTTTTCCAACAGCTGGTAACTTAACATATGAGCTCAGTATTTACCAGACAGACAAGGTGTGGTATTGATATGAAAAAGTTTTTGAAGACTTTTCCCCGATGATGGTCACATGGCTTTAGCTCGATAGGTTTGGTAAAGTAAAGCACAGCGGCCTGCAGATGAAAAGAAGCCATTGGTTGCAATGTAAGATTGAAATGTCGGATTTTCGGTTTAGGGAGTTTGTCCTGTAATTGGGACATACATTCACTTTTTTTTTCTTCTTTTTTTTGTATCAAGCTCTCGCAGGTCCACCAACTTTATTAGATTTTATGAACATTTTGATGTTGTGTAGAAGGTAATCCAACTTTTTGAAAACTATTTTATTTCTTTTCAGCCCAAGAGCTGATTAAAGCAACTACGTACAAAAACATAGATTCCTCATCAAGTGTGTGTGCGCTGGTGCTGCGTGCGTGCGTGTGTGCGTGCGTGTCATGAGTCGGGTCGGAGGGGCGGGCCTTGTGTGTCTCCGCCTCTGGACTTCACAATACGTGCCCTTAGAAGGACAGCCTGTCACACCTTCAGCCGAAGAGCTTCTTTATTTCTTTTCGATTTCAACGGCGGCAAATCTTTAGTTCGTAAATGTGAAATGCTTCAAACCGCCTCCCTGCTCACTAGGTCAGAGTGCGGGACGAAATGTTCTCGGGTAAGTGACCTCTGAATCGTCCATACCTTCGCTACTTCATCGTCTCGCAGCTCTTGTGGACTCTCCCCGCGTGCGCTCACGTCAGCTGCGGCGTTATTACGCACTGACGGCTCCATCCAGGCCAATCAAAAGGTGTCCGACAGGCTAATCCGCGTGTTCAGCTATGCGGGATAAGCTTCACAAGTTGCCGTAGTAACTTGCAGCACACGGAGGCAGAAGTGGCCGCCTGCAGGGCAGCGGGAGGCGGCGGGTGGTGAGCAGCGGAGCGCCGGCCGGCTGGAGGGGGTGCAGGGGCTGGGGGCGCATGGACATGTTGCGCCGCTCCTCTGTGTTCGCGGCCGAAGTGTTTGACCGCTCGCCCACCGACAAGGAGCTGGTGTCCCAGGCTAAAGCGCTGTGCAGGGACTACATTCACTCCAGGCTCAACCGCGCCGGGATGGGCTGGTCGAAGCCCGAGACCGTGCGGGCAGCGCCGGCCGGCGGGACGGGAGACGTCTCCTCGGCCCTGCTGTGGCTGGGTGAGTTTCTGTTTAGTTATTTAGGAAGATCCGCCAAACACGGGATGAACTATGTGCTGGACCTGGCACTTAATTGATTCATTTTTATTTTAAATTAAAAAAAAAAAAAAAACGTGAAAATGAAAACATATTTGAATAATTGTTCAGACGTGTGTGGTTGACTTTAAGTTATAATGACGTGCACTCTCAATGTGTCAGGGAGTATTGGTTTCATGTTCAATAATAACACGTTGACGGAATTCCAAGAAAAATCCATTTTCGGTTTTATTTACGTAATGTTTCCCCAGTATTAAAGGTGAGTGGGTTCGGAGGTTTCACTCTTCCCTTTGCGGTTATCACCCCACCTCCAGGTCAGCTGTGCAATTCACTGGAAACTCAAACAGGCTGTTTATTAAAAGAAAACAACAGAGGGAATGTTTCATGTTCGGGAACAGTTTCCAGCTGCGCTTTTCCACACAATCATGTGTGATTCAAACCAAGAGAGATAATCATCAAGGGACTTTAGGACGGTTGGTTTAAATTATACTGGATATGAAGTAATAATAAAAGATTTGAAGGAATAGTTGGATATGTTGGAGAATATGCCCCGTTGCTTTTCTTCTGACTTGTGTAGAGTGGATATCACTCATGTTTGTGCCATGAAGACAAATGTCAGGAGCTTAATGCTGCTCCTCCAATGAGCTGTCAGGGCTTCGTTACCATAGAAGCCACTCTGTCACGAGCTGCACTCCCAAGAGAACTATTATCTAACTTTTGGGAAAAAAAAAAGCTATTCCAGAGAGAAACGGACTGAATGGGTTTTAGAAGATGAACCTGAGACGGATTCACCCAGTGGAAATGGTTGAAAAAGATCGAAAGTCCACACAAGTGAAACGCCACACCGCCCGGTGATGAAGACGGCCTACAATTTCTCAAGTAGAAAGGCGATCAACGGTAACGGACGTAGCCTAGGAGTGCGAACGCTGGCCTTTTGGCAGCCTTGCTTTGATTGCGTGGATAGTCAAAGCAATTTCAAGTCCGAACCGCTGTAAACGGACAATATCAATCCTTCTCAATGAGTTTACTCTCATGTGTTGGCCAGGTGATGAGTTGGAGTACCTTCGACCCAACTTGTACCGCAATGTTGCAGCGGCAGCTCAACATCACGGTGGCGTCAGAGAGTATTGTGTCCGATGCCTTCCTGGCTGTGGCTGCAGACATTTTCTCCACAGGTAGGTCCACGTCTTCATCTCGACGTATTGTAAATCAGGCCATGTGGGCATTTAACTTTTTGTTGTCAGGTACCCAAACTTGAAAAAACAAAGGAAGTTTAAAGAGCGTTCTAGCTGTTTTAGGGAAGTTCTTTTTTTTTTTTTGTCACCAAGAAGAGGGAACATGGCCTGAAACCAATACAATGAAAGTATTCAAAAGTGTTGAACTATGTTACTCCTTCTATGAATACGTACTTATAATTACTACCTGTCCACGAGATCCTGCCCCTCCAAAAATCAACTATTTCCAGCCAACCTTTTCCCATAAACACCCTTTTTTCAGGGCGACAGCGGAGTTAGTCTTGGACGTTCTGTCATTATCCCGTTACAGAAAAGGAACTGCAGGGAAAACATTCAGTCCATATTAGGTTAACATGTCGCCAGAGCGGGTGATTGTTACAGACAGTTTGGACCCCACCCATGGTGTTCAGCCCTCAGCCTCAGCTGGTTTATTCCTTCGGGACGGCAACAAAGCAAGCAAGCTGCTGCAAAAGTAATCGGGTTTGTGTGGTCCTTACAAACTGAAACGTCACCGACCAGTTTAAGTTTATTTTGCAGGACAATGTGAAGTTGCATTAAAAAGAGGGCTGCACCAGATTTAGCATTACGCTACTTTCCATCTGTAGTCCTGACAAAACGATAGACATATGTTTATACAATATAGACAGTTAATACAATATAATTAGGCTATTTCCACCGAAGGTACACACAACAATGGAATAAAAATGCTTTAGTGAGCTTACAGTGAAAGCTGACAGTCCAGACGTGTCACTGTGGGCAACAGCAGATCATTGGCACAAACCTTTGGAACGCTTATGAGCTCAGTCATAAATGTCATGCCGCCTTACACAATGGGACTGATCATCTACAGCTGAAACACCTTTGCGCACCGCGCTTCCGCTTCTGAAACTTTCTCATTTAAACCGAAAGCTCCCCCAGTGTACCTTTTAGTGTCTTTGAGCTCACTCTTTTGGTTGTTTACCCCTCACTCTTTTGGTTTATCATCATTTTCCCTGAAGTGGTTTCCGAGCACAGGCAGATGTCTTCAGTGGATAAAAAAAAAAAATGCTGATGAAACTGTAAACTTCCTGTCTACTGTCAGTAGATGTTACGAAATGGGATATGAACTGACATTTCCGTGGTCATTTGAATGGCACCGAAGAAACTGGAAAAGCTTCTTGACTGTTATGGGGAATCGCGGTGCCGTAAACGTTCACCAATTAAGCTGTCCTCCATGACTTTGGACTGGAGAGAGAGAGACACAAACTCCCTGCGGAAAGCTGCTGAGCAGATTCGAACCCAGAACCTTCTGCTGTGAAAATTCAAATGTTCCAAATGACTCCGCCTCTCCGTGCTTTGTAATATTTCTACTCCACGTTTGAGGTAATTCTGCAACTTACTGTAAATTGGTTAAGTTTAGATTGACGTCGCATTGGCAACAGTAGAAAAAAGCGGCCAACACTGTGACCATACGTTGAATTGAGAGGGAGTGTCCATTCTTCACCCTTTTTCTTTTATACCTACGACACAGACTTGCAGTATGAAACACAACTGGACTGTGTTAGTGTGAATGCAATCTGCCGGCTAAGGCCGTAGCACAACATGCAGTGGAGTTGCATTGTGGGAAATGTTGTGTTGGAGTTATTTTTACAAGTTATTTTTAACTTAATATAGCCAGCATAAATGTCTTCATTTTTAAAAGGTAAACCTTTTATCTATTATATAAATATCATTCTGCAAATTCCAGATCTCACAGTTAAAAAGAAACACGACCTCCGTTTACGAGATCCTGGGAATGAATCGGACGACAGATGCGGAAGATGGATGGAGTCTGGGGCTCGTTTTGTATCCGTTCAGACATAAACACTCCAGAAAGAGTCTGAAGCTTTGACTGTAAATGGTGCTGCGGCAAAATGTCAACTGAACCAAGTCGGAAAAAATGATCTGCTCACTAATATAGCGAGGCACGCTGTCTGACTGCTGCCCACAGCCTCGTGTTTGGTTTTTCTCCGCTGTGGGACAGTCAGACAGACAGACAGGCATGTAGGCCTCCTGCCTGGCTGCTGCTGAGGTTTTAGAGTTTGTTCATCTGTCTTTTGAATAAACTGTGCTGACAGCATTTGGCTGCAATAACAAAACTACTCAAAAATATCCACTCCGGTTCGTCAGACGTTGCGTACTTTGTTCTAACGGTGTTTCTCCTGGTCAGGTGTGACATGGGGGAAGGTGGTGTCTCTGTACGCCGTGGCCGGAGCCCTGGCAGTGGACTGCGTTCGCCACGGCCACCCGGCTATCGTCCACACCATCGTGGACTGCATGGGGGAGTTTGTCCGCAAGAGCCTGACCACCTGGCTGAAAAGGAGAGGGGGCTGGGTAAGGGCTTCACTTAACCGGTTCCACTGTTTGTGTGCTGATGAAATACCTCCGAGGCCTTTGCTCTCACCGTGGTAAACTGAAGGTACAGTATTTTGGGGACTTTACCGTTTGTGGCAAAGTAAGTTAAGCTCACTTTAAAAAAAATGTCCCGGCGAAAAAGTCCCAGCATCCATATAAAGGAAATTTATATTTAGGGCATGAAATTGGCAGATTGAATGAACAAGTGTTTCTCTTTGTTTTTCTTCATCTTTCATGGTGGGTGTGTTTTTGAATATTAGGGCTGTAGTCCTCTCATTGTTTTCTGGATTATTCCATTAGTTATTAGGTCTATATAACATTACAAGTTTCCAGAGTCCAAGGGGATAAAAAACCCCCCTCAAATTGGCGGCATCCTCGTGCTCTAAAAAGTAATGGTGAAGTGCCTTAAAATCGACCAATACGAGTGCGGGCGGAGACTCCTCGGGTTGCAGGACGGAGTTTGGTTGTATGGTAATCTATGGAAAAATGGCTCTACTTATCTAACATAAATTGTACACATTATTATTTAGGGTGCGGCGGCCTTCTGGATGACTGTTGTCTTTAAGTTGTTCATCTATTTGTCTTGCAGTTAACCGTAACCATGTTGGTTGTGTAAAGTGATCTGTGTTGCTCTTGGCTCCAACTACCAACAACCATGCCAAGCTCGAGGCTTCTAAAATGCAGTCTAAAAACTAATTGATTGACATCTTTGCCACGCCCACTTCTTAGATGCCGTCTATGGTCCAAAACATGTTAAATGTTAATTGATAAATTGATTGATTCTTTTTGCGCTCTCCCTTATGTGTACGGATGCACATTGATCCGTTTAATGTTTCACTGATACCGTAGCTGGTACGCGAGAATACCATCAACTCAATGCAAAGGGGCTGAACCAGAAAATAAATGACCTTTGATCCAAGATGAATGTAGGCTGCATGATAACCGAGCGAAAATACTGACGATAAAACCCCCACATCCATTCACTAGCCACGGACAGAATAGATGCAAAACGCCTTTATAATAAAACCCATAGAGACAACAAAGCCAAGCCGAAGGAACAAGGCCTGGCAATGCTCCACCGCCCCGCTCGGCTGGAAAGAGCACAAGCCAACCAAAGCGCTAGTGCGCTCACAGACGTGGCGGCCGGGCCCGGTTTGTTTTGAAGGCAAGTGGAGTGTGACAAAATGAGGAAGCAAGGCATTGTATGACTGACCTCATGAGCACAAATGAGGTACCTGTCCCAGTCTAAGCGCAAGCATTAATATTTCCACACTGGGAGAAAATCTGCGTGTGAGAAAAGCTAAATAACAATCTGTGATATGACGGATGTGAGGAGGGAGAAGTGTTTAGTGTCGGGTTTGACACTTAAAACTGTGCACTCTGGGAAATCTCATTGTCTTTAAAAGTACTCCAGTTACATAAGTCAGCTTTTCGAGTAAGCATTGCAGAGATTGCTGTGTGGTCTTTAGGTTTTGAAGAAAACATTTTTATGGCAAATCGGGAGATTGTCGCGGGTTCTCACGTATTGACAAATCAAGAACACATGTTTTTTTGTTTTTTTTCCTTCTTGTTTCATTCCACAGTCTGAAATCATTATGTGAGTCTGTGTCTGCGTCTTCTCTGCCGCCACAGGTGGATGTTACGAAATGTGTGGTGAACACGGATCCCAGCTTCCGCTCTCACTGGCTGGTGTCCGCCGTCTGTGCCTTCGGACACTATCTGAAGGCCACCGTGTTGTACCTCCTCCGAGACACATGAACCACATGGTCACAGACACACACGCACACGCACACACACACACTCTCACTGTGCTTTTTAGCAGACTGACCGGCACTGCACCCTGCCAGCACCACCAGCACTCTACAAAAGCTTTTACTGCTTTGGATTATGTTTACACTCGTTTGCACTGAGCCTTCTTCCATGAATGACCATCCCTTCACAGAAAACTCCTCTGCGTCTCCTCTGCTTCAAATGCGAGGTTGTCTATTCATTGTCAATGGTAAGGCTATGGCACACTTTTGACACAAAGTTATAAAATCACTTACTCTTGAGGATTTTAGCGTCTAATTGTTTCCACAATCAGCAGAACTGCTCATTCATTGTGCTTCTTGTTTGTCAGAGGCTTGTTTGTCCCCAGTGGTCAAAAGTGGTAACTGCTGCACATGCTTGCGTTGACATTTTCACTTCTCTTGGACGTGGCAAACATGGACGCCAGACAAATGGAAAACGCATGTTTTCCTCCATTCGAGGCACTGTACGAAAATGATTAAGTTATGTTATTACTGACGATAATTTGGTGAAGAGTATAAGAGGGTTCATGCGTGTCCTCTCCCTCAAGATTTCTACGGTTTTTCCACCATCCCTTGCAGGAACGTTTGAATAGGGAACCAAAAAGTTACTATTGGCTCTGTGGTTATTAGTGAGTAAATGTTGTCTCTGCCAACACTTGTTCTTTCATGTTATTCTGTATCACAACACAAAGGTAGTAAAAATTAAAGTTGATATTCACACATTGCCAACTTGTTCTAATAATTTTCAGAACTAAAATGACATGTTTTAACAGGAGTTCCTCTAATTTATACATGTTCTAAATTGGGGAACACCATGTTACGTTATATACACTTTCCTCCCTACTTACTCAATACTCACATAACAGTGTTGAATCATCTTTTAAGTGAATATACATATTTGGAATGAATATATATATTTGAAACTAAGATTTACCCCCTTCCCCACCCTAGTAATGTTCGTACAGTCCCTAATGAGTATGATGAATCAAGCCTGTGATATCTACGTATGTGTATTGCAGACAGCACTACCACTTTATCGTCCACTGTGGGGCCGAGTACACCATTGCTGTACTGTAATTGCATTAATTCAAGTTTCTATATACATTTTGTCCAAGCAAGAGCACTTTGATAACATAATTTTGTGTGAATAATTTATTCCAGGAATAAATTGACTTTCATATGGCACGTAGCACTAGGGGTCTTAGATAACAAACCTGTGTGTGTGTGTGTGTGTGTGTGTGTGTGTGTGTGTGTGTGTGTGTGTGTGTGTGTGTGTGTGTGTGTGTGTCATATGCAACTGTAAATATGAAAAATAATACAATTGTTTAACATCTTTCAAGCAATAGATTGTTTTATAAACTGTGTGTGGCAGTTATTTTTTCCAGAAGGTAAGTGCACCATTTCAGATTAAATAAAGGCTTAATAACCTTCCATTAAAGGCATCTCATTAGCAGATTGTTCCAGTAGTGTATGGTTCTTGAGATATTTGTAATTCTAGGGGGGAAGTTACCAATTTTTGATTACACACTTTGTTAGGGATGGTGGCTTGTGGCGATCAGCTACAGTCGCATCGTGGATGGGCTACTAAACTGAACCGATTGGTTTGGGGAACGTGACTCCATTCCCATTTTGATTGGATATTGTTAGAAATGTCCCGCCTCCCGGCAAATTCCTTAGCGGGACTCTGCTCCTATTGGTCCGCCCCGGTCGGAGTCTGGAGAACAACAAACAAGCTAGGGTGAAGACCGTCGGGATGGATGCAGGTAAACGAGATTTATACAGTACAATATCATTTATTTCTCTCCTTTACCAACCTCTATTGCCAAAAAACTAATCATAACAACACGGCACCGCACCTGGACACACACATTTCCACCTTTGTCGTGACAGAATTGCAAAATCCAGCTGCCAGCCCAGCACATCTCATTGCTGTGTAGCATCGATGGTGTTAGCCTGCTAACATGATGACTAAAGCTAATTGCTAACCAGAGGTAGTGGTGGATTCCCCGCTTTGACAGCTCGCTGCGCTGGCGCAAAAGCACTTGTTATTGTTTAACGTGTCGTCTTTGTTCGTGACATTCGTCGTCGTTAAGTTTTACTGTCCATAATCCCGTCGTCGGGCGGACTGTTCATGCTAACGTTATGTTACGCCCAAGATGAATACAGCAGTCGATGCACTGTCACTCACCATCGCATCAGCTATTAGGCTAACGCTGCTATTAGACATGAGAGCAAGACTCAGGCGCTTTAATAACTTATCCCTCTTGAGGGAATACGAGCAGACTTCTTAATGCATTCCCGTCTCCTTCGACTGCAAATGCACAAGCCTGTAAGTGGAATGGCAGCTTTCTGAGTCCAGGCTAACTTAAGTAACAGATGCTGTCAGTAAGCTAGCTATTCAACTTTTCCTCCCTTATTCGTTTAACGCCACTTTCGTGTTGGCAATAAATCGCTAAAGTTATTTTTTTTAACGTCGCATCAATCGCGTGAAAGGCTGCGGGCACCAGTTAGTCAAACTCTGATGCTTCTTTAAGTGAACGTTTACACTTTTAATGGTGTCCATAACTTGTTTGCTTCTGTTTTATCTGGCTCTGATCCCAGTATTTCTGACTTGTTTGCTTTTTGCCATCGATCCTACTTCCTCATTTACTGTCCTATTTAATAATAGATGATGGCACCAGGGAGATGTATGTTTAGGTATATGTGTCCAAGAAATAACTATCCTGCTGCATTATGGGAAATGTGTTTGTAGTTTTTTTTTTTTTTTAGCTTTTACCAATGACTAAAAGTCAGGATCAAATATGACCCTTTTTTGTAAATCTCATAAAGACAGAAATAAAGATTACAAAGAGTATTTTATATCCATCCATCTTTTTTCTTAGGTGCACCATAGGTGCACCAACTGTTCTCGCTCTGATTCTTAACCTCTTCCGCAGCAACCTTGACATACGACACACTTCGCTTTGGAGAGTTTGAAGATTTTCCCGAGACCTCAGAGCCTGTGTGGATCTTGGGGAAAGAATATAATGCACTCACAGGTAGGACTATGGATTATACGTTTAAATGATCAGACATAGACTTTTCCTTGAATTTGTCTTGTAATATCGTCATATCTGGTCCTCATTTAGAAAAAGATGAGATCTTATCAGACGTCACTTCACGACTGTGGTTCACATACAGAAAAAACTTCCCACCCATTGGTAAGTGAAGACGTGTGTTTTAGTTGAGCCCCTACTCTTCACTCGTGATGCTCAATCGTTGGATGTGTTCCAGGTGGGACAGGACCAACGTCAGACACAGGATGGGGATGCATGTTACGGTGCGGCCAGATGATCCTCGGCGAGGCCTTGGTGTGTACACACGTAGGCAGAGGTAAGACATCCTTTCAAATGCTACAAAAAACAAGAAGTGGGTACCTCCCTTGATTTTAGATAAGTACAGCTACACGTCGATGAAAGCCAGTGTTCTCAATGCGTGGCGTTCGTGACGAGACTACAGGCTTGATAACTTGCTTGGTGTTCTCAGATTGGAGATGGGCCAGAGGCCAGGAACAAAGAGAAGAGTACATCAGTATTCTCAATGCCTTCATCGACAAGAAAGACAGCTATTATTCCATCCATCAAATCGGTGAGTAGTGACTGACAGACCTGAAGAATTGGATTAAGGACTCCCTCGGGCAGGAAAGAGTGCGTCAAGTTTTTTTTTCTTTTTTCTGTAGCCCAAATGGGGGTTGGAGAGGGAAAGCCCATAGGCCAGTGGTATGGACCGAACACAGTGGCCCAGGTTCTAAAGTAAGTACTGTAGAGAAACAACACGCTCCCAATGTTTTTGGTTCCAGATTTGATGTTTAAGAGCAAAACCTAGTGAATTTTCTTAGAAATGACTGCATTGTATTTGTATTTAAAAATAGTTTTTAATATAATGTAGTCACTGTCATAGCTTCAGAACCGGAAGGGCATATCACCAAGGCAATTGTCTCTACACCTGTGGAGGTTCAAAACAACAATAAATAGGATTTAAAAAATGTTTCAGATTTTGGTAGAGCGCAAAAGTTTGACTGTCTTAGTGTGCCGTCTTGCTTTTAGGAAGCTGGCGGTGTTTGATACGTGGAGCAGACTGGTCGTACACGTGGCGATGGATAACACCGTGGTCATCGAGGAGATCAGTGAGTGCACTTTGAATGAGACGCCAGGTTAAACTGCGACCCATGCTGCGATGGTTTGCACCTGCAGTACTTTAGCTAAACATTGCATTTCACAAGATAAAGTTTAAGGTTGAAAGCAAGCAAACAAACACAAATGTGAGTTGGAGTGAAGGAAACAAGATAATTCACCGCCAGTATTTTAATGCCTTTGCCATGTGCACATATGCAGACCACTGATATTAAAAAAAGGGCTTTAATCCTTTTCTGAATCACTTAATGTATTTTTTTAAGGCTACAACTGCCATATTTTTTCAGCTTTACTTCTAGTCATTTTCTGATTATTGTTTTTTTTGTTCGGGACAGAGCGCCTGTGCATGCCTTGGTTGGACGCCGCCTGTTGCGAACCGGAGGGTGCCGGGGAGCTCAATGGCTGCCGGGAGGGGGCGTGTGCGCTGGCGCAGGAGGAGACGGCCCTCTGGAAACCTCTGGTCCTGCTCATCCCCCTCAGGCTGGGCCTGAGCGACATAAACGAGGCCTACATCGAAACCCTCAAGGTGAAGCACCGCCTTAATGTGTTATCATAAGTTGTCTTGAGTTGCATTACTCTTTACAGTAGCTTTAAATTAAAATACATTTTGATTTTTACTCCCATGGATCCCTGTATGCTTCCTGGTATCCTCTGCAAGTCATTCATAGTCTCAGCCTCCCGTGTATAAGGGGGGGGGGGCTTCAAGATACACCCTGGTTTAACCTGTTACATTGTGAGCCATAGTTTTGCCTCAACATTGTATGTTGGGTTTTCTGATGTGCTTGCTGTGGCTCTGCCCTTATAATGCCGCTTAACTTCCACTAAAACCCTGATAAACAGGGAAAGAAATTAACAGCAAACCGAAGAGAATGTCATTCATGTGTTGTTTGCACTAAATGGGCTACAAGGGGACCTCTGAGGCCGAGCCCGCTACAGCTGTGGTAAGATAAACCCTGTTGTCTCTCTTCACAGCAATGCTTCATGCTGCCTCAGTCCCTGGGTGTTATTGGGGGAAAACCCAACAGTGCCCATTACTTCATTGGTTATGTCGGTATGTCTGGTCTCTGTGTTTGTGAAATAAACACCCAGCTGTGCACCGCACACTCACCATATTAATTTGACTCACACTAAGGGGATTGATCTGGTTGTGTGTCTTTTTGTTTTATTTTTAAAATTTTGTTTTCCTCTTCAGGAGAAGAACTCATATATTTAGACCCGCACACCACGCAGCCTGCGGTGGATCCAAGCGACGACGGCCAGGTCCCCGACGAGACGTACCACTGCCAGCATCCGCCCTGCCGCATGCACATCTGTGAGCTGGACCCATCCATCGCAGCGGTAGGAATGCTAAGGGGGATGTTTATTTTTTACAACACCAGGCTTTTTTTGTATCTCAAACTAAAGATCGTTGTTTCATTTTAAAATAGATTCCTTGACAGTCGCTCAGTAGCTTATTGTCTTCTGGTGTCCGCCAGGGTTTCTTCTGCAGAACAGAGGACGAGTTTGACGACTGGTGCATGCGCATACGAAGGGTACGTTTCCGTGAACACTGCTCTCTTGTCGCGGTGCTAGAATGCCGCCACTGTTAGAGAAAGTGTGTGTGTCATGATGTGATGCTCCTTCTGTCCTAGCTGTCTTGCAACAGAGGAGGCCTGCCCATGTTTGAACTGGTGGACAGTCAACCCTCTCACATGGTCAGCGCGGATGCCCTCAACCTTACGCCAGGTAAATAAAATAAAAACTAACTACCAGCAACCCAAAGTCTGAAATGAATTTCAGTTCTCCTCTCTTACGTTTGCTTCCCAGATTTCTCCGACTCGGACAGGTTGGAGCGCTTCTTTGATTCAGAAGACGAGGAGTTTGAGATCCTTTCCCTGTGAGGAACACACAGACAATGATTTACTGTTGTGGACAGTCGGCACGAAGAATTCTCTGTATCAGAAGGGGAAGCCTGAAAGGGGACAAATATTAACTCGAGACCTCTTGAGCCCGTCCAGCTCCAATGGTGTGGTCAGTGTGTGCGTGTGTTGTCTATGCATCACACAGCGTTCTTCACCGCTCTGTGTGAGAACATCAACGCCGACCCCTCACGGAAGCCGTAGCCGGAGCTCAGGATCAATTCTGTATGCACATCCCCACATTGCGCGTTTCCATTCAAGTCTTAACACTTAAAATGTTTATTCTGAAGTGATACGGTGCCTTTCCCTGACTCCAGAAGTTAAATTGCCATAACAGTTTTATGTTTTATAGAAATCCCAATGGCTTAAACGCGGTTTGTCACTAACAACTCCAGTCTGGAACGACCTGCAATGAAAGCAAATCTAAGCAGACTATTTGCATTAACTGTTCATGCAAAGTATCCATGCCATGTTTAAAAGAAACTCCTGCGCTATTTCATTTGAAGATTATTTATTTAATCAACACCGCATAAAGACAGGCAAAATGAATACACATGTAAAATGGTTAGAAACAAATAAAGTCAGAATCTGGTATTCAACACTCGTTCGTCTCTTCCATTTCAAAAAAAGAAATCAGGTTTTCTGATTTCTCATTTGTTTTAATATATACAATGTTTAAAAAATGAGCGCCCTCACGTTCACTTCCACAGCTCTGCGAGCGGCAGGCTCTGCGCGGCGCTGACAGCGCTCAGGCTGTGGCTGGTGATACTTTTGTGCACGTCGTCGACACTCCGAGAAGCGTCGATCACCTGCAGAAGAGAATGCACCACGTTTAATAAAAATTATTAACGACATCCAAGTCTAAAGAAGCAATCCAGACCGGCCTCATACCTGCCAGTTGACGGTGGAATCCTTCCGCAGCTCTTCAAACTGCTGCTGAACCGCTCTTTGGAAAGCACTGGTCTCGTACCGCTCCTGTCCGAACTGACCCCTGAGAGCGGCCTCAGCCGGACTGAGCTGCAGGAACATCACCAGGTCCGGCTTTGGCAGCCCCACGTCGGGCTTCGTGCACCAGTCCAGACTGAAGCCCTGAAGGAGGCGACAAACGCGCCCAAGCGTGCTCGCTTGTTACTCTTCTCCAACACACACACACACACAAATGATGCAGTCTGGTGGCCGAGACGAGACTCACCGGCTTGGCACTTGTGAAAGCGGCTCCGGAGAAGGCGTACCGATCCACAACGAGAGTGATGCCTTGCTCCAGCTTCTTCTTCATCAGAGGCCTGCAGCCACGATGGTTAGAAGTATGACGCATTTAAGCATTGAATGTTTACGACAACAATGCAACTTCTGGGATGGAAGCACATTTACTCAAAGAAAAGGATAACAGCTAGCTCTTTTTTTGTAGAATGGAAAGTCTAATGGAAAAGTTAGACATCAGTTGATCGTCTGTGTGCTCCAGGCCCATTGACGCCTCCAAAAAGTCATACATTTAGTTTTATTTTTCAGATCTATATCCTTTAAGCCATTAGCTGCTTGGACGTTCACGTTAACTCGACTTACACTCGTTCCCAGCGATTGGCGGAGAACAGCAGATGCACCGTGTGGTCCTCCAGGTCACTCTTCTTCTCCAGGTAGGCGTTTATCAGCTGTCCGATGGTGGTGCTCCGGTCTGACCGCGAGAACCCGCACCACGAAACGTTGTGTTAAAGTTACACAGCAACGGGACAACACTGACATTAAGCCCTGTATTACTACAGCAACCTGCAGAGTGCCTTGATGCACATTTTGACCAATTGCATGACCAAACATTTTGTGTACTAAAACGGAATTTATATTATTCATTGTATTGGAGGAATATTCATATTTTAACTCCAGATTCATACTTATTGTGCGGAAACTAAACGTGACATATCTTGCATTTTTGTTGGATTTACACTCCTTGTGGCTCAAACTGTATTGACAGTTCAATTACAGCTTGACAACCACGGAAGGAATGCGGCTGCGCAGAGGAGAAGGAGACGCTCAGACGTGCCTCCTGTAGCAGCTCGGCTAGCAGCAGCTTTCTGATGTCTGCTGCCTTTAGCATGGCTCGTTAATGCCGCCCGCTCTTCCGTGTTGGAAATGTCCAATGTTTTGCCACCACAGCCCCCTCCACCACATGACTTTTCACGGTGTTTCACGACCGTACGAATCGTGAAAATGCCTCACCGGGGAATCTCATCATCTCCGCAGGCCGGCCGCTCTGCTGCAGCGCGTGGACTAGTCTCGTGCACTGCGTGGTTTTGCCGGCCTTGTCCACTCCCTCCAGCACGATGAGCGCGCCTCTCGCACACGCCGCCATCACCGGTTCCTCAGCACGGTGCCGTGGGCCTAACGAGCGATCTGCGTGGCCGAATCTTCGCACGGAAAAGAACTTTCCTCTTCACCATTTGCCCGCGTTTGGTTAAAGCAAGGAAGTGACGTAAAGCACTTCCGGTGTCGCTTTTGATTTGGTTTACGATTTTTTCAAATGTATTTTTTATAAATAGTACATTTTGATAAGATATTTATGCAATAAATTCTAATCATCATATTTCATAACATCACAAACATAATATTTAACTCATTTTATATGGTCCAAAATGAAACAGTTGTCACACAGATTCCTTCAATCTTCACACGCGACGTCGCAAAAGTCCCCTTACACAAAACACTTCAATGGGAAAGAAGCTTTAGGAAGGACGTTAAAATTGATAGTTGATAGATGTCATGTGTATTGAATAACTTATAATAATAACGTGACTTAAGATATACAATATATTTAATTCATATTACAGAAAAGATTCTTATAAAATACCTAATAACACACAAACTATAACTCTACCACTAGTCATGATCACGCATATTATAATTTGTGCTTTTCTGCTTGAATTCCTAACAGTCTACAAATTGAAGCTATAAGTACTAGTATGAAGTACTGACAACGTAGACTGACACTTCCAACTGTCCACACCACGTCAAAGGGATAGTTGGCAAAAAGTTGTACTTTTGGTATTAAAATAACGGTAAAAGTTCCCAAAAAGCAAAATAAATCCTCTAGTGCCTTGAAAGGATAAGTTAAATTAAGTTAAATGACAAAAGACGCCAACCCTGACAAAACCCACTGATATAATTAAGTGTAGGGCAAAATGTTGTTTTCCACATCTGAAAAATGTCTAACATACCTTATGAATGGAAAACTATTATGATGAGTTATTTTTTGCTGCCCGCTATATTTGACTGATAAACAACATAAGTAAAGTAGTTACCGCAGCATTATGAGGATTAGCCCACTTTTTTTTATTCAAGTAGTGATTGAGCCACACAACACAACTACTGCTGATCATTTATTCACAACGCAGACTCGTCCTTGATTATTTTTACAGCATACAGATTTTACATTTTGTTCTTGTGGCAATGTTTCAGAGCGTCTTTAAGTGCTGCCAGCACCAGGTCAACGTTGGCTTTACTGCTGTTACATCCCATCAGTCCAACACGCAGCACCTAAAACAACAAAAACAACTGGGATTTAGGATCCACAGGACTTGAGTGGCTTGAAAGGCATACTCAAGCAGAAACCACTTACTATGGAACGTTTTTTTTACGGATATATTTCTTACCAAGCCAACTGATGGTCCGAGCCCTCCGGAAATCTCTAAATTGTGTGTTTTCATGAGGTAGAATGTTATATCTTTCCAGTCGTATCCATGAGGAGCAACAATAGTTGTCACCGTGGGGAGCCTTGCATTCTGTCACAACAATTCATTTCAGAAATTATAATCTTTTTTGATTTTATAATACAATTAAATGGTAGCGTTGAAACTTAAATCTCACTTTTTCTTCGACAAAAAGTTTGAGTCCCATGCTTTCTAGGCCAGCGTGGAAATACTCTGCCACTTTTTGATGTCTTTCCCATGAATTCTCCAGGCCCTGACAGTAACAGAACCAGGCATGAAAACAAAAAACATATTATGGTACAGCTGAGGTGATATTGTGTAATAATATCTGAAAATGAATACATATGCTATGCTAAAATGTTAATGCTAAAATGCTAACGTTATGTAATGTTTACCATGTTTATTGCCTTATTTTAGCACGCTGACTTTTTCGATTTTCTACTTGAGTCTCAAGCCAATAGCCAGCTTGCACAGAGTTACATTGCTATATTTCTTCGGCCACTGTACAACTTGCACAGTTGCTTAACAAACAAACAAACAGTTGAAGCTCTGCCGGATACAGAATCCAACACGTCCCACCTCTTCAGCAAGCACAGCCAGACTCTCCCTCAGGGTGTAGAAAGCAGTGACTGGACCTGTGTGGTGATATCTATAGAGAGGAAATGGAAAAGACAGCAATATTCAGAAAAATTCTAAATGGAATGAGTACCTGTCAGCAGTCGGGGGGGAAAAAAAGACGTCTTACACTCTTGACGGCTTTCCATCACACCCCCAGTAGTTTGCGAGCCAACTCAAATCCATGCAGAAAGACACTGGCTTTGTCCTGCGGCTGAATATCTTCTGGCTGTGGACAGATGCGTCCTTAAACACATGCTACAAGCACTTTAATTGTTGCCTGCTTCTACTCACCATGCTCTTTCACTGAAGGAGATGGGCGCTGTACCCGGAGGCGCGTTCAGAACCTTTTGGGAGCCTGTGTATAGGATGTCTATCCCTGAAAATACACAGACAACAAAGATCTACATTTGTGTGACAGAAATCGACCTCGCCAGTGAGGCTGGGAATATGTAGAAGGGTGTAATGCTGAACCTTGCTGGTCCATGCACAGAGGGGCCCCTCCGATTGATGCCACAGAGTCGACGAGAAACAAGCAGTTGTACCTGCAGGGCACAAAGGACATGACTACTATCTGCCCCTCCTCTCATCACGGACCTGATGATGCTGCATCTTACTTATGGCACAGCTGCCCAATGCCATCTAAAGGATGCAGGACTCCTGTGGAAGATTCCCCGTGTGTCAGGAAGAACAGCACTGGTCGGTGCTTTGATAGGGCCTTTGATGAGATAACGCTGTGGTCACATGGTCTGAATGCATTTGAGTTACCTGGTAGCTGCATAGTGTGAGTGGTACCTGCTCAATTTCTGCGTTGGTGAAGACGACACGAGGGGCTGCCACCATGGTGTTTACTCTGGCTCCTGTTGGGTTAACGCAATTATTGCTTCTGGATCTTTCTCACACTATTTAACTGCGTGAAGAATCCATAAAACCAGCAGCCGTACCTATCCTCTCGGCCATGTCTGCGGCTCGCTCTCCCCAAATGCCGTTGACCGCGGTCAGCACGCTCTCCCCCGACTCCACTGTGTTGAAGATGGCACACTCCATGGCGCTGTGTCCAGTGCCGCTCACAGCGAAAGTCATGTTGTTCCGAGTCTGGAACATGTACTGGATTCCACTTTTGATGTCGCTCATTATCTGTGACATACAATGAGAAAAACCATGGGAGAAGGGAAACAAATCACTGGTCCTGGTATGAAGGAAATGGCCTCTCAGATGCACGATTGGCTGGCTTGTTAGACTTTTACGATAATAATATTATTTAACTGAACACATTCGTTTGGGATTGTGTTTGGAAATAACATTGACAAAATGTTAATCCTGAGCTTTTGCACATTCTGACATTCTGCATTATTCTTTTATCTTTGAAGTGGGTCACAAAATGGTTTTTTTTAAATCCATAAAATGCATCATGTGTTTGGTTGGTTATTTGTTTTGTACCTACAGATATTATATTTAGCAGAGTTAGAAGCACAACCCATTTCTTCTGAAATAGAATAAGGAAGCATCACTTTTTAATACCCAAGTTAAGTACAAGAACATTAAACGTAGTACACCCCCCCCTTGAACTCGCTTCGTTACCTCGAATATCTCTGGATGCATGTGTCCAATGACAGGGCGGGCCCCGGCCTGCAAGATCCGTGGAGGAACGTTTGAAGGTCCCGGTCCAAACATGTGACGATGAGGAACCGCCAACGGTTTCTGCAGGCATTTCGGTGGCGGTACGGAGATGGACGACATGTTTCCCAGCAAGCGTGACGAGCAGTAAAAACCACCAAAAGACGTAGAAGCAGGTGAAAGTAAATCCTGAGCTGAGGTCCCCCCGCCCCCACACGCCCCCCCGTCCGACCAGGGAGGTCCTGCGGTCAGTGTGTGTGTCACAACATTTTATCTGCTTTTATCTCCGGCTTCTTCTGTCAACACATATTGCCTTCTGTTCACAATGAGCTCAGGTAGCTGGAAGCATTTTAAAGAGAAGTCACCCAACATGTCCTCTAATGTTAATCATTGACCTCAGACGGTCCAGAGCACCAGGCTGTGCTTTTGCTCCAGTAAACAGTAGCTGCCTGGCAAAGCATATATATATATATATATATATATATATATATATATATATATATATATATAAACGTATGAGGTATAGAGACATACATTTATATTTACATACATTATATTACATAATATGCAATATGTTATATGTATATATAATATTTATAAATATATTTATAAATATATATATATATATAACATATTGCATATTATGTAAAACATATATATGTAAAACGCTGAATGTATTACGCACAACTGCATTGAAATATGTTCTTTTCTCCAAACCACCCTGACTATGTTACTTTTCTCTACAAGCCAAAGACATCTGGTTTTCAGAAATAAGTGTGTATGCTCTGTGAGATATTTTCTTTGGTAAAAATATTGTGGCAAATCACTGAAAGATTTGGGTTCACAACATAACACGGGAACCATTGAATTTGCCAAATGTTTCTCTAAGGCCCGAAAAAGAATGCACTGTTTAATTGGTATCTATACACTGTAAGACTTTGATGTAAATTTACAGTGAAATTTAACAGTTACCTACCGTATTGTGAGATTACAGTATACTGCTGCAAAAGCAAAGCACAAGTTATAACGCTTGCTTCCGGCCTCGTGTTTCTTTTCACAGTAATTTACTGTGTACTGCTAAGAATCTGAGGAACGTATATTCATCTTGGAGTAAGCTTAAATAATGAGGTGCCAGAGCTGAGTTTTGCAATCCTGTCATTTTGCATTTGAATTATAATATATTACATGTCATATAATTTAGCTGACGCTTTTATCCCAAAGCAACTTAACCCATTTTTAACCCATGGTTTTACTTTTCTTTTTTTAATCATCTCACACAGTGGGAGCAGCGTGCAGCCGTAAAGGTTTAACAAAAAGTTTTAAAGCTCTATTTTTTCAATCATTCAGTCCCTGGGTGAGCTTCACTTCCTGCCTTGTCCCCCGCTGATTGTCTGCTTGTCTATGATTAATCCCATCTGTGCCCAATCACCTGCACCTCCCTTGTGTATTTAAACCCTGCCAGTCTCTTGTCCTTGGTCGCGTCATTGTCTTACGTCTGTGTCTTTCGTGAGTCCATGGCAGCGATATCGCTCTTCTAAGCCCGCCCTGAACCTGTTCCTGTCCCTCGTTTGTGTTTTCCTTTTGAAATCCTGAGTTCTGCCTTTTTGGAGACTAAATGCCTTTTTGTTGTTGAACCCTGCCCTGCGGCTACGTCTCACCCCTCTTTCAGTCTGCAACTCGACGACTAAACCTTGACATTCATTTGTTAATTGGATGCTATGTTTGCTCAAACTTATACTATTCTAATAAATAAGAAAGTTGTAAATATGTCATATTGTCATGTTTGTTGTTGGAAATGTTTATTTTTTGTACTTAATTTTAGAAATGCTTCCACTGCAATTAATGTTTTGGGGTTAAGAACTGACACTGAAAGTCATTTTTAGAATTAGTTTAGCAATATAATTTACATTTTCAATCAAGTTACTGTAAATTGTACAGTATCCTACAAGTGAAACTTAACAGTAATGAGTTTTATATTACACCATTTTACTGTACATTTCTATTACAGTAACATACTGTATTTCTGTCGCAGTAGGGGGACTATAGATTTGACAGTCTTACAGTAAAGTATAGTATAATTGCAACACAGCATGTTGCTTTATTCCCTTGATACAGTAATGGACCGCAAATTTTACAGTATCTTACAGGTGAAACTGCTGCCAGTAAGTTACTGTAACTTTACAGTGAAAAGTTTTACAGTGTAGATATATATTTATATTCTACATCTTTGTAATTTTTCCCTCTTTTATAACAAATGGAAATTGCGATGTTTAAATAAAATCAAACAAAAAGTATCCATAAATTGTCAGAGGGATGAGGAATACAACACAGGGGCACTCTTTGCGGACTGAGACGACACAAAGCTTTTGATATGTTGAGGTTTATTACAGCTGGTTGTCACTGTGCTTCACAGCTGGACTTGTCTCTGCCTGGGAGGAACGAGGAGATGCTTCCCCAGAGGCTCGGGGCAGAAGGAGTCCTCTCTGTACACCAGCTGGCCCCGAACTACGGTTGCACACACCACTCCTCGCAGTGTAAGGCCCAGGTAAGGAGTTAGCTGTGCGCCCACACCAACACACACATGCTCATTATCTCAGTTACGAGGAAAACATTCTCCTCTCATCATTTGTTTGGTTAATGTGGCTTACCTTGTTTTTGTGATGGATGCTGGCTTCTTTAATCTGTGAAGAAAATGAAAAGAACACATCGAAAGCAAGCTCTTCTCTGTCCTAAATTCGGACGCAAATGTCAATACTGACCACAAATTCTTTCTCTGGGTCCCATATGACCAAGTCAGCGTCCCAGCCGGGGGTCAGGGAGCCCTTCCGGTGGTCGAGACTGCTCAGCCGGGCTGTTTGCTGGCTGAGGAGTCTCGCCACATCACACAGCTGGAAGCCTCTCTTGCTGGCTGAACTCCAGAACAAAGGCAAACCTGCAAATGGTTAACGAGTAAACATTGGGCATTGGACTCTTACTGGTGTCAGACTTTGACCACCCTCTCGCTGTGAATGACCAGTAAATAATTGTTCATTCCTCTAAAGCTTGTTTACCCCCCTGTGAACTTTGCCCCGGCGTGTGCGTAACGGTCGGATGGATTATGGGTCAGAGGAGACGTGAGGCAAGTGGCCGCTCATCCACTCAAAAAGACCAATTATAAATTATAATGATATATAAATTTGCCTGTTATTTTGCACAGGCCAGGTTTAAGTGTCCAGTGTCAGTTAGTGCCAGGCTACAAAAGCACAGAGGATTTGTCGCGTCTGCTCCACAGACTAATGGGAGAAGAGCTGCCACTGAAAAAGTTTACTGCGACGGCGTATCAGTCCCTGGCAAAGATGAATCATTCAGTGGATTCAGTTGGTGTTCCCAGTACAGAGAAATCAGCTACAGATATAAAAACTGTTTTCTTCTGCCATAGCTTTAGACATGTTTGACTCTGCTTTATAGATGGGCATTTTAACACTGGACCTCGTCTTGTGGATGGAGTCACTTTTAGAGTCCCATATGGGTCTCCATATGGGAAACCATATGGTCTGTGTTTATTTATTGTCACCACTGCATACCAAACTGTAGAGAAGAAATTCCACCCCAAGCCTCAGTGAAGTCTCCGTTATGCAGCTTCTTCAGGTCTGGGGTGCAGGGGGAATGATCCGACACCACCATGTCAATCTGCCCGGCTTTCAGCGCCGACCACAACTGCTCCTGTGGGGACAAATAAATCCATCCTCTGTGAGTAATCAAAGAATTGCTCTGCATCATCTTCTGTTTACCTGGTTAACAGATCCTCGGATGGGGGGGCAGCACTTGAATTGTGTGGCCCCGAGCAGGTATGTTCTCCGCACACAGGCTGAGGTAGTGATGGGTGGTCTCCACCGTCAGGGGGGCTCCGGCCTGCCGGGCCTCCTGGATCAGCTCCAGTGGCTTAGCAGAGGACAAGTGAACGATATGGCACCGCACTCTGGAGCAGAGAGAGTAAGCTCAACGTAGCATAAATGCTACGATAACAAAGAGGAATCCTTTTAATGTCATGGTCATCTGCCGCCATGTTCTTACTGGTACTGGAGGCACAGCGCTGTGATGGTGCGAATAGCCTCCATCTCCATGACATCTGGTCTGGACTGCAGAAAGGTGGAGTACTGACAAGGGTCTGAGGGTGCAGGCAAGGTGTGGAGTTTAGATACAATATCGATAAACTCAAATAGTGTGATATATTGGGCCAAAAGGTAAAGTAACAGTATTTTCGGATGTTCTAGCTCAGTGCACTTCCCATTACTGGAATCCCAATCCTGTCATGTGAGTCTTTGACTTAAATGTAACTGGGTCACACACCTAAATTGATCTACTGTGTGCTGTAAAATGATTCTTACCGCCATTTTCCTGTGTTGTCTGCTGAACGTCCACCTCTGCATGAAACTAAAGGGAGACGAGCCAGAGGATATTTCAGGGATATTGCAGCACTCTATGTGGGAATGTTATGGAAGGCGCTGCGGGTGGCCGGTTACCAGCAGGACACTTCCGGTGCCTTGCAGCTGCGCCATGGCTGCGTGTAGATCCCGCTCCGTAACATGGGGGAACTCCTCCACCCCGCTGTGGATGAGGAAACACTTGAAGCCAGCCACCCCGGCCTGGATCATGGGCCGCAGCTCAAGCTATACAAAGGAGACACCCTGTGTTTGATCGGAATATCAGCGCAGTTTGGATTTTTTCTTGTACCCTGAGCTGCTTCACCGTACCTGATTGCCAGGAATCACTCCTCCCCAGAAGGCCACGTCCACAAAACACTTCCCTGTCGCCTCAAGCTGCTTCTCGTGGAGATTTTCAACAGTGGTGGTTGGAGGGATGCTGTTTCTGTGGGAATTTAAAATAAAAAAATAAGACAAAACTTCCAGCCGGCAACCTCAAATCAAACTGTATCTCTCACGTTATCTTGCTGTTTGTTTACCCTCCACAAGTGGCCTTGTAAGGTCAGACCGTGGGGTTTTCATAGATATTTCTTTTCAGGAGCAAACTTACAGCGGCATGTCCACAATAGTTGTCACCCCTCCAGCTGCAGCGGCCCTGGTGGCGGTCCAGAAGCCCTCCCAGGAGACTCGGCCTGGTTCGTTCACGTGAACATGGCAATCAATGATGCCTGGCATCACCACGCTGTCGCCCACGTCCAACACCTGCCATCGCAACAACGCCATTGTTTGAGGGCCAATGGATCATTAGGAGGGTTGAATCAATGCATGTGACCTCGTAAAAGCCTCAAAATCGGAGACCAATGAGGGCCGTCTTACCTCCCCTCCGGCAAAGTCGCTGTCAGAGAGGATTTGGTGGATCCTCCCATCCTTGATCACGATGACAGCAGGACGGACCTGGTCGCCCAGTAGAACCCTTTTACTCCTCACAGCACCAAGCGACGATCCAGGCTCCATGGCCGTCTTCATCTGAGAGGACAATAGACTGAGGATGATAGACCTGTTTAGCAAGTCAGCGGCCTTCAAGCCCCACCTCCTTACCGGTTCAAAGAAGAGGCATGTGTTGACTAATCTGGGCTGTGAGACATGCTCAGTGCTCAGGATCAAACCTAGCTGGCTGCATGTCTGAACACTTCCAATATCAACCGTGTCCTCCACACGTAGGTAGCTGATATGTGCTTTGTTGGTGACAATATGTGATCTTTACAACTCTTTTCAACATAAAGATGCTTACTGGGATATTACACATTATACTCATATTGCTGTATGCTGAACAACAATGTTTTGACCGTCTTTATATTGGTGCTTAATTGTACTACTACACATTCAAACTGGGTAAAGCCTTGCTTTGTATTGCACATGTGGGATGCCATAAAACATATACTTTATAAAGATAAAATAAAGGGGGGTGGACTGCATCAAATGAATGCACACTAAATACAGGTATTACATAAAAACATGACACCTATACATGTTACATTAATCATAATAAAATATATTGCTGTTATTTAGCTATGATGCAAAATGTCAAAGCTACTTCGATACAAGCCTCTGCTCGACGATAACCAAGTTTAGAAGAAAAACAGTCAATTAGCCGATGATATAATGCTATATATGACATGATGTGATATAATAGCACATCACCAGCGTGACAGTCTGAGCGTCCATTGGCTGCCGCTCGCTGTGCGCCTGATGGCTGCCGGGGTGACGGGGCCGAACGGGATGCTGCTCCGCCCTCCTCCCCGGCGGCGCGGCGCGGCGCGTTGTGACGCCAGGGCGTCGTGACGTTCCGCCGGCAGACAGAAGCAACCCGGCGGCCTCGGAGCCTCGTTATGTAACGCGTCGGATGCTGCTGCTGCTGCAAGGCGCGGGGAGTAGCCGAGTCGAGGAGGCGAGGAGCCTGGAGGATGCTAGATGCAGAGGCCCGAGGAGTGTAGCGTGTGTTTAACGCGTGGACGCGCACACGGTCGGGAGGAACGATGACGAGCAGCGCGTCGCTGTAGCTGCGGAGCGACCGAGCCCATCTGGGCATCAGTGGCCTACATAACCCGAGAGGAGCGCCGGCCCTCTGGAAGGGAAGCCGCTACTTTCTAAAAAAATATCCGTCCACCACACCAGCGGGAATCAACCAATGCGGCTTTGCTTCAGGGGAGAGACGCCTCCGTGTTTTGTTTCCCCGTCGCACCGGTTCGAGCCCGCAGCCGGAGCCGCGCTGCGCCACTAACAATGGCGGGTCCCGAGCGGTCCCAGCAGCAGGTGGAGGAGAAGGCCGAGCAGCTAGATGATGCCGAGATGGCCCTGCAAGGCATCAACATGCTGCTCAACAACGGCTTCAAGGAGAGCGACGAGCTGTTCAGGAGATACAGGTACGTCCCCTCCTGGTGTTGCAGTGTGAGTCTCAGGCAAGAGAACACTGCGTACCCCACCTATAAGGCAGGGCCTTTCAAAGACATTACTAAATGGGCCATAGGGGTGCAGATGCATGTTATCGGTCAGTGTGCGTCCAGCTGTCCATCTTAACATTGTCCCGCCCACTTCTTGTTGCATTTGTGGGGGTATTTTGCCTTTTAACACAAGACCCACACTTGAGCCAGGCAGCGAGCGGCGGGAGGTGGAGGCCCCTCGAATCGAACGGAGGCGTAGCGGTGAGCCGTGACATCCGTCATGACAGCCGAGCACCGGGATCGCTGCCTGCACCTGTGCCTGAGCACGCTGGCCGGGGAATGAAAGTGACCAGACTTTGGGTTGCAAATGTGATGGCTTCTGTCTCTTCCCCCTCTCATCTCTGTTTAGGACCCACAGCCCGCTGATGAGCTTCGGGGCCAGTTTCGTCAGTTTCCTGGTGAGTTTCATCTCGGCTGGTGATAAATAGGATTATCAGGGGGGAGAACCCCGCCCGGTATCACCTAAATGAACCCAACCTGTCAAATTGGACGCTCACTATTGTCACCAAGGGCCTCGTCTGCTCTGCACTTCCGACCCATTAACATAATGGATGAATCTTCCTCTCAAGAACAGCGATGCTCCTGCAGAGATGCACATTTGCTGAAAGGCTGATGGGAGAGGGAGATTCTTCACGCTGTTATGGTCCCACACACACACACACACACACACACACACACACTCTAGCTGGGGGGGTTGAAGACACTCACAGAACATGAAGCCACAGATGATGTCATCATATATCCCCCAGATACAACATGGCCCTGAAGGCATCATGGTGGGCATTCATACATGCGGTATGAAGAGAACGCCGCAGTTTCACATAATTTCAACAAAATCCCCACAAATGTCCGTTGAATCTCTCCACGTTTGCCTCCCTCAGTATTTCAGCTACAACAACTGTGTCGCAGCTTCAAAGTTCCAGCTGCACGGATGTGTCCCGTGTTCCTCCGCTCACAGACACGCAGACATGGCCCTTTGTGGCCCTTATACCTTGACTTGTTTCATAACACTCCTTCGCTACTGTCAAAAGATGTTTTCTGCCAGCTCGAGCACAACAAGACAAAAGCGTCGCTGCTTTATGTTTAGGATGTGTTGACCGCTTTGCGTTGCAGAACGCCATGATGACGTTTGAGGAGGAGAAGATGCAGACGGCCTGTGACGACCTGAGGACCACGGAGAAGCTGTGTGAGAGCGACAGCGCCGGAGTCATAGAGACAATCAGGAACAAGATTAAGAAAAGTGTGAGTAAAGGTTAAAAAAAAAACAGCAATTCTAAATGTACAGTATACCTCTACACCGATTAGTTGTTTTGGTTATTGGTTATTTTTTTATATTGTTTTCAAAAAACCTAGCTTTGCTAGGTTTTTAGCAAACAAGACTAAAATTGGTTCTTTTGTAGGATTCTTAGCAGAGAATTCTCCCGTAAACTGTTACTAAAGCAACTAATTGACACGTTGTATAATTTTTAGTTAATGGAGGATTTTCTTCATTTTTGACAGCTCTCACAGACGGTTGCGTGGCAAGTAAGATCCCTTGGAACGAAACTCCGATAATACTGTTTCTGTCGAACACCAATATTCCCACGTATACAACATTTTCGTTACGGGATTTGCGTCAACAATTTCCGCTGTCTTTGAAGTCTCCTAAAATTGCCGCCAGAACAAGATGCTTTTCAGATAACAATGTTTACATCCTTGGCGTCGTGCCTAATGATCCAGCCGGCAGTGAGATCATTCCAAACCCCCTCACAGATTTAATTAGTGCTTCTGTGAAATGTAATCAACAAACTGGGCGAAGGATGTGGGGGCTGGCTAGCAGCTACGGGTCATTCAGCATGCAGGCTAAGAGTAACACTGCTGTGTGTGTGTGTACGCGTGTGTTGCAGATGGACTCCCAGAGGTCAGGCGTTGTGGTCGTGGACCGCCTACAGCGACAGATCATTGTGGCCGACTGTCAGGTGTACCTCGCCGTGCTCTCCTTCGTCAAGCAGGAGCTTTCAGGTAGAAGAAGAAGTAGATCCATGTGATCGTGACGTCATACCACTGTAGAGCAAGTTAACTGATCTTATTTAGGAGCCTGCTGGGAAGTATAATACCATTACTGCTTCAGCGCTATGTGAAGTCATGTGTGTAAGCATACAGTATTAGTTTGTTAATACTGGTGTTCATCATGTCCATCATTTTGTGTCAATCATTTTGTGTCAATCATTTTGTTCATAAATCCATTAACATATTATTATTATAATACTAGGGCTGTCAAATGATTAACATTTTTCATCAAATTAATCAGAGTTTTCAGTAATCATGATTAATCATGATTAATCCACATATACAACGTTTCCTGGGAGAAGTAAAAAACCGGGAGTTGTCCGGGTGATAGGGGTAAAAAACGGGAGCGTTGGCAGGTAAAACTCCAAAAAAGTGCGCTGAGCGGGCTGCCTCTCTCTCTCTCCAATTCTTGAAGGGGACACAAATAATAACGTTAGCTAGTTGTAGTGGATGCATATCCAACATGCTATTAAACAAGCTGGGTAACAAAACATTGTTATTACACTAGCATTTGAGAAAATAAAAACTTCCGATGTTTAATGTGAATAAAATAGCCTTAGACCGCGTACTTACTACGTTCCTGTCACTACCGCGTGACTGAGTCGAGTCAGAGAATTTCTAATATGAAGAGATATGGCACTCTCTGGTTACTTCCGGGTTCTGTACGGGCTGCAGTAACATGTCTCTGTTTCACCCCCTAAATTCCACTTTTCTCAGGATATAATTTTTTGTCAAGTAATTTGAAAGTTGCATTCAAAATGGGGGGCTATAATAATACACTCAGCTGAAAATTGAATTTTTAAGTTCATTATCTGTTCTAAAAATCCGTTCAAAAAATGTGATGAAATGTGATGGCGATCTCTTCGGCACTTCAGAATCATGGCTTCCTTTCTCATGGCATCAGCAACATGATCGATAACACCAGCTGCTATTTGAGGTAAACTTCGACAGAAAGTCCTCCTAAACTTTATATTTCTGATTCTGCTTTAGCTTCAGCTGCCATCAAACGGGGTCTCTGGTCGTAATCGGTCGCAATCCGTCACTGACCAATCAGCATTCATTAGCAGAACGCTAGCGTGTTCCGGCCAACAACGGCCCAACCTGTAAGAAATCGAAAGGACATAAGTACTCATTCATTCGACTTTTGGTCTATAATCCATATTGAACTTGCGGAATCAACAATAAAATCTACGTTGATTCAACGACAAGCAGGAGAAAGAGCTACATTTAGACGTCTAGCTCCATAGAGTCCCATTCAATCAGCACTCGCCTGCGATCACTGCCAGTGGAATTTAACGGAACTGCAACCAAGATCGATACAATGGGGCGAAAAGAGAGTGCCCAGGCTCTCCGTAGAGGGCTCTGGTCGAGTGCAGATCGCATAGCGCTAGCAAGCAGTGGACCAAACCACTGTGAGGCAAGGGAGGGGGGACTCAAAATGTTTCGAAACTTAAAAAGCATTTTGGGGGGTTTGTATTGTTTTACTTCTTACACAGATATTCTATGTATACATCATTATGTTATTTACAATACACACCATTGTTTTAATGATATTTCTAGGGGGGGACAACCCTTAGTTGTGGGGGCACACAAACGTGCGTCCACAGCGCAGCGGGCGGAAGGGGGAGAGAGCGATACTGTTTTTCTTCAGGAGACTTGTTTAAATGATGAGAAATATGCTGTATACATGTCAATAGATTTGTCTCTGTTTTTGTTATAATAGTCCAACCACAACCGCAAATCGGACACATTCCTGACCTGAATAATTTGTCACACTGCGCATGCGTGAAATGGGTTAAAGAAATTGACGTAATTAACAACAAACATCTAATTAACGCCGTTAGTGGACTATTTTTGACAGCCCTAAATAATACATTATGTTTTATAAAGGAAGTATAATGATACAATGAATCACATGTTGGTTTGTTCAAATTGCTCATACTACGCTAACTTTGTCATGATCCATGGCTACGTGTGATTGTAGTGACGGCTAACAGGAAATATTGTTACATGTAGTGACATGTAAGATAAAGTCTCAAGTGAAGTACAGTACTTGAATACATGTGGTGTTCCGCCACTAGTTGGCATGCTAACATTAGCTAAGTTAGCATGATAAAATCTAAAAGGATCACTAAGGTGGAAAATAAAGATCTTGTACAAACTACAAAGAGTTGGTGAGATATTTCGCTCAAAAAAACGCTTCTAGTGAGGCTGAATCGTGTCAAAATTTGCTTATTTGCTGCAGAAATTAATTAATTACCTTGTTATAAAATAACAGCATATATCAAAGGAGGCTGGATTCTACGCAAGGCGTGGAAAATGTACAACAAGTGCCACAGTGACATCAGCCAGCTGCAGGAGGCCCGCCAGCGGAGGCCCTCGCTCCACCAGGAGTCCCTCTCCACGGACAACGCCAACCACAACGCGCCGGTGGAGAACTGCGTCACGGCCGAGGCACTGGACCGCCTCAAGGGCTCCGTCAGCTTCGGCTACGGCCTCTTCCACCTGTGCATCTCCATGGTGCCGCCACACCTGCTCAAGATCATCAACCTGCTTGGTTTCCCCGGCGACCGTCTCCAGGGCCTGTCCTCGCTCATGTATGCGAGCGAGAGCAAGGACATGAAGGCCCCGCTGGCTACGTGAGTAGCTCCCGTTGTCAATTGGAAATGTTTTTTCCCCAAAAGGAGGGGGATTTTGATCTGATGTGTATCGTTGCTCATGGTGACAAACCCACACATGATCATCATCCAACTTTGCATCAATGAATGCAGGTCGACCCTCGACATGGGAGCCTTGTAACGGAAATGATCAATTTCCCTGGCTCTCAATGTTACTGTTTTATAACTCTTCAAAATGAATGCCTTTTACCCCTGACTAATGCTGTTATATCATAACAGTGAACATTCCGAATGAGCGACTGAGGCGATTGTCTCCCGTTGTGCTGCCCAGGCTGGCCCTCTTGTGGTACCACACGGTAGTGCTGCCTTTCTTTGCTCTGGACGGCTCGGACACACACGAGGGGCTGCTGGAGGCCAAAGCTATTCTGCAGAGGAAGTCGGTGGTTTACCCCAACTCATCCCTCTTCATGTTCTTCAAAGGACGCGTTCACAGGCTAGAGGTAACGTGCCGTCCGCCTCCCCGGGGGGGTGGCCGACTGATAGCTCCGCATCGGCCGAGTCACTCTGCTTTCTCCTCTGTCCGCAGTGCCATATCAACAGCGCTCTGGCCTGCTTCCATGACGCGTTAGAGCTTGCGTCAGACCAAAGGGAGATCCAGCACGTGTGTCTTTATGAGATTGGTACGCGATCGCTCGTCAGCGGTGTTGTGACATGCTGACACCCAGCAGCTCATTCCGTGTGTCCGTCTGCTCGTCCTTTCGTCAGGTTGGTGCAGCATGATCGAGATGAGTTTTGAAGACGCGTACAGGTCGTTCGAAAGGCTGAAGAATGAGTCACGTTGGTCGCAGTGCTACTACGCCTACCTGACCGGGGGTACGTCCGTCACGCCTCAAATTTACGCCGTTTCTACAATGGTTCTTTTTTTAACCCCCGCCTCCCTCAGTGTGTCAGGGGGCTTCGGGCGACTTGGATGGAGCAATCGGGGTTTTCAAAGAGGTGCAGAAGTTGTTCAAGAGGAAAAACAACCAGATTGAGCAGTTTGCCGTCAAAAGGGTGGGTTACGCTGCAGATTTGGCCTCTTTTCTCGTTTTCAAAAAAAGTCACCCCAAATGTGTGACAAAAGCCCCCACGCCCCCTGAACCCGACCCCCCTTCCTCTGTCTGCTTCCCGTCTTCAGGCGGAGAGGTTGCGAAAGATCTCCCCCACCAGAGAGCTGTGCATCCTGGGGGTGATTGAAGTGCTGTACTTGTGGAAGGCGCTACAGAACTGCTCCTCGTCCAAACTGCAGATCATGAATCAGGGTGAATGTAACCTTCAGGTATCAGCGCAACATGTGCCGGATGCAGACGTGTATGACCGTATGACCCCTCTGCTCTTCACGCCCGTTCAGTGTTACAGAGTCTAGATGAGTCTTCGTGCAGAGGCCTGAAGCACCTCCTTCTCGGCGCCATCCACAAATGTCACGGGAATATGAGGGATGCCATTCAGGTAGCTACATCCTACATTCAGCCCTGAACGGCGCCGCGGCAAGTCGCCGCTTCGAATGTCACTCAGCTTGCTCTCCTCGTCCGTTTTCACGCGCCATCCAGTCCCTCCAGCTGGCCGCCAGGGACGAGTACGGGCGGCACATCAACTCGTACGTTCAGCCGTACGCCGTCTACGAGCTCGGGTGTATTCTCCTCGCAAAACACGAGGTCGGTCTGCTGCGCGCAAACGGCATTTTTACTCATCCACATTTTCATTTTGGATTGTATCGAGGGGAACACATACTCAGGGATAATCTGGTCTTCTTTTCAGACTCTGGGAAAGGGGAGATCGTTGCTACTTCAAGCCAAGGTAAAGTATTTGGAGAGCAATTGGCTCAATTAGAAGTCATGTGAATTTCCCGGATAACTATGTAATTGTATTATATATTAGATAGATGACCAGTCACATAATATATCTATATGTCTGTCTGTTTTAGGAGGATTTTACAGGCTACGACTTTGAGAACAGGCTTCATGTGCGCATCCATTCAGCCCTGGCTTCGTTAAAGGAAGTAGTGCCTCAGTGACTCCAGGAAGGGAAGCTACACTGTGTCGAGCATTGCTCATGGCTCTTTACACCACTGACGTTATAAGCCGTTCAAGATAAGTGTATGGCGTCCCTGAGCCCCGTGAGATGGTTATGAAGTGTCGTCTCTGTGCATTTTGGGATGTTAAATGAATTAAGATGAAAAATGGTTAGCCTAGCTGTGGCTAGCAAATTGAAAACCGTGATACCGGTAGAAATCAGACATGTCTTGTTAGCCAGCAAGCTACTTGTCATGTCCACTAATGTCCTCTAATGTTGACACCATGTATAGGACGCAGTTGATGGTGGAGAAAGAAAATAGCTTAAATAAACCACAGTGTGCGTTTCTCTGTTATCTATTCTGTTTCTCAGTACACCCGGTTTAAATACGATATCCTCTGGGAAGCTGGAATACGCTGTTTATTTTCAAAGCTCTTTTGCTCTGTATCCCGCCCCAGCTAGGCTCAACAGGTACCTGGCCTATTTATGAACAAGATGCACAGAGGTGAAATTGATAGCAATCCATGACTGTGGGCAGAACAACAAACAAGCATATCTCTCCAGATCTCTGACTGCTCCTGTGAGTGTTTAATTCACACCCAAATGTATTAGCTCGCTTGTAATATTTTTCTCGTTTGCTTGTGCGTTTGCAGTACTTCAGTAACGCACCCCCCCCTCCCTCCAGTGAATAATCCAGCACATACAAATAAGGTTTTCAATGAGGTTTATTTATTTCCCTTAGTAATAAAAACGTTACATTGAGTAACGAGAGACACATGTATTTGTGTTTTCACATTCTTTAAAATCCAGATGACGTTGTACCTTGAATAAAAATCAGATATAATGAGAACGACCAGGCTAATAACTATCACATTTTGAGGGATTCTTTACTGGGGGAGAGTTATATCACAAAGAGGCCACATTATTCACGATGGAAGCAAAACAACAAACTAGCACCCGTGGGAGTAGTTAAGTAACTCTACTAGTCAGATACAAGCCCTCACAGTCAGAACCTGGCTGCTGTGAGTCATTCATATTCACGTAGTTAGACATTATAGCGACTGAGGAATCCCCACACTTCACTACGCCCTGACGATGTAAAACACTGGGCATTGGTCCTGTTTATCCTGCAGGGTAAACATTATCTTTAAGGCTAGATTGAAGTCAAATATACCTGTATGTCCATTCCTGCAATTTACATAAGGTATTATAATTCAGTACGACCTGTGCTGTAAGGTTGCCATTAAAAATGTGCTGTTAAATGTCAGCCAAATACACATGTATTACTAGTTACTTAATTTTGCATTTAGTGATTCAACCTCTTGAATTGCTCCATAGTAGTAACAAGTTTATTTATTATTTATAAGTACTCATGCCGGTGTCATTTACAGTATGCTATTTTGGCCAGCAGGATAGGCTGCGGCGTTTAAACGTATGATCTTAAATTGGACAGAGAATAATATTTCTGCAATGAGAGGGATTTTAACTAACTTTTCAGCAAAGCTGTTCCTGTACATAACATACATCCTGCTCAGAGTTTTGCTTTTTTCATCAATGACCACTCATTTTGTGATGCAAGCAATATAAACAAAAGGAAGGCATCCTACAGTAATTTGCAGACACTTTGCAACATTAACTTGTGTGTTTTTCATCCCATGTTCAGGGTTGTGGACGTAAAGATTCCTAAATGGATGTAAACCGTGGTAAATGTTGGGGGGGACACTGCGATGTCAGTGCGGTGAAGTGACGTGAAGGTGAAATGTCAGGAACCCTGACATTCCCAAATTCTTTTGTCACTGAAAGAGTTTTTCCCTCCGTCATTATTTTTTGTTGAAATTGGGGTTACGTGTGCGAATGCTGGTGTCCCAGTGTGTCATTGAAGGCTACAATAAACTGTTCCCCATTAAACTCGCTAAAATGTGTGCTATATATTTATTTACCTATCAGTATCTGTTTGTTTTATTTCACATAACGTTCCACTCATTTTAGAGTTAAATAACTACTTTTTCACTCCACTATATTATCAGATTATTTATCTGTGCAAATTATATTTAAGAAATAGTGATGATAATGAAATAATCAAAATGTCCATTATATGGATTCATATGTCCTATCAATTTACACTATATGTATTATGTTTATTGTATTTATATTATATATTAAAGAGTTAATATTTAATAAACACAATACATGTAGTGTAAATTGATAGGGAATGTATAAGCATACATATATGCACCACATCAAATATATTCACAACAATCTTTAAAACCCATATCAAAATTCCAACATTTCTTTTTAGGGTTCAGGTTCTTTTTAGGTTCAACCAAAATAAATATCTTTTGCACATTTAAACACTATCCTACTCCTTCAAAAAACTAGGATATTTAAATAAACAGGATGAATCCCCCCACCAAAAGAACTATTTCGCTTTTGAGATACACCTATCCAAGTTAAAACAAAGCACTACCAGGTTGTACTTAACTATAATGTCTATATAAGTATCAACTGTTATGATGACACATGCATTGTGATAATAAAATATGATTATTATTTTAAAGCCTTGAACATAGGCAGCAGGATGTGTCCTAGCTCCTTCATCTCACTCCCATTGCTTCACGTAATCTGAGAAAACAAGCAACCTATCAAAGGTATTGATGTTGTGGAACCAGAGTGACAATTGTGACACATGGGATGACATCATGTTTATGGTCTGGGACGCGAGCTGGCTGATGGATGATGATTATTTTAAGTGTTATTGGGTCACTTTATTTTTATTTTTCTGTTTACATTTTTGTCATATTTTAATAAATCAACTTTTCAATAATTTGAACATTTCAATTAAATGGAATTTTCCAATCATATATACTTGGATTTGTAGTTGTAAAACAACTCTTCCCTGCAATGGGTTTATGGTAGTAATTGTTATAGATAATACATGTGTGCACAATGGTTCGATTCCATGCATCAGCTGGTATTTTACCAGCGACTTAAATGAGACGGCTTCAGATAAAACATCCAGCAGGTGGTGGTGTGTACTCAGAAATGGAAATGATGGAATTGTAATGCATAACATGTAGTGTAGGAAGCTTGAGGATGTTTAAAATGATCCGTAGAGAATAACCCTCAACAGGAAAATAAACGGTAAATATTGCTGCTTTGAGGTCTTTAGACTTTAATGTATAACACAGACCTTGCAATGCTGCTTCAGTAATAAAAGTAATGTGAAGAGTACTCCTCATTCTAGTGTGAATGCAGCATCACATGACTGTCATCCTGCCATGTGTTCACAATGTTGGACTTTAAATGTGTAAAGTAGCACCTTGTAGGTTGGAGGCTCTTCCACAAGGTGCTTGTGATGCACCTGCTGCAATGCAGTATTCACTTAGTCTACATGTATGGGAAATGTTTGCATTTTACCCTTATTCTGCTTATGAAGTGCACAATGTGACCTTTTCATACATTGACCCGCTCCGGTGGACCCCTACTGCCCTTGGGCCGCGGCCATGTGCGTCACCGTGCTGGGATTCCTGAGGAGAACGGCCCTCTTCTCTGGTAGAAGGACCTGACTGTCACTTTGACTGCTAAGAACCTCGGTGTGACGCTTGACAGCCAACTTTCCCTGAATCCAAACACTACAGAGACAACGCCATCCCGTAGGTACGCGGTCAACAAGATCAGGAGAGTACGACCCCTCCTCACTCAGAAGGCGGGGCAGGTACTGATTCAGGCTCTTCAGTCATCTCCCGCCTTTAATAACTCTCTCCTTGCAGGTCTCCCTGCTGCCGCCATTCGACCCCTGCCGCTCATCCAGAATGCAGCACCTCGACTGGTCTTTAACCTTCCCAAATTCTCCCACACTACCGCACTCCACAGACTGTACCTTGACTAAACACTAACAAATTGCAGCACTTAAATAGTATTGGCTCTTAAATTACTTTCTTGTTTCTTGTTCTTTGAGTTTGTATCGTTATGGTGGAAATGCACTTGTTGTATGTCGCTTTGGATAAAAGTGTCAGCTAAATGACATGTAATATAATGTAAAGAAGAGATCGATGTTGTTGGTTTTGTTGCTGTGTTTCAGCGGCCTGAGCCTCACAGAGGAGGTGGACGCAGGGCCTTTGGGGACCTGCGTGGCCCCATCGACGTCCTGAGGAGAGAGGAGGAGGGGAAAAAGGGTTAAAAGATTTGTATGTTATTGTGTAAACCTGTTTGTCAAGCATCACTGAATCAGTTAATCGAAAATGACTTGAAAAGGAGCATCTGCCCATTTATAAATAATTTAACTTTTGTAAATTTTGTAATTTATAATTTAACTTATTTTGTAATTTCTCAGGCGTTTTGTTCTGTGGTCGCTGGATGAATGATGTGTGTATGAGCTTCTGTTATTGTTCTGTATTTTAGCGTTATTAATGATTACTTCTCCCTCTACCGCCCGAGCTCCTCATGTACGAAAAAGACTGGTACGAGCTCCTTAATATAAACTCGTAATGACAATACATTGGAATTAGTCTGCAGGCCAACACTTCAACTAAAGAGTCTTGGAGACGCTGATGGTCACAGCAAACCAAGCGAGGACCCTCATTCCTGTTTTGTTTTTGGAATCACAGGGAGGGACTCTTACCGGGTCTTTGTCCTCCCTGGAGGACAACCGGAGTGCACAAAGCCAGCAGCGCACAACCGATGAGGTGTGAGGAGGCTCCAGCACCACGGCACACAACCCCCTTCAACTCCAAGTCAAGTCAAGTCAAGTTTATTTATTTAGCACATAGATTTTGAAAATTTAAGAAGCATTTGGAAAGCTCCAGACTTTATACACGAGATGCTATGATGTTGAGTTCAGTTTATTCATTAAAAAAAATGATAGATATGTAAAATGCTCCTCTGTGATAAGATGATAAATAGTTCATCCTTGTTGGAAATAACTGGGGTTGGAAATTATAGCTGCTAAAACTCAATATCCCAAAATGGAAAGTATAACACACTGCAGGAGGTGGACTGTCACTACACAAGTCATTTTCTGCAGAAAGGATTATTTATTCTTGTGTGTATACAAAACCAGTCTTGATGAGCTACTATTTGGTACTATTTAGTATTTATTTAATTCTGGAGGCAATACCCGATGATAAAAAAAACACGTTATGCCCAAATGAAAGTGATATTTAAGAAAAATATAAGCTAATTCATATAGGTTTCTGTTTGAGGCGTATAAACGGTTTCCATTAAAGCCATGTGAGCTTCTGAGGTCACCGAGCCCACTGCAGACACATTGTTAAATGACGGTCCATCGGTGATGGATACAGCGCAGTTTTTTTTTTTGCAGTTTTCTGATAATGTCGCTACACTTCATGGTCCTAAAGTATCTGTGTCGCTTTCCCCCTTCGGTAAGTTTCAGGTCATTTTAGAGTCCCCCCCCCTTGTTTAGGCTTATACATCCACCTGTTTGTGAACGACTTGAACAGAATCAGTAAAAGCGCCGAGATGAATGTATTTCCCTCTCATCCTCTCTCCTCCTCGAAAGCCGATAAAGGTGCAATCTCTCAACACTCGTGAAGCTCTCCTGTGTATTGGGAAGGAAAGAGCAACTTGAAGCTCTCACCAGAGCTTTGAGGCATAATCATGACACAATTAAGATAATTTTCCAACCAATGCTGGTGGCAAGAAAAGCAATTTTTACGCCTTGTAATCGAGTCTGGCTGTCAGATTAAGATAGCAGGTGATTTGAGGGAAATTGTCTTGGCTAACTCTTTGGAAAGGGATCCAGGTGGCCTCGGGTATCTCTTTGCCCATTGAGGTTGCCCGTAAGGTGAAGCGCTTGTGATTTTGAAAATTAAAGAAGCATTTGGAGAGGTTGGATTTGGGTTGGAGTCTCTGGGGCGTTTTGTCGTCTCACGACCTGCGTCTGCTGCCATCTGCTTCTGCATCTCGTGACTTAAAAAGGGCCCGGTGGCCCCGCTATCTTTGTCTCACTCTCCGTCTCCGTTTCCCCGGTTTCTCTTCCCCTTGCCATCCAATGACAAACTCAAAATTCAACACACACTTTGCACGCGTGCAGGTGAAAATCTGTGCAGGATGTAAGCTGCTCACTGCTGATAAATTCATTAAATATAAAAACAAATAAGAACCTCCTAAGTGAAATGCTTGCTGTCAGGTTCAAGAGAAGACTCGTTCCGACGACAACGCTTTGCCATAAATGAAAACAGTCTTCCCTCGACAATCTGCTGGAGAGAAGAATGATTTAAAAAAATTGAGGTTTTGATAAGCTAAAATGAAAGAAAACTGATTAAAGGGAAGAAAACAGTTTCCGTGCAGGTACATTGAGAGATGAATATTTTTTTTAAGCCTTGATTTAAAGAAAGGAGTTTGTCAGATCTCTACAGATATATTTTCTATGTTTTTCATTATTTTCATTTGTCTTGGTAGGAAGCCTGAATTGCCATTTTTTATCTTCAAGTATTACACCTTCATTCAAAGTAAACTCACGTTTACATAACATTCTTCGAAGACAACTGTAAAACACAGATACGTACTGCCAGGGAACACAGCGGCTCTGTGAAGCAGCCCTGACCTCTTCCCCTTTCGCACAACTCCTCTTGCTGTAATCTTACCTTCAAGTGGATTGAATTTCCGTTTTCTCCGGCGGTGAATAAACAACAACGAAGAAACATGTTTGTTTTGCGAATTCATTTCAAGTAACAATAAAGACTCTTTGTCCCTTTGTTATGACTCCTGTCAGGGTTTTATAGCCCTTGACATATGTAACATGATCCTCCCTGCCGTCAAATTCAATTGATAGTAGATTAGTTAGAGCTGCGTACACCTTTATGAATAAGTTTGCACAATCCATGGCGTTCAAAGCCCTTCCTTCACAGCAGACTTTTCCAATTATCAAGGCTGAAAAAAGCATGGTTTCTACGACTAACGTTAATGACGTTGTTACAGTGAGCCAGCAAGAACAAGCTAAGTGTCATTTATTCAGTCATTTTGATTATCTATCTACACTTTTTTCTACATCCACAATACGTCTCTTATGTTCAGGCAGGAATCTAAAGAAGAAAAATCCAGTACTGCAATCCAGCACTATTGATAAATATATTTGCCAATACTAGTTTTAAAAATAATGTTCTCCTTCTGTTTGCAGTGTCCATCCTTAAGACATGTTGTGGGTAAAGAAAGGAGGGAAAAGGAAACACTTTAAGTTGTTTTAACATAAAAATGAATCCATATCAGGTAATCCACACCCATAAAATCCTCCACAAATCTTCTTTTACTATATTCGGTGTACTGTATATGTTGTAAGTGTACCAAGAGGGGGCAGAAGTGAGTTTGTACATTGTTTTCTATGAGCGATCCCAGTAAAGATGTAAACGGATAAATCAGACAACGCAGTGGCAGTCTACTGTTTAGGTCTTGACCGGTCTTGATATCAAATTTAGACTGTTTTTTGCACAATACAAGAGAAAGATTAATCGAAGTATAGTGTATTACGGAGCAAGACACAACACCCTTCAAAAACGTCAACTCTTCTGACACTCGATTTGAGTCAAAGTCAAAATATTCTGACGTGAACATGAACAATATCGTTGAGCTGTTAACAAAAATACAAAACAGGACATTTGAAGATGCCATCTTGGACACTTAGTGACATCACCAACTTCTGAAACAGCTAATTGAACTATATTATACTAATTAACAAAGCAAATAACCGTTAAGTAGTACCCTATGATGAAAAGTGCATTTATTATTATTTGGATTTAATCATAGGAACACATGCATAAACATCAGGAGTCCGAATGCTTTTTAAAGCAGCTACATTAAGTATCTGTCTCATTTTAGCACTAAAAACACTGCCGTTACTCGTCCTCGGCCTGTTTTACACAGCGGATGTTCAGAACCGGCGTTTCTCCCTCCACTAGGTGGCATTGCTAGACTTGAATTTAACATTCTCTGAGCCGTTACAGACAGCATCGGCCAGTATGTATAAATACCTTTAAATCTTCTACAATCATCTACGATTTATCTGGACGTTGCTAAAATCAAAGGAAGAGATAAATGATTCGATGTATTTATTGAACAGGACCTTGTTTGATCAAAAAGGGCTGTCTCTTTTCCTTTCTAGTATTTGAGTGATCACTTTCCTTGTGGAGTTAAACAGCAATGTACATAAATATGCTTATTGTTATCTGCAACTCGCAATCTTAAACATCATTGATTGTGAAACAGACAATGTCCCACTCAGATACACAAATGTCGCTCCAACGGCTTTTGCTAAAGAGATATATTTAACTACCTATATTCCTATTTCATGCAGGCGTAATGAGGGCGATTGCTTACTTCCTGTGTGCCTGAATGGAACCCCAGTAGGTGAATGTTATGGCTCCGCTATTCATCTTAAACCTTCTGCAGTTTTGACATAGAAAAAAAAAAGAAAAGTGTCTTCTGGCTTGAATCTCTCATTTTATATTTTATTTTCATAAAAAAAAAAAAACGACTCCACTTGTGCGTCTGTCTGGGTCAATTTGGATTTTAAGGCCCTGGCGGTAAATGGCACAGGCGGACTGTGGAATCCATTGCAATCGAGAGCGGCAGGGCCCAATCAAATGATGAGAGGCGACGCATTCACATGCAAGTGAGCACAATGTCGCCCCCCCAGCCCTCTCCTCCCCCCACGCACAGAAAAAGGCTTGCCCATGTGAAATTTTGCTGAACTTAAAGAGTTCCATCAAAAAAAAATAGAAGGAGAAAAAAAAGAGAGGAGAAAACCATCCAATTTGGCTTCTGATTTGTCCTGCGTTGGGTTTGGCTCGGCCAAGTTGAAAATCGGTGGCCGCGTGTCAGTGCGTCCCTCGAAATCCTTCGATGTGCCACCAGCGCCACATCCTAAGGTTTTTTTTTTTGCCAGAGAATGAATAGTCCACACACCTTAAGTATTCATTGGAATGTGTCGGCGTAAAAAAGGAAGAGAGGGGAAAAGAAGGACAGACAATAATGTTAGTACTCCGTTACGGTGGCCAGTGCACGTGGCACATCCCCCCACTCCCCTAATGGCCAATGATACGATCATTAAAACCCTACATCAGACCAGCATCTATTCTATAGATTAAACACAACATGTACAAAAATATGCAGTTTCAAATTATAATAACAATGATGATATAGAACAGGTTAAATAAACTACCTATTGCTTCTTAAAAGTCTAAAAAATGAAAGCTATGTTAAGGTCAATTTTGATGTGTATACACCAAAGGGTCTTCGTTTGTTTGCCAGTGGAGTGCAAACTGCTTTGTGTTGTCACAAAATCCTGCTTGTACACAACAGCGATGTAGGTGCCAATTAACTTTCACCCCTCAGCGGACAAACTTGATAACTGCCTTCTGGTCCCCAACTGTGCATGAGCATCACACGGACTGATAGAGAGGCTTTAGTATTTGTTGATGCATTAGCAATATTGATATAATCGGTTAAAAAAAACAACCAAGAATCCTCTTTTTTTCCCTGTAAGCCCTCAACAATACTCCCAGCTAAGCTTAAACAGCATAGAGCATAGAGACCAACAGGAACTTTCCAGCTGTTTTTGTGAAATGAGCAATGAACAATATAATTATGAGAGCACACTCTCATAAGTGGCCGCGGAGGCTGTTTGTGTCTTAAGTCTTATCATTTCAGACAGTATTTATTAAAATACACAATGCATCGCTGTTATTTAGTGGGTGAATCCAAACGACCCCTTTTATCAAAGCCATCCAGTGATAGAAACTAAGCAGATGAGGCAGCGGTGAGCCAGGGGGGTTGTTTCAGAAAATACGGGTTAAACAGCAATGGATCCCTCACTAGGAGTTGTTTTTTTTTTTTTTTTTTCGGATAAAAGCAAAATGTGGAGTAACAAAAGAAAACAGCGACCTTCGTGGTGAGTCAAAATGGCCTCATGTTCCTGCACGCTCCGACCCGCAGCTCGGCCGTGTCTTCACGCTAACCGCGCCACTACCGATGTGCAGAGGAGATCGCACATCAGGGCGTCGCCCTCTGAAGCTCAGAATTTACATCTTTGTTTGCTTGTCATCAAACATTAACACCTTTTAGGGATAGTAAGCTACGAGCTAACTTTGAGTTACATTGATAAAAGTATTTAGCAAAGGTTAGATACTAGGTTACCATGTCAAATATAATCTTGTTCAAATGTTGTCTTTGAAAAGAAACCAGAATTATAAAGTTGTTTGCAACAGCAATATAAACTATATATTAAATAGAGGATTTAGTTTACATTTTTGTTCAGAGGGGAGGCGATGTATCTGCACGTCTGAGGTTTGTTAACCATAAAACTTCACAGGTAAACTTTAGTCCAGCGGGTCACGAACCGCATCGGATCACCTGAGCGCCACCGGTGTGCATCACAGCCATTCGCACCACTCCAACCCTCGGCATTCTGGGATAACGCGTGTGTGCCTCCACCTCCCCTTTCTCGCCACAAGGTTCATGGTGGATGGAGACGAAAAATGACTGCGGGGAAGGGGATTTGGCCGAGGCGCTTTGGCACAATGACATTGTCTGAAGCACAGCCTCCTCGGCGTGCCGCGCCTCAGCGACAGCCCTTTTAGTATTTCCTGTCAAACCGAGCATTGTTGCTCTTAGCTCACCTTAAGTGTCTAGACAGTGGTTTTCCTGCTCCGTTGGTTCTCTTGGATTGAGGCCAAATCTTCACTCTTGGAGGCGATAAGAGTCTTATCTTGCTGTTAGAGGGGCTGGAGACTGGAGCAGAGCTCAAGTGAGTGTCACTCAGGTGGGAGTGTGGGCACCGCTACGAGCAGCGGGGATAGTCAGCCGGCTTACGGTACCCACAAGGAGAGACGCCAACGCTGCACCTGCACATATTCACGTTGCCTCATTCCTCCTTTCAAGATTGAGCTGAGATCAGAAGCCGAAACTGAATGGGATAAAACAACTGAAAACCAACAGTTGAGTGGTAATTTCTCTACACACAGAGAGTGCAGGCAACATTTCATCAATGCTCATCATTGTTTCAGGTCAATTTGCATCACAAAACCATTGCACAACGCGCAAAAGGCATGCAAAGGTGTACGAGTACACAAAAGTCGAGAAAAACTTTTCCCAAACAATTCCCAAACCGGCGCTTTCAATAGGAGCTCCTTACTTTCTCGCGCCACAATGGTAAATTATGAAATTGGGGTCACCCGTTGACGCACAATGTGCAGCCAACGTTCTCCTCGACAAAGTGCAAGAGGGTAATTCAACGGCCATTCAAACGCTTCCCTTTATGCTTGTTTTTTTTTCCGCCAGAAAATGTTTGTAGTGAAAAGTCCAAGGTCCCTCAAGTAAAAAAAAAAATCCATCTGCAGATGTGTGTGTGTGCCGGTCCTTGTTTGAAGTCCATTGTGGCTGTATTCCCTCAGCCAGGTAACACAAGAATGCTGCTTTTATTCTCCGCACAGTTGATCCACAATATTGGCAAATGGTCCTTAATTCCCCTCCATGCAAGGTAACTCTCCAGCTAGAAGTAGTTCAGACTCTTTTCTTCTGCACTGTGAATGGCGGGCCTGTGTTGCGAAATGAAAGGGAGTCAATAGAAGTGGACGATTTATTCAAGGGAGAAAGAAAAAAAAAAGCATTAAGACTTTGGAATGAGAAGCATCGCTGTATTCTTTTTGCGAAGGACATGTTATTTTCCACAACAGAAGGCTGCTCAGTTCATTCTGCGCCGCACAAAAGGAAATTAAATTTATAAGGGGTCGATAAAAAAAAAAGAGAAGTGTGTCTGAATTCATAGATCGGCCTCATGTTACTGCGGTGATTTTGAAGCAGAAAGCCACGTGGTTGATTGTTAGCCTTTCACAACATAAGCCTATGTCCATTTGTTGTTGTTGTTTAAAAGGCAGAGATTTTTTTTTATTATTTAAAATCTCTAAATAAGGAATGATAAATGGACAAACCAGGCGTAATGACCTGTTCGAGCGGAGAGTTTCTCTAGATTTCGCCTCACATTGTAACAATGAATCCTGTTTTCAGGTTTCTTTTGGCTCCTTGGATTCTTTTTTTTTTTTTTGCCGTGTGGGTTGTATAATCACGCTGTTTTGATGCTTCAGTCGCTATGACATTTGATGGCGCCGGCTGTCAGGCCTTGTCTTGGATTAAGGGCAGCATCAGGCAGACATATGTCCTTTCAGCTTTTGTATTGGTTGCTTTTTTTGTATCTGGGCAAAATATAATTTTTATCTCGCTTCATTCAGAATGACAGTTCCTCAAAATCGGTCCACACCAAGGGATATTCATTACTTTTTGTAGACCTGCCTGGGTAACCCAACAACTTTCCATCTCCCTTCATCTCTCATCTATTTCACTCTCTCAGAAAGCCTGGTATTTTTTTTCTTCCTGCTTTACTTTCCTGTGACCTTCCTGTCTAAATTGCTTGGCTAGTGTTATTCACAGTTTGAGATTTACAGAGAATAATATTGCACCGCAGGATTTCCCACACTCTCAGGTGCCCAATAACTTGTGACAGAATTCCTGTGACCTGGTTGTCTGTATTTTCACAGCTTAAGGTCGAGGTGATGGTTGGGAGAGAGGGGAACAAAACGCTTAACCTGTCAAGCCCAGCTAAAAAAAACCCCGGCATACTTGGCTCACAGGTGCCGATTCATTCGTTGAAGAAAGTACGATGACAAAAAAAACAACTAATGTAAGCATTTTTTTTTTGCAGCTTTCAGAAGTGCACCAGGGATGCCAAAAACCAGTGAAAGCTGGCCACGTGCGTATTTCGTGTTGGCTCCACAGGGGCCACAGGAGAACACAGGGATGAGGGGGTCAGGAGAATGGAGCTGCCGCACTTGCAAAAGGTGGAGTATAATCATCAGCAAAATGGGAGGTGTAAAAGCCTATTTTTTCCCCTTTTTCTTTCTTACATTATTTAAGACTGTGTGCTTATCTCTTGTCACACACCACGTATTAAAGGGAATGTGCACAAGTAGACCTTACTCAAGTTTCTTCCCCTTTGGCTTGAAAAGAGGCTTTCACATTGTCCCCCTCATTTGTGGCACATAATAGTGTCTGGAACTCTCTGTGGTCCATTGTCAACTCCAGGACTGGTTGTCCATTTGGAGCATCTAAAATACTGGGAGGGCTTTAATCTTTCTTCATTATTTTCCAATTTTGGATAAATGTGCTCATAATACCCCCCTCCTCTTCTAAATGAAACTCTTTTGACCCTCTCTTCATCCTTTTTTTTTTTTTTTCTTCCCTTCGCCACACTTTTTCGGCTCGCTTTCATCTTTTGCACAGGACAAATAAGTAGTCCAAGTGTGCGGTCCCAAATGTGGAGATAGAAGGATAATTGAGTCAATGAAGACCGGGGGCAGGGTGAGAGCATTGTTCGGGCTTCTTCAGGAGGCGCTTGGTCCAATATCAATGTGCATATTAACATATTTTTGTTATTTGGCATAACAGCGAGAATTGACCCGGGAGGGGCCCACTCCCCAAAAACTGTGATTGTGTGGACAGTTAACGGGAACATTTAGGGGTCGCCCGGCGACCGCCCGCTTCCTGCAGCGTTTTCCTCACAGAGCTGCATCTCATAATGCGAATGGCAAATCACTGCGCAATTTATTTTGGTATCCGAGAGGAAAAATTGAAGAAGTATGACCGCTCTAATTCTGCACCAGACTACATCTATGATATGGAAATTTTGAACATTTGCGACATGCGGGGCAGAAATGGGCCATGTGAAATATCAATGTGCCTTGATTTGACCCCCAGACAATCATGTCTGACTGTGACGGATGTGATTGGCTGTGAACGTGGTTGGGGCCCTTACTGCTGCTCACCAGCACTTAGAACAACTAAGAAATGAAGCCCCCCGAGCGAGCGACGCCGCCGACGCAGCCAATGCACCTTTCAGTTACGGGACAGCATTTATCAGCAAACAAGGACCTTTGTGGAATTGTTGATGGTGTGATTTTACATGCTTCAATATATACAGTAAATGTATGAATGAATGGTTGCAGTGATGAGTTATTTCAATCAAAATGAAATAAGAGTTTGCCACAAGCTCGTGCTGTTCCACTTCCTGGAATGATGTTTTTGGAAATCGGCCCCCGCAAACCGACCGCCAGACGCCCATTTCACGGCTAACGTCATAACCCTGTCGAAATGGTCATGCTGTGTTTCACTGTGACACACACACATGTTGCATTTTCACATCAGTTGTGCATGATGAAAGCTATTTTCAGACAACACCAAACATGCTTTAACCCAATGCGATGACAATTTTTATTAGGAAATTGGAATTACTTTATGAGGTGTGAAAAATTGACAAGTTCAGAGAATTAATATAGAAGCAAAGGCCTTTTGCGTACAGCTGTCCGGGAACAACGTTTTAATTGAGCTCGCTGTATGAGGTCACTCTCACTGTGCCTTAGTTAGTGCAGGAGAGCGCGTTCCAGTGATCAGGTCTGGAACAGTACTGTTGCTGTAGTTAGCGTGGTTAGGAATGTTAGCTGAAAGCCGGTTTTTGTTTTTGTTTTGAATGCCGGTTATTTTACTCTTCCTTCATTTTTAAACTAACCCACATCCTTAGACTACTATCCCATGGTGTTATATTTTATCTCTTGCATTACGTCGTCTGTTGTCATGCACCAACCGCCAAGTCAAATTCCTTGCATGTCTGACATACTATGGCAATAAATGCTTTTGGGTTCTGACACAATTGCCGCTCTTCTGAATTCCTTTATTTACTCCAGGAACTTGATGATAGACACCAGTCTCTGTCCTTTAATGTAATCTATAATATGCACAGTAAGTGAGTTAAATACTGTCTGAGAACATAGTACGGCCTGCCGCTTCTCTTACACTCCCATCAGATACGTAATCTGAGTCATGTTTCTTCTGCTGTGCATTGCTGTACAGTTTAACAATGGAATTGAATAACTTGTTATCACTACCCAAAAGGGCCAAAAAAAAGGCAAAAAACGGACTAGATCAAGAACATGGAACGAGGATGGAAGATGGAGGATGGAGGATGAGGGATGGGGGATGGAGGATGGAGGATGGAAGACGGAGGATGGAGGATGGAGGATGGAGGATGGAGGATGAGGGATGGGGGACGGAGGATGGAGGACGGAGGACGGAGGTTGGAGGGCGGAGGACGGAGGATGGAGGATGAGGGACGGGGGATGGGGGATGGGGGATGGAGGATGGAGGATGAGGGATGGAGGATGGAGGATGAGGGATGGAGGATGAGGGATGGGGGAAGGGGGATGGAGGATGGAGGATGGAAGACGGAGGATGGAGGATAAGGGATGAAGGATGGAGGATGGAGGATGAAGGATGGAGGATGAAGGATGGAGGATGGAGGATGGAGGATGAAGGATGAAGGATGGAGGATGAGCGATGGGGGATTGGGGATGGAGGATGGAGGATGAGGGATGGAGGATGGAGTATGGAGGATGAGGGATGGAGGATGGAGGATGAGGGATGGGGGATGGAGGGATGGAGGATGGAGGACGGAAGACGGAGGATGAGGGATGGGGGACGGAGGACGGAGGATGGAGGATGGGGGATGAGGGATGAGGGATGGATCATGGAGGATGGAGGATGGGGGATGAGGAATGGGGGATGGAGGATGGAGGATGGGGGATGAGCGATGGAGGATGGAGGATGGAGGATGGAGGATGGAGGATGGAGGATGGAGGATGAGGGATGGGGGATGGAGGATGGAGGATGAGGGATGGGGGACGGAGGACGGAGGATGGAGGATGGAGGATGGAGGATGGATAAGGACGTTCGACTTCCAACGGGACATTCAACAATGACACGACAAGGGACAAGAGACAAGAGACACGCATGGCTATAATACATAGGGGAGGTGCAGGTTATTGGACACAGGTGGAAACAATCGACACAACAGACAATCACAAGGAAAGGCAGCACAAGGCAGGAAGTTACCCCAAGGACACAAGTGACATGAGACTACAAAACAAAACAGGAAATTAACCCAAACCGTGACAAACACTGAATGTTTACATGAAGAGTAACAGATCAATCAGTTGAGGGTGTTATTTACTGCCTCTTCTGTATTGTGTAAGTATTCTGAGTTTGATTGGTACATAATTGTCTCCGCTGTCTTCATCAGCTGGCCGTGTGTGACTCTAAGCTCCCTCTTCCTCCGCCGTATGCCAGTAAATTCCGACCACCATTCTCAGCATCGGAATCAGAATCAGATCCAGCTTCATTGGCCTTGACTTCAGTTTGGCCTTTTCTCTGCACATACTGTACAGACAGTTGAAGCAGTTCAGGTGCAAAATGAGGATGATTGTTCATGAGGGAGATGGGCTGTGGAAAGAAACTGTCTTTGTGTCTGTTGGTTTTGGTGTACAGGCGCTCTGTGGCGCTTACCGGAGGGGAGGAGTCTGAAAGGTCCTCCAAAGACTCACAATAAGTGCATTCAACTAAGAGGGTACAAAACCGGAACAACAAGAATCAAGAAAGTACAATTTCTTCGAGAAAGTATGGAGTAAAAAAACTACATTTAAAATTGCATTAATTTGAATGGGCAACAGAGGGTGACACCTTTTGTTTGCAAAAGTGAGTCTGGCTGTTATTCGATGAGAAAAGTTTTATTACCTCAGATATATTCTTTTGCTCTTAGTTATTTTTCTTCCATCACAATGCAACATGAATGGCAAATCTCTGTTGAAAGAAGGAGGGCTATTTGACATTATCAGCTACCACCCACTAGGCCGTTTTTTTTGTAGCCTTTTGCTAACCGGGTGGAGTACAGCACGGCATACCTGCTTTGCGGTGTATTTGACCTTAAATGTAAAACATCTACTTGGTGAATATCACCCTGAAACCAGAGATACTAAAAGAAGTACCCAAATGTGATCATTTCTCACTTGTATTAAACCAGACTAGTTTTTGCAAACAAAGCCCCCTGATAGGCATTAAAAGTAATGCAATTTTAAATTGAGATTTTTACACCGCGAGGGTGCCTGTGCGTAAAATAACACAATCATAGGTTGCATACCTGCATTGACATTATAATGCGTTCAGGATCTAATTAACAAGAATTAGTATTGATGACGGAAAGTTATAATAATGTGGTCAATTTACAGTCTGTAAAAATTAGAATGTTTTTCAAGATTATGTTTTCACAGCAATATATAAGTGAGGGAATTATGACTACTCTTCTGTTTTTAACGCACTGGTATTGGATCTGTACTTGTTATTAGAACATTACTTGGTGTTCGATCAGTTCTCTGCATCAGCCATCTAAGTTCAGCTCTCAAACTCGACAGAAGACAGAAATGGTATTGAAAGATCACAGTTGATTTTATTTGTTGCCTTGTTCACATTCATGAATTCAGCCATAAACACCTTTGACTCACCGTCTGCCCTTCATGCTTCACTACCCACCAGCTTCACGCTTCAGTTTGTAGCCTAGTTTAACCACCTAAACCAAAGGAAGATAGAGGATTACGCATTCCATTCCCCTGCTCCAATTTTCTTCTTTTTTTTTTCTTCTTCCCAGCCCCTGGATTTGTGCTGACAAGTACTGCAATCAAAACCCCAAAGCAAGCTAAATATTACAATACAGAGTTAAACCCTCGCCCCCCGTGATTAGATGTGTCAGTGTTCACAGGGTCTGTGCCTGATGTACCTCAAAGGATCCTTTTCCTCTGTTCTCAGAGCTCCGGTCACAAGAAAGAATTAATACAGTTATACGGATCAGTGTTCGTTTGTAATATGTTGCATCTTCTTACAAAGCAGGAGAGAAACGGCAGGGACTAATATTTTTCCACTGGCACACGTGGCTGTCAAAAACACTTACAGACAAAATTGTTTGCGTGACACAGAAGTGCGCACAGCCTCGGTGAGACACGGGAGACAAGGTAGAAGTGATCAATATAAAATGAACATAAATAGGGATGAAATAGAAGGAAGGCTGACGGGAGGGAAGTAGAAGGAATCGGTGTTTTGAATTAAGCATTCATTGAAAAAAGAAAAAAAAGAAACCCTCAATTCCTGGGTCCTAATCTCTCGCTCCAAGCGCTGAACTGCTAAGCTCTGGTTTTGGGATGACAGGTCCCCCACCTGGACAAGCTTGGACAATGTCTCTGCTATGTCTCATTTCTGTGGGAACAGTGCTGCACAGGCGGCTAATCACGTCCGGAACCAAAGGCACCTGCCCTATCTGCCTCTACATTTGGTCGGGAATCTTTAAAGAGGCTAAACCTCACTTTCATGCTTGTCTTTTATTCACGGTAAGTGCTTATCGAAACCGAGCTGTTGCCACTGCCCCATCTTCCCTCCCACAAGCTCTGAGAATGCTTGACGTAAGTACAGCCAATCTGGGTAAATACGAATCTCTCCTTACTGTCACTGCTGGCATATTATGCCCCTGAGGGAACATTCTTTTCATAATATCATAAGCTGCTTAGCGGTGTGCTTCTATTTAAGGCATACATATTAATAGCTATAAGGAAATCATATTTGAACTGTTCCCTGCAATCAATGTCTTTGGGTTTGCTGTTATACTTTGTATAAGAAGGTGCTAATAACTTGAAGGCACTTACACTGGGCAATCTAATCCCTTTGTATGATAAAGACTCGTCTTGGCAGGAGAGTGTGGCAGATCATAGGACAAGGTGCTGCAGAGGTTTATTCCCTCAAAATCACAGAACCCCGCTCTGTCTCTCTCCCTCTCTCTCGTCGCCTCGTGTCTCTTTACCGTGGAAGTGATGCACCGATGCAAAAAGTTCTGCCATGCTGGTTTCTATCGCTGCACTCAAATTTAGGCCACGTTTGATCAGTGTTGGTTTGAAATATGGATAGGGCTTTAAAAATATTTTCTCTAATTGTTTGATGCATTACATGTGAAAAAAACTGTATTTCAGAGTTGAAGGTGACATATTCAAATGTCTATTTCCAAACCAATAGTAGAAATAATAGAAATACATAATAGAAATATATTCAGTTTACATTGATATTAAAGAGTGAAAAGTAGAAGATCTTTAAATCTGAAATGTTTAAATGCAAAAAAGAAAAAAGAAAATTTAAAATAATTTCCAAAAGTCCCTTGCTCTGCAATTAGTGTTTCGCTATGAAAATTATTTCTGTATTAATATTCAATACAGGTGAGTTGGCGTAAAATTCACATACGGATCTATCCTTGTAGAGAAACAAAGCAGCTTACATTTTTTTTTAATAAAAAGAAAATTCTAAAGTATACTGCATGTGCCAAATAATAGTAGCATTTGCACCGACTTTCTTTTATATGTGACAAGCTATTATTTTCTAGTAGCACATTAGTCTTCGTTTACAATGAGTTTGTAGCGAGGATGAAGGCCAACTTATCAGCAATTAAGTCCTCAGAGCAGTGACTCTGAGAGGTTATCACACTGGGAATTAAGATTTGTTTCTGATTTTTTTTTAAATTTTAGTTCAGTTTTCATACGTGCAGAATCAAATGGGTTCTCAGTGGAGCTTCATAGTCTGCATGAATTAAGGGATTCCAGGTTTAATCTGAAAAATTCCCTTGGGTCTATAATAATTTCTGGGATTTTTAATATTGACGCATCTGAGTTTTAATGAAACTTCATATTTTGTTTAAAAAGAAATGATCTTAAATACCGTAATTTTCATAATATGGTTAGAATACCTCATCCTGTGTCATCAGGCACAGAATAGTTCCAGTGAAGACACAGCAGCAGTTTTTCTTTTTTAAACAAAGACGTGCGTACGACGGCAAACAAATAAATCTACAACTTAAACACATTCACCATCAGAACGAAAAGCCGTCACATTTCCTCCAGATATCAGATGTCACGAGTTGACGTGATACAACTCCTTTTATCACCGCCCTTTACAAAATGCTGTTGTTAGAATGCAACGTGAAACACGCGAATGCGAACATCTTTGAATCGTGCTGCCGAGGAGCCGTGCAGGTGCGCCCTCTGGCCAGCAGGGGGTGCTGGCTCACAGGGCTTCGAGTCCGCCCAGCAGGAGGGAGAATTTGTCTGCTGCTGCTGCTGCTGGGGCACAGCTCTCTGAGCCCAGATGAGTGCTTCAATTGTGGGGATATTTTCCTCTAAGCCTGTGGTTGACAGCAACACAGTGCACTTATTTAAAGCAATTTCAAACATGTCTTGTCTGACAAGTTTTAAATCCTACTTAACACCCCGTAACAGCCACGAGTTTACTGTCAGAATTAAAGAAGAGAATTCTCAAAGGGAGAGAAATTATCACTTTCATTTTGTTCGCCGCCGTTGTTTATAAAGGACATGGCAGGGATGTTTACCTAGGGATGAATATATTATTACCGTTTTGCAACGCAGTGTTTTTCATGCCGGGGAAAAGGGCTGTTTAAAAGTTCACTGTATATTTTTAATTGCTGCCATTACAGCTGAAGGAATAAAGCAGAGCCTGAGCCGTGGTGGCTTTCAAACTGAAAGCTCACGGAGAAACACTTTCATGCTTTGTATCAAATGGCTTGTGTAAGAAGTAAAGACATACGTAATACCTATTTCTCCCCTTTGTCAAGTATCTCCACAAGAGTTTTCCTCCCCGCTCCTTTAAAAGCATAATGTGCAACAAACATGCATGTACACATCATTGCTGTTTCATCTCCCTTTCGACATCTCCAACGTCTCGGTGCTCCGGGTTGCACCTCTGTGTTTACCTCTGTTGCCGAAAGAGTTTTATTTACATTAAGACATAGGGGAACAAATGAAGGCCCGCCCCGGCAGCGGCTCATGTCGTGCCTGCAGAGACGGGCTTTTCCTGCTCAGATTCCACATCCTTTATCAGTGCCCAAAAGCAAAAAAAAAAAGCAAAAACAAATCACCAAATGTAACAATCTTCCCCCTGTCCACCTTGTGATTGCAGGTTAGGCACCGAGGTGATAAGCACACTGGTACGTGTTGTTGCTGTGTGAAAGACACCCTTTATCGGCTCATACCTCTGACTTGTGCTTAGTCTAGTCAGCCGGGGAAATACGACGGAAATCTGATAGAGGAACGGTCCCATCTCCACATCAGCGCAAGTGCACGCCTTGCAAGCCAATGTTTATGCTTCCCAGGGCCTTGTGTTCTCCGGGTGGGGGTTGTTCCAACGGAGTGTCACTGGGAGCATCTCGCCAACGAGAGGGTGTCTCCTGACCCCCCAACACAGAGCAACTACACCAGAGTGTGTGTGTGTGTGTGTGTGTGGCGTAATAAAAGCCTTTCTCAGACGTAAGGAATGTGCGTGTTTTCAAATATTCAACTATCCTGTTATAACGTGTGAACCGCGCAGGCAGAAGGGCAGATCGCTTGTGGCGTGCAAGGATTATTATTGTTCTCTGTCTCGCCAGTCGTCACAGGCGGAGGAACGGCGAGCTCGGGACGCAGTGTCTCTAATTGAGCCTCCACCTTTACTGTCTCTCTCACAAACATCCAAACACAGGACACATGATGGATGAGGTGGAGCGGGAGGAGCGTGATCTTCGGATGCAGTGTCGTGTATAAGTGTCCTCACACAAACCTGCTCACCTCTTTTTGTCTTTTCCTCCGCCTTAACTTTTCTCCAAGATTTGCCTGATTTATCTCGGTGGTGCCGGTGGTCTTCTGCACAGCTTCCCACCCGACTGCGATACCGCTTGCTCTTTCCAGGTTTTGTTAGGAGAGAGAGAATAGATATTTGTTTCCCAGCAATATTGCCACCATCAACGGCAGCATCTTGCTTGTTAGCTGTGCACAGCGAATGGGGATGCGGATAGGGGTATTTGGAGGTGGAAGAAAGGAGATGCTATCCCTGCCAAATGAGGGAAGATTCACACAGTATAATGAAGGCTGGACCCATGGCTTCACGGCTGATGTGTATCTAAAAAGGCCTGGTAAATACTGTTTCGGAACAGAAGGCTTTATCTGCAGATATACATATCCCCTGCAAGCACTAGCCCCCACATGAGGGCCAGAGCTATCTACTGGATCACTTCTATTCTTTTTTCTTCTTTTTTTATTTGAAAGGACGGAAAAAAATGTCAGACTTCATCAGTTTAACTCTTTGAGAGTTTATGCGGAATCCTTTTAGATAGAAAAATCTAAAACAAATTGTTACAAAATACTTGTCGTTAAATAGGCATTTTTACATTTGAGTTATTTCACTGACCTACAGTTCTTTTCATGGTTGTCTTTGTTGTAGCTCCACTATGCGACATAATGGTGATGCAACGCATCATGAAACTGGATCCGTTTGGATTGTAGCCCAATTTTGATTGATATTTCTAAAGATCTCTAACAAATAAAATCTTATATCTTATTCTGGTAAAACACAAAATAGAAAGCTTGCTAAATATTGTAGTGTTAAACACCACACATGGCCACACAAGCAGGCATTCCTTCGTGTTAAAGCTGACATAGTGTTAAGTGTTGTAAATTGCCGAGACGACGGTTCAAGTCTTTTAATCTTACATGTAATTTACCCTGCAGGGTTTGTAACATGTCACTGCTCCCCCTAAATGTGCCTATGTAGGTATCTCAGGTATTGTGGTCCAAAATACAACATTTTCAGTCTTATTGAAGACCTATATGAAGTATTTCAGCTAAACCACCCACATCCTTAAACCACAACGTATCGGAGCACACCAAAGTGCAGGTGTGCAGCACAGTATCGAGACAAGGACATTCAAGGCTCTCCAGGAAAAGAGGCGCCGCGCCTTTCTTATGCGCCTATGCTCAGCATCGTTGTTCCAAGGACGGATCCCATCCACGTGCACACCTCTCAAGCAGGGACACCTTCCCCTGGTCAAATGCACCGCACGCAGGACTCCCCAAAGAGCGTTTCAAAGACGCCGGTACAGTGCATGCGACCTACAGGGCCACGGACGCTTGGGAAGCCTCAGTAGAAGGCAGTGACACCCGGACATTGGAAACCTAGTGAGCCTGCAGAGTGAAGAACAACAGCTACCACACTGTGAAGAGGCCTGTGCATAAAGAGCAGTTAGATTTGAATCTCACTCAGCGCATTTTTTCTACAAATACCATTTGTAATAAGACAGAATAACGCTGCCATTAAGACTTATGGTTCATTCAGTAACTTTTCTGTCTGTATATGTGTTCTCCAAAAATGTTATTTAGGAGAGCTACTATGTATCATGCCAGTCTAACTCTGTGCACAGCTTTCCTCAGGGCTTTGCATTCATATGTCGTACAAAGGGCAGATGGAATTGAGGATTTTTGGATGGTTTGCCGGCCTGTGGCAAACAGCCCAGCCGACGGCAGGTCCGGCACCTGATGGTCAGGAGTCCCAGCTGTAGGCAACGAGATGCAAGGAGATGTGGAAATAGGCCGACATAAATAATGAGTAAGCCTGGGCAATCCCTTTTAGGCCCCGTGGAAATCACAGTATTGGTTGCAAGGAGCCAAGACCTTGCCATTCAGTGCCAAGGCCTTGGCTTAGATGGTGCAGGTCGCGTGTCCTCTGCGGAACAGATTGTTTCCTTTTCTCCTGTCACTGCAATTGAGCTATTGCGAAGGAGGAAAAAGAGAGTAGGAAAAAGGTCAACTGGTTGTGAAGCTTCTATTATCAGCAATCTTCCCCTGGCTTCCATAAGCAGCTTGTTTCTAAGCTGCAGCCTAGCCGAGCATGAAAAGAATATAATTTCAGCCAATCTCCTGGTAGCATAGGTGCACAGAAAGCCATTGTAAGGCCAGCAAAACAGTCACAATGGAGTCACCGGCCTTCCTGATAAAGATCTGCATAGGCAATGCCAGGGCAGCAATGAAGGCAATTTTTTTTTTGCTTCCTCACATTTAACTCGGCTCCCTGACTCTGACCACTGTCCCTTGTCAGAGAAAGAGATGGATAGCAGTTTTTGTTGTATATAATTAGTAGCGGTGGAGCGCAGTGAGCTGCCAGCCTCTTCACACTTTATCTGCCGGCTTAACCCTGAGCTTTGTATGCTTCTTAAACTTCCCCAACTCCATTCTCTGTAAATATGTCCGCAGGCAAGATACATGTTTGAATGGTTTTTGTTTCAGGATAATGAGGAGCTGAACAAGGTTTGCCAGGGATCCAACATTCCTGAAGGCTGTGTGCATACGGGACCAAAGACCGGAAGACAACCAATTAAACCATAACATTACTAGCGATGGAACTGAAACTGAACAATAGAAAAGATGTGTTGCCGACTTTATTGTGGTGTTTCAAATAATGAAATATTGGATATTAATCAGAACATAGACCTAGTTTAGCACATTTTCTGTTCTTTAGGCTCTTTTTGGTTTCAAATGAATACAAATGGAAGAGTCTAAATACTCCATTGCGTTCGACCAGCTAGTTGCTAACTTGGTCCTCCTGCCGCGTCTCGCGGGATCACCCTTATTTTCCTCACAAAAGACTTTGGAAATCATACTGAGGAGCAAATTGTATCATTTGTCATGAAGGAAATACCTGTTGGCACATATGGGGGCAGTAATAGCTTTAGGGAAGTGCATGTATACCAAAAAGAAAACCACAAAGTACATAGCAACCATCGTCAACTATCTTGTCCATAGTAAATACTATTTCCCATAATACATTGTAATATTTGCAGCATGTCTTGCAGCATATGCAATGATGAAAATAATTACAATACATGGTGTAGATTAATGTAAATCACCTTTGCGGTGAATCAACTTTGATTAAAATTGCCACAGTGTATTTGAGCAGAATTTGGTGTGACATTGTCCTCAGACAAGTTATCTGTTCCACTGCGAGATTAACAATGCTCATTGTTTCACGCGCTGAATCGAGTGCTGCAGTAAGGCAGTATGATCACACCTGGTGAAAGCGGGACAAAGAACGCCTGCGTAAATTGACGACGATTTATTCTATCGCGGCGCATTTTTCTCAGATTAGCTGCGCGAAGGGTAATTAAAATGTATCTGCCGTGCATTTTCCCCGTCGCAATCTGACAGGAGGGAAGGAACCTACAGCGAGCTGATGTGCAATCACAGCATCCTTTTCAATGTCAGGGTGAGAAACAAGCAATGCACCAGCGAGGTGTCTGATAGCCAGGATAACACGGAGCAAATCGAAGCAGGGCCCAATGTTTGGGTCTCATTGGGAGAAACAGTGGACGAGCAACACAACGCTGTGAAGCACATGCACACAATCTGTTTTTCAAGTGAACAATTTGCGCGTCCCACCCATTCATTGGGTTCATTTAGGACTTCTTGATTTCCCATTTGAAACTCTGTGCGAGCAGCAGCGAGATTCAACCCGAGTCTCCACCTGTGCCTCCTGTGCGCTGTAGCTGTGCGCCCCGATTGGCCCGCCCAACCTGACGAAGCAATTCGTTGATCATGCCCACATGCCATGGGGACAAAGAAGACGAGTCCACGCTGTCTTCTTCTTCTGTTGTCTTCAAGCAGCCGACATCATGATGATACTGAACATTGCTGCCTGGTTAAATGTCTGAAACCTCCTGATTCACACTTTTAATTCACGCTACATGGAGGCCGACGTAGTTTGTAGACTTTAGTTGTGTTGTACAAATTAGCATTTATCTAGTGCTAAAAACCTTTCTTTTTCAATAAGGAAAATGTGTGGATGATTCAGCGGCCTTTTGGGAAAAAATGGAATCAGTTTAATCATCAATTTAAAACGAGAATTTAGGTTTTGTTCGAGTAGAAATATCTGCACAAACTGCTTCCTTTTGTTGCTCACTTGATGAGCCGCTTTCATCGGTTTCTAATGTAAGTGACTTCCATTGGTCACTGGAAAAAATAGTAAAAAAAATATTTTTGAGCAACTTGGGGTAAGATAAACAAGCTGTAAACATACAGAAGACATTTTATTGGTATGTCCAGTGTGTTGGTTATATAGATTATCTGTGCGCTTTCTCACGTTTCTGCGTTTTTACCAGAATAACATTAACATACAACGACAGGAAGATTGTTGCTGGATATTATCAATTTAATGCAACTTGTCAAAATGAAAGAAACATTTACTCTAGCGGGAACAGCAGGTGATGAAATCTGACAGGTGGTACGATCATAACAGCAATGAGGCTGCCTGGTTGTCAATCAACAACGTTGACTTCCTGGCTTTCATCCCTCCCACCGGTCCGTCTCTGGTACCACTTTGTCACTCTCCCAACTGTTGCATGCTAGTGCATGTATCATTGTCTCGGTGTTTGACCAAACAAGGCTCAGAGCAGGCGAAAGAGATCAAACACATGATCAAAATGTAGCAACTTGAGCAAAATTATAACAACTATAAATGGATGGGACAAAATTTTACTTCTTACTGAAAACATATATAAACGCCATGAAAACCCTTCTTCATATAAGTGTCCTTTTACCTTTTGTTTTCTTGTGCTGAAGTGCTGAAGCTATCCACATTCAGTCACTAATGAACTGACTGCTAAATGGTGAATTCACTCGTTCTCATTAAATAGTTTAATTAGAATCTATTGGAAATCTGTGGGGTTTTTTCAGTTCTCTTTGCTTCTTCGTGGTGTCGCCATACAGGTGCAGGACTTTTATTATAAATCAAGGCCGCAGAGAGTCAAAAGTGACAAAAACATAATCAGCTGCCCAGGATTCAATTGGTAGATCATCATTTAGCGTTGTCTCACTGGGATTGCAATTTAACATTACTGTGCACATGACCATACCCGTACCTGCCCTGAAATCACAAACATGCACCATGTTTGCTCACACGTTTGCAGTGGGGAGGGTTTGGGTCCATGTCCTGTTTTGTTTTGTAGTGTCATGTCTTCCGTGTGCCTGGGGTAACTTCACTTCATGCCTTGTCCTGTCCTTCCCTGTGATTGTCCGCTGTGTCGATGATTGTTTCCACTTGTGTCCAATCACCTGCACCTCCCCTGTGTATTTAAGACATGTCAGTCTCTTGTCCCTTGTCGCGTCATTGTTGTTGCATGTCTGTAGGTGCCGCCTCTGGGATCCTGGTCCTGGTCCTGGTCTTCGCCGCTAGGCATTTTGACTATTAAAGTCCTTTTGTTTTGTAAACTCTGCGTCCTGCCTTTGCCTGCACACACCCCGACCCCCTTGTGACGTGCCTATCTTTAACTTGTTTCAACGGATCTTTAAAATGCCATGCAGCATTCCTAAACCTAATTTACACCCAACTAAATAAAATGCCAGCTGTGGTATTTATAGAATGTGGTGTATGGGCAGGTTATCGCTGAGACTAGGTGAGCTTTTGAAGATAACTCTCAGACAAAACATCTGGGAGGTTGTTGTGGTGTTCCAGCAGCAGGCTAGATAAAATTCTCCGGATCTGTAAAGTATCACTTCCAGCTGTTGTAAAACCCACCAGAGCTGTCTAAAGTTCAAAACACTGTATTGTCTGAGGAAAAGTTGGTTATAATAGTGGGCCCTGATTGTAGCCACAATACAGGTCGCATCTCGCCCACAATCTACCGCCAAATCAGGAAGGTGAGGTTCGCCGGGTGGTGGAGAATGTTGAGAACACATTCCCCTCTGGTCGTGCTTCGAAAAAAGAGGAATGAATATCTCGTCTATGTGTTTTGCAGCCTGAACACCTAAAGGAGCGAGAGACGGCGGGTCGACCAAACCCTGTCAGCGCTGAACCTGTTCGCTCGGTGTAAGCAGTGAGCTCTTTCACTCTTTCACTGTGAGAGCGTGTTTATGACTCACAAGTACCAACAAGTTCCACCAACAAGAACCAGGTGCTGGTTCGGAGCCAGAGCTCGTGCCGGTTCAGAGTTGGTTTAACTGAGGAGCCTCCAAAGAACCGGTTTCTTTTCCACAGGCTGAAGAGCCAGCGCAGAGCCAGGTCCTACATCACTGTTACGCGGGGGGCTGGAGGAGGTGTGGGGGGAGTAGTTTTTATTTCCTGGTGGTACGGGCCGAGCTGACCGGGCATATACGCGCCGTTAGCAGTTAAATAGCAGACCGTACAGTTTTCTTTCCGGTACGCCGTACCGGACAGTACCGGCTTACTTTCCCCGCTGCTGTTACGTCTCATCTTTCCCCGCAACGTTAGCGCGGCGGCGCCAAACACATCATCAACAATGGCAGACGTTGCTTTGCTATTGATGTTCACGGCTTTGCGGACCTACATCGGCATCCAAACACGGCGGATCCAACGTGTTCGCGCGGATCGTCTTTATTCGTAGACGGAGATTTTTAAAAATGGCGGTCACAAGTTTCTCTCGTCTCACGGTAACCCCGCCCCCAGCCGCTGACGTAAGCGGTTCTTACTTCTAGCCCAGCAATGATATGGTGCTACATAAGAACCACTTAAGCACCACTTAAGACCCACAAAGCTGGTGCTTTGGCGGTAGAAAACCAAAGAACCGATTTGGAACTAGGCTCTGGCTCCGAACTAGCACCAGCTCTGCTTTGGTGGAAAAGGGGTAAAGGACACACCGAGTGAGAAGAGCCAGTATACCGAAGGCTGGTGAATAAAAGGTAAAAAAAAGAAAATGATTCCAAATAGGCTTCATTATGGCGAGTCTCGACCCTTTCTGCCAGCAGTAAGGACAGGAACACGCGTTCACGGTATCTGGATGCTTTTTGAATAATCTCTGAAGCACTCTCAAACGACTTGTCCTTAACCGCGGCAGACGAGCGAGGTGCTATCTCACTGCTTTTGTTTTCTTCACACTTTTACCGTGTTGCAGGGTTCGCAGGGGGAGGCCACAGTTTTGTATCATGCGGCATTGTGAGAGGATCTTTTCTTTTTTTTTCTTCTTTTCTTTTGATAAACCATTTTTGCCCCTCCAGCGCAGGAAAAAGTAGCTGTGCGTTCACACAACCTGTGAAAGCAAGAGAGAGAGAGAGAGAGAGAGGCCACGTTCTCTCACATTGGCCTGTCTGGAATAGAAGAATGCTTGAATTTGCTTGAGGTAAGAAAAAGCAATGGGCATTTAATTAACCTCTCCTGCCTCCATCTGCTCACGAACAATTTTTGCCTGCGACTCCCTTTAATAGTTTAATGACCTTGCTGTCAGTAAGACTGAGAGGAGGCCCGAGTCAAGGTATGATTTAATTAAAGGAGTCAAAGCGTGCAGGACTGTATCCACGGAGTTTGGGGCACACGGGGGTTCCTGGGAGTGACGGGACTGACCTCGACATTGAGTTTGGAAATGGCAGCGAGCGGCGCGTCGTGAGCAAAGCGAGAGGAAGACATCCGGTGTGTTTGTCATCAGCGCCATGGTGTTTTTCTTTCTCCTAATCACTGTCCAGTAGTGCTGAGTTCATCCACAATATGGTGCTAGTGGCCCTTTCAGAATAGAAACTGCTTCCATATGTAAACTGACTGGATTAAATGATGGTTTGTTACAACGTCGTGAGCCCCGCCAGTGTACCAACGCAGACACTAAGCCACACTGTGAAAGCTCCCACAAACTCATATGCATTGTAACTAATTAGATTTCGCAAGTAAAATAGTTTTAATAAAACATTTTCAAAAAAAATATTTGGACTAGGTCTGAGTAGTCCGGTTGCCTTGACAACAAACATGAACTTATTCATCTGTTTGTCTGCTACGACGTTACCTCACAATTTAAAAGTGATATCGGAATATTCTAGACGTCAAAGTAAATCAAGATAGTGATACAGTTAATACGTTTTAAAAATGAGTGGCCTGCAAATGAAGTGCAGGGAGGTTGTCATGATTTAACAGTTGCATTGTTTGAAATTTGTGCCCTGGCTCGCAGCCCTTTCAACGTTGTTCATTTGTAAGCTTCTATCATAATCACATAATAACATACGGTTTACATCTGCTTAAATCTCAATTTTCTTCACTAGCACCGTTTCTGAGAATTGAGAGTTTGAAATTCAACGCGGTAGAAATGTGGGCAGCACAACATACAGCATATTGCACGCGCAGCGGCCATTTCTCCACACTCACTGTAATTTACCACCAGACCAACAGTTCATTTCGACGGCAGCTTTTTTTTTTTAACCAAAGCCTTCAGCTTTCTAATCTTTTTTTTTCTCCATTTTGTGCTTTCAGATGAGACACTGGCTCGCTGTCCTCCTTCAGCGCAGCTCAGAGAATGATGGAAGACTGCCATGGTCACCTGTGACAGCTCAGCCGACTGTCACGCGCGGTACCGGTCCACTGATGAGAGTGAAATGACTTCATAATAGTAGGGGTGTTCCTGGGTTTATACAACGATACGATAATCCTCTTTTCACACAATGATGATAATGATCATTATTATGGCAGGGGAGTAGGGGGCGAGGAAACGGCTCGGAATGGAGAATTTGCGGCATAATCCTTCTGCCTTCAAAGGTTAAATACGGATTTGAATACTATGATCCCCCCACTCTGAAAACGATAGTAGCGCATTTGAAGCAAATGTGCCCATTGTGCACTTTACCTCGCGGAGGAGCGGTGTGAGTGCCACACTCCACCAAAGAAGGTCGCCACGTGGTGAAAAAAGAAATAATGCATTACGAAGAATGACTGACTTGAAGGAGTCCCGTGTTGGAGGCCTGGTGGTAAGTTTAATTGGGGCTGCTGTAGCCTAAAGGTGCAGCGGAGCAGCTTTGGACCAGAATCACCAGAGCAGAGAAATGTGGGGAGTGTGTGAACGTGTAATGCTTTTCTGCTCCCTTAATGTTGCCCTACAGTGCCATCGTGTTTCCCTTCAAATCTCGCTCAACCCCAGCTGCTCTGGCGGATTATGGCTCTACTGCAAACAACAGGAGAGTGGGATGAGTTAGCTCCAAGTGCAATGGATGCCCAGTTACATCCAGTGTTGAAGTGTGAATTTGTGTAGCTTTGTATATATCTGTGTCGATATGTGTTTAGGAACAATACAGGTCTGGTCCATACAGGTGGAACACAAAGCGTGTACACACACACACACACACACACACACACACACACACACACACACAAGTTCAAATTAAAATTGAATGTAATCAAATGAAATACAAAGCCAAAGCTATTTGTCACTGCAAGGGCATCCACGTTTTATCTCTTTGTCAAAACAAGTTACATGATTACAAGCACCAGCAACATTTATAAATCTCTGTTCTTTTGTTTTAGAAGATTGACGTTCATGATGCTTGTTGATGTTTATAAGAAGCAGTACATGTTAGTACACGTTAGTTCTTTCCTCCATTTCTTTGTCGCCGCCAATCAGTTCATGGGAGCTTTTAACCCGCCCCCAATGCCCTCATTGGTTAAGACGCTTGAAAGACTCATCGCACCGTCACTGTGACCCATGGCACGTCTGCATGTATACCAAGAACCAGACAGTCTTCTAAATTAATAATTAAATTCTGTATATATTGTATATATTCTGTATATACACACATTTTGTGCCCAAATGCATCGGCCGATATGTCGTGGGCCCATCCAGTACTTGTCCAGTCAAACAAGTTCTATATGTTCTTTATGATCTGATTTATACAGTTGTGAAATCATGTAATGCTAATTCTGTATTTATTTAAATTTTCCACCGAAAACTGATTGGTTGCTCACCATGTAGCATGATCAGAGAAACAAAGAGCCGTGCTGAACAGGCATCGGGCAGCGAGTGACAGTTGTTGTTGGTCCCGTGTAGCCTAATTGATGTTTCCCATGTTGTCCATTATATTTCAGCGTGTAAGCCCTAGATCAAAAGTCAGAGGATCTCTACAGTCCTGAGGATTTATCCTCTGGGTACCATGACTGTCTGCCAGAAATGTAAGAGCACAGAGGCTCGTGCTAAGTCTAATCTCCAAGACTTCTAAGAGTCTAAAAAGTGTGTATGACAGCTGAAGAAGCTGAGGAAAATCGTTTTAATGTTTATACCTCTGACCTCATTCTGCAAGACAGATGTGCGTGGCTGGATTAAGTCAGAAGTGTGCTCACTAGCACCTGTAACCTCACCCAGCAGTGATGTCACCGTCACCGTCACCCGCCCACTGCACTTCTACGTCACAGAGACAAAGTGACAGTTTGAACCGCTGAAGGGCTTTAAAAACAAGAACTTCAGCTTTGGTTTTGTCGCTTTATTACACAAACATACAAACAGTAATCACGATCTTTGCAGCCTGCACATTTTATTTTTATTTGTTACAAATTATATTGAGGCTTAATGCAGTCTGGCTGCATTGTCAGTTTCACAGAGAATTCCATCATATTGAAACTCAATAATGTTATAATAATTTAGAGACCCTGAACATCGACGTACTTCATCTCTTATTTGCATTACCAACTACAATTGATTTTATAATGAATGTAATACTGTGGGGGCAAACTGCTAATTAAATTATGCTCATTTAAAAAGAAGGTTGATCCATTATGAGTCAGGAAGATTTGGATATTTTAAGACATTTATCAGAGAATTGTTTTTGATTTCTGTAATAAGGTGGCAGAATTCAAACGTCAGCTACGCGCTGTCTACACCAGGAAAACAGTTGACTTTTGTAATCTTGCAAACTCGTTGAACATCCGATCATTTCCCAAAGTGCCTCCGGTCAATGAACTTTGGGCGCTCGGGTTATTCGTGTGAATGCAGTGTTTTGGCTGCATCTTGACGTCTTTGTTAAAAACTGCCCTTGTGTTCTTTCTTTTAAAATATTGGTAACAAAAAGAAAGCTGCCGAATCGAAGAAACATTGAAAATGATTTCGCTGCAGTTGGGGAAAGCGAAAGATTAGACGCCACTTCAGTTGAAAGAGTGCTCAGTCCAAACAAAGGGAGTGGATGCTGCACTTATTATGAAACCAAAAGAAAAGTTTGTATTGCAAACAAAGAGAAACTATTTGGTAAAAAAAAAAAAGAACAGGAAATCCAACTCAAGTGCAAACCTTTTTGTTTTTATTTTGTCCACCTGGGCAAAGGGCTTCATACCCAGAGTTTATGTCGATGTAAGAGAACCGATCTGACCTACAGCAACAACAGCTGGCCGCTAACCTGCAAAGTTCAGTCAAGAAAGGATCAGGTTTTTTAACCACTGTCAATGATATTGATCATTGGAAACGGCTGTGGGCTGCGGGCGTCTTTAGGGGTGACACGGCCAACATCACGTTGGTACTGGGGAAGGAAATTGCTTGTAATGGTGGGAATGTTGTAACAAAAAGGCTAATGTACTTAAAACATGTCAGTAATATTCTCTTTGCCGATATAAGGCTTTTTGTCTCGCGCTGCCATATATTTTTATATAATTGCACGATGGTGTTTAATCTAAACAATAATTCCTCCTTTGTGATTTTATGCAAAATCCCAACTTGATATTTGAAATATTAAACAAGCCAATGTCGAGGGTTTTGGAATATTGACAGGACGTGAGCGATGCGCTGCCTTCAGACCATGCCGTGCGCATTTGCATGACGCTGCACATGTGTGCACATGTTGGACCCGTGCATGCATGTGCGTGCGCGACGCAGCGAGGAGTGCACTAGGGGCCTGTGTAGTTTGTGCCAAATTTCAAACATGATTTACATTCCCAATGTAATGTATTAAAACGTTGACAGGGCAAAAGGGATTCACTAGATGCTGCATTAGAAACTCAATTTCTGTGATGAATTGCCTGAAGCCAATGAATTACAAACTGCTCCCTACCACCTTCCCCGGCTGCTCTCCCCCTCCCCTCCCCTCCCGTGGCTCAGAACTTTCTTCTTTTTTATTTTTTTTGTGAGTGTCAAAATCTTCTTAAACCTCTCTCTTAATCTGATCTGCTGAATGTGAGAGGGTGAAAGGATTTTCAGACTAAAAAAGCATTCATTTTCCGTCTTGTTGTGCATTGCCTTTTTCCCCCAAGTGCTGGGTCAGTAATATTCAAAAGTTGCTGCTTTGCTCTTCCGTCTCCCCGGCCCCACTCCGCTTGTCTCGGGGCTTATGGATGTCCTCTCCACACCTACTCTTTCCTCATTATGTGTGACTGCTGAAAAGCTGCCGGTGCACTAAACTAACTGTGAGCATTATTAACTAAGTAGTGCAGATTGATGGCGACACATATTCATATAGGGTGCGATCCCGTGTGATATACACACCCTACATACACAGAGTGACATGATGAATGAAACCTCTGTGGTGATCAGTCAGTGGTGCTAAGAAGGAATGGCAGTGTGCAAAACAATGTTTTATGGGGATACAGTTCCATATGCATGAAACCAGGGAGTTTTGACGCTAATGATTATTTAATTTGTTAGACACCCAAATCACACAGTTTCTGAACCCGAAATACAAAATACATCTGTTTGCAGGATTAAAATAGTTTCAAGCCAAGTAAATTACGCCCAACTGCAGGGGTAGTTATTCACGTGTTCTGTTGATTTCTTCCGAATTCACAAAAATGTTTCAATAGATGTTGCCACGTTTGCATATTTGATCAACAAAAAATGGTTGTTTTAATGTCATTGTATGTCATCAAGTTCAATCATGTATTTAAAACACTAGTTTGGTTTTTACTGTCTTCCAAATGCCTCAAATTGAACAAGACCATTTGTTTAAAGACTCCTTTGTCAAACCCGACAGAAATGAAAAATAACTATTGAGGGAAAAAATATACATCCAAATTTCCCTCTGTATGAACCTTTAATGTCTCAACAAAATGAGACATCAACTCTATCCGACGTCCACGTTGCTGTTTGAAAATGTATTTGAGGTTGGCACAAAATTAATAATAGTAATAATTAGTCTCATTTGTATCTCTTAATATTCATAAACTTGAGAAACAAACAATAAAGTGTTTTCATTCAGCTGATTCACCAGAGAAGTCCCGTGGTGTTATCAGTCAGTGTTCTGAGACGATACATGGAGGCTCTCACAGATGCCGTAATCTACAACGTGTGGCGCAAGAACATGTCTTACAAGAAAGCTTAAAAGCTCATTTTGCATAAGATTTTAAAGGAATACCGTGCTGGAAGTACACTCGAAGCCATTTGAAGTGTAGTCCAACTGCAGCATTCCAGTCTGCGTCCCGTCCAGACTTCCTGTGTGGAAGCTTGTCTCATCTTCCTTTCCTCTCCTTGCCTCCTCCCTTCTTTTTCCTCATCTTACACGGTTGTAGCTTGTTGATGTGTAAAACATCTTCTTCCCGATGCTGCCGGCAGAAATTCCATGTGAGAAGCTCATTTAGGCCGCACTTTGACTCTCACAAACCCACTGAATAAAACCTATTTTGAGGCAAACTACATCACAAACACAGATAAAATGAATGTCGTATTGGTTAAAAATACGTTATGAAAGGACCTTGAGACTCCCAGGTTGAGAACTTCGCACCTCGGAAAACTAAACGTATCGCCTCTGGATTTATTTTTGAAGTCTCATCCGCCGAAAATCGGATAATAAAACCATAAACGTTGAATGGAGAGCTAGAAGATTCACACAATAAATAACGCGAGGAGGCAAAGTAGTGTCTGATTCATTGTTCTTCGGGTTCATGTTTTCATGTGGATGACGGTGCCGGCCTTGTGTGATTGCGCCTCTCTCCTCATTGTTGTTGTTGATTTACAGCACCGGCACAATGGCGGAATGGGAGTTTGGCGTCGCTGCTTGAGAGGAGGCTTTTCTGAGTAACGCGAGCACAGTCTTTTGTTTGCGGCCTTGATTGCGAGGAGCAGCGATGCCTCGGAGCTGTCATCCCAATAAAGAAAGCCCCAATGTACGGCGTTAGCACCAGCATCCAATCAAAAGAGAGAGAGAGGGGAGGGAGGGGGGAGGGGGGGGACGGACAGATTTAGTTCACTGCTGTTTTTGCTTTTCACACAGAAAAGGCCATGCATTAATGGAGATCCAAATGCTCCAGCATTACCACAGGATGATAATGTAAATTCAAGTTAATATTGCTTCAATGTGTGTGTGACAGTTTGCCATAATGCGCTCTTACTGGATTAGTCATTCATTAAACAGGTTTGCCATGCAAAGCCACTGTCAGATTTTTGTCAAGGAGGACAGGAGAAGGAGAGAGGAAACAGTGCCAGCACTGGCTCTTACAATTAAATTCGGCAGCGTGATTACGGTGACCAGTTTAATCTGGAGCATGTGAGTTCCTCTGTGGATCTGGAGCAACAATTCTTTGCAATAATAGAGCGAAAAGACAGGCCAAACAAAAGGTGGTATTAAAGCGCTCTGTTTGGTGTTAAAAGGAGCTGGGAAAGCATTGTCGGGCAAATGATGTTGTTTCACATTAGATGGTTTAGAAATAACAACATCTATTTATAAGATCCTTTCTACTCAGCAGACCGTGCGGCGCTTCATAGTGTGACACACGAGAAAAGGATGGAGTGCTTTTGTGTTCCACTGTGCAGACGTCTAACAGAGATTCATAGCTTTTGTCTCCAACATGCATTTGTTGTGCTGAAATATTTAGTAGCCTGCGCACGCTTGATACACAACGTTCATCTCTCACCGTTACCGACCGAAAGTATTTTGATATAAATGTTTTATGTGGCCGTGGCTTGGCTGCATTACATGCTAACAGTCCCAGCCGGTACTCCCATATGGCTCCTTTTGTTTTACCAATGTTCAAGTTCCAAAAGGAACCAGGAGGTATTCATGAAAGAAAATCTTGCCTTAAATTTTAGGAAATTAAACGTTAATTAGACGTTAGAAACAAACTCAACGTTTTAACTTCCCGAAAATGCTCCAGTTGCTGCACAGTTCTTACTAAACTTTTTTCATCTTTCCAGCTGTTAATAAAGTGTAATAAAGCTCATTTTTTTGTGAATCCTGACGTCATAAAATATCCATGTACTTTCCTGATTGTATTGATGTATTTTTTGTTAAATCTCTTAACCTGAAACACATGAAGTCAAACAGTCTTACTTACGACCATCTTCCATGTACATTCATTTCCATCCCCCCAAAATGTCTGTTTTTGCTGAATGAGAGAAATGCAACACTCACTCTGCACTGCGTTGACCTCAGCTTTCCCCCCCCGGAGGCAGCGACGCCCGTGGGCTCAAATGCTGATCTTCCCAAGAAGTTTAATTTTGACACAAAGCGCGGTCAGCGTAATCTCTGAACCGCCGCGTTAGTCTGAAAGCAAACACCCTCCACGCAGCGTGAAGCCTTCGAATCAAACCAGATTACTGGTCTGATTTCAGCCTCTTTATCTGACGACTTCACACACAGCAGCGTGGCAGTACTACCCACAAACACACACACACAGTATCTTAAAGGATACAAATCACAGATAAAAAGTAAAGATCAAGGCGTCTGCAATGCATTATCATGACACTAAATGTAGCTCAGGCTTTTTTCTCGGCGATAATAAACGGCACAGACGCAAATATTTCACTGTTTTTAAGACAACATGCAGTTTTATGACGCAATCTGAGCTAGATGAGTTCTAAGAATTACTAATACAATAAAGATGTTTGGGAATATTTCCATTTTAAACATGAACTGCACGATATTTGTGAGTTCTTTTTACACATTTATTTCCAAGCTGTAAAGGGCCACTAAACTCCATCACACTCGCTGGCTGATTGGGCAACACGTGCTACACATCAAAAATAAATGAGGCATTAGGTATCGGTTAACATTTAAAAAAAAGAAACGTATAGATGAAACTATCCTGCAACATTTAGCTAAACTCAACTGGCCATAACATTAAAAGGCTGCTCACACGAACAAAAGGAATCGTTTCAGCAGAACTACAAATAGCGTCTTAAAAAAGACATTACCCATGATGCAACCGGACTGCCGACAGTCGAGTTTGAGATTGGGTGTGGTTGTGGGGTGGGAATGCGCTGATGCAGAGTTGCTGGCCTGCAGCAGCGATGAGCAGCCACAGTGAGCTCACATCTGTTTGACTCCACGAGCCTCGATTCAAACTCGTAAGTCTTCAGCCGCGACACGGATTCAGGTGACATCACCCGAGGACGCTTATCAGATTTAGTGCCGCTCCACCTGGAACCACAGGCGGCTTTATACAGCGCAACGTTTTGTCCCCCAAATATCTAGTAGTACACCACATGACCTGTAAACCCCTTAAAATCACTGATAAAACAACCTCCATTCATATAATGTAAATACTAAATTCTGTGGGTTCGTCAGTAAGGGTGATTTAAATTTCACCCATTGTTTGTATAAAGACATGTATTATAGTGGCTAAAAGTAATTCATCACTCCTTACTTGTTTTTGTACAACGAAGTAATCCAACTTCTCCCTCAATTCTTGTTTTGTCCAATTTTAATAAATATTAAAACCAAAGGCTTATTGGTCACGTTTGCATTCATGTGTGGCCCAAACACTCCTTTACACAGTAACTATTCATATCAGATGCAGGTTGTTTTGGGTGGTTTTCTGTAAGAAGGAACTGCCGAATCATTTATTTGAAAGAAATAACAAGCTTCGATGCACCAGCTTGGATAAAAAACGCCAGGCGGTACTATAAGTTTGTTTGACTGCTTTTGTCATCATCGCCTCCCGGACACACGAGCATCATAAACACACCGTACATCCTCTCGTACAATCCTGGCTTTGGGTGTGCGCTGTTTGTCGCTCTTTGGGATTGATAATAAAAGATTGGTCTCTGGAGAATGTGCTGTTACTGTCATAAAGGGAAGGCCATGTCCACATTATTATTTTTCTCATCGCGGGCGGCTTTTCCGAGCGCTTTAATCTGCTCTCCGGCTGGACACGGGGGACTTGGCCTTGCCCCCTCTTCACCTCCGGCAGACTTGCGGTGGTAAATATCAGATAGGGCCTCTGCCGGCGCGCGCAGACGATAGGATCGGCATTCAGGACAATGCTCGACATAATAGGAGTTTTTTCAACTGGTGGTCGCGGCCCAAAAGTGGTTTGAAGCACAGATGTGAGCAATGAAAAAGAACAACAGCCAAAGGAACCTCTCTGGCTTTACGCATCACCAGGCAGAAAAGGTTTTGTGGACTTCTTGCTTGTGCGGGTTTTTTTCTTTATCTTTTTTTTTTATTTTATTACTGAAAACTGCGGTTTGAGGAAATATTAAGAGCGCAAGAAATGTCCTTTGTAATGTACTTTTAACTTCATTTCATCCCATTGCTATGGAGCGGCATTGGAATTCAGTTAACCTCTGTGCACCTGTTCACAAAATCCACTTTATCATTTATTTATGTGTTTTCTGGTTAGATGCCTAAAATAAGGTCTGTGATTAGCACAACTTTAAGAAATGTGAGAAATGTGAGAAATGTGAAGTTGTATCCAACCTCAAATGTGTGAGTAAATACCCGTTTGGTTTACGTGTCTTAAGAGGGCGTTGCTAATGAGTAACCACCATAGAAAAAGTTTCTAGGTTGTTCGTAAAATCATTGAGATGAAAGGTCGGCCTTTTCTGTTGTTAAGGAAACCCGTGCGATGCTACGCTGCCATTCAGCCCTCTATCCAAAGGGCTTGTATGTGTGACCTACTGTTTCCAACCTCAAACAAATACTTCTTTAAATAAGCTCTTCACCATAATAAATACATTTAAATTTCTAAATTTCTCCATTGAGGAACAAGAGTACATTTTTTTGTGTTTTCTTTTGTTTACAGATTTAAAAATTGAATATCTTTCAATCCATAATCTGTCAGTCTAGACTAAAGTATTCAGCAACAATTCACATAATATGGATACACGATTGAAAAAAACAAAAATGTCCAACTGAAAGGCAAAAATATTATTGTGACTTTATAAAATGTATTTATTTATAAAAACCAAACAAACCCGACAAAAACAGCAGAAATAATTGTTTTCCCTTCCCACTGACTGACACTTATTGTTATTCCTATTTGAGCGCCGTTTTGTTATTAATCAGTCAGGTCATGTGGTGAGTGCTGTCAGTGCTGAAATAGCTTTAATATGGACTACCCCTCTGGGACACACTTGGTCATTAACTCTAATGCCATTTTCTGCTGCAGAATCCTTCCCCCCTCCCTTCTGTCCCTCTTCATTGATTCCAAAATCAAGAGGCAAACGACTCCCAAGACATTTAAGCTCACTCAGTCCTTCTCCTTAGAAACCAAAGGGCTGGATCGGGTTGTTTTTTTTTTGCCTGAACTCTGACCTGCTATTCCTCTGCATACAATCTCATTCGGCCCCGAGGACGTGGGACTCACTTCATCCCAGACTGACTGTCTTAAACAATTTGCGCCTTGTTAAGAGCACGCGGGCACATCAATTAGGGGGTTGCGGAGGGAGGGGTGAAGGGCATCGAGAGAGAAAGGCAAACAGCCTGTGATGAAGACGAGGGGAGGACAGGTCCAATGGGTGAGCTACATCTTCAACGTCGCTGCTATTGATTTTAGAGTGTCCCCGCGGGAGAGACAGAACGCTAGTGGCGAGTGTGAGTCGTTAGCGCCGCTGTTTGTGACTTTGTGCGTGCTTGTGAATGCGTCACATGCACACTTATCGCTCATGAAATCTAATAGGAAATAGGAAGTTGACAGCAGCCGTGTACAGGCCTTCAACTAATTGGTAGTAGGTGCATGTAACTTTTTGAATCACAAGCACCAATTATTTTGCTTGAGCCAGGGCAGACCCATTGAAAGGGTTTAAGATGAAGATCCGATGTGTCTCATGGTTTGAGCTGACGTTCCCTTACGACATGCGGGGAAGCACTTTTTGGGGTTTAATCATTACTCTTTTGGTCACAGATGTTCAGATGTTCAGCTTATTTTACTTATTGGACTTATTTTATTGACATGCATAATACATTTTTGTTGAAATGCTCCACGCACTGCTATCAGCTTGAACAGGCGGCGATTCAAATCGGTGAGCCGGCTTGACCTGGGTTTTGCATGATTTTTGAAGCTTATAAAAACACACATTTGAAAAGTCACACAAAAAATAAAATGAGATTTAAAAAAAGAAAATGTTTGTTTTGATCATTTTAAAAATCTGGCTAATTAGCTAGTTAGTGAGTGTTGGCATAACCAGCTGTCATTTGTACATGTGAGGCGGCAGCGGTGTTGTCAGCAGCAGCTGAATGTAACTAATAAAGTAACTTGTAATCTAACTTAGTTACTTTTAAAATCAAGTAATCGATACTTTCGATTACTTTGTCAAAGTAACTGTGGCAACTCTGTATACGAGTGGCAGAAACCTCCACGCGAGGTGCTAACTAACATTATTATCAACATTCACACACCGCAGGCACTGCGCCGATCCTCTGATGGAAGGACAACGCTCTTCAACCACTGAGTAGATTCAAGTGGGTCATCTACCGTCGGGAACAGGTGTTAACACCTACAAATATGTCCAAAACCAATGCTATCATCTGTTTTAAAACAAATGGACATTAATTGATCTGTCAACAGCCTCAATGTCGTTTATACTTTGTTTTCTTTACACAAAAAGAAATTCCACGGAATTGTGGCTAAAATCTGTGCAAATGTTCCTGTTTGAGTGGATCGCTGTCTAGAGGGCTGCTAATACCATGTGTGAAAGCGGTCTACTGTGGCATGTAGACCTCAGACCAGCTTTTTTTTTTACGGAAGTTATCCGATTATATGAACCAAAAAACAACCACAGCACTCGCTCTTGAATAAATACACCTATATAAATATACACATCAAGGACTTCTGGCTGTAGCAATTTATTCCAAGGGGCTACGTTGTGACAAAATTAGACCCAATGGGAAATCACTTTGTTGAAATACCATTCTAAAGCCAGAGGCATTTTGAAATGTTTACCTTTCATCACCATCCAATTCAATATTGTATGTTTAATAGGCCACAGAGACTTATTATCATAACCCTAACGTTTATATGTATATATGGATAGAGTTTATCATAAGTAAAGCAAGAAAAACAAGAACTGGGAATGTCCAGTGAAGCAATGAGGTAATGAAAATGATGCATTTAAGAGACAAAAATGTACCTTTTGAAATGGACTCAGCTGTTGTCTGTTAATTAGATGTCCTTGAGAGATAGGGGTCGCCTTCAAAAGCAACAATAGGTCTTTTCATCATTTTTCTATGGCTTTGCTATTTAGGCCTTTCCTTCCAGACCGTTCAAGGCAAACGCGAGCCCATCTTTTTTTTTTTGTCTTTTTCATTTTATGTCATTCATAGTCACTGCTATCCATATCTAGATATTTCAAATACATGGTTTCTTTGCCACAATGTCATTTATTAAATCGCTGGTTTGCACCGTTTTATTGGTCCACCGTGAATAAGCAATGGTTTTCGCCTCCACTTGTGTGCCTTACACGTGGCCCACCCATCGAAGGAAATGTGACCTGCTTGGTATTCTTTACGGGTTCATGAAGGCAGTCTAATATAATATGTGTCGTTAAAGTGTGGATGTCTTTTAGTTTTCATTTAATCTGTGCCTTTACTATTGAGCACTTTAAAGAGAATCTCACCCTCAGACGAAAGGCAGGTAAACCAGGTACACCAGGTTTGGTACCTTTTATAGTGGATATTTTTAAGCAATTGCTGTTGAGTTTATTTCCATTCACTTCTCTTTTTAGAGGTTTCCATTGGACCGGTCCACCGTTCTCAGTCTCCCCTTTTATCATCGTGTACCAGGTTTTAAGTTGCTGAAACAACTATTTGCCTCTTGCTTACTCATGCCAACCAGTCTTCATACTGTAACTCAAACTGCCAAACCTTTCTTCTCAAATATGAAAGAGAGGCGATTCTCCACCATAAATGACACGGTTGCAAAAGACCGGACACTCGGCGTCAGTTGTGAGTCGGTGGACAAGAAGCAACCTGCAACCTCGATTTTGAAAAAGATTGTGATGATGGTTGAAGTGGCCACAGCTGTCAAAGAGATTTGCAGTAATCTTCATCTTGCAAATAAATCTCTTAGTTTTGGTTCTGTTGCTTGGTTGGGGAGACGCAGGAAGATGTTTCCCTTTTCCGGGAATCGGCCGTGCACGGAGCAGGTTAACAATCCGGCGCCCAGGGAGATGAAGAAGCCTAAATTAAAGCGCTCCCTCAAGGAGGAGGAGAGGGGCGGGCCGGGTAACCACGGCATTATCAGCGCCGGGTGAGAAGCGCGGAGCTCAGTTTCATCCTCGTGTTCTTTGTTAACACAAAGGGGGTCACCTCCGTATGAAAGGAAATATAATAACACAGAGAACCCCTCTCCTGCCCCCCCACACACACACTGACAAAGGCTGACTGCTGACAAATTCTCACCTAATTCTGCCCTCAAAGCTGCTATTCTACATGGGCTCTTTCAGGGAGAAGGAATCAAGGCTGTGTGGTGATACGGTGCAAAAAAGGGCCTGTGTGCAATGCAATATGTTTACTGATGAGAAAAGAACCCCAGAAAATATCGCTTAATAAATAAATAAAATAAACAAGCACGCACAGGCTCACTTGAGAAATGTTTTAATTATGTACAAAAGAATGCAGCTAATAAAGGAGGGAATTAAGGCAAACGCTCTGAGCAATTGTGGGAATTTGGCCAAAAGGAAATGAGTTGCCTCACAACCTCTCTTTCTCCCTCTCTTCCTCTCCGTCTCCCTCCCCGCCATTAAAAAAAGGCTGCAACTTCAAGCAGTTTTTTAATCAGCTAAAAAACATATGTGGCTTTGCAGCTAAGACAGCTTGGCCAGGCGCTGATAAATGCCTATCACTCATTTGCATACGGTAGAAGCTACCCTTTAATCAGAACCTCTAATCCCTGACGGTATTAATGATTTTTTTTCTCTCTCCTCGTATGGTATCATGTTTGCTAATTCCAAAGTGATCAGCTTCTTGTATGCGTCTCTTTTTTTGTGCTGGCATAATGGCCGAGTTGAGAACTTCTGTTATCCTACTTTGGCACATAATTAGGACTACAAAGGGGGACAAATCGCGCTGAATGGGACTCACAAAGAGGAGCTCCTTTTTTTTTTTTTTTTTTTCAACCCCGTCTCCTCTGCTGAGCTCTCGTTAACTGTTGTGTCACTTCGTATATAGCCACGGAAATAGAAGTGTGTGTGTGGGGGGTGTAATGCCAAATCTTGAGCACACGACAGCGCTTAAGAGTTCTTTCTCGGGCACGGGGAGAAAAAAAAAACAAAATTTACCATGTAATTAAAATGTCTATCACCCCTCGGCTGTTTCAGAGGTTGCATTTTCTCCTAAAAGTGGCACTCAAGGCTACGAAACAGTCCTCTTAATTTCTTCACTAAGCACCTTGCAGAATGCACGTACGTGACCTTGTTTTCACGGAGAAAAAAAGAAAAAAAAACGTCTCTCACTTTACTGGATTAAAGAAAAGAAAAGACCAAAGTTTGGGATATGTTGAACAAAATGATCATTTTGTGATGAGGATCATTGTAGAATTAGTTACCTCAGTCAATCAAATAAGCCTGATATTTACTGGAGACTGTGTCCGCGTATTTTTAGGTCACAATACTGTACGTGTGAGAGCTGGATTAGAAATGAAAGGGAAAGAGAAACAGAATGTCAACTAGGTGCACATGACAGTTGATTTATACAATTCATTTGGGCCATTACTTTTCATTAAAGATCAAATGAAATGGGTACTTACTTACTAAGAGGCCTTTGGGGAGCTGAATTGCAGAGAAGAAAGAAGATTAAACTTTACATTCAGCCCCAAATTTAATTCAGAAGTAATCAATCGCATAATGGGCCAGCAACTGTAGCCGGGGTGATTGAAATGAAATTACCATATTTTTAATCTTAATTTTCCACACTGTTTATCTGACACTGTCAATATAAAACACAAACAGATAATGAAATAGCATTATATTGACACTACAATCATCTCTCGAGCAGCCCTCTGTGATTAAACCGCTGGAATGTTTGATTACATTTTGTTGGCTGACATTACAAATGACACGGATGCTTCGCCAAGACTTGCTGCCGGCTGGAAAATGAGCCTATCCATCAAGGACTCCTGGCAGCTTCTCCCTTCCAGTCGATGGCTACTGCCAACGGCCCGCGCACCCTTCTGTCAAGCCGTTTAGCACCCTCAAAGGAGGGAGGGAGGGGAGAGGAAGGAGGTTTGAAAAAGATGGGGGAGCGGAGGGGGGGGGAGACAAGTGATTCACGGCTCCCTTGCTCTGCTAATGATACAAAAGCAAAGGAGTCGCAGAGTGGGAGAGAGAAAAATGTCCCAGGCAACATATCGCCCATGCAGGTGTCTCTTGGCGCACCATAAAGGGACCATAAAGCGCTCACAATGCCCCCGCGCCTCCAAAGCGCCGCAGCCAGCGGCCAACAGGGCCCCCCAGCCGCCGCCGTACCTGACGCCACAAACAGCCTAATTACTTTTTAAGGGGCTCATCAATTTGCGCAGCTGAAGATTTTAGGGCAGGTGAAGTAACCAACAGGAACAATGCAAAGTCACGTTCTGTTCTTGATGAGTTTATTTTGCAACTTTTACGCCCAAGTTCAACCCTTATTTTAATACGTCGCCCCCACTGAACATTTCACTCTGGAGCATCTCTAGTAATTTAACCAAATGTTCCTACAAGCCTTCTTCTTTAACACACGGATGGTGTCTCCCAATTCCTTACATCATTAAAGAGATTTGTTGGGTGGTGGAGCCAGGTTATTATTACAACTTCTTTTAAACAACGGACTGACCTTGATTACATCCTGACACAAAGGATGTATGTGCGTGCGTGCGTGCGTGTGTGTGTGTGTGTGTGTGTGTGTGTGTGTGTGTGTGGAGTAACATCATCAGCGCAACAGTTCACCATGTTGGATTAAAACAGCAGAATGTGAAGGCAATCATGCATGCAGCGCATGGATAAACAATATTTCACCCGTGCATGGATACTGACAATCACCACAGAGACGTTTTAATTATCAAAAGATTAATGGAATGCATCATTGGCAGGGAGGATAACTTTACTTTACCTTTAGTTTATTTTGGAACAACCCATTAGTTAACATGAATGTGAGGAGAGATTAAGCTAAAAGTGCTAGTTTCATACTTTAAAAGCAAACAAAAGCAACTTAAACTGTGAGTCTTGTACAACTGCATTAAATCTAAAAGTGAATGTTTATTTCCTTAAATTGGGTGTATTTAATCTGGGCCAATCACAACGATGTGCAGCCTTTACGCATCCTGCTGCAATCCACCCATCCACCTTTTGAGACGACGGAGCACTTGCAGAAACACTGATGGACACCTTCTGGTCGTGCTCTTGACCCTGCTAGGGAGAGGAGTGGCCTCCACCTTTTGGATGGTCGATCCCATGATTCATTTGAGGTATGTTGTAATTACCATGTGATTAAGTTACACTCAGACTGAGCACTCAGACTGATCAGAGGGCCCTGGTTGGGGCCGTGGAGAACGTTGCCTCAGTCGCACGCTTCATCTCCAAAGAATGCAGCTGAAGCGTAAGATGAGGCTCATATCTGCTGCGTCTCCACTGTTTGACATGACTTGAGAAAACAGTTCATAGAGTGGGAAATTATTGTGCTAAAAATGTTTTAGTTCAGCAGTACTCTGATTTGAATGAAGTGCTTTTTCTGCACGTTAAGGTGTGACGAAAAAACACACAATGTAATGTGTCGGTTTTTACTATGTTAAATACATGTTACCTCATTTATTGTAGTGCTATGAATACAACTAAAGTGTCTTTTATTTTAGATCTATATTAATAACATCATCAATTGTATATCAGATGAAACTCAATCCTGCACAGACAGACCAACCTTCAAAGTCAGACTGAAAAGCGTCTGTATCCCCTTCGTCATCACCGTGTTCTCTTGTTTACTGAAACTCCTGAAGAAGAGAAAAGCCACACCGACAGTGTTTAGGTAGCAAAGGGTTGCAGCATTGTGTGGCGTCGCTTGTATCAGCAGTCCTGAAGGTCACGCTGATAAGACCTAGGATTTCCACCTCAGAATGGCGTTGTGCTCCGACCTTGGGCCCCCCCGCCCCCCCCTCCGGCCGAAGTCGATCAAAACGGCTGAGCGGCGAGTCCACCGCAGGAGAGACGAGTTCAGAGCGATGCGGAATAAGTGCGGATCAGTGCTGTGGTGGAGCCGACCAACCAGCTGCAATGTGACTTTGTCAAGATGATACATAGTTTAAGGACATTTCGTAGCTCCTATCATAAGGCAACTGTTTATGAATGACTAAGATTTCAAAAAGGTAATCATGAAAAATACTTTTCATTTGGTGTCAATGTAATGAAAAAACATGTTCAACAGATGAACAACATCACAGTAACTCCCAGTACAATGAGAAATTCCTTTTTCTGTAGACCATGTGACTTCAGGGTGGTGCATTAAATAAGATAATAAGATCTTTCACTTGCTCTCACTAAGATCTATACCTGTTGTTCCTGTATGCTTAAAGCGTCCCTCCACCTCTGCTGTCAATTATTTGACATCATTCCTACCTAACTACCGTTATCTCAGGTTTAATTTACAGAACCCCTAATTTTAAATATGATGACTTTTTAGGGGGATATTCTACGTCATTACCATCAGGGTGACATTTTATCAACTCAAGCAAAGTGTCTCCTCTGCATCACGTTCTGTATCGGTCCCAATGATACAAGTTCATTGAAAATAGTTTGTAATATCACCTCCTCCTCTTCCTATTTTCTCTCAAATATTATCATTCTGTCATTTTAAATCAAAATATAATGATGATTTTAGAGTGGATCATTTCTTTTCCACAGAGCATCCACAGGTCTCCATCGTTTGGGGCCGTTGAAAACGTCCCATGAGCCCACGTCACATCGACACATATTCCGATGTGCTGCGTATGTGGCCATTTTTCTCGCAAATGATTTCTGGAAATAAACCTGTCTTGATCATCACAATGTAGATGAATTCACACGACCAATCAACCTATTTCCAGTTTATCTGGTAAAATGTTTTCCATTTAACAGGAGTGTTTTAAACCTGTTACTGTACATAGGAAGGCCTCTGCCACCGACTCGCATATCAGACGCTGACGCACAATGAAGTGAAAAACGCTGAGATTGAAAAAGAAGCAATATTGACTCGCAGGAATCAAAGCATGGAGCCAAGACTGTTATACCAGAAGGGAAAAGGACATTTAGATGGTCAGATTAGGGGGCACAAAGAGCACTTCATACACAGTATTTTTTTAAAGATGCGATCCGTAGAGTGAAGAAAAACTGATGGGTCCAAAATAAACCAAGGACCCCATTCAGTAAGAAAAATACCAAGAAAATTTTGGCCATTTAACTGGTTTGGAAAAAAGCTTGACTATACAGCACCAGTCAGTCACCCAAGATGACTTGGTTGGCAAACGTGAACTGAACTTAATTAATCAATTGCACCACATCTTCCATTCAGTCACACAAGTTAATATGAAAATGAATCGGAGGGGTTAAGGTGTCATAGTAACACCCCACCGGATTTTTCTTTTTTACTGCATTCAGACTGACTGAGACGACTCCCCCATTACCCAAAGTTTAATATTTTCCGTTAGCCTGCATGATAGATTGAAATATGCAGTGTTGGGAGTAACGGCATTTAAGTATAACAGCGTTTTTCGGTAACGCAGTAATTTAATTAATTACTGTTGCCATCGTTACAACGCCGTTATCGTTACTGAGATTGAAAGTGTTGCGTTACTATTTGGTTGAATGAAGCGCAAGGTGTCGTTCCCCTATGTCGCTCCCTCCTTTTCGGTAGTTTCCGACAATTTGCAATCCGCGCTTGTCGCCGTTTGTCTGTGCCACAAATTGTCGGAAACGAACTATGACGTATGTGGAGAGCTTGTAGTACGTGCTAATGCCCCTGATTAGCATATGAATGCAGCGAAACCGCGCTGCTAAATGTTTGACGTTGTGATACTTGAGGCTCGATGTGCTGCGGTGATATGCGGGTTCCTTGTTGCATAGCGGGCACACAACCACGCTCTCATCGACGCTTCTAGTTAGTTTTTAATAACAAAATGTCCCATTCACCATAGTTGGTGCGCCAGTATAATCGGTCCGCCGAAACTCATCCAGTGAGAAACATTCCGCGAAAATAATTTCATTTTTCGTGTAATTAATTAATCTTAATGAACGTGTAATTAATTAACCGATTACACGTTATGCATGTTTTGTTGACTTGTGGATAGGCCTACTGATGTTCAGTGATTTTAAAAGTAGCCTCAATCAGGCTTGCATGAAGTTGGAAAGTATTTGCTGTTGCAAAGAATCGTTTATGAATGCACTTTAAAAAAAGTTGTACAAATAAAATGTCTTCAAATACAATATTAAAGAAAGATTTACATTTTATCATTTGTTATCGAACTTATGGCCTTTTCTGCAGAGGCATGAGTGGGTTAGGGCTGGCGGACAGGGTTTTGGGGAAGGGGGGGCTCGGCTATCCTCACCTACTCTAAGGGGAGGCTCACATTCACCCCATTTGAAAACCCCTGTTCTAAATATATATAAACACATATATATAAACACTATAAACACTGTATATAGTGTTTTATTCTTAAATTAGTTAATATAAACATCTTTGATGTTAAATGTTAGAACGTAATAGCGTTTAGAACGTAAACAAAATAAATGTCAATTACTTTGCTGAGTAACTAATTACTTTTACAATGTGGTAACTGAGTTACTAACTCAATTAGTTTTTGGGAGAAGTCATTTGTAATTGTAACTAATTACTTTTTTTAAGTAAGATGACCAAAACTGGAAATATGAAGCACTTGTCCTTCAAGATGGTTTCTTACAATCAAATCCTTAAATATTTGGTTTCTTTCTTAAATCAATTTTTTTGTCTAACTATTCTGCCCACCCTTTACCCATAAAAAGCCTTGATCTCACATACAACGGTGACATACTGTAATGGCTATCAGGCAATAACATGACACCTCATAATAAGGCCAAGTTGTTACGCCGTGGGTGTACTCACAGTAATGCCTTGACAACACAGAGAGAGGCATTTTTTTCTCCAATCCTCTTGTAAAGCTCATCCTCTGCAAGCTCCTCACACTCTGAAACTTTGTCTAGCCTTTTGTAACCTGGTGATGCCACGCTACTTTTATCCTTTGCAACCTCCACAATACCTTGAAGTTGTGTCATTTTATAATCATTCGGAAATCGTTGACACTCTGACACCTCCTCCTCTGCATCCTCTCGATGATGTGCAAAATGTTGTCCTCGGTCCCTTAATCTCTCGAAACTGCTTTAACCCTAACCCTAACCCTAAAACAAGAGTGCCCACACTTCTTGGGCTCGCAAGTTAGTTTTCAACAGAGTTCCCGAAAAACAATGTTTGACTTCCTACGTTTTTTCAGCACTCAAACAGTGTACCAATATTTGAAGAATCTATCCAAGGCTAACAGTGTAAAATAGAGATACCAAACCCATGTCTTTGTTGTGGACTCATACACGACAGCCTTGAGCAATCTTACAGTCAAGCCTGGTTTGATAGAAAAGTATCACTTGCTTGGTGATATCAACACAAAAACTTTATGAAACACTCCAATCATAAAAAGTTTCTATGGTAAGAATATTTTTTATTTCACTGTTTACACAGACAGTTTACTGTTTGAAAGACATCTTTTAGGAAATAACTCCATATGACATCCGTAGAATCCTTTGTGTTTCTTTTCAACCAAACAAGTTCCGAATATTTGTATCAGAGGCATGTGAATAGCTTTTATCTGTGATTCAAACGGTACACTGCTCGTCAGTGAGGTCGTCACTGGGCCCTCCTTTGATAAAGCTCACATCCCGGTTGCGTTTTGATGGAATGTTTTGTTGTTCCTGTGGAATTATCTTTCAACCAACTCGACATGACTTCAAGGACGGTTCTGTCACCCGGTCAGTCACCTACTTTGGTCAGACCGAAATATCTCAATAGCGTCTTTCCCACAAACACCCACATATATGACCAAAAGAAGGTGGCTATGAAACCCACAACCATGTAACCTGTAGACGTGACACCTAGTATGATGGATGGCCATGACAATTTGTATACATACTCAGGGTTGCCAAAGGATGAATATTACCCACTATTTACTTTTCAAACAACACGCCTACCATGAGGTTATATGAGGGCGGCATGCTGATGCTAGCACTTAGCATAAAGTACAGCCTCACAGAGCCTGCTAGCACGGCTTCGGACTCTGTTATTTATTGTTCAGCCTGGACAATAAACGTGAACTCTGGCCATTCTGTCAGAATGTCAATGTTGGAAGAAAAAACATTTTGAGAGCCCCCCCGAAACGGGCTAGCTAGGGGACGGCGGCCACTCAGGAATCACGCCACCTGTTGGAGGACAATGACCCTTTCACATAAAGTGGGCCAGACATCCCCTCACTCCCCCGTCATTTTGTCAAGGCGTAACCTTTCCCCCCCACCCCTTTAAAATGCAGCAACTCTTTCCAATTGAGCTGTTGTTGCTGCCATCGCTATTGGCTTTCAATGAGGCACGGGGTTATCAAAGAGTGAAGGAGAAATTGCCTTGGCTCTGCCGTAGCCCTGATTGCACTATCAGAGCCGTCAGGGAGGCTCTTTATAAAGGGAGGGCACAAGGGGAGACCGAGGTGGCGGCTGGCGTTGCCCCCCTGATAAATCAGCGCGTGCTGGCAGCCACTGCTTAGTGCAGCCAGGCAGCACCAGAGTGCCACAGTTCAGGGTCGGTACTTGGCAAGAGCCCCTCTCAAACAAGGCTGTCTGCACCCGACCGCAGACCTCGCTGCCCCCCCTTGCTGATCCTCCACCGCTGCCCTTGTCAAGGTTTGTTTGTTCATCCCTGATCCCCTCACCATACCATATTGTTTCCCGCCGTGCCAAATTGCCCTCCTCCCTTTCTCCCCCTTTCTAAGTTATTCTGCATATTTCCCCAACTTCATTTATTAAATTAGAAAAACTATGTTGTTGGTTGAATTTGAAACATGCTTCCATTTCTCGGTGATAATTCTTTGTTCAATTCAGCTCTATAAAGAACCAAACAAAGTGAGTGCAGAAATAAGTTAAATTCATTTGTTCCAGGACTTTCTTTCTGCTGTAATGGTGTATTATATTTATGCAGCACTCTAAGTTCAAATTAAGGATTTCAGCAATGAAATCAATTCCTTTGTAAGTATTTTTTAAGAGACAAATGGACGGATGTTTCTACTGCTGGCATGTTTACAGTCAAGATTACATTTTGGTTTAAAGCGCGAGATGGTTATATCCCCTTAAATCCAAAAACATCACACCATGTGGGGAGGAAATTATGCGACCGTTAACATTTCTCATAAATTTCTAGTCTTCTCATCTTCTATTGGATGCTGGAGTTTATTGCCCCTAATAAAAATCTTGATTTGTTGTGCTCTCAAGTGTTTGCTTGATAAGGTTGCAGCACAGTCATCACTTCCAGTGAAGTGACAAACCAACATCCTGCTTGTCACCCGGTACACCTTTCTTTACCATCTTCCAAGAAAACCACCATCCGGATCGTCTGAAATCACATGAAATTAAAAGATCACCACACCTGTGGATGGGAATTGAGAGAAATGAATGAATGAATCTGGCCTCCTCGACCCAAGGTGGGACGGGTTAATGCAGACGCTTTTCGCTGCAGCTTTGAGATTGCCATAAATGTCCAATTACACGTACTTAAAAAGGCCCGGGTGAGGCCACACGTTGCCCCGCGTTCAGTCCAAGTCCTGATTAATTAATTTCAGATTTATACTGTCATTTTGATTCAACCCCTTCTAATTGATCCTGCTACTAGGAATCCGTTTGGAGTTGTACAGGACCTCCTCAACTTTTCTAATTAGATGGATATGAATATAGTGGCTCATGTCGTTAACAGTGTATTGATGCACATGGAGCACTGGGACTGAGGTTGTCCCTGGCGACCAGCTGACTCGCAATGTTTTGAATGTCAAGAGGCCATGTTCTTTATCTTTTGTCAAATCAAATTAAATTATGCATTAGGTCATCCGACTTTATCCTGATATTTCAGCTTATTTGGTCATTTCATATTTGCTGTTTGAGCATGAAAGACATTGGAGAGAAGGTTTGCACGTGTCGTTTCTGTCAGCTGGTACGTAGGCGACACCTGTCTTGTTTGAGTCAACATTATATTAATCGGCGCATGAAGAGTTCACTGCTCGCTGCTCACTTTTTGTTGTGTCCGTACCAACCTATAAGACTGTAGCTAACCAGCTGTCTCTCTTCATGTGATGTGGTGACAGGGGAAAAGATGTAACCTCGTGTAACCTCAGCACTCGTCTCCTTATACTCTGATTTGCAACATGAAGCGGCTAACGGCCGAGTCACGTGGAAACCTGCGGAGGGCTGAAATCTCAGATTGGATTAACCTGCGGTAAACAATGCCGGCCGCCCACGGCCTGTGTGGCTTGTTGGAACAGACGTGATAGATATATATAATGTTCCCTGGGGAACACTTATATGGAGGGTGGCAGCAGTGAGTCCTGAGACACAGATATGAGTCAGTGTTTTTGCACTGCCCCATTCCAACGTCTCACACCAGGTGGATGCGTTTTTGAACATGTATTTGGTTCAATGCCTGAAATAAAGTCTGTGGTTAAGTCAAGCTTCAGATTTTATAGTTTAGCAACAGCGGTTGCTATCAAGTGGCTGACGTGAGACTGGTGGAGTGCATTGTGTTAGCTTTTTACTCCACTGACATTCAAAACATCCTAATATAGTGGAGAAAATCTTCAGATGATCTTTGTGTCTTTGTCAAGGGATTAGCCAACATCTGGGGTTAGGCTAATGCGGCATCCCTGAAGCACTTTGTAGGGGTTGCTATCACTGCAAAATAATTCTTCTTATTTATTTCTTATGACATTTTTACCTTGTAAAATCACACAGATGAAATACATTACGTATACTGATTCCTTAGCAAGATGACATTTTTATATCAGTTTGATATGTATTTTTCGTATTTTACGTGCACCACAAGTTGTTGAAATAGCGCCATTTGTGTTACAGTATCTGACCGTCAAAGCTAAACTCGGAACCGTTGTGTGTTAAATATACGTATTTGGTACTGATAACAAACGAAAGCCATGTCAGTGTCCTCATATGTCAACAAGTGAGCGTGATCACTGCTAAACGTTCCAGCTTGTGTCCCCCTCTGGCCCACAGACGGGCCCCATCGGCCGGGCCTCCTCCTCCTCTTCCTCCTCCTCCTCCTCCGCCCCTCTCCTCCTCCTTCTGCGCTGTGAAGCCACGGGGACGCGTGGGGCCTTTTGTCTGAGCAGTGTGGGGGGCCGCAGATGTCGTTCCCCGGAGACACAGCGGAGGTTAATGATCTCACACCCTCTGCTAAAATAAATAAATCATTTCCAGTCAGGAGTCTGCATAAATCTCTGCTCAAACGGCGATTTGCTGGAGCAAGCACCACCAGTTGCTAATAACTGTTTTTTTTCCCCCCTTCCTTCCTTGATTGCCCAAGGGGATAGGCTGTGACACAGATGAGTTCTTTCCACTCGCTCTCTCTACCAGCCTTCCCTCTCTCCACCTTTCTCTCTCCGCCACACACACACACACACACACACACACACACACACACACACCACACACACGCACACACACTCACACTCGTGGCTATTCTAATTCACAGCGTGTTTTGTCAGGGGACGTTAGCTTGCTGGCAGGCGTCTGGTTGGGATTGGGGGAGCATTTGTAGTGACAGTGGTGGTTGTTTCTTGTTTCAGATGAGCTGATATTAGGAGACGTGCGTGGTTGTGTGTGTGTCTGTGTGTGTGTGTGTGGGGGGGCTGGGAGGGGCGACACAACAGAACACCTCGCTCCATCTCTGTCTCGAACCCTGTGTGCACGATTCTCCAATGCAAAGCAGATGATTTGAATGGAAACATTTATTTTTGGGGGATTATTTATTGTGGTTTTCTGTTATGTGCTATTGTGATGTGCTGTTTTCCCGAATTGACCCTGGCGCTTATGTTTTGAAAGGCAACATTATCTGTAATGTGTAATTATGGCTTTTTTTTTTTTAACCTACTATTTAGTCAATTTTAAATAGTTTAACTTAAATAGTCCTGTTTTATGTAGAGCAGAATTGCTGAGTCCCCCAAAACTGCTCTGATGATATATTTATATGCACATTATTTTTTTCTTTTCAATAATTAAAATTGCTGCAGTACTCTTTTGTATGCCGCTGTAAACTGCAGGTATTTGACCTTCCAACTGATTTTTCAATAAAACAAAGTATTTCAACTTGACACTTTCCTGACATCTCATGGACAAAACCATTTAATCATTAATTATTTGAGAATCGAAACCAACGTATAATCTCACAAAATAACATTAAATGTGAACCCACATAGTGATTTATGCATTTTTGTTCATTCTGGAGCCACATAAGGTTGCGACTGCTTGAACTAAACGCAGTATGATGACGCCTGCGGGCCTAATTGGAGAACAGTCGCTACTTGTGTGGCTTTAGTCGTTAGCTTTTTAAGTGGTGTCATCAATAGACGCGACTCAGTAATCAATGGACCCTATTAGAGCTCATTAAGGGAGTTAAATATCACAATGTAAATAATGCATCCTAATGTAGCATTGAATTCATTTAACTATTTTAATTTTAATTTTACTAAGGAGGATGAAGCACTTTAAAGGCTTCATGGGCTGCTAGTTAATGAAACATGGTTAATTGTGTGACCATGATAAGCTTATTTTAAATGAGTGGCTTGCACGGGAATCGGGACACTCGCTTACATTTTTGTTTCTAATACATCAGGGTTTGACAGAAACGCTTTGCACCCACACGACAGGCCACCACAACAAAAGAAAAACGCAAGTATGGATCTTTATTTCAAGGTGAAAGAGAAGTCAAACACACTTAGGAATTATAGATTAAATCATGGAAATATTGACTGGTGAGGTTTTTCAAAATAAAGAAAGGAAAAAGAGGAAACGAGGCAACAAAGTAAATAAATAAAGTCATTACCAGAGCTTAGAACAGAGGCATGCGATTTTCTCTTTTATCCTGCAACAACAAAAAAGAAGAAGGAAAAGACGACAGGGGAGGAAGAAATGACAAAAAGAGAGAGGGAGAAAAGGAAAAAGAATTGCACAGAGGCTTTTCTTTTCTGTAAAATGCTGCATTAGGTCTTTTCCTGCAGTCAGTTTTCATAGTTCAAAGCTGGCAGTTCAATAAATAGCTGGAACTGGCACATCTCTGTTCTTGCAAAAAGAAATCAATGTTAATCCTATTACCGGCAGTTATCACCTAGCCCAGAGACGGTGGCAAGTAAGGAGAAAAAAAAAAAAAAGAAAAAAAACTGAGATGTCAAAGCGGGAAAGGGAGAGAGAGCGAGAGAAAGGGAGAGAGAGGGAGCGAGTCACCCTTCATTCACTTTCAAACACAGTTTTGATAATTTACTTCTGTAGAAGAAGAAGGAGAAGAAGGGTGGCAGGGGGGGCTTCAGTTACTACTGTGTATGTGTGTGTGTGTGTGTGTGTGTGTGTGTGTGTGTGTGTGTATGCCTGTGGAGAGGCGGGGGGAGAGATGGGGGCCATGGAGGGGTGGGGGGGAGGGTGGTCCAGGGCTACTGATGTATTCCCACATAATGCTTGGATCAGACCCTGCTGCTGTAAGCAAGATGTTTGAGGCACAAAACATCATTTTTGAAAAATGTTCACAGCGCTTAGCAATCCTCTTCCTGGAGCGCCCTGACATCTGGCCTCTCTCCTCCTCCCACTTCCAGTCCGGTCCTATTTGCTTCCCAGTTGTTGTTGTTTTTTGTAGAGGTGGTGCGGGTCGAAAAATAAAATGATCGCTGTGCAGACGCTCTACTACTCTTGAAGTTGTTTCAGTATAACAAAAAAAACAAAGGTGCAGTCCAGTTTTGAATGAGAATGGTTGGCTTTCTGCTGAGGTAACCTTCACGGGAATGATGTTAACAAAAAAAAAGAAAACTGACAATAATAGTCAGGTTATTTGGTTGATTGAACTCAATATCAATGCACAATTTGAAATTGGTAAATCAATCGTGACTTCTTCAACACAGCTGTTTTATCCGACCAACTATCCAAAACCTACAGATGTTCTGTTTTTTATTCCCAAAAAACCCCAGAAAAACACTGGATGTTTACATTCAATTGGTTGTTTTTTTTTGCTTAAAAAAGACATTTTTCCAATCATTTATCTGTAACCAAGTGATTATTCAAGTAGTCATTTCAGCTTAACTTTACAGCAAAAACTCATTTTAAAATGATATGCTGCGTGCAAATAAAAGTCGCTCAAAACAAAACCTGCTGCCATTAAAAATTGCATTTCTCAATTGAACACACCAAAACCCTAGATTAGGCCTAATCACTGTCACCAGGAAGCAGCATCAGGCCCTCTCACTGGCGGATTAAGTCTTCTGTTGTTGTTGTCCTTATTGTTGTCGCTGAGAAATAATTACAGCTGAATCTCATCAAAGCCAATTCAACTCTTGGCAGGACTCTGCTCGGGTTTTCCCTTTTTCTTCTTCTTTTTTCTTCTTCCTTTCTTTCGGCGAGAAACCTGAGTTCCCCCCTGCATGAAAGTGAAGATTAAAGTAGTTAAACACTCGCAGTGAACTGAAGGGGGAACGTTCTCACTGCTGTTTTTCAAATGCTCTTCTTTGAAAGAATGAAAAAAAAGAAAAGAAATGCATCACGCTGACACACGTTTCTAACCTTGACTTGACTGACTGTGTGGGTTTATTTGCGGTGAAAGCGAGTGACCTCATTCCCGGCCTCGCCCCCGTTCCATATTCCCATAATAAATGAGATGGCGAAGCAGCGGCTTTAACATGTAAAATAGTGGTGACATGCTAAATAATGAGGCGGGCCAGAAATATATGGTGCCGGTGTGCGGGCTCTGGGGTATTCCCGGGCCTCCTACTCCGAGGGAGCAGAGGGCTAAGCATGAGATGGGGACAGGAGGAGGCAGGGGGGCCGGGGGCCGGGGCTCTGAATATGAAAATGAAATTAATGTACCAACGCCCAAAGGTAGATTACATCGCAGCGACCCTTTCGGCCATGCTTTGCTCTGTTTGGGACCGACAACAAAAAACGGAAACGTTTTATTCATCACGGAAATGGATGTTTTTATTACTCCCTGGTGGAGTTTGAGATGTATTATGTTGTGTTTTTTTTTGTTGTTGATGCAGTAGGTCATTTCAATGCAACGAGTTGGGTTGTAACGCCGCGATCATCTTTCCCGCGCGCGGGCCGTTCCCACCGCGGTTACGACGGCGATAAAGAGGCCGAGCGGCGGGAGGATTCTCGGCGGGATGTAATCATCCTGCAATGACTTTGTCACTTTGGAAGACAGCAGCTGCTTTGGCTATTCTCATTGTGTATGTATATGAGTAGTTGTGCTGTGTGTCTGTATATGAGTATATGTGGTGCCGCGGCGTTGTGCAACCTTGAAGCCTCCGTAGTAAACTCCACTGCTTTATTGCCATTGTCGCAGCGGCAGACAGATTTACCAGATGTTTGATGCTGGCGATTTTAGTTTGCTACAAACACGCCTGTAAAATAGCTTTACAGCCCTCCCTGGGCTTTTTGTCCAGTGGTGGGTGGGCGGGGTCAGGGTGAAGATTAACCAACAAGCGCTGCCTGTCCTTCAGGTGACACGCAGTGTTCAATCCAAACTCAGTAAAGACACGAGTGAGTGACGACCTGTTAGCTCATCAGCAGAAGCGGCAGAGTCGTTTCTATCTCAAACACAAACTTATTCTCTTACAAGTGTGCGGCCGATGGGGGCAGAGACGCGACAATGTCCTTTGTGTTTTCTTTTCCCCTCGTTTCCCTCTTTGCCAGCCCTCCTGTCCGCTGCAGACGGTCACTTTTACAATGGCCGATATGTTATATATGCGCACGCCGGTTGGATTACATTTTTAATGGCTCAAAGGGCCGTAAAAAAAAGAACCAGTGCTCATTGCGAACACACTCCTAAAGGATTGTCAAACACCTGCATCACAACAGCTTCTTCTTTTCCCCGCAAACCCCCCCCCCCTGACACCAATGCTGTGAATTACAAAAGATGTCCGTCTGAACTCGGGGACCTGCTAGTTGCATCAGATGATGGGCGGGAAAAAAAAGAGGGCAATCAGTATTCGGGGGCCGATGTTACGATCCCTGGCTTGAGTTATGCGTCCTGATTGTCGCCCGGCATTATGCACAACGTTTGCGGCTAAACAACCCAGTGTGTGGATCGTAAACTGCTCCTCTTGCATGCCACATTGAAGTCAGGGAGCGCCTTCCCCCACCACACACACCAGCCTCCATAAACAACCCTGTCATTTGAAGTAAGCGCTCCCCTGCTTACCGGGCACCTTTTGCGCGCGAGCTGCACCTAATTTGGAAGCTTTTAAATCTCCAGCAAGTGTTGTTGTGAGAAATGCCTGGTTGCAAATGTCTTTTATTGAATGCTGACTCGGTGGTATTACAGGCTTGCAGATATGCCCGGTGTAATATGTCCCCACAGCTTTATCTTGTAATAGTAAAGTGTATTAATTTTCATCGGACTGGGGGAGTGTGTGAGGGGCTTGAATTGACTCTATTTAGGAGCTCTGCTTGCCACTGAGTCCAAATATGAAGCGTTTGGAGGAGTGAGGGGGGGGCTGTGCTTTCAATTGGTAGATTTCTTAAGTAAGCCTAACGGTTTATCACAATCCATCACGAGGAGTTGGATCTGGGTAATTAAGGACTTTGCCAGAAGTGGCATTCTTGAAATTGGAGTTGAGGGTCCACTTAGCGTCGGATCCACCTATGAAGTATTGCTTCACGCTAATTTGCCGTATAATGCGAGTGGCGTTTGGTGGAGAGCCATCCCCGGCCTCAGCAGCAGGCCGCTGTGTTCGTCATACATCCTGCGCTGCACAGACTATTACCATGTGTGACGGCGGGACTTTATGTGAACTTTTGGTAAAAACGGAACGGCTCCGTTAGTTAGTTGCGTTGGCTTCGCGTAATTTGATCTGCGCGAGGAGAATTCGTACCTTGCATCTGTTTCGGCGATTCGCTCGCAGACGGATGTACATGACGAGCCAACAAAATGACGCGCTGCACGGGACCGTCTGCTGAGAACTGGTGAGCGGGAGCAAACCACATTCAAAACATCTTGTGCTTTATGTTCAGGTCAATTATTGTATGATCTGCGTCATAAGTTCACTTCCATATGCAACCTTTACTTTGAAAGCGTCAATCCCACAATCGAGCTGACTAAAGAGTCTTCTATTTGCCCTGATAAAAAAAAATACACTCCTCTTTAAGCTGTGAAGAAATGGCAAAATGGAGGAGAGTGCCGGTGGTCGCCCAAGTTTGCACTGCAGAGCTTTTCCCTGATATTGCCACACATTCTGGGCTTCTGCTTTCAGCAGCCTTTCGCACCAGTGCTCCAGTCTCACACGGCACTTAAGTGTGATTAATAAGGTGCAGTGTTGTGTGTGTGTGTGTAAGGGGGCGATTCAGGTGGTGGTGGGGGAGTTTTATGTCAAGATAAACGTGGAAATGGCCAAACAGTCGCCAGCTTTCTCCTTTCGGCTAGCGCACAGCGGCCGGCTCGAGAGCAAGAGATGCTGTTTTTTTATCAAGCCAAGGGCTCAGACCACCAGAGGCTCTTGTGAAGGAAGGAAATTACCGGGTGCAAACATTCACAATACCCCAACTCCATCCCTCCTCCCCCTGCCCTTCCTCCCTCGTCTCCCTCTTTCCCTCCTCTCTCTCTCTCTCTGACTTCCTCTCCTGTCCCTATGTTTATCAGGTTTTGGGGCACTGTATTTTGATGTCAATAAGCAATTTTTCTTGCCTGGTCTCCTGCCTGACCCCTTTAATCCATCAATATATTATTAGAGATAAAGTTTTGTGGACGCCTGCTGCAGTCACAAGATAAATGACATCTCTGAAGTCACGCATTAAAGACTAGATTAAGGCCTTGTGACTGTGTCTTCAGTGCTCATCTGTGCGCCTCTGTCCAACCTATCACACTAAGTGACAAGAAAGAAAAATAATGAACTGAGGCAGAAAAAGCAAAGAGATATTTTTTTTACACACACAACCGGCGTGTGTCTTCAGCCAGGATTAGGGCGCATTAGAGGCGCTCTGGAGAAGGCGAGAGATGCAGCGTGTGTACATCTCGCCTGAAAGAAAGGGAATTTCAGTCCTCCGTCCCGCTATGAAACTACGGGGAAACAGACGCTGCGTCTGAAACAATGCAAGCTTTGTTTTTTGTTTTTATTCCAATAGATGGAAAGATTTTAATATTTAAATTGAACCTCATATATAAATCTTTCAAATAGATTCAAACTATTATAAACAAAAGGTGTGAAAATTATTTGAGAGGGAGGGTGGTTGAACCTTTTCTTATTTTGTGCTAAAATATATATATATTAGTTTTAAATCAGCACAGTTGGTCATACCATTAATAACTAAAATAATTTAAGACGTCCTTAAATGTTACAGAGCCATTTTCCCGAAGAAAGTTGTTTGAATAAATTACAAATACATGCATATAAAAATTAGCTTATGTTAACATGACGTGTCGCTAAATCAATAACATTATGTTTCTCTGGTTTGGCTACAAATGTTGAGACTCATCAGGAGTTGTTTCCTCTTGTCGGCCCCTTTATTGTTTGTTGTTATAAAGTACTTTACTACTATTTTCTTTCCATAAATCAGCTATGGTATACATTCTTGGTTGGGTGGGTAGAGGTGGGTAATTGCAAAAAAAGGAAGGGATATTACAACTCCTTTCATGCTGAACAGTGAGCCACCTCCCATTTAGACCACTAAAACCTCACACTAATAGACAGGATTACAAACGTGAAGTGACATTTTTATAGCTTAAACTCCTGACTACCTGGACTAGCAGATATTAAACGCATATCTGCTAGCACTTAGTGTTAAGTGGGACCAAGTGCTTATTGCGTTCCTGATGCCCCACGTCTGCGTCTGTTCCGGCCCGGGCTGATACGGAGCGCTGGGCCACAGTAAATGAACGGCGGGTGGATTTGCGCCGGACTTAGACCCGGTTATCAGTGGCTCTCAGTTAATGCGCCGCCGCAGTGACATTGTCGCGACGGTGCAACGATGGGCAATATTTGAATTTCCCATTAAGCCCTCCGTGCCGCATGTGTTTTCATGTGGAACGTTCTCAGACTTCTCACCAGACCAGCCACGGCCATATCCTCCCACTAGCATTTCATTAGAAAAAGAGACTATACATCCTGTTGTTCACCTTCGCGTCCACGTGAGACCCCTCCAGTGTTTCCCACTGTGAACTCGTGAGCGTGTACTCCTCGGAGGCTGCATCCTTTCAAAGGGGCATTTGGAAAATAAGGTGAGGGCACGACTCTCTGTGTTTGATCTGTATAGACCGCATTCATCAGAAAATTTAGCTCCCGAAATCAATTAAGGCCTTTTCACGCAAGGTTGAGATAAAAGATAAGGCGGTGAAAGCAGAAATGGAGCAGATGAACCCTTCTAATTCAAAGCGGCACGTTCATTTCGGCCAGCTTTAACAGACAAAATACCAAAGGCCTTTCTTTTATGACCAATCATATGAGATCATTCTCGGCATTGATCGTGACTTCTGAGGTTTGGCCTTTAGATTCTCCATGAGGAGGGATCAGTCTAAGGACGGTTAATTATGTAACAATGAATTTCCTTTTTAGCATAATTTTTGCAAGGTTCATATTCTCTTAATTTGGAGTGATCGTAAAGCTAATCTCTTGTTTGACATGAATGTGACTGATCTGTTCCGTGTTAATATGGCCACATTTCACTCCAAATAGAAGAGGGAAGATTTCTGCTTCAAGTGAAACAATAAAGTTAAATATCTTCCGGGAAAGTTGAGACGTCTGTAGTCTGATGTTGAAAAGATGGCAGCAAAGTTATTATGGTGCAATTCAAACAAAAATTGCCCTTGCCAAGAAATAGCGAACTCTATTGCTACAATCTGTATCAGGCCTAATTGAGCTCCATCCTGCTGTTCCTAATGGTTGCAATAATTTAATGATGGATTTTCTCTAAATGTATTTTGTCCCAAGCGAAGAAAAAAATGTTTCAGTTCAAATATAATATAATGTGGAGAAACATTTATTATTTACAAAATGAGATTTGTTTAGTTGATTTTGGATTGTTGGTATTAATGGTAGTATCACATGTATTATTAAAATGTAACAACATAGCACTCATAGTTGAAAAAGCAATCCAACACTACGTATATGAAATGACTATTTGTGATGTGAAAAGTTAAACCCTTGGACACATCAGTCCTTTGTTCGGTTACCCGTGGTTCTCTTTGTGTGTAAAGTACTTTGGCATTGGCCATGGGGGGCTGCAAAAAAAGCTTTAAGAGGAAATTAAAATAACGCCCATTTTAAAGTGCACACGTGCAACGTGCAACAAACAGAAAAATACAACAAATTATTCAGAGCTTCTCCTTCTGTCTAAGTTAAGACATTACCTGCCAATGTCTGTCATTACTCATTCAACTGGTTGGTCAGGTTGTAGGGAGTGATATTACTCTGACTATCTGCTGCCCTTCTGAGACAAGAAGTCATGAAAATAATGTATTAACTAACAGAAGCAGTAAGCAGAAGCAATACAGTTACAAAGTGAAATAGATGAATAGTATATTATTATTTCTCGAAATAGAGATGTCCCCTGGTCCAAGCCTCATATGACCATCAGCATTGGTTCACAGGAGGCTTCTGCCTGCTCCTTCTCCAGCTTAGCTCTTCCAATCTCCAACTGGGTGGTGGGGGGGGTGGGGGGGTGGGGGGGTCCCTTGTGCACACACACGCCAATATGTGATTGGCTGCACATTCGAATCCAGCTCCTCCCTCAGAAATTCCTTTCTCCCATCCAAAGCATCACATGGCTCCCTCCTGGCTCCATCTGATGGTCAAATCCAAAATCCCTTACTGACCTGAACAACCTCTGTTCACTTGATACTACAGTACATTCAATGTTCACGCCTTTGGTTTAAGGCTTCATCATGTAAATATAACAACATGCATAATATCATCATCTATTAGCTAGTACACTTTGATAACAACACATCTTAAGTCATCATGTTTAACTCACTTCATAGGGTAACAATATCTAAATATTTGCGTCGCAGGGCTGTCGTACATTCTCTGCTCATTCACTACCTGACAGGGGAAAAAACTCTGAAAAAACCCTCTTTGGGGAGAAAATTGGAAGAAATTGATAAAAGACGGCAATTAGCATTCGTCCCCAGGTCTTAATGTTACATTGTGGCAGGATGTCAGAGTGTACAGTAATTATATTACTTAAATGACTATGAATTGTGTTTGATTCATTTTGCAACAATTTTAACACGCTGATATCTAATAACACACAAACTACATTTCTAACACTAAACATTATCACATGTATTATAATTTCCACCACTAGGTGTGCTCTTCCTACTTAAATCTCTAAGTGGGACGGGTCATTCATATAGTGGTGTAGAAATAAACAAATATTTAGACATGGAGATTCTGATGACGTGATTGTTCATAATAATTAGCCAAGTGCTTCTGCTCCTTTTACCAACAGTCACATTTTCTGGAGCAATGAGCCTTTAAAGCAAGACGCTAAATTGTTGAATTGGACAACAATAGGCCATCGAAACCATGGCACGGGACCAGTGTGAGCTGGTCCATCTAAACTAAAGCAACCTTAACCCAGCTAGCGTGACTCATTTAGCTCACCTGTCAAATTAGACCTTTCAAAATCTAAAACTGTGGAAATTGTGTGGATCCGACGATGTTCACAAGGCGCTCCTGCACACACTACTTGGTGGTTGATAGATAGTTGTTTTTAGCAAAGTTTCCTTTGGCTCAGTGTTTTTGAACCAAGCAGACTGCTGACATGCAGCAAAGAATTCCAGACTTCCTAAGCCGATGTTTCCCATTCCTTCCCTGTTCCGCTCTTTGACAAATATTATTATGAAGCCCCGTGGTGGAACTTTCCTTCCCGGATCATGAGTACTTAATTAAATGCCCTCTTTTCAATCGCAGCATATTATTTTTTGGGGGCTGGTTGGCGGGTGGGAGTTACTCAGTATCTAACAAATGAAACGGATGACAGTTTAATAGCTGGGTGTTCTCAGCTATGGACGTACAACGGCTACTCAATGAGTGTTGTGGAGGGGCGGGGCGGGGGTCGGGGGGGGACAGTAGAATTAGAGTTGAGTATAGTTATATGCCCCCCTGCCCCTACCTCCACAAGAGCCAACCAAAAAAGATGTGCATATAGATAGGCCTTTGAGAGCACGGTGAGTGTTTATCTGCCCTGCAGACGCCCCCCCGCATGATGGATCTGCGCTGATCAGTTAAAACCACGCTGATGATAAACTAATGAATCAAGACCAGTATTAATCACATCGCAGTGCGCACACAAAGACGGATGGAGATGCAAAAGTTCCGTGCTAATGATGAACTGCTAACAATTTGGTGGCAGGCAAGGAGCGAGGGGGGAAATTACACACCGTGGCTTTCATGCATAATCCTGGAAGATATTAATACACAAGGCCCCGCCCTCTTCCACTTGCTCAACGCTCCTGCTTGTTAGAGGCATAATAAAATGTAATTATCAGCCAAACCGACATGATTAAACAGAACAGGGGCCGGGTCCAGACCCTCACAACTGCGGCACACGCCGCCTGCCACTCAGAGACGGTCTCCACCCCCTTCATCATTCACAACCCCCCACCCCTTACACTCCCACCCCACCCCTTTCCCCCCCCCCCCGGCGCAGGCCCACACAGATCCGAATCAGCGTTTCCTGACCGGCCTCTCACATCTTTGACCACACGCTTGCTCTTGCTCGTGCCTTTATCTGTCAGTCACGTGAGTCCCAGAGGAGCGGCTCGTCTGGAGATCGCGCCGCCGCCGCCGGACTCCCGTAATAAAACCCCTCAGCGGATGGCTGGGTTTCTCTCCGGGCGGGAAAACACCGGCCGTCTGTTCAAAGACAACGGTCGCCCTGTGAACACCAGCCTTGCATCATGTCCTACATGATAAAACACCACGATGCACTGTGGAATATCATGTAGCACCGTTTAAAAAAAAGAGTGGTATTAAATATTAAAACGGAGACTGTTCCCCCCCCTGAATGTGTCTTGTGTAAGAGCGTGATCCACGCCATGTAGCATTAGCTGCGGTAAGTCCATGGGGCTCCATCATTGGCTCGCAGTGAATCCTAGTTTGTTCTGTTAAACTCTGCGTTTTAACAACTGCCTCTTCTTACAGCCGTGATGCCACAAGGAATTCCTGTTTTTCCGGAAGGGAGCACACAGCTCGAGTGAGATTCCACTGCTTTTCTCCCGCTCTGCTGACCCCCGCTAGTTGCCCCGTAATCTTCCCCATCGACCTAAACTCACTCCTCGACACCCGTTTCCTTTTTCTTCCCTTCCTCCCCGCTGCTTTTTTTGTTTTTATTTGTACATTAACTGAAGGATCACATTTTGCACCCTCCTCCGAACGTGTGTGATGTAAAATGAAAGGGATATAATAAATAAATATATATAAATATATGTATGTTTTATTTTTTTGTATCTGTCATTTTCCTTTCTATCTCCCGTATGACTTCTTAATCCATCTGAATGCATAGAAGATAATGTTTTGGGCGAAATAACATAAGAGGAAAGATAGACTCCCAAGGACCAATATCTTTATTGCTTGGAGGATAAACGGATTATGTCAACCATTTTCTGCTGCTGACAGCTTTTCTTATTAACCGATTTTATTTTTAATCTGCCAAGGAAGAAATGCGGTTTTATGTCACAATAAAACGCTGGTCACATCTAATGCTGCCCTCAAACAAACAGATTTCTCAAAGCTTTGCTGGGAAATTTGAAATAACTTTAAAGAGGGGTTTTGGGGAGGAGGAAAAGGGGGTGGTGGTTGTGAGGGGTGGTGTAAAGGGAATGGTGGTGGTGGAGTAAAATATACTTAAAGTCCCTCACATTTGTAGTCCTTTTTTTAAACATTTATTCCTTCATTTTGTTGATCTCCTTTTATCATCATGACCAAACGGCTGGTGTGTGGGCCGTCCATTCCTGTGCCCTGCATTGTGATGACACAAAAAACACTGCACATGCTTCGCTTGCCACAATAAACTCTGTATACAAAGAGCAGCTTAAAAAATAAAATGAAACATTTTGAACAGGCTGATGACTGTCTTTATACATTTATTTAGCATCACTAAAATCATGTGTTCCCTGTTTAACCTCTTCGTGCTGTGTGTGTGTGTGTGTGTGTGTGTGTGTGTGTGTGTGTGTGTGTGTGAAAGTGAGATTCTGGGGATCATCTGAAATAAAACTATTTTGGGCCAGACTTATAAGGGTGGAAGGGTGTTGGGCGCGTGGTGCCGGGGAGCTATCATTAACCCCGGGGGCTTTAGCGCTCCCTGCTCTCTCATTTCATGCTCGTGATCTGAGGGTGTGAATTAGCCATTGCCCCCGGCAACCCAACTTAGTTACCGGCTGGACAACATGAAAGCAATACACAGAGCTGCATAAAGAATCCTCTCAGAGCCCCCCACCCCCCACCCAACCCCCCCAACCCATCCTGCATCCCTACCTTCTCCCGAGGGCCCGGGTTGGGGGATACCCGTGTCATGTCTATAATGGACAAGTGGCATGTTTCACCTTTGCCTGTGCTGGCGGGGCTTAGAGTAAAAAAAAAAAAAGAATGATTTACCCGGCGATGTTCACATACATTAAATCTTACAGTAAGTCGCGTGCTGACACGATGGGAAAAGGAAAACATTAACGTTTCTTGAAAACACTGGGTAACGTAAATTGTTGTTGGGCGAAAGGAGTGTCGTACTTAATTCATTCTATTTTTTTACCCAACACACAAATTTGTTCTTAAATGTTGTTATTTTTTTGTCTGCAGGGATCGGATTTCCACTTCCTGTAAGCTCCAGGAATGCAGAAAAAAGGTCACGATATTGAGCCGGTTTCGATGCATTTTTCCAGCCACATATCTGTGTATGCACATACATTTATTTAACCTGTCTGACCATAAAGCAAATGCAATACTGTATCCTGTGAGTCTATATATTTTTAAAGTATTGCAGGATTTTAAATGGATTTGGTTTGTATACACACTGTACCAGCTGATGGAATGACAACACTACATTCAGACAGGGATGATTGAGCTTGATACTGTGTGTGTGTGTGTGTGTGTGTGTGTGTGTGTGTGTGTGTGTGTGTGTGTGTGTGTGTGTGTGTGTGTGTGTGTGTGCGTATGGCTGCGTTTATGGGTGTGCTGCTGCTGCTGCTCGAGTAATACCGACATCAGTGCAGATATGGAGACGGACACCTGAATCAAGTCGCCTGCCATTAATGGATCCAAATTCCTCCCAAATACCCATGACACTGTGTCGCGGGCAACAGTTCCCCCTCAGAAGGAGCAATATCGACTCTCGTTTAAAATATTTATTGGAATCTCACACATTTTTGGAAGCAAAAAAAAAAAATGTATGACGTACAAACAGGGAGCTACCCGCATCCTGAATGCATCTCTCTGCAAGTTCTTCTTAATAAACTCTGCAACTTGTCACAAATTCTCATCCCACAGACATCAAAGTTGCTCAGGTGAATTACCGTACGTTAAAAAAAGCACAAATATGCACCGTGGCGTTGTGTCATCTGATGTCATTAACTTTGAGTTATTCCCTGTGGTCCTCGAACTCTGAGTTGCCGATGGCAACAGTGAATCCCAGTGGGTCTTCCCGAGCCGCAGTGCTCCCAGCGGCTGCGTGTCAGTGACAGCGCCTCTGAAGTCTCCTCCAGCCTCACATGGGGCGCTGCTTTCTGAGGCAGCGCCCCATGTGAGGCCTGACATGCAGATCAGCGTATGAGGGCCGAGACTTTCCCGCTCGCCCTGGAGCTTATTACTACACCCTCCTGCTTTGGGATCACGTGGCATTGATGCTCATAAAAACATAACTTGAGTGGCATTTATTAAAGATTTCATCAAATGGAGGAATTGCAAAAACCAAATAGAGAGACCTAAGCCAGAATGGACCTGGTTCCAGGATCACTCTGCCATGCCTGAAATAATGCTAAATGAAAGCCAATTGAAAAAGACACGTAAGCGGTGGAGTCGATGAAGAATCACTTGATCTGGAGATGACGGACTTAAGGACTACGATGCCATTTCCCTTAAGGACTACGATGCCATTCAGTAATTTGGGGCCCAATTTTGATGGTGTTGTACTTTTGTGGTGCAAATGTTAAAACAAATGTACAATACGTCGGTTGGACCCGTCCATACGGAGCCAACCGTGGGCTTTCTGGCCCGAGCTGCGTGATCCATCCTCGGATCTTATTAACACATACATATCATTTGTATTATAATTATCTATGTAAGCCATATTTATTTTCTGACATGGAGCTACTCTTCCATGTTTGTTGAAGCGGCGCTTGCTGAAAACCGATCTGTCTTATCTGCAGAAGGGAGAGCAGGAAACATTCCGAGAATTAGTGGGGATAGAATCCTCCCCTATCATTTAAAACAATCCCCATTTTCTCTTCAGACTTTCAGATGTTTGCATATCATTTGTTTTTTTTTAATTGCTGAAGTTTGATTAAGCCCAGCCCCTAGTGTTACATGGCATTAGGCGCTGCCATATGTTTGGTTGTGTGCAGATTCCCATTTCCATAATCATTTCGCCTCTTTGAGACGTCTGTTTCGCCGTGCGGCTTTGATTGCATCTGCCTCAACTTAAACGATGCCTCGCGAGTTTCCCCCTGTTCATCGCTGTGACCTTTAATCTACCACTTACAGAATGCTCCCATCTATCATGGTTGTCACTTTGAAATTCCTAATCTCGTCTGAAAAGTCTTTACAAGTGTGGCCCCGGATTACTCTGTGATAATTAATCATATTCAAATGCATGACAACAAATTTTGTTTACGTGTTTGCGATCACATAAAACGAGAGAAACGAGGGGAGGAGCGTTCGAGCCCTGCGAGTTAGGTGAGGTGTGCATTTGCATAACATTTAGTTAAAAAAAAAAAAGATTTGTGTGGAGCGACACCGGGATGAACCGGGGCTTCATTTTCAATTCAAATCATATTCAGATCACAGCATTTTATTTTACTTATTATATTTCATACAGGCACAGTCATTCATTTGACAGACTGTTTATTAAGAAACAAATGCCAGCTTGGATTTCTTGCATTTAAACGCGCTGAATGCAAAATGCTTCTCTTCAGTGTTGCACCGAAGGCGGGAAAAGTTAATCTGCTTTATCAGCCGAGCAACAGGGGGCAGTTTTTTGTTCTATAACTTACAGATTTGTTGAGTCGAGTCAAATGTGAAACTTTTTCTTTTTTTTTTGTTCAACACAACTAATCCTTGAGTAATTACACTTCAGCCCTAATAATAGTAATTTTCATTTCCTACATTTTAGTAGCTCATGAAGGTTGAAACGGAACCACTCAACAGTCGCCGTCCAGCTGTACTGCTTTTCAGGTTTACATCTGTTGTCATTCCTTCTCCTTTAAGCTTGTTCAAAAAGCAGAAAGGAAATATAGTGCCAGCTGGCATAAAAGAAGACATAACACAAACGGTGCTGTGTGCATACTTAGTGCAACGGGTGCTTAGCACCAAACATGATGCTTTTATTTTACAGTCTTACGTCTTCATTACAGCTCGCTATGTGAAAACATTAGTCACTCAGTACTGTGGTCATGACTAAAACGGGGAAAAGCCTAAAACATTACGCCCATAGACTTCCATTGGAATGAGATATCAAATACAGCCAAATACAGAGTTATTTTACACTTTTCTAGTGTGCTTACAAACATAACTGATAAAGTAAACCTTGTCTCAGCTCATTATTTACAGTACAATACGTCGGTAAATCAAGTTTGCTGCTTTTATCTCACGACAAACTGTGCCACTTATTGTTGGAAACAAATCCCCCTTAATCATGCAAGCAATAAAAAAGTGTTATTTAGTCTTTTATTATGAATACAGCTCTCATAGTGAGGCCGTGGTTAAGCTCATGTTTTCTATGAGACTTTTGTGATCGCTCAGTGATGTTGATGTTTTGTGGTCAAAGGAGCGGCTTTCATTGACGCATTTTATTTCCTATAATTATGTCACAATAAAAGTCCCTCGTTATTTTTGCTGTTTATTCTTTGTCCCTTCACAACCAAAATACTTGTTTTATTGAAGAATATCCACAACCACCACTGCATTTATGGAAGAATTCTTCAAAATAAAAGTCAACTTTTTTATTTTCCGATTAAAAGCTTTTATTTAGAAGTAGTAAAGGCCAGTGCAGACAGCAGGTGTGGGCCGAGCTCCAGCCACAGTTTTCCCTACTTTTTTGCTTTTGCTTTGCTTTGTAGAAGAACTTCCTTGTCAGAAGATGATACAATAACATGTTTGATAAATTGTCCGGATTGTGCCCACATGCTGTCTGCACCTCACTGAGATCTGGACTCAATGTGAGCAAGATCTGATCTTGGCTTTTACAGACGTGACAAAAGTCACATGGAAAAGATGACTGAAATGGTGTTACGGTGTTAAGACCTAAAAAACCTGTTTAATCCTTCTAGCAGTGCAATAAAGAAGGCTCTCTGCATATGTACGAGGCCCAGAAAGCTACTCGTTACATATTATTTATTCTATTTCCATCGATTTAGATTTTATTGATTTTATTGAGGCGCTTTTCTTGATTTCAAACTTTTCAGAAAAAATCTGGCTAAACAGTTGTACAAAAATTGTCAACTACTAGACTTGCACCTATGAAGACGTGTATAATGTTGATTGTGACATTATGTCTGCCATATCATAGTGTGGTTTTATGCCAGCTTCCAGTTCTGAATGCTCCACAGAAGGACTTAAAGTCATAGACAACTACATCAATAAACACTTAAAAGGACTGTCGTCCTCTTCTACTTTTGTAGACAGTGTGAAGGCATGTTTTCTCCCATAATGCGTTACAGCTTAGAGAAGAAGCGATTCAATTTGTCAAAAAAAATACCAACAGGTTTTCAATGCAACCAGCAGATTTATTATTTTTTTCAGGTAAACTGTCATAATGATGAAATAGGCCTGAAATCTGTTGCAACCATCAAGGACGGAGGATTGATATCTTTGTGGCCCTCTGTGCCGTGGACGCTCCTAAAGGGGATTTCTTTCAGCAGAAGTGAGTCCTGGTTATGTTTTCTTTTTGAAAACGACACATTCTTTCCAAAGAGGAAGGAGAAAAACATTTCACTTTTCAATTACCCCCAGCTCCTTCACCTCTCTCGTCCTCCCCGGCTCTCGTTTCCAAGGAGAAAGAGAAAAAGAGAAGGGATGCTTTTCACTCCCTCCCTCTCATTCTTCTCCTATCAGTTCAGCGACCACTTTTATGCATGAAACAGAGAGGAAGATTGAAAGCATTCACTGGCCATTCAGACAATGAAGAAAGGAGATCCTCTGAGCTTTATTAGATATGAAGATCTACAATAAAAATCAATTTCTGGCCTCTTTATGCAGTTTAAATGACAAAGCTTCAGCCCATTCAGCCATTGTGTGCCGTAAAGTAATTCTGCAGCACCGGCCGAGACAAGAGCGCCACATACTTTTTGACCCGCGATTGCAGATTCTAATATGATACAGAGCTACCGAGATAATAGGAGGCACTTAATATCATCTGTTGAAAAGGAGGAAAAAAAGTTATCTCATATCTTTTGGTAGATAGATGGATAGCGGACGAGGTTTAAACGTTTCATGGGCTGAATACTAAAGAGGCTGAGATGGACAGATGAGCTTTTCACTCTCACCGCATCTCTCTGATGTCAATGTCGGTAACAGCAAGCCGTTGAATCCTGGTATACTACTGGGTGGTAAAATAATACAATTACAAACTGTTAAACATCATGAATGGTCAGTTTGACAAAAGCAAAAATGACATTTTCTCATTGTAATTCAGGGATGAGTTAGATATAAATGCAATGCTTGGACTTTTAACATTGATCTTATATATTATGTATTTGCATATATTAAGTATTTGCATAAAAAGTATCGATTGAAGCCCGTCTAAACAGTTTACTAATAACCTGACCAGGCCAAAGATATTTTAATAAAAGGCCTAAGATATTTTTTAAATAAGTCAATTATTAGGTACCATAATTGCAGAGGTGGCCTTACTTAAGTACGGAATTTAGGCAGTAAGGTAGTAAGGCTACGTTCACACTTCAGGGCTTAATGCTCAATTCCGATTTTTTTTCAAGGCCGTTCACATTTCTAATTAAATGCGACCTATATGTGACCTCCTGTGTGAACGTGAAATGACCCAGAAGTGACACGCATGCGCAGAAGAGTACTCAACGGCCAATGACGTCACTTGTTAGCTAAACATGGATGTCAACAGTGGAAGTTATTTTGCCAACGTAGCCAGTAGTTACAATCTTCTCGTTTTAAGAAAAAAAATCAAACGCAGGAGAGCGAGGATTTTAGCTCTGGCGTTTTGTGGAGCAGTAATAGCAACGTCGGTACAAAGAAATGTGTTGGTGCGGAGTCGCAGCCAGGAGCGGTGGGATACTGATGTGAGTTGCTTGTTTGTGAGCGCCTTCGATTAACTCTGTCACGGAGTTATGAAGTTTGTCGAGTATCAATGACGTGCAGGTCGCATGTATCCAACCTGGCCGTTCAGACTGAAGTCGCATTTAAAAACATCGGATACATATCGGAATTAGGTCGTTTCAGCCTGCAGTGTAAACGTAGCCTAAGTCGTTGTTGAATTCCAGGTCTCTTGAGTGAAAATCAATTGTTTTTAAACACAGGCTTAAACAACTATGAATGAAAACAGCCTGGTTTATGTAATACGTTAACATTTTCAGACTATTTGTGCCTCCTGTCATCTGAGAAGTTCAAGCATGTCAACGCCATTTTATTTTTTTGTATTATTTTTGGTATGCATGGCATGTATACATTGTAGACAAGGGCACTGAACCCCGAGTTCACTTTCTTGCATTAGTCATCGTTTTTAGATGCTGGTATTTCTCAGCATTTGCATCCATTTCACATTCGCAAACATTAGGTTTGATGCAACTCCTCAACAAAATGGACTGAAAAAACAAAGAATCTCTGAATATCTCAGTGACGTGTCTACGTGAACTTTTCCCTTCGTGAGGAAGGGATGATCAACAGGATGAAGAGTGAGACGTCCGATCAATTCCCTCCATCTCAGATGTTCTATGTTCTAAGAGATCGGCGCAGAGGTGAATCCTCTTATCAGCCGTTGGATAGCGTTTAAGAGGAACAGTAATTTAATAGGGGCGAACCGGCGAGGGCGGCGATAGCACGTAGGTCACGCGTGTGAATTGAAGATGAAATTACAGTCAAGGCTGAGCTGCAGACGGGTCCAGAGAAAGGTTTCTCAGGGAAACTGGATGAGCTTTTCGGAATGAAATGCGTTGCTTTTCTCTTCTCCCAGTAAATAATGATAACAATAATGATCATTTCTGAATAGGATTCGATAGGAGACCCATCTATTTCATTTAGTGCTTTCTCCCCTAAAAAACTAAATAAAATGTTTTGCTTTGTGAACACAGCAAAGAATAACAGCTGTCCTCCCCACATGGCTGATGAGTTGTTGTATCAAAACGTTCCCCTCACAACTCCTCTGTTTTGGAGAATAACTCTCTCAATCGATGTGATCCTATAGAGCAAACTCAACAAGATAAATGATCCATGTTGCCGTGATGAAAAGGACTTGTTTTTCTCTCCCTCTGATGAAGACATGGATGAATTGGATGAGTGTGCCACATCTCCAGGGGCAGGGAGATAAATATTATGCCCGACTTCTCCTCCGCCATGTCTAGTTACCAGCTGAAAGAAGCGATTGTTTCACCCCGCCGTCTTGACTGCAAGACATGTGATATTTCAAATGAAACCTTCAAGGTCCCAAAGTCATTCATTCCTGTCCGAACAGGCGACGGAACAGAATTCTGAGAAAACAACAATAAATTCACTGCGGATGTAAGGAATCACAATAAAATTCCCAGTGTCTTAGCGGCGAGTGTTGTTTTGCTCGTGGAGCAGAATAATATCCAGGACGCGGCGCTCCATTCAAGGCATTAAAGCGTGGAACTAATCTCCCTAAAAGGACTACTATTTGGCTCCATTGTTTTCCGTTCAGCCGAGCCCAAGTGTCTTACAGTGTCCACAGGGAAAGTCACTGAACCTTCGTAGCCCTCTGCACCTCCGATTCAATGAGGGCGTAAGTGGATCCCGATTCGCCGATAGCTCGGAGAAGCCTCCTTGAGTGTTTGCGAAGTGTGGACCTTGAGAAGAACGGCTTTGCCCTCCCCACCCAAAAAAAGTAGAAATCCTCTTGTGGCCCGGGAGACCGCAGCACAGTGCTCAGTGAAAACAAAGATGTTATAAGCTAGCTTAGCTATTATCGCGCCTTTGCACTACATCTCCCCAGACGCCGCATTCAAGTCCGTCTCGATTTATTTAGAGAGTGGGGTGTTTATTTATTTATTACTGCATTTATTACCGCATTTTATTCAGCAAAAAAAAAAAGTGACTAAAGGGATTATTTGTGGAATAACTGAAATGATTAGCAATGTTCATGCTTCTTTAAGAGCTTCCTTTGAAATGCCCGCGCTGGCGTCGGCGTGCTGGAACGTAGGTGAGAGGCACAAGCGGTGGGGAGTTTATTTGACAAAAAGGAGAGGAGACGGGGGGGACAGCGGGACATTCGAAGTTGAGGACATACTTAATCGTGAATGAGGAGCAAAAAGGAGTAATAATGTTGTTTGCACGCACAATAGAAATATTCATATCACAGTATTTACTGTATAACCCTGCAGACACGTCTTAAAGTTCTTACATATTCGATGCATTACAACACAATCATTTCCAACAATCACAATACCACCAATATCATGGAAATATGAGGCACTTTACGGCGTTCGATGCTAAATGCGCCACATTAATAGATAATTCCTAGACCTTGTGGTGAGTGCTTTTAAGTAAAGACTAGACACACCTCTTCAGACTATACCGTGACTAAAAACACTAAACATATTGTAGCACTTAAATTGTACTAAATTGTATTATAGTTAAGTTGTAAAATGGCTTATTTGATGAAATTGCACTTTCTTGTTTCTGTCCTTATGGTTGAAATGCACTTATTGTAATTCGCTTTGGATAAAAGTAATGTAATGTGCAGACATTTCTTGCGTCCTCCACAACATTAGCAACAGTCCCGCAAACAGGAAGTGGACACATCGTCGACATTTCATCCCTTTTGATAAGACTGATAAACATCAGTTAAACAACAACATTAATCCTATGTTGTTGTTAGTTATTTTTTGGCAACCTAATGGGAATAAGACACAAGAGAATCACACTTTGTTTGCAACTCTATTTGCTACAAGTGTCTGTCTAAATTAAATACTTCATTATGTACATCAACATGTCTTCAACATGCTAGTGGAGGTGTGTAGGCAGGAGGTGTCGGGGCGTGTGTAGACGAGTTGGCCGGACATCCATTCATTTGTGTTCTTATTGATCTGGCTGTTTAAGTCAAAGTGTAAATAGATGTTTAGCAAATGAATATATTGACATTGCAACGACCTAAACTGCTCATATTGATCTCAGCATCTGATTCCCAATTACATCAGCAGTGTTTTCTCAAACGGTCTACTCAATGCGTCACAGAGTGTGACGGCTCCCTTCAGACGGCTGCCACCGAATAACACTTTGATAGAACAATGAATAGTGCGACACAGTTGGAGAGGGAAGATTCAAGAAGTTGAGGTAAATTTTGGTTACAGAAATGATGCGAGAGAATTAACACAATTAAGAGAGAGTATCTGAATTTCCTAGCACTTACAATCCTTACATTAAATTTGCTTCTGCTGATAATATTTAATGATTTCAACAGAACAATAAATTGCAATGAATCAGAGAATATGCTTAACAAAGCTGAAATGAAAAGAGATTAATGGGTTACCACTTACTAAACACTTCACCGGCATGTTGTGCTTGGATTAGGGATATAAGAATAAAACCACATTGTTCCAGTCATCCAGATTGGTTTTCAATTTAATTTGATTTTTTTAAGATCAAGAAACCTTGCTTGTAAGAAAAAAATAAGCTTTTTGAAAAATTATCATGCTGTGTAGCCCTGATTTTAAGACAGTTGTTTAAATGAAGCAGTGAATTCTCGTGTTATCCTGAACAAAGACCGTGATCCCTCTATCAGACACCTCATTTATGTCTCCTCTGTGCCTGAAAGACAAAGTGGGTAGCACAACAAATTCATTTAGAGCTGTGCTAAAACATGATCGGCATCTGTATCGATGTTGGGTCCTTTTGCCAAGATTAATTATATTCATTATGCAGTGCCGTGCATACAAATGACCTTGCTTCCGGTTCAACGCATGCACTGATTTGGAATATTATATCTGCTAAACAGATGTTTTAAGTTGTATCCAAACGTATATTAAGTGTGGCTTTCTGCTGATTTGTTGGAAAGGTTTTATTATCATTAGCACGTCTTCGCAGGCCCATAAGTCTTAGCAGCTCCTCTCGCTACGTCCAAAGTTGATGTGTTTTAACGTTATACGCGCTGAAGACTAAGGCAGTTTGTGTCATCACTGTTTTATTTGAAGTACCAGCAATTTTTCACACTGTTTTTCGTTTCACCGGGCACCACCCCCCTCAATCTTTAGAAAACGTGTATAATAAAACAACACAATTCGAATGTAGAAATAACAAACAAGGAAGTTGTGCTTGTTAGCGAATGATATGCCATAGCCCATGTTATACCTTTTTTTTTTAAATATAATTAATTTATTACCACAATGTAACACTGAAAAATACATGTACTGCATCATATGATCATAACTTGAGTAGAGTGGGAAGTTTAACAAATGCAGGCAGAGATGTTTGACACAGAGGGAGTCTCTGCTGAATTTGCATGTGTTCTTTTGGAATAAATTGACTTTCTTTAAACAATAAGACCAATAAAACCAACCAACGCTTGGTTATATACAGTCCTGACATCAAAAAAGAAAGAAGACATTCATTAGGTCTAGACTAGTGCTAGCATGTCCCACCTGGTCTTAGCGGTTAGCTTGCAGCTAGCATATCTGTTACTCACTCTCTGAGTAGCTGCCAAAGGCTTTCAACGAAAAATATTTGCAGGTGCGCCGATTCATTCCGCTAATACCTTTCCTTACTTTATGACTTTTGCCACGTGCCACAGCTTTTATGGTGCACCCAAGTAGACCGGTGCCATTGTTAGCGTGATTAATGACCCCTTGTGGCGTTCCTGCTATGACGAGTCAATGTGCCTGCTGACCTGTTCTGTTCCGTTCTGGATGAACAGGTTTGTTTCCGTGTATTCATGCACAATCCTTAGATTACAGCATGTTGAATGAAGCAGCGGCTAATTGAGCTAGAATGGCAGAAAAAGACAAGACCACGATTGTCGTGGTGAAAGGGTTTAAAGGGTTTTTACACACACCACTCAATTTCTGCTGTCTTTGATTTTCCTACGATCTTATTGTTTTGTGCGTTGGATGTTCACAGAAAAGGTGTAGAAGCCGCATCGCAGCACCAAACTGTGCCTCCATAAGTGCCTCCTGCAGCTTGTGGTCGATTGCACCGTAACTTTCAGTATTCTTATCCATCCATAACTATTACCACACCAGTGCTCTGCCTCGCCTCTCCGTGCTGAAGGAAAAAGGAGAAAAAAAATCAAAGAGGGTATTAGGCAGCAGGGTTATTCCCGACACTTTGCTGGAGGCTTGCGTTAATCTGTGCGTTTTGGAGAAACGAGGTTAGTTAAGCATTTTAATGGCCCTAGCCCTGTGATAATTAGGCCTGCCCTGGAGGGAGCTCCAGTTGAGCCACTTGGGCCTTGAAATGGAGCCAGGGAACTAAAGCCCTGCACACACACAATGATCCTGAACTAATTCCCTGAGTAAATATTTTCTCCCGTTCACTGCACACCCTCTGTCTCTTTAAAGTTGTAAAAGGCCTGTTTTCCTTTTTCTATTTTTCACACTCACTTGTTTTTGTTTTTTTTATCCCTGCCTCCCTCCCTCCCTCACAATGTATTTTTAGAGTGAGGCACTGTGATGGTTTTACAGAGATTTTTATTCTTACCTTTCATTTATTTATTTTTTTCCCACGTCGTGTCTTATTTCCTTGCACGATAAAGTCGATGCTTTCTGTTCTAAAGGGTACATTTTGTACACAATCGCTGTGCACTTAGAGACCGGGGACTCTGTTGTGTTCTGTTTTGACTGGCGTGGCCCTTGACCCCCCCGGGGCCCGGAGAGGGGCCTTCTGAGTGACTGATCCGGTCCGTCCTAAAGGGGATAGGTCTCCGAAAAACATTGTGTAGAGCCTTCCCTTCCTGTCTGTGTCTGGGGGCTCCCTCAAGACAGAGAAGCCCCAGAGCTACAGCTGCTATTGTTCCTCTGCACAAAAGACAGACATCACATTAGAAGTCCTCTGTATTGTATTGAACTCACATCCGTCTTTGTCCACCGAAAAATCAAAGGCCTGCATTGGCTGTGGCAATTAAATATGAATCAAAGAATACTGATGACTATAACTTGTCAGTTAATGTGGAATAAATGCAAAATTTCTGATTTGTTTTTGTGAATGAAGGCGCCTTGTGTGTGGACTGAACCCACCTCGCTATTAAGTTGTCAATCCGCAAGTTTGTGTCCGGGTGATAAAGTTCGTCGTCTTTCAAAGTGGTTGTTTGGAGGATGTTTTGATTGACACGTGGCCCTCGAGCCACAGAAGTCAGCGCCCAGGTTTCCCAGGGACACTACTTGTTTGGCTCGGGGAACCTTTGTGAGGAGTATCTTCATCTCACTGCTGCTCAGTCAGGCCATTTCTCCAGGCCACAGTGTCAGGCGTCATTTATCTCTGACAGTGAAGCTGTCTAGAGTGTGAGCGTCCACGGCCGTCTGTCTGCCTCAGCGTGCACGTGGGTTTGTATGTTTATATACTTTTATTTGTGTGTGCGGATCCGGAGGCGTGCGTCATGTGGGTGTCCCAAGGACGACCCGTGACAGCGGAATGAGCCGGGATGATGAATGTTTTCCGAACACAGGAGGGTGTCATCAGAGCGACCTGTGCGGCGCTTGATTGATTCGCTGGATCAGTCGCCGGATGTTAACATAAAACCCTGCAAATTGTTTCAAACAGAACGGTTATACTCAACAGTCCATCAAAAAAATATCCTCAGGAATTTCTTAATTAGATGTTATTAATTGCAAAACATCAGTTAATTTTTTTGACACATGGCGGCCGCCAATCTGAGCTGTGCTCGATGGGATTCGACCCTTTGATCACCTATCCAGTGACAGCTGTCTGTTATTCATTGCAAACAATTTCAACAGTTACTTTTTCGGGGGCTATTTCTCCAGAAGATCTGAACAAATTTGCCAAAAAAATTTGGTTGCCCAAAGTGTCGGGATTTGCAACCTCGCTTGCACACTTTCAGCATGGCAGTGTTTTATTAAACTACACAGAAGTCAACCTTTTTTATGGACACGCGGCCCGGCCTCTTATCCAGGTATATTAGCCTAACCCCAACCGTGCACATCCTCTCTTTGTCCTCCACTTCCTCTCCAATCCCTCTATCACCTATCCTCTTTGTCCTGTCTTAAGGCCATGGTCAGTCATGGGGCTTTTAAGGCCCCTGTGCTCCTAGCAGCCGCTGACCCTTTGTGCCACCTTTATCACAGACTTCTTTACCGTGGGCTACTTAACCACGGCGCTAACTGCAGGTCCTGCGGGTCTCTGTGATTGTGCTCTGCATTGAGCAGAGAGATGAGGATTAACACCGACACTCGATAAAGGGGTCAGAGGTGTGCAGTGATTATTTGTCTGTGTGTGTGCGTATCACGGGAACGAGAGAGAGAGAGAGAGAGAGAGAGAGCTAGGTAAGCCTGTGTGTGTGTGTGTGTGTGTGTGTGTGTGTGGCTCTCACCGGGCAGAAGATGAAGCAGGTGGATGGGGGTTGGGGACATGGCTGCAAGGTTGAGGTGATATAGATGGATAAGGTTAGCTGAGTTATCAGACAGGAGCATCACAATCAAGCTGTCAGCTCAATGCCTCCCTCTCTCTCCTCTCTCCCTCTTTTTGATAAACAGAGGAATAGGATTACAATTGGGACTGGTCCCGGGGCAGCGTGGAAGCCGGCCCTCTCTTTCAGCTGCATTCTCTGCTCTGGTGGAAAAAGGAGCAACAAGAACGGCACAAATCTGCCAGACAGGGTGGGGAGTCCTACAGTGGAAGAGGTCAGAAGGGCATTTTGCCAAAGCGCGAGGGCTGGAGGTTGGCTTTTAATACATTTAATAAAAGAGCTATTTAATGAAGCTCTGATTGACTGAAATTACAACATCATAATATACATATTGTAAAGCTACTTGTTAGACTTGTAGCACTCATGAATATTGATACACTGCATAGAAATAGACATAAACATTATACAGCTTTTAAACATTTGAAGTGTGCTTTGCAATATCCTAATTTAATTGTATTCCCATTGCTGTTATACAATATAATTTTTATAATGCATAAGAACGTGACTTTAAGAGCGCACAGTGAAAGACCGCTTTCATTGTTAAAGTGAATCATTGAATCTACAACAACACTTTTGTTTTGATTGTTCATAAAATAAACCATGACAACTCAGTCACTTACAATTATATTACAATGCAAGGCATTGTTAATATCAAATTACCAAAAATATTGTACTTTTCCAATAACTATAGTACAAGATATCGCTGAGTAATGGCCAATGTGAAGTGTTATGATATTTGAAGTGATATCTCATAGTAATAATTATAAAGTGTGTTATGATAATAATACATTATGAGTACTTGAAACACAGTTTAGACAGTGTTATGAACACATTATGACACATGTAAGTATGTGTATGATGTGTCATAGACATACACCGTATTACCTCGGTGGTGCAGTGTTACAAAGGACATTTATCCAAGTTGAAACTTCATGCATGGTTACAAGCTGTAAAATATTTTAAGCTAACTACATATAATTACATATAATGGTAATATATTAATGTTTCATTCTATTACCCAGACAGGGCATTATCCTGTATTTTACTTTTAATACTTCATAAAGCACATTTTTATAATACTACTTATCTACAGTGAAAACTATTTACCCTCAAATTTGTGGATTTTGAATTTTGATTTTGAATTTTGATTGAAAACACAACATGTTTGTGTTCCCATTTCTTAATGTTAACATCCAATGGACAACTAGATCATCAAAAAATATCGTTAAAATATGAAAAAAGCCCTGTCCTCTGTTTAAATACTTACATTGTAGTAATGTTTCTTTAAAGTAAAAGATTTAAATTGTATCTGCGATCCATTTTACGTACAGTAAAATCAATCCATCCACATAGATTTTTTCACTATCAACCCTAATTTCTAAAGGAGGAAAAATGTCATGCCATTTACAAAATAAAATGTAATGTAATACATTATTATTGATTGGATGGTGGTCTCCTCTCTTTTTAAGGTAAGAAACATCACTCCTGTGGTGACAACACAAAAGCTTGTGTTGTGGTTGTTTTGTCCACTTTGTTCAAGGCACAAAGGGCTTGCTGTTGTTCTCGTCCCCAATGCTGACTGATTGGGGAGATTTTTTTGAAACGTGAAATCTGCAGAGAGTGGAGAAATAATGTCGGGACAGCGACCAGAGCCGCAGGGCAATTAAGACAAATTAATTATGGCGGGCAGGGGGTTATGTGAGCTGAGCCCAGCTAAAGCGTGAACCCACAGAGGTGTAAACGCCACTTATATCCGAGCTCTCCATGTAAAAGCAAAAGCCCACTTTGTGAGAAGCCGTACAGTGACTGCATGGCCGGGCAGAAATTAACCGTGTGCTCGCGCTCCCAAGACAAGATTTAGTTTCCGAAAAGACCCATTTCGCTCCTTCTCATCTACATGTACATTAATTCCCTTTACCTTATTCGCTATTCTACTCTCGCTCTCTCACATCGTCCTTGGCGCTGGCGTCCGGGGATCTGCGTGTGACCTTTTTTGGTAACAAAAAAGAAAATTACCTCCATCTTTCTGGGACAGTAAAACTCACTAAAGTTAAAGGATCTGTTTTGGACATGTGCATCTTAAACAGATTTTTCCTTTCCAATATTTTTGATTTAATTACTACCTCCATGTGCTGTATCTATGTGAAGTAAGTTGCGGTTGAAAGAGAGAAAAAAAAAACAAGGACACACGCGTTTCGCACTACACCTCTCAAGTCTCAACCCACCGAGTCGTTTAGTCGTAGCTTTAGCTTATCACACACGTGCAACCCTTTGTTCCTGGAAGTGAAAACTTGTTTTGGCAGCGCTAACTCAGAGAGCCGACAATTGTTTTCCTCAAATAGGATCAGGAAAACAGGAAGGGAATCGTGAAACATCTCATCATAAGCTGCGGGCAACAAGTGAAAAACATCCCCTAAACCTGAATGAGCAGAGACACTGACACAGATCCCCGCTCCGTTCCTTTGTAACAAACTAAATCCCTCTTTTCCTCCTTTCTCAGCCATAATATGGCTTCCAAGCGAGGTCCAGCCAGCAATCTTGCAGCGCGGCTGTGGAATAAAGGAAGTGCTGCCATGCCTGGCTATGCCAGTGAATAAAGCCAAAGCAAATTGCTTAGGGAGAGTTTGGTCCAATTGGATGCCATCCCTTGGTATGTAATTCCCATGGTGGGCCGTTTGGCAATGGCGTTGCACGCCTCAATCAGGTGTGGGGGCCCGCAGGAGGCCCTGCTCATTTGCATGTCCAAGTATGAGGGGAATTCCTCTTAGGGAAAGGAGCCAGGCTTTGATGTGGGCATTCCCACTTGAATTTACGGGACTAAAATAGACAGTAATGGATCAGTGAAGTCATTCATCACCAGTGTGAGCTTTGCCCAGTCCTCCTTCACCTCCTAAACCGCGCACGGCTTCAAAGAGAGCCGTCCGTTTCAGCTCCTCTTGCCCCGGACTCGGTGCTGTAGATGAGGCTGATGTAAATGAGCCAGGAAGTGGTGGCATTCATTTGAGATCCGGTTGGACGATCCGCCACTGCCGCGAGCTCACTTCCACCTGTCGTCGGCAGAATTGGGACACATGGCTAGTTTTGCTTGACTTGAAAGGTAAAAATCATTAATTATGTTTTACATTTCGTTTTGAGTTTTTCTGACATTTCATCGTCACTCAAATGCTGCTTCAAAATGGATCAGGTAAATGTACTGTACATCTCTAACTAGAGATCTGAAGTTTCACAAAGAGGCAGACCGTGATATAAAAGTAGTAAATCCGCTCTGAAATCAGATCAGTAAAACTGACCACAGTTTACATAATTTGACTTTACTGGTTTTGCAGCCGTTTCCCAGGAGCCCAAGCTAGTTGCGGGTAAAACGTCAGCGGCCTGGCAGACTGTGCCCAGAGTGGCAAGCCGTGAGGTTGGACCGGATGCGCATCCTTTTGAATCCGAACAAATTCAATGTCTTTGCGCACTGTAGTACCTAAGTAGGCCTATCCCAACACAACACGGCCTTATTAAAGTCCTCTAGAGTTGTAGATATGGCATTGATGTTAGCAAACATTGGGATAAATAAATGTCTAATATATTATCTTCTCTTTTAGCTCTGTTTTGGTCGCCACCTATTTATTTGGTCCACCACGATTACCAGCTGCTTGTTACAATGTCGGTCTGCCAGGTCCTGCATTGCGCGAGTAGAATAAGGTTTCTTTATGTTAGTAACATAAATAAATGTTTCCCTCAAAGAATTGAGAATGCAGTTGAGTTGTTAAAGACATGAACTTGTAGGTAAATAATACTATTTAGGGCAGCTTCAACCAAAACTTAGACCAAAATCAGAAAACACACATTTGGACGAGTTGCCGTTGTTTTGGAAGGCAACACTAAACCATTTGTATCGATATGGTATTAACGTGAGTATTGAAAGTATCCGTTTATCATAATCAGCAAACATAAGCTCTAAAAAAACCCAACACGAATCCCCGACTTTGATCCCTCTCTGTGTCGGGTCTCGTGACTCATCCACTCTGCAGAACTTGTGCACGGGGGTCACGCCGGCTGACACATAGCGGCTTATTTAGCAACGCTCAGTCATCCACGGCAAAACGAGTGCTCCATCACAGCGGAACTGCTCTCCGTGTGGCGCTCAGGACACGGAGGGGTTGAAATGCACTCGTGCATGTGACATTTCACTCGCTGCTTTTGTTTCTTTTTTTTTTTCTGGAATCGGGCAGGCGAGGGCCCAGCTCTTCCTCTGCCGTCTTTGTTTGATAAGCTAGCATAGTGTACGTGTTAGCACGTTGAACCTAACTGTCAAGGAAAATGGATGTTTTGTTGATTTGTAATTCATTCCTACTTTTCAACCTCACTTTGCTTTATATGATTTTTGAGCATCTTTGAAAACAAATTACTTCCTCACCTTAACTGCATTCTATTGGGTCAGCCCTGCTGGTTATTGATCTCTCGCAGTGATTTCTGTGGACATTAAACGCACCCGCTTTCCACACAGCACCAAAAGAGTTTCATTACCGCGGCCGTGTATCTTACCACAACAGGTAAACTGAGCGGGGACAGCTGCATGAGAAAGAAGGAGAGAGGGGAGAGACATGGGAATAAAAAGATAAACAGTTTGACCTTCTGTTTCTGCCAATTTCCAGCGGTCGACACCCCCCCCCCCCACCCCTCTCCCCGCCCTCCTTAGCCTTCTCTTTCCCCACTCTCGCCCTCAGCCCTGTGTCGGACGAATCCTTTTTGGAGGGATAAATAGCACTGCTGCGCTTTGATAGCCTCAGTCCCAAACAGCAGCTACCGATAAATAAAAGGAACTTTCTCCATTTATCTCTGCGAGAAAGAAGTTCCTATTAGGGTCCCCGTAGCCGCGGGGCCGTTCCCCCCTTCACTGCACAGCTTTGTAGATTGCCTGCTTGGTTTAAGGTGCTATTGAGTGCTCACCAGGACAATTACATGCCAGGACCCCCCTCCGGAAATGTCCCTCCCCTCCACTTCCCTCTCCCCCCGTCCTGTACCTCTGTGCCAGTGTTGCAAGCGAGATGCTGTCTGCGATATGGACCCTGGATGCGAGTGGTGTGTGCGGCGCTTCATGTAATTGTGTGTGTGTGTGTGTGTGTGTGTGTGTGTGTGTGTGCGTGTGTGCGAGAGCTCCCCTCTGGAAGAGGGTACAGAGGGGGTAGAGTGATAATGGCCCCCTGAATGGTATGGAATAAAGTATCATTGCATAGCGCCCGGAGTCAGACAGTGATGCTAATGCAAATGGTTTTCACCCCCCCCACCCCCCCACCCACCCCCCACCTTTCTGTCTGGTATAATGACGGCCCCACAAACAGTGTGTATGAAGAAACAGAGCGAAGGAGGTACATAAATAAAAATTGCGCACACCTCAGTGAAATGACTTTTTGTTGCCTTCAGGCGACTTAAGACGCGCTATTACACTTTGCCCGCGGGCCTCCTTTATTTCCTACTTCTCTTGATATATATTTATATTGTTATCATTTGATAACATAGCGGTAGAGATTCATGTACAGATTTCGGCAAGTAGCAGTAAGAAAAATAGACATAAAAGCTTGGCCCTCGACCGGACGTGGCGATCTCATTTACAACCGTCATTTTTTTTAACACACAACACAAGATGCGTGTTTTGGTTATAGGGAGCAGAAAGTCCAGGGCTTCACCTTGAGAAGATACCGGTATTTATAGCGGTTCAAACAGCCAACCGGATGACACGCTAATCTCCAGGATGAACCAAGAAGACGCGAGAAGAGTCTGAAGCCATTGTTTCTTCTTTTAAGCACCAGAACCTCTGAGGGAAAAGTATTGTCACAATCAAAAGTGAGGCGCATGATTTAAGCCAGAGCGCATTGCAGAACACAAGAGATGGGGGTTATGGCCAAGGGAGGGGAGGGGACCGATGCCATGAATCTCCATCCGGGGAAGGCTGATCCAGGATCGAACCGAGGATCTCAGATGCCGCGGCGTCCACAGGAGGCGTGTATTAGAGCGAGCTGGGCAGCCCGCTGGCTCAGCATTGCACATGCATCGTTGGGATGCAGAGAGCGTTGAGCAGCAGCTTCCCGCCACGGAGGAGGAGTCCAACGGACCGCGGAGGAGAGACCTGCTGCCGGGAGGCTTCTGAAGACGGCCGGCCTGTGAACTGATAGAGAGGCCGGCGCTAATCAAGGAGCCCCCGGGCCTCGGGGCCCCGCTCCTACATCCCCCAGTCCTGCGTCTGCCTTCCACTCGCTTCACTTTTACTCCCGGAGCCTAATCTCCTTTTTTTTTTTTTTCATTTCATGGTGTCAGTTTTCAAAAGGCTTGTCTTTTGTCTCGCGGAAAAGCCGCGCGACTTAGCCGTCCCTTTGTGGAGTGGACTCGCCGTTGGATCGTTAAAATGGTCTCTCGCGTACGGAAAACAAAATCTTATATTGAAACAAAATAATGAACACAATAATGAAAGACATTACCGGAATCGACAATACATTTAAAAGAAATGGTGCGGAACTTTGGCTAGCAGATGAAATGCACACCTTGGAGGCTTTTCCGTTAGACGGCCTAACTCTTCTGACAGCTGGGGCAGCCTTATATATAAACACCATAAACGGCCACCTCCTCACACAATGCCTTTGTGATATATCGTTTGGCTTCACAGCGCCCTAATATCTGGGTAAAGTTTCATAAGGGTGCCTTTTAGCGGCCTGAGCTAAGTGGTCTTAGCTGCCTGTGATAGGCCCGTGTGCTGAGCAGGTTCTGGAGATAGCGGCTCTCCGGTGGCACGGCTTCTCTCTCAGGTCCCCGCCTGGCAGAAAGCAAAAGAAAGGGAATAAAGAGGGGCCGGGAGAGAAAGGAAAGGGAGGCAGAAGGGAATTGACACAGAGCTTGGCGAGAAGCCAGAGCCGGGCCTCCTCGCGTCTAATGTACGAACGGGGATTTATTTAAACAGTGAGAAGAGAGGACAGCTTCACAGTGCCAGATTAATTCCGCTTTTTATTCAGAAAATAAAAGAGACTTTGAATTATTAAGAGATAGCGGGATTAGACGCCTCTCTTTCCAACCCCAATCTACGCTCCTTTTAATTTCCACTTTATTAGAATTCTTTTTGAAGTATTTTAGTGTGGACAAAAGGAGAAGAAGAGAGAGAAAGCAGAAAATATTAAATATCAGTTAAACTGCATTAAACATAAGCCCGAGCCCCCGTTTCTTCCCCTCCCTCTCTCTTTTCCACAGTCATATTGATCCGACTCTTTCGCTTCTCAATTATCAACTTTTATTGTAGGTTCAGCCAAGTGCAGAGGCTGATTTCTTTTAAATGAAACGCCTTCTATCTCCTATTCATCCCCGGGGCTGTGGGGCTGCGCTGGGGTTTCTCGCCCCCTCACACTCCTCTCCTCACTTCGCTTGCTTAAACCCCACTCACAAATGTGTCAGCGAGGGCGATTGTGTGGTGCTCCACAGGAGGAGGAGGAGGAGGAGGAGGAGGAGGAGGCGGAGGAAGAGGCTGCGGTTCCCACATCCCCTCAGCAACGGGTCAGCACTAAGGGGTTGGAGCAGCGAGTTGTGGGTCAACGGGAGGGCAACTGGTCGGACTGCCCTGGTGAAGTGCACTCCAGTGGACAGCAGCGGCCATGTTCCTTTTTTTTGGGCAGACATGAAGTCGCCTCGACGGCTGCGCTGCTTCCTCAGCCGGCTTTGATGCCGTATCTTTAAGCCACCCCGTGTTTACCTAACATGCACCTCACGCCGCATCCACGTCTCGGCTCTCCATCGCGGTGGGGCGGCTTGCCCTCGCGTTGCTGGCGAGCCGAGCCGGTGCAGCCCCCCCCCCCCCCCCCCCCCCCCTTGACCCCCCCTTCTCTCTCCGCAAATCTCGGCAGCCATAGGAATTTGATTGTGCCGGAGGATTCTCTCTGTCAGACAACCGGGCCATAATCTCTGGCAATTCTTTGTGCAGGAGGATTACCGCTGAAAGTGTTACCACATATTTACAACTACTCCACTAACTCTCAACAGGCTCTCCTGCAGCCGGCCCAGCCAAAGCTGTAAGCTACGGTTAACATAGGAAATCAAGCTTAGATTTAGGACATCTCCCCTCCGAATCTAAGTGCAGGCTGCATCTGCGCAAATAATAAGTCTCCAGAGTCTTTTCTTGACGTCGAGTTTAGCCCAGATTTAACCCCGAGGATTACCTGTGTTCGAAAAGAAAAAGAAACACACGTGTTTATGTGCAGAGCACTTGACATCGTGTTCCCTGGGGATAGATCAGTCGCCCCAGCAGTAAACACGGAGCCATTCATGTGAAAATGATTGCTCTGTAATTAACAATTCAGGTTTACACAAGAGTGAATTGCTAGAAAGGGTGCTGCCCCCCCCGATACAAATACTCCTACATACATGCTAGGAAACAAAAGGAAGCCTGAAGAAAGTCAGGTTGAAAGGTCGTAAAACGACACACACTGTGTTCTCTGGGCCCAGTTGCTCTCGCGATAGCAAAGCAGAGCGCGGGTCAAGAGTCCGTTGTGGCGGTTCCCCCCTAACCCCCCCCACACTTTTTAGCATCTGTGGCTTATCGCTCCATCAGAGCCCAAGTGTTTCATTCAAAGTCCGACTCGATAGGCCTTGTGTCTGGCTCTTGTTATTGAAATAAACTGGGGCCTGTGTTGCCACCCCGCCTCCCCCCCTTGCACCCCCATTCTTGCTTCTGTCTACTCTGAACAAGTGTATCTTCAGAAACACACCAGCTTGTTATGGTAATGACCCAAATGCCTCCCCGACCCCTTCCCCCTTTTATTCCGAGGGTGCGTGTGTGGGTGTGTGTGTGGGGGGGGGAAAGGCTTTGCTATTTGCTATTTTTGGGGGGTTCTTCAGGGGGAGAACCCAAAAGGACATTTTCACGAAAAGACAAGGCTTAAATGATGAAAAAAAAAAAAAAAAAAACATCCAACCATACATGTGTAGTCGATTTTATATTATTGAAGATTCTGGACATTAAATTCAGTCTTAATGAATACTGAAAGTCTTTGTCCTTGTTTGAATATCCATAGAAAAAGTCAAACTGGTACGTTAACTGCATCCATATTAAAACATCTCCTAATGTGTTTTTGTGGCTTGTATCTCCATCGGGTCTCAAACACACACAGAGACATACACATACACAAACCAAACTATTATGTCAGCCAGACTCGTGGCATAGGTAAGATCTTATTTCCATCATTACAAAAATGCTGGGCACAAACTGACAAGCATAACCTGAGCACTAAATGGAAATCATCCAATATCTGATGCTGACAACAGCCAACAGTAAGGAGGGGGGGGAAGGAGTCTCTTTTTGACAGAGAAATCCCAGGCAAATAATCCAGGCAGCGATGTCGACTGGATGGGTCCAGGATGGGAAAGAACTACATCACCGCCTGCATACACACAGTCGGTCCTGCTGTGCTGAGCGCCTATAATTAAAATAGCAATGAATTCAACTCCCCAGTCAGGAGCCACTCTAAAAGCCAATCGTGCGGCTAGATAGCAAATATATTTATTTATATATATATATATATATTTTTTTTTAAAGAGAAAAGAATTGCGCGCAAAGAAAATAAACAGAGAACAATGTCAAAACGCGGCGTTGAAAGAATGTCGATAAGGATCAGCCATTTAAACAAACCTAATGCTTGACTGCTTGTTGTGAGCCACATTTCATACATAAAATATGTTCTGTCACTGATATTGGCCCCTTATCTAAAAGGAGAGAGGCAGACGAAATTTGCAGCCTGTGTGCGAGCAATGGGCGGTTTGTGGAGAGTGATAGAGGCCCAGAGCTTGGAGATGCACGGCAGATAGCATCTGTCTGTCTGTCAGGCGTGCAGGCGGGCTCGAGCGGTTAGGAAACACGGGGAGACAGTTGGGGGTTGCGTGGCGGGGGACAAGCGGGGGGCAAGGGAATGAGTGGTGAGTGGTTGGGTCGAGCTCTGTGTGGACCGGCAGACCAAAGGCCCGGCCTCCTGAGGAAATAGGTGACTCCCAACACACACACACACACACACACACACACACACACACGCACTCTCCTCCTCCTCCTCCTCCTCTCACATCACCGACAAAACCCCGTCAAATGCCAGTTCACTTGTAGGATGTCCCCCAGTGGACCGTGGCAACAAAGAGGGGAGAGTAAACAATGCACAAGCTGCCAGCACTGTGTGAGGTGGACGTGGGGAAACGCCGCCGACAGCAACAGGGACTCCAGGTCATGATCAGTTAAGTCCCGGGTCGTAAATACACAGAGTCACTGGGCTCCACAGAAGAGGGGAAGGGGGGCGGATCTTCAGAATTACCACAATAAGCTGCAGCATATGTACTCCCAACAGGGCACCAACTGCCCAGGTATGTTTTTTTAATTTAATTTAATTTAGTAAGATAATCATATATATATAGAACTTGTAACCAGCATGCATTGTAACTACCCGATGCCACTGTGCGGGTTGAAGGCAAAGCCCTGAACTGTGATCCAATCGGAGCTTTGCCTTTATCACGCTGACCCCTCCTCATTACGGAGCTGACCTTGGCATAAGAGGAGCGGCCGTGATGAATTAACCCGGCGCACTGAGGATGGATCAGCAAAGCAGGCTGCAGCAGCTCAGGGGGGGGAGGATGCCGTTAGCTGGCAGGACATTTCACATTACGGAGGCAAAAGGGGGTCCGGCTTCAACTGAGCCCCCAACGAAGCGTAAAAACACACAGCAAGGATCCTCCAACAGAACGCGTTAACTATCCCAAACCGAGCCGCTAATGTGCTGCATTGTTTGACGTTAGCATGTACCACACGTAGGTCCGCATGGGTATGCACGTGTGAGTGTCGAATGCAATTGCTGATCTTTCCCCACCTGGGCCATGTGAACCAGGCCGGATATTTAAACAGGATTATCTGTTGGAATAAGGGCTGCGATGCAAGATGCTGCCGTGCTGAAAAATTCCATTTGTCAGATCACTGGCTTTCATGAATACTTAAGAATGGAGTAGATGGGGGTGGGGTAAGAATCAACTGCTGAGTATCCCAGACTAATTACACTAGTAGAACACACTGAAGCATATGAAAAATAAATATATGCGCTTAATTTAAAGAAAAGAGAAATGCTTCAAAGTCAAAAATGGCCTACATTTGGAGGGTTGCAGCGACTCGCAGCCACCGCGGAGGCAAGCGGCGGAGCGGCAGGGATTACCAGGCGATGTCGCGTTGCAGATGATTGACCTGAAGATGAACACTGCTCCACTTCCCCTCCACCTATTTGCACAGGACGATCGGCGGAACTCAGCTGAGGAGCGAGCCTGCTGGCGCGTCACAATTTGATTTGAGTGGGGAAATGTACTGGTATGTACATGCAAACCATTGTGCGAGGTCTCTCGTGGTTACCATTGTGTCAGTATTGTCCAGTTCATTTAAGGCATGCTCGGGTGAAAACTGCACTATTGTTTATTCAAACTATTCAACATTCGACGTCCTCTAATAAGTTCATTTTTGCCAACCGCAGAAACACAGCTTTGCACATAAAAGTCACCACAACTGGTGCTCAATACATCAATAGTCATTGATTAGACCTTGCAATGACATTCATACATTTTACACAACTCGGCTGACGATCCTTAAACTTAAAGAAAAAAAAGCCCTTTTAGATTATTAAGATCAGATATGACAGTAATGCAAAATACTGCCTTAAAAATCAATGGCCTACCTAAGCCCCACTGAGTAATTATGTCTGTGATTAGTATTGATCAGCGACCTGGCTATGTCAAATTCTTATTTTATCGGTAGAACAGTGTTGAGACACCCGACAGTGCTGGAGACGAGTGTGTGTATGAATGAAATTCCATCATGAAGCGTCTGCATGGGGGCTTTTTTTGGTGGTGGCTTAGATGAGAGTACTTTACCCACTCAGGTGATTCTCACTCAAGTTTGTTTTCTTTTCTGTGCCCGTTCATGCCGATGAGGCTCCATTTAAAACCACCACATCACAGAAGGAAGGCGGTGGACGTGGATGGTGGCCGCACATCTAGCTGTGCCGATTGAAGCGATGCCGGCCTTTAGGCGACTTCTCTGTTAGCAAAAAGGAGGACGTGCAAACTCTGCTGGGTGGTCTCGGAGCCAGGACCTTCTTGCTGTGAGGCGTCGCGGCTGACTACCACACCGAGCACTGTAAACACAAGTTTACGGTCCCATCAAAGGTCTTATTCAATACAACGTGATCTTCATCTGGTAAATGATGGTCCCATTTAGAGTAAAATAGAGCACAATGTGTAGCATGTATTTCACATTCAAACTTATATCCTTTTACTTTGCTAAGAGCCTGTGTGACTGCTTCAGCTGCAGTGAGCAGATCTTTTATTACATGCAACGTTTTGCTAATTTGCATAGAGGTCGCTCATTAAAACGTCTCCTAATTATGTTGATAAAAAAGGGTAATTTTCTTGCCTTTGTGTTTCTTTTGAAACACATTCTCTTGTATAAATGATATGTAAAAGTTGAATTTCTTCAAGATGGTGGTTCGTGTTGTCCTAACGATTTCGGTGTTGTGTTATATTATAATTCTTTTTCACTCTTAGCGTATACGTGTAGTCCTGCAGCATACAGTTTTCCTGCCCCGTTTCCCTCTGCGGTTACAGCCGGAGGGAGAAGAGGCCGAGATCAGTGAGACAAGTGGGTGATCTATAGTTTTTCCCTGAGACAGATTGTCTGGAAGGTTCCAGAGATTATTCACATCTGGGATTAAGAATGCTGCAAATTGTGGCCTTTCTTTAACGCGGCCGATAAGGCATTAAATGAAGGCAGCCGCCTTATCAGCCTGCTGCTACCCATAAATCACAATTGCCTGCTCCCCTTCTGTACCCCTGGTGGTTTCTATCTGCATCCTTGGGGCTGTTGAGATCCCACCATCGCCGGCTCTACCACCACCACCATCAGCACACAATGATCACGCCATTTGCCTCCTAATTCTCCCTCTGCAGACATTGCATTAGGAGCATTTTCCCATTATGTTTCCACTCTTCTGTTCTCCCTCAGTCTGTCTGTTGTTCTCTCTCTCCTCGTGTGTATTCACAAGTCTTCAAACGGGGGAATCATACTTCCTGCGAGTGCTATCACAGTTTAATCCACAGGAAAAAAAGAAGAAAAAAACACTGACACTTCAGCACCAATTCAAATGAATAGAATGAGGAAAAGCGTCTTTAATGGGATATTGTTCTCCTTTTGTCTCATTCAAACTAAAAGGAAAATAGAGTGGATAGCAAAAGCTTTACTGAGCTTGTGTAAGTGACTCACATTTAATTATTTCTTTCTTTCTCTTCCTCAATAATTGCATGGAACCGACAGTGATTTTGTAGTGTTTGCACAACAGTTGAAATTGCCAAAAACACTGACAATCCGCTACAGGAACAATTTCAGAAAAAGAAATCATCTTGCAACTGGACTTTCTAACGATAAACTAACATGTATAGGCATCCTGTTCTGTCACAAAAATAGCCTGTAGCTTACTTGACTTGAAGAGGAGTGGAATAGGCCTTGAAGGAGGGCAGTACTCACCAAGTGCCCGTTTAGTCTACATGTTGCATCTTGTTAGTTTAATCGATGTGACCTAATTTTTTGCTTGTTGCAAAGCAAAAGTTGTGTTTGGGCAACACAAACATTTAGAAAGTTTGGGCAAACAACTTTAAAGTTGTAACAGTGTCATGGTGGTTTGGCCCACCATCTGTGGTCTTTCTTGATATTTCATCACTGGCTCTGACAGTTACATACTCCCACGTGTGCGCTTTGTTCTTGTTTTACAAACTAAAGTGATACTGGCCTGCCTACTCAGGGATAATACACAATCTTACAGATTTACTGAGATTACACAGAAAGCTTCGGTTGTGGCAGATCGCAAATGCCTCCTCCTGCTACACTGCCTACATTACTGCTATACTTTGAAAACCAGTATATAAAATGATAACTGAACTACGTGTCTTCAGCAGCTTTGAAATAATGAACAGGCACAAAAGCGCTTAAGTTCTCTCCTAATTACGGAGAGACCTTTCGGGGGCCGCGTGCTCGCTTATCAGTGTGTACCTGTGTGGCAGGTGATAGAGGTGAGGGTGGAGGCAGCTGATGGAGCAGCTAAGCCCGAGGAGGAGTGTAAAGGCGTGGGCCTTGGCCCGCGTGTTGTGCTGCCGGAGACCTAACCGGAGACAGATTAAGGACTATGCATTTATCTCTTGCTTGTAAATGAGTGACTGGCCAGTGTTGTTACTGCCAGGCCAGGGTATTGGAACAAGAGGCTTAAGATGTTATCAGAGAACGCTGTGCCTGCAGGCACTCTGAAGATTATAAGGCGTGGCGAAAAGACAGTGGGAAAAGTGTTGACAAACAACCAGGGGTTATTATTAAGCATTAATGAGATGCTAAGCTAACTCTCTCCCTGACCCGTCAACACAAGGCTTAAGAGACCTGAGGATTCTTCGTTCCTTTATCAAGGTCAGAAAGGCATCAGTTCAGGTTGATTGGCTCAAAAGCTTAAATAGACAATGAGTATCATGATGAAGCCAAACAACAGAGATACGAGACAATTAGCTTCTGTGATCACTCCACCAGCTCGTTTTCTATCCAAACCGGAGAAAGGCTGATGGCTCCTCTCGATATCGTTTCTGATCGAGTCGAGCGGACAACATGTCACCAAAAACACACGTGCCTCAGCCGAAAGCAGCACCGAGTCAAATACGCCGCGAAGAACAACAAAACAAGATCTGCTAGTAATATGGCCCAGTCACTGCTACGACCCGAGGGGGCAGATTCCTGGCACAGAAAACTATAACTTCAAACTTTATTTGAGATTATCAAAGACACGTTGCACGAAAAGGCTAGTTCGGAGAGCTTTGTAATGCAGAGTAACGGCTTGAGCTGTACTAAATATGTAAGCAGGTTTTTTTTTGTTTTTTTTCGTGGGAGAAATATGTGGTTTGGTTCAAGCTTGTTGGAGTTTTGAAAACATGGTGGATCGAGGTCAGCGTGGGGGAATTCCTGAATTAAATTTAAATTTAAGATCTGCACACAGCTGACCACTCTGCCAATACTAACTGGACCATTTGAATCCTTGTAAAGGTTAATATCGGAGATATTTTTGTAGGTTGGCCCAAGTACTTAATGTAGCTTTGACGCATTGCATAAACCATTGTTTCAGTCGTTTGGAGGTTCTACCCTTTCAGCTGCTCTGCACAAAACATCTACCCTCACAACCCTCTGAGAGGCCGCTGGAGATTGTGTTCCTGCTTGTGGCCAGCTACTAGTGCTGGATGCAGATTTGTGAAACAGTTTGGCAACAAAACTCTGTCCTTGGAAAGCTCTAAAGATGTCCGGTTTGGAAAGAACTCTGCATTCTAATAATGAAATGTAAAGCCACTATTAAAGGCAATATTCAACTTGGTTAAGATAATTAAAATAAGGCAGTATTTTGAATGCTTCATTTCTGCTTATCTTCATGACAGGAAGTCCTTAATTTGCTGATAATATCAACATCTTCATTAGGTCATGTTACCTTTTAATAATCTGAGAGACGTCGTTGGAGGTTAACAACTTCTTATTTGAGTCAAGGCAAGTGGAAGTCTGAAAGCAGAAGGTCATTGCTGCCTGGCAGGCTTCCTTTGGAGAGGAACTTGAGCACACGTAACGTGACTTTCACACAATTGCACAGCAACATTTTACTTTTAGTCTTGCTAAAAGTGGAAATAATATTGGCCATTTCATCAGTACGTCTGTAGTTGGTTCCTTTCCAAATGGGACATATTCTTTACGTTACAAAATTCTGAACGATCCGACTGATGAAAACAAGATTATTACTTGTACCTTTTAGCCAAACATTCATAATGTGCTTACTTTTGGGAATTTCCAAGCCACCAGAAATGGTGGTTGCCAGTGCGGCTAAATGAGACTATAAAACAGCGTCATACAGACTTGTTGTTTTTATACTTGAGCTCACATGACCTTTATTTATAGTCTAACATTAGCTTTTTGCTGCGGACAATTGAATTAAGGTTTCAAAAATCATAAAAGTGTCTTTGTGAAAATTCTCTTGCCAAAAAAACCCACAGTTTCTTTTCAGCAATATTTCAGAAACCAATGAAATTCAATTATCTTTTTGTTGAGCCCATGTAATACTAACATTTGCGTTGTTGTACAAGACAGATATAATCCCTGCAGCACTCTGTTCTTGTCCAAAGCCTGAGGATGAGGAATCACAAGTTGGCATTACCTCATTTCATGGAGTCACAAGGCGATTACAAAGCAACTATGACACAACTAGCAAGGATCCGATGTAGCTGTCCAGCAGCAGAGACAGAAGATGTTGCCATCTTGTGTTGATGTTTTGGGGACTGGGCTTCTGTCATGACATCAGCTGACCTCATACAAGGACTCAGAGAATACAAAGGATGAATGACGCAACAAATGGAATAAACCGAGGCTTTGGGGCATTCGGAGCAAGATCATGTTTACGCTTCTCCTCGTGCCCTCCTCGCTGCACCATACTTCAAATGATCTCGCAGGAGACGGTGGATTGTGTGTTCCTCGTTAACTTGACAGCCTCTGCTCCTTAAAAAAGGTTACAAACTTTGGGAGTGTGGGGCAATAGTGCAAGCTGGCGGCGAATAACTCTGTCAGGTTTTGAAATTTTCCTCACAGGTCATCGGAAAGTAGGACAACATCAGTGTTAGATGCCATGTTTTGATGTTGGCCCCTCAGAGTCAAAGAGCAAGGACTTCCTTATACACAGGAATCGAATGTAGAGGACGGACACACACCAATTCCTTTAATGGCCCGTCCTGCAATACAGAGACATTCTTTTATTCAGGTGGTGCCATATCTGTGATAATAATCAGGCCAAGTGAGCACAAGCAAACTGACCAAAAGGACAACGTGCGCTGGAGATGGGAGGGTTTTTTTTTACCTCGTAAGATAAATAAGAGCTCATGAAAAGGATGGAAAAATGTCTCAGTAGAAAATATACAAAAACAACAAACACCAGGTCCAAACCAACCTTGAGAGGAAAGGACTCTTTTCTATTTTTTTTTATTCCATTTAAATTCCAATTTTTTCTATGCACTGTGCAGTATTGGAGATGTACACTGGGTTTTTTGGCAAATTCATTGTTGGTTGTTTTCCACTGCATTCCCAAATAATTGCATACCAGAGAGTTCAAGTTTTCCCTAATCCTTTGTGCGCTTTGTAAATTTAGAACAAAGAACGTCCATGTTGTATGAAATTGTGAGTCTAGTGTTGGATGGTACACAAGTCCACGCCACGATCCGATAACTAGCATATAATCTACGCTTCACAGGAGTGGACACGCCAACTGTCACTCAATACACCAAGAAGGAGATTTTGTCACAGAAATATGAATAGATGAGAGCAAATGATGATTTGTTTCCGTCTATTCATTGAACCTGCTTAATATTAACATGGTAGCATTGTCATTGTGGGCAGAGTAGAACGCTGATGTTAGCATTTAGCGACACTAAAGCCTTTGTGTGATGATTATTTCAATTTGGTTCCTCTCTCTTTCAAATGCTGTTTATTTTTGTGGACATTATTTTACTGTTATTTGATGACCGAGTGAATGCTGAGGACGGGGTGGAGAAAGTTACTTTTGCTTTTGTGTGGCTACAGTGATACATCCCAATCAAATACACAGTATGTCCTTATGTTCATATTCACTCACATGACATTTCTTGTAGGTAGTCATTCTGTGACAGAAAGAATATTACTTATGGCTAAGAGCGATCGGACAGGTTGATGACAGGTAAACAAGACTATAATCTCAACCACAGTGAAGAACGCATGAGTCATGTGGACAATTTGTACAAAAGCCAAAAATAAATTCTAGAGATGCTGCAGGATTCAAAACTCCCCAAAGTGATCATTTAACTATGCGGGCACAGCAACGTTGATCACTAAAACCAAATATAGGTTTGAATTCTAGAATGTGTACCTCATAAAACTTTAATAATGAGCTAAATCAATGTTTTTTAAATATTTTAAATCAATATTCAAACCATTGGGACAGCAATGGACAGCAAATGGTTAAATCTGAATGAATTAATATATACTAAAAAAATAAATCCACTGCATTTGATTGCCATTTGCAAACCTTCTCAAGTAATTTAATGGCAATGAATTCTCTGCACCACCCACAAAATGTGGCTGCAGGCGATGCAAACCTGTGACCGAACTGTAATCTCCTTTGACTTTCATGTGTGGACAGAAGCTTTGATGTCTTCATGCTGCTTGATGTACATGAAGAGTAATGTGGGGTTGTAACATAAAGGGGGGCACTGTATATGACATTGGCAGCTTCGTCAAAAACAGCTGAAAGAAACACCTGGTTTCCTCTGTACATACATTAAACATATAACCAGAACCGTATGTTATGATAAAAAGACTATTGACATGTTATTCTCTATTGCTTTTATGGTTTTGGAACTCTGTTTTATTATTTCTACATAACACCACTATATATTTCATGCTTACCATTGAAATATGTGTTATTTATTTATGTCCATGGTAAATGTAGACACATTGCTTGCTTGTTTCTTTTATATATATATATATATTTTTTAATTGCTATTAATTGTTTTAATTGTCCCCCAGTTCGGTATCTATTTTGCCGTAACAAAAGTGTGTGACACATATGCAAATAATTTAGAAACAGGGATAAATATTTTTTTTCTTTCCTTTTTTTGGTGTTTATCTTCCTTCTTCTTAGGGGATGGATGAACTGTATTTACTCAACATTACCTCTAGCAGAAATGCATATGGCTGTAAGGCAGATGCTGGATCCGTAAGATCCTGACTAAATATTTGTAATCTCGCGGAGCCTGCAGACCACCTATTTGACATGCTAGCATTAGCATGTTGAGCGGAATCACAGCTGTGGCTCTAAAAACAAAGGAAAAGAAGGCTCATGGTCTGCTGATATTGATGGAGCTTCTGGAGTATTCACTCCTCAGAAGAGTCTTTGGACTTTGTTCTAGGGGGGATTTTTTTTTAATAATCAAGACATTAATAAATCTGCAAATCTTGACAAATCACTCAACGGACCATTTTGCATCCCCGTCTCCTAAGACTGTTGTGCACTTGTAAAGGTTATAGGACGTTATCAAGTTCTTTGTTGTCCTCGGGCACAATCCAAAATTCCTCTCAGCATTTTGCAACCTTCAGCGACGCTGAGCCTTATTTCCCTCACCCCTGTTTCCTTTTTTTCTCAAAGCAACATGAAACAAACCAGAGAGCAAGCAATTTTATTGTTCAGTGGTATCTTTAATTGTGATGAAAAGGATTATGTAGATTTCTGTAAGCCTCCTGACAAGACATATTTTAAAGTGAATAGGCCATAGAACAGGAATATGTGTCAGTGGTAGGGGCTTAGTGGAACGTCTTCTCAATAATAGGGTAATCCTGGAGTCTAGGGATCCCTCATTTACCCTCTCAGCCGAGGGATGATGTGCACTGGTCTCCAATTATAGCCCATGGTCTCTTAAAAGACAAAGGAAAGGACTCAGACTGTGTGACTAAATGTCATAAAGATATTGCCTTTATCTTTATTACTTCTTATATATTGAGCAGCATTACAAGGGGAAGAAAAAGTGAAAACTTTACCTTATTGCACAAAAGAAAAGTACTGTAACAAACAACACTAGAGTTTAGATTACATTGGCAAAAACCTTTGTTCAAATCAACTTAGAATAAGTGGTTTGTCCCTACTGGGCTACTGTAGACAGATAACGGCCGGCTCTGTGAGGTGGTCCTCATGTACAGATAGATGGCTCGTTCTGGATTGGTTAAAAAACCTACCAAATGAAATGATATTACATCACTGCCAACAGTTCCTCATGAAAGCTGCACACTATTCCTTGTATGTTTTCTTGAACTCTAATGTCTTTTTTTCTAACTAATTAAATTACATATATTTTTCTGAAAACCTTTCAATTCAACCATATAAAGCCACAAGTGTGACATCCCTATCAGCTGTTGCAAAGTCACTCTCTATATCTCACAATGATGCCATCACAGCCCATCATGATCCATAAACACACTTTTGTTGTGCAGCGTCAGCTGCAGGCAGGCTTTTCCTCTGGGGATAATGAGCATCGCTCAGAAACCCGCCCATAATGTCAGGGAAACAAAGCTTCTGGACGGACGCTGTTCTTACACTTCCTTGGTTCCTCTTTGAGGAGGCGCTAATCTCTGTGGCGAAAATTCAACATGAATAAAATCTGGTGAGATTAGTTGCTCCTCTGTGAATAAATGACAGCAAGTGAGATTAGTTGCTCCTCTGTGAATAAATGACAGCAAACTGTTGTTGCTTGAAATGGCCCTGTAACTATATTTATTTCTTGATTTCACCGGAGCATGAATTAAAAACAAGAGGTGGAGTTTGCTTTAAGTGAGGATTGACTTCCTGATGTCTGCGGGTGCTGGTTGTTTTAGTCCACTAACTCGGCAGAAAACAAACAGCGTGAAAGAAAGAACAGCAAGAGCTGTGTCATTTGTGTGAAGGATAAACAAAGACTAATTGCCGCTGCAGGTCAGCCTTCCCGATGCATATTCAAAGCAACGGGTGTTGCCGTAGAATTATAGCGGTCACAGTTATTTAATTACCTCAATGGGCAATTTTCGCAATGAATCTGCAGAGAAAAGGGACAAGAAAAGTTGTGAAGGATTGATGATGGACTCTTTGAGTGTGAGCGAGATAAAATTGACCATGAAATCTGGAGCTTGGAATTAAATTGGTTGGAAGAGGAAGGGGGTTGAAGGCGTGGACAGAAGTGCCTTTGTATAAATGCCAAGGTTAATTTGCACATCAGTTAAACACATAATTGTATAGGAGATCTGTTTCGACAAAAGGAGCCCTAATAGGGAGAAATGTAGTAAATAGCTGAGATGGTTAATGTGATTTGTGTTCAGTTTGTCATTTCCCTCTGAAGGCCTGTGGGGGTTCGCAGCTCTTCTCTTCTTTTCGTGAATTCATCGGATTTTAATTAGAATTTCCCTGTCTTTCGTCGTTTTTATCATAAAAGTGTACGGAAGTTTCAATTGTTTGAACTTCGATATACAACTTACAGTACATATCTCCAGTAAATTGGATCAATTGTTTCATGTTAGCCGACATTAGCACATCAACTGGGTTATTCATTTTTCTTATGTGTACTGAAGCATCATTCTGAATGACAAACGATACCTCCTAATATAAGGACACTGACCTTTGAGCCGTTTTAAGACAGCTTGGCTGAACCTTTCCAACAACAGAGTAGTTCCCTTGCAAAGTTCTGCTGTTTCTACACTACAAATGCAACACACTCCGTTACAGATGTTTTTGTAAACTGGAATACACATTCACTATCAAGTTATTAAGACTCAGGTTTTAACTCAAAAACTGCAATAAAGATATTATATTATTTTAAGTGGTTAAAATTCGTTGTTGACAGTGAAGGTTCAAAGATTAAGATTTTGGAAATGAAATCAAGAAGAATCAACATATATTATATAGAATGACAGATTGTCAGAACTTGTCAATGACTTTAGGAGCCTCGGACAATACATACACCATTTTTTTCATCCCAAAAAGCTGGATGTGCAGGTCTTACATCTGCAGTGCATGTGGGCGACGTAGCGTATTTGCTCGAGGCTGGAACGGGTGTAGTTCAATAACCAGTGGCTGAATCATTGGAACTCCAGCAACAGAAACGAGTCAGCGATGGCTCATGTCAACCAACTTATCCAAGATTGCGCAATTCAAAAATGGATGTCGGATTGAGAATAAAATCGACCCTCTCATTAACACGAGGCGTCATCGACATCAAAGGAACTTGATTCTGTCACTTGAAAGAGTCTGGTTTGGGACCAAGGTCCAATCCATCGGCCCGGGAGGCCCTTTGTGCATCCTGGTAATAGAGAACAAAGAAGGCCAAAACCTTATGCTGCTAAAATAGATTCACCAAAACCAATCGAAGTATATTAGCTTCGAAAGGACACAGAAGAACCGACGAGGGCTTCTTGCAGCAGATGGAGTTTCCCCACACCATGAAATTTGTATACTTGGATACTAAGGAAACAATTCTTGCTGGTACGTTGAGCAGCCTTCCTGTTTTCACTGAGAAAGTGACACTGGGGGAGTGAGGGAGTGTGAAGCCTCTTTAATTGCCTTCGGTCACCCACAACGATGAACCGGAGCGCCACGCAGCTTAGCAAAGGAGCCGGGCAGAGGGCCTGATAGATATTTTATCGCCCAAGTTAACGGTTAATGAATTCCCAAAGTGAAATCTGTCACTTCAAAAATAAAGAGGAAGGCAAATTAAAGGGAGATAGAGAGAGACGGGGGAAGAAAGGAACTGGAGAGGGTGACACAGTTTTAAAATGCCCTATCGTTTGGCCATCCCCGGTTTCTCAATGGAATAAAGAAAACTCAGCCTCTTTCTTCTCCTCTTTTCTTCCCCTCACTTTCTTTTTTTCTCCCTCCCATCCTCCTATCTCTCACTCCGCTTTACTCAGAAAAAAAACTCTCATGAATGATTTATATGTGTCTTGTTATCAGCAACGATTTCTATAGACCCCAACGCATTCACCAAGACATTTGTGGCGTAATTGTTAATTTTAATGCCATAATGGCTTCAGATGGGAGCCCTGATTAGACATTTATTACACAATTAAATGAAACATACTCAAGAATCACAAAAGCCTTCCGTAATTATTTCAGGCCATTAATAAAATGGGCATTAAATTATATTGGACACAAAAGAGAAGTGAAATAGATTTCCATTAGAGCAATAGAGGCAGAGCGGGGTAATAGATCCTGCCTGAATTCACTCTGAAATTAATTGTTGCCCAGCCTATTTCCACACACAGTGGAATAAATGAATGAGAAAAGAGAGGAAGAGAAGAACGAGTTGGTGGCCATGAGAGTGAGGAGAGGGGGTTACATTAAGAGCCTGTGATAAAAACCTTTTGTTTGACGCACAACAATGGACCCTCAATTCATGAGAGGGAGAGAGAGAGAGAGAGAGAGAGAGAGAGAGAGAGAGAGAGAGAGAGAGAGTCAGACCAATTTCAATCTTAGTCCACCCCTCCAGAGTTCTAAGTCGAGGTTATATCCTCTTTTCAAGTTTTGTTTGCTTTTGAATGGACAGCTATCAGAGATTTACCTGCGAATGCATATATATCTAAACGTGACACTTGATAGAAAGCAACGTGTAGGTCGCAACGCCAGCCAAAGACGACTGCTAGTTAAGAAAAACTGGAAAAAAAATACGTATGACAAGAGATCAATCTTCTTCTTTTATTAATAAATGACCTGCCGGGGTTCAAAGGACATCCTTTGACTTTACGACACCTAAGTCACCTTCCGACTGTGACATGATGGAGGTCAAACCCGATGGCTAAGAGATGGCTATGATCCAATCAAAATCGTTGTCTTTCAGGAAAAAGGTCAGTTTTAGTCTGGTTAAGAGCTTTTCTTTGAAATATCATAATCATTATATACTACATCACAAACTAATACGTACTGCACACTCTCACTATGATGCAGCAAATAAAACTAACAACGATCAATGTTCCACATTCATATTTCTGTGGTAATATTTCCATATTTTTGCAAAGACTGTTAAATGTAATGTGAAGTCAAAAAAGAGAGAGCACATACAGTGGAATAATGAACATAATTTATTATCCCATCTCTGAACAGCAAGATTACGATAGTTAAAACACATCAAAGTGCCAACGTATGGCAAAGACTTTCTGAAACCATTTCCGATGGGAACTCTTAAATTGAACCGTCTTTTGAACTAGCGGTCTCTTGAGATCTTCTGTAAAAGTGTAAAAGAAATGGGAACTGATATCTTGCAAGGCAAGAGCAGATCATTCAACTAAAATTAATTAATCATTCGCTGATACAGATTTATGTTTTTTTTTTTCTCCCATCACTCGCTCTGACCTCAAAAGCTTTTTCATTCTTCAACTGTCTCTTCTACGTTACTTCACATTTGAGTTGTCTGTGTTTTTGGTTTTACAAAACCTACAGTCCAGCTCCGATTTCTAAAGCAGATGTTTGTCCCACCTCTCAACTGCAAATGCTGTAGACAAAACAGGGATGGGATTGATTGATATGTATAATTCCGACACGTTCAAAGATGCATTGTGGACTATGGATTTTCAATCCCAGTTTAAAATTCATCACCTGGCAGAAGGGAGCTGTGTGCACGTCTCAAGGATCGGGTCGCAGACTGTTAGCCCTGTTGGTAAGAGATACAAAAAAGAGAGTTTGTTAAAATAAATGAACAAATATGTGCTTTCTTAGTACGCCACATTTCCCAATGGGTGTCTACACTGTTATATAACCAAATTCAATTAATCTAAACATTAAATCTCACAATATTCTTTGTCATATTCATAATATAGAGCCTGAGAGTCCCTGCTAGAACGGACTCCAGCAGACAAATTACGTCCACTGATGAGATATGGCTTTGGGCTATAATGGCAGTTAATGAGTGAGTATAAATGTGTCACCGGTCTTATCATGACCTTTTTACTTTAAAGGAACAGTTGTTATTACATTTCAGAATTTATCCAAACACAGAAAGTAGTATAAGAGGGAATAACATCACAGTTGAAAGCCGGCTGTTGTCTGAGCTCAATTGTGTACATCATCATTTCCTCAGCCATGATGGCATTTGTTTAATTACCTCCTGCTTCCAGAGGCTTTACACTGATAATACATAAATAATGTATACCATATATATCTTTAGAGATCATAACAGATTATCCCATTAACTGAAAACTGGAAAATGGTTGTCTTAAGAGAGTTGTGTTACTCAAGTAAGACTCCGCGGGCCTTTTCCCTCCACCAAACCGGTCATAATTATTTGCCTGCCACCACAAAAAGGAGCGTGTGCTGGAAGTACATACAAGGATTCTGGATTCAACAACTCTTTTCATAATCCATTTACCCACAAATCCGTTGACCTCACTGTCCTCAGCATTCACTTCCTCTAGGTTAGAGAGGAGGGAGACAGAGCTACAGGTATGTCCCTTGGCACAGTAATCATAGAGACACTTCTTGCAAACAGTTTGATTTTCATAGTTTGCTTTGGATGATTCCAATGGAAGTTGGTGATAGGAGCTGCACCCAAGATGTGCAAGAATCTGGGAGGTTTGTTTGGGACCGATGGGGTGGCAGTCTTAGTTTGAGACCTGTGAACCAGACAATGAAAGGATAAACATTGGAGACCTGCTGACAACCTTGAATAACTTTGATGCAGGGCTACATCTTCTGCACATGGAAATAAAATAATTCTAGTTGAGTGGAAAAACTAAAGCAGACACTGATTACTGGACATCAGGAAGTGAAGGGTACCCTCAGGGCTCTGGTTGAAGTGTCCTATCTGGCTACTAGATGGGGGGAAAGAGATGGGAGGATAGATTGACCAGGAACCCAAGTGTTCGCATATGATTTAAAGAACCAAGAAATCAATCGTGGACTCGTATTGCATACAAATGCAGGTAGAAGATGTGACTGTTCGTGGGTTGTTCTTCTTCGTTCGCAGGAGATAAGGTACATGAAGCTGCGGATGAGATGATGTTGTTGTCTTCCAGACTTTATGGCTCCACATCAGGCAGAGACAGAAACTATTTGTTTTCATTGAATGTCATCGGATGAATGAACAAAACTAGGATAACAAGGGAGCCATTGATTGAATTGAGTTTGTACATTTGGGTTGAGGTCGGGGAACAAATCATATTTCTGATGATTGGACAGTGTGAGATTAAAGTGGAAGTGGCTCACTGATAACCTGGCCTTTACTGTACTGGAAGGAGACTAGAAGCGTACGAACAGTAATAATCCGAATAAAACCGTACAAAGCAATATGTGTAGAATTCTTTACCGTACAAAGGTTTGATGGAGAGCTGCACGCATTTTAGTGCCAGTGAAGAAAGTCATTGTCAACCAGGTGTCCTTCCTAAATCCCTGACTGCCGACACCTGATCAGTGCCCCCGCGCACAGTTGAGTAAACGTAAACCACACTTCGAACCTTACAAAGTGGTCTTGTTACCTGAACCGGACCCCCAGTGAAGACGGAAGTCTTGTGAAGAAGCCGACACGCTGTTCCCGGCGCGTGTAAAACTGACACTGAACCTAGTTTGAAGCTGCGGACCGAACGTGTGATGAGTTGGGAGTGAGTACACTTTGATTAAGTAACATTTTTGGTTGAGTGGTCTTATTCACCAAGGCATCACATTAATGAAATCTGAATCAGCTTTACACAACTGTCAGGCAGTACAAAACCTTACAAAGCCGGGAGAGAGTTCTAGTCCTTCAACCAAGCTTTTTCAAGAGGAACCTTAACAACACACTGATGCACATTAAACTAGATTTGTTCATCACACTATCAATACCTGATTGGCATTAAGCAGATGTCTTGTGGGAAAATTAAAAGGACAAGGATTCAGCCAGTGTAGACTAGATGAATCCTCTTGACATCTATCCAACTCCTGTCCAACTTTTCTAAATATGTTGTATTGTTGGATGTTGCATCCATAAGTGGAATGAGGTTATACAGTATGTATAACCTCATTCCACTTATATTATCTTATATATATATATACAGTACATGTGTGTGTTGTGACCAAGAAACTGTCAAAATGAGTCTGTTTGTATAACAATTATAGAAATACGATTATCTGTAAATTATAAAAACCTGTGAAGGACTATTTATTGTATTATTTTTTCTGAATATGCATGTTATGTTATTGTTTAGTAGTTCAGATTCTCAGTTATACTCTGCAAATCTTATCTAGTGAGTCACAGTCTCATGCAAAAAGCTCAAATCCCCCTGCAAGGAAGGCCAGCTGTAAATGAGATTTTTTCCCTCTTAATGAAGGTCAGGAGAGAGTCACATCTTCCCTTTTGTGATAATTTATCCCTATCTCCTCTTATCTCCTTTGCCCCTTTAATCCTAATTGTATTGTATAATTGTGTGATGTGCACCTTGTGGTCTTTGAAGTATCGCCCCTATCCTTTCATTATTGCACGATGCCTTGAACCTTTGTCAGAAAAAATGAATTCCGTTCTGCTTTGTACAATCCAGTGTAGCAGAATAGAAAAAGAGCAGCTTATGTTTAGTCATTTTAAAAGACTTTATTTAAAACGGACTTCTATCTTACTGAAAAAATGTAACCACAAAGATATGATATGTAGTTGAATATTTTCTGTAATATATACCCATGTTGGCATAACGTATCACAAACCGCTCATTGCTGTTGCGATTGCTTCTCATTGTCAATTAATACTACTTGCAAGCCGATGATGTAAAAAGACATTTAGTATCATGAGCTGAACTCGAGTTTTAAATGTTTTCCTTGTCGGAATACAGTTTAATTCCACAGTGACAGCAATGAAACAGTGGACCAATGCCTTGGCTATGGACACCAAGTAGTTTAACAGGGGGACACATAAATGAAGCTATAGAGAATACGTTCACCAAAAAGGCTCCTAACGGATAAATAGTTTTTTGAAATACAATTAATTTTGTTGAAAACTTTTAAGTAAAGATCGGAAAAACATTTTTAAAATGCAGCACTACACGTTAACACTGTATCTCTGTATCTGTATTTCTTAATTTCCTTGACCATTCTCATTTCTGTCAAAATGAGGTAAAAATTTTCAAAAGGTAGTTTTAGAGCTGTAATAGGTCGATGGAATCCTTTAAAAGCAAAGCCGTTTGCTGGCTAAGCCCAGCAGCACATGGTTCAGGAACTTTGATGTTGCTGTTGTTGTTAAAGTTTAGTTTAGTGCCTTGTATTATCTCCAATATAATCTGGAAATAATAAAGACCACAGTCAGCGTTAATAACAATACATCTTGCAAATAACAATGAACTAGGAAATGCTACACACCTTATTAAGTCACTTGCTAATTTACAATAAATTAATTTACAAGCCCTACTGAAACTTTAGCAATTGACAGAGAGTTGGGCAACATTATCAATGCGTTCATTTTAATTCATAGTGAAAAAAAACGTTAGTTCTAAACGTGCCATAGTTATTTACACTGTGAAGACGAAATTGGCTTAGTAGCATGCTGCTGATGAAAAAAAATAAAAGTTAGGAAAGTTGTACAGCATGTGAGTTGTGTCTTTCTAATATACATTTTGTCACAGAACCATCACTAAATGGGATGGAAATACAATAAAAGGCATTGAAATGTCAACCCCAGCTCTTTAGAGTTTTTGAAGGGAGGACGCACGTGTGCAGTGAAGAAACCCTCTTACCGCTTCAGCACCATGGACAGTTCCGGTGGGGGAGCTTACCTCAACGCTCTCCGCGGGAGCCCCAGTTGGCTAATAGGCTCTCTGTGTGTCAGGCCGCTCCCCATTCCCTTTTTAACGCGAGATGGAGGGACACGTGTCCTTAGTTAATCCGAGTTTTGTGTGTGCGTTCGTATGTGTGTGTGTGTGCGTGTGCGGGCAGGCGCGCGCACGCGTGTGTGACGGCAGGGCTGGGCTGAGGGCACCCCGAATACCTGCCACTTTTCTTGTGTCATTTGGGATGTACTATTTATCACAACATGTCATTTGGGTTATTTCAATGGATCGGAAGGCACTTTTTTTCACCAGCCATTATTCTTAGAATTTTTTTTACTGAGCCTTTCCTTTAACTCTTATTCTCCTCGTTCCTGTTTCTGCTCTCTGTTATGACGACGCAATCATTTCACGTTCATGCCTTAAGTTCGGAGGTGGAGAGAAGTTAGCTGCATGTTTTTGTTATGTATTTTTTAGCTTTGTATGTCAAACCAAAAGCCACGTCAAATGTCCTCGCGATTATATTTGACACGGAATGAAGAGAAGCTGCAGCTGAAAAAATAAATATAGGCTAACTCAATCATTGACAAATGGAAACCTTTCGCATTCCTCATTATCTCGTTTAATTGTCGAGGGAACTTCCGGGCGTGCGTTTATTAGACAATCGTTTTTTTAAATAAGAACCCTATCAAAACCCCCCTCCCCTCTCGTGAGGCTCAGCCCCTAAAATAATTCCCTGGCTATCTAATTCATTGATCTCAAAATGAAGCCGGTGCATATATGGCTGCCTACAAACGCCACATATCGAATTGCAAATAGGCTGTTGAGCGAAAGATAGCACGGCGTAATTTAAAAACTTCAGAAGAATGCGCAGAAACATGCATTATTCTACCTCGTGGATGCTGACGAAAATCGCAGTCTGCGGATTGCAGGAATCCAGACGGCGCTCGTGTTGGGAAAGAGTCGGGGGCGTCCTCCGCTGTGGGCGACTTTGTTCTGCAGGTCGGGAGGGGTGGGGGGAACCCACACTTAGCCCCCAAAAATGCTGCCTTTTTATTTTTGACAAAAATTTCAGTTGCATCGAAAGAAACATAGGATGTAAATCTCCTTTTTGCGGGATACCGATTTGACGCATGCGTGCGCGAGGAGACGCGCAGCGGGGAGAGAGCGTGAGAAAGAAATGTGCATGGGAATATCAGAGGGCAGCAGAATAAACTCCACTTCGTCCTATTGGGTGGGAGGAAAAATAAATTACTTTGACCTTTTTCCTCCTGCTGTACAGAATGAAAGCTCACTGAAAGTAAACATAAGCTGGTCACCTTGGGAGTGATGTAGTTATTCATCTTCTTCGTTAATTCGACACGCATGTTAAAGATACGTCAATGTGATGTGGTGACATGTTAAATCATCTTCTTTAGGGTGGCGTGCGCAGCCCATTCGTGCACGCGCGCACGCGTGCGCACAAAGATGAGATGATAACTGTAATATAGGATGTATGTGGACATGCATGTATATAAATACAAAGGCCACTTAAAACATATATTACATAATATATCTACAATACCAGCATTTGGTGGTACGAGAACAAAATATAAATCATCTGTCTGCGTTTTGTTTAATAATCACAGCTGAAGGGATCATACATCACGCACATTAGCCCGAGGGCTATTAGGCATGTGGTCCCCATTGAAATTTGCATTTTTAAAACGATCACTCTGTGCCTCCTTAAACCCACACTGTCAGATCGATGCGAGCTAATGCAACAATTACGGGCTCACAGCGGCGGCTTCCCGAGCGTTTACAGTTGATGTAACATTTCCTCGGTGTTTGTAATTCTGTCACAGCGCAAGCCGAGCTTCCCGCACACACCGCACACGCGTTCCCGTATAGATATGATTGTGCGCGCGTGTGTGTGTGTGTGTTTCATTGTAAATTGTTATATTCTTGTGGCATCCTTTTTAGAGTAAAATTCTGGTGGAAACACCTGCATTAACACTGATGTAAATATATGAATAAATATATATGCATGTATTCATATTACTATTAGATTTCATTTAATCACGTTATTACGATCATTAACATCATCATCATCATTATTATTATTATTAATAATATATATATATACATACCTCAGAAATCCCTCTAAAAGTAAATACCAAATTATTTGTGAAAAAACAGTTCTACTTCGCATTTGACAAATGTTCCATATACATATGAATCGTCAGCACGGTATCGTCACCTCTCCGGTTCAAACTCAGGTTTTAACTGGAAAAAAGGGTTGAAGGTGCATGTTTGTTGCGATGCATTACAATAAATGGATTCGAGGAGGGATCCTGAGTACTTTACCCCCCACCCTTTCCTTATTTCTTCCCCCTACTTATTCTTCTTTCTACAACCCCCGCTCTTTGTTTATGTTGTAATGTACATATATATAATTCTTTTTTTATGGGCGGGGGGTGTTTGAAGGTGTTATAATAGCCGGTCTTCGTGCTGATTGGGCGCTCAGGTTGGCGAGTGAACGCCCTGCAGATTATGTCAGATTGCGTGCGGGAACCAAACCAGCCCAGCCTTTGAACTCCACCGCTTTTGGCTCGTATTCACGCTCTTGCGCTCATTTCCAAACCAGGTGCTTGACGACGAACCTTCAGCGCGTGAGAGAGAGCGAGAGAGAAAGAGAGAGCGCGCGCGCGAGAGAGTGAGAGAGAGAGAGAGAGAAAGGGAAAGAGAGAGCGGAAGAGTGTGTCGCAGCAACTAAAAGAAAATAACACTTTTTTACGACTCCTGCAAACTGACTGCGGAACATTGCTTTCACCTTTGTGGATTTTTTTACATCTTACACGTGTTTTTTCCCTCCTCCTGTGTTTCCCCGCTGCAGTCCCGAACGAGATCTGTCAGCGGACTTGAACGCGTCGGTGTGTTTTTTAAACTCTGGGAAAAGCAAACCCCGGTTCGCTGGATTCTTATTCTTATTATTTCATTCTATTTCATTTTTGCAAGCTCCCCCCACCCCCCCCCCCCCCCCCCCCCCTTCCTCCCCTTTCCCCAGACTCAGAACATCCCCAGACGTGGCATGACTGGTAGATCTGGCATCTGGACAGGTGAATAGTCCCCCCACCTCCCGGCAAAAACTTTGTTTTCCAACCCCGTCGGTAACATTGAGGATAAAACAAGTCCGCTTTTCTTTTTTTTTCTTCTTTTTCTAAAAAGATGTCGAAGCCTGCCGATCACATCAAGAGACCCATGAACGCGTTCATGGTTTGGTCCCGGGGCCAGCGGAGGAAAATGGCTCAGGAGAACCCCAAAATGCACAACTCTGAGATCAGCAAACGGCTCGGCGCCGAGTGGAAGCTGCTCTCCGAGTCCGAGAAGAGACCGTACATCGACGAGGCCAAGCGGCTGCGGGCTCAGCACATGAAGGAGCACCCCGACTACAAGTACAGACCCCGGCGCAAGCCCAAGAACCTGCTGAAGAAGGACAGGTACGTCTTCCCGCTGCCTTACCTCGGCGACAGCGACCACCTGAAGGGGCTCTCCGTCTCGGCCGCGGACTCCCTTTTGAGCCACTCGGAGAAAGCCCGCGCGTTCCTGCCGCCCACCAGCTCCCCGTACTCCTTCCTCGACCCGAGCCAGTTCAGCTCCAGCGCCATCCAGAAGATGACGGAGATGCCGCACGCGCTGAGCGCCGGCGCCTTGCCCTACGCGTCCTCTTTGGGATACCAGAACGGCGCGTTCGGCGCCCTCGGGTGCCCGAGTCAGCACACCCACACCCACCCGTCGCCCACGAACCCGGGCTACGTCGTCCCGTGCAACTGCACGGCCTGGTCCACGTCGAGTTTACAGCCCCCGGTAGCCTACATACTTTTTCCAGGTATGACCAAGAGTGGGATAGACCCATATTCATCCGCACACGCCGCCGCCATGTAACCCTCAAGACTGTTTTATTTTTCTCTCTTTTTTTTAATTCACTTGAATACTGAAATGCATGTAAATATATTATGGACAACGCGCCCCATTTAAAAAAAGAGAGGCCCGAACAGTATTAATTGCCTTGGACTTGTTATGGCAAAAAAAAAGAGGAGGACAAAATAACCCCAAAACTTTTCCAGAAGTCCTGCAAGTTCCCGACCGGAGCAAAGGAGCTAAAGGACGGGAACCTGTGAACTGTAAGAAATGTAAATGTTATAACGTTTATGGCAACCAGAAATAAGGAGGCCTTTAACTTTATTTATTGTGTACATTTCGATGCCGATACGATGACATGTGTTGATTTTTGGTATAGGGAACTCTTTTATTTTGAAAAAAATTCGCTTGCACAATTAGCGTTCTCATTTCCTGTATAGGCCTTAGTCTACATTTTGGCAATCGTAATTTCACGATGTTATAGGTTGTAAAAATCAGGACAGACAGGCTGGATTATATACGGGACATATTGTTTGTACTTATCAAAAACCTGGCACATGAAACGTGACGGTCTATTTAAGATGACACAAAAAAAGAAGAACTAATCATTTAAGTCCAATTGTTTTATTTTGCTTTTTTTAAACTTGTGGTTCTGTGCTAATATAGTCTCAAGCGTCATTTACTTTCTTTTGATTTTTTAAGGATAACTTCTATTTGAATTCAAGGAGTTACATGTGTATTATCATCTAAGATGGTGATTTTTAAAAACCTGTCATGTTATGGAGAGGATAATGTATCTAGAAGGTTGATACCTCCTGGTCTTTGTTTAATTGCTGAGCAAAGGCATTTCGAATAAAGACAGATCTGTCTTCAACGCTATCAATTTCCTGCATTTGTAGATTATTGGGCACTTGAGATCAGACAGATAGCGGAGCGCTGCTGCGGGGAGAGTTCCATTAAATCTGAGAAAGTAGACCTAACAATATTAGTTTTAATGTGATTTAAGATGATCGACACGAAAATGCTTTAGAAAAATCATATATTTTCTTTACATTTTAAATGTTAGGCCCCAAATATATATATATATATATATATATATATATATATATATATATATATATATATATATATATATATATATATATATAAATAAACAAATACATACCGAATTAATACTATTAATATACAGAATATTAAATGATTCGCCTCGCAACAAAAAAAATTTCCTATGTTTCCTAAATTGATCCTTTCCTCCCGTGCGCGTATATTTGTGCACCTCCATCCAGTGTAATATTCCCCTAACGCTAAAAGGAAACGACGCGGTGGAAGGCGTGTTGTGTTTGTGTGACTACGGGATGAACCTGTTGTGTGATCTCCTGACGTCTGACAGTTTCGAGGAGGCCTCCCTGCAGGGATTCCGCCATGCGGTCCTACTCGTCTGACTGCTTAATCACTTCAATGGCGGAGCCTTCTGCTTAATTATAGCTTACACTAACGGAACAAGCCAATGGGAATGCGATTCCAGCGGTTTTCTGTTGTCTTCCCTGTCGCTTATTACCTCGCTACCTTAAAACTTGCTGGCTGCCCTCCACTCCAGTGCGGTTTTGAAGAAGAGAGAAACGAAATCTCTGCTTGTGTCGACCTCCTCTGCCAAAAACGCCCGCTGAAGCTTATTATCGTCACTCTACTCACACGAGTTTAAACCCGCCTAAACTTGCACAAGTGATACAGTTCTGACTCCGTTTAAGACAAAGGTGAATGAAAACAGGTTACAGGAGGAATTATACAGGCGTTGACAGATTCAAATGGGAATCGCGCCCCGTTTCTTTTTTTTTTTTTTTGTTCCCCTCATTCCGCTCACTGTTAATGGGGATCCGGATTGGCGGAGCGCGGTGTGTGTAGCCTCGCATTGAAGTGCTATTAATTAGAATCCCATTCCCACATCCAAATTGTTTACTTATCTGCCAGGAACATATGCTGCGGAGAAGTTAAGATTCGCGATTCTGCACTGTTGCCCAAGGTGCAATTCAAGCCTGGGGAAGGAAGGAGAGAGAGAGGAAGGCAGCGAGGCAGGGAGGGAGGGAGGGAGGGAGGGAGGGGGGAGAAGACGGGTAGATTTTTTTATGACAGACTTAGTGCTTATCTAGAGCTTTAAATTAGGGTGATACTTCATTGAACCGAATGTGAAGTTTTACATCAAACCCCTAAAGCATCCCAATTCAACTTTGAAATTAGACAATTATAATTACTTTTAGGAGTAACAGCATTTTTTTTCTCCATTCCTTTTCCCGTGATGAAAACGAGGCCAATAAGCGTCCTTTTGTATCCATAACTGTTGTTTCCCTGCTGTAGAGTTTAGCTTTGAGTGTTTCATTAACGCGCTCCGATGCGCTCACCTGTAATCATCCAATTTATTCACGGGAACAGACGGCGGGTTTCAGCGGCCTGAAATAAATAACGATAAACGGAGTCTGAGAAGAATAATGGGAGGGAAATTATGATTTGAAATTATAGGGAGGCTTTTAAAACCCCTCTCTTTAACTCTTCCTCCCTTGCACACCCTTCTCTTGACGGGTTTTACTGGAGCACAACAGAGAGAATTCAATCTGCCTTATCTCCGCAGGACTCCTTTTCAGTGCGAGATCAGAGGGGGGGCGGAAGGGGGGGGGGGGGTAATTGTTCTTTATTTGATTTAATTCAGGTCATTTATATGCTTCATTTGCCGATGAAAGTCAACAAGGAGGAAACCATGTACGGCATTTTTTTTTGTAAACTTGTTTTACCCCATAACAAGATTTTACCCCCCCCTGAAAAAAAAAAAAAAACACGGTTAAACTGGTAAAATAAAATAGCGGAAAATCAATTAAAAGCCGTGGGTCGTTTACATTATTGTGTTTTAACAATTTTTGATGGCTAAAAATGTTTTTCTTTTTGTATTTAGGCGTCTTAAACCAAAAAATGGTGGGTGGGGGGGGGGGGGGTGGGGGGAGTCATCAAAATTATTATTGATGCTTATAATTCTGATGGCAGTGTCATTCCTCTCTTGATGCTATAGAAGGAAGAGACGACCATAAATGCTAAATATAAAACCTCGCTTATCAAAGATGCATTCATTTCTGGCGTGTGTCAACACAGTATTTGACACAAATATAAATTAACAAATTCTAAATGAAAAATAGGAGCGGGGGGAGGGGGAGTCTGGGGGTAAACTGATCTAATTTCAGCATATTAAATATCCGAAAGACCTAAAAAAAAAAGAAGAAGAAAAAGAACCCTAACTGTCTAAATCCTTCGGCTGTATCTAAAATTGAATCTCGGATACCATTTTGACGGGAGAAAGAAGTGAAACCGTACAGTTGTGTTGTTTGAAGACGCGGGGGGTTGAATTTGGGGGTCCCTGAATTCTCATTTGAAAGAAATGGAATCGTGAACGAGCTGATAAAGAAAGAAAGAAAGAAAGAAAGAAAGAAAGAAAGAACGGGGGAAGGGATGAGCTGAGATAGGGAAAAAAGGGGGGGAATCACGCCACGGTTGTTTAATGCGACGCGCCAGTCGGGATAAGTGATTCACACCGAGACTTTATTCCCTCCCAGACGCATATAAAGACAGTGCACGTCTCTGTTTTATTCACCACGCATTGTGTGTGAAGTTCATCGGCCGTTACATGCTTCACTGAGAAACAATTCCAGCTCGCACATCACTCACATGCATCACGTCCACGTTGCTGCAGCACTCAGTGCGGACAAACAATGTTCTCAGTCTTTAAACAATTTTCAAATTGAATTTCCTCATTGGTTTTTGCCACCTTCACCATTCAAGCCGATGCTGCTGCTGCTGTTTGCTCGGCACGCTGTGAAACAACACGTGCTGCATTTGTCACCTTATTACTTATATCACTTAAATATTTCCACACCATTTAAATATCAGACGTATTGTGCACATGATGAAAATTTCAACTGGAGATTTTTATGCCTGATAAATAAACGTATTGTTTATTTATCAGGCATTAGGCCGTGTTTAATATCATTATCCATACACAAATAATACAGTATCACCTTTATCACCCCTTCGATGTTTTTAATGTGTAACTTTTCAACACATTCTTAGAAATAGTCCTTACCCTTGTTCAGTATTTTCATTGAATGCAAATAGGTAACGTGGGTCAGTGATGTCACTGATGGTTTAGTGCCACTCACAAAAGGTTTTTCTGACTTGCCCCACCTACCCAGGAGTGACTGATCAGAATAACAAAACAAAACATGAGTCGTCTTCCTTTTTCTCTAATGTTCATTCCCCTCCGAACAGAGACACAAATCATGTAAGATAAACTCATTTCTTCTTCTCATCTTAACTTTTCTTTCCACCTCCCCTTAAACCGTCTCCTTGGGGGCCCTGGACCGCCAGGACGCGAACCACTCTTCTTCCATATACTGTATTCTACATTTAGTCGAGATTAGCATTTTGGCTGAGCAGCCATACTTTCATCAAAACTTTCTTTCCCCAGAAGCTGACACCAGCTGGTGACCACACACTGAGATTAGCAGTGTGCTTGATTTCCTCATGCATATTTATCACTGTGCACGTCCTGCTCGCTCAGACTCCCTCCATGCTTTAAGATGTTCCATCATTTACAGTATGTGTGTAGCGTCACATGGGTGTGGTGTGTGTGTGTGTGTGTGTGTGTGTGTGTGTGTGTGTGTGTGCATCATGGTTATGAGTCATTGTGCAATGGCTTTGTTGCTCATCGTGTGAATCTTCACACATCAAAATGTGCTCACCACTACTTCAGATGCCTTTTGACTCATCAAGATATTCTTTTTTTACTTCCATCTGCCCAAAAATAAACATAATTGTATAATGCTCAGCGTTACTGTCATTTACGTTGTGTTGAAGAGGTCTTCTCTGTCTTGTGCAGTTTTTTTGCGATAAGCAATTCTGCAGAGATGCACAGATTCAGTAACGTCTTACCATTTCTTTGATATAAAAACATTGTCTTTTTTAAGTCTGTATTAAAAATTGTGATACAAAACAGCTATCATGCATTCAATAAATTTGTTCCTCTCAAAAAACAAATGGTTTTCGCCATCTGATACATTTCAAAAGAGAAAATATTCCCATTATATTTTTCTGCAGTTGTTTGAGTTCAGGGGAGTGACAAATGACTTTATCAATGACTTTATCACTTAGCTGGAGACTTATCGAAACGCGGCAGCGTGAGCTCACATGACGCTTTAATCAAAGGTCACGTCTTTAAACAATCCTCCCGACGTGTCATGAGGTCACTCCCTGCTCGAGGGTCCAACACAACGTGATGGCGGGCGCCGGATGGAAAGATGGATTCAATCAGATTCCAACATGAGTGGCTTTCTCACCTTGTGTCCAGTGGCTGTGCAGTGTGGACCCTTACACTTATGAGTGTCGAACGTGACGTTTTTTTAACTAAATGCCTAAAATTGCCACACGCCTAAAATATAGATGCAGAGCGGTACCAGAATTCGGTTGGGCTGGTGTTATTTTGACCTCAGGCCTCAGCTTTTCTAATGAAATAAAGAGAGCACATGTTTTTTTGGAAAGTTGCCAATCAGGAATTTTGAAGCTGATAAATTCCAAAGAAGGTAAATAGACGAACCCCCCCTTCTGATATCAAGTTGTCAAACACACACCCGTGAAGGGGGGATGCAGAAGCACGCACACAAAAGCCACACATATACACACACACGCAAACACCAAGCCAGCCGAGCTGATTTTAGTGCCTTCAGCGACTTCAGGTCGAGGGCAGCGCTGGCAGTCCAAGCCAATGGAATCCCCTGGTAAAGAGGATGCTAATCGCAGCTTCTTGTGCCTGAGCATGTCTTCCTGGGCCAAATGAGATTAGAGGGAGTGGGATACGGCGGAGCGACGTGCGTGGGGTTCTGGAGGTGAAAGGTAAAGGCACTTATCAGGAGGGTTCCCCCTCGGGGTCCTCGACGGCTGACTCAATCAAAACCCTGCACGCACTTCCCACTGGATTAGACTAATCAGGAAGGAGCAGGGGATGTATGGACCACTTATCTGAAAAAAAAACATTGGGCTCTCTTTCCTTTTGAAAAGACCCTACAGAAATGTTTGTTAATTTTATTTATTACAGGATGCTTGTCGTCGTGGCAATCTTCCACGGGATCATTAAAAAGAGCTCATCCACTCACTGAAGGCACGCACTGTTTACAGGCAACAAAGATAGAGGCGACTTTGATGTTCCAAATACCCCCCTCCCTTCAGTCGTTGTCATTAATATTTATATATTTACTTTTTTTAAATTTATTTTGACTATTTGTGTTTTTCTTGCCACAACAGATCAGACTGATGGAAGGTAGTCAACATAACAAAAGACCCTGAAAGGTATATGAATATTTATTACCGGTCCGACTTCAGAGCCAGACAGGCCGTTAGCAGTCAAAAGGAATCGTGAGAAGATAACAGCAATTTTCACACTTATGATTACCTTCAAATTAATCTCCATCTCTTGAAGGGATGTGGGATGGTTGACTAGCATATCTTTTCCTTCTCGATTAATAAAAGTTGTTTAATCCAAGTTGCAGCTACTTGTTTGACAAAATAATAAAAAAAAAAACCAATTGTGCATGTTAATAGGAGAAGATGTAGAAGAGTGTAACACACAGGACGTAACGATGAAGGTATAACACTCCAAGCTAGTATTGCAGTGAGACCTTTGAATGTATCAGTTATGTCTCCAATTTATCATTTCTAGTTTTTAATGAGAGACTATACAACTTTTTGAAGGTAAAACAACACATTCATCCTCCAAGTTGAATTATTGCAGAATAAAATCCACCTTTGTTGGCCCTACTTATAGCCAATGGCTAACGTTACTGTAGCTAATGCTAACGAGCATCAGAGACGTATTGCTCTGCATGGCATGAGTCAGTTCACTGACAATGACTAGACATTACAACACTATTTATTTACACATACATGCAGAGGAAACATAATGACGGGGTTCTCTAGTTGCTTTACAAGGCCTCAGCCATCATTCATGTTACATAAAGGTGGATGCTGAACAAATCAATATGTGCACTGATAGTACAAAGGTTAAAAATACCCAGTCTGGCAATAACAACAATGCGAGTAAACAGTTTTTCTTAACAAATTCACCCTGAGAGATTGTGGTCTTCTGTTTAACACCAGTCGGACATGACTAACATTCAACCTGAAACAAAAGAGGTACAGTTGGAATTCGGTCCATCTGCCTGCAACTCGGAGCTGAGTAACAGTGTACACATCATTTTTAGGGGAGGCAGGTTTGCTTTGTCGCTTCTCATTTTCCCTGGACAGGCTTCTGCCCTTGTTCTGATGTGCTAGCTTGTGGTTTTCCCTGCTTGTTGATCCTCTAAGTGAATGAATACAGATGATCAGGGCCTGATGCAACCAAAAGCACAGCCTTGCATCTTAAAACGACAGTGGTTGCTTTGAAACTGTTAAATATATTACAGTCTTTTGGTTTGCATTGAGTTACTTTGCCTCGGTAGCAGGCGTCTGAATAAGAGGTGGCCCCTTTACTCTCCGTTCAGTCTGTAGAAACACAAAATGATGTGCACCGTACAACACGGTTATCGCCGCCAAGCAGCACAGTGTTGATTATGCCAACTAATTATGAGGGCACATACTTGAGGAAGCGCATAGCAGCAGATGAATGTGATATCAGCCTTGTAAAGAGGCTTCATTTTCCTTTCTTGTTGGGGAACGTAACATTCAGGTGCCTCCCAGTTCCTGACACGATAGCTAGCTTAAGATGCTTGGGTAATTCACATCGTCTCAATTGTTACACTGTTTTTGGAGGCTAAATAATCATATCACAAGCGTCAAAGCTCATAACACACACGTTATATTAAGTATTCAGTTAATGCAGTTGTAGCCGCTCATGAATCTCATTCCATGGAATATTTTTATTCCTACGGTATATCAATATTTTTTGTTGCTGATAGTACAGAACAGAAAACACATTTTAAATGAAGCAGAACTCATCTGTGCCGATCACCGGCAAATCCAGTATGTCACTTGCATTGGTGAGATGCATAATTGCAGCATGTTGTGTCAAAATGAGATCAGCTGTGACATAGATATTGTGTGTGACAAATGGATGAGCAAAAAATATGCAGTCTGCATGCCTGCCATGCATCTGTAAAATCAGTGTTAGTGCGAAACAGTGGATGCGTGCAAACCCAGCCAGCAGCAGAACAAAGACTGAAAAGCTATTGAATGTCCTGACTTGTTTTATGTGGCAGCTGTCAGCACAGCACTTCCAGAAACAGTAGCATGGAAAGCTAAGAGCAGCTTCCCTTCACTCTCATCTGGTTCCGTGGGCAACCTCAGTTTGTGGAAGCATTAAAAAGAAAAAAGAAAACAAAGACTGGATGGACAGAAGGAGGCAGATCACAGGAGCCTGAGGGCCTTCATAACAGCGCCTGGTAGGCCCAAAGTTACATATCGCAAGGCCTGGTCCAGTCTGAACCCTCAGAAATCCCTCAAACATTACAATGTGGGTGCACTTAACGGGTTAAAATGTAAACTGTGTTACGAAAAACATCTGGTATTGAAAACATCCACTCCTTATCTACAGTTCTTGAGTAAATAAAATAGAATTGAAAATGTCACCCTCATCATGTTTGTCATGTAAACAGGAAACAACAGCAGTGAGGTGTTTTTTGAGCGACAGAAGTAGAGAGCGATGGCCCCGCTGCGCAGAGGGAGCAGCTTCCCGCCCGTTTGGAAAGCATTTAGTTTGAAATTGCAGTGATTCAGGCTTCAGGGGTCGGGGATGAGCAACTTGCAGGGGCCACCATGCGAATGTAATGGGCTGGAAAAGATGTTTGACATTCTATGTGCATAAAGCTGAGGGTCAAACTTCCTCTTTGAAATGAAATAGGCCAAAAAATCTAAATTCAAAGCCAGGTTAGATACAACATTTTGAGTTCATGGTGTTACTGATATTTTTACACATATTGGAAGACTCCATAACGGAGCGCATGAAATTAGGCAGATATAAACTCTTTTGATTTCTTGCGTTCCACTTAAGTATTTTTTTAACATCCCGTTGGGATGTATCTGTGCAAACCGGTCAGAGTGTTGGTGACTTCTGAGAGAGCTGCAGTGGCCACGACGCCCGTCCATCGTATTATACCAGCTTCTTTTGTCTCTGTGGAAAATGTCAAGGCGTAATTGATATATTTCACACTGTGCTCTTTATCTGTGCGCCATGTTTCAGGCTCTATGATCTGGGTTCCCGCTGACCTTTACCAGTGCACTCTTCTTCTCTCGCTCTTTTTTGGCAGCTCAATACGATTTCAATGGGGTTTCTTTCATTTGAGACAATCTTCTCTCCCTTCTCCTACCCCTTTGACGATGGCTATTTACTTTGAGATCCAACTTTTCAGCATGTTGTTTGATCTGAGATTTACTACGAAGGCTTTGTCCGCTGAGCTCGGAAAAAGGAGAAAAAGAGGATCCTGTTCCTCAGCAGATGCTTCTGGTCGTGGCGCATTTTCACTCAAAGCAAAGCTGAAAATTGTGTCTTCAATAATTAATGAAAAAGCTGTTTTATGACATAGCACTACATAAAGTAAATGTGAAAATTTCATGAGCTTAACATTTTGGAAAAAGTACAATCCAAAAAGGTCAGAAATTATGTTTACTTCTGCTTCTACTTATTCCTTTTTTTACTCACCTAATGTGTCTTTTCGAGTCACTTTTCTCCCCCTTTTTACCATGTGCTCGAAACTGAAATGATTGTCCATATTTACCCCATGTGCTATTCTATGTTAAAAGAGGCACACGCGATATCCACTGGCCTTGAAGAGTAGGTTTATCAAATACTGACATTAAACGACTCAATTACATTTTTAACAACAGCTGAAACATCTTTGATGTGTTTGAAATAAAACCACCAGACTGCTGGAGAGTGCGGCAACACGCAGAGCTGCGTGCAACCTAAGAAACACTGGATCTTTAAGTATTGTGTAGGATCACTAATGGTCAAAACGGTAATGCTGCATTCCTCAATGCACATTCCCATATTTACTTGTTTTACCTTTTAACATTTTGGATGTACATGTGTTGCACCAAGCCATACGTCCGGACACTAACAGGGTGTGTATCTTCAAAGTCGATAACCTGGAAGCAACGCCACAAATATTTCACCCAACTAACCAATGTAATGTTGTAATCTAACTTGAGCGGATCCTGGTCCTTTTTATTCACAGAGAACACTTTAAAGTGCCCGTAGTTGTCCGTGCGGAGTTTATTTCGGCTTGTGGAGCCAGAATGTCCCACAAACGTTGGATGCTTCGTAAGTTGTACAGTAAATATGAGGCTCCATCCGGCCTCCTTTCCGTCTCATTTAGCACACGGGAGCCATAACAGTGGTTTAAATCTCCTCATCCAGCGCAGCAGGAAAGAATTAACAATATTTCCCCAAAAGATGAACTACTCCATCAACAACTCGGATGACAAAGTCACGTATTAGACATATTGTGTATTATGATTGTGTCTCTTTCAGTTGCATGCACGCCTCTCTCTAATACATGCACCATTGTTTTGGTGGAACACGGAAGGTGATTCTGATTCTCTAGTTGGACCAGGCCCCACTATGTTCACCCCACTTAGCAAGTCGCCGGTCCGGAGCGTTGCAGAATGCTCACTTGCTCCTTGTCCTCTTCACGTCCTCCCAGTCCTTATCTCTTGGGCATCCACACAGCCCTGAGCTGTCCTGGATTTCCTGTACTGCAGCATTTCTTCTGCACGGGTGACCTTTAGCACAGGTCATCTAAAACTCCTTATTCAGGCGGCAGACGGGGGAGCTTCTGCTTGCTCTTCTGTTTGAGCTGACGGAAATCCAGGTTGTGGCTGATATGTCAGTAAGTCCACAATATCATTCACTAAGCATATACAAGATAAGCTAATATGCTGTTTAGGCGTAAAGGCATGCTGCATAAGAACATGTTCTTAAACCTTGGATATGTTGCAAATATTCAAGTATTTTATGGCTTTTCAAACTTCTCAGGTGTTAAATGCAGCTATTGTGGCCCACTGTTGGCTTTATATGTAAGGCCAGCTCTGTTTGTTAAACCACACAATGAATTCAGTTTCTCAAGTCTCTTCCTGTCGTCACCAATCATCTCCTTCGTTTTGCCGAGGTTGACATGGAGGTTGTTGTCCTGGCCCCAATAGGTCTGTTCCTTGACCTCCTCTCTGCACTGCGTCTTGCCACCGTTGTTATTGACTCATTTTCACACCAACTTAACATCATGATGAGTTGTTGCCACTATTGTCTTTATATATAGTGCTAAATGTGTACATCTAAAAGCACAAATGGGTCTTATTGTGACAGCTGGTTATTATGTGTCAGACTCAAATATCCTGAGTTAACATGCAGAAGTTTCAAGGCCAAGATACTGTACTTTGTGTTGTTAAAGTATGGAAATATGTCCGCTTGTTGATTTCCCAGCAGCAAAAATGGTTATTGGCTCGAAGAAATTCGATTCAGTGATGAACACTGACTGACAACTGATCTGAGGCACGTGCAGCTGTTGTCATTTCCACAAGGACTCATTGTGTAGCTGAATTTGTAATCCTCTTTGAAATGCAAAAAATGCTTTACATATGCTATGGTTGAATGCATCCAATTACGGCCTTTAATTTTTCAATGATTTGCCGTTGAAACATATTCCAGGCAAATGTTCTTTTGCTAAAATAATTGTTCTCTTTAATCTTGCTCTGAGTATGGAGTGAGGCACAAACGCAGACCGAAAGGATCTTTCATAACTTAAGTGAAAATCACCCAACGTCACACAAGTGTTAGGCTGATGGCCTTGCAGTGGTGTGTCATTAGCATTCATTATAGCCCTATGAGCCAGAGTAATTACAGGCCCAAGTGCAGGGAGGAATAGCAGTTTACACTGCTAGTAATTTGATTTGCATCTACGCTAATAACTTCTTTTGTGTGTGTTTATGTGCCGTGTCAGAACACAAGTGCCATTTGGCTGCAGGCTGTATGAGGCAAAGAAAAAAAAAAGCCTTTTAAATTCTAAGATTGAGTTGCCTTTGCTTTCAGCACTCGAAGCTCTCAATCTGCTAAAGCGTTCAGATTAGCGTGATCACAGAACAAGTGATGCTGCATTTTTTGTGAAAGTCGCTTTGATGGGCAGTGAAGGAACGGGGAAGCAGACGGGCAGCTGCAAGTTTCCCTCTAACATGCCACTATGCAACCTTCAAAAAGTGTCATTATTCGAATTTTACATTAAGGCAGGGGGTCCCAAACTGCTGCGAGAGAGAGAGAGAGAGAGAGAGAGAGAGAGAGAGAGAGAGAGAGAGAGAGAGAGAGAGAGAGAGAGAGAGAAGGTTAGGAGCCACTGCATTGAGGCAATACGGGATCCCATTTGCACATTGAGCCTTATGTTATGACCTTCATGACCGCATGCATTTGTATTGTAACTGCTTTTGTTCAACACCATTAAAAGCAAACGGCAATGTTGCCACAAGTCCCTCGTATCCTGTTCTGCAAGTGCACTGCTGGGAACCGAGGGAACTAATACCTGTGGTGTCTGGGCAGTGTCTTCAAAAGAGCCGGGTTCCCGCTTCTGATGACTGACTGAGAATAGAGGAGCATTCCCCAAAGCTGATGAGGTCACGGGGTTAAGACTCTACTTTTGTTGGTGCACAATGACATCCGTTTACCTGGCGGGTTCCTGCTTTCTTCTCCATGCAACTGTGACCTCGTTGTGAAAACCAGACTTTTGTCTCCTTGACAAATAGAGGCTCAACGTTCCGTTTTGCTTGGTTTCATCTCAGTGGCCTGTAGCTGCGAGGCCTGCGGGCTCCTTGTGTGGTCACAGTGTTGCCCCCTGCTGAAGATATATACCTGGATCTTTTGATCAGCTTTCCGGGTTCGAAAGGTATACCCTGAAATCCATACTTGTAAGTGCTTTACCATTTTATGTAGGCTGGGCGAAGGTTACCCCCTGATCTTAAAGCTTTTAAATGATCAGTGGATCAGTTGAGTATCTGGAATGTAAAGTTGCCCATACTGATACCGATGTTCCCTCAGAGATTCAACACCGGACTAACAGCAGTTCCCCTCAGCCATACGTAGCCTGCATCTTGTCATTCTTTTGATTGCACAGCCTGCACATGTGCTGTTTAGGTTCAGTCTCACTGGTCTGTGTCATTTCCAAATGCAGCAGAGAACCGTTTCCAGCCATGTTAAAACCACCTCGTGCCAACTGCTTGGCAAAACTACTGGTTTGTTTTCCCAAAGAATGTGGTGAGGTCTGCTTTAATCATTTCTGATTTTTGAGGTGCAATTGAGGACATTTTGGCTTCACGTTGAAAGCTGCGGTTTCTCTGGGAGCTTTCACAATGCTATTAAACCTCCTGCCTCCATGTCTGTCGCTAAAGACTCATTACATCCTGTCCCAAATCAGTTGTTTCAGAAAGCGTTTAATAATCCCCTGATTAAACGTCTACTGAAATGTATCTGAGCAATATTGGGTTATTTACCAGCAGATAAAATCTTGTGCCGCTGTCAATTCAGCCACCAACCATGCACTTCCTGTCAGGGCAGAGCTATTCACTCTCACACCGAGCTCAGGGCTTTTTAAAGAAAAAAATGAGCTCTCGATTTTCCTCTTGTTGTTTTCTGGACGTTTAGAATACAGTGCATATCTTAACACAGTTTGAATAGCAGGTTAAAACCGAGAGCTGAGCTTTCTTTCTAACGCTGGATGGACATCTGAGGTCCTTGGTTATGAAATCCACCTGATAGCGAGCACCTGGAGCCCTTCCTTTTACCGTCCACCTGCTTTCCTAATCCGCCTCTAATGGTTAGCAATGGAGGCCCGGAGGAAGATTCAACCACTGGTGTGTGGAAATCCCTGCTGGAGTGGGGAGTGTCGCGCTTGAGGAAGTGCTCAGCGAAGCGCGCCGGCAGACAGCGACGGGATCCTCGCGCCGTGTGCACCAAAACGCTTCAAGGTGACCCGGCAACAGAAACGTACACGGCCACACACCCACACTCGCAGCAGGTGTGAACGCTCTGATTGGGAGTCCGGGGCAAAAAGCTGCGCTGCAAAGAGGGGATCTTGAGTTCGATTTGTCGCGCACGCCCGGTCGTGTGTAGTAGTTATTGCTTCTCGTGTATCCTGAAACGGGCGTATCCCAGAGACAGGGAGCTGACCTTAGGTGAGACTTGACAATGAGACGACGCGGGGGAAAAAAAGGCCTGACAGAAGTGTTCGGTGTCAAACGGACTGCAAACTGCCCCCCCCAGGCTTTTAAGAGCAAACAGGCAGAGATGTGATTTAACACGATACATAAACTTCTAATTGAATGTTTTAGTGTTGAAGCCGTGTAATTTCCTTCATCGGCTGATAAGGCACTCGAAGGTTTGTTCTCAGCACCTTCCTTCCGGTGCTTAGGCCTGAGCTATGTTAGCCTTTGATGGATGGTGTAATGTCCTTATATCACAGCAGGACTTTTCATACAGAATTAATGTCAATTAAAGTCCAAGTGCGCGTGAAGCAGCCCGGCACAGGCCGCGGTGTTTCACCTCGTTTCCTTAACCCCCGGGGGCGAGGTCGCGATCGGATGCCATTTGTCAGCGCTGGGAGGGGGGGGGGGGGGTCCGACCTACGACCCCGCTCATGTCTGAGTGGGATTCAGGTGTCAGTGTTGAACAAAGGCCACAGCGACAGGACCCGCTGACACAGTGTTGGCCGACACGTCGGCCCGCGGGCCTTCTGAGGCGACAGCGCTGCTGTTCCTTCAAGATCCCCGCTTCCTGTTTTCCACTCAGTTCGCCACCGTTCGGGACGACACTTCAAACGGAGCTATTGTTCAATCAAGAGTTATTTTCCCAACATAATAAACTCTCTCTTTCAGCAGAGTGCTACAAGAAGTAATGTTGGATGTGTGCCCGTTTGAAACATTTGTGCGTATGAATGCGAAGGGGGGCGGGGGGTAGATGATTTGCAATGCATAAACTTATGTGAGCTTAACTTGGACGTGTGCGCTCACAAAAATACCAATTTGGGATTTTATTCTTCTACGGCAAAGTATGTTTCACGCTGTCCTACTTGGACCAGAATGGATGTCAGAATTGGAGGGAAGAGGAGGCGGGGTTGGAGGGGGAGTGCTAATCTCAATGAAGAGAAGGGTAAAAAAGAAGATTGATATTAATATCAAATCAGGGCATGTGTGGGAGAGGCAGCGTAGCGCGAAATGCTCAATCTAAACCGGCAGGGACGCCTGTCGAGGAAGCACTAAATGTGGACTGACCTCCTTAACCCGTCCGCCAGGATCCTTTCTGCTGTAATAAATAATGGAGGATCGGTCAGGTCAAGCGGAGCACCACTGGGTGCCCTGCCTCTACCGCGCCACAACCGCGGCCCGTTTGCTGATCACCCTCTGGAGACACAACGCACAATGTGTCCCCGAAGCCTCAATCAATTATTGATGCTTGATGATAGGGGGAGCCAAGACAATCTGTTGACTTCTAACTTGTTGGCGATGCGAAAGTGAGATTGAATGGTCCTAGAGTACACGGCACGCCCCCCCCCCCCCCCCACCCCTGGGTTAATTGTGGTTAAGCATCATTTGTGCGCACGCAGTATGATTGCCGTCCGGGCACAGCTGAGATGAGTCTGACCCCTGAAATGGCCGCTTTGAAATGGTTTCCGAGCACAGATTCCGTCTGCGGTCCCATTAAATTGCGAATTTATTCGAGCACAATCCAGCATGTGTGCGTTCACACGGCGAAATACGGGGAATACTTTAGCTACATCCGTTTTTTTCTCCTCTTTCCACTACATTTTTTTTCCTCTCCTGCCACCGTGTTCACTCCCCCCGCAGCCCCCCCCACCCCCCCCCACCCCCCCCCACCCCCCCTCCTCCCTCTCACCTCCCTCTCCCTCTCCCCTCCCTCTCCCTCTCCCTACTCCCCTGAGAAAAGACTGATACAGATGCTGAACAAACATGTACAGATCAAAAATAAAACTCCTCCCGTCCCGTTCCAGCCTAAATGCATGTAGTGTCCTAAACAGAGATTATCTGGCAGCTCACCGTGATTGTCTTCCCCCCTTTTTTTTCTCCCCCAGGTGGGGGAGCGGGGGGCCGCATGTTTGCACAGGCACAGCAGCAGTCCCTCGGGGGCAATGCTGCTGCGGCTAAACTCTCTGATGCTTCTGATTGCACATCACTCCGTGTGCCTCCGTTTGTGTGTGTGTGTGTGTGTGTGTGTGTGTGTGTGTGTGTGTCTATCTATGCATACAACACACACACTGAAGGTACAGTTGATAGACTATAACACACCCCATTAGGCCACAAAAAGAGAGAGAGCACCTGGTTTCTACGATGCTAATCTCATTTGTGGGAACCCGGTTTTAATCGGAAAATTTAAAAGCGTAAGACCTCTAATATTCTTGTTTAGATATAATAGATGTACTATTATGATAAAGTAATGAACAATTGAATTGTATTAGTGGCTTTGTACTGCGAAAGCTGACTGATTTGACTTCACTTGGATCCATACAGTTGTTTATTGACGCCTCAGGGCCAGATGACAAAATGATGAATAGAGAGGAAGTAATCAGAAGCACTCTTGAGATGCACCGCTGATACGCTGCGTCCACAGGGTCTGCCGCAGTGCCGTATAACAATTAGACTGCCGCTTCATTTTAGTAACACTATTATTTCCATTCAAATGTGTTCCGTCAAGAGAAAAAGGACAATTATTGACCTGCATTGTTTCTGTTATATTCTTCTTATCAGATTTAAAATCGAGAAATTGTGCTCCGCACTGGAAACAGTGTAAGAAAAAAAGGCCAAGGACTATTTCCCATTTGCCTGGTCGTGTATCTTGAGGTCTCATGCGGTTTATGGTTTATGTGGGGATATTGGTGCTCACGGTTAAACACATTCACGTCTGCAGTCGGCTCAGCTTTACACAATTAAAAAGAATTAAAGGCTGTTTTTCTTCTTCTCCAGTCCAAACATTATTACAGGGTTTGGAGTGAGTCATAGCAGAGTGTTACAAACTCAACAATGGTGGAGGAAAAACTTCATCCGATTGTGACTGCCAAAACATTGCCCCGTGGAGACGGGGGGGGGACAAATGCGCACTCACACACATGCAGAAGAAGAAGGAAAAAAAGCCAACCAAATTCATCTCCTTATGCTTTCACTCTCGCATTCTTTCATTTGAATACAGATGCATTCACTCCTGTGTAAGTCCCTCTTTTAAAAAATGCTCGTCTTGACTTTTTTCTTTTACAGTAAAGCTGTATTTACTGTTTTGGGGCGCTGAAAGCCAAAGATTTCGTCTCATTGTGACAAATTTCCTGCTGCTCGGAGACAGTGGCAGACTAAACTTTCTACCCACCCTGCCACACACACACACACACACACACACACATACTCCTTTTTTTCTCGGGTAAATAGTGTGTTTGTGGGGGGGGGGGGGCCTTAGGGGGATTTGCCCATGAAAATATTTTTGGTAATCAGGAATGAATCAAACAGATAATAAGTGTTTAAGAATGTGTGAACCCTATGGAGCGTGTTCCCTTTCCCCTCTTATCTGATGCAACTACCGGCTGTCTTGTCTTTATCAGCTTACAGTATGGAATGCCACACAGCAGCAGCAGCAGCACAATGGTAACACGAGGGGGGGGGGGGGGGGGGGGTGCTTGGCTGCAGTGCCCTCTTGTGGCGGCCGATGGAACTTACACTGTGGAAACTTGAAGGCAAGTCTTCAAACAGAGTTCACACAGTATTTTAAGTTGTGTTGACCCACAATAAAACTGTAAATCATAATGTGTGCTCTGCTAAGACTCAAACACAAGTCTTTGAAGAAGAAAAAAAGGCGTCATCTTCCTAAGGAAAATGTTTAAACAAAGACTCGCCATGATGCTAGCAGGGGAAGCTAACAGGGTACTAGGGTACACCGGTCAAGTTTAAAGTGCCAAAGCCCCCCCCTCCCCCTCCTGGACCGCGGGGCCTGGAGAGGACAGGAGATAGGATTATGCGATGACTTGTGTTCGCCGATGATGAACAAGCCCTCGTTAGCGGACACTTCGGTGTGCTCATTAGCTCCAGTAATGACCACTCCGCAGCGTGCGCGTCCCCGCTAATTGCATGTTTTTGTTCTCTGCGCGGCGCGGGGTGTGTGTCTGCGTGCGCGTGTCTGTGCATGTTTGGTACCCCGTCCAAGAAGTAAACCGCTATCGCTCCCCAACTTCCTCTCCTCTCCTCCTCCTCGTCCATCCATCACATGTGAGGGACGCGGTGGACATTGCGCTTCCTGCTCTGTCGGAATGACGCATGGCAGATTAGAAGCTCCCAAGAAAAATCATGTTGACTAAATGGAACAGATGAGACTGGCTGAGAAACCGCTAGTATTGAGCCCGTAGCCAGGGCAACTAGGGGCTCCAGCTCAATTGTACCTCTGTCGATTAATTCAGTTATGCGGCAGTAATCATTTTTGAAGATATTGAACGATACGACTGAAGACTGGATACATGAAAGAAACTTAAGATCTCACCTTTTGATGCAGAAAAAGAGGGGGTGGGCTGCGTGGGGGGGGGGGGGGTGAGTAGCTCCCAGCATCAAAAGCCCTAATCACATCATATGTTCTGCGCATTTAAGAAAAGCCTCTCTGCTTTTTCCCCCAATTTTATTTCCTCCGCTGTAGTGATATGTCATGTCAATGGTTATATTATGCAAAAGTGCGGCCTTTTTTTATTGTGAATTCCCCATCGGTGGGAGGGGGGGCGCGGGGGGGGGGGGGGGGGGGGGGGCATTTGATATGCGGGCTCAGAGGGGCCTGATGCCCTTCTATTTTCCTTGATTTCCCTACCAGTGGGGCATTTTTGCCTCGGTATTCTTTCATGTCTCATCCCTTCTCTGAAAGTAAGTTGTTTATTCTTCTCGATGACTATCGGCGGCTCAAAAAAAATAAGAAATCTTCTGAAAAGACTTCTGAGCAAATCTGTGCAGGCCTGGTCCCTTCTTTTAAATCTGCGGCTTGGGTAGAAGCCTACAATGGCTTAGAGTCCTTGGAGGAGGCAGCTTTCTTTTACCCTCTTTCTCCGTTCCCCGTCATCTTTGTGATACTTGTGAACACACAGCTTTGTGACAAGGAGCTAACTTAAATCAATTTAAAACAGCTTTTGCAATGCCTTTCGATACGCCATTGTGTTTACTTGAAAAAGAACGAAAGGAGAATCTGAATTGTAACATCTGTCATATTGGTTGCCGCCACCCCCCTCCCTCGCGGCTTCCGTCACACGCGCACAATGAGGTATTGATCGATTCAAGTCCATTTAGGGTTTGAAATAAATATTTGAAAAAAAAAAAAAAAAAAAAAAAACGTATAATGTATCCGGGCTAGAAAGCAGAGAAAGCGGGGAGGAAAAAAAAAAAAAAAAAATCGGAGGGGCCTGCGGGCAAACAAACGCATTTAAAGACATCCAAAGCACAGAGGCAGCCAAGCTATGCTAAGCCAGCGGGATGATTCATTTAAGCACATCTCCCGTCTTCTGTAAGCGCCACACTCATTGTTGCTCGGCTGTGTACGCCGCAGCTTTTTGGGGAGAGCCCGCGCTATACTCACTCTTTCGGAACGGCGGTTTGCAGAATAAAGAGCCGCTCGCTCGCTTCATCTGGCCGCTGTATTTCGGGAGGGCCTTGGGCTTGAGTGGCTGCGCTCCCCGGGAGGATCAAGTGCCACTCGGGGGGGGGGGGGGAATCGTCGGAGGCAGCGACCATGAAAAAAGACCTTAGCCTCGTGTTCCACATTGTATCTCATAGACCATCGGCCCGGCGCACAATGCGACTCGAGACCCCTCCGAGTGACATCTTAGTGCGAGCAAAGCGGGCAGGATGGCGGCGAAGTACCTCCTTTGCGGAAGCCAACCTGAGCTACAAGCAAATCCTTTTAATCCAGTACAGTATACTTAAGGACTGACCATTGGTAAACCCCAGAGAAGAGAGAAGTATTAATAAGCTGTCACAAGGCTTACTCATTCTATGATTTCCACAGACACTTAACTGCCATGGTGAGAGGCAGGGGAGGGCTCGGGGATGAGTGCTCACCCCTGATCTTTACCCCTCTTAAAGCAGTAGGGAGAAAATGGAGGCAGGCAGGGGATTATGGAGTGCAGTAATTGTGGAGAGGTGTTGGAGTCAGAATGCAGCGTTTCTGCTGGATTAAGACAAGAAGACAGGCTAATCTTGGATTGGGAGAGGAGACACAAGGGTCGGAGTTGTTCCGGAGCCCCGAGGCCGTTTGGAAAGCTTATGTGGCAAAAAAAAAAAGGGACTGTTTATCCACACCTCTCTTGTGCTGCAAGACGGCCCGCTTCAAATAAAAACATCTTTTGGCGTAATAAACTCTGCCGTACGTTGCCATAGAAAGGCCGGACGCGTTGCTGACGCGGAGGAAAGGATGAGACTTTGGAGGATGGTCACTTACTTCTTCTGCGTTTTTTCATGCCACTGCTGACATTCAGCAGCCCTTGATGCTTATTAGCAATAATAACAAGTGATGGAAAACGCTGGCAAATTGCATTTTCCCCCCTCTACTCCTCCCCCCCACTCCCCTCATACCTCAGCCCATTTGCCTTCCTCTTTGTGCCGCCACAGTCCCCGGTGCCTCCTCACTTGGGTTTTGTTGTTGTGCCTCCATTGTCTCCCTGAGGGGAGGTGACCCCGTGTCTGTTGGTTGTATCAGCGGCACTGCATTGTACTCAGGGGGGGATTTAGACTCTCAAAGCATCTTCCCGCCGCAGCTTTTCCAGCAAACACCCAAAGTGGTATCTCGCCTTTTCTCTCGCTCAGACATTAATCTTGCTCTACCCTTCTACATCAAAAAATGCTTGTATTGTCGGGGAGCGCTAATGTTTGCTTCCTATTCACTATATATACACATATATGTATTTTTGTGTCTGAGGGAATCAGTCGAGTGCATTGTTCCCAAATCATTGTAATATCTATTTAGAGTGGCAACAGCACTGGCTGCCGATGCTCAGTATTCATGGAGCATAAACCAGACTTAAGACTTAGAAAAGCTGAAAGGGCTTATCCCTATATTCTTAAACTCCCCTCTTTTATGTTGGTCTTAGGCATTAAGGATAGGATTGTGAATAGCAATTGTTCAACTGCTGCACTGAGAGCGAGTGTGTATACGTGGGTGGGGGTGTTTTATTCCGTGGCAAAATCCTTTTTCCTTCTCTCCTTCTTTTTTTTTCTTTTTTTTTCAAATGTAAATATTAACTGTGTTCTTAACTCTTAACGGTGTATGGGACACAGTAATGTGCTTTTAAGGATATATTATGTGAAAGATTTTCCACTGCATACACTGTGGCTTGAAATAAGAAAAGGCTATTTTATGGAGCCTGAAAACAAATTTGCCACGGCTTGAAGAAAAAGACGAATGGAAAAAAATAGATAGAAGTTTTCAGTATCAAGTCGTCAGCAAACAATGACGGAGAGATCCCGAGGGGGCTGGGCAAATCTTTTTTCTTTTTTTTTTAAATGATTGCATCCTGGTCCCATTTATTTATCTCCTTTCTCTTTTTTTCTGTTGTCCCGTTGCTATGTATAAAGCCAGGCTTGGTCTTTCTTCAGAAAGTGTGTAGTGCTAATGCATTTCAAAAGCCCCTTTTTCAAAGCACAATAGAATATCGCCACAGAAGTTTAGTGGTTCCGCTAAAGAAAGTGGCTCAGTCATTGAGAGCTGTACTCCATTGTGCCCGGGCCTCAGACATTCTCGCTGCCGGGTCGCCATCGTTCCTCAGTTCTCAAAGCTGCGGCGGCCGTTTTAAAAAGGTTGTAGAGGAAAAAAAGCTTACATATTTCTGCGTTGCCTTATGACCCTTTTATGATCATTACTGTTGTGGATCTAATTGTGGGGCAGAATAAAGATCGGGTGTGAGGAGAAGATTAGCCGGTCTTCGAGGCTGAATCAGGGGTCCAGAGGTGGCCTTAATCTCCACGTTGCCCCGTTATAACAAACATCTGTTTCAATCATGTGTAAGAAAAGGTTTGAGGATACCACTACTTGTACTGTAAAGTGCAGTCAGCTGTGTATAATCAAAATGGAGAGTTGCTCTCGGGGATTGTGACAGCTGCAGCCACTCTTGTTGGTATCAAACAAGACCTTCTGAAACCTTAAGGATGAGTTAGCACGAAACAAATTGCTCCTAATTGTCAGGAGGATAAATTGTGACCGTGGGCGTTTGTAATTCTGTCAGCTAGCGTTCACCCCCTCATCTCCATTCATCCGGGTCCCGGGCGCTTTAATTGAGAGGGTCTGGACTGGCTGAGTGAATCGGTAATAGAAATAAGGACCCTAGTGTGGATATTTTAATCAGCAATGACTTCTGTAACCGGGGCAGAAATGAGCCAGCGTGCAATGGAATGGCAGGCCATCCATCTCAAGAGACGGAGGAGTGGCCTCTCCATCGGATGTCACAGTCACTCAGGGGGGCTAATGGCTCCACACTCGCCCGCTGATGCTTATTGGGATTTATGCCCCCCATCAAAAGCAATGAAGTTATACCTCCGTGATTGGGCACGGGGCCGCGCTCGCGGAGGGGCTAACGCTGAGACACAAGATGGCCAATGGCGCCCAGTGGTACTTTTTAGAGGTACTTTTTTTGCAATTACATATATTGAACAACTATAATTGGTTGTCTAAAACAATACAAGGCACAAGAAATACAAGCAGCAGCTTTGGTTCGTTTCCTGCTTTCTATCTTTGGCTAAACTGAGCTAATATCTCCAGGCTGTAGTTTCATATTTAACGGACAAACGTAGGACGTGTATTGATAATCTCATCAAACTATTGAACAGCTGAAGGCTATTTAAAAAAGTAAGAGTCTAACTCCACAAGTACACCTTTTGTGTTAAAAGCAGCAATTTCAAGTTTAGGATCCACCACCTCCACCCAGCTCAGTTTAGCGCTGCCGACTGGACGTGTGAGCCGATCCTTCACTTCACCTCCGTATTATTATTGTTATTGCACATGACAGCTGACGCCCCTTGTCCATTTAAAAAACACATATTCTAGAAGTTCATCCAGAGGCCGACAGGACTATTACTAAAATTGGCCAACGGGGAACCGATCGGGATGTGTGTCTATTTATTTAGCTCCAGGATATTTGGTGGGGCCCCCAGCACACGCTAACTTCTGCATATTCTAATTTGTCCTTGTCACGTTTATCATTAATCTTTGGCCCTGGTTTCCTTGAGACACGGTGATTTGTTGAGAGGTCCCCCAGGAGAACGAAAAACATTCTACAATATGATAATGGCATTATGCCCGCCTCAGTGAAAATGTGTCATATAAATTATACATTATCAGTGACTACATGCATCATATGTTGATATGACACTCGGATGTGTCGCCTATAATGCATTTAGTCAGTGCCCCGTCCCCAGTTAGGTCCCCCGTCCATGCCTAAGTGAGGTCATTGAATATTAAGAAATACATATAGATCGTATTTACTCATTGAACTTGATTTTGATCATATCGCATCACAATTATGTGACGGATATCCTGGGACGTTTCAGATGTTGTTTCAAGGCCCTGTTGCAGGCGAGATAGGCTGTCCACATGACAACTCATCAATCAAATGATACAGCACAAGTGCACCTGATGTTATTGGGCATTATTCACCGTTGTCCCTCACTTTTTGAACATCGTATATCAATCACAGGCATTGTTAACGATTGATTATTTCAACCAGGCGGAATTACAAGATTAAGAAGGAATGATTAATCATTTTCCAGTTCCAGTTGTTTGAAAAGGCCATTTTTTTCTTCTTTTCTTGTTGTGGTTAATGTTACCTTTAGGCTATGACGTTGATGACTGGAGGACTCAGCGGACTTATGGGTCTCATTTGAGTGAGGGTTGGTAAGAAAGGGAAAGTGGAGACACGCTGCTGGCAGAGATGAATTAGATCTGTGGAAAAAGCACTCAGATATTAGCAGGAGACATCGCTTCGCGCTGCCTCTCAGTTCTTTTCTCTCTTCCATTTTCTCTTCAACAGGAAAAAAGGGAACACAGGGTAAAAAGGGTTGCATTGTGCAAAATGGGACAAAGTATAAAACATCTTCAAAGAAAGTATGAAATTCCCCAACTTCAGAAAGCCATTTAGATCATCCGTCCGGATGACGTAAGGGGAAATAATATACTTGACCCTTTTTGTCTGTGCACTTTGAGAAGTTTGTTATAATGGCACACCCTGTAATAATTCACTGTACCTCATGTATATTAAATTCACTGGCTTTCATGATAAATTGCCAGGGTAACTCCAAGACACCTCTTTTGCATTTCAATGCGAGAGAGTGTCAGATTCTTATTTCATTACCAGGCGACACATTAGCTGATGGATTTTAATTTTCTTTTTTTCTCTTGCAGGAATCCTCAGAGACCGGGTCAGAGCAGAAAGGGCTTGAATACGCGGATAGACGGAAAAGAAAATGAAATAAATAAATACAAACCCAGTGTCAAAAGCCTTTATTGCAATTTTGAGGCCATCGCCCACTAAAAAAAAGTCTGTTTATATTCCTTTGCATACCTTTGCGAATTGCTTGTCCACAGTGTAAATGATGTATCCCCAGCATCACTGGTGGAGCGTTCTTGCTGAGTGGACAGAAAATCAAGGTTTAATTCGTGGTTGTGATAAAAATCTGGACGTGGTTGAATCCGAGACATGCTGAGCGGGGCAATGTGGAGCAGACACGGAAGCGCTCCCGTCCTCTTCACGGCGTCACACAGCGGGACGCTCAGGTGTCCTCAGCCCTCTCTGCCTTTCTCCGTAGACCTCAAAAGAAAAATTAAAAAAAAAGAATCCTGCTCAAGGATCCTTTCTGCTCGGCTACAGGGAGAGGAGAACAAATGCAGGTGCCAAAAGCAATTATCAAATTACCTAAGCCTTTCTTGCTCCTGTTTAATCTGTTTGTAGCAAATCCAGCTATGAGGGCATTGAACGTGGCACTTTATAGAGGTAATAATTACAGTAGCTTCAGTTACCAGTGAAGGGAAAAGAAAGACACAAAACTGGGTCAGTGTGAAAACACAACTTCTCTTTCAGGACTTTGGCCTCTCTGGTGTTTGGTGGAAAGTAAAAGAGAAGCTCTCAGGACCTTGTTGTCGTTAATGTGCCCTGCAGTAAGGCCCATACATGACCTTCAAGAAATGAGGTTTGCACTACATTACATGTGCACATGGTGGTATTTATATTCATGTTTTGCATTCAAATGTGTCATTTTAAAATAATGGTCTTGATTGTATGAGAGTGGAAGTATTCCAAATTGAGTTCAAAGAAGAAAATAATTCTGACAAAAAACGTTTTCACCAAAAGGTCCATTCTCTTGTGTATTCTCCAGAATACACATAGAGCACTATTAGAGCTTCTCGTCCAGGTTTGAGAGGAAACAAGTCGTTTTTTGGCAGATACGTCAATAGAAAGAAACAGATGTTGAAAACGAATAAAGAAAGAAAGAGCAAGAAGTCGGCTAAACAATTTCCGAGACCACTGCGGTTGGGTTGCACCCATCGCTCCTAAATCCATCACCAAGTTTGTGTTTTTAAAATGTTTGCTCATTTACATCACTGCCATGGTGTAAATTAAAAGTCAGACATGTTCTCTGAAAAAAAAGTAATCTGGGAATAGACGCTTGCAAACCGGCCACTGCCCCTTAATTTAACCGGATGTGTCCAGAAGGACCACAGACCTTCGTCAACTTATTTTCCTATTTAGCTGTTTGGTGTCCGGCCTAAACCAGTTCTGTTTGTTGAATAATTCCACAGTCGTGCTGAGAGGACTGCAGCCCTCCTGCCTCCCACATCTGACTTCATTCCCACTCAAGAACATCCATCCGCTTCATACAAAGTTCTCCGTCTCCCACCACCCATTGTCACCGCATTAACCGTAGGCTAGCATAAAAGTAATTGGAAACTGATGCAAGCCAAAGCTTCAATTAATGCACCAGCAAAGTCCCCGTTCTGTGTAATCGGCAATAATGGTTTCATGTTTGGGAGGGCGTTTGGTCACTCGCATTCAGCACTCACCTCCTGACAGAGACTGTTAAACCCTGCTCAGAATCCCCACTCCACAGTAATCTTCATTTCAGTCATTTCCCTCCTTTTTCCATCTCTGATGACAGCTGCAGTGTCTTCGCATCGCTCCCAGTCAGATCGTGGGCCCGAGCGAACGGGAGGTGTAATTGACTACTGACAACTCGGAGACGGGATTCTTAATTATTACTCTAGGGTAGAGTGGCTGGCTGGCCCGGGTTCAGCGCTCTTACCGAGTATGCTAACAGAGTCATTTTCCTCCTCTCTGTGAACATTGAAATGTAGTTTTGTTCGCCACGTTTCCCTGCCAGACCCCGAGACTTTGAATTCAGGGGATGATTGCAAATGTTTAATGCTGCACAGATTTTGCACAAAGTGCACTGCGGGCTACAGAAGTGGGTTTTGGACACTACAACAGCATCAATTACGAAAACTATCATTGCTGCTGCAACCCAGTGTATTAACAAGATATTACGATTGTCCTTTGTGAGAATCCTTCATCTGATATACATTGTTTGATTCCTGATTATTACTTAAAATAAATCATTTTAGGCCTCAAACTTGAGACTATGGAGCCTTTTGTTTCCTTCGCCTTGTGTGTCAATTCTTCATCTGCCCACTCAGTGATAAGACGTTACACTGAGGCTTCTGCTGCTGCTAGCACTGCACAAGAACATAATTCCTCTGGTCCTTGCATGTTTGTGCCGGCGCCGGGGCCTGCTCAGTGTGATAGAGCAGAGCAAAGAGGGTGAGCATCGCTTTGTGCCACAGTCTGTATCTTTTGTGCGGGTGGATATGGAAGAGGGCGTGAAACAATTGGACAAAATGGCCCTAATGTGCTTAAAGAATCTTCTGTCTTTAATCAAAGCTCACACACATGCACCACAAAAGGCAGACAGAGCAAACCCAATTCTCCGCCGCCTCTGCTCAGTGACTCTTCCTCTCGCGGCTTCAGTGCCTCTTTCTCTCCGTGCTGGAAATCAGGATCAACTTGGCTCTGTGGGGTTATTTTTTTTTTGCAGATGTCACTCGCACAGAGAGTCATTGCCTCATCTCTCAAAGAAGAGACAACAGGGATTTAGCTTGAAGACCACAGCAACTTTGTATGAATAGTGCATTAATTATATCCCATCGTTAGATCATTTGATAGACTCAGAAGTCATCCTTTGTTAGCTAGCAATTTAATCATGCTGACTTTGCAATCGTAACATGGCACAAAAGATCTGTCGAGCTTATGGTTTAAGCTAAAAGAGTAACATTGGTTTGTAAGAACAAGTCAGAATAAATATGTGTACTGTAAGAATAAGAACCATTGGACAAACCAGCAAAACAAGCCAAAAACACTTTTAGTAGCAAAATAAAAACTGCCTAATAGTCAATCTATACATCATTGTTTGAAAGTCGTTGAGTGAAAAGTAACTTTTTCCATCAATTAGCTCACCAAAATCAAACCTGACATGAAATCAAGCAATTGGCCTAATTGCAACTGATAAAGATGAAATGTGATTTATTATATTCTCTCAAAAAGCCATTTTAAAATATCTACAATATATCTAAATTTACTGCAACGCAGTCTCTGCTGTCTGATGACATCAGTAAAAACATTTTTCTACTACACTATTATCAGATATGCTTTGGTTTACGTCTTAAAAAAGCCCAGTGAATAAGGTGCAAGTAGTCTGAGAGGTAGTGGAATGTAATTTGTGTCAGGTCCATTAAGTCAAGAACACGCACGACGATAAAAATGATTTAGGAAACATTTTTATTAGATAGATTGCAGCCAGTATTGCGTTCAGAATTGAATCTTTGGCGGTGTGGCTCCGTTCAGGGAGTCCTCCGACCTTTCATGAGCACCATGAAATAGCAGGGAGTCAGAGGACAGCAGCGGCATTAGGCAACGCTCACACCGTTTTAGGACCGTGTGAGCTGAGCTATTCCCCCACATGAACAGAGCAGCAATGATGACATAGAAGCAAATGCCCCGTTATGCATGACGAGGAGGAGCTGGGGAGGTGGCGGGCGGCAGAGAAGCAAGCCGCAAGCAGGTAGGAGCAAACTGAATCTGCTTTAAATAGGGCGCCCTGTTTGAGTGTAGCCATTAGCAAGCGGGTGGGGGGGTTTGACCAGCTGGTGCGCTAATCCAGATCAGCTGATGCGGCTCAGCTGCAGCAGATCAGCTGATGAGACCGTGTGTTAGCCAATAGCGTTAGCAACGTCTTGACTACCTGGCCTGCCAGAACTAACGCTGACGCTCAATATATTCAAAGAGGAATTTTATGGGTCAGCGATAGATCACCGCGCTGGTTGTTGTTGGTCTCTATTGATTTGATCAATATTCACATCGAAATACTCCACACTCTCAAATATAAACCACTGTTACTATTACCACCTTAAAATTTATTAAACGTTTTTCTTGAGGTAATTGAAGATAGCTAGCTAGCAACAACCGCTACCGAATGTGTCCAACTCTGGAAAAAACTGCTTTCTAAATGAAGATTCAGAAAAATGTCCCTTAAAATACTGTAGTGTTCAGTAATTTAACTAGAATACTGTTACGGTCATCTGTGCTGTTTAAAATAGGCCTGCCCACAATGCATTGCTGACTGCAGAACACCATATCACATAAATACAGTTGATTTATCTTGAAAATTGGCTGTGAATTAAGTCTTTAGTTATTGTGTTAGAATGCCAGTTTGGAACTGGTTGTTTACCAACATGCTATGGCAGGCACTGCTAAAGCAATGTTCATCAGGGTATGAGTACGAGAGGACTGTCGCTTCTTGTGTTACACATGCTCTGTGAATATGTGACATGACAAGTGTTTTTGTGGCGGCCCATCTACCGTTTGCACTGCTGTCGTTGTGCTCAATAAACATCAATGACACACCTGATGCATTTCAACTGCACTTCCTGTGAGGTCTATCTAGTCTATCCAGTGTTGTGGGCTTCATCTAACAATAGTCCAAAAAGAAATTGCCTTTATTTTTCCATGTCTTCCTCATGGATCAATGTCTGTTCAGGATGTTAATCATTTTGCATGGGACATGCAACTTCAGCTGAAAACTTTTAGCAAAATATTATGTCTGTAGCCATCAAATAATTATTATGATGATACATGATTAAGACCCTTGATACAGATTACTGGTTTTAAAGCTACAGCGAGCAAATGGCAGCAGAAATAAGTACCCTGCCTTTGCCTCCCTCTTTCTTAATTATAGGGCACATCGTTTCAAAAGTGAACGTAGAACGACTGCAAACCGCATAAAGTGAGCCCTTAAACCATAAAGAAAAAGAAGACTTCACGATTGGTCAGTTGTAACTTTGCATTCTTCGCAAACTTCGCAAAGCGCATTCAGGCTTTGTTTATGATCAGCGGACACAGTTCATGTGGTCCTAGTGATTACCAGTTGGCCCGCTGACATCACATTTTTTTAAATTCCTGGCACTTCCTGTCTGGTGCAGTTAAGAGATCAAGAGTGTGATCGGAGATGGCAGCTCTTCTCATCTGTAATTTGGTGATGGAGTGGATGGGAGTGAAACGAGAGAGAATGATACCTGGGAGCGTAAAAAGCATGATGGCTGCTTCATGACCGCTCCTCTTGCCCTCAGTGTAACATTCAGGGGAAGAGGGTCCCTTTGTTATCGCCCCCCCCCCACACTCCACCCACCCTCTCTGGCAATTATCACAAACTCCACTTCCTCTGCCCTCCGGAGCCCAGAGAACTGAGCGGTCCGGAGTGGGAGAATAGCTACATTTATAATTTTTTTTCTTCTCTCTCCATAGATTAATTTTCTAGGAAGCCCTGTCACTGCCTGTACAGGGAAGCGGAGAGAGAGAAATAGTATAAAAAGGGGGGTTGGGAGTGGGAGGGGGGATTGGAGAGATTGGGGCTACAGTGCACGAGCCTTTCTCGTTTTTCCGTTTCTCTCTCTTTTTTCTTCTTCTTGACAGATCATTTTCCATGCAGGGGTATCAGGGGGTCTGGCCGATAATTGGCATGCAGATTGCAGCTGATGGCGTCCCGCAACAGAAGAAAAGAGCTGGCTAGTTAGAATAATGAGCCAGCCTGCCTGATGGATGGGCGAGGGAGGAGGTCATACAAAACGTTTCAGACACAAACCCCCCCCCCACCAACCACCCTGTTCTCCTCCCAACCGCACCCCTGCGACCTGCACACACCCACCCTTTTTATTTTTCTATTTTTCACAAATCCCTGATATTCCATTATTTCCTCCTCTCTCTACCCTTCCAGGGCAATGAAAGCGTCTCATCTTCCTCTTTCTTCCCCTTTTATTTTATTTATTTTACCTTCTTCCGCGGCACCGGCTCGTCCCCGGTGGCCTGCGTGAACACTGGCATCGGAAAACGCAGTGACGGCACAGTTCTGAGCCTCTAAAAAAATGTCACAGCTCATTAGGAGCCCGACACCCTTAAGAGACTCTCGTGTTTTAATTACAGCATAGGAGTTAATTACCGTCCTCTCAATGGAGTTCTGTTTCTCACCCTGTGCTACGTTAGTGGAGCCTCAGTTTCAAATACAGGAAGGCCTGAATACGGTGGGAAAAAAAGTCTGACAGAGTCTAACTTTTGTTCATCGAAAACTTTAAATAGGGTTTGCATGCAATGTGTTGAAATCCATATCACTTCTATTCAATTGATATTGTTGTAGATGATTGGCAGTTGCAGCAACTATTTGTGCTTGTTGTTTTGCATTTTGAGGAGTTTCTGCTGAGAGTCATCAACCTTTGTTTCCTAACAACAGGGGAGTGGTCAGCGCAGCCGTGGCTGACTTCCACGAGTAGGACAAAGACAAGGGAGTCTTCTGTGGGAGTCAAGACGAGCAGGACAAAGACAAGGGTGAGTGTCTTGACCGCTGAGCCTTTTTTAATTTTAATTATGTGTTTGACCCCGGTATCTGTTCAAATTTCCCCCCGCAGATACTACACCCCTCGGGCTAGATCTGCTCGCTATCGTAACCTCTCCTCTTTTACTTATCCCACCCGTTGTCCAACACCTTGTCACAGGAGGCCTCTGGAACTGCCAGTCAGTTACTCGCAAGGCAGACTTCATCTCCGGCTTTGCTTTCCTGCAGTCGTTGGACTTGACCTGGATCACACCGGAAAACACATCCACCTCAGCTGCTCTCTTCTCTGCCTTCTCCTTAAGCCACACACCCAGGTCCACTGGAATAGGTGGTGGCACAGGTTTACTCATTTAACCCAAATGGAGCTTTTCTCTTTATCCTCTTCCGCCAGCCACCCTACTGTCTTTGAACTCCATCCTGTGCCAGTTACTCATCCGTTACAACTAAATATTGTTGTTCTCTACTGTCCGCAAGGCTATTTGGGTCATTTCCTAGAAGAACTGGACATCCTCCTGTCCAACTTCCCGGAAAATGGCCCTCCGCTCAACCTCCTGGGCGACTTTAACATCCCAACAGAGAAGTCATCCGACCTCCTACTTTCTTCTTTTGCACTGTCTCTCAGTCCCTCCCCACCTACTCAGAGCCTGTGACTTTCTGTCACAGGCTCTGCTCTCTCTCTTCCCTCGTCCTACCTTGATGGCCGAACCCACTGGGTAACTTGGAGAGGATCTGTGTTGGAACCATGTCCTCTTACTACTGGAGTTCCTCAGGGTTCTGTCCTGGGTTCCCTCCTTGTCTCTCTTCACACCAACTCTCTTAGCTCTGTCATTCTCTTGCACGGCTTCTCCTACCAGAGCTATGCCGATGACACCCAACTAAGTCCCTCCTTCCCTCACTCGGACACTCAGTTGGCGGCACGGGTCTCTGCCTGTCTGCCTGACATCTCGCGCTGGATGTCCGCTCACCATCTGAAAATCAATCCCGACAAGACTGAACTTCTTCTCTTTCCGGGAAACGACTCTCCTACCCAGGACCCGACCGTCAACTTTGACAATTCCATGTTAACGGCGACTTTGACTGCTAAGAACCTCGGTGTGACGCTTGACAGCCAACTTTCCCTGAATCCAAACACTACAGAGACAACGCGATCCCGTAGGTACACGGTCAACAAGATCAGGAGAATACGACCCCTCCTCACTCAGAAGGCGGGGCAGGTACTGATTCAGGCTCTTCAGTCATCTCCCGCATTTAATAACTCTCTCCTTGCAGGTCCCCTGCTGCCGCCATTCGACCTCTGCCGCTCATCCAGAATGCAGCACCTCGACTGGTCTTTAACCTTCCCAAATTCTCCCACACTACCGCACTCCTCTGCTCTCTTCACTTGCTACCAGTAGCTGCCCTCATCCAGTTCAAAACATTGGTGCTCATGTACCATGCGGTGAATGGATCGGGTCCGGTCTACATCCAGGACATGGTTAAACCCTACATACCAACCCACACACTTTGCTCTGCATCTGCCAAACTGCTTGTTTCTTCCTCACTGAGAGCAAAACACTCGACAAGATCACGACTCTTTGCTGTCCTTGCTCCGAAATGATGGAACGAACTCTCTGGTGACATTAGGACCGCAAAGCGCATCTACATCTTTCGCCGCAAACTAAAGACACACATTTTCAGACTCTACCTTGACTAAACACTAACAAATTGCAGCACTCAAATTGTATTGACTCTTAAATTGCACTTATAATGGCTCTTATCTATAACAAGTTGAAAATCTGTTTTTTTTGTTGAAAAAGTACTTTCTTGTTCTTTGAGTTTCTATTGCTATGGTTAAAATGCACTTATTGTAAGTAGCTTTGGATAAAAGCGTCAGCTAAATGACATGTAATGTAATATTTGACTTTGACATTCGACTGAATGTGATTAAAAATAATATAAGATTAGATATGAGATAGCAGGTTGACATTTCAACATTTCTCCTCTCCTCTTAGTAATACAAAGCTCCCGGGCCTCCCCCCGAGAGAGTGTGTGCACCAACCTCTGGGTATCATTTTATTGTGAGTACCCATAATCCTCCGCTGCTTTTGGCCTGGTCATTTGTCACAGGGTTCTTGATCTACCTGCCAGGTCAGGTAGCGGGGTACACAGGAATCATGATCGGCTGTAAGTGGTGTTAAGTACTTCAGGCATCTTTTGGCTTGTTTTTGATCGTTTCCCCAGTGCTCTTTGCGTTGTTCTTGCCAGTTGAACTAGGGAGGAGGAGATAAAGTCAAATAAACAATAAAGCAGCATCGCGGTGCATGTCATGCAGCGTAAGCGCCAGCTCGATGACCAGGGGTGTAAATTGAACAAGTACTCTTAGTGAATCTAAGGGGAAAATGCAACCACCTTTTCATTTTTGTCTTCGTCTTCTTGGATCCACCATAAGAGGGGTCGAAACAAACTGTGTCAGCCCCCATGGGAAAATGAACAAATGGCCTACTGCTTTTACTCAACAACTGCGTGCAAATTCCTTTATGGGATGCTTCTTTTGTACTATAATACATTTGAAAATATTGTATCTTTAAACATGTAGTGTAAAAAACAGACAGACAGATGAATACAAATACGAATATTCAAATCAAATCAGGACAATCGCATTCTTCCCTGCTGTGGCAATTTTATGCAGCAGCATACCACTCATGTCAAAGCACACATACGATTGAAATACTGCAGGAAATAATCATTTAAAGATTTGGCAATACATTCAAATAAATAAGTATATATACTTCACATTGCATGCATATATTTGCAAATGAATCAAAAAACTTTTAAAGGGATTTCATTACTTTCCAATTTAAAATTGTGACAACTTTCAATGGCGGAAAATGATGGACAGATACTGAAATAACAAATACGCTATCATATGGAAAGTCGGGTCACAAGAGTTTCACGCTCCCATCAACATCACCAAGGGATTGCTGAGTCTAAAAAGAAAGTTGGGCGCTCGTGAAGGGGAAAAATGATCAACTTTTGTGGCTGCAGCAGCTCTACCAGCAGCTTGGCGAGCTTAATCTCACTTGCACCCTCATCAACACAACACAGAAGGGAACAAATTCACTGTTTCATCCTCATTCTTCCAGGCACGCCGAGGAGCTGTATACAGTACACACCAGATCAAAGCCTTAATTGAAAAATAATTATAGGTACTTAATCATAGAAAGCGCTGGGCTAATTGCAGTGAAAACAAGGAGGCAAACGCAGACCCCTCAGAATGGTGGCAGAAAGAGGATATTGTAAAAGCTTCTTCTTCAATCCCCATTGTCTTACAGATTAAATAGGAGAGGGCTATTAGTAGAGTTAATTGGCTCTCTAATTTAGATCTCGCCCCACTGAAAGCATAACGGATGCGAGGCTGTCGACCAATGATGTGTGCACTCTGTCACACTGTCCTGCTGGACTGTGATTGGTTAATTGCTCAGGGATTTTTAGTTTTTTTTAGGAAGTTTTCTCTCATTCTTCAAATGTAACAGATTGGTGTGTGTGTGTGTGTGTGTGTGTTTTGTATATGTGGAAGGGGTGTGTGTGTTTGCCTCCCTGGCTGCCCAGGTAGTGTTCATTGTTTGAAGTGGGTAAGAGATGAAATTAATTTGATTTATTTAGCTCTCAAACCAATCACCAGGTCTGCCAGCTCACATTTTTGTATATTTTCTAAGCAGATGTTAGAACCTACGGAATTCTGTCGTATACACCAGTCGACACGGACCGAAGTGGGTACTAAAATGCTGATTGTCCTCCTCCTGACCCGCACATATTTTACAGTAATTTTTGATGCCCCCAGAGAAGGGGCACATTGACTGCGGGCCGTGCTCCGTGAAAGGACTTCTTATGGCACTCTCTGCAAGTTTGCTCCTCGCTGCGCCAGCCAGCTCGCGTTCTCTGCGATCACTCTGCTCTCTAGTGTCCGCTGGGCGGCAGTGCACTCAGATGGATGGATGCAACTCCACGTAGACACCCGAAAGGGGGAAGCAAGTAAATGGGCCATTTTTCTCCCATTTTTTCCCCTTTCATCATTTCTTGCACATCTCTTTCTAGTGTTTTGTTATTGTTGCTTGGAAGGTAATGGGAGTCTTGGCTCCCCGACTTAAAAAGATGTTGTGGACATTTCCTTTCCAGGTCTGTCACCCGAACTTTCTATGACAAAGTCATAGAAAATGAAAGCAGATCATACTTCACGACAATCTCTTTGTGGGCAATGCATCACAGAGGAATGATTATCACGTTATAACCCCGTAATATACTGCTGGCACTCAGCTTATTGCTCCCCTACTACTTGCTACACTGACGACTTGGCTCCAGGTTGGTCAGGTGGCCCATCCACCATCTTTACTGTTACTGAGTGGGTTGCCATGAAATGTGGTTTCGACAATCTTGAATCCCTGTAACGTTAGCTGTCCCTGACTTTTGCTCTGTTTTTTTTTTTAATAAAATGTCTAAAGAGATGTTTAGCCACAGGAATCCATGTCCCAGTGATGATGAATTTTAAACAATTTGCCGACATTTTGCTCAGATGTAGACTCTTAACTTTGCTGTGACGGTGGATGAAATGACCGAAAATGTTGGGAATGAGGTTTCTTGTAATGATAACCCAAATATTGTAAATACCTGGACTATTGTAACCAAGTAAAATGTAAATAACATAACAAAAGTACGGATATCAATTCACTAACATCACTAAAATTTACATTACATTATTGCATGTCATTTAGCTGACGCTTTTATCCAAAACAACTTACAATAAGTGCATTTCAACCATAAGGACACAAACTCAGAAGAACCAGAAACAAGCCGATTTACAACTTGCTACAGATAAGAGCCATTAGAAATTTAAGTGCTACGATTGTGTGTCTTTAGTTTGTGACGGAAGATGTAAAGAAAGTACAAAAAAATTAATTTTAGGACACAAGCACAGTTTTAACACATGTCGAAAGGCATGTGTTTGTTTGACCCATCAACAATGCTAGAAAGGGGCATCGGATATATAAATATATAGCTGTATATATATATATATATATATATATATATATATATATATATATATATATATATATATATATATATATATATATTTTGTAAGCTGACAATATTGTGTTCGTAGCTTATTGAGCTGTAGAGAAGATACGACAAAGCAATGAAATTAGCATAAATGAATTCTTTATCACCCGTGAACTTTCCATTGGAGCTTCACTGCGTGACGTATGATGTTTGCACAGTGTGAAATATTTAAACCTAGCATTCTTTTTTTGTTTTCATGGCTGAAACACAATATTTCAGAGCTTTTTCAGCATGTTTTGTGAGATTGTTGGGTTTAATCAATCTTTGAAAAACACGAGTTTGTACTAACTTGTTCAGAGGAAACGCTCAGCATTGATTCAATGTTTCTTACAGTACTCAAGAAAAAAGGTACTCAGGGCAAATCCAACACCTTCATAACGGACACATCTTACCATGGTGGCCTGAAGTCTCTCTTAGCGCTCATTTTAACGGCAGCCGAGGAAAAGCAAACAGTGGCGCCTGCAGATGCTGGAAAAATTGTTTGCTTAAGGTTCAGCCTGCTGCCGTACAAAGGGCTCAAAGCCCGGCAGGCAGCAAAAGCCATTACTGCAGTACTTCAACAATCCTTTTGTTCCTGATTCAATGTACAAATACTTACCTGAGAAGGAAAGTCTGCCTTTAGACATATTTATTTAACCTTGCACTTGTCTTTAGCTCCTGTGGAATTAACTCTCAGCAGCAACAGAGTTGAATACATTTTGCAAGATAAATACGAGTTAGCTGTGGTCACATATATATATATATATATATATATATATATATATATATATATATATATATATATATATATATATATATATATATATATATATATATTAGCATAAAAGTCACATAATTGTTACTTTTCATGTTTAAAAAATGCACAAAATATGGTCGGGAAAATATTCCAGTAACATGACTGACGTAAATCTAACAAAAATACAGTTCTGTTTTTTTACTAAACTGTAACTGTAGACACTGTATTAGTAAAGGCTGTGTTTCCGCCCCAACCCGGTTTTCGGTCCTCAGGTTCTCCCCGATATATCAGTCACATGCAAATTGGTTTCAGTTCGCTTCAATCCTATCAGTATTTACTTTTGCCCGTGCCACCCCAACAACATCGTCATCCAGTATCGCTTAACGCAGCCCGGCGGAGACCGACTGCAGGAAAGCCTGTTCATTTTCTTCAAATACAAACCAGTCTACTAATTTTGTACATGATAACACGGATAATAAGACGTTGAAATTGTAAAGAAGCTTTGACTGCTTGATATATCAATACTTGCGAATAAACCAACTCAATTCAAGTATTCGTTTTTCTAATGTCAAGCTCATAAATATGCCTTATACACCTTATCCTGCATTAAAAAAGGTGATGCTTAATGTCACCCTGCTATTAAAAAAAAGAAAATGTTATATCTCTTGAGTATCCTGCCAACCGAAAAACATAACCATAAAGAAACTGATGAATTTACCTGTAGGAATGCCCGGCCCATCCTATCAGGATGTGACTCAACCTAGAAGCTGTAAACACCACGCAGACGGCTTCATTTCATCGTTTTTCCAAACATTCAGGCTCTCAAACATTAACTTCTAAACCAAAGATACATTGATGAAAAATAATCTTGTCTATAAAAGCTGGTGTTTAACATGCTGGGAAATATGCTTGGTCTCTTTCTGGCAACGAGTTAGATGAGTCACATCCGCGAGATCTGTGTGATAAACGCAGCACTACAGCTACCAGGAGGTTATCTCGGTTTAGCTTAGCATAATGACTGTAAATGGAGGGAAATAGCTGGCTGAACGAAGTTAACAAATCCTCCTATAGTTCAGATGCATGTTTAATATAATTTGTTTAAACCGCACAAAAAGTCCATCCATCCATCTTCAATCGGGGGACGGGTCGCGGGGGTAACAGTTCCAGCACGGGACCCCGTGACCTTTCGGTCATGACCCATCCCTCAGGACCTCATGAGGGTACGAACGAAGATTGACCGGTAGATCGAGAGCTTTGCCTTCTGGCTCAGCTCTCTTTTCATCACAACGGTGCGGTGAAGCGAGTGCAATACCCCCCTCCGCTGCTCCGATTCTCCGGCCAAGCTCACACTCCATCTTCCCCGCACTCGCGAACAAGACCCCCGAGGTATTTGAACTCCCTCACTAGGGGTAAAGACACATTCCCTACCCGGAGCAGGCAATCCATCGGTTTCCTGCAGAGAACCATGGCCTCAGATTTGGAGGTGCAAATCCTCATCCCAACCGCTTCACACTCTGCTACGGACCGCTCCAGTGAGAGCTGGAGGCCATCAGGACCACATCTGCGAAAAGCAGCGATGAAATCCGCATCCCCCCCCGAACTGTGGCCCCTCCTCCCCCCCGACTACACCTCCATATCCTGTCCACTACAAAAAGTGTATATTATACCACACTATATATCAAAGGTTAAAAGGACTTAGATCTTCAGTAGACTACTGCAACGGTGTCTTTACAGGTCTCCCTAAAAAATCAATCAGACAGCTGCAGCTGATTCAGAACGCCGCTGCCCGAATCCTCGCTACAAGCCCAAAAATATATCACATCACTCCAGTACTGAAGTCTCTACACTGGCTTCCAGTGCCTCAAAGAATTGACTTCAAAATACTTCTACTTGTTTATAAATCACTAAACGGTTTTGGGCCAAAATACATTTCCGACACTATGACCCACCTAGACCTCTCAGGTCTGCTTGTTGTCCCCAGAGTCAGAGCTAAACAGGGTGAAGCAGCGTTCAGTTTTTATGCTCCACATATTTGGAACAAACTACCAGGAACCTGCAGGTCTGCTACAACTCTCAGTTCTTTTAAATCTAAGCTAAAGACCTATCTTTTTGATGTTGCTTTTAATTTAACTTAATTTATTAAGTTAGCTTAATTTATTCTTATACTGCACTGTAACTTTTATTCCTATGTTTATTTCTGTCTTGGTTTATTAATGTTTTAAATTGTTTACTAACTGCTCTTTAAATGTTCTCTGATAAGCACTTTGAAAAGCTGCCTAAGCCTTCCCTATATAGAAATAGTTGAGCACGAAGTTGTTTTCTACAGCTTTTCTCAGATGTAATAGTTGAGATGTAGTTACATTCGTACCAAGATCAGCAGATAACATATCAGGATACTAAACCACAGGATGAAACAAATACAAGGCTCATTTTCATGTGAAATCCCCAAAACAGTTCAAACAGGGACACGCAGAAATCTGCATGTCCCTGTTTGAAACTGATGGCTCATAGTGAGGAGCTGAATAGTTGAAGAATTGATTTCAACAGCTTCTGACATTTTGAATTTGAAAATCCTATCAGTATATAGTAGCAGCGCAGGGTATCGACAAACACCGTGACATCAACACATTCACTTCATTCAGGTTCACCTCTTACTGACCGGGATTAACAACCAATCTCGTTGTTCATCTAGCACGCTCCACCCAACTGCTGTATGTGACACGGCTGTGTGCAAACAAGCGCGTTCGCTGGTCGAGTGTTTCTCGACTCCAAACCCGCCGTTATCACATTCAAACACACAGACTCTGGCTTCGGAGTCCTGAGCGGTTCCTTCTCTTCCTCAGCGGGACAGTGAAGACGGCAACATGGCGGCCACCGTGTGCCAGGTGATGGGGTTCCTTCTCAGCGTGTTAGGGGTGGCGGGAATAATTGCGGCGACGGGGATGGACCAGTGGGCGACGGAGGACCTCTTCGACAACCCTGTGACGGCCGTGTACTCGTACTCGGGCCTGTGGAACTCGTGCGTCCGGCAAAGCTCCGGCTTCACCGAGTGCCGGCCGTACTTCACCATTCTGGGACTGCCAGGTACGCTTTTGATTGCCGTGAGCGACGCAGACGCAAAATGAACGGAAATACTTTGGTGCAAAACATGCGAAAATAAATGGTGAAAATGGCGGTGTTTGTGCGGGATATTATGCTGTTGCCTATGTGCATTGTTCTAATATATAAGGTCAAGTTGTTGTTCATACAAAAATGAAGGAACTGAGAAAAGCAATCGGACCATTTCAGAAAGAGCTTCCTGAAAATGATGTGAAAGAGGCTGATGAAACCGCGCCCTCTGTTAATATAGGGTGTAAATTGTCATCGGCAACGTTTACCCGAAACTGGGACAAAGGCCCATGAAAAGTACGGTAAACAACTGATAAGGCCGGTTCCCTGTTGAGGCATACATATAGATAAGCAGCAGCTCACACGCTGCCATTTCACGACTGCGCTGCATTGGTAGGAACACCGGGACATCTAAGATGGCCGCCTCAATGATTCAGTTAATAGGCTTCATGTTGTCCTTGTTGGGGCAATTCTTAATTTCAGCTGCAACAGCAATGGACATGTGGAGCTTGCAGGATCGATCTTTATCAGTTGTGACAAATTTTTATACCTATTCTGGGTTATGGAACTCGTGTGTGGGGACGGCGTACGGCACGACGCAGTGCAGGCCTTACTTCACCATCCTGGGACTGCCAGGTAAGAGAAGATGAAGACATTTATCAAACGGTTCTCCACATGGTGGATTAAGGAGAACATTTTGAGGGAGGACTCCGGCGGGTACTTTAGAATATTCCAGAGGTTTAAGGGCAGATTTTCTCCCTTTTCCACCATTGCCTAAAAATGCAGCGAGCTGCAGAAAAGATGGTGTCTCTCCGGAATCAAATGGAAATTTGATGAGACATCCAAAGCTTAGCTGAGCAAGCACAAGCTTTACCGGAGTGTCACACAATGTAAAGTACATTTCCACAATCTGTACTTAACAGCTGAATGTAGTGAAGAGCATACTGTACATACGGTCTTAAGGGCTTAAGTCTGGAATAATACAGGTACGATATTGAAAGATGGCATTTGGGTCAAAATGTTTTACTCGTAGTGCCTCGATTTAGGAGTTTTTATATCGCTACCGCTGGAAAAAATGTATTCTATCTTAATCTAATTCATACATTAATTTTTTTTAATTACAAGCAAATGTCAAGTATATTTTTCATATAAATGTGCATTAGTAAAACATTAGTTCCAAAATTAGAAAAAAAAGAAAGTTTCTGTTTTTCTTCCAGTGTGTAGTTACGTGTGTGTGCCTGTGTAGATGTGCCTAAGTGTGTATTACACAGTGATGCTGTGTGTTTTGGCTTTTTTTGAAATGGTGCTGGACAAGTGTAATTTGAACTCACAAAGGGCTTTTCAATCTCTGTTGAACATCCCTTTTTTCTCTGGAGTCATATATCTTAAGTAAAATACTTTTAGAAAGAGTTCATTGATAACAAATACTGTGTGCTGTCTGTTTTGAAGAATAATGGCAGTACTCAGGCCGTGTATGATTGAAGGTCTGAGTACAGAATCAACAGGAAAATATACGTTGGCATCATAATATTATTTTCATACATAATAACATTGCTTGACTTTCAGCTCTGCTGCAGGCCGTGAGGGCCTTGATGATCGTCGGCATCGTCCTTGGCGCCATCGGAGGCCTGATCGCCATATTTTCACTGAAGTGCTTGAAAATGGGGAACATGGAGGACAGCATCAAAGCCACGATGACTCTGACGTCTGGGATCATGTTCCTTCTCGGAGGTGCTGGCACGCTTGCAGTGTCTTCGTTCTGCCGTCGCTGCGGTTCAGTCCTGAGCTCATCTCGCCGCTTGCTTTTAATTCGCAGGGGTGTGCGCTATCGCCGGCGTGTCGGCCTTCGCTAACTTGATTGTGCAAAGTTTTCGCTTCACGACGTACGCCGACGGCGGGTTCAGCATGATGGGAGGAGGGGGCATCGGGGGACTCACGGGATCTCTGACTCCGAGGTAAAGTCCAGTCCAGAGTGCGGTTTTGTCTCCTGCAGCTCTTCATCTCTTACCGAGCAGCGTTGTCGTTCAGGTACACTTTTGGCCCCGCTCTTTTCGTGGGCTGGATCGGCGGAGCCGTTCTGGTCATCGGAGGCGTCATGATGAGTCTGGCCTGCCGTGGAATGTCCTCGGACGCGAAGCAACGGTACGCCGCATCCTCTGTGACCTTTCTTGACCTTTAACGGCAACCCGGCGGCAACTTCGCCAGAGCTTCTGCCTCCATTTGCAGCAAGTCTGAGAAACAGGGGCCAAAATACTGACAGGTTTTCTCCCATCTCCTGGTGAATGTCATGAGTGGAGGGACGTTCTTTATTTGAATCTGCTTGTGTTTCGATATTCTTCAGGTACGACGGGATGGCCTACAAAGCCTCCTCTCACCATACTATCTACAAGACCGAAGCCCGACCCCGCGCAGCCTTCAACGACTCCTACAGGGCCCACAGTGCGGATGGAAGGATGTCCAACCAGAAATTTGATTATGTGTAGAATCATTCCACTCATCGGTCCCTGTATTTTCTGATGCTCTGCGATGATGGTTTTCTTGTTGTTTTTTTTTAATTTGGTGGTTATGGTAACAATGATGTTACTCTCTAGTAATTTAATTGGCTGAGCTGCTGAACACTTATCGTATTTGGTTTCATCATTTTATTTTTTATGCTTGTATAATCACAAATATTAAATGTTGCAAGTTATATGTTTTTGTGAAAGATATGTATGTCAGTATGTAAGACAAAAAAAAAAATAAAAAAAATATTGATAGACTAAACGTTTAAACCAGCTGTTTGTGGCCTTCTGTAAGTTCAAACCTTTCAAACACAAACTATTTATCATTTAGAGATTAGTTGTTACTAAATTTGTTGTGCGGGGCTGTTGTCCAGCCGATAATGACTAAAGTAACGTTAGAGATGCAGAGGAGAGGAAAAGAGATGTTAAGCTAATTGCGTCTTACCTGACACTTTATTAATGTGCGGTTAAGTTACATTACTTCAGCCTAAATGGCCACATAACAGTGGTTATGGTGAGCTTAATTGGATGCCACCACATTTCTCCATGTATATGTGGGCCAACGAAAGTCATATCCCAATCTACTTAATTGCTAAAATAGCTAGAGCTCCACAAAGCCGATCATGACATCTGACTTCCTATTTAGAAGGAAATTTAGGCAAAATTTAAATGATGCATTTGTCCATTTCATCTGTACACATGTTGTCAGAGAAGAGATCATCAAAACATCTGAATGAAAGAACTCTATTTAAAGTCGTGCTGTTGTTTATCCAATTAGTGTTATAAATAGAAAATGCATTGGTCATAGTTTATCGATGGTAGTCACAGTTTATCTCCCGCCCTCCAGCACCATGTGATGAATACAATATTTGTGGCGTTCTAATAGAATAAAGTAAATGGTTCCCCCTCAGATAGGAGGCGTACGTTTGAGATGAGGGTTTTTGATGATTGGCATGAAATCTCATTTCTTGATAGCACACTTAATGGATGTAATAAGTAGGTGGTGCCATTTAATTACACTTAAAATTAGTCATTTCTTGTTTTTAATTCAATTTAGTAATGGCTCGGTGTTAAGGCAATGTGACAAAACTTTTTTTCAGGCTGCTTTTCTCCTTTCATCGTTTTCCCATGTCGAGGAGGTGCGACTTGGCCTGCACTCCAATATCTTCAGTCTGACTCTGGGATGACTGTGCATTGTTTGTAACACTTCTACACAAGGTTTTTAGCCGTTTAGGTTGTATAGCCTCTCACAGTAAGTATTTGTTCATATTTACAGGGAAATGTGTTTTTTCTGGGATGGTTGCCTCAGTAAGAACAGGCTTTTTGAAAACCAGACTTCAATTGAGTTAACTCGTATGTAATTTGGTAAAAAGATGGCACGAAAAAGAGATCCACCGCAGTGATATGTTATAACTCATGTTAGCTTTCTTAAATTTGGCCCCCATGAACATTCAGTAATGTTGCTATTCTAATCCCACTTTGATTGGACTAATAATCTCTTTCTCGCTAAAGCTTTTGGTAAGATTTGACCATGTGGATCCAACTGATGGATCGCATCCTTGGACCTGTGGCACCATCTAGTGGCCGAGACACGCACCACTGCTCTGTAGGTATTAGTCGGGACGCATTAGCACAGATGGCCTGTTTTTACAATCCTCTCTTTTACCTGCTTTGACTTTGTGTTCAGCTTGTGATGTTCATAGTGCGGAAGTAAAAAACCTCTTTGAACAGCAATGCCATATATTATATATAATATAGTCAATTGACTTGCCTTAACTTGGATGACACTCACCACCACTTAGCAGCAAAGCCACACATAATTTGCAGCATGTTTCTCACATAGGGACTATGGAATTGAAGCAACTTGATAAGAGGTAATAATAAGATGATGAACTTTATATGGAGAATGTTGCTAAACCTGTAAATTACAAGTTGCAAATAAGCTGAAGACTCACATCTTACTAGCAGTTAAATCAAAATGTACAGAACTTGTACTTAAATAGCATCGTTATTTATCTCTCGTTTTTTACAGTATCCCTAACAGCAAAGGGTCATGGGCTAAGTTGAAGTGACGCATTATCAGAGTGGAGTTAAAAGTGTTGTTTTGAATGGGAGATCCCTGAAGCTTAGGACACAGCCTTAAGGTATTGTGTTAAAAAACGCAGCCGTACAGCATTCTACACTAGATCATCTATTTAACATGGGACTTAGAGAAAATTGTATTTTTCTTCCGTGTTCATTCTGTCACAATGTTCCCTTGTGCTGTTCCACCTCAAAACCTCAGATCCAGTCAAACAAATAAGAGGAAAATTATGGTTACCTGATACATCTCTAACTTTCTGTCGATACTGTTAGTTATCTACACACACTTCCCCACGCACAATGCATGAGGAAGTACAACTTATTTGATATTGCTTTTATCAGCGCACAGCGCAGGCGTCACTTCTTCCTGTTACTTGCCTTTGCTTTGAATTGGTCATTGGAGGTTTGAATCAGCTGCTCTATTATAACATGAGATACCACATATGTCAGCAGAGTTATGTCAATAAATGTGAGTTCCTCTGGCATAATTATGGCCTTCTGGCACACAACACTGTCAAAGCTCTGCGTTTCCCTTTTTAATCTTCTCACAAAGATGTCAGACCACACTCATGTCGTATTGACCCGCCAAAGCCTTGGAGGGTCAACCCTAACCCTGACACAAACATACTCATTTGAGGCTTTGCCATGTTTCACATCACACAGTAGAAAAGACACTGTCTAAGTTGTGTCAATGGGGAAGACTGGGAATTTCTTTTAGCATTTAATTAAAATCTAGAGCTAGAGATGTGAAATTTAATGAATTTGTCAGGAGAGAAACGATTTTTAAAGAGATTGCTATGAGACAGTGACAGCTCACTCAAAATATAATATTAAAAAAAACTAAACACACAGCCTACTGCCCCCTACTGGACCGGCAGGGGATCACCGCGGCTAAAGTTGAGCCTAAACACGAACGACGACGTTGTTTAGGACATGTTTTCTAGGTTGTTACAACGTAGAAAACATGTCCAAATATTGCAATATTTGTTCAGCGAATAGAACATTTAGGACATGTCTTCTACGTTGTTCGTGTTTAGGCTCAGCTTTAGCCGCGGTGATCCCCCGCCGGTCCAGTAGGGGGAAGTAGGGACGTTTTACATCGGTTGAGCAGCCTCCGGTAAGAAGCTCGTCTAATGAAGCTAACCTGCTCCAACGAGCCCCTGAGCGCTGCTGAACACAGCTGTGGTCCCGAGTCGCTTGGAAAGGTTCATTCTGTGCTGCAGCACACACCGTATTTCAAAGGAGCCCACGGACTCCACAGCTGGAGTGACGACACGCGTCGCCTCGCGGCTTGCTTAGTAAAGCTGACGCTAGCCGAGAAGCTAGCTGATGGCTAACGTTTAAACTAATGGCGCTAGACAGCAGAGAGCGGAACAAGTCAACTTTGATTAAGCATGGTAGAAGCATAATACAGAAACGTATTTCTTTATTCGCCATTATCAGTGGACCTGAGCCGTTTAGCGGTTGAACGGGTACCTGCGACGATTCTTGCGGCAGTTTGATGGGGCTTTCAAGGACCGCGATGCCGGCTAAGGTGCAGTTGTTGGCTGTTATGGCATTTGCTCTGGCGATGCTCTTTATCGAGAACCAGATCCATAGACTGGAGGAGTCGAGGGCCAAACTCGGTACGTCATCACCATGATCAGAGGTTCGCTTTGTTAAAATGTGCCTTAGAGTAATAGTTGTTCAGGCAGTGAATCCAGCGGCATCATATGGATATGTGTAAACAAACACCAAGGACTCGCTCAGTGCAGCTGATCCACAGGAGGAGATGCTGATCCCCGATCGATCAGCAGCTTCTGGATTTTTGACCACGTGCCTAAAATAAATCCAACCGGTCTGAAACCTGTGACCCTTCAACAGTTGTAAATGTCGTCCTTTTTCTCTGCTGAGGCCATTCGTGGTGTTTATGCTTCTTTGCATAAAAAAAACACTTTAAATTATTAAAAAAATAAACTAGTATATATGTATAGATTATAAATAAATGTCAGTAGTTATGTAAGCTGTTTATAGCCATATAATATCATCTTTACCATTGATTAAAAGACAACTGGATTCATTGAAGTTTCTCAAACATCACATTTTCCTTTGCTACTTATTTCCAGAGCCTGAACACATAATGTACTGAACGTAACTTTTATTCTGCTATTAAGGTCACATCACATTAGATATGTCTTTGTTTCATATCTATTGATCTCGATCAGAGATCGGCGACTTGAAAAGCATAAATGACGACGTCCTGATGGCATATTTTGTGCGTCGAATAGTGCGGGCCTGTCATCATGTATCGACAACCATCGGTTGCACCAATCTGCGTAGAAAATGCCCAAATTATACCCTGCCACGTTTTTTTAAACATAAATCATTGTTCTCTTCTTATTGCAACTTTTGATTTACAATTAAACCACGAGCTGACATACAATTTTGTCCTCTTTGAACACATGTTTTGTTGGCCAAAGCTTAATATAACACACGTTATAGAGCTGTTCGTTCGACGCATGCCATCCAAATGGGCCCACTGTTGCTACGCATTGCTCAGGCTCGCAGAATGTTGAGTCCAAACGGATATAAAGGCTCTTTCACAGTTTGTTATCTTAATGACTTCTTCACACCTGTATGTCAGACCCGTATCGTTTGCTTACAGTGACTTCTGCTTCCCCATTTTTTTTTTAACTGGCGGCCCACGAACAACATTATCATCGACAGATATTTCCTTGGGTTCCATAAAATGTGATCTTATCTTCCTGCTCAGAAATACATTTTAGAAGTGGAGAGAAAGAACTTCAGATGTTGGATCTTAACCCTCACCATATCACACCAACCTCCCCTCGCCACACGGTGTCATACGTGGGACATTTACGTGTCTTGCACGTTCAAATGATGCCTCCTGTCTAGACAATACTTATTTTTACATGTGTAAAACAGGAGGTATCTTTGTGTTTTTGTAGGTAGCATCAAGCCTGTTGTGTGCTCTGGCAACTAAGAATAACAGTAGTCAACTAACATAAAATAAATAAAAAGCAGGCAGCACAGGGCATCAGTCAGGCCGTGCCTCGTATGAAGGAAACATTCATTCTGTATAGACTGCTTTCTCAAAAGCATACGTGTCTGATATACTATTTATACTTATATATTTTTTATGTTGTGCCCGCACAGAACTAACCATCGCCAGACACGAGGTGGCAGAGGTGGAGCAGCGGCACAGCGAGGACGCTGGGAGGGAATCGGAGCCGCGGGCCGAGAAAGACGACACGGTCGTCATCTACAACAGAGTGCCCAAGACGGCCAGCACGTCCTTCACCAACATCGCGTACGACCTGTGCGGGAAGAATGGCTTCCACGTACTGCACATCAACACCACCAAAAACAATCCCGTCATGTCTCTGCAGGACCAGGTATGCAGTGGTGCAAGCTCAGACCTGATGCAGCAATGTCATAACACTGCTGAAAGGACAGACGTTCGACTGTGGCTGCAAACTGATTTCCAGCCAATAAAAGCTGCTAGATAGAAACGGGACTCCCGAATGTTACAGGAGCACATTGCTCTCATTTTACGAGCGATTCGGTCCTCAATACAACAAAGAGAAGAAGCTGAGACTGAAGAGTCCTTTGCTCCCCTTGCGACGGGCTCGCGAGCTCTTTGATTAACACAATTAAAAATTAAGCCATTGTTGATGCCAAAGCTCCGATGGTTCTAACATGAAACATTTGTATACAATATGCTCAGGAAATATAGATTGTACTGTAGTCCTGTAAAATAACATGGAGGATGAAAGGTTTATTTTTATTCTGATCAAATGGTAAAATGTCCCTGAAGGCGTCATGGTCACCACAGAAACCACTAATACCCTGATTCACTGCAGGACAGGTTTTCCAAAGGTCATTACAGATGGTTAGATAGGAGCAATCAGACTAGTATTAGTACAATGGATCTAGTCTTTGAGAAGTCACATAACATAGTAGTCAATGAGCGTCTGACTCTACTTCTTTCTTGGTTTATCACCTCAATAAACATTGTTAACATTAGTTTAATGTCCCAATAGCTACTTCCAGGTCTGATCACCATTTCCATTTTATAAATCATGGTCCCATTTGGGTAAGATGCTCCATAGAGCAGGGTATACTATAGTTCCCTTGGGATTGACGGGTTGCTGCTGAGGTTTTTTCCAGCCAAGGCTCGCGCCGTTATTTCGCCCTTGATGGTTCGTTTGTTCACAACACATCATAAGATCAACGGGAACCTGTGGTTAACTTTGGTTAACTAGTCTTTTCAGAGTTAAACCAAACCTGCCAACACATTAGGTTACGAAAATACGGGAGATCCGAGTGCGGGAATTGTCGACGAAGCTCTCTGGTCTAAGTTGTTGACGGGGAGGGGGGCGCGCATATGCGATTTTTCCCGGGATAAATAACAAACCGGGAGGTGTCTGGGTCATAGGGGTAAAACACACACACACACACACACACACACACACACACACACACACACACACACACACACACACACATCATTGTTTAAATGATGAGAAATATGCTGTATACATGTCACTAGATTTGTCTCTAGTCGCTTTTGACACAATAGTCGCCAGGAGGAGGATTTGTTTGTTATAATAGTCCAACCACAACCGCATTTCAACATGCGCGGGGGGGGCGCGGACACCGGTTGAGAACCACTGCCCGAGCGTGAAATGTGTTAAAAAAATTGATGTAATTACTGACAAACATCTAATTAACGCCGATAACACACTATTTTTGACAGCCCTATATATAATATATAGTAGATTGCAATGTACATTTACGTTCTACAACAGAAAATCCGGGTTCATGTTGTGAATATTAACTAAAATAACTGAAGGCCGGCTGGCTGAGTCATACTGAGGTTCCAGCAGTGGTGCAACTTACTGTGATGGATTAACCGTCTCTTTCACATAGAAAGACCAGCTTTTCAACAAGGCACAAATTGTAACCGATCGGTGGTGCACAGATGGGAGTCACGGGATTTCCTCCCGGGGCGACAGAGGACCGAATTGTGGCCGTGTATTATTTATAAAAGCTTTTATTACAACACATCGCAGCCTGTTTCACTGCGCGCAGTCATTTGGCTCTGAGTGCAGCTTGTGACACGCAACGTAAATGCCTCACGGCCGTGCAGGTGTTTTTCCGCGCCTGCTAGTGTGGGTGAGTGGGGAGCACGGTCGTCCTCCAATCAGAGGGTTCCGTTCGGTCCCAGGCCCGGCTGACCCGCGCGTCGATGTGTCCTTGGCAAGACACTTAACCCAACATTGCTCCTGCGACTCCAGCGTGTGAATGTTAGTTACCGATGCCGTGAACGGGTGAATGATGTCATTAAAGCGCTTTGAGTGGTCGGAAGACTAGAACACTTACCATTTCTTATCCCCTCTGCCATCTCACATCAGGTAAACTGGTGAAAATGTTGGAGATCATGAAGCATGTTTTGAATAACTACATTAAAACATCATTTTGGTTTCAAAGGTGTGATTCCCACTGTAGACTAGGGGGGGTCCTGCCGCCCTCATTGTGCAATATGCTATTTGTACCTTAGCCCAGTTCTATATATTCAGCTTTTCCTCTCATTTTCCTGCCGCAATAATCCAGATAAAAGAGGCTCTCAGTCCCTCAACAGAGAGAGAGTGTTTCCTGCCCCGCGGTGTAACGTCTCATCCTTTCTGCTGGACATTGTCGAATGCACCTTGACACGAAGACTGCAGGCGCCACTCAGAGCCGAGGGAGCGAACAGAAAGGATCTCCGTGTGTCTGCGTGTTAATCTTGAGTTTTATCAAGTAAAGTACTCTGCTCTTTGTTGTAAAGAAGCAAATGCGACCTCCTTTGTTTATTTTCGAAAGCCTAGAATTCAAACAAAGTCTAAACAAAAGCATTAAAGGGAAACAACATTTTGGGATTAACTTTCATGGATGGAAAATAATGGACTAAATCAGGACTAAACTATGAAAACAATGTTCATTGGGAGAAGTTGGGTGCTTTTCATGTACTTCTCTACAATCAGGCTGGTGCAAAAACTCACTTTAAAAGAAGAGTCCATGTCCATGTCCATGTCTGTATTCATCTTCTTCTTGCATTAGTCTCTCTGTCCCTGTGTTTCCTTTCTTCTGTGGTTGCTGTGTTTTTTTGTTTTTTTCTCCACTTGCTGCTTCGTGATTGTTTCCCATTATCTTTGGCTACAGGTGCGCTTTGTCAGGAACGTCACCTCGTGGAAGGAGATGAAGCCCGGCTTCTACCACGGCCACGTAGCTTATCTGGACTTCTCAAAGTAAAGCCCTTCATTTCCTGTAATACCATTAATATCCAGATGCGTTACACAGCAGATAAAGGGAGGTCGTGTATTGATTGCTAACCTGTGCCTTGGCGCTGATTAATTGCATCGCTGTCCTTATCTCCCCTGATGCTATCGTTTCAGCGATCACAGGCAATTATCCTAATGGTGGAAGCACTCTTCAGAGAGAGCGCCCGTTAACGTGCACTCTCCGTTTCAAAGACGGAAAAACCTGTTTCTGTAGTCGTATAACAAACGCCGCTAATTAGACAGGCTGATGGCTGTCGGCCGTGAGATGACTTCTCAAATATCTGTTTGATGCAACTTGTTAATCCGTGTCTTCTTTTTTTGTAGATACAGGGCCGCGGGTAAGCCCATGTACATAAATGTGGTGCGAGACCCCATAGAGCGCCTGGTGTCCTACTACTACTTCTTACGCTTTGGAGACGACTACAGACCTGCTCTACGACGAAGGAAACAAGGGGACAAAAAGGTCCTTACTCATGGAAACCTCTTTCGGTGTGCTCGCGCAGACAAGTGTCGACAGTGTCCCTGTTGTCTTTCAGACCTTCGATGAGTGCGTGTCGTCAGGCGGGCCCGACTGCGCGCCTGATAAACTCTGGCTCCAGATCCCCTTCTTCTGCGGCCACCATCCAGAGTGCTGGTGAGTGGGCCGAACCCGCCACCTCAGGAGCCCGTCTCCAGAGTCACGAGCCTGAAGCAGTTAGCGGAGAGCCGCCGGGCAAACGGACCCTTACATCGACAGTGTCGGGTCACTTCTGATGGTTGGCAGTCCGTAGATGGGCATGGATGTTTTCCAGTCGCTAGGACAGTCTCTGTGATGAAATCGGTAAGAGGAGACCTCGTAGGGTTAGTGACAGCAACAGCTGTTGTTTTGCCGTCTGGAGCAGAGCCGTAATGTTCCTATTATGTTTCCCATAAATGTACTGAATGCCCACAAAGCAAAACTTGGAAAAGGGCCGCTTGGTATGCTCTCATGTAAAAATAGGAACAGAAAACATGAGTAAACTCACATTTCTCTAAAAAATAGCATCTAGATCCAAATTCCCGCCCCCCCCCCACAGCGCGCTAGGGGAAACGTATCGCGGCGCATTTAGCACCGGAGGTGGATAGTTGTCTCACGGCTTGCGTCCCGTGTGCAGGGCCGCCGGCAGCACGTGGGCCCTGCAGCAGGCCAAGCACAACCTGCTGAAGGAGTACCTGCTCGTCGGCGTCACCGAGGAGCTGGAGGACTTCGTCAGGATCCTGGAGGCAGCGCTGCCACGCTTCTTCAGAGGGGCCACGAAGCTCTACCGAACAGGTGACTCACTTTCACTAGTGTTATTGGCTGACTCGTCAGTGGTTGTGTTTCCCACCTGTGAGCTCCTCCGGCAGAGAACCACTGATGTCGTGTTGACGATAACAAACCTCCCTTTGTTCCTCCAGGGAAGAAGTCCCACCTGCGGAAGACCACGGACAAAAAGCCGCCCACCAAAGAGACGATCGCCAAGCTGCAGCAGTCCGACATCTGGAAAGTAGAGAATGAGTTTTACGAGTTTGCACTCGAACAGTTTCAGTTTGCGCGCGCCCACGCCGTCAGGGAGAAAGACGGAGAGCTTTACGTCCTGCCGCAGAGCTTCTTCTATGAAAAGATCTACCCCAAAGTGAGCAGAGAAAAGCTATCCAAGGAAGAGAGGGACAACTAGGAGTCATCTACGCTGGGGGGAGGTCCGTCGAGTGCTGCATGCGAGTGCGTTTTTTAGTTCTTAGGCTGCACACTGGACTTTGAGAGAACTTAATATGCGTATAAACATTCTGAGCGGTGAGAAAGAATTCAGACCCACATCAGGGTGCTGGATGTGAGACGTCTGACGCTCAGCGCTGGCTGTCTGGTTACAGTGTAGAGAAAAAAAAAAGCCTCAAACGTCAAGTTTGAAACTATAGTTTACAGTGTTTTTCTGTGGTAATGATTTTTATTTTTTTTTTAGGTGCCCATATTCTGTTCATGCTGTGGTATTATGCAGGTAACTGGACTCTGGACCAATGAGTAGCAAAAGACAAGCGATAGGACCACTGCATCCTTCGGTGCGTGGCGCGTATCTTTTTTTAGTTTGGAGTCACTGAAACAGGGACGTCCACCTTTTGATAGAACTCATAGCTGCTGTTTTAGCCCCAGCTGGTGAAGGGGAATTGGACTTCAGGGTTCCCCAGAGCTTTGGCGAGGTCACAGAGACAGGTGGACGTGGGGATAAAAGTGCCTTTATTATAACATTACTCTCTTTTTTTTTTTACTTTCATTTTCATTGATCCCACTATCATGTTGTCTCTTTGTTTGTGTGTATTCCTATTAATTGCTTTTTTCACACCCCTTTAACAATTTAAAGATAAATGCACCACTGCAACTCGCCCGGCTCATTTTATTCTTCCCGTTTTCCCCTCTAGTTCACTATGCCTGTGTACGTCTGTCATGACACACATGGAGCGAGTAGCTCTTGCCATCGATGTCCAATGAGATTTAAAACGTACCTCCAATGCCAAGAGTTTTAGTCCTGAGGATAGATAAAGCACAGACTCAATCTGACGACGATCAAGCTTATGAATACCTGCTTTCTACATTTGCAATATGCTTTTCAATCTGGACATACATTAACAAAGGGAACAGAAAGTTGACTCAGTTTAATTGCCGTACGTTTCATAACTGCAAATCTAAACACCAGGCAGTAGCCCAATAGTCTTGGAGCTAAATGCACACACATACAGTTGAGGTCAGATGTCATATTTTCAAGTGTCTTAAACCAAATTGGTGGAACATTGACCTGGTGGTAAAGAGAAAATGTTAATATGTTAATAAGTAATCAAAGATCACACTGATGTGTGTAGGAAATGTCACGGCCATCCATCCAACAGTTAAAACGTCTCCATCAAACCATAAATGTCAACGTCACGGGGACACCGGAGAATTGCCTGTCAAAAAACGACTAACGATAAATTGATTATAAATAAGGCTGGCAGTTCATTTTCCGACAATCGACTAAACAAACAAGTGCAAGTTTTGTGTTGATGTCTGTCCTTTATTAGAACTCGTCTTTGCACCCTCTGCGGGCCTCGAGTCCAGTAACTCATGACCTCCACATTTACAGAATAATGTCCTCGCTATAACCTAACATGGAGTACTTAACCGTGAAGGAGCATGGGGATGAGGGGAGGCAGGGGGGGAGTGCTGGGAGAAGTGTAAGCACGCTCCACCAGCCCACAGCCTGTTCTTGTGTCTCTGCACAGAGACGAGCACAAAGGCCCCCAACCCGTATGTGACGCTCTGTGGCTTTGGACACAAGGAGAGGCTGCTGGTCTCAGAATATATAGAACTCAATTAACGGTTCAGCCGCTGGCTTATTGGAACGTTGTTTCATTAACGAGGATGAATACAGTCTGATAATTACTTCATCTCAATTAGAAAAAAAGGCTACAGTCTGTATTGATTGTGGCTGATGAGCTTGAAGGTTAATTAGGGAACACAATAATTCAAAAGTCTATTCGGCTTTGTTCTTTGATGGCAGTGGGATCTATTTTTTTTTTAAAGACTCAGCAGTTGTTTCTGTCACAAAAAGAGCACTTTCCTTTTCTTGCAACAACATAGCATGCACCTAACCCAGCCTGAAGTCCCGCTCATGAACACTTTTGGCGTGGGTTTCTGCCCCGCTGTTCCGCCCTGAGCCACTAGAGCGCGCCGTGGTTCTTCCTAAGCGCCTCCACGGGGCGAAACGGTTCACCTAGCCTCCACTAATGCACCTGTACAAAGCCAAATGGAACAAACTAATAGTGCATTACCATTAACAATACAAATTACACCATTAGGCACACTTGGCTCTCGGGCCTTGTGATAGCTATAAATAGTCTCACTTGGTCTTGGACAATTTGTGCTGTACTTGCATAATGACAGCACTCAAATTAATTTGGGGTGTGCAAATGGAGAGCCTAAATGGCTGCATGCTGTGAAAGGAGAGACTTTGGACTTTTTTTTTAATGATGTGCCTCTTCTTGCACAACCACCAGAGGGATTGATCAGCGGGGCCTTAAGCAAAATGTCTCCATTACAATACATGCAGAACATTTGATCCAGTTTTTGCTTTAACTGCTCAGAGTAATGACCTCTTTTGTCAAGGAACGTTGGCTGGATTACTAGAAAAAGCCCTCTGGATCGGTTTTTGGACCCGTTTCCAGTGGACCATAGGAGACCCAGCACAGTTCTTGCAGCTAGATGACCCCAAAGTGGTTTCACTCCTGCTCCATAAAGCAAACAGAGCAGAGCAGAGGCAGCTTGCCCCCCCCGCTCCCCTCGCTGTGGACAGGACCTTAAAGCGCTTAGCCGCAGGGAACCATTATGTGGACTACTTTTAGCTGTCCGTTATGTAAATGCGCCACACTACAATGTGAAGGTAGAATAAAGCCACCATGTTGCAGGCGCTGAGACATTTGATCTGATGATGGGAAAAGGACGGTTAACTAAGGGTCCACAGCCGGGCTAGAAGCTCCATGGGGCTTTTCTTAGGCACAATGTTGCCCCGGTCTGTGCCTCTACATTACAGTCAAGGAGCTAACCCTTTATTTTCTCTAAATTCCTGAATGTCATTTAACGAGACTTAATGCTGACTCAAATGTATACCTGGGGTCCTGAAAGAGTGCCATCCATCTGGATAAAGAAATAATTATTGGAATATTTATTGGTTACGTTAAACCTTGGTTTAAACACAGTTATCATGCAGCGGACTGGACAGTCTGCAGCCATCAGTGTGTCATCAAGACATTTCACTCAATGTCGGTGAGCCAATGGGATTCGTCCTCAGGGAGCAATGAATATGTGAATGAATATGGATGTCCCTTGTTGAGACATTTCACTGAAAAGACAATGATGTCCTCATGGCGGTGCTAGATAAAGCAAAATCATCAAAGTTACTGCCGTTCATCCTCTGGCGACATGCATTTTCTGTTCAAATACAGCGGCAATCCACCCAACAGTTGTTGCAATGATGCAATTTGGATTGAAGTGTGACCAACAAACGCTTAACCCGAGCAGCACACACTCCAATCCTTCTCATAGACACATCAATTATCAATTAGAAATAAATCGGACAGGGACATCCGAGCACCACCTCCATCATTTACATGTAAAAGTACATGATGTAATCATAATGGACATTATGGGCCTGTGAGCACAACAGGGAGCTCGACCCTGTACAGGGAACTCTGATACTCTTAATTAGATTGCTGTATTGTAGTTTGACCTTGGAGGGAGACACCCTACACTGCCTGCCTGTCCCTCTCTCTCTCTCTCTCTCTGTCGTCCTCTTGCTCTTGGTAGTGCCGGCAGGCTGAAAGCATGGACATTTTCTCCTGCAGGGTAGGAGAGAAATGCAATCAGCAATTCAATCGAGGCCATTGTGTAGCAGTGCTGATGAGCTTTACAGAGTAGATAATGGATTAAATTATTTATTCCCCCCCTCTTCTTCTCCTCCTCAGTGCTTATTGTTGCCCCCTCTTTGTGCTGCTACAGCGGTACACAGACGTAGGTTGAAGGCTTAGATCACTTGCTGCCTTTCATAGATCTAATTTTTCCAATTAGCGCTTCAATGCCGAACGTTCTCTCCCCTTCGCCCCCCCCCCCCCCCCTGCCTCCACCGCAGCGCTCATTGTCGCACGCGTCCCAGGAGGTGAGCATTTGAACCTATCTGCGTCCAATTGAACGGCGGAGGATACAACTGTTCCACCACATTGCCGTCACTCCTCCCCGGCACTTCTCTTACCCAAACGCTAAATGGGCTTGATAACGTAATCAAGGACACTTTCTTCAAGTAAATGCTGTTGGACTGACGCAGCTGTGCGGGGCGCTGATCTGGGATCAGGAACACGTGTTTTTAATTATGTGGTGACCATATGGAGGAAATGGGAAAGCTGCTGGGTGCAGACCATCTTCAAATTAAAGGCAGGGGGAATCCATACATGGTATTAATGTTGATGGAACGTCAGTCAGAAGGTCAATGTAAATTAGGACAGATCCATTGACGTTGCTGCAGCAGCGGTCAGCGTCGATGTAGGGGGATTATTACAAGGATGAAAACAATTTGTACCATCGCACATACTTAACGGCGAAAAGAAAACAAATTCAGGAGCACACCATTGAAAGGTTTCAGTTAATAGTTTGCAAAAAATTATAAACAAATTGAACATTGAAGATTGACTAAATTCTGTCACATATTGAATCAACTAAATCAATAAATAACACTGACAACTGTTAAACAACTTAACTAACTTAACTTAATTTTTTTTACTTTTTTTACTTTTTATTTACTGATTAAAATGCTTTATATTCATTACATCCTATTTATGTATCTTAATATTATTCACTTCCATTTTGGGGCTGTACCGTGTTACTTGATCATTCTGTCGCTCTTATAATTAGTAACTTTACGGTTAAATTCTGTAACGATATCGTTATCTGCATCTTCTTGGTCCCACTCTTTGTTGAAGCTATTTGATGATTACACTGACGGAAATGTTCAAACCAAGAAACGATCTTTGCCGCATTATGCAATTAAATGGCAATATTGTTAGCGTGACGAATTTGATCTTTGGAAACTTTTTTTGCACTTTGCATATTTGGGTTTGAAAAAATGTCTTGACCGTGGCAGTATGTAATGACCAAAACACTGAGGATCAATAAAACACAATTAAGATAAGCTCTAATCATATTTGTTTTTCTTTCTTATGAAATTTCACAACAGGGTAATTTATAGCAAATGCTGCGCAGACATAATTAAACATAACTTAAAACATCATTTATTTGTTGGGACTATATCCGGAGACCATGTACAGCCACAGAACAGTGTGCGTGGGCTTGGTGCAGATTAAGCTACAGTGTGTGTTTTCACAGTAATGAAGTTATTTGTCACCTAGTGCAACAGTGTGGCTCATTCATGTGTTTTAATAGTTTTTGGACAACACTGAAGCTCTGTGGCAAAGAGGAATATATCAGGAGCTGAAGTAAGGTCTATTCAATGTTGATTTTAGTCTTTTCATGTTGACTATGGAGCAAAAATAGAACACCACCAGGCTTATGCTACAATATGTATTTACTTCTAATAAATAACAGAACTTTCCCTGCAGTTTGAAAGCCTAGAAGACAGACGAGTCTTGCATCAAACTAAATGATGTTCAAGCCAAATAGCTGGGAACAACTATTAGTGTCATGAGCTTATATCACTGCTTTGTATAGACACTTATATTCCTGCACGTGTCTCACGGAGTATGCAAACAACCACCCTCATCTTCCTGCGGGTGAGGTACGAGGCCTGTGTTGCGGAAGTCGTTCCTCTCTCCTCACACGGGCCCAGTGCAGAGCGCCGACAGTTGAGGCGACTGCTGTGGTCACTACAAAAAACCAGGACTGTCAACAGGGTCTCACATGCAGACCGGTGTTAAAGTCTCCGAGCCTAAAAGACCATTCTCCTTACATGTACTGTACCTTCCAGAGCAATGTGGCCTGCTTGTGTTACATACTTTTGTGGGCCGCCTCCCTAACAACTGGCAACAAAGGAGCCATTGAGTAGAGGCAGCGACGAGGGGCTTTGATGGGTAATCTGCATGCGTTTGTAGAGGGAAACCGGAGCTCTGTAAGGAAACAGGTGCAACTCATTTTAATATCCCCGGTCTGTCTTCTTTATCATTCTTGTTTTCCCTTTTTGCTAAATCTTTAGTAGAGGTGAAATTCCCAAGTGACACTGAACTTTATCCACACATGCTCAATGACACACGGAAACACACGCTGCATTGATACAGGCCTTGCAGCCTCGCTCTCTTCCTCGCAGGTCAAAACATCAAAGTGGGGATGTAAAATGTAGTCTGGGAACAGTAAGGGGGTCAGTTCGATGGTGTTTTTTTGCCGTTGCAGGAGGCGAACACACTTCATGACATACGGCAGGACGATCTTTTATTCAAAGTACTTATTTCTGACTGAACTGAACCGTGTGCTTACAGGCACAGTCTACAGTGCAAAACAATGGAAATGTAGGAGGTTTCTGCAGCAACTGGCAATAAGCATTACCTCCACACTGGACGGGCTCGATTTACGAGCAAAGCCCAGCTCTCTAATTCCTGAGATGATTCTGTGTTGACACACAGTATATGAATATAAACAAAATAAAATGATCCATGGTCGAACCCCCCCCCCCTTTCCTCAGCAGAGGCAATCGGCCCAATACAGATAAATCATCAAAATAAGCTGCTCAATACACATTACATGGCAATGTCTGGTATTCCAAAATCATAAGCAGATTTTAAGGGAGTGATAGGATCATCTTAAATTTGGCAGCATGTGCAGCATAATGGATTTCCATATTGATTTTTTTTTAGCCTGAAATTCACATAGGTTGACTATTTGAAAGGTATAGGTTTTAAAAATGTCAATAAAAAAAGAATAGTTTAGTATCCCATGAAGAAATTATATATAAGTATATATTAAAAACAGTCAGTATACACTACTAAAATAGCAATAACGAGTATTGATATAGTGTTTAAAAATGAAAGAATAAGTAAAAGTATAGTAAATGTAAAAATCGTTTTAAAGTCTTAAAATGCAGAGTGAAGTAAATATAAAAAGTTTTTTTTTAAATAGCATAGTATTTTAAAAAGAATTTCAAAGTACATTGAAAATTAACCTCAAAGTTTGAGAAAAGCATGTTGCAAATAGTCATTAAAAGTTTTAGTACAATATGTCAAGAAACTTATAACTTATAACCAAAAAAGTAATTAAACATCATTGTGAAGGGTACATAAAAAAAACAATGCTGAAAGAGAAGTCTTAATTTAAGATTACTAACCCATAGTGTTTTATTTTATTCCTTTTACACTTGGTTGTCGAACTATCTGTTGTCATGCATCAACCGCCACGTCAAATTCCTTGTATGTCTGACATATTATGGTAATAAATGTTTCCCCATTCCTGAGATTGACTTTTTTTCCTATCCAATGCATTTGTACATAGTGTAGCATTTCGAAAATAGTCATTGCAGTGTTATAGCATGCAAAGAAAAGTAAAAAAAAAAAAAAACTCAGTCACCCATTCACGCTAATCTGAACCCTGATGCCCCTCAGGACTGATACAAATTCATACAACATTCACACTGCAGGCAAAGCTAAGGGGGCAATTTGGAAGCCAGGTGTCTCGCACAAGGACGTGGATTAGCGGAGGCGGGCATCAAACTGCCGATGCTCTGAAGGACGGCGCCGCTCTCCCACTGTGCCGCGGTCATAGAGATGGAAGCCTTCCTCAACCTACTCACCCGGTGTCTTCTTCCACATCCAGTTGCCTCTGCCTGGCCTGGGTCATTTCGCACTGCCCGATGCTCTCATACTGCAAGGCGACAATGTAGAACAGTGGTCTCTGAGTGTAGCTGACAAAAACACATGAGTAATCCAAAAGGATTGTGCCACACGTTGGGAAATGAGCTCCTCAGCTCTATAAAAGAAAGAAATGTGGATGTGGGTATTTTGGTTACAAATATAGTTCTGCAAAAAGGTTTTATTTCTTGCTTTAGTTGGCTGAACTTTCCCCGTTAACCACAATCACGCTAAGCCGTCCCACAGCGGCGGTTATCAGCTGGCTAAGTTAAGTCCGGGATTCTCGATCCGGCAATGAGCAAAAATATTAGATGCATGTGAAGACGTTAAACACATAATCAAGACTGAAAGCAACGCAGATTTGATGTGCATCCTAAAACACCATGACACTGCAGTAACATTTTACGTTGTAAAATATGGAACGGAACTACATGCTTTAATGAAGTTAATATGATTCTCTTTCAAAACGGCTTCAAAATGACTCAGACAGGATGGTTTTACACTTGAATGTCTTTGACGGGGAAGCTTTGATTGAGGCTCTTAGACCTCAGTCTTTTGTTGCACTTTAACTTGTACGTCTAGTCCTTGAACTCTCCTTTATATCAGTGCACAATCTAAATATATGGTCGTTAATTTGCAGATCGTGTCATGTGGTTTTGATTCTCCACAAGCACATTTAATTAAACAGGGCGATGAGCGTCTGCGGTTTCTCTCGTGTCAGTTGGCGAGCTCGTACGTGACTATTTCCCCTCTCAAATAAGTTATTATAATCTTGGCGGATACAGGAAGGTGACTCCCTAAGGAAAGAAAAGCTGCTATTTAATGATACAGATCCATTTAACTCATGATGAGTGTATCCCATTTAAACAACTCGCAGCCCCGCTATCTTGCAACAACACATTCCAAAGTATGTTTCATGTATGGCGCAATACCTTCTGCTGCACTGCCACACCTCCAGCACAGATTATCTCCATCTAAGTGTGTGCAAGAGGGAGGAAAGGGAAACAGTCTTGCACTAACAAAACCGTTATTAGTTCATTATGAATTAGAGAACCACATCTGCAACCAATAGAAGTCCAGGTGGGATTTGTAGAGAGAGTACAGTGGAGAGTTTGTTCCACTAATACATTCTAAGCGCTGTGAACACACTTGGGCTTTGAGGTTATAGTTACACAGAATACGGAGCTTGATGTTTCTCAAATTTAATGTTTCTCACATGGATCAACATTTTTCCATAAAACAATCTGGGATAAAACAAAGCGGTGCCCTTGTTTTTCCTCGCAGGCAGCTTTCATGTCGGCGCTTTGGTCCAGCCTGCGTCCACTTTTCAGGGAATTTCAGGTCCTGACTTCTCTGTGTGTTTTTTTTTGGGGGCAGGGGGGCAGATTTAGTCCTTTGTCTTCATTTGTGAATGAATAGTGCATTAATCAGATTCAGTGATGAAGGCAGAAAAATGACCACAGCAGGTATCCAGCAAAATAGATCAAAATATGCCTTTAGAGTAATCAGGAGCCTATTCACTGCAAATAGAATTAAAACCAAAGCAGTTTATTGAACTCTTGCTTGTCCTCTCAACTCTGACAGGGAAGGTGAGGAAAAAAAGCCGTTTTCCCAGGCTGCTCAACCAGTTTTGGGCTTGAAAGGGAAGCGCCGCAATGAGAGAAAAGGGACATCAAAATTGGCCTCTTGTCATCAGGCCTCGGTATGATCCCCATTTGCCTTTCTCCGGCCAATCCGTCAGCAGGCCTTGATCAAAAAGGGATACGTCTTCCTACATCCCCCCCCCCCCCCCCCCCCCCCCGCCCCACCTTCCAAGAGATGAGTGTCCCTCGCTGTCCCATTGCAATCACTTCCTGTGAGCCAGGAAGCCCCAAACAAAGGCCTGCCTCTTTCTCACTACCGGCATCAGCGCAGAGAAAGAAATACAACTCATATTTATGGGATTATCCGCAACTCACGTTTCATTTTAATGAAAGAAAGAAGTGTTTCATCCTCACAAAGTTGAAACATGCGACACCAGGAAATGTTTTAGTGTTTAGTTATTTTTCTTCTTTCGGGTACACGATGACATGCTATGCTATCTGGATCGTATTGAATCAGTTTGGCAAAAGAGCAACATGCACTTTGGAGAATGACTAAAAATACAAACTACATTTTTACCAAGGCAGCAGGAGCCTGAAAGTGAGGGAAGTAAGTTTGTATCTGTTGGACTGCCCTTACCAGCTGGAACAATCTGTTGTGGAAAGGAACGAGTCATCTTTTCGCCTCCAAAAGCAACGTCTCTTTGCTCCCATTCGTTCTGCTAATGCTTCAATAAGAAGGGAATCTAGATTTCTGCGGTTCCTAGAAAGACCATGCAAGCCTAGCAAAACCTTTCCCATGATGAATCAAAAAGGTAAAACATCAACAGCTGCAGGGACAGTTGCCCTGTCTGTTTGCTCGGGGGGCCCGAGGGACCCGGTGTTCTGTTTCACTGGGATCACCGGAGACCAGAAACCTGCAGCTACACGGGAAATGAAATGGCACTTTGCTCTAAAGTTCAAACCGATTTCAGGTTTGGAGAAGCATCTACAGTTTGTGGAAAGTCTTCTTATTTAACTTTGATAGGGGGACTCAAACAGCAGCGCCGCCGTTCCCATATGCTTCATTTATAAATGAAGCATGAGAGGAGTTTGTGCGGGGCTTTATGGTTTTATGAGTTGCAAAATGTGACTACTAGAACTTTGATTCAGACCACGGACGTGGGAGATACCTCGCAACCTCTTCTGACAACAGCAATGACAACAACAACGACCACCTAATTCAAGGGAAAGGAGCTCCTCCTCCTCATCATCATCATCATCGACACGTTTTTTCCACAGGCATCAAATTGTGGTGGGCCAAACTTACGGGGAACTATTGAATGAGCGCCTTTAAATAAATCAAACACCACCTGATATAAAAACCTCCGCTCCGTGTGTGCCTGTAGGTGCGCACGGCCCTCCTGCACACAATGCATTTGCACAGCCGCAGGCAGTAAAATAAGGCATTAGAAGTCAATGCGTTGCCAACAGGGAAAACAAACTTTAAAAACAGACTTTAAAGGAAAGTACAAAGCACCAATAGCAACGCAATTACACCTCTAGGTGTATCATGTGGTATGAAATAACCTCGGTCTTCATTCTTCGTTTCGCTTCACAATACGCACGTTTCCATTTCAACAGTCATCCAGCAGAAAGTTAGATAATCAACTTTATAGATGGTAGTGCTCTACGAGTTGAAAATGCAAAAGACAACAAGTTATTTGAAATTCTTTTCAATCAGTCACACAAGGTGTTTCCTTTATATTTCCACTAAAGATGCCGTAGTCGAGGGTTAATTGTCACATTGAAGGTACAACTGCAGCTTAACCTGATCTTCCATTAGGTCCTTTGAGGAGAAATGGCTCGGCCAATCGGGTGGCTCCATTTGGTTTGTTGAGGTAAGATGTTTATTCTCTATAATCGAAAGCTTTCACTGTGCTGTTCAGTAAGCGTCTCATGGCAGGATTCCTTTGTGCTGTGATGTGGCAGCCATGAGGTCTCCTCATGTCCGTTGGACACATGTAAAGGGGGTTATTTAGCTCAGAGAAAATAAACTCAACATACTAAAGGATTTAAAGTACATAGTGTAATGTTTCAAATCAGAGTTTAGAATGAAACTGGAAGTATAGCACTAAGGAGGATACATGCAAATCTCTCTGCAGCCCTACTCCTCGGGAAAGGGTATTCTGGGTAACAACAAGTCAGACTTTAGTGAAAAGTAACCAATACCTGTTTTTATCAAAACTCTTTTTCATCTACAGCAAATGTATACTTCTATCCAACTACACTTTAAAGGTAAACAGGGTCCGACTAGCTACCTTCTTCTTTAGGGCATTTTTAAGCTTGGCTAGTCAGATAAGAACTATAGTTCATATTTTACTGAAAGTTTAAGATGACAAATTAACATACATTATATCTTATAAAATATGCATTTGTATCAATTAAAAATTTGTAGCACCAGATAGGAGGAAATTAGAGTTGATGTTGTCGAAATGTTACTTGCGTTATTACAATTCACAAATCTAATGTGTCATCTGTTTACACAAAGTGTACTCTCTGAGAGAAGCCACTGAACAAAGCAACGTCTTCATGCTTTGTCACAAAGAGGATTACAACAGGCGTCTTGTTCGGGAAGCAGGACTCAAATGCAGATGTTGTAAACAGAAACTACATTATTATAAAGAATCCAAATACCTATAAGGGGCAAACCGCAGAGCAGGTACAGGAACACACCGACATGGAGGGGACACACGTGGTTTAAAAACACCGGTAAACTGCAATCACAGGGGATGGCAGGGACGGGCAGGAAGTGAAGCTAACTCAGGTACGGCGAGAGGCAGGAAACTACAAAATAATCAGGAAACAAACCCACACCATGACAAGAGGTACTTGTTAAGATAAAATGGTAAATTGTACTTGTATATTGTGTTTTCTTGTCTTGCGAGTCAAAGCACTTCAACACAGATGGCAGGAGCTACACAGGGTGCCATCGGCCCATAGGTCATTAACACAGGGATTCTTAACCATGGGGCCTACACCTATGCATCTAGACAGCACCACACTGCCTTATTCATGCATCCTCAAGCTTTACTGAGTATTCTCACATGGAATTAGCAACTTTTTCACAACTTTTGCAGGAGTAAAATGATCAGAGTTCTTTTTCAACCCCTGGTAGCGGAGGTTCAGAGAAGCTGCAAACACTGCCTGGTTGATCCCAACTCAACAATTGGCACTCCAATCTTGCTACGCTTCACAAGTTGACACATTAAATAGCCCACATGGACTATATTTTCTAATTACACAGGAGAGAAGAAGTAAAAACAAATCGCTGCTAATTACCTGTAAGGACCATTAGTACATTCAAGCATGACGGCTTCATCCTCATATATTCCCAGAAATGCCTTGTGTGTGTTTGTGTGTGTGTGTGTCTGTGACCAGCGCCGACCTCTTGGATACAAATTCAACACAGAAAAGATGTTTTTCCTCCACTCATTGATTTTTCTTAGAGCCATTAATCTTGCCTCACTTATCCCCATCAGAAATCGCACATAAACAAGAATCCTCTCTCAGGGACTAATTGCACTTTCTGACACGTCGTCTGATTTCTCCTACAAATCCGATGGAGCACTCATTTTTCATGCGACACGACAAATAATAGTCGGGGGGGGGGGCCCCGGAGGATGTTTTCCCTCCATCAGAGGAAAGAGGTGGAAGGGTGAATGTACACCGTTATCTGCTTTTCATCACAAGCTATAAATGGGGCAGGGCAGTAGAGCTTTGCGATGGTAAATAGGGTGTCTGATTGAAAGATTGGCCCACCTGGCCGTGACTGTCAGGAGGCCTCCTCCCAAACGCAGGCAACCACAAAGCCCAGCCAGCGTCCTCCTGCACCCGCTTCCCTCTCGCCGTCGCCCAAATGGCTCGGGAAAGGGAGATTGCTTTCGGAGCCATGTGACTGGACCGCGATAGAAGAACACTTATCTCTGGGTAATTACCCTCTGTGCACAATGAATACAAAAAAAACGAGAGACGGCTCCATAATCTAAGGCCTGGCAAGCCCGGGGATTAAGCAAACACTCAACGCAATGCAAAAGATGATAAACAAGTGAGTTTTTTTTTCCTCGGCTCGTCTTGATTTAGAGTGTGAGATTTATTTCGCACAGAAATACATTTTGCGTTAATCAATGCGGGAACACTAAGCACTCTATTACTGGATCTGTTGTGTTCCCCTGGAAACATAGAAGGATGTGCAAAGCGAATCCAACCTGCCTGGGTGTTCAAAGAGTAATTTCCACCCAAAAAGGAATGCATCTTTAATTTCACTTGCAATAAAAGGTGGGTGTTTTCGCAAAGTCACTCCATGCTGATAGATATTTTCAGATCTCCATAGTTTCTCTGCTCTGTGGAGGGTATAAGACTCCCCGAGTCTATTGTTGAGCTTTGTAATTGGCTGTGTGTTCATGACAAAAGAGGCTCATGGAGGGACCCTGATGAGAAACTGCCCCAATCCGGCTCCTCTGTTTCTGTATGGGCTTAATTAGAATTGCTGCATAGACCCCCAAGGCCAGAGGGAGAGAGAGAGAGAGAGCGAGGGAGAAGGGGGGAGAGAGGGAGAGTCTATTTCATTTTCCCGTTGTCTTTTGTCTTCCTCACATCGTCTTTCCTAATTATTTCAGGGCCAAGGAAATATGCTCAAAGGATTGGGTATAAGTGTCAGTCCCTTAGTTTACCCAAAAAACGCACCCTTGTAGAAAGGAGGAGAAGAAAAGCAAATTCCAATAAGGAATACAATATATGTACGTCTACAAAATGGGTGTTGCTGGATCTTTACCTCACAATCCAAGCAACGTAATTTAAGTACATTCATTCTAAGACCCCTGTGGTCAAAGCAACAGTATGGGAAAATATGCTTACTAGCTTTCTTGTTTAGAGTTAGACTGAAAAAACTACGGCCAGCTTACTATGGTATTTTTACATCACAATGATCCCGTTTTCAAATAGCCAATAACCAAAAACAACTTCCACAGTTCAGAACACAGAGCTTGTTTCAGTAAAACTAGACGCAAAAGACCGACAGCACACAAAGACATGGTCTCATGTGCTACATGTGCACACAACGCACCCGGGTATAAGTAGAGGCTGACTTTGCAATTGAATCATACAATTTCACTTTGAAGAACAGGTGGGAAAGACGACGCAGCGCCATTATTATACACAATAAGACTCGTTCAGAGAGACTGGTGCAGTTAATCACTTGACATAAATAGCACTAAGTGTAACAATTTACCTGCCGAATTTTACATGTAAAGTCAATCACTACTGAACATACTGCCTGTACTGTAAGCTGTTTGGCGGGGATGTTGCGCTGTATGAGGGTGATAGGAGTAATCAAGGAGGGGAGGGGGCTTCTCCATAGGAAGTTCCTGCAAACAGAGTGCACCCACTTTTTAAACCCCATTTGTCTTGTTAATGCTCCCCTCTGATTACCTGATTGCACTGGATGACTGTGGAGAAATCTGATTGCGTAAAATTATATAGAGCAAACTTTTGATTGGGGAGGGATCTGGCGAGCCTTGCTGCCACCATTGACAGGCTTTGTGAAATTTGGCCTCGCTGATTTGAAATCAGCTAAGTGTCACGTCCCGTAATTGTAATCAGAACTTAATTTTTTATCCTTGTTCTCTTTCGGAGCACAACTTTTCCCACGCAAACTTTTGAAGCCTGAACAATACTGCAGCCATGTTCTACATCCACAGTCATCCGTTTTCCGAGGGACCTTAAATCCATGGACCTCAAATCCATGAATGCAAATGATTGCTCATTACAGTTAAAAAGGGACGAATCATGTTATCATTGCGTAATCTATGCATCTTAGTCATGACATGTTGCAACATCACTCATTTGTTTGTTTCTTCATTCGAGTCAGTGGAACAATACCTTTTTTCGGTGTGAGTGGTCGGCTGGAGGCAAAACTAAATATTTTCATTATCAGATTATAAATTAAAGGTGGGTTTATTCTTTTCCGATGTAATTCTGGTGACCTTTCGATGATTGGAACACAATCATAAGCATTCGGAAATCCATTCTCCACAACATTACGTGCTCCTCATTAATTAACATCCTATTGATCGCTGACTTTGCCACTTCAACTTATTTCCATTTCACACTTCAGCTTACAATTTAGTCAATGTGTGTTCGGGGGAAATACTGTGTATGGGCAAGTACAAGTACATTTAATGTTATTCTGTTCAGAATAATGTAAGTTTAGCCAGTGTTACCTCCCATTTGGAGATTTCATATTCCCTTTTTTATTAAAACTGTTGTTGATAATGGATTTTTCAGAAATTTAAAGTGCAGGCTTCAGAGCCAGCCTCAAGGACCCATCAAGCAGCAGTCTCAAGAGGATGAGGGAAGTTATGAATCCTTTGCAGGGCTGACACTGTTTATTCAGTCATCATTAGAACTTGATTTTAAAGCTAAAAACGTTGGACTCCATTAGAGCAGAAATCTGAGAAACATAGGTAATGCTACAGTAGGCAGTATGCACACTAAGGTTTCACCAAAATCAACGTGGGTTTATGAACCGTAAGCTGTTAAATATAGTATGGCCCAGTGTGGGACTCTCCTCTTTCCCCCATACCAACATCATGACGAGATATCACATACAAGTTATAAAAATACCCTACTTTATCCCCACTGTCAATGAAGGAATCAGTAGTTTAGCAGAGGAGCTCCTTCACTGGTGACTGAGAGAGCTTAGATATATAGTACATTACCCCTTTTCAAAATACATGGAAACAGGTGTGGTTGGGACTAAATGGAAACGCACAGAAAAGGCTATTCATACGATACGTACTGAGGTACACGTGCATTGAGAAGAAGTCGCTTTGCATAAACAAAATTTGACAGACCACATCGTCAGCGACAACAAATCTTTGATCTAAAATGAATGGAAAAATTCAAATGATGTTCCCTACACTCCCCTCGCCACTTCCCCCATGTGCACGCTCAGGTGGAGGGTCCGTCACATCGAATGCCGTCCAAAAGCAATGAGCGAGGAGTGGAAGTGGGTCACGGAGCTCTCCAACAGCACGTCTACGTCGCTGCTCACTTGGCCAGCTGTGCCCACTGACCGGATGCTAGGCCATTTTGTGTTAGCCATGCTAACACGTGCTACTCAAACTGTGCAGCTATTTGGCTGTCCCGCCTGCAAACTGACGTTAGCGGTGCACTCTTCCTGCTCTCGTGTTGTGTGTTGAGCAGTGAGACTGTCAGCTCTGCTGATAGTAGAACCCTGAAGTTACTCCTTTACGCAAGATTTGATTGGCTTTATCAGATAATTGTTTTGAATATGCATGCTGTAGGAGTCAAAATCAGTCGATTTTAAACCCTGTTTATACTCATGCCTACGAAAAGCAATGCAATATAAATCATTCATACCATTGTATGTAATCCATGTGCTTGAGGCAGGACATGTTCCATAGTGAAAAGAATGACTGCATATGCTTTGGAAGGTTTGAGTGAAAAAGTGTGTCAGACAAGACTGGACAGAGGAGACTGTGTTTCGCATCCCATGTAAAACCACCGACCCATTCGTCACGTATGTTTCATAAGCCAATCTCTTACGCAATTTTTATGGAAACTTAATCAAGCTGTAAGGACCTGCACATACTGTACCTTCTCATAAGGTATAAAATATTGACTGAGGCGACTAAGATTACATCCATGCAATGGCCATTGACCCTTGGCCTTCAAATCTATGAAAAGACAACTCAATAAAATGCCAACATTACTTGTCTGGCTTATTTCAAATTGGGGGCAGCTTGCGGATGTTTTGTAGAAATTCTTGTAATGGCAAAACAGCTGCTTGCTGCAAGTCTCCAAACCATACCGTGGACTTTGTCAGCATAATGCAGTTTCCTGTATTTAGGAGGTTAGCTCGGGCTTCCATGAAGTCATAGCCTCACAATCTTTAGTATGAATTTGCTGACACCTTAACTTCAAGTTGAGTTGTGGAAAATGAGGAGGAAAAATAAACTTCTGTCCCTTTTTAGTTATTTATAACATGTTAGTTTAGTGTTCTTGGTACAGTGGGTCATACTGCACACAGGAAACACCAATATGAACTCGACAACTCCTCAACCTTTTGGACCATCTCCATGCAGGATTCTTTTTGGCTCTTAAGTCTCCAGCCACCTGCACAACTTGTAATAAAACTGTCACAAATGAATGGAAGTGTGTGTGTGTGTGTGTGTGTGTGTGTGTGTGTGTGTGTGTGTGTGTGTGGTGTGTGTGTGTGTGTGTGTGTGGCGGGGGGAGGGAGGAGGGGCGGTTGACACAGATGTCCAAATAAAGTGTGAATGATTCATTTTGCCAAGATTAGTGACATTCTCCAGCAGAAACTTTCCCATGGCAAACGAACTCTGCTGCTTTCATTACTGCCCCGTGGATTGTCATCATAAATTGATTTTCTCTGTGAAAGACAAATTAAATTGCATATGAAATACAACAGAGAGAACAAGAAAGCGTCTGTTTCTCCAATTTCTTCCAGAGCTCCCCCTCTCTCCCTTCTCTTTGTTGCCCCCTTTTTGTCAATTTCCCATGTCTCTCACATCTAAGTGATCCAGAGTGTTCAAACTTAAATTAAGATCTCTGGGTAGATAAACAGTTAAAACCAGTTCCCATAGTTACGGCTCACACAGTGTGGTGATTGCATTATAATCCGACAGCAATCAACTCCAAATGAAACAGGGATGATAAGGGTGCTATTTTCCGTGTGCGTGTGTGTGCACGTGTGTGTGCGTCCTTGAATGTAGCTTATTTCTTTTCTTTGTTCGGCTTAGATTTGTATTACCTTCCAATCAGGTCAGCACCAAAGCAAGTCTTTCTGGACAAACATGGACATGATGTGGGCAGAATGAGATTAGGGCACTGAAGCAATTCCAACCTGTTTCACAGAGAAGAATACCAAAGGGTTTTAAAGATGCATCTGAAGGATGGATCCAGGATGTCAAACTGATTAAGCACCGGAAAGCTGGTTGAGAACATAAAAGGACGAAACAAAACATTCAGTACCTGGATAGCATAGAAATGCTAATGCTAGTTTATAAGGATTTGTTCAGCTAATGTTGGCTACACAGGTTCTCACGTAGAAACGGGTTAGGGTTAGGTTTTTTTTTTTTAAATACATCTCCTAGGAACTGCTCAGACCATGATTAGCATCAATAGCCACAGTTTGACTGCTGCCGTTTTGGATTCCTTATTGGTGCGTAATCTTCTCAAATCCTGAAGCTCAACCCTCATCAACCCCCATCAACTCCCATCGAGTGCCAGTCTCCAGCATCAGTTTCTCATGGCCTGGTCAGTAAACAGAAAGGTTTTCCTGTTCATTCTTCTGTGTCCGAGACTTGGTGTCTCTCTGGGAAGAATGCTGCTCATCTGAGATGTCTGCAGGTTGTCAAAGCTGAAGAGGGAGGAGTGAGGGTAAGGCAAAACCCTGAGGCAGCTCCGAGACAAACAAGAGAGGCATCTGTGAGTGGAAGCCATCATCAGTCATCCTAAAGAAATTATCCCCTCCGCCGTGTGCCACTGATCAACAAGGAGCTGCGTGCGCAGACCGTGGCCTCGGCGCAAAAGGACCAAACCTTCAATGATCATTTGCCTGTTTTAATTCACATTAAAAGGGAGCAGATATCATCGCTTCGTACCACTTCTATCGTTTGATGAATCCATGGAGATGGACCAGGTTGATTTGGAAAGGTGCGTCGCTGACAGAAAAAATGAGCAAATACTGTGAAGGCGCAGATGAAGGTATGCCATATCTGAACTACACAAAGAGAAGACATCATCTCCCACAGTGCATCGTTAAACAGCGACTGCTTGCACAGAATGCGGCACGTTGCTGTAAATCAAAAACGGAAAAGAGCAGTCATTCAGTAAAGTGGGGTTAGAGCTGAATGAAATATGCTCCCAATTATGGCAATGTGTGTAAGGAGCTAATAAAGTGAATGTCCCTACAAGACACTGAACCGTAATGGATACCAACTAATTTGCTTTGACTGATGAATTTCCCTCTCCAGTTGTGTGGGGTTGAATAATTATGAAATTTATCACAAGACATCGGGACTCATTAAGGATTCATGACATTTCATTAAAGCAATGTTGTTAGAGGCAGCACATGGTGTTCTGTTTGTGTTTGTACGTGTGTGCATGCAGAGAGTGAGATAGTGTGTAGAAGTAATTATCCAGCGATTAAAGCACTTAAAGGAAGGGCTGTTTTTTGCTGCTCTGTCATTTAATTTCTGAATTCCGTCACTCAAAGTCTTTTTTCTTCTTTTTCCATCGCCGAGATGTTTTCTTGCTCTGTTGTGCACATTCATTATTGTGAAGGGCTTCTGCTGTGTTTGAAAATGTGCACCCTGATCCATCAAAAACCCACAAAATCCATTACATTTATATAAAACTGTCACAACAGACTAGATGGGTTCATTATACAGGCCTGGCTTTACAAGAAAAGTTTGCCTGTGGAGCCCAAATCATGTGCAGGCAGGAGTGTAACTAGTTAACAATGGGGAACAAAAGCCCCTACTTGTTTAGATTGGTATCAAATGAGAAAAGCTTTGAGCATTTTTTTCGTTATAAGCCGATTGACTGGGCGTGAAATCTGTGGTTCTCACTACCGTTCTCATGCTTCATAGGGGACAAACCGCGCCTACAGCTTTGAAAAATTGGATGTGAGTCATGCGAAGGCAAACCCGCCGACCGGCTTGCTGGGGACCCCTGCACCTGAGGCATGCGTCATCTTCTGGTGTCCGTGCCTGTGATCAGCCGAGTCAACAGAGGGTTAATCTCAAATCCTAATTTCCACAACAACTGAAATACACAGTTTAATATATGGTCGCTTTGAAAACTGGCAAGACAAGCTGTTTCCCCGTCTTTCCTATCCTAATGTAAGGCCTGGCTGCAGTTAAAATGAGTGTTCTTACAAGTTTACAAAAACGTCTTTGAGGACGATAATACTTACGTCCTCCATGCTGACCAATTTGTATTGTGTGCATGTGACTTGTGTCTCAAACATAAAGCTGTTCTGGATTCGAACATTACTTTATCCCTCGATCTCCAGACACTGTATTGCCCCTGACATATTTCTTTCCGGAGTTGTTGCACTGCCCAGAGTTTGTGAAATCATCCGCAGAAAGAAAGCCTGGGACATACACGGGTGTGTTAATGGAACTGTTGATTACTATTTACTTAACTCACTTGGCCTCTGTTTAATTACAAAACAAAAAAAGAACAAGATCAATACCACCAAGCAAATAAAGTCAGACATTTTGAGAGGGGAGGATTGAGAAAAATACTCGTGGTTGCTTTATTGTTTCATGACTCAAGTAGAGCTGGAACCACGAGAGAAAGTGACACCACCACCAACTGAGATCGAAGTGTTTGATACCTGATTTACCCATTCTGAATGTGCTTGTTTTCATTGACGTCTCTACACAGCACATCACAGTAGAGCATTCATTTGACCTGTATTCAGATGAATGTGGTCTTATAGTATCTCACTATAGCACCAAAATGTTCTTCAAAATGTACCACCAGACTTTTATTAGAACATTTTAAGGAATTTAGATGGTTCGAGAATTAGTTTCTTGCCTAGTTACGAAGAGGTACATGAGAAGATTGATCTTTTAGTCAGTTTCAGGCTAATGCTAACAGACGGCAAGCTTAGCATAAAGGCTGAAAATAGGATGAAAATAGTCCAACTCAATTGAGCATGATGTTAAATAGTAAATCATAGTCCCATTTAAATGAAAATAGACCATACTGCAGGGTATGCTCTTGCTCTGGGATTGGGCTACCAGCAGCTAGCAACCAGCAAACCAAGATGGCCCCCGCCTAAAAGCTTTAACCAAGGCTTCAAACGTGCAGTCTACAAACACAGACAGTGAGTCCGATGATAAGTAAGTTGTTTATCCCTTTTTCCATACTCAAGTTTGCTCAGCGAAGCAGACTGGAGGTTGTGTTTGCATATTCAGCATAGGCTACGGACATGATACTTATGTGGACCTTCCCATCTAACCCTCGGCAAGAAAGCGAGTCATTTCCAAAAATTGTCAAACTATTCTTAATATGTTTTCATAGCCAGTTACTCATTTAGAAGATTTCATTTGTAGATCTTTCTGCCAAGTCCGCCATCCTCCGTTCAGTCATGAAGTGGGTTCTCTTTATCTGTAGATAATCTGAACTCCAATCTTCCCTCATCAGTCTGCTCAGCTAACAGAATATCCTTCTCCCTAAAACACAGCACACACACACACACACACTTCCAGTAAGGCGAGTGGGATGCGAATTCACAAACAGGAGAAAAGGCCACACTTTGCTGTGATCTCAACGCAATGTGACCTCATGATGAGTGGGAGAGAAAGTGACCTGCACATTGCTCCGTTTGAAGATGGTCTGTGGTGTGTAAACTTGCAGATTGAAAGCGGCCTCTCGGTGTCATGTTAATAGAATACATATTGTGCGTGGAGTGGAACCCAATCTGAAGTTAACCACCACGTTGAATGTGACTCTCTTTTTCCCACAGGGCCGGCCGCTTCATTACGTGGTCTCCTTTTCATCTTGGTGAGATCACCCCTGTGGGGAGCATCAACACAGCGAGCCACGTCTGGCGCTCTCTCTCGTCCCCGTTTAAACATTGAAATAGTGTTGCGGCATATTGTTGTGTGCCTGTGTTGTCTTTTTTTTTGTCATCTAGCGTGCTTCATAATGTGTCTGCCTGGAGACTGCCACAGGACTGAAAGATCTCAGTGGAGAAATTAGATGGTGAATTTCCAAGGGACCCACCCCACCCCTCCATTTTCTCCCCCTTCGCCTAAATCCTCACCCCGACTCACGCAGCTCCCTGACCCCTCCACCCACTCCTCACTTCAGCTAGCCATAATTATTTTGCAAAAGAGCTCGATAAGAAGAACACAGAGTAATTTCTCTTACCGTGTTATAAAAAAAGCTCATTAAACTGGTCTGCAACAAACAAAGCTTTTCCTGGGAGGCCCCCTTTTGAAATTCATTTTATAATTTCCCTCTGTTTTAATCATTTATATCAATTAATCATTCCTTGGTGGAAAAGATATTCTTTGCCATCTTCTGTGTTTTTTGTTCTGGTGAGTGAGAGGCTTGATGAGGGTGTCAGGAGAATGTGGCTCAAACCAAGGTGGAGTAGCGTCGCTTTGCCAAAGGGAAATCAGCTTGCTGCTGCACAATCTCTTCGGAGCTGCAGGAATAATTAAACAATTAAAGTCAAGAAAAAGATAATCTTCATGAATCTGATGTCTTTCTAATGAAGCCCGGGGCATCTTATAATGAAGCTGTTTTGTCATGTAAAATCAGTCAACCCTGTGAATCCCAAACAACTTTTCTCTGAGGCAACTTTTCTCCAATAGCAACCTTTTTTTTTTTTTTCATTATTTATTTCAAAGACGTCACTTGTTTTTCACATCAATCCTTGGCAGCCACACTGCTCCTGGTCAAAGCCGAATATAAAAAGAGGAGGATCTCCTTTCTCTTTCAACACCGTGTTCAGCAACATGTCAGCACCACATTATTTGTATTAGGAGGTGTTGCAATCGCTTCCAGTTCATCTTTACTTTGAAGTCTCACATGATGGTGGAAACTCAAAACCAGAGGACTCGATGAATCCGAGGATCTCAGCCAAATCGAGGTCTTGCGGATTAGCCTTAATAGGTGTTGAAACCAGTGACCCGGGGCTTAATGAGTTTGGACACGACAGCAGGCCTTGCAGTTACTTTCAGTGACAGACGATGGCGCCACTACGCAGCTATTAGGCCTGGCTATTTCCCAGAGGTTGCGAGTCACCCTTTGTAGTTATTGAATGTCAACTAATTAAACTCAGCCTGCTGGATGCTGCCGTGCAGTTCGTATTTAAGAAAAAATGCCCCGTCTGCCCTTGTGCGACACCGATCGAGACGCAGATCCGTCCGCCTTCAGGTTTCACGGCCAAGCATTTCCCCTTTGTGAACACTATGATGAAAGAACGTAGCCAACTAAATTACACAGTGTATTGTCTCAAATAACTAAACACGACACGCCCTAAGATGTGCGCTATTATGAGGGTGTTCCCCGGTGCCTTGACGCCTCTCCCCGTCGGGGTTTGCACATTTGACACTCGTCGCTCCGCGTTTTTTTTTTTTTTTTTGCATCTCACCGGCCGGGCTCTGCCATTCACCCCCGCTTCCATCCCTCTCTGCGTGTCCACGAGTCAATCTCAACCCTCCTGCGATTGGCCGCGTTTGTTATTTCAGTTAAATGGTCCGCGCTCCGATTGGCTGCGGCGGCGCTTTCGTCACGTGGCTAAAAGGTGTTCCCACTGGTTAGCTCCTGTCAGCGACACACGCAGGCAGACCGAGCAGCTCGCGGGACGCACGGCGCGCACCGGAGGACAAGACAGGTATCGCCCGCGTGCCGGACTCGGTGTTTCTTCTCGGTTTCTTCCGCCCTGGTGACAGCGCGCGCAGACCTGTAATCACATCTGGCAATGGACTCCTTTTGTTCCGACGAAAAGAAGAGCAGTGAAGCAGCGGCAGCAGCAGCAGCAGCCCGGGAGCCGTCCAGTGGAAATACTATCTGATAACTCCATCTGCGCTGCGTGGACGTCCAGCTTCGAGCTCTTTTTTTTAATTCTTTTTTTTTTGGTGGAGGCGGTGGGGGGGGGGGGGCTATTGCAGCCTACCTGTTTACGCTGCTACGCTGCAAGTCATCAACTTTACAGCCATTACTCTTAAAAGAGACCACCGAGGTAGGTGCTCGCTTGTGTCGCCGCTGTGTTTGCGTTCATCGCATCTAGTCACAGCTAGTTCACACCACGAAAGTAGCTTCGCCTCATGTCTTTCTCCTAAGAGTGCTAGCGGTGATATCTGATAGCCTATGTTATTCTTGCGACGTTATTTACCCCCCTCCCCACCCGTCTCTCCTTACCCACTTACCCTGAAAAAACACCAGTGCGGTGCCACATTTATTTTATTTTCCACCAAAAAGCAGCGGCCGCTCGAGCTGTATCGCACATGGCTGACTTCTATGTTTTCTCCTCGCTCTCTCCTTCTTCTGTCTTTTTCTGTTTCCATGACTCGGTCTCTGCGTCCACGTTGCCTGCCCGTGTAATTACTTGAGTTAGCCCATTTAAGTTAAAAGCCCCCTTTCCCCTCCTGTCCCCATCCATCTCTCAGCGGAGGGGGCCGGGGGGGGGGGGGGGGGGGCTGAATGAAACTTGACGATGGTCCGTGTTGTTTATTCAGGGAGTCACTTTCAGGTCGGCTTTTTTGATTCATCTCCCTTTAGATTTAATCAGCACTAAGGTACGCTGTGGTTTGTCCCTGAGAGCCATCGCTAATGGGCTTACTGAATGCTTTTCTGTGTGCCCCCCCCCCCTCCCCCTCCTCCCTCCCACCCTCCCAACTCTAATTAGCCTACCTGCCTCTCAACAAAGATTTGTCTTGATCCAGGCACGTAGTCTGCACGACCACATTGGAGAGGATTACATGTTGAGAAGGGGCCACGTTAATTGTGCGGGTGAACGCAAACTGCCTGCGTTGCATCCGATTGGACCACTTTGTCGTCATCACGGGAGGCCTGTGGAGGAGCCGTCCTGTAGTGAGACAACGCTCTTGTGTCTTTTTTTTTTTTTTTTTTTTTAGTTGCACGTCCATGGATCGGGGTCGCAGGCCCGCAGGCATCAGGTTGTTGGTAAACACCGAGCCGGAGGGCCAAACGGTGTGTTTCATGTCGGGCGGAAGGCGATTCCTATTCATACAGTACCCTTTTGTGTTTGAGCCCGTAACCACCATCATTCACACTGCCGTAGAGTGAGGAATTGTGCGGCGGAGTTGTGTGCCATTTAGAATGTCTTGGGACAGCTCAACAAAAGCCCACGCTGCGTAATTGTTCCTTTTTGGCCCCGGGGTTAACAGTTAGCAGGCATTCATCAGCGAAGGAGGTCCAACGAGGCAGCAGCACGGGGATGCAGATTAGTTCACTGAACGACTCTGCAATAGGAACCACAACCTTTTTTTTTAAAAAAAATGAGATCAGCTATTGTGTTTTTATTTGGTACAATCTGCAGCCGCTCAAATATCACGCCGGTGGAACGAGGTATTAAAGGTGCAGGAACGGTATAATTTGATAATTAATACGACTATCCTATTACCTTGTTGTCTATAGAGATCTGACCCGTCACAGGTCCTGACGCAAAAACAATGCTTTCCTGGTGGCAACTTTCCGGTGTGGTGTGATCGCCCTGACATCATCTGTTGCGTGTTGTGTGTTTTTTCAGGGACAATGGTGAATCCCGGAGGCAGCAGCCAGCCACCACCGGTGGGCACAGGTTCTCTGTCCTGGAAGCGGTGTGCCGGGTGCGGGGGCAAAATCGCGGACCGCTTCCTCCTCTACACCATGGACAACTACTGGCACAGCCGGTGCCTCAAGTGCTCCTGCTGCCAGGCCCAGCTGGGAGAAATCGGCACGTCGTGCTACACGAAAAGCGGCATGATCCTCTGCAGAAACGACTATATCAGGTAAGAAACCCCCCCCCCCCCCCCCCCACCGCTGTAACGCATGCATGCATTATTGATATCGGCACTACCTTTCCTGAGACTTTCACGCCGTTTTTATTCAAATCAACTGTTGCGGGTGCTCGGTTCACGTCTTTCATGTTCTTGTTGTATTTCTTTAAGCAAATTTGTATTTCTCCCGAATCCTGCTGCAATATATTAAACATTATTCGATCAAGACAGACAAAAAAATAGGGCTCGTCCTGCGATGATGAACGGGGTTGGGTGTATTCCTGCAGAACATGAGCCTTAACGGTGTTCATTAAAGTGTCCTGGTTGAAGTCTCCCTGGTCTGCCCCGAACCAGGTCAAGCCCGTTGGCACGTTGACGCAAAAAGTGACGTTCTGCACGTCGGCCCTGTTTTTGATGTTCATGGTCAACTGAAGGGCAAAAAAATGTGGTCTTGTTGCGTTTACGTGTGTAAGATGTGTTTGTGTTGAGCGCAGAGTACGCTTTCTTTTATTCATTTCTCTAATTTTGTTTTATTTAACAGTAAAGCACTTCTTTTTTTTTTTAATTAGCAAAGAGCGTCTTTTTAAATATTCTAGTAGGTGTGCCATACACCCAACCAGAGCTTATTGGTGACACGCTCATTTTGGTAATGCAGAGCCGTCTGGTGTCACGGCACAGTTTACCGAAAGTTCAAATACTTTCAAATCCATGGATCCCATGCACAGTTACTTTGTTTTGCATTAATTATCGTAAGGAGACAATGACACATTATTTTTTGGAACATGCAACACAGCTATTAGATCTGTGTGGCTGATTCTAAATCTAGTGTGCCCGTGTGCTTTCACACCCGCCTCGTAAAGAGGATGAGGAAGTCAATGGGGTACTTCATTCATAATGGGACTATAACGTAATTAAAATTGGAAGGGGCGGGGGGGGAAATGTGGATCCACCTTTCTACTTGAAATGAGAGCGTGCTTGGTGGAAGAGCAGAAACGCATATTATGGAACCACGAGATCTCTGTAGAGATAAAGACGGGAGCGTGGGGGGGAGACAGAAACATCTGACAGTGAGGCTACACAATTAAATGCTTTAATTATAGTCCCCCTCCATTTCCTTTAGTCCTGATGGGTTTTATCTAATGAGATCTGGTCCCCGGCTTGTATCCGCTCCCAGTGACGTGTCCGAAATGAATGAGCGCCACACTGCAAACAAAACATTTAATTAACCAAATTGGCTTTTGAGAGAGAGCAAGAGAGAAAGACCGATGGAGAAGTGGGATTATTGAGAAGGCCATTTGAGCCGCACGCCCCCACAACCCCCCCCCCCCACCTTAAAGGGCCAGGCTCATTTTTTTTTGTGACTGCTGGTCGCACGACACACATGTTAAGCTCCAAACTGAGATTAATACAGCTGATAAGAGGAGGCTCATCTGATTTATCAGGAGTGGAAACGCGTCACATCACAGCTATAATGGGATGTACTGCCTGGTCTGGGTTGATACCCATCGCCCATCAATCAAGTGGGAATATTCACACACACACACAAACACACACACACACGGCACCATCTCTGTTCTTCATGCAACGTGGCCACCAAAAGCTCTAGTGTCAAACTTTTAAGCCAAAGTTAGGTTTTCTGCTGGGGGGGTGTGGGTGGTAAACAATGTTGTTTTAAGCTGGAGCAGATCTTATTTCTGTGGGCTGCTAGTAGCGGCAGAATTAATTTACTTGCGGCTGCTGGATTCAGTGAGAACGCCGTCCCCTTAATTAAATAAGCCTAGGTAATTAAATGGCACTTTTCCAATGGAACGTGTGAGGTAAATCTAATAGTTGGTTATTTAATATCACTTTGAAGTCTGCCCACTCAAGCACTATGACAGCACAAGAGAATGTGAACTATTAAGCCAGGGAAGAAAAAGGAGGAGGGAAAAAAAGAAAGAAAAAAAGCAGAGCTCTCAGAAATTAATTAAATCGCATGCAATTCAGGGGAAACGTTTATCTTGATTTGTCATAACAGAATTAATTCAAGGCCTTCAATTCACTTGGGGCCAGATCTGTTACTCTGAATTAACCAAGTGTAATTTGGCTGATTTCCCCCCCCCCCCCCCCCCCCCCCACACCACCACCACCACCACCCCGACACACCTCCCCACCCTCCTGTTCCTGAAACACATGCGCAACGGGGATCCACACGCGCCCTCCCTCATCCGAGCAATCTCCTCACCCCACCCCGGCCCCTCCACCCCCTCCCTCTAATGCAGCTCTTGCCATTATGCAAAGCCGCGCTTCAGTATCAATATGGCCTAGTGCTTTTAAGGTGCTTTGGCTGCTGATGTAGAGAGGCATTTTTAATGGACTGTGTTGCAGAAATCATTGTTGTGGGGTAATTTTACCCTACTCAAAGGCCTTGGTAAATGAGGTCTGCATTTACCAGACAGTGTAGCAGCGAGGCATGCTATATTTCATCTGGCAGTGAGGGCTGAAATGAAATCCAATAGTTGCTGCCTACATAGACCACAGACGGCTCCTGATGTGTTTCTTTTGTGTTATTTAATTTAATCAAAGGCGTTGGTTGTAGCAGAGCCATCCTCCCAAATGCAAAGAGAGCATCTGAATTTTTTGGGGGGAGGTGTGGGGAGGTTTTAAGGGAAAGGAAAAGCTGAAACCAGGTGTCACTGCCATTTAAACAGTCCCATGGCCTTAATTATGCTGACCTGGGGGTGTGTTCTTCACCTCAGCGCTGTAGGTCACTGGCAGTGGAGGCCATTACAGCCAAAGTTCAAACCCATATTGCAGCTTAATTTAGCACCCAAAGGCTTGGGCTCCTTAAATCAAATCCTATCGAGAGCTCTGCCCGATGAAATCATTAACCTGGTAGGAGTTCTGCACTGTGGGGAAACCTAAAAGGCCGTTGTGTATGTTTCGACAATTCAAAAAGCATTCACACAGAGGTTCAACAAGAGCACAAAGAGCAGATTTTTAATTTTAGCAAAATTTGACTTTTGCTGCGTCTTTTCTGGGAAAGGTGCATTCTTCTTTTTGAGCCTTTCCACAGATTGCATGGGCACAAGAGTCTTAGAGCGAGGCCTGTACGGTCGCTTTCCACCAGCGTGTTTGTCCCGCTGAAAGCAGAGAATTGGCAGTGTTGTGACGACAGTCTCCAGTTAATTAGTTTCTGAAATTGAGTTTTGATGGAGCCTTTCCAACCGATGCCAAGACAAAATTTGCTTCTGCCGAGGCCGTCTTATTGAAAGCCATTTCTGTGTCGCTGTGCGAAAAGAGCTCTGGCTTGTTTGTTCGTCGATATATCTAACAACTGCTTGGGCTACGGCAGGATTGGCGGTCGCTCCGTCTCGCAAAAATGTGTTAAATACTTTTTTGTAATATTCTCAAGAACGTCGGAACAGAAGAAAATGCCATTCATACAGAACATGTGCCCCTTTCTTTTTCTTAACTATTGTTTTTCGCCGCCAGACAAGTTTATCTGAAGCACATACCAATGTTAACCACAACACCCCCCCCCCCCCCCCCCATCCTTTTTTTTTTCCATTTTTTTTTTTTTTTCCATCCCTCACCCCCCTTCTCTGCGGAGCATGTCAGATGTCGTGGTCTTATTTGATTGCTTAGGAAAAGTGCAGTGATGGAGCAAACACCCGGTGAGATATGATGACAAATGGGTCCAGATCCCAGTAAATTACTTTCTGCTCAAATCGAAATTTCATTCAGTTTGCTGCTCACCGAGATGAAGTAATCTAAATTGTGGACTCGGAAGGAAGATAGAAGGGAAGCTGGAGCAAGCATTTCATTATCAAGAGGCTGAGAGGGAGAGAAGGTTAGGGACGAAAGAGATGAGCAGAAGCAAATCTAAAGTGTTGACACCATGATTGAAAAGGTTAACCCATGCACATTATATATCAGCGCGGGGAGCTACTGGCTTCTAATGGAAACACGGCACTGACGGAGCATTCACAGGAGTTCTAATGGCAAAAGCACTACGTCTCCGCCTGGATGTACAATCAAATCCTCTTAGGTCCTGATTGCTTATGTTCCAGGTTATTATTGGGTCGCGAAAAAAATGTGCACCAAAAGCAATATGCCATTTCAGCGCTAGATGCTCGCGGAGAGCAGAGAGCTGGAGGGAATCATTTCTCTGGCAACATTGTGATGATTTTCTGTTACTCGTTGTTGCAGCCTGTATGTTTTTTTTTTTTTTTTTCTCCTTTTGAGTTGGGAGCTGAGGAATGGTGATGTTGGGGCTGAACAGACATGAGACCACTGCACAAGGCTAACGCGATGAAGGGTCCTACAGGGGTTCCTAAGTAACGCTCCCCCCTCTTCATTCTTCTCAGACTATTCGGAAACAGCGGCGCTTGCAGCGCTTGTGGTCAGTCCATTCCAGCCAGTGAGCTGGTGATGAGGGCGCAGGGCAACGTGTACCACCTCAAGGTAAACCCAAGTTCGCCCGCACACAAATTGATCAACAGTACTTTGTTTGCCGACTGTTGAAAAGCTTTTTGTTTTCTAATGAAAGTTACTGACAGTTTGGAACACACCAACTTTGTTAAGTTTAAAATGATGAGCAAAACATTAAAGCGCAAAGTTAAGTTGTTTCCTAATAATTGTTGTATTGCTAAAACTCATTTCATGCGTAAAGTGTCGAGTCCTGGTGTGAACTGTTGGTGCCCCCTCCCCTCCCCCGGCAGTGTTTCACATGTTCCACCTGCCGGAACCGGCTGGTCCCCGGGGATCGGTTCCACTACATCAACGGCAGCCTGTTCTGCGAACACGACAGACCCACAGCGCTCATCAACGGCCATTTGAGTTCACTGCAGACGAACCCTCTGCTGCCCGACCAGAAGGTAAGGCCCTCCACGCCACGCAGGGGGCGGGGTCTGCTTACTTCAGGGAAAGGACCAGTCAGGAGGAGCTTTTACTCAGTCAGCAGGAGTCATTAGCAGGAAAAAAAACCCGTCTAATTTCCCCGGCAACATTTTTCACCCGATTCACGTTGATTCGACTCGACTGCAGCCGACACTAAATCTTGCACAGCAGATGATGTATTTCATTTTCAGACGGCCGATGGATTTTTCCATCATTCTTGTTGGAGGACATGTACTTGGAAAAGTGGTTTTTTTTTTTTTTTGTACTGCTGTCCAAACACGCGTTTTGTTACGAGCAGAAGCACATTTGACTCCTCTTGACTGTATTTGCTGTCAAACGCTTCAAACTGTGCAGGCGAAAGGAAAAAAAAAAAAAAGAAGAGATGACTGACTTATGCTGCCGTTAATACGAAGCGTTTTAACTACTGTATCAACAAGACTGCGATCACCTGGGCAAAGTCATCACTCCAAGACCAAAGCACACGTATACCCGGGGCCCCGAGGCGCGGCACAGCCAGCCAGCCAGCCAGCCAGTATATCATGGAAGCTGTCATCATGGCTTCCCCTGATTTGATCAGGAGGCCTCCAGTGAAAGCAAAACAGAAGCCTAATCATATAGCAACGATAACTCCATTCCTCGGGATGGCTTCATTCTGCCCGCAGGAGATATGATCATTTTTGCCTCACAACAAGGAGCTTTATTGATACCTTGTCTTGCACACACAGCACACTGAGAGACATGGGGGGGGTTGAGTGTGTCAGAGTCTGACTGAAAGAGGAATTATATTGTTGGGAGCATGCATTTCACCTTGAGTGGTTTTGTGAGTGGAGGAGAGGTAGGACTCCATTAAGCCCTCACCCCCCTCCCCTCCACTCCCGTCTACGTCACAGGCCTTTTAAGAGCTTGTCACTTCTACAAATCAGCTCTTAGAGCTCCTCACATTTAAATTGAAAGCCGTTGCATTATCTAGCTTAATTTTAAATGTCTGTTTAAGGCCCCACTCTCAAACCCCCCCACCGCAGCATGGCTGGTGTGGTAAATATGAGGCCTCATCGTTTATTCATGTGCGAACATCAATTGTAGTGAAAACTGCTGAATTATTGATGCTAGAATGCAATCTGAATATCGGCCCGGTGCTTTAATTATAGCAGCGAATTATTAAATAAACAGCCGTCGCCGGGTGGGAACAGTCTCAGGACGCTTTCGTTAGGCCTCAGTGAGACTTGTGCATCGTCGCCGGCTCCACCCAGAGTGGCTGGTGGAGCAGGATGAAGCAGTCAGCTCACACGGCAGACATTTGTTTTGATTATGTGCGATTTTGCTCATTTATTAGGCTTTCTTCCTGGCTTCTCCCTAATCTCTTTGTTCAGAACAGACAAATTAGCTCCCTCACACGGAGCTGCTTTGACCCAGGGGAGCGAGACCCTCCCAGCGTCAGTCACTTTAATTAGCCCCCGAGTAGGAGTTTGCAATTACTAATAGACTGAAGCCTCCCAGTGATTTGAGGGATGAAGGGAAGAGTAAACCGCCTTCAAGAATCATAAAGAAGAAAAGGGCCGGGTTGCTCCTGCAGTTGTGTCAGAGCCGGGTTGTAATTATACCAAAGAGAATCGCTTCATGGATGCACGTTTAACTTAATGCAAAGTAAATGGGACAGCAGATGGGTTTCACAGCCTGGCTGATCAATAAATGAGACGCTGGAGCCGGTAGAGAGAGAGAGAGAGAGAGAGAGAGAGAGAGAGAGAGAGAGAGAGAGAGAGAGAGAGAGAGAGAGAGAGAGAGAGAGAGAGAGAGAGAGAGTGAGAGAGAGAGAGAGAGAGAGAGAGAGAGAGAGAGAGAGAGAGAGAGAGAGAGAGAGAGAGAGAGAGAGAGAGAGAGAGAGAGAGAGAGAGAGAGAGAGAGAGAGAGAGAGAGAGAGAGAGAGAGAGAGAGAGAGAGAGAGAGAGAGAGAGAGAGAGAGAGAGAGAGAGAGAGTCCATCAGGGTGAAACATTGGCGGCATCTTAAAGGTGGATTAACTAAAATGTTTATCTCTCTTGTTCCAGGTGTGTTAGGCGGGGGCGGGTGCAGGAAGCAGGATGTGTGCCTTCATTTTAGCCCTTACTCATTGTCACCCGAGACGGCGTGGATCAGCCACTCCCCGCCCCCCTCCCCCCTCCGGCTTTTCAGCTGTGCTCCCAGGAAGGATTCCACTACCCACCCGACCAGTTACTTGACTTTCAGTTCTGCGGCCCATGCCCCCACGCTCGGCCTCTCCAACCTGGCTTCTTTTCCCCAAATGTGGGTGGATACTTGCACTTAATGCGCCTGATTCAGGAACGCTGAGGACTCTGTGACCTTGGAATTTAAGGAAGAAGGGAGAGGCCGATCTTAATTCAAGGGGACTCTCCGGAAAGAGAAAATGAAATAAAACCCAGGAGGATGTTGTGACTGAAGTGAGAGGAGGAAAAAGGACTAATGATGTTGAAGAGATGCAGGCTTTTCCACTGCATATTTGTTTAAAAAACATTTTAGGGGGAAAACCTGGGACCTTTTTCATTTTTCCTTTTTTTTTTTTTTTTTCTATCCTCATTCCCCAACAACATAGTGTTTCCACTTTATACATTTTAGGTGTTGTTGAAGGGGAATGTGTTTTTATTTTTCTTTCCTTCTTTGGTGGTATATATAGAACAATTAAGGGTTTAAAAAAAAAAGGAAGAAAAAAAAAAGATGTGGCTTTTTTTTGTGGAAAAACGAATCATGAACATCTTGGTGTATTTGTAAAACTACCATGTATGTACAGTATGCATGTAAATGTCGTCGTCCAGGCGTGGCTACAGTACATCTGACCCCCTCCCCTCCCCAAACCCCAACCCACAGCAAACTTAAGAAATTTGCTCATAGTCGGTAATGTAGAGATCATCACCAACATATAAATGCTGATTGAAAGAGAAATTTATTTGTGATATTTTCCGAGACATTTGCTCCAGTATGGTGTATTTAATTAATAAAAATATTGAAGATTTTAAAAGCCTCCTTAGTCATTGCAAAGCCTTCCAATCTGTAACTGAGCTTTACTCCACACGCTGCATGTTCATCAACCGCCCCAGAATCCCTCTTTGGTGCAGAAGCCTGACGACCGAGCGTGTGATTCTCTTCCTTTATCGTTGGAAATCATCGCTGGAAATCATCGCTGAAGATCCTCCAGCGCTGCCTCTGCTTCCAGGACGATGGGCGTCCAACTAAAAGGGGATAAACGCGCATCTTCTCTTTCTGTTCAAATGACCGTTTGCTATTCATCGCTCTAATACCTGACCGAAGAAGAGGAAAATGTCCCTGTGAAGATTCAATTACTGCAGAGAGGGAGAAGGGTTTCTTTCTTTTGCAGGCACAAATTGAAAAGGCTATTTGCAGAACAAATTGGTGTTTGAAGTCCTTGCAAGACCTAATAGGTCTGAAGGAGGAACCCAGTAATGGCTGATGCGCTTATCTGTGCAGCCTCGGCTAAAACAATGCTGCTGTGCAAAACGCACTCCAATAGAAGCGGGAGGAGGGAGGGGGGAGGGGGTAGGCAAAAGGGTGGAGGGGCTTTCTTGGGTATTTGAAATATGCTGTGAATATCTGGCAAAGATGCTACTTCATTGTCCTCATGCATTCATTAAGTTGCAGTGGATCTGTTTTACAGATCGCGCATTTAGTATTTCGCTCCACTAGCAGAAATTAGGTCACGTAAAAGTTTGACTTTTTTTTAACGGCAGACATTTTGGACAGTTCACTGGTGTAAGTCGTTCAACGGCTGAAGGCTGGATTCCATTTGGCTGTTTTGGTTTCTGCTCTTGTGCGATGGGTCCTTACTGACGCTCATGGGTTACCGCTGAAATACAACACAGCCATGTAAAATGTTATTGTTAGTTATTCGGATGAAATGATCAATAAATCGATCAGTTCTGACGGCCCTCAGCAGAAGGACTCTGTGTGTCACATACTTCATACGTCTGCAAAGAAACCAACTCACTCGAGGTAAATGCATGGATTAACTTTTCCAGATCCTGTTTAGACAAGACTTTTTATTCCAACAGGAGTTTTTAGATGATAAAAGGCTGATGCTGGAACTGATTTAATGCGACTATATTTAGATCGGAAGGCAGCACCAGAGTTACGCTGTGCAAAGTGGAGAGTCCCCAAACAGTGAAACCAGCACCAAGAAAACTATTTATTCTGTAAATTTAGGATCACAGAAGCAACTAGGAGCTCAACATTGTAGCAAATGTACGGGAGCAATTTGATCAGATTTGCACACAAAAAAGAACCATCTCAAGGGATAATTCTGCTTTCATACGTGACATTTAAATGGAGCTTTGGCTGCTGCTTCTACAAACCACTTAAAACAGACATTTTTGCAAATAGCTATGTAAACATAAAAATGTAGTCAGAATTAATGCTTCGATGACTGAAATGCTTTAAAAAAAAAGCATCATCCTCATTTAGCTTAGCTGCTGATTTGATTTAAGGTCTTATGGATGATTCGAGTATGAATTATGAAACATGTTACGGTGATCATCACACCATGCACTCCACTTTCACGTGCTTATTATTAAATGACTCGGGCCAAAGACGCTTCTGAGTATCAGGTTTTTCAAAAAAAGATTTATCCTTTAAGTTGATTTGGGGTTTGATTTTGCTTTTACGGGTAATCCTCATCATAACGACACTATTTCGTGCTACACTAACATTGGCCTTTTCCAATTCTGAAATCCGCTTGGTTCTATTAAGCTGTTGACCCACAAACACACACACACAAATAGAAACACATGTGAGCTGCACACACAAGCACGGACCCTCACACACACTTCATACGTCTTCCTTTTCAACTTATCGAACAGGTGAAAATAGGTCTAATACAGACCCACTGACATAAGATAAATATTTCAAAAAAACGATTTGCACATAATCCATAAGTGAGAATTTGCTTTGATGTGGTAAACCAGAGTGACGGCTAATGGATCTCACCCAGAACAATGGAGCACACTTAAATGGCATGTCTGCCTGAGGGAAATCACTTTGCCTCGACTGCAGCTCCTTCCCGCTCTCACTGGGGAGTCTGCTGATGCAACACAACTGGATTACTTATGATTAGTCACCTACTATTTATTTGTAATTAGTTTAGGTCTTCGTTTCTGCCGCATGCGTTTGATTTATCATGGTATGGTCGGGAGATCTTTTAGGGAAGGCTGTGCAAAGCGTGGAGTTTGGACGGAGAAATGTGCAAAACTGGTCTGCTCTTTTGGTCAACTGTATCAAAAACAATAAACGTAACACTTTCCAGATGCTTTATGACAAAAAATATGTCATCACATTTTTGTAGACGCATTTCTTGTGCTGCGTATGTGGGTTTATGACCTGGGAACGGCCTTTCTGTAATTGCGTGACAGGCCTCAGTGGTTCATGGACGGAACCAAAAGCCATATTGAATACAAAGACATTGTTGACAAAATATTAGGCACTTCTTTATGCTCTGTATCAAATAAAAAAAAAAAAGCTAAAGCTAACTTAGTTGCGTGATGACACACAACAATAATCTTACGATGATGCAGGCTTAACAGGTTATATGTGGATTTGGTCTTATCGCATGTTTCTCAGGGCGTATATCAAATGAATAGATGCCTTCTCCAATAGAACTTCAGTCAACGGTCATTTCTTCATTTCCCCGTCGTCGTCGTTTTATCCACCCTTCTGTTTTCTTGGCCCGTCTGCATCACATTCCGCCAAAACCTGTGAAATGATGCATCTCACCATTGCGTTCCAGCATTTCTGTAATAACACTGATTAGGTCCAAGGGGTTTCGGCGGTTTCTTTGTTAATTAGTATCTCATAAACCATTTATCCATTTTTGACAAGACTTGGGCAAGTGATGCTACAGCAATAACTTTTATTCGGTTTGAATGATTGATAGTATGACCCGAAGGTACATCCGACTGATTGGCCACAGACAAGAGGTGTTTCTGCTTTCCACCACCTGCTCTCCCTCTCTGACACAAACAATGAGGGAAGTGTCGTCACGTTCCTTTCTGGACTCCTCGGGTCTGTGTGTCGAAACATGAGCGCGGCGTTCAGTCGGCCACAACCCAGGCTTCCAATGAAACCCGAAGCCCCGTAAAACACCATAATGGTGTGAAATGTGCCTCATAATTGTCTTGTTTCAGCCCACCGTGGAATCAGCAAACAACCCCCAAAATAGTGCCCGGGCGAAGTGCTCAGTTACTGAGCGTGGTGTTCAATAACAGAGAGGGACATGCAAATATTGGTAAGGCAATTATTGGCAGTCGTGTTCGGCCCGATGTAGCAGGTAACTCGATCCTCTCCATTATGAATGCCGTGGACTGTGGTGCAAGGAGCGCCGTTAAAGCGCAGCTTTTTACTGTTAAAAGGGTTTCCGTGTGACCAAAAGAGGGCTCACTTTACGCTCACATGTCCTTCGCAGTGGAAATGCACTCGTAACGCAACAAGAGAAAGGAGGCGCCCGCCCCAGGACGTCTGTCTTCTTAAAGCCACATTTACTTAAGTGGAATTTGTTAACATGCAGCTCTGATTGTTAAAAAAATACACTACAAATAATGAAAGCTTCACTGAAATGCTCACGTAGGAAACCATGTCTCAGGTTTTTCATCATTTTTCTTCCCTTTTTTTAAACAGAACTATTGCCAGATAAATAAATGTCAATCCTTTATTAATCAGTGAGCTGCATTATATTTCTCACTGAACAAATAAATACACAAAAGAAATGGGAGCCCCTCTATCTACATTGCCATAAGTGTTTATTTCACTAAAAGATCTTACAAACATGGGCTCAGACGGTTTTCATGGTAAACTATTTAAAATATGAGTATAAATACCAAAAAGAATGAGATACCCAACGCTCTTGTTCCCCCCCGTTACCCCCACGCACACACACACACACTCACACATTTCCTCCCCTTTAAATAGTTTGACTCTTGAAAAGCATTCCTTGTTCCATTTCTCCCCCCTTCCCCTCAAGAATGTAGTAACAATAATAATGCATTAAGTGGCCTGAGTACTCTAAACACTCAGAGCTTCCTCTCACAGTAAGTGCACAACCAGTTTGTCTGCTGTTGAAAGCATCTTACTAAAAGTCCTACAGAGAGTGGAGAGCAGGCCTCCACTCCCCCACCCCTCGATTTCTGTGTCGCACACTCACACACACACACTCCTACAGGCTGCCGGTGAGTGCCGGCGATGAGCTGAAAAACTGGCGCTGTCCTCCGGACGTGTGATGCCGTCGTTGTTGTTCGCTCGTTTTCACGGAGGCGTGCTGTGACGCCTTTTGGGGAGGATTCCCACCTGAGTTCCAGCGCACGGCGAGCTCCTGTCAGCGTGGTGCAGCGCCGAGCAGGGGTCTAAATCCCCCATAAGAACTCCAAAAGGTCACCAAATGCTGTTGTTTATCAGCCATGCTAAAGCGAAGCGCTGAGCGGGCCCCCCCGGGGGGCTGATTTTTAGCCCCTCTGTGCCTGCAGCATCTCAGACACACACACACACACACACACACACACACACACACACACAAAAACACAGCGATGATGACGTCAGCGCTGCCTTTCACTCAAACACTGCCTTAGGCGGGCGGGAGAAACGTCCACGTGCATGCATCGATTATTGGAGCTGTCAACAATCGAGCTACACGCTCTACAATGAGCTTTTAAATGACTTGTTATCCACAATCATTAAAAAGGAATAATTCACTAAAGCAATAAAACAATGTTGTCAATTAAAGAAGCTGTGCTTTGACTCCCTTTTCTCACCATTTAGCAAACCGCCTGAAACGTGTAAACATGTTAAGAATGCTTAAAAACTGATTCATTTTAGGATGCACCTATTACGAGATTAAAGGGCCCATATTTTGATTATGAGCGGAAAAACGGGACTGGAGGGGGTGGGATTATTCAAATATCTAGGTTTGTGACGTAGAAAACCTTGGCGATTTTGAACAGCTCGTTCAGAGGCTGAAGACGGGGTCAATTCAGAAACCCCAATCTCACTGAAAACAGCATGGATGGGTTTTCTTCCAAGTTTGTATGCGTGTGGAAGCACCAGAGACACACAATAACAATCATTTTTCCATAATATGGGCCCTTTAAAGATGTTGTCATGGTTATAACAGTAAAAGTTCAAATCTTCTCTACTGATTAAACGATGCTGGGACATTAACAGCATTAACAGAAGCCTGCTAAGTTCATTTATTTCGAACTCCACAGCCTCAGATTTTTTTTTTTTCATTCATCAAACGTAGTCTGCGCTGACGCTCTTGAGGACAATTCATCAGACGCTGCTTCCTCTGGAGACACCAGAGGCTTCGTCCAACAATAGTACAGGAGAGAGAGAGACGGCAGACAGACACTCGGCTCCTTTTTTTCATGACTCCTGCAACTTTTTGTTGATAATAAAAAAGAAGTGATCTGAAAATTTGCTCTGAACTAGGTCTTCTCTAAAAAAGTTAGATACATTTGTGTTGTTGTTTCAAGCTCACAAGCAGAAACAAGGGAGTGACTCCGTTTATAGTTGGAGCCATTAAACAGCAGTATATCAAGTTGCCAGTTGTCCCAGCAAGGACTGTGGGATTTGGCGCAGTCTTTGCAAATAGAAGCAAGGGAGCAGGATCTGCTTAGGATCTCTGTCTCTGCCCTTAAGACACACACACACGCACACACGTGCACACAAAGAGAGAGAGTGAGAGACACAAGCCCTTCAATATACCTGAGGGATATGATCTGAGTTTTTATAGCCCTTTATACTGCCTTAGTCCCAAATTAACTTAAATACCAGAGTAATATAAAACAAGAAGGCGGTGGCTCGTGTTGGATGGCGGGGCATTTTGTGGTCATGTAGGTTAGGCTATGTCCTTTAATTACTCTCATTTCTGCCCATAGTGTAATTTCCTTTTTGCTGCAGCTGTCATTTTATATTAAATTAAGTGCAACATGGAGCTGAAGAACGACAGATTCCACAAATACCCAAAGACAAAGGCACAAGACCTGAAAGTGTATTTGTATTCAACCCCCCCCCCCCCCCCCCTGCCGATGTCCTATACATGTAATTATGGGACCAGTTCAAGCAGCTTCAAATACACCCTAAAGAATTTCACAAACCATCAGTCCGTCGCCTCAGAACTGAAGTTTAGCTCTTTTTTTGAGGCACTACAGCTCCCTGTTTCTTCATATGTCACAAAGATTCAGAATCTGTGACCTGAAACAGCCTGGGGAGAGCGACTACACAGGCACTTTCCTCGGGGACTAATGTGTTTTCAGAGCGGCGACCATCTTTTTTCCTGGTTAATGAGCTCGGTCATAAATAAATGCATGGCCTTAATTAGCCTGTGTGTGGCGGGGGCACTGGAATTAGCGCAGAGCCGTGGAGATGGAGGCTCCGTGCCCGACTTCTTCTGGAGATGGCGATCCGGGCGTGGGGAGGTGGCCTTTGAGCAGATGCTCCGGCTCTCTTTCATCTCAATCTATCAAGCCGCTTCGCAGCGAGCTCTCCTCGGCCGGCTTCTGTCGGACCAAACCTGGGCTCAGCTAATCAGACGGACGGAGTGGACCCTTTACAGCGTGTAAACAGCGACGGGCTACGCGAGTGTGACGAAGCGCCACGGCGAGCGATCGCTTGTCATGCCTCGCAGGGGCGATAACCTCCAAAGATTCCAATAGCAACAAAGCAAATGGACTTTCCAGACCTGCGTGCTCTTAATGAGTGGGTCAAATAAATTGGTGTCCGTCAAGAAAGCCGTCACAAACTTAAGTTATCACGACAAATACAAAGACTTCATCTCGTTGTAAAATGGGTGCAGACATGGCCTTTGATCTGCCTTCATTAGCTACGCCACTCGAGCTCCCACGGTCGCTCAATAAATTCAAACATCTTTTGCTCCTAAAGCGGAATTCTGCAGAACTTGGCTACGCGAGAGACCTATTGATTCTGACGACAACAACCCAACACGACGATGCTGTTAACTGCTTAAACGCGACAACAATCTTCAGCCAGCAACAGACAGACTAATGAATTATTATGAAAGATTAATTCTTCCCTGCTGACAGATCAAAAACAGTGTTTCTCATGTGTTCAGGGACCGCGGCGATTGTTATGTATGCTGTTAAATAAAGAGCCCCTACGAGACAAAGAACAACACCCAAAGATAAACACCAGACCATAATGATCAGAATCCTGACATCTGTCCAACGATGATGTTACCAGGAAGGAGAACGGAGCTCAAACAAAGGCTTTGTTTACAAAGTGGCAATAGGTCAGGCCTAACTGAATAGCTTGACCTAGTGCACATTTGTCTTTACATTTTTCTGGTTCCCGGTGTGTCCTTCAAGTACAATGCAAGAGTTATGAGATATGTCCGTTTCTCTTCAAAACTCCTGATCCCAATGGGTCACACACTACATAGAAACTCTTAACTGAGGGACTGATTCATTGTCTTCAACCAAACTTCCAGGAGTGGGATGAGCCTCTTACTACCAGCAGAACAGCTGGGCAGCTGCATTGAGTCCATTTACAATACGCAGGTGCTGACAGGAACATTATCAAAGTGGGTGAATGCCTGTTGGGGACCTGGTCACTAATTCCCTTCTCGTATTGCATTCTAAGTTACAGTGCGGCTATGAGAAGCCTGGGGGCTCCTCCACACACACACACACACACACACACACACACACACACACACACACACGGACGGATGACTAACCAGCCTCGCTCAGATGTAAGCAGAGACGGGCCTATATCACCTCTCTTGACCACTGATCCTGACCATGTAAACAGCTCCAACACAGGACACTTTGCCATCTCGCCACACAGCGACATTTGTCCAAAACAATTTGCGCAGAGTGGATCCGGATTGGAGAAAATAAATAAATAAATACATGGGCAGCAGACATTAGTAATATTGCCGGGCCATATGCGTGGCAGACCACTGAGGTCACCTGACACTGAAGGTCACCTTTTCCAGTTCAAATTATTAAGTGCTTCGCCTCTAATCAGATGAGACGTCCCACATAGCGCTCATGCTCATAGCAACCGGTTTATTTATAGGCTTCGAACTGAAATGACCAGTTGGTTTAATTTAATAGTGAGCAATAGGATTATACATGGAAACAAATTACCTAAGTGGGGGTACACGCTACCAAAAATCTTTTAACAATGATGGAAACCACGGACATGATGTCTCCCAGTATTATTTCATTACTGGGTTTAGCCTCTGCATCTGTCGGCTAGGCCTGGCTTCTGGATGGGCCCAGCTTGCCTCCAGCCTGATGCACAGCTGCTAGCGGCTCACAGAGACCCCCCGCCCCCCGCCCACGTCCCCGGCTGTCCAACAGTCCAGGGTCACGGAGGGGAAGGGCAGCGTCCTATGCCACCAGCAACCACAGACAGACAAAGGTCTATTACTCAATCGAAACCTAATATGAGCGTGCCGCGGTCAGAGGGAACGAGTCGGAGGCCACTTCATTTCACGAGCTTCCTACTCCGGAGAGTTATTTGTCCGGCCGACGGGGACTTTATCCGCGGATCTCGGTATCTGTTATTGCGTCTACGGCGCGCTGCTCGTAGCGAACAGAGCATCTATTCTGACATTGAAGCGCTTTAAACGTGAGTAAGCGCAGACGTTGCTTAATCTGATGGGAGTACAAGGGGGCGACATCAGCATACGAGCAGAAAGCTCACAGACGTAGTAAAACATTTGTCCTCCAAAAGATTTGCGCGGGTGACAAGATTATTATACTATATATTTATTTATATAGATATTCTTACTTATCAGGAATGAAATTAGACTTCAGCCTTAATATCTCAGAGGCTGTCTCATTCTCAAGCTACTCCCGCTATGCTTGCCAACTGCAATCAGAAATAACTGTCCCTTCAACTTAATGAAAAACAAGCACTTGGCTATAAACTTGCAGTCATCCTCTATTCAATCACATTGTCTTGAGTAATTAAAATGATTAGCTTAATTAGCTTAATTAACTAAATTTGACTACAGGACATGGCCATATGGTGAGGAAAAACAAAGATGGGAGCTAATTAAAGTTAAAATAATGCAGGTTTTAATTAACTCAACCCTTAGGCATCAACATTTTCCAATTTATCCAAGCTGATAATTAAAAAGTCCTCTTGCCCAAGCAACATTTCTTCTCTGAGCTAATTAAATCTGGAAATAAATTAGCAACATGACGCTCCAAATATTAATTCCTGCAAGAAGATGACTTCACTTTCTAATGAAATTAATTAGCTGCACTGGACCCTCAATCAGATGCCAGGCGCTGTCCATGAGCATAGACCTCATGTAATCTAGCGCCGGGCTAAGGGCCCGGGGGCAGAAATTTACAATTGTAATGAACACTCTTTAGCTGTGTGCCTCCCTTAAATGAACATGTAGATCTATTTATGCCAAAGGCTCCCTCGTTTATAAAAGGGAGCGGTAAGACCAGCTAGTTATAACTTTTGTTGTGTTTTTCCCGGCGAGAATGTGCAGTGCGAGAGAGCACAAAACCACATTCCTGCCAAAAGCAATGCCAAGACGGGCTTCAGCAGCCTGTAAGGTTCCACAGGCTGTGCCTGTGTGTGTGCCAGCCTATTACAGAAGACCCTCATGAATTCACCCCCCTACACTCTCTTGGCAGCTTAAGGGGACGACACCGTGGACGGCGAGGATGCAGTGAGAAAATGTATCTGTCTGCATTTTCAGGTCCTTACTGTCCCCATTGCGTATGCATAGAGTTGACTGTATAGACTGGGGCAGTGTTGTAAAACAAACGTCATTATGGACCATAATGGCTCAGTTTAAACCGACGTCTGGCCTGCGAGACGGGTGAACAAAAAAAAGGCAGCGATGGCAGGATTCTACTTTTACATTTTGGAAGACTGCAAAACAGGCACAGCTTATTGCACAGGTGAAAAAAAGCCTGTTAGTACGTATTCAAGCAGATTTTAGGATTACGATTAAAAAGACAAGATCAAGATGAAATTTTAATGATCCCCCAAGGGAGAGTGCATAAAAATGAAATGATTGCTGCTAAATCCCAAAAGTTCTAGTGGGTAGAGCCACAGCAACGAGTCAGGTGTGTTATCACGAGTCCATGAAGTAACTGCTGCGCTAAAACGGCAATGTAGGTCGGCTTCATTACACAGGTACGACTATTCTATTCCAGTCACATGATTCATTAAAATCCCCCATGCTGCAAAGTCAAGTCTGTCTGTCAGTCAGTCAGTGTCTTAATGGAGAAAAAAAAAAAAAAAAAAAACACACCGCTACCAGATACAAAACCTGCAGCGCTGTGTCCACTTCCCTGTTAGGAGGAGCTGCTGTACGCTCATCAATCGAGGAAGTCCCACGCTCAACATCACTGATCAATACGAAGCACTTCCCTGTTACTCATAACTACATCAGTAGTACAAACAAAGATGCCGACTGGAGCAGGAGGTGGCTCCCCAGAGGCTGCACCGCGTCCTCGCTCCACAAGCTTGTTACAGCCTGTTGGGCAAACGGCGGCATGAAGGGTGAACCTTCCTTTTTTCTTCTGGCGACAGAAGATGCTGGCCTTTGTGTCGAGCACGCTCTCAAACAAAAAATGCGCCCGCGATGTCTTTAAAATTGAGATAATTGTGTTTACTGGCAATGGAGCGGCTTTCTTCAATCCGTTCAGACAACAAACTATAAAGGAGGGGGGAGAGGGGGGGGGGACGTTGCTCTTTTGATTTCGTCAGTTTTTCAATAATTAATGCTCTCCTCTAGCAAGTTTGATCCGATATGTAAATAATATCTCATCCCATTATGCAAGGCATTGATGAATATGACAAATATCCAAGAGATGACAGTCCGGCCCCCGCAGTTGTGCGCAAACACCACAATGCACTAACGACCCCGCGGCCTTTAGTGCCGTCCCATCTGAGACGTTACAGAATTTCAAATGAAAGGTACCGTTGGCTCACGCGACAAAGTGGCCCTCATCTAAGTGGGGTACACACATCAGTCAGGATGCGGCCGTGATGCGCCCGCTCCGAGCGTAAAGCTAGTTATAGCTCACATCAAAGGAACGTCATCGTGCCCAACAGCACCCCTTGCCATTTGGATCACGCTGAATCCGATCCTTTAGTTACATTCCGTGGGCTCGCTCTCCCCGGCTTCCACGCTTAAAACACCATTAAAATGGAAAATATAGTGTTTTCGACCTTCGTTATTCCACAGACTCGTTCTTGTTATCCTGATCGCAGTAAACAAGCGTCTTGCACTCCTCTGATTGCGCCGCTCTAGTGCGGAGTTGTCTGACAAAGTGGTCAAGAATGTAGACACAATTAGCGCTTCAAAGAAACGTCTACGTGTCAACGCGGTGGTGCGATGACCTTTAAAACAAAGGATCATAAACTCAGGGATGATAGATATGCACTAGCTGCTGCCATAAGGGCCAGAATCATTTATTTCAGGTGTTTTTCATAAGTTCTGCTTTGAAGAATAATAAAGCCCAATGCTCTAATCACGCTGCTCGGGGCTCTGGTATTTCTCGTGGATATTAGTAACGCAGAGAGTGTACAGGAGCATCAGGGATCGGGTCGACTGCATGCGCAGCTTGTAGACAAAGACAAAGCCTCTGATGGCGAGTGTTGATTTGATGTTCGGAGCGCTACTTCCCTAATTATCCTGCTGTGGATTGTATCATGAAAGAGATTCGTCTCCCCCCGCCCTCTTCTTTCCCCTTTGAAACCGAACAGAGCACGACTGTGATTAACTTTAAAAAGTATATATAGATGTGTGATGAAACCCGGTTGAACGTCTCTAAAGTATGTACTCGGAGATCGAGACACCACACCGCTCTTGCTCAGCGACCCCAAAAGAACACTTCTTATGCTTTAATAAGCCCTGACAGCATACGGAAGTCCTTTCCAGACCTCCTGGCACATGTACCTGCAGCAGAAACATGCCTTCCTCCAACATTGTACATGAAGATTCCCCTAAATGAGTCTTGACATGTCTCCTGCTTCACCTTTGGTAACCTGCCTTGGACATGAAAGGTTAATCCTGTGACAGGGTTAAAAACGTATCTCGCCTTTCTGGTCACATAACCTCCCAATTACTTTAACAATCTCGCATTGAATGTGTGTGTCGGGAGTAGGGGGAGGCGAAAGAGATGGGAAAGAAGAAAAATACAATAGATAAAAGTCTGTCTCAGAGTAAAAGATAAGTTCTTATCTTAATCTAATGACTCCGCGGCAGCATTAATTTGTCAGACCTGGCTTGCCTGGAAGGAAGACAAGGGGGGAAAAAAAGGAAAAATAAAAAAAGTGCCTTGTACACAGTGTTAATAAGGGACATCTCTCAAGTCTCGCTGTTTGCAATCAGAAGAGAAAGGAACAGCGGCGGGACACGTGTGCTTCATTCTACGTTTTTTTTTCTTCTTCTACCTTTGCTAACAGTCGCTAATTAGCACCTTATCAGCCTCCAAGAAGCTCCCTGCTGTGGTGACGCCAAGCTCGGAGTATTTATAACCCGGCCCCAGTGACTGAGCGGACCAACAGCTCGGTGAGGCCGGTGGCTGCGTCAAACATTTGGCCAGGCAGGGACGCCGTTATACTAAAACAACATTGATTTCACGTTGACTAAAGTCACTCAACTCTTAAACAGAGGGACCTGTGGTATGCAAATGAAACTGCGCCTGAAACCGGTGAACATTTGCACCTTGAAAATATGTCTCTTGAATGACGTTTCTAGCCTTGGACACTTCCTGTGTCCAGTTTGAACCCTTCAGAATCAAACTGCTAGAACTGCCAGTGTTAGCGACACGCTTTGCTAACGGAGCTACATGGCACCATAAACGACGTGCAGAAACGAAGGACACGGCTCCCGAGCTGCGATCTCTTCCACGAGACAAAGGGAAAGCAGAATGCAAGCATTGTGTGAGAGCAAATCTCTAGATTCATTTCAAGTGCTCACTGAATTGTGATTGCTTTTAATTAATGGTTGAATTAACTGCTTTCTTATTGTGTGCCTGGAGGAAATGAGCTTCTTGCAAATTATGCAAAATTTAAAAAAAAAAAACTCTCTTGACATTTGTCTGGCTGAAATTAATCTTGAAGGAATGTTATTCTGCACTGTTAGGGAACAGTGATTGAAAACTACGGCCTTGTTTGAAATCAATAGAGGTAAATGACAACTGGTGGTGTTTATGGGAACTGAAGGTGAAACATGTTACAGGTGCCAATTGTGGAAAAAGCCAGCGAGGTCCGCTGTTGTCAAACAAATCCCCAATCTAAGCAACCTTCCAAAGCACCGTTGTGCATAGTACTATGCTCAAAAATAACTGGCTTGGTTTTGTGTTAATGACACTATGCATACGCCGGCTGCTTAGCAAAAGAGAACCTGCTGCAGCTCCAATCCTTCATCCGTGTATTGAGTGCAGGTCAGCGACGCTTCGGTTTGCACTCTGAACCCAACGCGCAATCTATGGGACGACGGGCAGACAATGGAAGAAAATAGACTTCAAGTTGTGCCTTAAATGAAACCGGCAGACGGTGCAAAATAAATAAATAAAAGTCCAATATGCATGAGATGAACGATTGAAAACGCAGACGGTAACAGTTCTCATCGACTATCTGACAAGCACTGCAGTCGAACTGCACTGTATGACGAACCATTACAAACTGTACGTAAGACAAACTGTACCCTATGACGAACTATACCGTGTGGCGATCAGTATCATATGACGAACTATGACGAATTGTACTATATGGGGAACTGTACCATATGACAAACTATGACGAACTGTACAGTGTGGCGATCAGTACCATATGACGAACTATGACAAACTGTACGTATGACGAACTGTACCCTATGACGAACTGTACTGTGTGGCGATCAGTACCATATGACGAACTATGACGAACTGTAGCGTCTGACTAACTGTACCGTATGACGAACTATGACAAACTGTACGTATGACGAACTGTACCCTATGACGAACTGTACTGTGTGGCGATCAGTACCATATGACGAACTATGACGAACTGTAGCGTCTGACTAACTGTACCGTATGACAAACTATGACAAACTGTACTGTACATCAGCTCTAAGCTGTCATCCAGTGAGGGTCCCCCAACTAACAGAAAAATGTCAGTTCTACAATGTGTTAGGTGGTAAACAGTTTTTTATTCGTACTTTCCCCGACAAGTTGAGCTACGTGTTCCCCCGTAGTACAATTTTATCAAGGCAATAATACAAAACATATCAGAATCAGAAGCTTATTGCCACGTATGTTACACATACAATAATTTGTTTTGGTAATTGGTGCTGTCTTACGAGACATATAGAATAAATTGAAAGAATAAAATACAGTACAATAAGATACAAGTACACAAGCAAAAAAAGAACAATGGGCGGCAGGTCTGTAGTTATTAAGTCCTGTATGGAAACATGGAAACAGACCAGCAGTCACGCACAAACACAAAGACGGATCGATCTCACAACAGATTTCTGTGCTCAACACTGCGTTTTATGGCAAGTGGTGTGGCCTTCTTTCCTGTGTGGTTAGGTACTTCTGATGTCCAGTCTTGGCTTGCTGAAAAAAGAAAAACTGTCACAGGGTTTGTGGAGAAGTGGCATGGCGAAATCGCCAAACAATCGGCTGCGTTAAAAAAAGTGAAGGATTACAGCATTTGGTTTGAATCCCTTTCAAACGCCTCAGAGACCAAAAGGACTTTTTCACAGAACACCTCGAGACTTGATGCTCCTTCAAAGTAACACTGTGACATCGTCGGCACACCGCGTGCTCCCTGACAACGCCGTCAGGGTATGTTTGGAGTGGATTCCAAGTTTAAGATCATTCTCTCTTTTGACCCGAGTGCTTTGTGATGATTTTGTCTTCGGCGAGCCGCGGAGACAGAAAATCACTGAGATATCTCAGGAGCAGCGATATTGGAAGTGGAATTGAGTGAGCATTGCAGGCTGCATCCCTGCTGCGGCTTTTAACACACACTAAATTACTCCGCGTCCACGCCCGTACTCAATATAAATCCATCAAAGGCGAGAAGGGATAGACGGAGAAAGGGGGTAAAAAAAGGAAAAATGGGTGTGAGAAGTGAACACAGCGCTATATATTTTCACCCAGTCATTCAAGACATTTAATGAACCATTTAGAGTGTGTCTCTCCGGTGAGCTGGAGCATGCATCCTTTAGTAAGAGCACATTTCCTGGACTGCTGCGTATAATGTGCTCGCATGCATGCTCTACTTAAAGAACGGGTGAACCGTGCTCAACTTCAACTAGCGTGAGCTTTGGTGTAGTATTTGAAGGGAGGCAAAACCTGCCAGCCCAGGTTGAGCAGACACAAATGTCACCTTGTGCGAGTAGTGCTGCCCCCATCGCCCCCCCCCCCCTCCCCCCCAAAAAAGCAAACAACAGCTGCGTATTCTATTCAGGAGCGAGGGCACCGGGGCATCCATGGGAGCCTTATACCACAGAGTAGGCGATTCCCCTGCACGGGCCTGTCGGGCATGATGTACGTAGCGGGCCGGTATCTCCCACACCAGAGCTCAGATTGTTTTGATATTTTTATTAGCGTGTCCTCAATCATAAATCAACCCGACCCGCCCGGCATCAGATTACAGGTGGAATGCGAAGTTATCGGACACCTTGCCACGTGTCTGCAATGCTTCCTCCTTAAAGGCTACATTTGGAATACAATATACATAATATTATGTAAATGGTTTCGGCCGGTATAGTGGCCGGGATTTCAAAGCAGCCTTTCTATTCACCAGTGTTAATCCAAGCTTGAGAGAAAAGCGGCAGCACGGGGAAGTAAGCACTTCCTGCTATGTCAGGGTTCGATGTCGTATCGCTTTAAAAAACCCTGGAGGACGTCATTTTGTGTTCTTGTGATTTCATCCGCACAACAAAAAAAGACGTAATAATGTATTGTTTGAGCACCACACTGTGCCCATTTTCATCACAACTCTCCATGCTCCTCCTCTTGTTTTTCCTTGTGTGACTTCTCAGCAAGCCGAGTGCCCAATGCCCCCCCACCCCTCCACGCGCCCCCACGCTCCCGAATCAGGCCGAGCAGCAGCCTAGCCGCACACATTCTCGTGTCACATTAACTTGCCAGTGTGCGCAAAACTGTCAGGCCCCTTAAAGTCCCTGGATGCTATGTGTAATTCCTTTAACACAAGGGCACGCAGATATCCTTATCATCGTTCTAATGGCGTGCTAATGCCACCCTGCATCCGGTGAGCTCGCACAAGGCAGCTGGTAATTCATTTAATTCATTCGAGCCGACACGCGGCGGATCGGAGCGCGCCGCGTGCTGCGCTGACGGCCCGAGTACGCGGCCCGGACACTCAGCAGCCTCCGTCCTCCAGAGGTGATCTCAGGGTCATGTCTGATGCTATCACAGGCTGGGGGAAAAAAAGACATCATTTATGTCTTCCTATCTGCAACAGAAATCCAAACTGTGACGATTCATGAAAAAGGTATAGACGCAATGAATCAATCTGCCGTCTTCCCCTTTGAACTGCGACCTCTCTTGACGAAAGCCTTTTTCTGTGATCATCGGCTAAGAGATTGCCTGAATTTGTTTAATACGTAAACACCATCTGTATTCCCTTTAATCCTCCTCAACAGGTAGCCAACTCCAGAGCCGAGCCCCCGTCACTCACGGCCCAGGAGGTTTGGCACTGTGACACTCAGATTCAAATCTGCGTATTAGTGCTTCAAAGAGAATATCTTGTGCGCATGTGGTCTGAAGCGCCGCGGGCATGTTCAACTGGATCTCAGTCAGCACAGAGCGGGACATTTATCTTTCGTGATGGATCCGGCCGCTCATTATGAGGCGGACTCGGCTAATGAGCCCTGATTTCACGTAGGCCTTGGCTTGAGTTCAATGTAATATGAGCAGGGTGCATTAACGATTCGAAATTCGGAAGGAATGATTCTGCGATTCCGATTTGCTAATACACAACGGATTTTGTTTCGGCTCACGGTGCCTTTAAATGAAGTGTTTGCCAGCCAAGGGAATGTGCACCTGACTTCTTCGTTCTAATAAAATCTTATTTTCAGTCTATTTACAATCAGAAATAAACTGTCTAAGCCACCCGGTCTCACTCTCAACTCATCAAACAGCAGTCGAGTTACAACTAACTACCTGAGACTGAAGACTTCAGACTTCAGTTTGCTGCTGCCTTTAATTGAACCACCTTCAAGGATGAAGTGGATGCTTTTTTCTGTTAATTTCAAAATCTTCACGGCAAATTGTATTTAGTCTGTTTTTACTTGAATTGTTGCTGAATGGCCTTTTCTTTTGCCTGATGTTCTCATCGTATTAGTGGTTTCACGTGAGGCACATTGAATTATTGCTGCTATCGTGAGTTTTTATAGTTAGTGGCATTCCAATGCTGTGCACAGATTCACAGGAAATGATCAGCTTTAAATCCAGGGCTGCTGTTGTGTCTCATTGATGTGAGCCGCACTGTTTACCCTTTACTCTATTAAAGCTAAAGCTAAAGCTAAATGACTGCTATTGCAAACTTAACCTGCCAGTTTAGATTAAAAAAGGGCGTTTTTAAAGTATTTTTAATGTAAAAGTACTTTTTAAATTAACATTGCAAATCACAAAGATTGTGAAACCCAAAGATGAGATAATGTAACATTTTGATTGATCAAAACCGTTTTGTAATAACAGTGGATCAAATCACCATCTGTGAAAGGTGTTGCGTGAAGAGATGAACATTATATAATGAAATATTATTCATCTTTATTATATTTTGGCTCAATGTTTGGGTAAACTGCTCCACCCCTTTTCAGTTTGGCCTCTGTTCTCCGCTCCCATCAACCTTGTTTCCAGTAACATCAGCAGTAAAAGCTCTAATGAATCATCTTCAAAATGGAGACAATATCGGCAACTAGCTTTTGGACATAGTGAGTCAAGAACTTCATGGAATTGGTGGGAACCAAAAGACAGATAAACGCAGAGTGAATATTGAACCTGGATGGACATGGCATGACAAGTGTTACCTAAAAAGTTTCCCCTATGACTCGCATGAAGGTCAGCCGATGTCGCGTTTACAGCTTATTGCATCCCTCGAAGTGGCTGAGAAAATCCATCATGCCTGCCTTACGCGATTAATTATTAAAACTCCTGTGGGTGGGACGTCTCTTGCTTGACTAAACAACCAGTTGACTAAACGTTCACTGGTGATTTTCCATGCCACACAGTACTACTTCCTATTGTCTGCCGGCTGCGTTGACATCTGATCTGCTTGTTTGACCCACCGACGAGCCCTGACAGCTATGAATCAGATCGTTACGTGCTAATGTGTTGATGGCGGTGGCCTGGGCAGCTGGAGCTACTAGGTAGGCCATTAATCATCCCCAGCTCCTCTTGTCCACATTACCAAGTGTTTTTGAGCCGGACACTTCACTGGATATTGTTCCTAAAAGTGTGCATACTGGAAATAAATGTGTTGGGACAAATATAAGCACATGTAGAGAGCGCAGTGCCAGCCCGAGCCTCTTGGGGGCCCTAAGCAGAATTTTATTTGGGGGCCCCTCTCCCACCACGCACAGTCACCTGTGCTAGAAGATTATTGGCACAAATGTCACGCTATACTGTTATAGCGAAATTTATAAACGAATACAGTGAGGTTATAACACAAAACTAGGGCTGCTTGCAGCATAAGCGAACTAAGCGGCCCCAAGCAGCCGCTTAGTTCGCTTATACCTTGGGGCGGCCCTGAGAGAGCGCTGTAGTCCCGACTGACACCTCAGACGTTGCCGCCTGACGGGAAGTTGAGGACACGATGTCCGCCAAGAGAGCAGCGCTTGTCTTGCAGGAATGTGCGGTAACCTTTCGGTCCGACATTTGTGGCGATGCCCTGACGGTGGGAGGGTGGGGGGGGGGGGGTAGAAGCAAGACAGCCCACCGGAGGGATGCTCATCCCACGTGCCCACCTGCCTCTCTTACCGCAGTCTGTTGTACCATGTGGAGCCCCAGATGTAGCAGGCACAATAATCCACACTCATACACTCATGAAAGTGTCCATCTGGCCCCACATGCACACATTAAGCCCCCCAGAACCATACAGGCACGGGGACACTGGGAAGCCTCTGCCGGCCTGTCGTAGTGCCATTAGCCAGATACAGGAGTGTGAGATACGGCTGTACTTCCTCTGTTGTGTCTACAGAAAGGGCCCCGCCGAGGTGGCGCACAGCTGAGAGTCACTTGGCTGTGACCGAGAGGTGGAACGGAGAGGGACTGAGCGGGATAAGACCCGCGGAGCTCCCTGCTAGCAGAGCACGACAGAGTGGGGAGGCTCTTTTTACATTAGCTGTGCCTCAGGCACATGCAGAAAACGGCAAAGCTCCTGCCTGGCAGGAGAGGTACCAACATTACAGCCCTGTTTCACAGCTGGCAATGTTTATCCAATGAAAATAAAATACCTTTTTTTTCTCTCCTCTTCCGCAGATCTGGAAAATATCTTATTTATCTTCGTTTGACCAAACACAGATAGAAGATGATTCAGTGCAAACATTACAGAGGCACACTTCATTTTTCCAAACTGACATTAAAAAAAAGTAATATAATAGTTCAACTCGAAGTTGAAAGTAACACGACATTCAGTTGTTGGAGGAACACGTGTCCTATGTGGACCATGTGTTGCAGTACATTTAAAGATGACATTATGCATCTTTGAGAACTTGTGAAAACACTTTTCTATGTCTCTCGGGGAGCAAAGAACTCAAGATGATGCCGTCGGGGTAGTTTAGATGACGTCATCAGCGTTAACTACAAACAGGTTTGTACACAACGACTCAATAACCGAAAGCATGCTGTAAAAACATGAGCATTAACCAAAGGCTTCTGATGATGTTGTGTTTGCACTCCAACGTGATCTAAGGGAGATCTAAGGCGTCAACCTGTAATGAAAAGTCCAAAAGTATGAATATGTGTCCTATAACAAGCCTGCTGTACTTTCCTCAATGTCAACAAACCCATGAAAAGGCCTAAACACTGTGTGTTTATCCAGAGTCCAAATTCTAGTAAAACACAAAGAGCCCCACTGTTGACATGTTCCTTCATTACCATAAAAGCGCACTGCAGATTATAATTAACGCTGATTAATTGACGCCCAAATATTCAATAAATATTCAACACAAAAGAGTATGAATTCACAACTGAAAATATTCCCAAAGCACAAAGATATTGAGATCCTTGTAAGGTAAAAAAAAAAAAAAACCTGCAAATAGTACGGTAACCGACAACAGTCACATCGGTGGCCTCTGACTTACATCAAGTTTACTATGAGTGTAAAACTGTCTGTGGCGTAGCAAAACAAAAGAGCATCAGACGAGTAACAACGAGGAGAAATGTTTAAAATGCCGATTGCACTGGGAATAAAAGGCCTTTTAAAAGGGATGTTTGGTTGCTTGAGTAAATAAAGCAGAGTCAGAACATGGAGGCTTTCTCTGAGCAGCTCACTCAGCTTCTCAATCACGACGCCAACTAGTCCCGCTCGCTCGTTCACCAGCAGGTGACACAAGTCAAGAGGAATGTTGAAACGTTTTCAATCAGGGTTTTTTGATTTCTTCAAAATAAATGTAGTGTTTTCGGTGAAACTGGAAGTCCACCAGTGTGCCAAGACATGTGAAACGTTCAAACTCTCAATGGCCCAAAGGATCACACCTGCAGTCTCACCAACCCGAGTGTTTGGGCCACATCCCAAATCTGCATACGCGAAGACCGACTCTGCTCTTTGATCGTGAATCCATTTGAGGGCAGGGGGGAGAATACATCCTTCAAGTCCACACATGTAATACATCTAGTATCTGGAGTATCATCCGTGCCACAGAGGATGGGCGGAGCTGGTCATTCAGTACACACGCTTTTGGCCTTGTGGACGCGGACATAATGATCCCCTGATTTAGGCACTGTGCGTCTGTTTAACAAGTACTGGAATAACCTTGTAAAGACTCTTTTTAATTGGGTCTTTAAGGACATGCGCCTGTGGTCCGTCTGGGCCAGTGGCCTTTCTCTGGCTTCCCACAGTCCCACACTGGCCCCACAGAGTCCAACCTACTGTAATAAACATTAAGCTCATTAGCAAAGGACGCTCTGTTACTGGCAAGTATTCTTCATTCTCTCTGCCCCCGCCCCCCTCCCACCCTTATTAGCACATGTTAGCTTCCCTGTGCTGGTCTCATCTACCCTGTTGTCATAACAATACTATATTTCTCTTCGGGGTCTCTCTTTTCTCTGTTTATTGTCCACACTCTTTCTCTCATGAAGACGTCTCAACTCTTTTGATACCAAACAGTGTTTGGGAAGATTCTCCATTGTTCTCTTATGCGCCTCATCCTCATGGAACTTATAATAAAGGAGATGATGTACGATTTTATTGATGTAAGATTCTAACAGTGTCTCACATTATAGATTATGATCATTATCATACACTGAATACAAACGGCTGTGCAGACCCGTTTCACTGGCGTCACTAACGCAGCTGAAGGGGAATGACGCTGTGGTCTGCAGACAGCAGGCATGTGGCATCCGCAATGCCAAATGCCTGCGATTTGAAGACCGAGAGCCCTTTTTGTTCCTCCTCTTTGGCCGCCTCATGGGGCTCGACCTCGGCCCCACATGCCGACGGCGTGTGTCTAAAGAGACGGCAGGTGTTCAAAAGCCCGGAGTCCAGCCACTCGAGTTTCTGTGCCGCTGGAATGTCGTCACTCTGACAATATGAAAAGTATACCGTATATGCTAAATAAAAGCTTTTATTTATTAACAAAATGACGCTTATACAACAGAAGGGGCTACTTGTCGGCCCCTCTTCCATCTCCACGATAATGGGTTATGTTTTAAGGACTACAGTAATCTTTCGCTGGGAAGCTTCTCTCGTTTCTGAAGTAGCAGCTGGACAGACGTTGCTCTCGCCCCGTCCTCGTAAACCACTTCACAGGCCATTCAATTAGCTGAAGAAGCATGGGAGATGGAGCCATTACGGAGCTGATGAGATGCACAAGGACAGGTGACACTAATCAGAGCGGCGCCCCATTGTCTCTGTGTGGACATCATTAAGGAAAGAGAGTGATTCCAGGCTTTTTTGCTTCCCTTTTCCCTCAAGCACACTCAAGCAAGCTGCATGCATTAGCTTCCTTTTGGTCAATTTGCAGAAAGTGAAAAACATACCTTTGGAATGTGAATGTGTTTGCCTCTAAAATAGGTTTTTTAAGTGTTAGATATCATGACTGCCCTGCTGAAGCAACGGCTATCTGTCACGGGTCCACAGGATTTAATCTCAACCCGTTTCCCGTAAACTGCCGTTACAGGTCCCGAAGAAGCCGAGGCGTCCCCTCTTCCCCCTCCGATGAAGGACGGCCCTCCTCTGCCGAGGCCTCGGGCCGGCTGCAGCAGCCCCGACTCGTCCCGTGCTCCTCGGGGCCTCTGGCTCGGATTGTGAAAGCGCTTTGCTCCGCCTGCCGGTAACGGCCGCTGAGGTAGCTGCACAGACACCTGGGAAAACACCAGCCAAGTGCAGACGTTAGGTGGGAACGGACTCAGGGGCTCCAGGTGAGATTGCTTCAGCCCACATGTTTAGCTAACACGAGGCCAGTAAGCCACAACCACACCCAAAGAACTTAATCCTAATCTCAGTACCAAGTCCCTCTCTGCATAAACTGAGCCTTTAGAGTGTGTGTGGGGAACTGGATGTAACCACACGGCCCATTTGGAGCTTCGCTCTAGAGGACAAAGTGCAGGTATTTTATCAAAATGATTCAAGAACTAATGTCTCATTGACTCTCAAGACACATTTTTATATGCATCCATATGAATTCATTAATATCAATAATAATAATTATAATAATAACAATGAAGTTGTATTCAATCCTATCTCATATAGATATGGACACATGCTATGTTAATAAAATGGAAGGGAGGATGGCTGAAGTGTACTTTGAACTGTCCTGAGGCCCCGCCTCTAGTTACCTTGCCCACAACACAGTTAACGATTGCTTATTCAAAGTTCACGGATGTTCAAAGTGTCACCTGTTCCCAACCCATTCAACACTGCACTTCTTTGGTTACGAAGAACTATATTTTCATGTGTGAGATAGATAGGATGAAGTAGTAGTCCTAACCATAACCGCCTCAGCATAACACAACGCTGGAATGAAATAAATTGCCAGTAAACAATTTGCAGATACCACTTTTACAGGTGAAAGTTTCCTTGAAGAATTACCTTACATTTCTATCATATTTGCTGGTGTAAATGAGCTATGAAAGTACTTTCAGGAGACAGTGTAACCTCTTGGCCAATCACCACAAGTGCCTCCACATAGTGGGCACGGCACGAGTCTGTCTGCATACAATTCAGTGTTAAAAAAGAAAACAACTTTCCAAAAGGCAAAGTGTGGTACTTTGTCGGGGAGGGAGGGGGGGGCTAATGTTCGTGTTGGTGCATACTAGCTATCACAGCAGTGGATTTGATACCGTGGGGATTGTGTGACTGACGTAGGAGCTAATCACGATAGCTCGACTCCCAGGTGGTTAGAAAGCCTCACACTGTATCATTTCCCACAATCAGTCACATGCGCCTTCCAGTCGTGCCCGGCAGCCGGACGGATGACCTGTGGGTACATCAGTGCTGGTGCGTGTTATTTAACTACAACGGTTAATGAAACATTTGAATTCCACACACTTGCAAGAGCTGTTAGCTGGTAACGGGCCGGCTAGCCAACAGCGGAATCCCTCTCCCGGCGGATTGACTCGATGCATAACCTCAGTCCACACAGTAATTGGCTGCTGAGGCAAATCAATGCCTCGGATCAGAATTGAAGCGTCCTGCTTGTTTACAACATCGATCATTTGTTCTTATCAAGTGCGATCAGCGCAATTTTCCCTCCCTTAATATAGCTTTGATGGGACAAAGAAAAGCTCAATTCTCAGAGAATTGGAAAAACACATTTCTTGCGCTTCGTGGTAACTAAACTGTCAACAGATAAGAGAGTCCATAGATTCAACTCCCGGGTGATTCATCTTACAATTGTGCTGCTGCGTTTTTCGGTTGGAGCAGCTTGCAAATATATTTTGAGGCCTTGGCTCGAACGTTACGGCGGACGCTTTGTCCGGGAGCACGCAGGAAACGTGTGAAGCGGCATGCAGAACGTGCACGCGCTGAGCCCCGCGCCCAAAATTCTCCTAACTTATGTGAAGCTGCTCCATCCTCTGTGTTCACTCGTATCTGCGGAGAGCCACTCGTCCTCGGGCAGCGCTGCAAACCGCTGCAGACAGTAGCGTGAGGTGAGAGAGCAGCGGAGGCCACTTTGTATCATGTCAGCGCTAGCGGTTAGACGCCATCGCCACAGTGTCCCTTGTCACCAATCACATCTTTTTAAACCACCCAGGGAGCTCGACGCCGCCCCACCCCCCCACCCACTCCCTTACGCTCACACACACACACACACACACACCCTTATCTGTCAATGCTGCTTAAATAATGTAATTAATGACTTAATTAACATTTCCATAATCTATTTTAATAAATCTAACACGGCATAATGAGAGTTTCTAACCTCCAGGCAATGGCATATAAGAATTCACAGTGCAGCGCCGCGTGGTCAGGGCACCGTCGCAGCGCCCCCGACTCTCACTGTGACAGCCAAGGAAGGAGAGGGCACATATTGTGTGACAGCCTTCCGAAAGGCAGTTCAAGCCTGACAAATGTCATGTGACTTTGTGAATGTGTCCACTAACAGACCTGCAGCACGACGGTGAGGGCAAAAAAAAAAAAAAAAAAAGCAGAAAAGAGCAGATTAATTAATGGAGGTTCAAAATGTTGAAAGCGAGTCGGGGTGCGATGGATGGGAATGAGAAGGAAACGGTTTGTAAGTAGACAGCGAGGACGAACAAATGATTTCACTGGGTTTCCTATTACGGTCATTTCATGGCTTTTAGCGTTTTTACCCTTCACTTTCCCGCTTCGTAGCAGGCTGTCGTCTTTGCATTGTCTTCTCCGAGAATCTTCATATTACTAATATTGCTGATCCTAATTAACAAAATGATCATTACTTTCATTTCTTGATATTAAAAAGATATTTTCCTATAATGATATAGAACTGACCTACGATGACAAAAAAAATTGACAACTTAATTGCTTTGCAGCAAACAAAACTTGTATGTGAAGGTCTGTAGCCATGGCAACTGACAACAGGTAATGGAGGCTCATTCACTGCGAGGCTGGCGAAAGGCTCTCGCCCCCTGCCAATAGTCTGGCATTATTGGATGTTACCTTTTAATCAAGAGTCAGCGTAAATGAGCAAATGAGTAGACTTTCACCACGGCAAAAAGGTCACCCTGATGTGTTTACTAGCTAATCTTTGTCTCGCTTCAGTCTCAAAGACAACCAGGCCCGGCGATGGGAGGGAGACATTCGGGTCGCTCCTTGGGAGGACCTCCACCCTTGGGGTGAAGAGTGACTCAGATTCCCCCTGACAGGGGGCAGCAGGAGGCTGGCACATGCAAGGCAGCACAAGCACCATGGGGCACTGATCTTTGAGGCCAATCAATCCTAATAAGGACACCCGCCAACCTTCCACTTGCACCAGTAATAATGAAAGCATCAGTGAACAGAAAACCAGTGCAGTGGGACACCTCCAGTGTTTGTAACGATACAGCATATCTGGGGTACGGGTTTATTGCACTCCTCTAAGGCTTTGATGCTTTAAATCAAACATGTATTTAATTTTGATTTAATGAAAGAGATGATTCATGCACAGGAACAAAGTGTTTCAAGCCTTTTAACATTACAACAGTTTGCATGACAACATATGTGAACCTCTTTCAACTCAATACCTGCAGCCAAGTTCAGCCAAGAATGTAGCTGCAGCGTCTGAAGCCGCTGAACTTGTTGTAAACAAACCAATTTCCTGTCATAAAATTACAGCTCATTACTAGCGTGGACATGGGCTTCTACAACATAATGATGCAGAAGCACATTACCAGTGCAACCATATTTATTAATTGCCAGTTCACTCGCCACATTCCTTGGAAAGGCGCTTGATTGGGGGGAGAAAAAAGTTACGAGGCTTGTTGAGTTAATTACAAACAGCTTCTCTTATGTTAGTTAAGACGAATCCTGGAGAAAGGACTGTAGCACAGTGCTCCGTTTTCATTTCGCTACTCGCACATTAACCAGTTTAAATTGATTGGAGGATTACATCACTTTTACTACTCCAATTATTATTTACAATTATTTGTTTTAAGCCGGTGAGCTTTTCTAAATCCCATCGTTCAGTTGACTATGGCCGTTCAATATGTCGCATTCGTTTTTACAATCCAGTGGCTGTGCTTCAGACAAGTGCAGCCTGATTGGTGCGCTGCTTTAGGTAATTACAGATTACGTAACCGGTATTTGTAATCTGATTACAGTGACCGCCATATGTCGCTTTCTAATGACAGAGTCGACATTGTTTTTGCCAGGAATCGTTTTTACTCGCTAGATGTTGATACAAACAGACTGTTCATTTACTAATGGTTTACAGTGTCACAGGCATCCTTCCAATTAGCAATATGAAAATGGGAAAGGGGTCGGGGTCGGACGACAGCATGTTCTTAGAGATGATCACTTTGACAACGACAACACTCACCGCTCCCTGACATCAAGTTGCAATTAAATGTTGTTGCAGATTAAAAACACCACAAACACCACCAGAGCAGAGAGGCCGTGACCATCATTTGAATCGTTAATGTTCACCCAGATCAGACCAAGAGGACTTTCAATCTAACAGTAGAGAAAAAAACAAAGCACTCACTTGATCAGCAGGATCTCTGCCAGCAGACCATAAGCAGCTGTTGCCACTTTGAAGGTGGTGGGCGGAGGAGGCCTGCTGAAGGCCGTCATCATGCAGTGAATTACATAAGGTACCAGACCCATTAAAGCCAAGCCGGTGGTCAGCATCAGCCACGTCCGCCACTGGAAGCTCACCGAGCGCCACGGAGAGGTCCTCTGCAGCTCGTACTGGACAAGAGAGGGAGGTCTCATGACTTCAGTACGCAGACGCACCGCTCTGTCCAAACACTGAGATATCTGACAGTTCTAGATTGATGAATTTAATAAAGAGTCTAAAGACACAAAGTGTAGAGGATGGATGACATTGTTGGTCTGCTGGCCCCGACAAAAACACTGTCTGCAGGTATCAATGGCCCTTTTAAGATAAACCTGGAGATGGTTGGTGATCCCCTTCCATCTAGCACCACCGTGAGCTCAAAAGAACATTTGTGTACAATATGCGGGGTTTATGGCCAAATACCTGCAAAACTCCTCTGTGTTAAGTGATGGTAATAACCCAATGTTCGCATGCTAGCGGGCTAAACTACAAGGGTGTCTTTCTTTTTAATCGTCACGGGAAGCAATCCAACCTGTGCTGGTCGTGATAACACTCGATTTTGAATCTGCGGGCATTTATGGGTCTGGAACTGCTTGTTAATGTACTTATGAGGTGTGAAACGACTTAACCTACTCATCGTCTTCCTTTGTGTCATAAGCATGGGAAGAATGGATCACGCTCATCTCACATAGGTTGCAGTTATTAAAGGCGGGGTTGTTCCTCTTGTTTAAAGAAACTTTTTTTGATATTTGTTCAAATTCTAATAACATCTTGACAGCAATAAATTAAACAAATTGTAAGAAAAAGAGTCGGTGGCTGTTGCAGGGCTGTAACAGGCCTGTCTCATCATTGGAACTATGAACTATGAATTATTGGTCTACTTCCTACTTCAAATTATAACTCAACAGGAAATGATTCACTCTATGGTGACACAAACTAGTTTAGTTTATGTAAGATGTAAGACATTTCCTCAGCAACTAATCTTACATTCAAGTTTACATTTTTCCTGGTAACTGTAATGTGAACCCATAATGGAGAGAAAATAACCCCCCTTTGTTGGAATAAACTCATTAATACAACCTCACACCTGTTCTATACATCCACAGCTCCTTTGTTACTTGTGAATTGGCACTTAAAACAAACAGACATAGAAAAAAATGTTCACACTGACGCAACACATGACAACAATGGAGGATGTGTGATGTCATCGAGCCGGTATGCAAACATTGCCTTAACTCCTCGCCAAATATCCCTTCGCTCTGGAGGCGAACTAAACCACTTGAAGAGCGTTTGATTAGTGTCTGGGATTCATCTGCAAATGCACACTTGCCTTGTCCTCTTTCGTGGCTGCTATTCATTAATTAGATTCTTTGTGCAACTGAGCCATCCTCAATGTTTAAGGTTACATCAGGCCTCAGTAAGTGGCTGCCTGATAACAGAATGCATCCATCTTCATTACTAAGCGCTTTCTGTCTCGGCTCGCTCCTCCACGAGCGAGCTATATCAGTGGGCTGTGAGGAACGGAGACAGTTATTTGCGTTCAGATTGTGAACTTTTGCCTCCTTTGATTTAAGTCGCCCTGATTAAACGACCAGGTTGTGGTTTCCCGTCGTATCGGGTTCCTTGGTGGTGATTTTCCCCTTCACGGGGAGGAATAGTGGTGCAGCCAAATGAAAACCAAACACCTCTGTGTGTTCTTAGATTATAAACTCTCTTTATGAATGCATTGAAGGGATTGTCACATAAACAGTGCAGCCAAGGGGTTTGTAAATACTGCGTTAATGTCACATTTCAGCCTGTTCTGCTGAATCCATTGGGATTTAGCCATAGTAGTCAAGTAAGTGAGGAAAACTAGTTATTATTTCAGACACTTGCCATATATGTAAAATAAATACATGTCAATACATTTAGAACACAGGAAATAATAATTCAGATAAAATTTAATCTGCAATGACATTTCTACCAAATTAATAATAATAAAAATAATAAATATCAAAATGCGCACCAGTTTGCCCATGTATGCTGGTCCACCCTTTCTGCCAAAAAGAAGCCCAGACATTCAGATGAATGCTTTCACAAAGCAAAACATGTGTATTCAATTTGACAGGAAACATGAACAGACTCTACACCCAAGGCAATAACGTAGCAAATGGGTGAAGGTTTTCTGTTATTTACACATGGCGCCTGATGAATAAGTGTCGTTGAGGACGTAACACAGCAGGGTCCAGGATTGGGAGCATCGCTACACGGTGACGGTGAGCCGAAGCCGCCAGCTAACAATGCTAACAAGTTATTCCGGAAGTGCGACAGTGCTAACAGTGTTTAACAGAGGCTGCTAAGCTTCCGTGTACGGGAGCGTTGCATAGCTAGCCTGTGCAACTGCTGACATGCTTACATGCCAAAACAACGCAAAAAAACGTTAAAAAAAATAAAAAAAGAGTGAATTCATTTTCTACTCCGGTTAGAGTTGCCAACTCCCCCAACCCCAAATCAGGGGCACTTTCCTCCACCGCACATGAAGGCGCGGGCTGACGGGGTTGCTAGCAGTCGGGCTGACCGCTAGCAACCCCGCTCAGGTGGACATTACGCCACTATAGCTCAGGTGGACATTACGCCACTATAGCTTTACAGAACTAAGAGTTGTTGCTCCTATACTGATGCTCTGAATGTTACATTCAGCTCCTTTAAGGTTCGCTCCAAAGCCGCTGAAAACCTCTTTGGCGACGACGCTGAAAAGGCAAATTGAATTGAAGCTGTTAGCGTCACATCTATTAAAGCCACCACAGCCTTTAGTCATATCAAGGCTAAAGCCTGTTTGAATCAGGTTAAAAGCAGCTCAATATGTTCATTGTATTCACTCAGCCAAATGAACTATCAGTGAGCAAGCCGAGTAAAGGATCCGTGAGGAGACAGGCCGCTGCATCTGTCTTGTGTCCGTGTGACTCCGTGTGCATGGAATGTCTTCAGGGCTTTGGTGTTTTGGAGGCCAGCGCTTCAGAGGGAAAGAAGACACAATAGTCCATCTATTCCCTGAAGAAAAGCATGATTAAAGACGCGCTGCATGAAGATATGTTTCACAGGCCTGGCAGACCTGCTCGCCCCTTTGTGAGGAGCCGCAAATTACATTTCCTCAGCAACTAATCTTACATTCAAATAACACGTGGTAATCCAAACAGTAGGTTGAGAAGCGAGCTATAACTTAAAAAGTCAACACGCAGTGCATTAACCACTGGTTTAAAAGCACAGTGTGTTAATTACATCCTGATGTTTTATGACTATGACCTTTAAACACCAAACCAATCAATCAATACAGGAGGGAAGCAGCCTATTGGGAATATTTTGATCCACAGATTTTGAAAGTAGGGCATTGTTTATCCAAACGCAATCATTATTAATAGCCGGACAGTCAACCCAAATACATTTTCTGCATATTTTCCACATTATCCCCTCTTCCTTAAGGAGTACAAACACAACACATGGTCCAGCATGGAGATCATTAATTAACCAGAGCCATCCCACTGGTACCGCAAAGCGGACAAAGGCACAAATACTGTATTATCCTTAGAACGGCACGGTCACGCATGTTTAACCTGCCTCAAAAAACAGAAGATTTAATGCCCAGGGTGGAGAAATGGCATCCTCTTTTGTTACTTTAGTAACAAACTTGCAGGCCTCTCTTGGAGGACGGCTGTTACACCGTTTACAGTGACAACAGAGGCACACGCTTGAATTCAGACGGCAGACCAAAAAAGGCCTGTCGTGTTCAACAGGTTGACTTTACTTCCATCCACCTGAAAGGAGAGCGGCTCCTGGATCCAGCTGATGCTATTTACATGTAAATAAACAGTTTGTGCTGATCAGCGTCTCCTACACGTTTTCAGCGGAATCGTTTAACTGCTGAAAAAATTGCAAAAACTTTACAGGCTCCCTGTAGAAAAACATTTCACACAGAAGTAAGATGTTGAATAAATAACTTCAGGGAGGATTCTCACATTGTTTATTGCACTCTTTGTCATGTTGGCTTAGCGTTACTCGGCCAATAACAGAAGGCTGTCTCCCGTTGCCGGGGGGGGGGGGGACCAATTTGGATTTATTGTTTTCTCGTTTCTGCCCTTTTGTCATATTTTATCAATAACAAAGACAAACAAACAAAGCGTCTAAATATGTGTGATACCCCTGTAACCAAATACATTGTTCTTTGACATGATGTCGACACTTTCTTCACAGGCTGTCTTTTCTTTTTATACCTAAAACACTCCCTGTCGAACCTGGTGAGGTTGCTAAGCTGTGATTGAGCATTCAGTGTTAGGGGACAGTGTGCAAAATGTCAATTCCAACCCGTGGATGCCAAATCCAGGTGACATCTGCACACTTTTCCTGGTAGCGGCGGACATGTCCTGTTGGTTTCAGACGTTTTCTCCTTAAACCAAAGGGTGAAACACATTTACCGTATGCTGCTAAAAAGCTTATCAACGAACTGCACCCCGTGTATCGACAACAGCAGAGATCTGGATTTCTTTTGCTGAATTCAGTCCTCCTGAGTAACCTTTAACTGGCCGCATTGACAATCTTTAGTTAGATCTCCTAATTTAAATTGCAGCACATATTAACTGTGTGATGTGGAGTCTCCCGCGTACATGCTGCTTGTTTGCTGACAACGGGGATGAAGTTCTACTTAACAGGACCGGACTAGAAAGTCTATTAACTTATTGAGATTAAGAGCCTGATGCCTTCCCTCCCACCCGACCCTCCGTGTGCCCCCCCCCCCCCCCCCTCTCCTCCTCCCCCTCCCCCCGGCCGGCAGCACACCTCCAAAGCAGAAAGGTGATTGATGAGAGCCATCAGGCGGCCTGGAATCTCTTCTCTCATTAGACTGCTGGTGCCTCTAGCTGTTTCAATGCACGCACACACACACACACACACACACACACAGGGAGAGCACGGCGGGGTTGTCCATTCCTCCAACTTTTTAGAAGATAAGTATTCACCCTAAAATATTTACCTCATACATTAATCTCTGGGGAATTAATTTTCCATTCTACTTTCTCCCTGAGAAAAACTTGTTTTCCTTCCTGTGGTTTCCACTCCCTACTCTACTCTTCATGCTCACTGAGCTTTCTCTCTTCAGACGCACTCGTGGGACTGCTTGTAAATGAATGTCCCAGAGGGGGCTGTGTTTGGACAGTCGGGTGGATCCTATCATCGACCACTGAGGCTCTCCTGAGGAGGGTTAGCCTGAGTGGTGGAGAGGAAAGGAAGGTTACATATGCACATCCCTAAAGCAGACATGATCAATCACATTAATGCGAGCGCAGCACATTATTAGTAGCATTACTGTAATGTGCTGCTGATTGCACCGCTGCAAACCAAGCGGGGCCTACTGCGTCCAGATAAATAACCTCAATGCACCGGAGGCCAGATCTAAGATGAATAGTCAAGAGTTAATTCCCTCTTCGGTAACAATGTAGATTGGTTTTAAGTCAACTTTAAAACGTTTTTTTTAGCCAGTTATTAGGACAAATTACACCAACAAAATAATGCAGTGTTAATACGGAATAACCTCGGGTATAAAGTGGAAATCGTTCCCTTCAAACAGTGATCATCCAAATCATCAAAATGTGCGACTCGGGGAATGATTCAACTGTGAGTTTATCTCCTCAAAAGTAAACCGCAAACGTTACCATGTCCAGTTAACTGGTTCACTACCCAACATAGAATATCTTATGAACAGCACAATAGTTTGGTATCGGAAGGGTTCTGGTCTCCGCTTACAGTCCGACCAGCACTGACCAATCACGTTTGAGCGGGCTTGGCTGGCACAGCGGGTGTTACAGCATAACACAAATGTAACCCCTGAAGTGTCCATGTCCGTGCATAACTGTTGCTGATCTGACTGCAGACTGAGCCAATGGGGTCTGAGATCAGCCAACGGTAGTAACCCGAACCGATGTTCCTTTAACTGCCAAGAGTTAGCGTGTCATTAGAATATCTAACACTCGTCTGCTCGCTACCTACGGCTCACTAAATGTCATCCTGCAAATCCAAAGGCCGCTGGGTAAAGATGAGCAGCATGCTTTTGTCTCCCCGAGAGGTAAATCGGCCCCGTTCTCCACATTGTTATCGCTGTTTACTGCAGGTGGGGGGGGGGGGAGCTCGGGGAGAGTAGGGACTGAAACTTGGCTGGCGCCTTTGCACACAACTGTAAGACAGTGTGAGAGGATGTGCAAGAGTGGGAAAGACACAGAATGCATTGTCTGAAAGCATTTGTGCGTCCGAGGGAGGGAGAGAGAGAGAGAGAGAGAGAGAGAGACTGCTGGCCTATGAAGGGTGGGGATTTGGTCATCTGCCATCGGATAAGATATCCTGACAAGGCAATCAAAGAGAAACAAATTCTGCAGCCACACAGGTTCAACTCTCTCGTTCCTCACCCTGATGAGCTTTCTGAAAAATGGAGTGCAGTTGGAATTGGTTTTGTATGAGAGGCTTCAGATCTGTCTCTTGTCAGGATTATTGCCACCTGTCTTCATTGGGCTGCAAAGGTCTGTTAATTAATCTGCCTCCCCCTCTTAGTGGCCGGAGAGGACGGCCGCGAACAAAGTGCCGTCAGCCCTCTTCAGGCCCGGTGTGCACCTCCCGACCAACACACACTGACTACAGGATACGACCGCTTTGGTGTTAAGCAACATCCCTAATCAGTATCATTAAAACACTACATCATGTCCTTCCTCTCTAATTTTATGAGTGGAGCTATTTAATTGGAAATTTAATCTAATTTAGTTAATGAAAGTCCTGGGAAATTTACTGTGAGGGACAGTGATATCTCTTGTGATCAATGAAGCTGCAAATAGAGCTCCTCAGAGATTCTCCACAGACTGATAAGTGCGGCATTTACATAAATGCAGTTAAAAAAATAAAAAAGAGCCGCTGTGACAGAAATGTAAGCTCTACTCCGTAGGAAGGCTATCCCAGATAAAACATCAGCCGTCAGCCGACAGCATTAAAAGTAAGAGCACCGACATGCGATCCGGCATTGATTAATTGGACATGCTCAGATTAATACGCCGCTGGATATCGAAGGCGAGCTCATCAGAGTAAATGTGTCGGCTGTGAGGCTGCTGTCGCGTTGTAATTGTAGCGTCCGGCCGGGCAGCAGCAGCAGGAGCAACAACAATGAAAGAGCAGCTCTCGATGGACGTCTTCCTTCCGTCCCGCGGGAGCTCCTCGCCACTGGCACCGGACCGTGCGCGGTGTCAGATTGATGGAGCGGGGTCGTCTGCTGCCGAGTGTCTGCACCTGTGCATTCCTCCCAGGACTCAGATCCCAGCGACTCTTCAAGGGAAGCTTGCACTTGGCCCGCTGTCTGCGGCTCGGGCGTACCCGGACCTGCCCTGACCGAGAACAGCATGTGTTGTGTGCACACACACACACACACACACACACACACACACACACAGTCCTGTCACTCTACGCTGTTGCTTGGGAATGTAAACCACCGGTGTCACAGCGGTTGCGATACGCAGGGGCTGCACGTGTTTGTTTTTCCGCCGCGGTGCAGGTGCAGGTTGCAGCGTTGATGTAGACGCCAAGTTACAACATGCGACTGCTTGGAAAGACCAACACTTTCGTGGACTTGAACACGTGTGCAACGAAAGTTTCTGCACGAGTCTGAACAAAGAGGCAATCAGATAATGTGCTTTACTTGCGCCCCCCCCCCCCCTTCCCCGAATGCATGCCAAGGTATTCTTAATCAACATATGTTTGATTAAAGTTAAAAAAAACAAAAAACTGTTGTTTCTCCAAGGACATCTTCTCACGTGAAAAATACTTTTTCATTCAGCAGACGCTTGAATGCAGAACGTTGCCGCCCACAGGTATAATCAACCAGAACATGAATAATCGTCCTGCAGGACAATAATAAATCACTGCGCTTTGGACAATTAAAATCGGAGGCGAAGCTCGGGATGTCTGATTACAATAGTTACGATGCATATCATCAAGATTTAGATCTAACATTTCACAATGCGATGTGAGACACCAGTGCACATTACTGATGTTTTAATTTGGCATTAGGGCGTGTCGGATGGTGGGGGGAGGGGGGGGGGGGGGGGGGGGGGTGGTGCGTGTCTTTATCTTCAAGTCTAACTCAACTGCTGCTGTAAAAGTTGCAGTGCAGCACTTTTTGTAGCTTCATATTTACATTAGATACACCGTGAGCACAGGCTGTAAATGTAGAAGTGAATGCTTTGAGGAGCGGGTCGTCTGAAACGTTGTACAAGTACAAGTGCGTAACGGTGAGGAAAAATGAGGAATATATTTTCACGTTCACAGTGGTCGTCCTATCAATATTTTCTCTCCTCATCGAGGTAACAGGGAGAGTGCTCTGACTGATTTACACAATGTCTTTTAGGGAGAAAATACTACATAGTGCTTAATATTTATCTACAATATTTGTCTGCATTCATTAAAGAAGGAACCATTGGAGCAGCTTTAATGAATAGAATGGCTGAAGTAGTCTTGCCTAATTTCACAGCTACATTTGGTTTAATAAACCATGACATTTCGAATTATTACAATATTGATTTAGTTCACAGGAAGTATTTTTAATATGTAATTTTTCTTAAACAAGTATATTCTGTCGCCCGAGGAAGTTGTTTGGTGAAGGTCTCTATTTTTAATGATGATATGCTATTTGCTAAAAAGTTAATTCAACTGAAGACATCACTACATACAAACATCATCGACAGCTAAGGAGCACTTTAAAATAAATGAAATGGAATAGTAGTGTCCATGACGTATTGAATTCTACTTAAATTATGCAACCAGTGTTTCTAAGCCCCTTGAGTCATTGATGTGTTTGCACCAACGTCTACAGCTCTAGTTAGTCATGCTAAAAGCTTTGGGTTCGCCACCTTGTAAGGCAATATTTTCATCGACTCGCTGTATCATCTGATGCACCAAAGCAAAACCTCAGAATAAAACTCCCCGATTGTTTTGCCGTTATTTTGAGCTTGAACCCTTGTGACCCTGGTGTGAGGCTACCTGCGGCTGGCTACACTCAGTCTGACACGTGGTGGGACGAGGAGTCATCTCGAGGCGCACACTCACTTAGGCGGCAGCTCCATGATCCCGGGCCAGTGATTTATTTATCTACGGCACGTTGTGAGGCTCTAAGAATTTGTCAAGTTAGAATCCTAATTAAAACTGTTAATCACCGAATCCTGTTTGTTCAGCACCGCAGTGAAATGAAAAACGTGGTCGAATTATTCATCGCTCTCTTTCAGACAGGTAAGTCGGCACAGCCGAGAGCGCCAGTGTTGCTTTCAAGGTTTTTATTTTTCATACTCAGACGGTTTAGGTTGACATCAACAACTCCATCACCTGATCACTTTGGATTCATCTGTTTAAATAGACATCTGGGAAATTGGATCAGGCTATTCAATGTATTCAATGGAGTGGATCAAAGTTCATGTTCCACAACACAATTTGCTTTTAGCTCAAAAAAACAAGAGAAAACAATGAGGACGACAGAGTCTGGACATCGTCCTCTCAGGCCCACTTGTTGGACACAGGTGCGTGACCCCTGACCTCATGAACATGAAGCCCCCCCCTCCCTGAAAGGAAGATCCATGTGTGCTTTGATAAAAGGGCATCTGGGGGTTTGAAGATAAATAGAAGTAGTTGCTTCGCTGCCTGTCGTTAGTGGACACCAGCAGGGGGTTCCTTTAATGCAGAACGGCTGCCTGGTAATAACATAAATAAACGGGCATTCGCCTCGATGTATGCAGACTAGGGGTGTAACGATTCAGCTGTTACATCGATGTATCGATTTTTATTCCTCCGATCCAACTACATCGATCTGTGCTCGGCGAGTTGGCCTTATGGACGACATATATCGATCTAACATCGATTTAAAATGTAATAAATCTATTTTATCGATACTAAGAAATAACCCATTGGATTTAAGCACGTCACTTAGCACTTTTAATGATAAAGGCTTTCGCGGACTGAGCCGTGACGTGCTCACGCAGTATGCAGGTCCCGCCGTCCCGAGCCCTGATTCTACTTCCGGGTTTAATGGCAAATCCGACGGGATGTTCCACACGGGTTAGAATAGAGGGGGGGTTTGTCGGGGGTCGGTAGGGGGAAACCATTATTGCAGGGGTGTTTTTTGTGTATATCACTAATACGGTTTTTTTTCTGCTACACTGTGTTTGTACATTATTCAAATAAAATGTGAATGCATTTGCCATTCATTGTTGTTTACTTGTTTATTTATATTCATAATTAATTGATACCTGATTCCATCACAAGAAACAACAGGAATCTAGGAAATTTATTTCAGTCATACTGGTTGAATTTTTGGCTAAAAAGTTACTGAATCGATTTCAAGTCATTGAATCGTTTCGGATCGTATCGTTCTAAATGAACCAATATCGTCCTTGAATCGTATCGACAACCATGAATCGTGATCGAATCGAATCGTTGTTAAAAACGAATCGTTACACCCCTAATGCAGACACAGTGGGAATCTCTGCCTCAGGTCAGACTAAAGGTTAATATTACTCCAATCTTGTGTAATGCATCGCATTAGTGCTGTGGCACGTTAGCCCTGTTTTCAGGGGGAAGTTCAGATGGTGTGAAGCTGCAGTGCACGTTTAGGTCTGTTAAGACGCACGTTTAGTTAGAGTGGGTCAGCGTGCAAAGAACGGGGCTGCGAACACTCTTGTTCTTACACACGTTATTTGATGTGTGCCACAAATCACCACAACTAAGCGAGCAGTTTACAGACGCACTGTGAATCCTGCGGGGGGAAACTTCCTGGTTAGTGGATAATAATGGGAGTGGGAGGGTTGCTGCAAATGAATGGTGTCCTACTTCCCCCAGTGTGACGTCCTGCTTCTCTCACCAAGAAGCAAGGCCGCTGTGAAGCTGTGCATGCTGGTAGCTGTTAAGGGGGGTCAGCTGTGATGAAAGTAAGGAACATGGGGGGCCCGAGGCTGCACCCTGAGATAGAGAGCATTACGTCACGGCCCGGCACATATTGACACATCGGTGGTAAATCCATGTAGGCCATAGCGTACAGTAGACACAGTGAATCCTGAGGAGCATTCATATGTTAAACTAAATGCAGTAGCATCGTGCGTATTAAGAGGCCTGACTTTGGCTTTGTCTCCGTGTGGAAGCACTCGCTCTGCTCACTCCGGGTTTTTCTCCGGGGCTTTTGAATTTGGAACGAGCCGTATAAAGAAGTTTCATCGCAACCCCCGTTAAATATGAAGGACGGACTGAGTCGTGTGCTTTGTTCAGAACTTCATTTAGAGTACCACATGTTTAGAATGTCCAAAAGAAATATTATCCCATGCCACAAAACTGAGTGAAGTTTAAGAAGGATGAAGATCACAGATCCTCAGTATTATTCATTCATCTCATGTATGTTTGATGCGGAGCTCATGCCAGACCAAATAACACTGAAATGTATACTGTGCCATTACTTTATATTTGATTTATCTTAGCCTCCACTCATTAGATGATTGAACATGCAATATGCAAACAAAGAAGTGATCACGAAAAACGTATAGGTAAATCACTATATTATTGCTTCATTAGCATTATTTATTGCTTGCTACTGTAATGATGCATTTCAGCTTAATGAGCTGAGACAATGGTCAATTAGCAGCTAGTAGATTGATACATTGCTGTTCTTTTCACTGGTTTTCCCTGTGGGAAGTAGCACACAGAACATTTAAGACACTTCTTTCTGCCCCCTGTGCCTTTGTCTTAATAATTGAGCAGTTTTTGTTTTCTAATGTGGACTTGTGTGTTTTGTACTGTAAAAGTGTTTAGGGGGTTGGAAGAAAGCACGTCACTAGACGTAACATAAAGAAATGGATTAAGAGCACTATTTGAGATGTTTTCTGGAAAGTGAAACATAATTTTTGTATTTTAGATGAATTGTGTCTGCACTGAATGGCCCTAGCCGACCCCCGCGCTGAGAAGCGCATACTGTACGTTTCATTAGAAGTTAGCAGTCATTGACATTTTCAAATAGAAGTCTAAAAGCCGTATAACACAAGTGCTACTCTAAATGAAATTCTGAACAAAGCGTACAATTGTCAGAATAATTTATAAATGGAAGGTGTAGTTCGACGTGGGTTTAACTTTGTGAATTTGTCAGAACAGCTGTCACTCAAGTCCTCTTCATCCGCGGCAAACAACGGGGCGCTCAGCCATCTCAAGGTGTGACAGAGTGGCCCCGCGCTCCCAGAGCTCGACCAGACACAGATGCGGAACACTAGTGACCTTTCATTTCATTCATGCTGTGTACAAATGACTTCAGCACAGCCCACTTAGAAAGACAAAAAAAAGTCAGTGAAAGAAAGTCCTTGCGATATTGCAGCTTCTCCGGGTCTCGGCACGCTGGCATTATCTACCCGGTAGCTTTAATGACTTCCTGCCGAGAGGAGAGCCACGGCGGGAGCCTTGGCAGTCAGACTAAGAATAGCATTAGACACAAGGTTATCGGGGCATTACACTCACTGTAACATGCAATTAACTCGACTCCTCCTGTTTCCATTACGCATTCATTCATTAATGTCAATTTAATTTTATGCATTGTTCTACATGACCAATGCCTGATTACGGGGCCCTCGCACTGCAATATCCCGAGTTAACTGGTGCCGGCCTCACTTGCAGGCCGACTAATTGCAATTTAGCCCTAGACAGCACCTCCATCTTTAGGCTGTCCTTAATGGAGCAACTGATCCATAGACAGGTAACGATTGGAAAGACAAAGTGCTTCTCTCTCTGAATGGAAAACAAATGCACTGCTGCTAAGCTGTTTTCTTTGTGATAGCACTCGGGTCTGCCCTTTGTATTCAGAGAGGGACAAGAGGTAATACGTTTCCTTAAATCCTATTTGTCTTGAAATTCCATCTCCATATAGAAATAAGCAGATCCTATTAAATCGCACAGGAATGTCTTTACGCGGGCGAAATGGAATTCAGAGAGATAACAATTTGCATTTCTCATGTCAAGATTAAGGTACCAAATGCAAGTTGTTCATTATAAACTAGCCAGAAGTAGTCTCAAATGTTCTCAAGATATGGGGAGAAACAAACCGGAATGCATTTATTCAGTTTGACGGATTCAGTGAGTTTCATTTTTTATTTTTTTGGAGTCAGATAAAAAAAATATTCACTACAGCCAGAGCATCTCCTACTTCTTATAAAAAGTCAAGGCTCCTCTAGATTGATGCACCAATGCTAATATATTGTGAAATATCTCGGAAAACTGTGAAATGAAATCTTTTATTATGTTCTAAACCAATGCATCCGTTTGCAGCAATACAAACAGAGCTAATGTCTGTTTCCCTGCTTGGGGCTGCTTCTGTCCGCCGTGCTGTGAGTCACAACTTTCATACACTGTAGTAGCAGTTAGGGATGCACGCTATTGGATTTTTGCCAATATTCAATATGCCGATATTTTCAAACTCATTTTGGCCGATGCCAATGCCGATACCGATATATAAACATTTTTATTATGTTATGTTTGTGCTGTAATGTTACACATGCATTGTTATTGTATGTGATCAAAATTATGAAATGAAAATAAAAGAATGGTAATGGTAATGGTAGAAGGTATAGGCATAGCATAGACATAGCATTCGGTAATCGACTTGTACGGACTAGTCCTTCGAGAGGAGCTGGTACGGAGTTCTACGGTAAGTGTTCTTAAAAGTCTTCTGTGATAAATTCTGAGTTCGCTAACTAGGCCGTTGGTGCGGCGTTTTATGTGTAGGGACCGTGAGCGAGCTACTGACGAAGTTTGCTGCTGTTTTGAACAATATTACTGGTCGAGAAAATGCTATTTTCGAAGGCGTTTGGCTTACCGCCCCGTCTCCGCCACTGGATCGCGATTTGGGGCTGTAGCATATTTGGGCATAACTCTGTATTGGTTGATCGACGAAAAAACAGCTTATTTGACGTGTTTTAATGCAGAAAAACAGCTTTTGGTTAATTAGCGCTGGACTTACACTTTAAGTGAAAAGACGTGTAAAAACAAAGTTTCATTTACTATTTCAGTAGCCACTGAATTAATATTTACTTTGTTTAATAGCCTAAGTCAATAAAAAAAAAAAATGAAAGTGAGGTGCAATCATAGCCTAGCAATATATGCCATGCCTTTTTGAATTACGTTTTTATATTTCATTTTTAGCTGCTTCCGGGTCTTGTTTTCCCGTGTTGGATTGCACCTAAATGAAAATCAGATTTCATTCCTACTTATATTCATAACTATAGGCTGCTACAATCTTACGGTTAAATGTTACGTCAATGGAATAGTACATTCAAAATTACGCGTTGACTCGGGCAGCATTTTTTCCCCATGCACTCTCTCTCTCCTTCGCTGCTGCCGCTGTTTTGCATTTGCGCGCGAAATACACGCTCACATTCACCGTAGGCCTGCAGAAGGACCTCCGACTCCACCGCAGTAAAATGGCTCTTTTGTTTTCTGTTGTCGTGGTGACATGGTGGTATCGGGGCTCCTTTGATGATGGCTTTTTATAATCGTCACGCACGCGCTTAACTCAAGGTGAACAAACTCAAGAGTCGATTGAACTAACGCAGATCAGCTGTTCTGGAACCGGATACTCAGAGTTTCCCATCTCAGAGTAAGTCAACCCGGAGTTCAGAGATAGACTCAGAGTTGGTTGAACCTCCTTTTCTAGAATACCCCCCAGGTCTAACATGTGGTTTTACCTCAAGGATGTGACCTTTGGCCTCCAGCTCTCTTAATACATCCACGGTCGCTACGTTATGTAAGCACTAAACACAAAATAAACACGAGTGCGATGGGAAATTCTTTGTTACCTATTTTTGCCGTTTTTCAAAAACAAAGTGTTGAAAGCAGAAGAAGGCGGATTGAAATCCATCCGAGTCGCTGCCACGTGCGAGACATTTTACCGTGAACCAAAACATTGGGCCGAGGGATGGATCAACAATCCCTCGAGCCGCGTTGTGAAGGTGGCTAAAAGAGGCTGTGGCTGACCTTTCAGTTCCATCCATCTGATGGTAATTAGGTGCTGCAATCCCTGTGTTTACGAAGGTATTAACACAACAACTGTTTGGGCTTTCGCTGCCATCCTGGCTCCGTCCTCTGCAATATCCTACACAAATTGTCTCGCACAACTTCTGACAGGAAAATTGCCTTCTAATGTTAAAAAGAAATTATACACCACGAGGGAGCGTTTTTATCTTGGTTTTTTTTTTTTTTTCAACACACCTGACGTGGAACACATGATTAAAGAGTGCAAATTGGAGGGTCACCTCAGGCCAATTGGACCTGTGTTTCATGCACTGATTCACATCAAAGACTCAAAGGCAAGACTCCTCAAGGCGTACAGCATGTGATCAAAGCACTCTCCTCTTTGTGAATTCTATTTTATCCTTGTTGTTCAGATTATGTTTCAGGGTAACCTCACAAATCTCAGGCACAATTGGGAGGGTGAAAGACATCTTAATTCTTCCAGAACCACGTTTCATGCACAAAACAAGAAATTGTAATGTGAGATAATGATTAATGTACTTCTTTGTTGATTGACCATTGAAAGCACTGCTCTTTTATTCTTCTGTTCAACAGACTCTGTAAGCAGTAGGGCAGCAATTATTGTTCATTTTCAGAGCGGGAATAATCAGGGGCTTCAAAAGAAAATTAGATAATAAGAGTATAAAATATGAAAGGAAAAAGAACAGCCAACAGGAGTCTTCACTCAGAATAAAAGGTGCTGTGATTAGCATGGCCAAAGGTTTACAACATTTTGTTTGACTATAATAGATATAATTACTTTCCTGTTGAATTGAATTCACTTTGTAACAATATATTAGAATGAGGTGAAATGTGTCTGAATTAAGTGTGATATTTTCATTTTCCATGTCTTTGCTCGTGAGTGCGGATCATGTTGCACTCTTGTTGTTATTGTTGTCCTTTTCACAACCATAGAAAAGCGCGATAATTTGATAAAATATATTTTTCTTTGCTCTCGCCGACTCACGGGAACCGCGGGGAGGGTTTTTAAATCTCCATGCGGACGTTCGGATCATTGACATATTCCTGGAAGGAATGATTTGAGGAGATGATCTAACAGGTTCAAATGTGAATTAGGGTCAAAGCCCGACCGTGCACGTTGAAAAGAAGCGGCGGTAATCTAAAGATGTTAAATTAAATTGGACTTCTCCCGGGCTTTTACTCACTGGAGTCGGGCGCCACGGTGATTTCTGTGTCTCGTCATAAGGACACGTTGCGGGCTCGGCCTTATCCCAACAGCAGGCCATGCAGAGACATAACACGAGTTGACAAGACTGCTGCTTGTGTCATATATTTCGGGCAATGGCCACACAACAGGACAAATTGTTGGAGGAAAAAAAAAAAAAATCCGCCAGCTCTTGCTAAATTATTCACCATATTCACCATGTTTCTTTCGAACGGCTTTCACTGACCTCACAAGAACTCCTGAGCTCATCAACGGGAGGGCTCATCAAGGCTGGACAAATCTGCTGCAAATGTTCCTGTTTTTTTTACACAGAATTCCTCTCAGGCTAACACGAGGGGTTCAGGCTTCAGACTGGGTCGTTATAGAAGAGCGTTAAGAAGAGCTATAAGAATACCATTGGCCTTAGGCCAGAAGTGACAGCATATTCTACATCAGATTCAATTCAAATTGTTTTTTTAATATCTGTCCAAATCAAGAGAGTATATACAGCAATGATCAATCTGCAATAAGCTAATGTCATAGGTGGGTCTTTTTTCACTGTTCCAATAATGAATAAGCAAAAGCAGCATATCGGTATGCCTTAAGTAGCTAGCGTAGCATAGAACTGCTAACGCTAGTTGCCGATGCACTGATGTTACCACAGAACATGGCACTTTCTAGAAAGTTATATCTCCAGGTATTACACTATGACTATTACACAACGTTTAACCTCATAATCCACAACACCACCCTGAAATTGTAGAGAATCTAAACCAATGGCCTGAGAGTCGTGTTCAGCACTAGCGGTTAGCTGGCCGAGCTGCGCCGAAATCGACCAGTCTGCGTTGCAGGGGAACTAAAAAACTGTAAAAATAGTTTCACGTTCGATTCGGGAGTCTCAGCGAGCAGCAACGTGGGAAAGAGAGACTCGTGTGAAGGAAGCATTGCAAGTGTGACTGTGAGCCAGCGTCGACTGCTGCTAACGCAGATAAATGGAATCCAGCCACCATTACGGTTATTATCCACGCGTGCTTTTCCTCCTAGGACATGAACAATGCCTTGGTAAAAAACAAATGTGACATCCAAGGTATCTAACAAAATGTGATGAATTGAGTAAATAACAAATATGGAAATAAGTAATGAAATCAAAGACAAATGGAAAAATGTGCCCAATGTTCCATCCCAAATTTCTCCTTCGTTTTCTTAGTTAAATATAAGCCTGGAAGAAAAAGAAAAAGTAGTAATATATCTAAGTTGTTGTGGTGTAACCTACACAAAGAAGAGTGTAAAAGAATTTAAGGAATTTAGCAAATATTGAAGCCCTCCTCGTGACTGCAACTGTTTATTTAAAAACATACATATTAATCAGTCTGTTCTCTCTTCACTCCACCATGTTGACGCCTGTTGTGCTATCATCATCACGGCTGATAGGTGGGGATTGATTAACAGCTCTTTGCATCCCCCAATTTATAAATTCTTTGCGTCTTTTAATTAAAACCCAGTGCACTTCACCTCTGGCAGTGTTGTGCAGCAGTAAAAGGAAAATGAACGGAGCGGAGCCCAGGGGGTGAGAGCTCTACTCACAGGATTATAATTGTCAAGATGAAACTCTTCTAAACAAGCTTCAGCTAAACACATTCTCAAACATGAATTAGATCAGACGGAGCAGTGAGAGCATGCACCCAATATTTTGTTATTCTTATATTATCAGTCCACTATACTAAATAATAAATACCACTAAGTTTTTCGGAGGGTGAGACATTTGTTCTTTCCCCCATCCTTCCTTCATAATTTATGAAGAGTTTGGATGGACCAAAAGGAACCAAGAAAACAAAATACAGAAAAAGAGAGACAAAGATAAAAAAGATCTGTGGATTTACTTCAATGTATGACATTTAAGCGGTGCCGCGTCTTGTGCTGCACAGTGGAGGGACTTTCTAGGCAATCAAGACGTTGCGATAATTATGCCGAGATTAAACCGTCCAGCGTTTAAAAGGAAACAGACATCTCGTGCGCCGTGTATCACTGTGTCTGTCCAATTAAAGGACATATGGGAAAACATCGGCGTGAGTGCAGGAGGTCCGGGATGTTAATGGCAGACTGAACTCTCTTTGTGCTCGCTCCTCCAGTTGGGAGCGTCGAGATTGGCTCCTCTGATTGTCCGCTGAGAGATGTTTACATATCTTCAAAAGCTCCATTTAGTTTCCCCTGACAAGGGTGGAATAAGTGACTCGGCCATGATGGATGGGGGCACCTGTCCTAATGGTGGCTCAAACTGTGCCCACTAGTGCACGATACGTTGATAAATTGACAACAGTTGGGACATGCTCCGCTGGCAGGCCGAATGAGGCTACCAGGACATCCGACTGCTCCCCGCGTCTCCCCGTCAGCGCCTCACAATGTGGAAGTCCCCAAACAGCTGCAGCAGCGCGGCCGGTGCTCAGAGGGGCGTTTGGCGATTAATGTTTGACCTTTGTCCCTTGCCAGGGAACCATGCCGGCGCAGTTTGGGCGGAAAGAAAGGTGCCGGGCAGGTTCAAATGTTATGGTGTTCCCGAACCAATTGTCTAAGAAAATAAATAATTTAAATGCAATAATTAACTAAATTAGAAAATTATGCTAGCTATTTTCTTATTGTGTTGGTTCCATGGCCCATACTTTTACATTTGGATTCAGTCGCTGCTCTCATCCAACTTGTTTTTGGGGAGGACAGAAACAACGAAGCCTCCGAGAGGCCCCGGACGTCATCGTGGATGAAATTAAAGTGTAAGCATACGGAGACGCACCTCCTCTAATAATCACTGTACAAACTGTGATCGGTGGTTTTGAAGGCCCCGGATAGTTATGTAATCTGTATCGCTAACTATCTCCCACACAACTCATGCAGCTTATAATGAGTTCACTACGTCAAATGAGACTCATAAAGCTTCCCATGGCATCCTCCCTGCTGTCTGGTTTGCCTTAGTGTGATATGGGCTCCATAACAATCAGCACCGCCCTAATTATTTTTGGCACTCACAAGTTGCTCTGAAGGAGAAAAGACCAATTTGAGGCCTTTAAAATGCCTTAACCTTCTTTTAAAGAGCCAATTAGCCAGCATATCTACCCATGAAGCCCGGCATTACACCATTGCTGTCAGTTCTTTGGGGAGAAACCTATTTCACACAATTAATGAGGATGCTTTGCAGCTTGAATTTCATTGCAAGTCCAAACTTTGTATTAGGGCGCATTTTGTTCACCTTACAACACAGACCTAGTTTTAAAGTGTGTTGAATTAAATCCGAACATAAACGTGGAACTTTGAAAGGTGCCAATTGACTCATAACATATCTCCTTATAGGTTGTGGCATCACCAATCACCCTTCATAGTGAGTATTTTTAGCTAATTTTAAAGTTATTTGGAGAGCCGGTCCACGCAATTATCTCACATCTGCAATAGTTTACTGCGGTGATTAGTGAGACTCCTCAGGCCTTATGAGATCAAATCCAGATGTTGCTGTTTGTTCACAGCTTTGAGAGCTTGATAGCAACAGAATGTATGTAACGAACTAAAAGGTTTCCCCACTGATGCAGCGGTAACTCGTCTTGTGTATGTAATATTAGACATTCTATGTTCAGCCTGTATCACAGTAACATCACACTGAGTGACTCATGATTGTTGATTATTTGCCTCATGGACGTACAAATGTCATACATGTCAGTGCGAGTCCATCGGCTCGGAGCAGACGTGCGCTCAGCTTTCTCACACATGCGGCAATGCAACCTGCTTTTTGGAACACAACATGCTGCCCGTTTGAACACTGTGGTGTAATTTTCCAACAGGCTGCGATCTTATATAACTCCACAACGTTTTTTTTGCTTTCGCCATCTGGCTATTCACTTTAAAAATGTACATGTTCCCAACAGACGGGTGTAACAGCACCTTCACTGGATATGTTTGTCATCTCCTCATTGTGGATTGAAGGCAGACACCTTTCTTTGCATTGATCAAATGAGTGCCATTTAAACCCCATGCACACAAATTTCACGTACATGAGGACTGGTATACCTTTTGTCGCACCGACTGGCGGTGTTCTGGTAAAAGAATTGACTTATTTCGGTCAGTCGTTTTAGTTAGCAGTAGTTTTTTGAAAGTTATGAATGAAATTCAGGTCGTATGAACACAGCGGTGGAGGTCAAATGCCATTGGTGTCAGGTTCCGCAACAGGTGGACTCCAATGCAGACCAGCCTTCAAACTAAATAACGTTTCAATAGCTTCGATACAAAATGCCTAGGAGCAAGCAGGAACACGATCACGGGGAAATGGGAACCGCAGGAAAACCAAAAGCAATGACGAATCAAAAAGTTGACGAGAGCGGCAAAAAGGTCGGCCGCATGGTTCAAATAGACCGGTGGGACGCCATCAGGGAACCCAGGAAAACCAAAGGCAGGGAAATACAAAATAAAACCTGAAAACAATCCAAACACCCTGACAATTAGTTTTGGAGCATGTGGACAGATGTTACACATCGTACCTTCAAACTATTTATTTTTTGTGAATCAAAGGTTTTCAGCCTTACATATTGTGTCTGGTCTCTGCAGGGATGCACAGTATGAATGACTGCATATTTAACTCCAATCAAGAAATATACGGCGCCATTGGAGTTTTCTTTCAAACAGAATGCAATTATTACGCAGCAGATAAGATTTCTTATTTATTTCTTATTTATTTATTTTTTCAGAAAAGAGATTTAATACAACAAATAAAACAATCCACGTCAGAAATATTAATCAACCCATTCTGCTATTCCACGTCCTTTCTTCTTCACGTCCCCTAAAATAATTGTAGGATTGTGGTCTAATGAAAAACTTTGCAGTTGTGTGTATTTCAGGTGTGAAATCCAGACAAAGACACACACTCGAGTTGGTGTGTTTTGAGGGGGAGGTGTGTGTTCAATGTGGATGTCACACATTGCAGAAATCCCCCCCTGTGAGCATAAAGTCATTTATAGGCCCGGTAGCAGTTTGCTCTGCTTCCACTTTACTTTTATCATTTTTTTGATGTTGTCATCAGCTTGGCCTAGATTTGGGGAATTATTGGAAATAAAGTAGCACTAATTCATCCTCTGAGATTATCACACCTTTCCCTTTTGAGAACCCGGAAAAACCTACACGATTATTCAGTGTGTCAAACTCTCGTTTGCAATCAGACAGCAGATGCCAAAGTATCTAACTCTAAAACTAAAAAAGAAGCAGGGATGAGGAACAGCCTGTGCATGAGCAAGGTGTCCCTCGCCTGGAAAACCTGCATTGAATCAATCAAACCAACAGAGGAGCGGATTCTCCAAATCACTGATAGCTTTGGGCCAAAGGTTGCAGATTAAGGGGCAAGACGAAAAAAAACGCCCCGAAGGCTGATCTATTTGGTTGTTTGGAGGTAATATGAGTTGCTACCAACATCCCTGTGATTTAAATCAAGGTCATTAACTGTGATGTGTTGGAGGGTGCAGAAAGTGGGCCATTTATCCTGAGGAAATAGTTATCTGCCTGAGGAGGTGTGATCAGAATGCAATGGGACTCGGATAGTCATGAATGAGCAATGTGACAACAAGTCTGTGTCACCAGACATTATCTTCCACCACTTTCTCACATAACTCCTGAACTATTCCAGACGTCACTGAGGGAGGAAAATCTAGAGCTGTACCCCACGTTCCCGTGAGCCTCATTTTCCCAGCTATTTATTGCGCATTGCAGAAATTCTCTCTCTGTCCTGGGCCCACAAATTAATAACGGATTTAACTTGAGTTTTGGATAAGATTAATGGTAGAACCCTAAAACAGGCTTACATAGGGGAGGCCCCTTATTTCAAATGTGCCTGATATTATTATATCATATAGCTGTTCGAAACCTGCTCCTGTTTTAATTTGTAGATGCTGGTTCCTGTTAATGCAGATTCCCTCCATGTTTACCCACTGAATAAATTCCATATGTCCATTTCCACAGCATCGATAAAACAACACTCATTTCATATATGTGTTGTTTCTCTTCTCCAGAGAAACAGTAGTGGGACTCTAGGGAAGGCAGCGTCGGTGCGTCAGTCCGCCGCTCCTCCACTTCAGTGCCGGCTTAAATAGCTCAACCCGCTACTGGATGGATTGCCGTTACACGTTTCAAAGACATTCATGCTCCCCAAAGAGACAAAGGCCATCCTTATTTTCCTCTGGTGCCACCAGAAGGTCAAAGACCTCAACACTGAGAAATCTTACTTTGGTGATACTTTCCGCCAGCAACTAATTGTACAAACTCATCCATCATCTTAAATTTGGTTTTATTTTCAATATTTCGCTCCTTTGTGTTATTTAGCAAACGTCTACATGTAAATGGCTAAGTTACGATGGTGAACGATGAAATGCTAAACATGCTAGCATGGTCACTGTGAACATGTTAGCATACTAATGGAAGCACAGCTGTGCTGAGCGTAGTCTTGTCTTTCACCACCTCTTTTCATTTCTTTTTTCTTGCTGCCAACCAATGCCAACGATCAATTCATAATAGACGTGTGATTTGTTAAGGTAAATACATTTTCTCTTTCTTCCTTTAAAAACAAATTTCCCCATGTGTTGATCAACGTGCAGCATGTATAATCCATTATATAGAGACTTGTTCTGTTCATGTATTAATTAGGCCGGTGCATCTGCAGCATATGGCAAATTCAAAATCCCTTTCTTGAGAATTGGCAGGTGTATAAAATGTCTGAGCGCTCCTTGTAGTTTGAGTAGCTGTCCATGTCCTAACATATTACTTTACATATTTTATGGACAAACCGTTGCCACTTTTATCCTCCTAGCGAATGCCGTACTGTAGGTTAGTAACCCAGATTAAATCTGTGTGCATAAAATGGGATTTATTTTCAGATCAAACCTAAATTGTGACCAAAGGGGATTAGTTAAGCTAAACCCAATCGAATTTCAGCTTTGCTCTGCAATTAGCATATTCTGGAGCTGTAAGATAGGATGATTCACCTTTTACAATTTCACAGATGGGATCATCAAGGATCAACTGATGCATCAATGTATTTTGATTTCCCTTTTTTCCGGCATTAAGTAGCTTTTGATAAAGTCTTAATTTCCTTACTACATCATTATTAGCTTTTGATACCGACGCGCCATCTGGCAAATGTTAAAGCACAAGCAGATAAGAATGCATAATGAATATGGTTGACTCTGTGACAGACTGTAATAAAAGAGAGGGGCTGTGACAATTATCGCAGAGACAGAGCGCGAGGGCATTCGACGATGTGGCAGGCCTGCGTTTGCTAATTGCAAAGCTGCTCGTATAGTTCCGCTATCTAATCAACCAACACTATCCTTTACGTGCAATCGCATCTTCTCCCTTTTTATTTCATTTCCTTCATGCTTCCACTCGAAAATGGCGCCGTCCCGTGTCTAAATGGATTTTATTTAGCAGTTAAATTGAGTTCCGCGGTATATAACAGAAGAGCTACAAAACTTTCCCACCTACACATGGTGAGAATGAATCCAAATTGTTCCATTTCGCAGGCGCATCAGCTCCTCCCCGGCACCACCTGTCATCGGGATATTTTGCAGCAATATCACAAGAAACACTTATGAGATTGTGCGAGCTGTGTGCTTTCATCAATGTCCCTTAATTAAATCTACCTTTCCCCGGGCTCCTCTGTGATCTGTGCAAATAAAATACTGAGTAAACACACCTAATTAAAGAAGTTTAAACACCAGCCAAACAGGTTCCTGCCTTCAATGTCAGCGCCGGGCGTCTCTGCTGCGCACAGTAATTCCTCCCCGGCTCGCAGTCAGCGCGGGCAAAAATCATGTGTCATTAGTAAATTACACAGGTGCCAGAATGAGTTATCATCTTGAGTACGAAAAGCTTCATAATAACCTAAGGAGGTGCTTCTAAAACGGTCCTATCTTTTAAGCTAAATGAACACGCCACACTGATATGAGATTATCCAGCTTTGGAGCAGACACTGTGGCCCCGAGGCCTGCAGCCAGTTTATGATGCACTATTTTCCCCCCTAATCTTTTCCAACCTCAACAAGCAGAAGTGTGGGGCAAAGGGAAGAAGAGAAGAGATACCCGGGTTGTATAGGTACAACAACAAAAAAGTGAAATCTTTTTCTTTTTAAATACTTTTATAGCACCGTGTTATTTCCAGAAAACTCTTGGCGGCTGGTTGACAACGTGTGTGTGTGTGTGTGTGTGTGTGTGTGTGTGTGTGAGGTGAGGGGGTTTGCATAACAGCTGTGCAGTGCCTTTCACTCAGAAGCCTAATGGATGAGTGCATGCCCAGTGTCACATTATGGCAATTAAAGAATTTGTAACGTAAAATTATAAAATGCTCATGTTGGGATGCATATGCAAAAAAATGAAAAAGTCACAATATCACAACAACATGAGAAAACAAATAAATATATATAATCATATAATAAGAATCAATTGACCGCCGCTATCCTGGACCGCGTCTGATGGAAACCTGTTGGCCTAGCGGTCCATAATGTACTCATAATGTACAGTTCTTTAGGCCTGGGTGCAGATCTTACTGAGCGACCGCGGCCCAGCAGCTCAAACGTTGTCAAACAAAGACATTGCCATATTTAATCAAGATTAAAGGAGAACGTGTGGAACAGGTGATTTGTGAGAGAACCCAGAACGCTCACGGGTCCAACGTGGGATTCGGCTGGCGTCAATTTTAATTTTATTAATACGACTGTAGTTTTTCCGTGAGAGTGCAGACCACACAGAGCTGTAAGCACACCATGCAACGTGTCAGCAACGTGCTCCCTGCACAATCTGCCCTGTGATGAGAACATGAGGGCTCGAACTGGGAGCGTGTTGGCATTCTGCACGTTGCCTCCCCCATGTTTATGACACATTTGAGTGTGGATTCATTCAAAATGCCAAATCTAAAAACCAGGCTGAAAAGCCCTTATGCTTGACTGAGGTGGAAAGTGTGTTTTTTAATCTCTTAATAGCTTCTGGGATGATATTTGTGTGGACACCTCGAGGTACTCTGAGTCTATTGTCACTTCAAAGAGGGATACGTTTATAAGATGTGTCAGTATAAAGCAGCTGGTATCATTTCCACCATATCTTCATCAAATATAATGTATAAAAAAACATTTATTCTTATGAAACTCTTTGGAACAGTGCTTTTCTTTTATGTGACACACATTTTTACACTGCTGTGTTGCTTCTTTTACAACAATCTGAGTACAACAATCAAAAACGCAAACTATAAAAGCTAAGGAAATCCCACTGTACATACTTCTATTTCACTTTCATTTAATTGCTCTGCCATCTCATTTTATTTTATTGCACTGTGTATATGTTGCACAATTCTTCACACTGTATTGCTGTATCACTGTATTAATAAAGTATATATCAAATGGTATTGTGTGCATTTGGCTTCCTACCTGTGAGCGTGTTTGTCAGCCCACTGCACTTGCAGGTGCACGGCCTCCAGTATGTGACTGACTCTCATCTCTCCGGGAGTTATGAGAGTTAATGAGAGCAGCCTGACAATGGGAGACTCCCCGCAGCCCGGGGGCCTGTCGGGGAGTGAGTAAACCATTAGCCCTCGCCCCGGGGCCAACCGGGGACCATTTTATGACTCGGTCTCCACGCACGGTGCCGGGGTGCGCCAGGGACGACGGGGGCGAGCCGCTTTGTCCCGCTGCTGCCACTGCAGATATCGAATGCCGGTGGCTGTCAGGAACCCGAGACGCGACACCGACGGTACAGTAATGCCAGCAAACGGCACACATGCAGCGCCTTTTTGAGAGAGTTGGTACAGACCAGAGCAATGGCTGTCTCGCCTGTCTCACCTGTAACATGAGTCTGCCTTCAGAGGGACGCCTGAGGACGGCTGGGCGCGCCCACTCTCGGGCCTCCCGATTGGACACTGCGATCCTGCCGCTCATTGTCTTTGTGTGATGGGTCACGAAGATAAATCCGCTCTAGGCCTCCGCTTTTCCCAACAGCCGCAGAAAAATGATAGCCCTGGGAGCATATTTTTGGCATCATATCAATAAGAAATGGAGAAAAAGAAAGAAATGATGCTCCTAAAAGAATGATCCGGTTTGCAAGCCCTGTCAGGAGCAAGAATCCGAGGCGTGTGACAGATTTTTTAGGGGCCCAAATGGCAATATAACAATGGGTGAGTCTAGCTGCCATGAAGATAACTTAAACGGGATGTTATAACAAAGAAAAGAGGAAATGATACATAACAATGTAGGATTCCTAATACCAACTCATAAGGACATTTATGAGCAGTAGAAATGTAAACAGACTACATTATTTAGATATGAACAGATTTTATGAACAGATTACTCACATTTTCTGTAGTTACTACTGATTTATGGTTTAAAAAAAGAATATTATTCTATATGTACCGTTACATGCTACACAGGCAATAAGGTACTTGAGGCAGGACTTAATCTTCAATAATGTAACAGTTATATTATTGAAGATAAAGTATCGCCACAGAGCTAAAAGCTAAAATGTCAACTAACGGTCGCCCAAAATCTAACCTGTCACACCGAGTGCGCGGTGATATGGACAACGTGAACAGCATCTGTACATTATCGCTCAAACAATGCCCCCCCACTGACTCTCAACCAATCAGAGCGCTGGATTTCATCTACCCGTGTTATAATGAAAGATATGTGATCAGGAGAAAGTAAGAAGAGTAAAAAATAATAATAGCAGAAAATGTAGCAAACTAGACCACCACTAAGTACCCTTCTGGTTTTTTGACGCCAGCTTTGAATTGGACCCGTAATGAACTCTTCAAAAAACGTCCCTGATATCTGCTAATCTGCTATCAGCATCACCGCATTACATTCCAGCCTGAAAGAGAAAGTGCCGTTATTGTACTGAGGCGGCAGAAGTTTGATGTGGGTGAAAGTTTGAGTTAAACTTTCCAAATCTCAAACCTTCAAAAGGTTAAGAACACCCGCTGCTCACCACACTCTGGCTCTTTTGAGTATATTACAATTACTCTAAAACCCATGAAACAATTCCAAACATGGAGGTGATTTATTACATTAGCGGTGAGCCGTGCAGACCAGCACAAAGGGAGATTGCATGAAGATTACAGTGATGAAATAGTCAAATGTATTATCTTGACAGCTGGATATTCCGATTTCTTTGCCACTGAGCCATGTAGACTTTCCAGAGTGCAAACACGTTTAAGTACTTCTTCAGAGTCAATTAAATCAGATACTAGTTCCATTACCATTTTTATTAACCTACAGGTTCACCTTTTTGTAATTTTAATCACTTTTGGAAAAGACTATTAGAACAGCTTTCCTATGAAGACAGAACTACGGTTCCTTCAGAGAGCCGCAGAATTAATCACGCCATTTCACTTGGAATCCACCTTTCAATTTGCTTTAAAGCGCGCTCGATGATTTACATGTGCATGGGAGAATTATCCGTGGTTGGTTAAAGGAGAGATTAGGAGCGGCGATGGGCCGCACCTGCCTAACGCCGCAGGCAACGTGAGCATCCCACCTGAGCCAAAGGAAGATTATTAAAATGAAGGGTGGACGGTGTTTCCGAAGACTTAAAGCCAAAATATCCAAAGTTCAACTACTGTTAATGTTACACTCCCCCCCCCCCCTCCCCAAATCGCCCTGAGCCTGCGGAGTCTCTGGTCCCTCCTCCACTGTGTGCAGAGTGCGGACGGTAAATAATATACCAACAGGCCATTAACCTTTAGTAGTGGTGTTAAGATGGAACCTCAATTAGCAGGAGTAAATAATCCTTGTGATTACTTTTGGCTGGCCTTTATCTCGTACATAACCTAATTAAACGGACCATCCGAACATAAAACCGCAGCTAATCAAGAGCTTTGCTGAGGCGATGCAATATGACTGGTGGGATTTAAAAGCACACCCACGCATTGGGGGGGGGGATTATACGTCCACCGCACACACACACACACACACACACACACACACACTTAATTTGAAAACAATAAATGGATGATAAGAGTTCTTTTTCTTTGGAAAAACAATTCCGATAACAACATCTACAAGGTATTTTATTTTTTAATAGTTTGGATGGTTGAGACGTCAGTCAACCTTTGTGATTCCCATGAGAGTTCATCAACTCCTCAGTTATTACGACAACTTATAGCCAACGAGCATCCTGTCCACTCGGGAGATCAGTGGCTGATGGTTCACAGTAGAACCAATGACTCTGGCCTTCAAAACACATCAAAAAGTACTTTAGAGAACCATGTTGGACCTTTTTCAGGCTTCTCAGGTTATATGTTGCTTAGGATTCATTGGGAGTTATATTGAGTCATTTTGTATCTTTCTGAGGCCTTTTTCTTACTCCTGACGCGTGATGAGTCAAGCCGATCTCTGATTAGGTGATTTAGCTCATGACTTCACTCTCATCATCAGTCACTCTGTAAAAAACGGGTTAGTTAATAAATACATCATACACGTAAACTACATTTACTGTCTGTGACAAATACTGATGTGCTAACAATGATGCGAAGATCTAGTATTTCTTTGCGTATAAAAGTGGTTGCTCAATGAACAAGTTGAACGGCGCAAGTATTTAAAAAAATGCTGCTTTGCAGTGCTTGTAATGCTACACACCATGACCAGAGACGTCACAGAGAAGTGGCTGTGGTTTCCCTTACGCTTAAAAGGTAGACAACCTACAACAACCAGAATGCACCGGGATTCTAACCGCCACACAAGTATGATACTATTTTCAGTTTTACGGTTGGACAATGTGACGGTGGGGGGTTAGCGTGATCCTCAGAACCCCGATTGCCCCGCAAATGTGGCCAAAAACATCCAAGTAATGTAACATCGTTGACTAGAATATATTACCCACACTTTATTTGTTTATACAAAGTTGGGTGAAAATTGGCCCAAAAAGAACTTCTGTGAAATGAACATTACTAAAACAAACTTCGGAATGGTCTCCAAACAGTCCCCGAGTGGGTATCAGATTGGGCGGCGTTGAGTTTGCGGGTTGGAATCGGGTTAAATGGGCCACAGGAAGTTGACTCCACTTGATCTGCGCATTGAAATGTAGACCGTGTAATCAGTTCTCGTTCACATGTGGGCCAAGATAAGACTGGTTTTATTTGTGTGTAAATCTATCCTGAGAGGCCTCATTCTTGCTGTGGCAATAGTCAGCCATGCCCCCAAGCTACAGCAGTGTGCGTGTGCGTGTGTGTATGTGTGTGTGTGTGCGTGAACTGGTCCTTCACTTGAGTCTCCACCCTCTGCCTTGGGATCCTTGTGTAATTACGAGATGATCTGGGCATTGCACACAAAGCATGGTCACACTGCCTGGGGAAGTGAGCACAATAATCTTAGTAACAAGGCGAGGAAGCCTCTTCCTCTCTCGTGATGGAAATCAGGAAATGGAACTGGAGGGAAGATAATATCATTGTCTAGGATCATTGTTAAAAGAAGAAGTTTGGCACCTTTAGATAAACTAAAATGGGCGTATATGGCGTTTATTTTGGAGTTGCATGGGAACACTGCACTGTGCAACACACGTGTGCGACCTCCATCATTTTGCATTCATATCTGTTCCTTTGGCTCGCCGCTTTACGAAGGAAGCTTGATTGGGAGACGTCACCTGAGCCTCATTCCCTTTAATTACAGCCGTCGGTCCGACGCATACGCATGCAGACGGCTTGTTGGAAGAGCGCAGGAAAAGGAGTTCACTTGAAAAGCTACAACAAAACCATTTGTCCTCCACCCAAACAGCTGTATGACAAATGACGCTTTGGTCTTATGAATAATTCTTAAATTCTAACCAATCAAGTTTTAAAGATCTCGTAAATCCTGTTTAAATGGCCTCATTCATTACAGCGTGGTTGGGGGGGGTTCAAATAAAGTGTTGCGTCTGGATTCGTCACCGACTTCACGCGTGGCTGGGAGATGTTCGGGGCGGCGCTGATGTATGGCGGCGCTGACTGCATGCTGATGGAAATGTCGCCGTGGCCTCGTTAGCATTCGGCTGTAACCCTGGGGCAGGCGGTGTCAGGTTCTCTCAAAATTTACAGCTCAGTTCGGGGGCCGAAAGATTTCTGTGCGGCTGCGAGGGGTCTTGTGATGGAAAGGCCGAGCCACGGCGCCGGGTCGCGAGGGGTCCGCGGCCGCTGAAACATGGCGGCCCTGAGAAATGTGTCATCGAAGGCAGTTTCATCACTTTCCTTTATTACGACTTGCTGATATGAACGACGCTATGACAACTGTTCATCTGTTCATGATGGGCTTGAAGCCTCTTTTTTTTTCTTCCTTTTTTTACGCCAACAAATCTCTATGATGAGGCCACCAGCATATCGGCTGTTTGAGAGAAATATAGTTGAATAATATTAACACCCTAAAATGATAATGCTTTAAAACACCACTAGGATACAAGCAGTGAGAAATGAATTTTTTGGATGGATTGTTTTCCCTTCCAACCCCCCGACTAAGCTTGAAACAACCCGTCGGACACAATGACTCACGGAGAGCAGACGGGAAACCCACACACTGTCTCCGCCGGTCAACGCGTGTTCGAGAAGCACGGAGAAGACACAACGCGCTCACGGGGGCCCTGTAGTCAAAGATGCCCTTTGCACGTCTCCACAGGGTAAGGAGATATTTGAAAAATGTTTTACTCCGTCAGACCAAAATCCCAAAAGGTATTTGGTTCAGGAACAAAAGAGGACAAGAGATGACAAACAGAACAAAGAGAATTTTAATGTGAGAATATGAGACGGTGGATCCTGTGGCTACTTTTGTTCTTTTTGAAAATGATTCTTTATTCAGATATTTTGCAGAATTAATATATAGTTACTAAATAATATATTAAATACCAATGTGGAAGAAAAGACTGAGCGCCACGCAACCCTTGACAGCATTTAAAGATATCGGTGCTCTCTGGACCTTCAGAACTCTTATTCCACGAGGACTTCGCTAAGAAGGGTAGAAAATGTGAGTTCCCACTAAGCTACTTAACCACAATGAATTAACATTTGAAAATCTGATACTGAAATTACTGTCATTATGGTGCATTATGTCTGAGCATAACGATTGCTTTGGCGCTGTTTGAGGACAAAGACGCTGTCTGGGGGGGGAAAGTGAAGTCAGAGGAAAAGTTGATTCCGTGGATGTTAATGATACGTGAACTTCAAACCGTCGCTCCGTCTTTTGATTGCTCCGTGCAGTGACTCATCTGCAAATCATTTTTCTCTTTCCACGGATTGAACCCATGGAGCGCCACTTGTCAGACAGACTAATAGTTATTTTTTATGTCTTGTGTTTACTTTGTACAACGTGTCCTATAGTGAAGAACAAATAAGCGAGAACACGCTGTAAAGGCTGTAATGGGGCTGCGTGGTGTTTTAATCTTTCCCGGATGGTTTTGAAGGGTTTGGAAGCACCAAAGTAAGATACGCCGTACTTATGCACAGTTCTCTTTTTCCCTCGGCGTTGTTTTTGTGGGCAAAGAGTTTGCAGCGCACTTCCAGGGTGTTGAGAAAGAGATGAATAGCATTCCAGGACCGGGGACCACACAGTAACCGCGGACCACATTTTCCCCTCAGCTGTGTTAGCAAGCTAGCAGAAACGGGCCCCGACTTAGCCTCCATCTCTCAGGAAGTTTCCAAGGCTGCGAACAGCGCAGAGACAAACCGGAGCTGTTATTCATTCTCCATCAGTTTCAGTTTGAATGCCTGAAAGCCAATTAAGGAAAGCTTAATTGAATCGGCCTCAGGACCCAAACAGGAACTCCAAACGGATTGTGCTCGGGGACGGATGGCAGGAAAGAGTTAAATAATACGGGTGAAATGACCGGAGTCCGAGGCTTTGCTTGGGATGCCGGCTTCAGGTTGACCCTGCTGCCACCTAAATTACATTTTGCGTGCAACCTTATCCAACCAAACCAGATGCTGTTGTGTTTGTGTGTTTATTTGTGTATTTATTTGGCTGCAGCTTTGCAGCTACTTGCTTTTTTGTTTCTCACCATAGATGTAGGCTGAATCGTATCCCCAGCAGCTCCATCTCGAAAAGTGTGCGTGTACCAGCCACGTGCCGTAGACCTGCACCTTTGTATGATGTGAAATGAATGCAACACTGTCAATGACTCCCGAATGGAAGCTACTTAGCTTAGCTCACTAGTTTTCATTATTGTAAACTATTGTATAAAAGAAAGGGGGTCTGTTTAAGGAGGTTTACAAAGCGAACAGCTTTGCTGTCGTGTGTCCATTGTTGTGCCAACGTAGTTTACTACTCAGCCACACACACACACACACACTAGCTCAAGGCCATGTCCCATTGTCCTGTGCGAGCCATGAGGAGGAATTCCTTTCATGTGTCATCTCCTGTCACAGTAGTGTCCTGACGGAGGCTTAGTGACATACGAGAGGCCTCTGCAGAATGTCCTGCTTTTAGTCAAATCAAGAGTCTGGCAGCTGCTGCTGCATTCATCAAAAATCAAAGGATAATCTGCTTTCCATATAAAATCAAGTGATGATTAACATTTTTTTCCAAAGGGGGGGATGGGAGAGTAGAAGCCAGCACCTTTAAGGAGACACTTGAGAGACACGGGGCGGGAAAGGTTCACAATCCCAGCTGCATTGAAGTTATATGAATGTGGTGTATAAACTAAGCTCTCCTGTCTGTCTTCACTGATTTATATATTATGAATGTAATCGCCAACTGCCTTTTAAAAACCTAGTTCATTCGGCGAGTCATCAATCACAAAATGGGCTGTAAAGTGCTAACCGTATACCATATCTAGTGTCATAAATTCTGTTTAGTAGTCGGGAATAGAATGTCTCAAAAAATGTTCAATTCATAGTGAATCCTCCTAATTTACATTTGCTCTTCATTTCTTTTGTCCAGGTCTTATGGCCAAAGTGGATAACAATATTTCTGTGTGATTGTGTGAAATAAGTCTGACCCATAGATATTGTTGGAATGCTAATAAATCCAAATATTTTCTGACTCGCCACATAATTGACTCTAATTAAGCCTCTGTTCTCTCCAGAAAACCCCAACGGATTTGAACTGAACTGAACGCACAACAACAACTTTAAAAGTGAAATTAACTCAGTCCTCTACGTTGCCAACATGAGTATTATCAGAGGAGGAACCCCTCATGGTACCAAGAAGAATTATAATGCTTTTATTAAGAGTGCATCATTAGCCACACAGTCTTTCCCTCCTGACCCCCAGCTCAGTGTGGGACAAAGGCTAATCAGGGCCAAGGAAGGGGGCTGAGAATGTGCTTCCAAACCAGCCTCTACTCCAACGGACTCCACTCAAAGGGAATAGAGGCCATTAGGCGACTCTGGACCTCCTTTCTTTATAATTATGCCCTCCCGGATTGACCGAGCACCAGCTAGCCCTTCGCCATCCGCGGTAATTAGTCCAGAATGTGAGCTGTCAACAGGCAAAAAAAATTGTGCCAGTAGGCCCACAGTGGGGCCACCCCCGCTGTGTTCAACAACAAGCACCTTGCCGCGGCCACTGGAATGCATTAACTTCCTCTCTTGTCTTTTTTTTTTTTTTCCCTTGGCGACTTGTGTCAAATTCAGGTCCCTCCGAACAAAATCTTAATAATTAACTGGCAAATGTGAACATGATTGCTTGTGACACACCTACTCTGGTAATTATTGCTTTGAGGCCATGTGCTAATGAAATGAATGCATTCATTGCCCCAACAAATTAGCATAACTCATACAAATGGCCCACATTTGAGGCCGCGTTGCAAAAGGGGGGAAAAACAACATTCAAGACAAATAGCAGCATCAACAAGAAAAGAAACCCGGGAAATGAAATGCCATCGGAGATGGTGAGATGAGCACCGCTTACTTAAAGTCTTAATGGCTAAAGCCTCTTAATGTTAACCAAGGGTGATTGCAGTAATGCATTTCAGAGCAAAAACAGGGCAGGACCAGATGATAATCACTAGCATCGTTACATTCATCGCTAATGTACATGCGTCTCTCTGAGGACAAATATTAAATGGCTGTGCCACCGCCGACATTAAAATGTTATTATACTGAGGCATTAACTCACTGTAGCAGAGTTCATATCAATGTATACAGTGGAGGCAGTTCACCAGCCGTGCTCGTGGCTGCTCAGGCTCTCTGTGGGACGTCTCTGGCCCACATCAATAACTGAAGACGATGCCATCGGTACAATGGACTAAGATAAGTGCAACAGCCAGTTAGAGAGGCTGCGCAAGTGCAAGAAATGTCCTCTTCTAGGTAAAAACACGATTGGAACACCTAAAAACATATATGTGTTTGCCCGCAGCCAAACGCTGTCAGACAGTTGGAGTCAGGTGAGAGTGTGTGGGTGAGCATGACAACTCATGGTAGCACTTCCCAGACCGCTCTTATTTTGGAGAGCAAATCCGTCCGTTATCTTCAGCAAAGAATCGTTTCGGGCAGGCCTCGGCATTAATGCTTGCCCGGGGCGAGTAAACCGTGTTCGGGCAAGTGGAACGCCGCATGCAGTTGTCCGGTCAGGCAAGTGACAAATATATGTGATCTTTATCCGGGGCCCAAATTGTGTAAAAATATGCAACAGCAAGATATCATGGCTCTCTAAGCGCCGGCACCTAAAAAATGCCACGTAGCGACCGTCGGCATGAGGAGAAGGAGTTAGCATTAGCTGTTAGCAGCAGGTGGGCTTGGCTAAATGACAAAGCTAACAGCGTGGTAGCATGTGCAACAGCTGACTTAATCAGTAGTGTGCTTGTTGCGTTGTGAGTAAGTCTCTCCTTAACGTTTTTGGTTATCATGTTGTGTTCAAATGTAATGTTATAAAAACACTTTTGAAACAAATTTGAAAGATTTCAGTTGTTTCAAAGTTTGAACAGCAGTGTCCTGTGACCATTTTCGTGCCCAATTATCCGAATCTCTTCTTTACTTTGTAATAGTCCTATATTTTGAATTGAAGCTAGTTATATTGGTTTAATAATTCTTTGCAAGTTTTTGAATAAGCTGTCATTTGCCATCATGGCAACAGCAATGAAAGAATGACAACAACAGCCTGCTACACCATCTCATTCATGGAAGGCAGCATCAATGCTGCGTGTGAAAGTATAAGAACAATAGTAATGGAAATTGGCACCTTTTTGGAATCAGTACTTGATGGAGTGAAAAGATAGACTTCCTACTCTGCACCACCTGTGTGGAAGCTAACAAGCCGAGCTGGGGTGACTACTAAAGTAAGTTATGTGATCGAGAAGAGAAAACTAGCCACAGCTAATAAGCACAGCTGACCAGATTCCACTAACTTAACGATCTTCCTTCCAGATATCGAGGCGCCTGAAGTCACTAATGGCGGAAAACCCAAAGCCATGTGGGCTCTTGTCAATGTTCTTGATGATGATGATGATTGACGATTATGGCAAAAGCCCCTCTCAGGGCTTCCAGCTCAAATGCTGTTTGTACAAAGACAAGACAACCTCAGTAGCAGTGAGTTACAGGTGAAAGGATAAAAATTAAGAATTCAGACCACAAACAAACTCATCACCCTGTTAGCAACAAAGCCAAGCTGTATGTAATAGTGACGCTCCCGTACAAAGTTCCGAGATGAATAACAACGATCGGTGGAGACTTCCCCACGGATTCATTCAACATTTATTAGCGTGCATGTTCATCTTTAAAATGCATTTTCAAAATCCCTAAAAGGTCGTAGTCAGAGTAGCTGTGACATTATCCTGCACACAGCGAATCCCTCCCATACATACACACAAGAAGAGACAGCGGACCCGCCGCTGCGGATCAAACGCTGAATAAAACACTCGGTGGCCAGCGTTTGATGCTTTGACCCACGGCACAGGCATGAATACATACAACACATCGACCGCACACTTCCTAATCTCACATGCTTAGTCATGTGGCCACCTTATCCAGCATGCAACCCCATCTGCGGCGGATGATCGGCTCCGCCGTGTCACGCGAGCAACTCACAAACACAAGACACAATGTGTTGACGGGGAATTTGCATTAGGAATGTACCGCAGCTAGGCGTGATTAATTTCTGCTCATGAAATGAATACAGATTTGGTCATTACACGGCTTGCATCCCATGCCAAATATTGTAATGTTTCTCCCTCCTTTTCTCGCAGCGAGCGCTCTGCTGCAATAACAAGGAATATAAGACGGCTTACAGCTCATAAGCAGCACAAGGGCTGGAAAATCAGCTAAATCACAGAGCAAAACAAAGACCTGATTGCTCATTAGTATTATGGATCTGCTCCGCTTAGATCTGTTTTGTGAGATGCAGCTACCGTTTAATGACTTAAACTGTGTTTGTTTAAATGTGCACTACCTACGTTTTACACTAGTGAGATTAAAAGAAAGAGACATCAGATCTCTCATTGAATTTGTATAATACCCTCCCTCTGAATACATGTGTGTGCATCAATACACTTACCTTGGCTTTGCAGATAATGCAGCGCAGTCTGCCTCCGCTCTCACATCCCTGAGGAAAGAACATTGGAAAGTACTTTTAGTGATGTGATACCATTCTGAAGAATGACTTGCGTCGGTGATAAATACAATGGCTGTGTTTTGAACACAGGATTATTTGGAAATTGTGACTTTTTGCATATTAACACAAAATATTTTGTTAACATTTCAGAAAAGTTGTCTTCAGTTGTCTTTTTTACTTCCTGACTACTGTGGATAAAGTATGTATGAATACACTCACCGGCCACTTTATTAGGTACACCTGTCCAACGCAAATTTCTATCACAGAGGATGGTCCGAAAAAAAGAAAATATCCATTGAGCGGCAACCTCTGGGTTGTGGTGGAACGGGAGATTCGCATCATGGATCTGCAGCCGACAAATCTGCGGCAACTGCGTGATGCTATCATGTCAACATGGACCAAACTCTCTGAGGAATGTTTCTAGTACCTTGTTGAATCTATGCCACGAAGGATTAAGGCAGTTCTGAAGGCAAAAGGGGGTCCAACCCGGTACTAGCAAGGTGTACCTAATGAAGTGGCCGGTGAGTGTATATACTCATTCATTACAGACAGATATCAGGCCCGGTAGCTGTTCTGTTGTTGTACTGCACACACTTTGCTAAACGACTTTGCAGAACTGCTCGTGAGACAAAAATAACGGGGGCAATAATCTCCAAGCTGGTGCTTACTATCTAAGGATAGCTAATAATAAAAACAAGTATTACACACAGACACAAACTGCCAAATCCATCGCTAATATGCATGGCATGAAGAAACACATTTTGATGGATGTTAATGGAATATAATTATAGAACAGTGCTATTAGGCAATGTGATTTCATAGAGAGGTCATTGCCCCTGGCGCTGTGGCCTGATTGCGGTGAGTGTTGGGCTAATGAATGTAAACCAAGTATGTTTGCAGGGATGAGAACAACGTGTGTGTGTGCGTGTGTGTGTGTGTACGTGATGCAGGGGGGGGGGGAGGGGGGACTCACTATTCACACTACTTAATTAAAAAGGGAAAAAAGGTGTGTACACTTACAGGAAAGTGCATTCTTGCTGACATTAGCACGCAGTTCTGTGGCAGATGAAATAATAAAGCACGCCCGCATGTGAACTTGTCTTCTCACCAGCGTCTCCGTGGGCTCACACTTCGCTCTTCCACCAAATCAATTGTCTATCCAGCGAGCCGGTTGTTTGCCTTCCTCCCCATGCCCCCCCCGCCCTCAACGTTACTACAATGCATGTTATTACAAATTCAGTAAATTCTCTTTTTTAAGGATACCATTCCCATTAACTTCAATAGTGAAACCAGATGCATGAAAATGAGAGACATGTTTCTCCGTCGGGAGGACTAGCGTATAGCATTACTTTCCCCAAAAAGCCTGCATTCCCGCTCTGCCTTGTGTCAGGCCAACCGTCGGGCCGGGCAGTGAGACACACCAGGCCGCTCGGCTGGTGTGCTGCGGAGCCATACAGTCCTCCGGTGCCCTTGTACATTTGTGCTGCGAGGGGTTTCACCCCTCTAGGAATGCACTCCCTGTAATGAGGGTCAGGGGTCAAAGTGCTGCCGCGCCTGGAGGCCGGGATCTCCGAGGCGCACTCAGTCACTGACTCTGTCCCTATATTTAAATCCTGCCCCGGGACATGTTTTTTCAAAGGGCATCTCTTAACTAGTTCCTGGTTACTAATTAGTTTTGCGCCGTGCTATTTGTCTTTGAGAACCCAGAGTGGGAAAGGAGGAAGGGTGGCAGGGGGGCGGAGGATGGGGTGGGGCACAAATGAGGCAGTCTAAAAAAAGATAGCGTATGGTTTGCCTCAGAGCCGATGTTGATCATTCAGATGGTCCTCTGCTGCAAACATGCCGAAGTGTGTATCAACAGTTGCGGGAGTGGATGCCAGCGCTGTTTTGTTGTGTTTGAACCAATCTGCCGTTCAGTGACAACATCTGGCCAGTGCTGTTGTGGGTGAAATTAAATAAAGACGTGGAATTTATCCCTTTTCTTTTGGTTTAAGCTGCTTTAAGGAGTGGTAACAGTGCTTGCTATCACTTCCAGCTGGCTAGCTCTCTCTCTCTCTCTCTCTCTCTCTCTCTCTCCCGCAAATCAAATCATTATTGGATTACATTTTCTGGCTTCATAAAATGCGGTTAAGAGGCACTTTAGACATATGTGCATGACCTGCTTTCCAGAGATGGCTATCAGAGCAAAAGTGACAGGTCAATTGCGGATTTCTGTTCCGTAAAAGGGAAAGGGGCTCCCCACCCTGAGCACTCTAAAAGGTTTCTCTCTCTCTCTCTCTCTTTCTCACACACACACAGAAGAACTAAAGTAGCCTTGTAGCGTTGGCGCACACGCTCCGCAGAGATTGGCGTTCTGTGCGGGTGAGTGCGCCCGCTTCATGAGCCCGAGCGTGCGTGTCTGTATATAATTGTATAGCGGGAAGACACACACTTAATGGAAGTGGCTCTTCACTCTGACAGCTGGGTGGTGCAGATGAAAGGGCTGCTGCAGCGTGTTGTCTACCACTTGTGGAGTAACCGAAGAGAGCCGAAGCACACTGGAGTGGACGGCACAACAGCACGCCGTTTGAGAGCAGACACGTTTTGTCCTTTAATCATATATAATCATTGTGTGTGGTAATAGCAAATTCATGAATTACGATCAGTGCAGAATCTTAGCTACGGGACACTGGTGTAGCGTTAGATCTGGATGATACTATGTAGTGCAGGGATGGAAGCAGGCGTTTGTTATGGATATACATTGCAAACCTGCATGAGATAGATTTATTACGGTACACTACACTTCCCATAAGCCCTCGTAAAAGCGCTTCTTCATCAGATACTCCTCGCTTGTTCAATTCTCTGACCGCTCCACAACCCCCAGGATGTGACACAGACCCAGACAATAACTCTGATGACCTCATCGGGGTCAATCTGTATGAGAGACACACCTTTTTCCCCGCCTTAGTTCAGCCTCGGTAGTAATTCCGTCTTGACTGACTCATGATTTCATATGAACAGCGAAACAGATTGTTGTTTTCTGCAACTTTGGATGGAGAATTCCACAAAACAAATTTCTCTATGAGGGTTAACCATCCCTATTAGCCTTCTTTTGGAAAGATGTTATTTGTCAGTAACATATTTGATCACCGGTTATCTCTGTTTTGGTCAAAACTTAAATCCGGCTCTGTAGCTGCAAACTGCTTCGCAATGCTCAACAGCCAGCTGCTAACTATCTCAGTCCGCCGTTAAGAGGTCATATTTTAAACTCTACTCTGTGTTAATCAGAGCGTTTACGTTGCAGCTACCCGCTGCTACGAAAACAGGATTAATAAAGGTTATAAAGCCGAACAGTGGCGTTGCAGGGAATAAAACCAAAATAATTAGCTGAAAGCGGTTAAAAGGCTCAGTAGAACTGTGAGAAAAGAACGGCTTTGGTTATTGTGGACTACGAGTGAACCTTTTCATATAAAACATATTCAATTCATCCATGGTTGATACAACAAATGGATTAGTGCCACTGATTATTGTGATGCCTTTCAAGTAGTTGAACAGCAATCACATTTTGTATAAATCAACGCATGTCCATGCAAACCAACAGGCTCCTTCGATGCATTTTTATATATCATATCATCTCAAAAGTAATTTGCTTGTGGACCAGGGCTTTACGGCAAGTGCAAATTGCTGCTTTTCCTAAGAGTTGAATTTAAATTGCAAGATCAACACTCTACTTCCCTTACTTTCTACTTCAACTTTTTATTTCTAAACACTTAAAAGAGGTACTAAAGAGGTAATTTATACATTTCCGCTGGCAGCGGCCGCAGCGGTTTGCTGGGAATAATTAGCAGGGGCATCAATAGGCCCGGCGACGGCACAGGAGCAATGTATGCCACCTACAGGAACGTACACTCCATCAGCGCAGAAAAAAGAGGAGCTTTCGGGAGGGGTGGCGCAAAAGCCCCACATCAGCCGCGTCAAGACAGCTACTGGTTCAAGGAGTGTTGCAGATGCTAACGAGCTATTCTGGGGGACAGGTGTCGGGTGGATGATAGCTCGCTGGATTCCTGCCAGTCCGCTATGAGGCACTCCTCTCCGTTTCAGCTGTGCTTCGACTGCATAACGACAACGTGCTATTATTGCTAGCAACCCTCATTAAAACTAATTGGTGCTGCTGTTTGAAAGGTAGCTCATTACCTTGAGGCAAACAGAGATGTTTTGTCTCAATAAGGAACGCTAACATGGCAAACACATTTATTCACTGGGAGAAGTCCAACAAAGACATCCTCCCTCTGATCATATCCTGACAAATGGCCAATGACGGAAATATCAAAGCCCCTCCCGACCCCCCCCGTGTAGAAAGTATCTGTTACCTTCTGGATCCACATGGACAGACACACGTGATGGGCAAGCAAATTCTTGCAGTCGCAGAAATGCCTCAGCGGGTCCAGGGCTAGAACTTCAGCCTCTCTGCATATGAAGCACTCCGTCGTCTCTGCGGGAGGAGAGGAGACGGTCGAGGTCATGTCCCAGTTTGGCACTGAATTGTCACGATGCATCGAAGGCTGATCCCGGATCCATGATCAGAGTCATTGCCAGGTAATTTCAGCTTGTTGACATTCGTGATAAGACGAGGAACACAAAGGCACAATGGGGCACAATGACAAACACACGATTATCTGACTAATTACATGGATTTTCTTCTCTTTTTCTCCATTCATGATATTATTTGCACAATTATATTAGGTAAGGCTAAAATGATCAGTATTATTATGTATTGTCATTTATTTATTTAATTGCAATTACTAAAATAGTACCTTGTTTCAAAGTAGGGCCCTCTAGATCTCAACACTGTTAATATTTTCACCAGCTGCTGGTGGCTATTTCATAATCGCTGTACATCATGAAACGTGAATGTGTCGACACCGGGCTGATGTAACATTGTGTTTGAAAAGAAGCATCCCAAGTTGCTAATTGCTAACGTTGACACGTTGTGAGTTGCCGTCGCCGCACACAACAGCTGCTTTGAACTCGCGGCTGAGACAAATGCCCGAAATCCAGCAGCGAAATGAGCCGTCCCGGTTCAATTAGGAGTGGACATAAAAAGTGAGCAGCGGGATACATCAGGCGCTCGCCTCCACCTAGAGCCCGGGGGTTACCCCCGGCAACCGGCATATCTGCAATTCAACAGAAAACCTCACCAGAGTCTCCACTACGGATGATTCTCAAACAGGCGCTTTGAAGCTAAATTGTTGGACAGTAGCTAGAAGCCAGACGTGTTGGTTTCATCCCATGAAAGGCATTGAGAGACGTCAGTGAGGGCTAGCTGTCTCGCCTGATTGGGGGGAGGGGCGATAAAGTGCTGCCTCAGAAGCTCCTGTCTCTATTGGGCCTCCGGTTGAACGGGATCGCTTCAGGTGAAAATGTATCTTTGAGTGGAAACATCTTTTAATCAAAGGGTGAGTTTTTAATGTGGCCCCATAATATTCTGCGTAAGCAGATTTTATTACTGACCAGGCATATATCTCACTTTAATGTGTCAGAGACAAGCTGTGTAGAACATAAAACAAAAAACAGATACACTTCTCTCCCCTCCCCCCCAACACCCAGAAATCTGCCGTTTTAGAGAAATGTGTGATGTCTGGGAGGCAGTACGCTTCTCTCCCTGTTACTGACACCAGCCACCTGGCATACCAATGGAAGTCATTCCAAACGGCCACTTTGCAAATACAACTCGGGGGCAGAATTCATACGATACCTTTGCTTCCTTGAAGTCCGCCTGCCTGACAATGTATCAGGTTTAGTTGGTTTTCACGACGCTCTTACAGGAAATAATGGATTCATGCAGAGACATACATATAGAGTATGACAGCCAGGGAGTGTTCGCTTTTCTAACAGCCTGACCGAAAATATTTCCAAAGATGTGATGGCAGGTTCACCAATTCTACCCGCAAAAAAAAAATGTCATTCCTTCAAATTGGTGCTGCTTTTACGATCATTATGGAATGGCCCGAGGCACTTCTGTAGCTCAATATTAGATGCACTTGCTGTGAAAATAACTAGAAAACAACATAACAACAGAGATGTAAACACGCGGCGACATGTCGGCGTGATCTGTGACACCCGTAATTAACTGTCAGGGGTGTCAGTGTTCGGCAGCGTCGCACGAAGGTGAGTGCTCGACTAACTGGCTGAAGTCACCCTCGGCGAGCAGTTTAGCACCTAACAAAACTTCCTGCAGCTGCAAGCAAAAGTTTCCCAGGTGGAGACGCTGATCTCCAGGAGATGCCTACACATCAGGGCTCCGTCGGCCACGGTTTCATTCTCTGCTAAAGTGTCACAAACGTGAATTATAGGGACGACACAGGCGAGTGGAACTGAACGGTGTCGTGTACAGCTACATCTACTGTACACCTACAGTAAACAAATGGGCGAGGATGCTGTTGAGCGGCGTTTGGGGGCGACCAGTAAGCCAACGCCACAGCCGTCGCGACCATCAAGGGGCATTTTCTGGTCACATATCTGAACTCTGACATGATCCAAGTCACAAAGTAGGAGGGGTGAGTAAAGCTAGTCGCTGAAAACCTATTTGAACTGATATCAAAGCAAAGAAAAGAAATCAGGTAGAAGGCCCGGCTTACATTTATGGCAGCTTCCTTTACAGTACTACTGAATAATAAATGTTGACTACATTTTGTCAGATTTTAATCAGGCAAAAGGGAATCGGCCAAAAACTGAGTTCAAAATGAACACTACTTAAAATGAAAAAAGGAGGAGTGGGGGGGAGGTGGGTGCAGCTCTGCAAGAGGGATGATTTCAGTCTGCAATGAACACAATTTCAGCGGCCGTGAATCCCACTTTGACAGCACTTAAAGGGCACCGGCTAATGTGCACGTTCACCCATTTCCACAAGCTGCATTCAAGTAAAACGGAGGATTAATAATCAATATACTTCTTTTGAGATGATCGACATAGGGCCTTCTGTTCATAATTGTTATAATATTATATGGGACTCGTTGACAGACGGTACGAAACTAACTCATATTTACACCATTTATGGGCTTGGTTATAAATGTGGAGTCCAAGGAGAAAAAGCCCCCATGACATCATCAGGGCCATTTTTTTAGACCTCCGAAATTACAAACTCTAACAGAGATGTATTAATGTCAATATTTTAAAATTAAGCTAGTGACTTCTTCACTTCAAATATTTGCATATCCCCTAATTTACACATCCATTAATACTTTTTGATCATACACATATAGTCTACATGTTGTTTTTAAGAAGCGGTTTTGGCATTTGGGGTTTCTAAACAACTACTTTCTTTAGAATTGAACATTTGAACGCTTTGTAACCTGAAATGGCCCTGGAGTAAAGCTGTGACGTAGAGTGAGTGGTTTTAGTCTGAGCTGGACTTTCGGACATCACGGATTCATGCACTCACCTCATTCTATTAACATGAGCACATTTAAAGTAAGAGTATATACACGTGTTCCTCATGAACTGGAAGGTGAAACTTTCAGGACGTCCTACATACCGATGGGTAAACCTCTGCCCGAGTGTGCTGAGGTTTGCTGATCACTGCCCATGTTTTTTCACTTTGTCTTCCGTCCTCGGTTCTTCCACAAAGCAGCCGTCTCTCCCCCTTCCTGGCAGTATTCCTCGCGAGAGTTAAATTAAGGACATTTAGGGACTATATATTACTGCACGCACTGTCAGCTTAACGCCTGGTGTTTTTGTTTGCGCAGGAAGTCATGAAAAACAGGCAGCCAATCACAGCTTCACATCCGGAGCGTGTCAGGAAAGGAAGGCGGGGAGGGGTTGGAGGGGGTGGGGGGGGCAGAGTGAAGTCCGGGGCATTCTCCTAGGGACGTAGGAAGAGAGGCCGCGATGACTGCAGAACAACACAAACGTAGACGGTTTATCAAAGCCCCGGTGAAAGCATAGGGACCGTGTACATTGGTGGAAATTTATTGGAATTCATCTGTTGGAAAAATTCACAATAGAAATTTTGTCAATGAAGTAAGGTTATAAATTCTTGATGTTGAAATGATGTGGTGGGTTTAGTTTCAGAACTGAATTATAATTGCCTGAGGTGCAAAAAACAAAGTTATTTAATTGCAAATAACATGAAAAAGGTTTAAAGGTGCAAAAGAACAGTAGCGATTCTCTCAGCGGCTAGCAGCTTACAATTAATTCAAGAATTAAACTATAAAAGACGAGACAAAATACTTGAAAATAGTTCACGGAAATGTCTACAATCCAGATAGTCAAGAGTCCACGGGTGGTGTTTATTGTTTTAAGCTTCCCTAACCCCAAAATAAAAGAGCAACATTGTGTGTAAAGGATCCAATATGTTCATTTAGGGAAATGTGAGCAAGTTCTTCATTAAGTGGCAAGCCAAAATTGTGTGATGAATACAGAGCAACATTAGCGGCTCTCGCTTGCCCAAACAAATGATTCTGTTTGAACAAAAGAAAGAAAAAAAAAAAGAAAAAAAAAGGAAAAAGTGACTCAATTATATTTCAATCTATTATGCTGTAGTATAATCCTACGGCAAACTGTCTCTACACTGCAGAACAATAACCGTGCCATTTCTTGATGTCTTCTACATGAATCATCTGGGTTCCATTTGTCTTTGGGACATGCCGATCTGGCGCAATACAACCATGGACATCGTGTCATCGTGTGCATATTTCAGACACTTTTTCCAAACGGTCCTTGTTTGGTTTTCACACCTCGACGAAGCACTCGTCTCCAAATAGCACCTCGGAGAAGTCGTTGGTGGTGGACAGATCAAATTAAATGGAACGCACTTATTAAAACAAGCATTCCCATCCAATCCGCTAGATAAATGACCTAACACCAAGTGCCACGAAGCCCATTAAATTGCTTCTTTAGAGATGGATCGCGTCCAAACACACAATCAAAGGATTTGACTGGGATTATCTGAGATTAGAAACGTTCAGGGACAAATGAGGAGATGACAGGATATCATACATTGAAAGGATAAATTAGCAGTCACATACCAGACCAAATTTGCGATGGGTGTTAGGAAATAAAGAGCTGGAGGGCCGGGAAGAGGGGGGGGGGGGGCTTGTTGAGTGCTAAAAAGCGAGGAACAGCTCTTCAGTTTTTAGTAAGCCCAGTGATACATGGCCAATGTAAACCACAGTAAAAGCTTTTCCCTCTCCCTCTTAAACCTCCTGCCATCTAAATAAAGTCCAGGGAAAGAATCCTCCACCAAAGACAGACAAATGGACAAGTAACCGATGAGAGATTAATCTGTTAGTTTATGACCCTGTGGTGTTACTCTGTCGTACCGTGCTTTCAGTACATTTCTGAGTTCACTCTCAAGTCTCACAAAGTAGGTTGAAGTAGATTGAATTCATTGCGCGAAGAGGGACTAAACTCATGAAACACAATCCCCTCATCCCGTATTGCCTTAAACAACACCTTTCAGTGTCACAGCGTGGTTGACCTGATAGTTTTGGCATCATTATTAGACATTTACATTAAAGTTATTCTATTGTGCCACTGAAATCAGTTTGAGGTTTCCTGCAGGCAAAATTGTATCAATTTCACTTAGTAAAAAATAAATGACTGGGTTTTTAGGCCCCCAGCCATTCCATTAAAAATGCTACTCCACAGAATAATAATAAACCAACGCATTTTTAACCAAAGATTTGTAGAATTGTGAGCTTGATTTAAAAATCTAAAGTAAAAAGAGATCCCTTTCTTGCATAGTACAAATTTTAGTTGCACTTTAATTTGAATATAATAAGGTCAAGCAGGCCCGGTGCTGATAAAACACTTTTCAGGAGGATAAATGATGTAGGCAGTGGTTAATGTCAGCATGTACTTCTTTGCATATTTTAAAACCACCATTCAATCGCATTAAAATAAGGCTTTCGTTTTCTCGCAGACACCAATATAAAGGGTATTTTGGCGGCTTTTGCGCATTAAAGAAAAGTGACCTTCGAACTCATAATCTTCTCCGTTTGCTCACTTGTCAGGCTCTTTTCCCTTTGCGTGATGACTGGGTGGCATGGACAGTGGGAAGCGATACCCAACCTGCAGCCCCCAATGAAAGCTGAAAGCTCAATTCATCTACTCTTTGATGTGTGTCCTCGTGTGTAATGATGAATGATGTGACTTACATCTTTTGAGTTCCTCCGCTGCAGACTAAAGGCTCATAAGTTCACTCATCTCTTAGATTGGGGCCCTGTATTTGGAAATTGTATATCTCACGAGATTCACTGGTTCTACGGATACAGAACATTGCATGATACCATTTTTTTGTTATAGAAACATGATGTTTACCAATGAAATGTAATAGACCACAAATCATCCAGTTATTTGCTATAAATGAATAATACCAGAAGCTAAATTCATATCAGAATAAACCGTTATACTAATATGTACATTCATTGTTGTTCCCTTACATTTTCAAGCATATTTTAAGCCAACGTTTGAAAAAATGTCATGTTAATTACCATATATACCCGCAGCGCGCATGACTGTTTAGGAGTAGAGGCTGGTTGATCGCAGCGACGACTCAGTCACGTCGGCGTGTTAAAGTTAACATCGCTACCTAGCTGCGAAACACACAGGACTGCGGTGAGGACACACGAGGACGTAGATGAAAACAGGGACATTTTATCCAAAATATTGTGTGACGTTTTGTGGGGCTTTTGAATTGGTCTTTATATATATACATATATATGTATATGTTACATGTTCTAATAGATTTATAAAAAATATATATGCTATATTTATTATGTGATATTTATATTGGGTATTTATAACAGTCACGATATGGTAGTTATATCATATTCTGAATATCGTTCCGAAGCTAGGGGAAGCTAGCAAGGTAGGCTAACTAGCTTCCAATAGAAAAGTAGAAGCTACAGAAAGGGACCAACTAGCCTCTGTCCAAAAAATAGAAAGGCTTACCGACATTAGCAGCTAGCTAGCATTAGCCGTCTCGCCTTCAGGGGGACGGATTTGGTAACAACAAATGACCATACTGTTCAAATGTAAAAAGCAAAAAGCTACATCAGCCCTTTGTATATTACACTGTGGCTCAAGTATAAACAGTGAGCAGTAAAAAGATAACTGAGTAACTTCTTGTTCAGCCATTAGAACACAGGAGGTGAAATTACCAACCATTTCCCCCACACAGATACTGACCCGATAAAAATAATTGCTGACGCTGTTGGTGTGTACCAAATTTGCCCGCCGTTTATGTCGGTGCCGAAAAAGAAAATGAATGAACTGAAATTAATTACATTAGTAAAATACAGTAAAATACATTGTTAACTAAATTGAGTTAAAACACAGTGGATATGTCAATAAACTAAGTTCTAATCAAAAATGTAATTACTTTTCAGTTAGAAGAAACCAACTCAAACTATTCCCTTCCCCCATACGCACACAGAGAGACACACAGGATTCTCAGTACAGGCCTGAATGCCTTTGATCATTCCGCTTGATCACAGCTTTAAGATGTCAGGTGCGTTTGAGATAGGGAGAATTTGTCATAGGCTCATGCCAACTTTCTCTCTGTCATCCCATTTTACCGCCTTGATTTACAGCAGAAGCTGACAATTTGAGTGTGAACGAGGGCATTTCACAGACACATAACTCCATATCCAACAGCTTCTCATGAACAATAAACTTCTCAAGTTATGTTGCTGTCGTCTCTTCCCCGCTATTAACAAGGCTCCATTAACAGGCGCTGTGGGGAGTGAATTCTGATCTCTGGGACTGTTCACAGAAGCCCCACCCGCGACCGAAAAATGATAACGGATCATCAGGACGAAGAGTTCTAAAGCGAGGTCACATGCTCAAGGTTGCAACACCGTTTAAATATTCAGACTTGACTGCGCAAAGCGTCGGGAGGCACAGCATTTTCACTCCATTAGAGAAGGGACAAGCATAATTATGAAAATTAGATAAGGGAGACTCAAAATGACCTGTATGAAAAAAAAGGAGAGAAAAAGTCCTCCAGTGCAGAACTTAGTTTGATTGATTCAGAGCAGATGAGCCCAGGGCTCCACTGTTGGCAGCCCAGGGTTCATGCGGTAATGATAGCTTTATAATTAAGATTAAAGACCACAGAGCACAGACAAGACACTCCAGTGGTGTTCCAGGCTTCTCCAAGGAATAATTCAAGAGAGGCATCTAAAAAGCTACCTCACCAAAGACTAGAGGGCCGCGGGTGTCACTACATGCAGACACAGACTGATGAGTGAAATGAGTTTGAAACATCAAGAGATACCTCACAATCCCTGTGTCACAGACTAAAAAACGTACAAATCTTGTTTTACATTTAACTGTATAGTATGATCTTAAATAATAGAAGCAAAAGGCATGCGTTGCACAGCAGATTATATGTGATTACAATGATTCACTCTGTACACGGGGCAGATTGGGGAGCCATCTGGGCGGCAGTTATGACTGAGACAGACTGACTTGTGTTACTAATGAGTTGGACGGCAGGAAAAGAACAACCACATTCTCAACAACTTTCATCTTCTTAGTCAGAGGAGACAGTGTGCGACTGTTTTTTTTCTTCTTTTTCTCAAATGTTCTACAAGGAAATCATCCGAGTGCAAATCAAAGCAAGAAAAAAAAATCTCCCTTTGTTAAATAACATTTCCAGTCGGTTGTCTGCTTCTCTGGTGTCTTCACGGCAGCTCAGCGAGGTTCATTTCAAAGTGGCCATCATTCCTCACCTTGGCTGACATCCCCTATCTGATGAGGGTGAGGTTGAGTCGCTTTAGATGGCTAATAATCATATCAAAGGTGCCGTGTCATGCGGCAGATTTAAGTAAGAGGGTTTGGGGGAGCATTTGCATGCGTTTGTGTGCCGGGCTAAGAGGCTAATGTCATAAAGTACAGCGCAGAAGTGACTTAATGTAATCTGTCGTGTCATATGCTAATCTTCAGTCCTCTCGGCAACATACAGCCTGTTAGCACGGGGGAGATTTCAGAGAGCGAGTCCAGGGCTGCGGTGCTTGGAGGCACCACAGTTTGGGTTGGAGCTCAACCCGATCAGCAGCACCGACACCGGAGTTACCGACCGCTCGGTTTATATCTCTCTGTGTATTATCAGTGAGCATTTTTGTTGCTGTAGGGATGTATACAAATTACTTTAAATTAATGTAGCAGTCAGTGCTGCTTGAATTGGCAGGTCCTTGCAGCAGGGTTATTTTAAAGGTCACAAAGAGGAGTACAAGATGGAGAACTCTTGCCACTCGTCAGCCCCTCTAACCCACAGTTACAAAAATAAAAAATGTATGCTCTGCTTGTTAGAGGAACATAAATCCTGAAGAAGCCGGAGAAGGACAGAATGGCTTTAAAAACATGTGATGCGTGAGGTTTCGTATGGTCTGGCAAAGGGGACTCCTTCATTTGTGGTCGTTCCTTCACAGGTAAATTAGGAACAAGTACCGTAGACGTAACAACTAGGTCGGCCTGTTATGTGCCGCACCTCCCCCCGCAGGTTTGCCCACAACCTGTTAGGGCAGAATTTAGAAAGAGAGCAGACTAGGATCAGAGCATGCATTTTTGTAACAGCACTTTAAGCATAATCGTGCATTTCGATGAACAGGCAGAAGCGTTTGGCAGTGGGAACCAAACGAGGGGTCCGGTCACCAATGGGGAGGGGAGGGTGGAGCCGAGGGGAATATCATGATCCCTGCGTGCTACGCCCTCCTGCCAGAGATCATTACTGGCAGATGAAAAAAAAAAAGGGCGCGTGAGATAAATTGTGTTCTGTCAAGAGTCACAACTTGTCTACACCTCCCCAAGGGCAAAGCTGGTGTTGGCAGCATGGACTGTATACAAAAGCTGAATCAATGCTGCGTTCTGCAAATCTACGCTTGTCGCGTCAAATTTGAGCCAAATGCCAAAACACACCAAACATTTTGCCAACTGCGGCGAGTAAAATTTCGCTCATTGATAATGTGTGGGTGGCCCTTGAAATGGGACGCTGTGGTAAACCAGGGGAAGGAGCCGAGCAGCCCAAGCACAGGAGGCGGATCCCTAAACTCAGCTTGGGGGAGGTGATAGACAGAGTTTATTATCCAGTGTAGGTGCTGCAGCCACCAGGCACGTGGCCTTGGTCACACCTGCTAATTAGAAGGAGGAGGATATATTCACAGAGCTGAGCAGCAGCAAGGTCAACTAGACCGATGGAGCAGGAGACACAGACAAGCCAAGCCAACAGTGAAGAGCGAACTGGACTCGCATCTCTTCTCTGCCCCCCAATGCTGGACTGAGGAAGCGTTTACCCCGTGGTGTTGACCGCAGCCACTGACCCAGTGCGGAATAACCCTTTGTATTTAAATTGGCGTAAGCGCCCTTTACCCTGACCGTGTTATTAAAAGGACCCTTGTGTTGTATGATTACGGTCTCTGAGCCTCCTGTGTTATCCTTCAATTTGGCCCCAACTTCCTCTGGGTTGCCATAATGTGCTTGAGCATAACAAGGTCACCTGCCATGGGACAGTTCCTCAGCTCAGCGGAATATGACGTGAAATCCGGTCACCGATCTAAGCCAACAATTTATCAAACTGGTTAGCATCATGTACCGCTGAACGCGGCAGTCAACCAGACGTAGTTCCTTTAGAATTTGGTGAAATTCACCAAGCTGTCTCCGCCCTTTTTTAACCAAACACATCGGCGTTTGGTGGTCTGACGTAAGTAGGACTTCCACAACAGCTACATAGTCGTTATGTCTTTCATTGTTAATGCGCCCTGTTCTCCACGGCCCCCCTCCGCTGCGTCTAGCCCGATTCATGCAAATTGTCCAGAAATGGTCCCCTGCAATTACACGGCCCGTTTAGGGCGTTTGAGGCGTTGCGTTTGGTGACATCAGCTTCTGCTTTTCGGCCGTGAGCATCTTGGTTTGTTGAAACGAGTCAAATGGCTGAACTATATTTGGACTTATGGTCCTTAGGTACTCGTATCGCATCCGTTTGCAAAAAGACAAAATGACGGCTAAAGTGAGTGTCAGAGTGACACTCTTCACACTTATATACAGCCACTGCCATTGAATAAAACTGCCATTTTATTTATTTTTGTTCATATCCCTCTCAGTTTATTGTCTGTGTACGTTCATACAGTTTTGAATAACAAAGAAACACTGCATTTGTGTGTTGGTCACAGAGTCATACAAGAGGATCAAAAAGTCAGAAATGATGATGACATGAAAGACTACACGTTGTTCCCGGAGCAAACGCTGCTCGCTTCAAGCGATGTCATTCGAAAGGAGGTGCTTGGAACCGACAGCCAAAAAGAAGAACGTAAACAAACAATGGCGGTGTGTGTTTAGTCTAAAACAAAAGTGATGAAAAACAACTGTGATCCTCCCTCTGTTACACAGGTCCAACCACCTCAGGTCTGTTTCGCTTCTCCAGGACTACAGCCGTGTGTCTTATGGGTCAACTCATGAAGGTGGTGGGACATGCCGTGGGAGGCTTAATATATTCAGGGTTTCTTTGTTAGGACATTAGGAGGCCTCGTGTCCACTTTATGCACAGCATCAAACAGTTTGATTGTCACGCCCACACCCTTTGTTTCCTGATCCGGGTCAAGTAACAATTGTTGCAAGCAGTAGTGATGTTTACTGTTCAGTTTTTGGTCCAGCTTGACCACAAATTGCTTCATGGTATATTTGATCCTGTGGCTCTTTTTACTTGTGTACAGAATTCAGTGGCAACATCTTTTCTTGCACAAATGTTCCACAGCTGGGCGCATACAAGCCGATGAATCATGAACTGATAACTCACTGGCGCCTGTTCATCAGTTGCTTCATGTGACCTTTTCTTGATGGGGGTAACGTTCTCTTTTCATACAAAAGTGCAATTTCCACGCACTTTCTGTCATTGGCCCGCAGCGCACACGGTTGGAAATAAAGCTAAATTTGGTCACAAGCGGTGCCGCTGCCCAAATACCAAAGAAGGAACAATAAATTTGTCGGAGGGAAAATGTCAGGTACGAAGCTGTGAGGAGGACTTTGGAGGTCTGACAAGAGACAATTACAGACGGGCCCTCCTGCCGAGGACTGCGATGTGGTATTTTCACGTTGGTTGTCTCTCAAGTGAGCGCACAGCAGCGTGGCCCACCCCTCTTTGATCTGTGTGGAGGGGCCGCCCAGCGATTCCCTCCTATATATAGTAGTGTATGGGAGTGTGTGGGAATGAATGTCAGTACAAAGTCACCAAAGGGCCGGCCCCTCCCCAACAGCCCCCCCTCCCGGAATGCACACAAACATTAAAATGTGTGAAACTGCAGAAAGTCACTAGGAGTATCTAGTAAAAACTCACAGCATATTTCCTGCGGTCTCCTAAAAATATAGCCTGTATTTTTTATTACATTGCCTACATCCTGATATACAATATATAGTCTGTACTGTCATCTCATAATCTTTGCAATTATTCATACCCCGAGGACAGCCTGATGAATTGCCTGTGGTAATTAAAATGATTATGTGAGGAGTGCAAAATGGTAATTCGTCCTCGCATGACAGAGTTAAGTAAACCTGGTTATAAAACTTGCCTAATTATCTGTTGTAAAATAGAGCATGATGGTGAACCAGGCACCAGGTAGTAATAGAGAGAGGTTTTGGATGTCAGACTTGGTCTTTTCTTAACTTTATGCGGTATCTTTGTTTGAGGGAACATTCTACATTGTCAGAAAGCGATCTTGCATTTCTGTAATTTGTGAAATCTATGAAACTATCTATGAAACTATTGTGGCCCGGATTCATGCAATAAAATATTTTAACGCATTTAACGCAACTTGGTTGTCCTTTGGTGTGCGTTGAGCCCCGACAAATATGCTATGCTAAGCTTTCTGTTCAAAATACAATTAAAGAGTGTCCAAAATACACGCTTTCCAAAGTGATTACTCGTTGATTTATACGATTTAGTCTTTAGAATTTGTTATTATAATATACTGAATTTATATTTCTTCGAAATTAACCTTGATTTAAGTGTGAAATTCCCCATTTCCCCCCAAAAAATATTCACATTATGTAAAATGAGATCGGAGGCAATCAAGGAGTCGTGAATCATGGAGTCGCTTCTGGCCAATCAGATCATCATGTAATGGGATATAACTGTAACCAAAGAAAATAGATGAGCTGTGAGTGTAAGAAAATGCATTCAAAATTCTTTGTCTTTGCTCTGAAGACATTGACATGAAGAATACTCACTCAAGAATACTAATAGAATCCCTTTTCCGTCTGTTGATTCTCTGAAAAGAAAATCAAATCCATCATTTTTGCATCACAATGCACATCTTTTCTCTCCTTGTGTAGCATAGCAATGATTTGAATAGCTCGTCATTTATGTTGGTACATCAAGTAGCATTGTACTGCCCACAGAGACATGCACGATAACCGCTCCCACATTGGCCATCTCAGCACGGGTCTGTCACATGCTCCATAGCATTGCATGTGACACTGCACTCGGGGGGTGGGGAGGGGGGCAAATTTCTCCCAAATATGATTTGAGATGATTGAAAGCTTTTTGATTTAAAAGTGTATTCTCTTTAGCTAAGTGCTCCGAGAGACCATCAAGGAAATTTAATTGCCTCACTTAGAGAAAAAAAAAAGCAGGTTTTCTGACCCAAACGATATCAGATCTTAACATCTCAACAGAAACACATGGAATTGGATGGTCATCTGCGCGCCTAATGTCATTGGGAAATGCAATTTTCTGATGGCATTTCCTAAGTCTGTCTCACCGAAAGAACAAGATTGATCAAAATCTTAATGAGCCATTTTCCGAAGTGGACTTTGGCTTTGGCTTTATGGAAGATTATGGAGCCAAACAACCATGAATGTTGACCTTATAAAACCAAAGTTTATCTGTTTGAAAACCGGTCAGCCTGACAAAGGATTACACAATCTGATTTATAACGGCAGGAAAAAACAATGTAAAATGTACACTACAGACAAGTGCAGAGAATTGGAGCATTTCTTTGTGGTTGATCTGACTTCCTTTGTGTATTTCCCTCCACCCTGCCAATCTATCTGAACAGAGCAGACGCATTTCACACATTCTACCCAGAACAGGGGGTCCAGACTGGCCGGCCCCCTGCTAATAGTCGTGGTCCTTGCTGATGCCAAGCCGAGGGTGGATCATCCCCAACATCGAGACGGAGAGACCGTCAAAGACACTAACACACTGCTACAACAGAAAAGGAAAATCTGTACATTTCGGGGGGGTTGATATTCTATTAAAAGGCAAAGAATGACACACATATTATGTCCCTTCTCTCTCTAACATGAAATGTCAAGGCCTCGTGGTTCAGACCACCTCTTCATACCGGCGTCTTGTCGTTCATGATTGAGGAAATCCTTTGTTTACCCAAATCAAGGAAACATCTAAACGCCTGCATGTATAATTGAATGGAGAAACAAAGTCCAAATGTTGCAACTGTGAAAGAAGTGCTTAATGTAGGACGTGGCACAGAAATACGTTATGCAAGGGATTGTTATGGCTAATTGTGCAGCCACTGGTGAACGAAGGCAGTGCAGTGTAGAAGAAGCAGGCTTTTAGCTCGATATTATGAGAATCTGTAGGAGTGCTTATCCACTCTGCACTCAGTCCAGTGGCTTTCAATTTCATGCCCAGCCTCAAGTGAAAACATTGTCAGACACTAAGAGGACCACGAAACAACTTTTTGGGGATTGTGAACTTAGCTGATGAGGGTCAAAGGTTGCGCGCACGTTATGCGGTCTGCTTTTGCTCTAAACTGAGCCCAACACACGGTGAGATCCAGCGAGCGTTGCCTCTGTGCTAGCCCACAACAGCAACTCTTTAAAGCCACCGAGTGTGCTAACTGAGTGTGCTAACTGTGCTAACAGTGTCAGTGGTGAAAACGGATTGTGGGTGGAGGCGTGTGTGCTCTCGCAGGACAATGCCATTGGTCAGGACGCTGTTACCTGCTGTATGATTGCAGTGCTGAGAGACCATCTGCCAGCCATTTGGGCCCAACTGTGGTAAAAACCACAGAATCATCAAGCCAAATAGAATGTAATGTAAAAAGTAACATGTTAGTTTACATGCTAGCAGAAGCGCAGCTTGCTATCAGCGATGAGCTGGTACCTTCATCTAGCACACGCGTCAGCTTCTTTTCAATACCGTAGCTACGCAAACGAGCGTGGTGTGATAGCAGTCGACCACCATGTGGAAAACGATTACCTTATGGCCTCAACCTCGTTCGAACTTTCACCCCGCGTTTTTCATTCAACATCCAGCTTTAAAATCAAGCTGTTGAACCCGGCCGGTGGCGCTATGCTCGGCTAATGGTAGTCTCTTAGAGAGAGAAACAGCACTCCCTGCTCTTCTGATATCCACCAAGTGTTTCTACCCCCACCGGTTTTCCCTCTGTAGCAGTGGAATGTATGGGAGACACAACAACCAGTGACCTTCCAGCTACACTATGTCCACTGCACAACAACTCATCAGCATGGAGGCAAACAAGGCTGCTCTCTACTGTTGTGCACAAGTGAAGCATCTACACAGAATAAAGTAACTCAATAAAAAAGTTACTGCCCCCCTAACCCTAACATCTACAAACTAATGTCTTGTGCACTGGTATTGTGGCGGTTTGACATGTTGTTGTGATAATCATAAACTCTTTGGTATGAGGTTTGATTACAATATTATATTGATCTGTGCATTATTATGTTAACAGACATCTCTGTGGATGAAGATAAGTAAGAGAGTTCAATCTAGGCGAGCTCATCACAGACTGTCCTAGAGGCTTTGAAAGCAGATCCATTTAGATTGTATGGCAGAGTAAAACGAATATGGCCTATAATATCTACCACAGCTTTGTAGATAATGATCAAATGAAGAGGTCTCAGCAAAACAGCTTGAACCCCAATGCTGATTAGGATCCGATCGTAGGGTGAGAAAAAAACACTAATTAACTTTAGGATGATGTATCTCAGACTCGATCCGAGTTACCCTGATTTTGTGATTTCATTCGAAGTGCCGTTCCGTACCTCAAATATTCAAGATTCTTTAAATAATGATAGGTTATCATTTTGAAGTAACCCCTGTGTTCACTGTAAATTATCTACATTACATTGATCCTAATAAAGCTCACAGAGCACAATGGAGGCAAAACCGCATCACTCGACACTACTACAGGAGACAACTTGGACCTGCTGCCAGACGTTACATTCATATTTATTTATAGAACCATAGAAAGGCAAGAAAAACACCCATCAATTGCAATGTTCTTTTTTCCTCTTTAATATTGGTTAACTAATATTTACATGTCAGTCAGTTGGTAGAATATTTTGGAATACTCATTTTTTTTAATTTATGCTTTCACATCAAGTGATTTTGTCTAGAAAAGAAAAAGGAAGAAAGAAAAATACAAGCTTAATTTCAAAAGCAATTCATGAACATTTCCATGGCTATAATATTTAAAGCTTTTACAATGTCCAACAGACATAGCACTGCTACTCATGCTAGATATGCTCTCAGATGAAGCATAGAACAATTTTAATTATTTGTTTGCATTGACCGGCACAGAAACGGACAGCTTCATCATTTCTTTACAACACAAGAACATTTCCCACCATGAAATCAGGGCAGATTAAGGATTACCCCACTACTTACTGTTTACATATGGAAAACCAGATTGACCATACCAACAACCAACAGCTAAAATCAGATTATCATATCATACTACTCAACATTGACTTATATTTAACAAAGAGGACTGCGTTGACATGCCGCGTGCCTGTAGAGTCATCCCAAGACTCTGAGGCCCAGCCCGCTGTCTGTTCGCCGCCCAGTAATGAACTCGCTTGACTCGCTAAAACCGCCGCCCTGCGACAGCGTCGCTCACGGCTGCCTGGGAAATAAGATAGACTATTAGCAGATGAAACGGAGCCATCGCCTCCATCTCGTCTCCAATCAGGAACTTGTTTGCCTCGGCACAATCCCAAGGAGAGCGCGCGCGGGGCCTCGGCTGGTTCCACCAAATGGCGCCCGGACCGCCAGTGCAATTAGGCCCCGCGTGGCACGGGCTGCCATTACGGATGAGACTCAAATTACCTTCATTAACCTGCCAAGTTGGCCGAAGGCATTGCCACCCACTGGTTCTGTCACCGCCCGACCCCACCCCCCCCCCCCCCCCCCCTTCCCGCCCCCGTGAAGGAAGATGAATGACGAACCCAAAGAAGTGCAGGGTGCTGATGTCCCCGCGGAGTTCTAATGCAACATCCCCTCCCAAAATGTTCTAATGCATTCATGCTCATGGAAACCATTTCCAGTGCCTCCACCGCGTGTGTTTTAATGTTGCAGAGACGGAACGCGTGGCTTGAAAACAATATCGCGCAGTGTGAGGTCATTAGCTCCCCTGGCTCGACAAATGGGACGATACCTATGTGCGTGCATGCTCTTGACCGCTGCATATGGTGCCTTCATGAATAGACATTGTGCCGCCGCCCCCCCATCGACGCTGGAACGCATCTATTTATCGCCGTAACTGGGTGCGTCTGAACAATGGCCGCAAAGGGATAAAACACAGCTGAATTGCACCACAATGACAAATAAGGAAGAGGGAATGACGACGTGGGATTAAGAAGGACATCACAGTCATTTTTTTTCTTCCTCTGGTTTGACCTCGTTTTCTAGCACGGAGGACGTCAAACAGTCTTAAAAGGAAAGAACCCCCCCCCCCCCCGACACACACACCACCGCCCACAATAAATGGTTATTTCTCATAGGAAAACCCGGATCAAGTTAACAACAAAATGCAATCCTGTCTGGTTGCACGCATAATCATCCGGCCTTATGTAAAATTGCCCACCGAGGCTCCAGGGGGAAGTGATATTTGTGGTGACTGGCTATCAGAGGCGGCATCAGAGGTAAGTGATTCTATTTAGATAGATAATAAATATGCGGTCATGGGGAACCTATATCCAAAAACCACATAATGACTTTTCTGCCGTGGCTGGAGGAGGAGGCTGTCGATCAGTCCTTTCAATATTTACAGCAATTTGCTCCCCTTCATCCCTCTCAGTGCTAATTCTATTTCCTCTTCATTACGAACACCATCTTTTTTAATGAGAGAGCCCCTCTCCCGGTCGGCGCGTCTCCTCAATTCTTATTTTTATCAATCACACAGAGGCTTACGGGCTGCGGGCACACGGTATCACACGGTGAAATCAGTCTTGAATTGCACTTAGCCGACACTCTGACTGATTGGGGAATTAGCCTGAATGCCGTTTTAACAGCTCCCAGACAACTGTAGAACAAAAGCATCAAATGCCCCAAAACCTTATACTTTATATTTTATTCCACACAAACTCAAAGAATTTAGCTGAAACAGTTTGGATCCTTGATAACTAATACATTATGTATGAAAGCCGATGATGCTTTGTCTGAATTGATTTATTGCCACTCACAAAACGCATGCCCTAGCCACCTGAAGCTGGCCGATGTATCAATATAATACAATATCCTCAAATGAGAGAAGAGACATTATCTGGGATTTTGGCTGTAGTAATATTGTGATGAAGCCTAAATGTTTTATTTTCCTGCTCCTAAAGAATGTGATACAGTGGAACCATTTCCCTTATTAGACTCTTTCTGGCTGAGGGAAATGAAACACAATTTTCTGCACCTGCTTCTTCTAATAATGATGATGATTTCGAAAAACCTTAATATCTTCCGAAAGCACCAATAGTCATTCCGTAAATATCAACACATTACTGATATCAAGGTAGTAATATTTGTGGTGGTATTTCGAGTGTTACTTCAGAGGTGAAAACATGATTCTACCGAAAATAAATTCAGTTAAGTTCAGTTGAGGCTTTTGTGAGGAACGACAAATGTGCCACTGTGCTTATGCACCAGGGAGTTTCGCATTGTTCTTTATCTTCTTGTCGCAAGTAGCAGGCCTTTTGATCGGCTACGAAGAACATATCATTTGGGAGTTTAAAGTAAAAATGTCTAAAGGTTTGTTGACATATTAGACATCTATCCAAATATTCATACACACAAGCAATAAATCAAGTGAGAATGCCATTTGGTCACAAGCAGATCAAGTGAGAATGCCATTTGGTCCTGTGTAGATAGGACCCTAAAAATGATGATAGCAGCTTTGTAACAAGTCTAGCAGTATACATATATACGTATTAATACAAGACAAAGCCAAATAATTATGCAAAGAAAATAAATTGTCCACAAAGAAAACTTTGTTGGAAGGGTAAATTAAAAAAAAGGAATAAAAAGGAAGTTATATCAGTGAGCGTGAACACTAAATGAACCCTAACCCTTATTATTTAAGGATGGTAATAATGTAGTGAATCCCACTTCCAATCCGATACTGAACCCTCTCCGCCTGCCAACTGCCCAGAAACAGAGCTGGACTGTGGGGGGGACTTTGGAATAATGGCCACACTTGGTACTGCAGGATCACATGATCCAGAGGCCACCCCCAAACATTAGAGGAAAAAAACCATCCCAAAATAAGTATTTGTGTAATCAGAATTTGATCCATTCCGCCCAATAAAATATTGAAAGTCTAAAAAAAGCATATTGTTAAACTTTGTAATGCCAGCCAATTGTGTGCAGAGCCAACAGGAAGTGAGCCAGCTCGCTGAGAGTCTCCATCACGTTGGGAACCAACGAGTCTTCATCCAGGGACGGGTTGGCTTAGTCCTCTGAATACAGCCAGGTTTACCAGACACATGATGCCAATGACAGGACTTGACCCCATTATGGTTACCTGTAAAAATGTTATGGCTTTTGTCTAATAAACTTGACTTGCTACATAAAATGTAGTCCAAATAATTGGTCTTGAACGGTTTTGTCCGCAACTTAATAAATGATCTGTCATTTTAAATGAGTTTGTGAGTTGGCAGCTGCTTGAGTGTGTCAAGATATTGAATTCAGCGCTTGAACTGTCTCCTCACATCTCATTTCACCTCTCAAATGAACATCTTTGGAATGACGGCAGACATGCAGTATGGCAACTAAAGGGATCCCGGGTAGTATGTCATTGATTGACTAATACGTCACGGTTTTCTCCTCTCATCAATTACTCTCATTTATTTAGTGGACCATAACTCTGTTTGTGAATAAAAACCTTCCTCAAAAGACAAGAAAACTTGAAGCTTGCGGGTGCTGGATTGTTAAAAAAAAAAGGAAGAAAATGAGGTGTCTAACCCAAAGTGACATTTACAAATTACCTGTTAATTTCAGCTGGGTTGAGGGATGATAGGACTGAATTGCACTGACGGGAGGGTAACCGGGTAATGAAAGGCGAGTCTGTAGTGGCTAAATGGGTAACCTGCACGTGGATCCAAAGCGCGTTCATTCCATGTGAGCACCTGAAGTGCTTTCCCGGCGTCTCGTCTGGACTGTATTCTGTCCATGCCCACCGCAGCGCTGCCCCGCAATCTACTTTTGGTCCAATTAAGCGGAGGCCGGATGATGAACAGTTACAATCAACCTTGTTATGGAGCCTGTGCTCAGGAGGATACTCGCCATGCAGAGAGAGTGCGAGAGGACGTCCGGGTGTCGGAGTGCAAGGTGTGTCGAGTGTAGAGACTTACAGCGGTGTCACCTTGCATCCGTCCCGGCTAATGTCTGCTGGGGAAAAAGGAAAAAAGAAAAACGTCCCCCTCGGTGCCGAGACAGTAAGACACAAAAAAACTGCCCCCCCTCTCCCCCTCATCGATGCCCTGAGCAAACATTAGGGAAGAGAAAACAGTGCCAAGTGGAAACGGGTGACATTTTGAATTGAATACCTCAATAATGGATGCGATCTCCCGGTAACCTCCATTTAGCTGGCACAGCCGAAGCAGCACAGAATCAAGACAGAATCCCTGAGGTCAGTGGAATCAGAGGACGTTGGTTAATGATGCCTGTGCTGCTGTGAGAGCGTCCAGAACATACACTTCCAATGGGGGGGGGGGAGGGGCACGTGTGTGAGTCTTGGTGAGTTTTCCTGGAATGCGGATTTAAAAACATAGTCGCCATCCTGAGTTTAGCGCGGTCGACACTATCGACTCCTCTCATTGGCCGCTAGTTTTTCACACAAACAGTCACACACATGTGAGCGAAAGGAAGAAAGACGAGAGGACGATAAGGTCAATTGGGAGCGCGCGCTGATTTGCCTTACAAAAGGTCAGCCGGGGCTTCACAGCAATCCGACTGTCGGAGGATCGTGGCTGGAAACTCCGTAACGATCTCGGCTGTGGCTGACAAAGTACCGGACCCCACCCTGACCTCTTTAGAGAGAGGCCGGCCCCAGCTTCTCCCTCACTCTCGTCTGACCGGAGAAAACTAATGAGTGTGAGGCTGTGGGTAAAACCTAATGGGGCTCAGTAGTTTCTTTGCTCGGGGCTGACTGCTGAAAATGAACATTTAACCACAGCTCCGGTAATTGAAAAAATGACAAGCACGTACATACAGGCCATCGGCCCACACAAACACGCTAGCCCACCCACCCACACTCAAATTATTCTGATTATTTGCCACCTCCGGATTGGAAGCGCCCCTCCACAATGTCACTTAGAGCACCAACCAGCAGCGGCGTCACAATACACAGGACGAAGCGGAGATGTGGAAGTAACATCAATTAAAATTAGACTGTTAGCCTCTAGTTATGCCAGAGATGGAGTAAGTGGAGAGAGGCACAGGCTTGATGTTAGAGGGACTTTAATGTGTGGGAGAAGGCTGCACAGTAACAAGCAAACTCTATGAGTAACAACCGTCTCCGAAACAACAAAAAGAAGAAGGGGGGAGGAAAGAAAACATGGACACATGGCTCTCTTTGTGAGAGAAAAAATAAATCCACTCAAAATGTGAGAGTTTCAGAGCTTAACTTTGCTCACAGCTCCACCTGCTTGCCATTTATTGACACTGACACTTTTGTCTTTAGGAGATTCAGACACTGACTGACGTGTAGTACCTGAATAATGTGACATTTGATCCCGAACATTGTGCAGTTTGTTAGGAACAGTAGAAGAAGCGTTTTTGTCTGAGGCTCAAAACTAACAGATCAATGACAGATTTGAGTCCATAGTTGAGTGTTAGCTTTGATGAGTTGATGTGTCATTCTAGAATTGTGTTATTTAACATGTTAATCACACATAACATTTAAAAAAGACTTGATTGGTCACAGCAACATCAAATACAAATACGGAACATGATTAAATGGAACCTGCAGATTAAGATCTCAGATCGATTAGTTGAAGGGATTTAGGTAAATAACTTTTTTATACTTAAAAGCTGGTGCTTGTAGATACATTCAGAGGAATTGCTTGAGGTAAGGAAGCAATACTCTATTGCAAGTAGAAGCTATATATTTTAAATTATAATTAATTTAATTTTGTTTTGACATCTAAAGGGGAAAATGTCTCTGTTCTTATCTTAAATCTTAGTTTAGCACGTGTTCATAAAGCCCTGTACATGCTGCATTAAAATCAGTGCTATCAGAACACTAAAGAGAATCATTAATAGAGAAAAGTAAAAACAGTGCCAGTGTGTCCTCTGGAGTAGGAACCACTGAGGCAGCTGTAGGCCCTGATGTTTATTTGGATGTCTTCTCTTCCATTGGCCCTGATCAACTGACTTCTACAAGTCTAAACCTTCTTCCCGTCTCTTGGATCAGATTCAGACATGGCTGTTTAAAGAAGTTTTACTTTTAGGCAGCGCATTTACTGGATAATATGAATCTCTTAGTTGACAGGACATGTACCACATTCCTTCAAGGTAACTAATTAAAGGGCCCATATTATGGAAAAATCACTTTTTCTGGGATTTGGGGTGTTATTGTGTGTCTCTGGTGCTTCCACACTCATACAAACTTCCAAAATCCATCCATGCTGTTTTGAGTGAGATATGGGTTTCCGAATTGATCCTGTTTTCAGCCTCTGAACGAGCTGTTCAAAATCCTCAAGGTTTTCTACGTCACAAACCTAGATATTTAAATAATTCCACCCCCTCCAGTCCCGTTTTCCAATCACAGCCCGCCGGCGCCGCTACCACGCCCCCCCCCCCCCACTCCCCCTTCCACCCCGTCAGCCGACCGCTACCGCCGATTCTACAGGCTGTGGGCGTGGCCAAATTAGCTGCAACTCATGAGCAGCAGAAAACAGCGCACTCTGAAAGGGGCTGAAACAGAGGGGAGTAGAGGGAGGTAACAATCGTTTCCTACAAGCTACTTCCCGCAAACAACTTCAGAAACATGTTTTCTAGAATTCAAAGACCTATTTTAACTTGTTGAAAAATAATCAAAATATGGCCCCTTTAAACCTCTTCATAAGAAACCCATTCTGGATACACAGGTGTTAGTTAACTATTGAGCTTGCAAGAAAATTGTCTATCCATCTTGAGAAAAGTCAAAAATCAGTTGCGTGACAATGGTTAAATACAAGAATTTTCAGTCAGGATTCAAAGTGCATTAACTGCGAGACAGCACTGGGGAAAATTACGAATCACCTACTTGCATTTGACAAAGCACTCTCTGTTCTTGTCGGACCTCAGCGCTGTCTGTCACCATTGCATTGCATCTAGAACATTTAACTGCACTAAGTTGGTTTAAGTTATATTCATCAGAATGATCCACGTTTGTGTTTGTAAACAGTGAAACCTTGATGACCACCATGAACTTTCTTTGTATGCAGACGATACTCAATTGTATTTATCGATCAAGCCAGACGAGTACTACCATATGGCCCTACTGGAGAGCTCTGCTCCATAAATGCTGAGTTACTTGTGGTTCCTAGTCTTAAAAGGATGGGAGCCAGAGCTGTCAGTTATCAAACTCCTCTTTTGTGGAACCAGCATCCACTTTCAATCTGGGGGCAAGACATAGTCAGCTCATTTAAGACAAAGCTTAACTATTCCTCTTTGCTAACGCTCATAAATAGGGCTGGCTCAGGCTAGCCTGGACCAGCCCTTCGATAAGGGCTATAGGCATAGACTGCCAGGGGACCTTCCTAGGACACACTGAGCTAATCTCTCCTGTTCGCTCTCTCCATCTATAAGAATTCATAACTCATTAAAGCACATCACTAATTGAGCTTCTTCCCCAGTTTTTTTGCATGACAGGTTATCATGGTTCATGGTTGTATCTTGACCATGATTCTGCCTCCTGACACGGCCCTTCTGACACCGTTGCTATCATTATTACCATTAGTCACATCACTATAACTGTCCTCATAAACCCACGTTACTGACATGGCCTCTTTCTTCTTTGTGCTTCCCCTCCCCACAGGTTTCTGTAGATGGTGGTTAAATCGGATGGTGGTTACATCTGTAAAGTGGTTTTTACAGAAGTGGAGGACAGTTTTCAATATTTGGATAATTTCTGTCACATGCATTGAACGGATTGTATATCTTTTACGTTCTTCATTCTGTACAAATTACATTTAGTCCATCCCACGAAGGTTCTCCCCAAGGTTTCTTACTTATTCCTCCCTGTTGAAGTTTTTGTCTGTGTGTGTGGGGGGGTATTTTCCTGTGCCGATGGTAGGGTTCGGGGACAATGGATGTCTCAAGTGTAGAGATTATAAAGCCCCCTGAGGCAAATGTGTAATTTGTGATTTTGGGCTATATAATATGAAATTAATTGAATTAATTGTTTATTATATATTCTATCTAGCAGTTAATAAGAATCATAGCTCATTTCTAAAAAACTCTTTTTACAAAACAATGTCTTGTGTTCTATATTTAAGATGTGTCATCATATGCATTTCTATTGTTACATTGTGTGTGTGCTTTAAATTGTTGTGGACCACAAGAACCCCTGAAGAGCCTCAGGAGGTGGTGCCGATTTCAAATATATAAAATACGACTGATTAAAGCCAGATTATTATCTCAGGCATTAACCAGATTGAACACAAGCACTGAAACTGTGATCCATCATAATAGTTGAGCATTATCTTAAATGTCCAATGGCTATCCCATTTATGAATGTTATGCTTGATGGATGATGGCAATTAACAAAATGCAATCTCCAAAGAGTTCTCTGCTCACACACACACACACACACACACACATTTAAACATATGCCCATCGAAAAGGGCTAAACCCTGCTCAGTGTGCTGCTCGAGTAGATTCATTTGAATACAGCAGCCCTAGTTTAAAAAGGGAATTATTCTGCTTTCTGAGTCATTTTTTAAACATTATCTGAACAAGATGCAATTACCAGCGGTTAATGGAGCAGCTTCGCATTTTATACCTCGTTCCAACAAACACTTTCTCTCTGAAACATGAAGAGGTTTGCGTCCCCTCGCATATATATGGCCTGTGTGTGCCGTGTGGGTCTGCCGCGGACCGGTCAGCCCGGGAGATACAGGCTTCATCCACACGCAATTTACAAACAAAGTGAACTACAATACAGTAGACGGAAGGATTGTGCCATTATATTTAGGTACAACAAAATGTTGCAACGCACTAATATTCCTGTAACATATACATTGATATAGCTTCAGAAGTTTCGGAGAGTTAAAATATTGACTGGTGTGTCCACCACTTTTCTGCTAGATTCCCAAAGGCACCCTATCTGACTGTAACAACGCTGAATACGTCGTCGGCAGCTCTAGCAGTTTTGCATTGTTGTTGGAAGGCAACATCAAATAAAGTTTCCAGCTGCATGAATGGAGTGAAACAAAATGTCTGTTCTCTCCAATTATCAGGTGACCGTAGCCTGAAGCTGTGAATTGACATCAAAAGTCCAGCGTACCAATGAAACTAGTGGTTTGTCCAATGCTAGCTGCACAGCGCTGTACAAACAGTTACTGCTTGGACTCCAATTACAAATAATGGTTTCAGCTGTGACAGCAGCTACTGAATACAACGCTGCTTTTTATTTCTCCTGTCCAAATTACTATTGACCATCTAAAATAACTATGATGATTACTTTTACCTTGAAATTACTTTCATTCATTTTTACAAACAGGGTATGAGCAGTTATTTAAGATGCAGGATATATGGAAAAAAAACATTAAGATGAATTAAATGATTTTATTCCTGAATGAAAGCGGAAGCTTCGTGGGCCTTCTAACCGTTGGAAGTTAACAGCATGCGACACATCAAGCCACATCAGCGGCTTTAAAAAGCTGATGGGGGATTCCCAATGCGAGGGGCTGCGTGCTGCATAGTTTTGACACGCGAACTGTCGGCCCGTAATTCAGATGCAGCACACAGAGGACATCATGAACTAGATGCTTGCTTTATTTATCGTTCTTAGACTGCAGCCATCATCCCTGTAATAGGATGCATTCAGACCTGCCCCGTCAGCAGCAAAGAGAGAAGTTGCGTTCTCCTCTATGCCAAAGCATCTGGACCAAACTTTAAAAAGAAGGCATAGTACTCAGATTCTGACCTTTGTTCTAGAGTCAATTAATTAATATTCATTGTTTCCAGCTTGTTTCCGGCAAAGACAATATTTTAGCGTTTAGCACTCGCAAGGGTGAATAAGTAAAACAAGATGTCTTATTTAGCAGCCTAAATGAGAAAAACAAGACAAATGGAAAATTACATTTTTTCTGTTTCATCAAAATCCAATATATTTTTATCCTTTGAAACTTGAGCAGAACATATTTGATGCTGAACAGCAACCTTGAAAACAATCTCATTGGTTACAGAAAAGAACACTTTCCCTCACAAGAGATGTGCCAGTACAAGAGGTTAGAAATCTCATTTATGAGGCAGAGTATAAAGCCTGTTGCTCTTAACAACAGCTTTTAGATTAGTCTTCCTTTGAGAAACACTCACAATGTCAAAGCGTTGTCTATGCTTAGGTTATAACTGAGCCAATGCCTGCATCTATGATCTTTACATCTGGTATAGAACACACACACACACACACACACACAAACAAAAGTTGCAAATGTTTAGGGTACTTACAATGGACAAAAAGGGTTTCTTTCTGAAACGAGATTGTTTTGCTTTTTAAAATAATAATTTCTTTTTCATTATTCCACTTCCAGCAGTGGAATAAAGGCCAATGATCACGTTTAAAATAAAATGAATTGCTCCGATAGGGTTATACAGCACCTGCCTATATGACATTTAAGTATAGTATATATGATCAATGTTACATATTTGACTGCAGTATTAATGTGTAATGTGTTCTTGATTCTTCATTTGTTTTGCATTCAATCATGCTGGGATGTTCGCTGATGAATGCTCCTAAAAAATGCTCCACCAGCCGTTACTGACTTCCAGGATTTGCCCCCCGCCCCCACACACACACACTTGGTCAGACCCTCTTGCTTAGCGCCTTCGGGGTCTTCATTACTGCAGGAATAGATGCTGCTGCCCTGACCGCATGCTGTAATGAGGGAGGGGCTCTGCACATGGACGCTGGCTCATTGCAGGCTTACAACCCCTAAAACATTTGTAGATTTCTTTAAAGGAATGCTTCCCGAGATGACGAGGGGTCAAGTGATTGGGTGTTGGTCTAAAACACAGGTTCTAATGATGCATTGAAATGCTTTTTTGAAGGCGCGCATGCTCCTCCTTCCATTGCTGCTATCGTGGAGTGCGCTACTCACTCAGAACTGTCGGGAAGCCACTCATCCGTACAACCAACCTTTTTGGGTCAAAATCACACATAAAATGTATTTTCCACCGCGGAGAGAAGAGAGAACAAATCTTGTTTCCTTTGACACTTCCCTATAATGAATATTTTTTGGGGGGAGGGAGCCAGTGGAGGATAATCCTTACATTGATGTGAGCCCATTCCGTTTCTGAGAGTCCGGTTAAAGCAGGAGATGCAAGTTGACTTTCACATGTACCCTCTGGCTCCTGCAGCCGGTGGGGGGCGGGGGGTAAGACACTAACAAGTTCATGCAATATTAATGATGTGTTGAGATGTGGGACATGCAAGGCAAATCGGCCACTGTGTATGCAGGAAAACGATACCTTACACGATCATGAGGACCTGCATTCGTGAGATGGCTAATTAATGGTTACGAAGAGGATAAAGGGCCTCAACTTAGTGTTGAAATATATTTTAGATTCCAACTGTGGATATTATAAGACTTGAGCTGAACTGACGAGAAACTAACCACTTAAAAGTGGGCCTGCACTGTCCATTCAAAACTTTACACACACACGTTCATGCAACTACGGAAGAAACCTGACTTACCAAAATAGTGTGTGTGTGTGTGTGTGTGTGTATGTGTGTGTGTGTGTGTGTGTGTATCTAGTAGGGCTGTCAACATAAACACATTAATCTATCCAGTTTTAGCTAGGCTAAGCTTCCATCGCAACATCTAACGTTTTTATATATATATATATATATTATTACTTTCAGTAACCAAATAATAGAATCATTGATTCATAACAAGACTTAATGCCACTGTTGCTTGTAATTATAATTTCCAATCTTTGTCTTACTTGGTCTGATCCATTCACATACATTTTTTTGTATAGGTTTGTATCTAGCTTGCTACGGAATAAGCATCCCATGTGATGAACAAAAATAATTTTATTCTTGTACAGCTTGTCTTTTCTTCTGCCAAATGTCTAGAGGAATTTTCATAAAATCATCCTTAACAAGAAGAAACTTCTCATCACGATTCAGCGTAGCCCAACAGTGATTGTGCTTGGTTTGTTTTCTATGTTACACATAATAACGGCTAACTTCATCATCATCCATCATTTTGGTGCAAGGTAGACATATATAGTGCTAAATTAACCCTCTGACATGATGCATTCTAATGTGTTTAGCTAGCTACAGGCATTTCAGTGCTCGGTTGCATATTGTTGCGCCAATTGTTTCCCCCTCAGGTGGGAGGCGATGACGCACTGGGCTCAGTCTCTGTGCCAAACCACAATATAAAGACGTCCCGTGGAGACACATTTACAACATTTGGGGAGCCGACCCACAAAAGGACTGCAAAGTAGGTCAGCAATCGCACCAATTGGTACATTTCCATTTGTAATTTATAGATGATTAGGATTGTATCCTCCCAAAACCATAGAGCAAACCAATTTTCACTAAACTCACTAATTGAATAAATCAATACCGCAAGCATGCTCTGCCACACCGACGTTGCGGCGGAAAGCTCTGCCACACTGCTGCATGTGAGAGAAAGCGTCCCAGTGGGAGAACGGAGACCATCTGCCCCTCTGCAGGCGACTGTCCCCGGATAGAGGATGCAGTTCAGCTGAGCCAGCGAAACGGAGCAGCGGGATAAACCCTCCCGCTATGAAGCGCTCTAGCAGGCAAAGCCCCGTAATGGCCCGCTACAAGCCACCCTACAGCTGCCGCTTCTTTTAGGAAAACCTACTGGAGTTTTCAGAGTGTGCCGGTGCTAAATCTCTCATTTTTGGTGTCGTTGTACTGGACGGGGGCTACTGACATCAACCTCACGGCGGTCTCACCGTGGCCATGGATTTGTCCCTGGCTTAGAAAGGCAGTGAGTGCCACATGCTGGGAATACTACATCCTGAAGAAGCTTCACTTCCGATGATGAGGCCAATGAACAGCTTACAAATTCTAATATCCAACAATAACACGGCACACGAGGCCTACAGGGGCATAAATGGCAGAAGAAAATGGTATAGTATCAATTATATCAATTACCAGATACTATAATTTAGAAATTGCAGTATCAAGGACCAATAACCGGAGTCAGGCGTCTTAGTGATGTTTAAAGAGTTCTATAGTTTCAACGCGCATTTCTTACCACAAAAGAGTGCATGAGAAACCGATCCTTTTGATTTCCAGAAAACCCATCTGAGCCTCGCCCCTGTGCACCGCTTCAAACTCCAAACGCTCATCCGGCAAATGCTTAGCCTGAGGTAATGCAAAGGGCAAACAGCCACAGCGTATCACACAATACAATTCTGTAGAGTAAAGACACTACAATTAACACCGTACTTAACAACGCTCCTGTTTTCCCCATCAAAGGAGTGAGGGCTGTGAGATAACCTTGTGAGGCTTTCATGTTCAGACACGCTGGTTGGACATATATGTTATTTGCCCAGGGGGAAATATTTTACCTAGCGCCTGTGTGTGATGAGAAAACGTTGCTGATAAGGAGACTCATGACGGTTTGACATGCCTCTGTTGTAGCCAAAGAAGGCTTTATCAGCAACGTGAACCGGGATAAACCTGCACCACTTCATCATGTTAAGGAACACAAGGTTCCCAAGTAGCTGGGCAAATACATTAAAGATAACAACGACTGAAATTAATTAGGCAAGGATTAACTTAGGAGAGATAATTAAAGTTCATTGTAAACAAAGACGGTTTTGTTTGCATTCAGCGCTGCTCACCAACCGGTTTGTGTAAGGCCTTAAGAACACGCTAAATGCATCTCATAGTGGACTTTTTGAACGTGTCAGTGAGGTTTGTTTGCATCACCTCTTTGTATATGTGCAGCACTACATCAACAGAACGTCGCTCCAGCTAACCAGTAAGTGGTAGAGATGGTGAACCAGTGGAGCCGTATGACGCGGAATAGATTTCTTTCCCTTGGTTTGTGCAACATGAACATCAATTCAACTGACTGCAATGTCAACCAGTGCACCGATATATAGGCTTTCTTCTAATGCTGAAATAAACAGCAGGAGGAGCAGACAGAAGGAGGTGGGTTTGTCTTACCTGTTCCAATGAGGAGAGGAAATTACCCCAGTAATGAGTAATATCAAATAAAACACATTTCAATTAATCAATGCAATACGACTTTAAAGGGTCCATGTTATGGATTTGGGGTGTTATTGTGTGTCTCAGGTGCTTCCACACGCATACAAACTTGGAAGAAAATCCATCAATGCCGTTTTGAGTGAGATACAGGTTTCAGAATTGATCCTGCCTTTAGACTTTGAACGAGCTGTTCAAAATCGTAAAAGGTTTTCTACGTCACAAACCTAGATATTTGAATAATCCCACCCCCTCCAGTCCCGTTTTCCAATCACAACTTGCAAATGTCTATATTAGTAAGGCACTTCCTTCTATTGGCAAACTGTGGATGGATCTTCGCGGTGCCCTCACGGCAATATCTCTACTATTTTTCCTGTACTTGTTATATCCCACTGTTTCCCATTTGACTATTATTATCTCCAATATATCGATTGTGACATTATTCTAATATGATCGCTTTTAAAAAGCCAGACCCAGACATCTCTGATAACCAGAAGGCCATTCCTCATCACAGAACTCATCAAATAATGTCTTGATTGCACCATAATGATATAAGCAGATGAGCGTATATTTGGCAAATGGAACATGCATCCACAAAACAACTAAACAAATGCATATCAAGCATTGACGGAAACATCTGTGAATCATTATGCAAACTTGGGTTAATTCTTTGTAGTTGGACTCATTAAGGGGTATTGTTAGTTTCAGTGGCTGGCCCTCATTATCATGCATTTAGGAAATGAGGCAAAGAGAAAAAGGCATAAGAGCTCAATCAATAGCTCTTCTCATTTTGCCTTAATGGCGCCGTTTTTTTTCCCCCCCTCGTGGACTAAAAAGAACACAGGGGAGGTTGACGTTACAACCATGAAAATGTAATTTCTCTGCAGAAAAAAAAAAAGAAAAATCAACAACATAATAATACCTCCTATCCCCTTTCTGCATATTTCTATAACATTCTGCAAAATTGAGTATGGATTTAACATCAAAAGGTTACATTAATTTTTCAAATGAGATGTTAAAGTCAATAAGAGCTGAGGACATTTCTATTCGGGGGCTCACATGATAGAGGCTGCATTCTCAGATGGGCTGGCTGGAAACCACGGAAAGCTTATCCTGCTCGCTAGAAATACAAATACAAATAATATAATTTACAAACATGAAGAGAAAAGGAATACTGAGCCGTGTATTAACCCAATAAAGCAGAAATCACTCAGGATTGAATTTTGCTATGAAAGCATTTTAATTCATTAAGATACCTACACGTAGAGGAAGGAACGCAGATTTATTTGACATGAGCCTAGTCATAAACTAAAAGGTCTCACTATAAATAAACCCTTCTTAAAAAAGGCGTCTCATGTCCTCAAAGCCTAAATAACGTTAAACGCACAAAAGATTGACAACTTCTCTCTTTTAAAATCTGGTGGTCTTCCTGTGCTGTGTTATTGGCACATTGCTACCCATCACGGCTCATTAGCGCCACCAGCTGCGCACGACATCACCCCTGCTGGTTGACCACGAGACAGGAAATAAATTACACCAAATATTGTTTATCTGTTGAGAGATTATAACCTCCATGATTTGTGATGAGGTGCTTTTCTGCGCTCCCCGACAGCGAGGTTATTCTTTACAAAACTTCTTTGCCACTATTGATGCCACATGATAGACTCCCCATGGGTGTTTTTATCGTACTGCTAGAGTTGCACTGTGATAAATAGGCACCAGTGGATAATTGTAAATGTAAAAATAAAAAAAATAAAAAAAGCATTCCTTGCCGGGGGCGGGGGGGCAGTTGGGGGCCTTTTGGGCGCCCCTCCCGTCCCCTACTGAATGATAAGGGAAACACTGGAGATGATGGAGTTCTTCAGTGTGGACAGACATACATCCTACTATTAGGGGTGTCCCGATCCGATATTTGGATCAGATTGGCCGCCGATATTAGCAAAAAAATGCATATCGGATCGGCCTGAACGGGAAAATCCCGATCCCGATTATTTTACCCTAAAAGACGACGCGGCGGAGTGCAATACTTGCCACAATAAAGTCAAGCGTGGTGGTTAACTTGGCTAGTTGTTCATAAGAGTAATACCCTTTTCAACATGAGTTGCAGTGAGTTTTTAGCCGATGCTAAAAGCTACAATATCGGTATCGGACCGGCAGTGCAAAAAGCTGGATCGGGACATTCCTATCTACTATCACTGCTGCGAAAGGTTAGCCTACTGTACACAAATACGCTTGGTACTAAAGTGAACATGGCATCAGTTTATTAAGTGATCAGTATGCACGGTGATGACAAAGATGTTTGTGGCAGTCAATGTCCCCCTACATCCAGGATCCACCTTTGCAATACTATAGGATAAAGCATAGAATCGGATCGTAAAGGTGTTCATGACACTATGTTATTGAGGCTGATCCCTAACCTCTGGGAATTATTGAAGAACAGGTTTCGATAACCTTGATTCAACCAAACCTCCGGACGGGGTCTACACACTAAATACACCTTACAAGGCCGGATCACTACAGGAGAAAAGGCCCAGAACACCGTGTTAGAACACAGTAATAGCTAAGCCGCCAGTGCTCACACAGTCATCCAACAGACCCGTCATACGTCGCACAACTGTTCTTTTTCACTATGGCTGTGCGATTAATGGCTTTCCTACCACGAGTGAATACAATTCTAAAAACCAAGAGCTTCCTGAACTAACAGCCGGACAGAAATGGGCCCGAGTTCGGCCGCTGTGCGCGCAACCCTGCTGCGACACCCTGGGACCAACTGTCCTGAACTTGCAGATTATTATTTATTTAAATAGATTGGGTTTTAACCACAACGCAAAGGGTAAGAAGCAGAAATCTTTTTATTTTATTTCAGGTTAAATGTTTTGATTTTATTTTACATTCATATGAACTGTGAAGTCTTATTTTTGAAGAAAGTCTACATTAGAACCAATGTGCAAGAACCCTCCCTTAACATCAAAAAATAATCGTGAAAAACTAATGTTGTTATTTCAATATTGATCAAAGGGATGGCGGTTATCATTGGGGCCGTGATGGAGCAGCCCTGAGCGGGAGCTAATCTTGTCGAGCGGAGCAGAATCGCTTCTCTTCTTCCTCCCAAATGAACAGCTGTATTTTCAATATGGCTCTAACGGGCTAATTAAGACATAATAGCTGATTCCAGCAAGAAGTGATTCAGGAGAAACTTTTTACCTCCCCTGCGCCAGCGGGGGTATTCTAGAGGGAGGAGGTCGAGGGGTGCCCCGCTCCCCAAAATCCTCCACGCCTCATCCTTCATCTGCGGCTGCTCGTCATGTCCTGTCACCGGCACAGTTACACCTGAACACTCCGCTGCTGCCAAACACCTGGCTCCATCTCCCACTGTCCAAATGAAAAATAAGCATAATCGGCCTTTCTGAGTATGCAGCAAATGAGGGGATTCATGACAAATTGGGTGAAGGTTTATTATGCAAAGGGGGAAGGCAGAACGGAGGCAGAGAGGAGAGGAAATAAAAGGAGGCTGCAGTTATCTTTGGTACAGATTGGGGTTAGCATTTAGACTTTTCTTTTCTACTATCGGCATGTTTCAAGTCCATATCACAAACATACACAAGAAAAACATGCACTATATATTTAAGATTATATTCTTTTAATGCGTGTACATTTGTATCAATCTACAACGTACTACATCTACACTAAATCAGAAGGCAAGTTCTTTATCAACAATGATTGTGATAAAATAAGAAGCCATCACTCTGAGTAGCATTACAGATAGTAAATTACCTGCCTCAATAGCTTGATGGATGTGTTCCTTGAAACTTAATTAGTATGAAGTTAAGTGGGCGTTCGATAAATGTCCATCAGCCGAGTACAAATGGCGTTCAGAAACATTTCAAATCGCACAAAGCCGAGAGTGAAAGAGTAACTAAACAGTCGAAAGGAGCGAAAGCAAAGGAAACTGGATGATCAAGGTCTGCAAAACCTCCGGGGAGCACAAAATAGTCACAGTTCCATAAAACATTGCGAGGGAAGGATTGCAGAGGAGCCGGCTAAGAGCTTCTTAAGAACCTGCAGCAGCAGCAGCCAATGATGACGGCTTTGCTTTGCCTCGGCTGCCTCTTTGTTTATTGATGTAAGACGAGTAAGGGGGCTTGAAGGAAACTAAATATCAATCGCACATTGATATTCGGCCACTTCTTCCACCACCTCTCTCTTTTGGCTCTTCCACCACCACCACCCTGACGATCTGTCTGCAGTTTTCCTCTCTGCACCACATCCGGTGTTTGCGTTTGCTTTATGAAGGTAAACAGAATGTTCCTTGAAGGACTCCATTACGCCATGCGGCACACACGACTGCGGATCCCTTCTCTCGCCTTCCTGCAGCCCGTCTCCAAGACACTCCCAGGTACTCCTGACCGGGGGGGGATAATAAACTACGAGGGGGCAGATCTCCAGCAGGACGGGCGGCCCGTTCAGACGCCTCGTACAACAGGAGTGTTCTGTTCATTTTCTCATTTTCATTTTCTGTTTCCGAGTGTGAGGCACAAAATTACGGCACACTCTCAAATTGCCGTGAGGACGGCCATGAGATTCAGAGCCAGTTTTAAAGTTGGAAATATATCCAAATAACACTTGCTTTGGGATAAAGGTGAGTAGGATGCCTGTCAGGACCGTCAACCCTGTTGGATTTTGAGCCACGATAAACGCAGTAAATGGATGTTGTGTTTGGACAAAAAGTGTCACATTAGCATACAGACATTAAGCGTGCATGTTTTACGTACATTATTAGCCAATATTATCATTCAAGCACACCCGGTGAAGAGACTAGACACGGCCTACCGACAGGTGGGTCACAGTAATGCACATTTACATGCATGTGCACATTCAGCACAATCAGCAGCTGAACATTTTAACACCACACAAGCGTGAAAAGAGAAACGCCATCGCTGGTTCTAGTTGTGATGTGTTTGTAGACTAGGAAAGCATTAGAGATTGTGTGTGTGTGTGTGTGTGTGTGTGTGAGAACGCAGAGCCCCCTTTGTTGTTTAGACAGTAACGAAGTTAAACGAAGCCTGACGCAGTAAAAGTCCTGTTGAAAGGCTAAAACACAACTGGAGATGAATAAACATCAACTTAAGGACCAACAAACAACACGTGGCTTCAGTCGCAAGATGAGACGTTCAAAAAGAAAAAAAAAGGAAGGGAAAGAATTGCTGACATCTGAAAGGCAATTGAATTTGCATACCACAAACTTTCATCTGCGGGACGTAAAGAAAGACGGCACCACACGAATCACTTAATATTTAATAAATTAGAAACAGTCGCTGGAGCTAATTGGAATTTGCACATTTACAAATCAGCCCTGATAGCAAAACAAATTATGAAATATAACGCTGCTCCTCGGATTACCGAGTGAACGTCAGATGATAGACAAAGCAAATGGAGTATCACTAATAACATACTGTCGGAACACATCACGCAGCTAATCCACTTAGGAGGGGGGGGGGGGGGGGGGGGACAGTGGCTTTGCTTTAAAATATTGATACGCTATTCCGTAAAAGCTTTTTTTGCTTTGGTTTAACACTTGCTTATGGCTCATGGGTCATTAGCCTCCCATCCGCGGCCGCTCGGCCTGTGATTAGATGGATGGCTTTGTGGCGACACTCCGTCAGAGGAGGACTGGTCCCGTTGTTTGCATTACGGGGACAAAGGCAGGCGGTGTGTAAACTGTTGTTGTGTTCATTATGAGATTACTTCCTGGTGCGACAGGGTTTTTTTTCCTCCTTTTTGGTAAAAGCCATGGATTTCCTGTAAAAGGGGACTCGACGTGCACTCAGGGGAAGAAAAAAAAAAACATTCATCAAATGATAAAGGCCGATGCCGAGGCGTATTCAAGCTTAAGTAGTTAGAGAACAGATGCCATCCAAAATCTACATCAATAAAAGTCAAATCAAGCAACGCGGAGCAGCACAGAGTGGATTACGGCTGTTCTGCATGTCAGGCTCAGGCTTTTAACAGGGCGTGAGGGGCATATTCATCATAATGTAGCAAACACATTATGGAACACTTTAACTCCGTTTTACTCCAATTTGAAAATGTTCCATCAACTTTTCACTGCGGTGAGGTTTGCTCCTGGTCTCAACATGCACAATATCCAAGCCTTTATGCTGCAAGAGTACGAGCACAGATGATGTTCCCGGCGCAGAAATGAATGCAGAAAATTGCCGACATTATGCGTTCAAGAAATCTCATTCATACGATAAATCGTGTCCGCGTTGTTTGGTATATAACAAATAAAAGCAAAAAGTTAGCACTATTCCATTTTACGATGCGTCCACAAACTACTAGCCGTATTCACGTTCCCACCGCTCTCCATGTCGCGTTGTTTGCAGGGTTGTGATAATTAAAGGCGAAAAGGGGAGTAAGAGGAGGATTTGATGATTTATTAAAAAGGAAACTGTGGGAAACCTTTGCACTCTGTGACAACAGGTGGTCAAGTAATGCCCTTTGAAAGAGAAATGTGTTGCGACATTGTCGTCCCTAATCTGCAGCTCTGCTAGCTATGATGGCTCAGTTGGGGGAGGGATGTTAAGGGTGACCTAGTTTCAAAGTTTGTTTTCTTCTATTCTAAAAAAAAGATTACAGATATTACTAATATTAATAGGATAGTCTTGTTTGTTAAGACACACTCCTCTCCTGCACCGATAGCTAGCATTTCAATAGAATAATATAACAGATGTATGTCACTACATGTAATGTCACTAAATTTTTTTGCACGTATTTATACATGCATTACTTCCCTTTGTGAGAGCTGTGATAAGCATCAAGGAGCTGCGTGCCTTGAGGCAGCATTCATACACACATGTACCCATTTATCTGCTCCAGCCGTTGGCTGCGGCGTGTTTTTCTTCTGATGTACAGTTCACTCTGCGAACAAAAACACATTCGACTTTCCTCTCACATCCCAGCTGTACGATACCATTTTTGAGGTGTATGCGTTTTTTTAATATTAAGTGCAGCAGAGCAGTACAGAGCATTAGTAGGAAACATTTGTTATACCATCACCCACATTATTGCTTTACTAGCTTTTACTATATTTGCAACATTCAAAAGAAATTTCTGAGCAAGGTAATGCGGAATCGTTGATGCATCAAGTAATCCCAATTATTTTGAAAGTTCATTTTGAGTTAAGCCCAAAATAACAATCTGTGTTGAACTGCTAAAATGAGTTAAACAACAACTAGGGATTGCCTCAACGATTCCCATTAGCGGTTCACTACACCATATATATTGTTATACATCACATATTTCAAACTCAAGGCCAAATCCGGAGTGTAGACAGGCCGCTGGATGACTTTGCTATTGTGAGAATTACAGTAAGATCCCCACGCATGCGCGGCCATTTCTGACGGACGAGAGCGCCGTTTTTTTTTTTATATATATATATCGACTTGTTCCGTACCGCCCGCGGTCCTTTAGCTCTACCTAACGTCACTTTTTATTTTACCATATCGAAGGATGGCCTTATGTGACTCGTCATTGCGTACAAAGCAGTGCTGCTGTTACTTTCACCATTTTTGATATCCATTTCAATTTAACAATTTCCTTTTAAATCAACTATGCGAGTTGCCCTGATCCACTTTACCTAAAGCACTAGCATGAGCAAAGTTAACCTAAACCACTAGCATGAGCAAAGTTAACCTAAACCACTAGCATGAGCAAGGTTAACCTAAACCACTAGCATGAGCAAAGTTAACCTAAAGCACTAGCATGAGCAAGGTTAACCTAAAGCACTAGCATGAGCAAGGTTAACCTAAAGCACTAGCATGAGCAAAGTTAACCTAAACCACTAGCATGAGAAAGGTTAACCTAAAGCACTAGCATGAGCAAGGTTAACCTAAAGCACTAGCATGAGCAAGGTTAACCTAAACCACTAGCATGAGCAAAGTTAACCTAAACCACTAGCATGAGCAAAGTTAACCTAAACCACTAGCATGAGCAAAGTTGACCTAAAACAGTAGCATGAGCAAAGTAGAGAAGTTCTCTCCGGTCATACGTACTGGTTCATTATTTATAATTGAAGATTGGCATGTAAAAACATGTGTAGATCAAGAAGCAGACGTTGGGTTTATTTATTCATGCCTGCTGTCTTAACTGAATCAGAGCAGAATTCTAAATCAAGGACCTTCAAAAAGAGCTTCAGCTGACAAAAACAGAGACAAAAATTTCACAGAATAGAAAAGACATGAATATATCAAATAAAATGCAGATTTTAAAATGAGTGTAAAAACATGTCTGGCTAGGATCATGTGTGCACTCAATTTGCCATGAATGTATTAAAACAATGATGAGGAATCCAACGTGGCTGCCTTTCTCTTCACATAGAATCGGCTGAACGAGTTTAATGATTCCAACTGGAGCTGATCCAAAAAATTATTTAATTAGTGCTGGAAAACGATTACCAATGTTAATTGCGATTAATCCCATTAATATCTGATTAAATCACATTGTAATGGATAAAAATCAATAGTGCATTCAAAAGTATTCTATTGCGCAATTTAAACAAAGACTTTTAACGGCCATATTCCCTTTACACAGACGCATAGTTGTTAATCTCAACCTAAACTTGGTTAAATTACAGACACTTTAAATAAAATTGTATCAAATATAAAATCGACAGCAAGGCTATTAACATTTTAGCCAAGTTGTTTTAGAAAATTAAGTTACTTTCCATGATCATTCATAACACATTACAGGCAAGTTAACATTTAAAAACCTGTTATGTTTATTTATGAACAGGTAGCAGCATAAACACACGTCTTTGCTCAGCGAGCAGCATAAATAATCAAAATCGTAGTTCACTTTTAAAAAGGAAAACTAACTTTTGGTACCCTAAAATCAAATAAATAAATGAGGATGAATAAAGAATAAATAAATACAAATGTATTTGTATAGCACATTTAAAGAAGTCAAGTGCCTCGCATAAAAAAAAAAAAACATTAAAACATCAGGCAAAGGAAATTCAAAAGCAAGTCAAAACAGACAAACAAGAATGAAAGTTTCAGTAGAGTTTATGAAGCAAAAAGCATCCACTCCATCCTTGAATGTGGCTTTGTTAGAGCCGGCAGCAAACGGAAAGGTCTTCCGTCTTAATTTGAAGCCGCTGAGTCTCTTTAAGTCTCTTTAATACCCCGGGTATGGATTGCCCCGGCGCTGCTGCTTTGCTGACACACAAACATGTATTGATCATAACAGTCATCAAGAAACTTTAAAATAGACTTTTGTTGTTTTGTGTGATAACAGGAGGAAGGCGTACTCTGGGTGAACTGACTGGAAGGTCATCCACATCACTTGTTTTTTGCAAACTAAGACTAATAAGGGCACTTTTCCGTTGACTTATGGAAGCGTTCTGTTCAACGCTGAGGGAGCGTTATATGATATATGTGAGGTGTATGCCTTGGAACGGAAGCTTCTCTTCCCGCATCATCATTAGCATTTCTTGTGTGTTGATTTTTTATTCTCTGTGGACAATTATTACATTTTTTTATTTTAAAGATCAATTTCTCCCTTTGCCATTTCCTGTTTTATTGCAAATCCTTTGTTTTCTCTTGATGGCCGACTGTGTGTTGATTTCTACTTCCCAGGGGAGCATGTACTCAGAGCCCTGCGCATACATCTCTACTTGGATATTTAATACATCACCCCCCTTCATAAACAGCAGACAGGCAGACACGCTCAGAGAGGTTTTATTTGTTCATGGATCATTAAGTGACTGCTGCTTCTCACGGTTCTGGTTGCACAACTCGGACCGCCAAGCAGACGGGCTAAGAGGGTTCTAGTTGCAGAGACGTTGTTTATGTGTCAATGTTTTATAAATGCCAACGTGAGAAGTGATGTGTATTTTTGTAGGCAATAGGTTAAGATCTAATTGGAGGTTTGCATTCAATATGTAGATGAGCGCGGATGTGAAAACTGTATGTTTGTAACGAACTACGGGTTTATGGTACCCGGTGGGATTTCTCCCTGAGAAGCTGTGACATGGACCAAGCACAAAGGGGGAAAATCATGAAATACATGTGTGTGTGTGTGTGTGTATATATATATATATATACACACATACACAAAAACAATAAACGGTATATAGTGGAAGTCGCCTTCTTTCCACATGTTTATCGGGGCCCAAACTTAAAACACGCACATCACACGTTTATGAATGTTTGAGGACGCTCAAATTTTGTGATTTGACCCATTTTTAAGAAATGTATGATCATGATCAGAGGCCAAGTTGACAGTTTTCCACATTCTGCAAATAATCTAATATTCTCTAATATTCCACCACTGACATCCCGTTGATGCTGTGAAATGAAGTTTAATATTTCCTATCCACTTTTAAAACACCCACGAATCAAACTATCATTTAAGAGACTTGGTCATTTGCAACTCACAATGATTCTCTTTCAAATGGAGCAGCGGGGGAGGGGGGGACGTTGGGGATCACAGGCAACATTTATTCAAAAAGGGCAAACCTATTTGATTAGCGGCACTGACGGGAAGGACCCGGGGAGCACAAGACATCCTCAAACGGCGAGAGCCGGGTGAAACTAAGACACGACCAATAGACTGGCCGACTCTCGACCCTCGTGTGTCGTGACGCTGCCGTACGTGAAGTGGAGACGATGATTCTGCCCTTGAAGTGGAGCCTCTCTAAAGGCGCGCGCCGCGGGCTCCGCCCCTCCACCCCCATGTGCCAACGTGTCAATCAGCCGTAATTGCCGTCCTGGAGGAACAATGTCGGGCGGCGCGGCTCAGGCCGCGCGGATCTATCGCAACACCTAATCTGCTAATGAGCTCAGCGCGGCTATTTTCAACGCTGCCGCAGACGCCACAGCCGGCGCTGGGGAGGCGCGGCTGCCAGTGACAGCAGAGGACAGTTGGCCTCTTGGAGGAGGCACAAAGCAGAACTCTGCCCGCACGCTTCAGGACAGCACCGTCACTACAGATCCTGTTCCGGGGGGAAGGGGGTGATCCTGGCACATGACCACCGCCGCCTAATGTTCTGCACAGATGCCTTTTGGTTTCTTTGCGGGCCGTGAGATGATTTCTATCGCAGATATCTGTCTGTGATCTCGGCTTGGACCAAGCGGCAACATGCGAGACCTGAAACAAGGGACAAAAACTGCAGTTCATCGAAACGCCAATTAAAGGCCCGTTCCAGAAGAGAGTCAATCCCCAAATGTTAACATGCACGACTCTTTGGACGAAATAAACATGTTGTTATGGTCCCCATAGCTTAGTGGCAGTGGGGTGCCGCCAGAGAGCCTTCAGCTCTCTGCAATGTGTCACCTCGGCTCATTAGGGTCTCCAAATTTAACTTTGGCAGGAAAAGGGGAGGCGTCTACTTCAACGCCAACACGCCAATACACAGACGGAAGGAATGAACAAGATTGGATTTCACCGAAGCGATACAATTTACAACTGGCACCAAGGAACCACAAGCCCCGGGGAAGCCTCATACGCTCTGTTCAGTAACCAGTGGGGGTCATCACAAAGACTGCGTCAATGTTTTACACAGTGTATGCTTGTGTTTCATCGAGCTCAGACAATCATCAGCCATCCTACCACCCAATTGAATAAAGACTACATTAAATAATAGGCTCAAAAAGACAGTTTTGCTTGTTTTCCAGCAGCTCTCTGGAGCCCAAAGTTTTGTTGTTCAAGAACAAGGAGGCAAGGAGGGGAGCAACACAAACAATCCTTAATGGAACTGATACCAGAGGCTTTTTAATTATCTAACTCAATCAGCTAAAGACCAGCGGATCAATGAATCCCCATTACACTCCCCAGCTCTGCGGCCAGACAGCAGCAGTTTACATCAGTTGCAACAGCGAGGCCTGCTGCAGCTAAGTGACAGATTACAGGTTGTGGCTAATCTAATGCGGCCACAGCATTGCTACAGAGCACAGCCTTAATTCAGACTGCAAGCCCCTCTCGTTGTGACCGTGTCACTTAACTGATACAACCTCTCCGAAATATTTATCGTCCCCTGCAGGGGATGCGACTTTGCATTTCAGGGCATATTGGGCAAACGAGAACTGATGGGATTTTCTGGTTTCCAGCCTGAATACGCCACAAGGGGAGATGGCTTGTAGGAGGATTCATAAAGACGGTGCAGAAAGTGTTGAAACTCCAAGTCTTTTGTCTTTTAATTACACCGATTTTAAATCTTTAATTGCAATAGCGCTTCTCAACGCAAAACATGGCCTTTTGACAATAGTTTCACTGCGATGCCTTTCAGACTAACAGGTTGGTTTAGTCAATCAGAACCGACCCTTTTAAAAACTCCCCTCCGATTGGTGGCCAGGGAGAGCCGGCATCGGTCGGGCTCTTTCTTTCACAGGCCGGCAGGAGGTCGGCTTGGTAAGCGAACCTCCCGGCAGCCCCAGCTGGTGGCGGACTGCTCTAAACACAGCCCCAGTTTTGGTTAGCATGGTTCGTGGGATGGACTCCTTTGGAGTCATCATCCATCATATCGACACAGTGTATACAGCACATAACACTTCGTAGCCTCTTTAATTGCTTTCAAAGTGCACACTATTGACCCATCTATTTTAAAAAAGGTACAACATTTTCTTTCAAAATGCATGATGTTTCCAAAATCAATGACTAATTGTGATTTCCATATGGCCCCATGTAATTGTTAGTGATTTTTGCCATCAGGCAGCCTTAATAAATACCGTCTAAACTTTGGTGCATTTGTCTGCTAGGTTACAAAATAATCCTACAGTACAAGTCTGTACACAAAGTAATTCACGTTAAACGCCACTTTGCTATAGAGATCCCTTTCATTCGAATGACAGACATTATATTAGTTTTGAGTTACAGCTTGTCGATTTTGAGAGCATATTATTTGCCTGGTAGGACTGCTGAGGCCAAACATGTCGATCATGTTTGGATTGCAGAGAACTCAATAGATCTCCAGGAAACCATCAAGACGCAGACAAACTCACAGCGTGAGATGCAGTCGCCGTTCTAAAAACATAACCACTCTGCTGATATCTTTACCCCTCTTCTCTGCAGACTCAAATTTGTTCTTGTGGATTAGAAAGGATCGAAAACGACTGCGATTAAATCAAAGTCAAATGGGAGGATATTGAACGGGCGTCCCGCCACTGTGCAGAGTTCGCTTTTCATTCGCAGGCTTCCGCGCAATTATTTCGGCGACTGCCAATTGAATATCTGATTGGAGGTTATGAATTCAGCGGATTCATTTCGCTGCAACAAAGCATCACTTGTTTCCAGTAAGACGCGCAGAGGCGGTGTGGTTGTGCGGTAAAATGATCGCACACAGAGTGTACTAATGCTTCTGTGGTGGAATCCATTGATCTGCTGTCCCCCTGCATAGTCCTCTCATAATGACATCCAAGATGCCACTGTTACAAACCGAGGGCGGCGCTTCCCAGCCCTCTGGAGCAATTCATTGTGGGAGGGTAATAATAAGTCTGCATGTTTGCAAAAAGAAATAAATGGAGTGGATGAGCTGCTGTCCGAATGTGGGCTCCGCGCCTGAAACCACAGAGGTTCAGGGTGGGACTGGGACTCATTTTCAATTTCTCTTCACAGGGAGACGTCACTGACCGCGAGGCAGCGCTTTAAAGACAGGCTGCATTAGTACTAAGCTTTTTGATTTGCTCTGACAGGGGCCGTGCAATTTTTGCCCCCATTTTTCAAAAAGCAGGACAATCACAGATTCCTTTTTCTATAAACGGTGAATATTCATCACACCATAACCTCTTATAGAAACACCCGCTGAGGGTAATTACTGCCATTAAAAAAGGGCGAACCGATCACAGAGAGCGGCTCTAATGGCCATGATCCCGGCACTATATTCCATCCACCTGGATTCCGCAAAAGAAAAGTACAGTTGAATTAGACCATGTGGTCTGATGTCCGACCGCACCTCAAACCAATAACATGACGTCCGAGTCGTGGCTGGTTGACTCAAGAGTCAGCTCCTAGTGGAGTCATTTTCCACACTAAATCTCTCAAGAACGAACCCTTTTTGCTGCTTTTTTTCTTTCTTTTTTTTTTTTACACAATACATATTTTATTATTTGCTGTTTTTTTGTTAAGTTGAAAATGTCATCCGTTTGGGGCAGCGACCGAGCCTCTAATGAATATGACAGCGTCTGATGAATGCTGGGAAATGTTGCATCGTATTTGTACAGCTGATGGACTGACAGGCTTTAATAATACAATCAGGGACTTGTTATGTCAGCTGAAAATGCAATAAGCAACTAAAAACCACAAGCAGCAAACGCATTTACCTAGCGTGTTTGTTCCTCCCTCGGGTGGAACATCAGCCGCCGTTTGGTAAACATAACGCTGCGACAACCACAGCCGGCTTCCTGGCCATTGATCTTCAGTCATTAGCTATGAGCTCATGGCGCCACTCAACGGCCAGCGGGACTCTCGGGGTAACACAAGCACACGGCTCCACTATTGATCCGCGCATGTCCCCCTTTTGTGTCAAACACTCTTAATAGAGGGCGTTTAAAAACACGAATGGTCCGACAAGCAAACTGAGACGTCGCTTAGCGGCGGGAATGAAGTTCCACTCTGTTTATGATTCACTTTGAGGGGCAAACAGATAAACAGATTTATATACGGCAGTGTTTTTTTTTTTAGGTTACGTTAGTTTTAACACAACTTGTTAATAACAGCATATGCTGCGGTTTCTTGCTAAATTGATCCACCTTAGCCTACTAGTGTGGCAGTGCGCCGCTCCCTACATCCTCGCTAGGCTCCTCACTGACCGCATGTGACTCCTCATGCGGGTGAAACTTTGATTGTGAAACTATACTTTGGTGCAACATTGAAACAGAAACGCAGCCCCTCATTTCCAGCCGACGCTGCGCATCACTTTCACAGGTTAAAAAAGAAAACATTGACTCTAAACTATATAGTTAATATAGTTTAGAGCTAATTTCAGGAGGAAGTTGATAGCAGGCCAAGACCTGAATGCGTCTGTGTGCGAGCGCCACACGACAGACAGCGTCTTGGCTCTGCTAAAGGACGTTCCAGTCACTCGGTCCGGAGTCACAGTGACCCGGTTCCCTTTCACCCGATGGGGCCGATGCATTTCATCACGGGACTCGCCATCAGCTGGAAGAGTAGTAGATGATACTTTTGATTCGTCACAAGGAGATTCTTATAAATGGACTCACACATGTTTTTTGTCAACCAATGTATTAGTTCTAGAGATGTTCCGATAACATTTTTTCCCCTCCCGATACCGATCCGGATACACGTCCTGTGGGTATCGGCCGATACAGAGTACCGATACCAATGCCCCCTTAACTTTGGTAAATTTGTCGTGCTCTTTAGCGGGACGCGTCTTCAGATGTTTGATTAAGTTGCTGGTGTGGAAATTTGCAACACTCGTGCCACCCCTCGAAATTGCTTCTTTGCACATGTTGCATGTCGGCGTCTTACTTGTGGGAAAAGCCACTGTAAAGTACTGCCAAACCGCCGACATGCTGAGCTAATGTGCAAATGACGGAGAAGATAGACCGAGCAGAACCGAGACCAACAGCCGTTTACAGTAGCGGTTACCGACTCGGGTAAGCGGACCCGTAACAATAACAGTTCAAATCTAATGTGTTGTTCGGTACAGCGAAAGTTGAAGAAAGGTGGGTAGTTTTCAATAATCCACAGGGATTACTAGTAGCAGTAAAATAATCCAAGTTGGATTTCAGTTAAAGAACTGCCAATCCAAACCCATGCAATAAACATCAAGGAAAACCATCGCTGAGCATCAGCATTTCCAATAATGAATCCATTGAAAAGATAATTGCATGATGTCCTGGACTACAAAGAAAAACAGACTGACATTATACAAAAGAAAAGTGAAACTGAAATGGAGCACAGTTCAACCCCTCGGCAAATCGTAAGGCCTTTTATCTGCAGCAGAAAGAGTCTCTAGACAGGAGCAGCACCCTGAGTCTGGAGTGAGGAGGAGCAGCAGCAGCAGGATGGAGACTTCTGGGCATCGTCTCTCCAGAGGACACTAATGGGTTTTGGTGTCATGTGTTTTTTACTCAACACTTGACGCGTGGAGCCGTTCTCTTTCAATCAGCCCACTTTAATGTCCATTACGATGAGGTATGCCAAAGTAACAGGCTGACTTTTGGTCACTTAGATTGTCCAAAATGGGAGTCTATTTCTAACCCCCCTTTCCCTCCTTTTAGCGTCTTTGCATTTTTGAAACCAAGAAGACGTCTCGGTAACACACTGCATCATCTCGGCGTGCATGTTGTGTAGCTTAAAGTGTCTGTGTGTGTGTGTGTGTGTGTGTGTGTGAGAGAGAGCTGGCTGGACAAACACTGTGTCAGTAACAGCAAACTACAGCCACTAGAATGTCTAATGAACCCCTGAATGGAGGAGGAAGTTTCACAGTATTTGGGGCAAAAAAGTATTTTTTCGAAGAGAAAAAAAGACCACTTCTGGAACACAGCTTCTCCTTGTCCTTGTCCTTGTCCTTACCTGGCACCATTTAAAATGTGTGCCCCATCTCAGTTTAAGTAGGACACTCCATACCTCCTAATCCATTAGCCGATTCATTTGGCAAACTTAAAACATTGCAGCAGGTTTCTGCAGACCAGTCGTCTAAACAGAGAGCACTCGGGGCCAGTCCCTGAAACTTGAGTACATGATTAAGTGGATTTCTGCTCCCGAGAAGAGATTATGTCTTGTGCTGGTGCCCGAGTCAGAGGAGGGAGCATGGTCGCGGAACTTGCCGATGGTCGAGGTGCATCGAGATAATGATGTACCTGTCCTCAACAATAACGCTAATCATGTCTCACCTCTGGGGTGCCGCTTTAAGGCCAAAACAAATTCACTGCCATACATTAAGTCCTTGTATTGTTTTAATGAAGGTCCGTAGATTCCTGCCGCCGTGGATTGCACTCACGCCTCAGATGCCCCGTGTGTGTGTGTGTGTGTGTGTGTGTGTGTGTGTGTGTGTGTGTGTCTGCCTCCGAATCACAATTCTGCTCCCACTTCGCAGAAAGAACTAGCGTGGTGTACTGTACACCAAAGATCATGACATAGGAAATTGTGACATACAAGACCGCGGGCCCGTTTCTAATGAACGTGAAACCCACTCACACACACACACACACACTTTACACTTAATTGCACTGCCCTAAAATCACATTCATGCAACACCTTTCCCTCAGCACACGCGGCACTCCGATTGTACGGGGCCTCTGAAAGGAGCATCTCTGTCTACACCAGGGCCTGATGGGAGCCTTTTCATGGAGGGAGCCATAGAGATATATTTATGTTCCTACCCCCCCATTACCAGAGCCTTAAATAATAAAGTAAAATAAATAGCATCCATTAAACTGATCACATTGTGCTAACTCAAATTGTGTTTATTATGCTAATGGAACATGAAATTAAGAAAAAGACCTTGATGCCAGAGGATTTAATTAATGGGCTTTGGGAGAGGCACTGGGACATAATTCATTTCTGAGTAAGTAAGTCTCATTTGCAGTTCCATGGGTCCTCATGCCGCTGATTGCCTGACTTATTCTTGCAGATGTGCTGCTCACAGCATGTCTCTCCATTAGAAATGAACACCTCATTATATAAACTACCTAATTAAACATAATACAGCCCCGCATTGACTCATTAATGCGTAGCCCTCTTTTCTCTGAAGGGAAAGAATGTGAGGGGCGAGAAAGACGGAAGGTAAACGAGAGATGGAGAGAGAAGAAAGGGGAATGAAAAGTCCACGCCTGTCCCGTCATACATTATAGGATCTACCTCCTTTCACCGATTCCAGCCATTGTTGTGAACACGGATGAAAACACCGGTTGTGGCTGCCGACCGTACTGCTGTGAGCCGTTTCCACCCTCTTCTGGTAGCTCCTTCTGTCTGGGGAAATACAGTGAATCACGTCACCTTTGCATCCCAGAAAAAAGGCTGAAAACACAAACTCAAGTCTCATTTGCTTGAAAAGTAAAAAAGTGGGGAAGAGAAAGATCTAAGAGTAAAATTGACGCCCCGCCCCCCCATCTACCTCGGTGGCTCAATCACCCTCACAACCTACTAGAGCAAACAATGGCTCGCTGTGTAAGCCTCAATAATTCACACTAATTAAAAAGACACGACGCTATACAACCACTTTAAGCACTGCAGAGTCATCAATTGTTGACATGCACACACACACTGCGCCATTCATGGCTTTGCGAGCGGTGTGTTTATATAACGTGTGTGTTGGAACGCGTGACCTCGGAGAACAGGCGTGTTTTGACGATGGTGGTGACACATTGGCCGGTTCAGTTCTTCACAAAAGCTAATTTAGCGTCGCTTTTAGGGGAGGGCATTTGGATTTCGCACTCGACTAAAGGCAAAACAAACAGGTTTGCCTGACATTTGACATTGGAGGTCAAAGGCGACGCGTTTGACCGAGTCACAGAAATAACACCAGCACAGTGCTTGACGAGAGAGCCGCCATGAAGTTAGTCAATTCTTATTCAATTCAAGTATGGATAAATATGACGAGCCTTCATTCATCCAATCGCAGGATGAGCGGACAGAAGCCGGGGGACGACAGAGTGCAACCGTGTTGGAAGGCCCATGTATTGATAACCTGATGTTATGTATGCTGGCCCCAATCAGGGGAATCTGCCTCAAGGGAAAGGGCGACGCTCAGACCTGATCAGGGTGTCGCAGCGGTTTATGAGTTAAGGCGCGTTGTTGGTGTGTGATTTCTCTCTTTTCAGAACCACTAAAAAGGATTTGTGAGTAGTGCATGCTGTCATCTGCTTTTTTTTCTAGTGAAAGAATTGTCTCTAGAACTCATTTCCACCTCCACCAATCAGCTGCTACTTCTCCATTGTCTTGCTTTCCAGGCGAGCGGCAGGAAGCAGATAGATGCGCTAAAATAGCTTTTTGACTCAAACGTCACGTCTTTTGGCAGCCCTGACTCCCCTCGTATGTATTCCAGCACGCTGTCCACAACCCAATGTACAAGTTGCTGTAGCTCATTTGAGTTTCATCTACGAGTACACAATGGCCAGTTGCAGCAATGCGACAAGAATCGGATTCTAGTGAGAATTTACCTTCCTAATTAAGCTGCAGTGTCACAGCTTTATGAGGCAGTTATGCCCTATGGTGTTTTCCAAAGCCGTAACGCAACAACTCAGCCCTGCACTATAAACTGTACATCAAAAGCTCTCCTCATAGTCACAAAGACAAATCACAACAATTGCATATGCAGATAATTAGTGTGCGATAGCTAGAAATTAGGCCATTATGAAAACTGCAGCCGCCCCCGCTGACAACTTCCCTCCGTGATTAACGGTTAATAATGTTGCCTCCATGTAAAAACACGGCTGTTGTACGGCTAATTTGCTTTCTCCACCCTGCGACATGCCGGCCAAGTCATCCCAGATCAACGGAAGCATCAAACCAAACCAGAGTGACGGAGGTAATGAATTCAAAGCAACGTCTCAAAGACTTATAAAGGTCAGACTGAAGACTTTGAGGCTTGCTACGTCCACAGCTGCTCCGGGTTGTTCCCTCCGTACTTTTATGATACACATGTGCTGTACCCCGTGGTATTCAATCAAGTTTGGCTCCTTTGAAATATGTCCTGCGTTTGTCTGTCACGCCTCATCTGCCTGCGTCACTCTGGAATTTTGATTCAAATGCGACACAAGTTCCTGAACCTGTGGGACGGACTGCAGCCCTCACCTCGCTCGTCGACAGATCCAGATTCTCCAGATGTGAAGTCGCTTTGAAAACTGGTCCGGCCCTACGAAAACAACAGTCGCTTAGCGGATTTTTATTCATTTACAAATATAGCCCGAAACAAATGTCCGACCACACAACTGACGACGAATGTGGAGCAGTACTACGGCCAAAAATACCTCAGTGAGCAAACCCACAAACTCAATAAACAGTGGTGACATCAGACTTCTAACAGCACAGAGTACCAATTAGGAAGTCTATTTTAAGAGAAAACAAACAACCAATCTTTGTACAGTTCTCCAAAGAAACAGAGCTTTTATCCAACTATAGAACAAGGAATGTAGCCGTGCGCCTGTGTGTGTGTCTGTGTTTTGAGAACCGTTCCTCGGATTTACTTAATACTCGCAGGGTGTATCGGTGGGAACCAAAGGATGTGCCTCAGTATCATGGTTGTAGCATTTTGGACAAATGTTTTAATATACTTCAATACACTGAAGAGATTGTGGCAGAATCGCCATTTCCAAAACACGAGTGGAGACCTCTGCATGAGAATATTGTCTTTAAAACATTATAATTTCAGTTTGCATTTGTAGAAGAACTTTAACCATTGACCGTAAAAGGGCTGGATTCAAATTGTCTAAATAAAAAAAAACTATTCCTAAACATTATTCCTAATCTCTGTGAAAAACATTGTAGGGTCAAGGAAACATGGTTAGGAGAGTTCATGAGGATTTAGGTAAAGATAACCGGTGTTTAGTGAATCAATTAATGATGAGTCACTATTTAAATATTGCCGCCGCAAGGAGTTGTGGTATGGAATTATTTCCTTTCCTTTCATAAAGGGTAGTGGTTCCTATGCTAGAGGACACAAGTAAGGAAGCATTGAAGCTCATTTCCTTAGCATTCCTTATCATGGCGGCCACTTGCACAAGTGTGCAGCTGCACAGACGTCAGCAGGGCTTTGCTGCTAACATAATCACAATGGACAAATTAAGTTTGATGCGATAACACAGGAGGCGTGTTTCAGTTTTCCACCTGCAATTGGTAAAATTTGCATATTGTATTTAACGTGCTGCTTTTAACGTGTTGATATGTAATACTATACACTAATGCATTCGTGTTTAGTAGTGTTTTTTTTTCTTACAGAAATAATCGAGAGAATATGTAACAATGACAGATAATTTCATAAAGGTTAAATGTTGTAGATAATAGATGGTGGGGTATGTCTAAGCTCTGTGCACGCTGCGTGGTCCACGCTGTAGGCGGGGCCTCTGGTCATCGCATGCCAGCCTTTCCAGCGTAACGCGAGACCTTTCCTGAAACTCTGCGGCGCTGACAGTGCTTGACGTGAGCTGTGTTAATTACAGTAATGGCACGCATTCTCATTAAGCCATTGTTTACGTGTCCCCGGGCCTCGTGTGGCCCGAGTGGTGCTCCGGTCCAGTCGAGCACCGCCGCCTCGCTGGTCTGCGCGGCCGTGGCCTCGTTAACACGGACAGCTGTTCCTCCCAGCCACAACCACGGCAGGCACGCCGAGTGAGTGGCGCCGGACAGGCCGCCCAACACACCCGCCTGTCACAAATAGAAGGGTCCCACGAGGCGGAGAAATGTCACTGCGTAATCAGCGGGAAAGTGCTCCTTGGGGATTATGTTATCCAGCCCCCTTCCCCAGCATGAACCAGCCGCTCCCCCTCACTGGACCGCCTGTGAGGCTGCCGCACGGCCCCCGTCCTGTGCCTTTAAACGTCCGGTGTGTAGATCCACCAGTGAGCTGCGGCGAGGAAAGCCATGTGTGCGAGATCAAGATCAACAAGCGGGGGGGAGGAGGGGAAATGCAGCAGATACAGGATCAATGTCTATCAAACTACTTTTAAAAACATTTTGGACTTTTCAAAAAAAATTATAACAGACGTTTGCCTCCAGATCTATTTGAGTGCAGAAACACGGACGCCGGCCCTCCAGAGAGCTGCTATTGGTTTGGTTGTTGTTCATTGCCAAAAAGGAGCCGCTCCGGATGTAAAACATTTTTTTATCTCTACAATTTTGCAAATCCAAGTCTCTGACCAGCTTTTCTAGTAAACGGCACACATGTGATCAGGAAGGTCTTATTTTTACTCACTTCATATTACTTTTGAAGAACTTGGTCTTAGAGCATTATTTAGTACCAGAGTACCACAGTTGCGGCGGGTCATTCACTTTCTGGCTCCACCAGTCGTTGAGCTCTGGGGAAGCAACAAAACATTCTTTTGTGGATTATTCTGATATTTGTTTGGTTTTTACAATAGTCAAAAATACATGCAGAAATGACTTGTTTTGTCCGGCAAGCTCTCCAAAACCTACAGAAACTCCACTGGCCATCACTTCATTTCCTGTGGATCCACACTGATTTCAGAGCCGGTGCATATGGCCGAGCTGGACCGATGCTCGCGTGGACAGATTGTCAGTTCAAACCACTTTGGCCATGCAACTTGTAAGGCGCCGCCACAAAAAACATTTCACAACCCGATTTGCAATCATTTTTATCTTCCATACACAGTGCTGTGGCACATCCCTTAATATTTTGCAAAATAGCTCTGATAACTTATGTGAATAATCTGCACGATCAAACCGCAAATCAGACCATCTATGACTGACAGATTCCCCACAACCGAAAATAGTAAAGCAGTATCAAATAAGAGTTTGTAGAAATTGACGACTGCTTTTTAAAACTGCCCTGGTGAATTTTCCAACTGATGGTGTTCGAGAGAAGATGGACGCGATGGCTTTAAGAAAGTGGGATTGAAATGTCTAATAAGGCAACACTGCCTTTCCCTCTGAACGTGTGAAGTACAAAAGCTTTTATTTCCCTATCAGCAGCCAGATCTAATACCAATCTGTATTCTTTATTCAGGCCGCCTGTGTTGCTGCCAGACAAGAGCCTTTGAAAAGCCAATTCCTGGGAATTAAAGAAAAGAGATTAAAATATCATTAGGTGCCACATAATTGAATGTCAATTTTGAATAAATTTTGAATTCACTTCCCGGTGATTAAACTGACTGTGGTCCGCCTTTTCCCCACCCCAATCACAGTCCGCCGCCCACAGATGAGAGCGAGCTCGGAACTTCAAAATCATTAAACGGAGGCGAGTGTTTGGCCTTGGTGTGGTCCGCTGCTGCAAGGCTGGCACGGAACGGAGCGGAGGAAGAGCAGATGGAGGCGGCATCAAATTGAAACAAAGCTCCGCAAAATTGAAAGAAAACACGAGCATAATAATATTTAATAATTAAATTTCTTGCAAACAGTGGCAACCAAACAAAGTAATCTGCAAAAGTGTGCAACATCATTTGCATAATTGACACAGCGCCCCCCCCCCCCCTCTCCTGTAAATGAAGGATGAAGACAATAAAAGATGTTGCTAAAATTGGGAACAATAACAGCAAAATTTCATCAAGGCCCCTATGCTCTGATTAATCTGCGCTTGCAAATCAGTGCAGGGAAGAGAGGAGAAAGAACCGGAGGAAGGGAGGGGGTGAGATTGGGGGGTTAGGGAGGGGGGGGCAGGTGATTAACAACAGCAGGGATTGCCGGCGTGGACAACGTGGCCTGTTTTGCTCTGCTCGAGGGGCGCCATGCGGACACTTCCACCCAGCTGCTGCAGGCGCTGGCTGGCTGGATGTTGCCCTGGACGGGTGCAATCATTTGGGTCGTCGTTAACCCCTCATTTGTCTCCCGGACAGAAGGACACGTTGACGCTGACTTGAGAGTTCTGCGACACGAGGGAGAGAAGCAGCCGATATACTGAGTGCGATATCCCGTTGGGAGGCACTCATCAACGTTTCTCAGCTAATTATTTGCTAGCCGAGACTGCTGTCGTTTTTAATTATTCAGTGCAGAGGGACGTATTAACACAATGAGACCCATTTCATATTCAGGATTTCTAATTAACGTTTTTTGTTTTCTTTTTTTATTAATCTCCATGATCATTTAGGTAAGAACTTTCATCATCATTGTTTGAAGTTTACAAAATACAAAAAAAAAAAAAGAGGCATCTAGATTGGTGCCGCGTGGTCAGCTCCTGATAATTCACTAATGCAAATGTTTTTTGTTTTTTTTAAAGGTTGTGGAAGACAGTTACTTCTTTGTAAAGGAAATATCAGCACTGTTAAATGATGCAACATGATGACAGGGTGACAGGGCAGGAGAGGTTGGGGGTGGGGGGCGACAGAAATGAGCCATTCCAATAAATACAACCCATGTCAGATGAAAGGGATCACATTTTCCAAATGATGATATATTCATTGAAATGTTGTCCATGAGGTTCTTTGCCGACTTTAGCACAAGCAAGACTGAAAACATTTAAAAACACAACAACGGCCCCTCCCCACCCCCCACTCACGACCCCTCTGCATTGCCTTAAGCAACCCCTATCTCGTAAATTCAGTGCAATTAGTAGCCTTAACATACCCAGAGACACTCATTTGATTTTAACCTCCTCTGTCCAATTAACAAAATGTAGGTTGGAAAATAAATGGCAGACGCCTAAGTAAATTAATTATGTGTCCACCAAGCTGTTAGCTCGTGAGCAGAGAGCGAGGGCTGGCAGTAAGAGCTGGGCACACACTGCCATATGGCCTGTGTGGGAGCTGACATCGTTTGGGGGTGCAGATTCTCACAGATATTTACGCCTCGGCCACAACGGATAACACGTTGGGAAATGCTGCGGAATTAGTCTCATAGAAATGTTTCATGATCGTTTATGGTGATTAGTACTTGAGTTTTTACCCATCTGTGATCCCTTGTGCCAATCGTTGTTTCTGCTCTAAATGTAATTCGTCTGTGACATCAACATAGTGTGTTTTAAGGGAATACTGTGGTCTCTAAATGCTGCTGTAAACAGAACGTCCCTTTGACCTAAAGAACTACTCGGGTTTACTAGAGGCATTTGGTACTGATTGTGACAACGGTGGGTTCAGTTGAGATTTACAGAGTTTGAGAAAATGACAGCGATGATGCCATGTGATATCGTCAGTTTGCTCAGCTCAGGCCAGAGGCCTCAAATTTTCTACGAACTGGAGTTGTGGTGTTTTGAAAGAAGCGGGTGAGCTGTAGATGGTATAATGAAAGACAAGTTGCATTATGGGATATGTAGGATCTCGATTTTTTTTTTTTTTTAAGCTTAGCCATTCAACACTTCTCTTGAGGTCCTTAACTGGAACGAATAAATTCATGAAATGTTTATGACCAAAAAGGTTATGCAACACTACTTTTACCACTATTTACATTAGAGCTTTTTGGTAAAGTTTGGTTTGAGAGCAGGAATGAGGATGTGATGCTCAACTACGTTCTTCTACAGAAGAGGATCGATGGCCACCTAGAGGTCACACAAAGTATTACAAACATCTGGTCTCATTTTAGGGGCAACAATAACCTCAATCCGCCTTCGTAACAGGACCGTGACAGTAGATTATTGGCACAATATTCATAATTAACATAAATGATGACGGCATTATGCAGACAGACATCTAATCCACGAGGATCTGACAACCGCACACTACTTAAGTCCGATAAAAGCAAACCACATAATAATCCTATTAAAATGTCCAACTGCAGTTGTTGTGTTCCCAGCAACGGTTTCACATTAAAGGAAAGATATGAGGAGCGACACATTTCTGGAGCTGAATATTCCACACATTAAAAAAAAAACACATTAACAAGGCCCATATGGTGCAAGTTAATGCTAGATACTGTTATGGAAAACTGAGCAAAGACAAAGTCAGTTAATGCAGAAAACAGCTACACTATGTGTGACTAAAGCCGAATAAAGACAGCATATTATAAAATAAAACGTAAGAAGATTATCGCTCACTAAACAGTTTAGACAAGTCTGTTAAAAATGGATATACAATGAATGAAATGCTTATTTGCATTAATACAGATTTGACAGGAGATGACTATTAGCTTCACAGCTGGCTGTTGTATAAAGTATATTTGCCTTAAAATTGTCAGATATTTCTAATAAATTCGGAAGGTCATTGTTACTTGATGCACAATGTCTTTGCATGCTCTGCAAATTGGTTTAAATAAAAGCCCAACTAAAAAACTATTTGCAGCACTGGCATTACATCCGCCAGCGGTACGCCAGCACTTCAGCTGCCGAAGGAAACATTATGGGATATCTTCAGCGGCACGGGTGAGGGCGGGCCCTGTTGTTTGCCCTTCCAATCCCTACGTTAGCATCGAGGCATTATGACTGTGCGACCTTCTTAAATTTATGGAGGCTCAAGATAGCGCGGTAACTCTGCACCAGGTTTATGAATAAGCACAGAAGCCGTTTGCACTGGTCTGCTGGGACAAAAGATCCATTTCCTTTACATATACATTTCTGCAACAGAGTCCTTACCATTTCCCTGCACTGTGTCCACAGCCTCATGATTATAGAGTGACACCAGCTGGCCAGCCTGCTTTCATGTGATGCCTTCGTCTGTGGTCCTTTAACTACAGTGTTTCCCCTACCATTATAACAGGGGGGGGGGGGCAACCTCACCCCCCCTCCCCCCGGTCAGCCAAACTCACCTACTACCCCCGCGCCCCCTCTGCTGGACTACTGCAGCCCCCCCCTGAAGTTGTAGACCTCGGGGAAACACTGAACTATTTAGAAATTGTGAACATGCGTTTACATGGAACATTCTCCGATAATATCACATATTTTCCAGCATCTTTGCCCCACTGACCAACACATCATAGCACGCAGAGGCCATGAGTTTAGTTTTTGGTTAAGCGTTACTTTTTACAAGGCACTTAACATTACGAGGTAGAAATTAAAGAGCACCTAAAATATGTTCATCTACTCCTTATATTTGAGTATGATTTTGTTAATTTGACCTTGCTTCTACACTTTCATCCTACTAAAAGCAGCAGCCATGATGAATTGACTTGTATTTATTTTTATAAATGTAAAATAAATGAAAGAACTATCTAACTATCAGACTGGGTTTTGTTTCACTGTTGTAAAAGAAGATCAAGTTGTGCAGACACAACATGTATTACCGTGTGGTGTACTTTGTCTCCCTCAAGTGTTTAAGGACACACAACACCCCACAGACAGATTTGATGGCAAAAGACTTTCAAACGTTTTCCTAACCCAAATATAAATGACATAATGACGAGCTCCATCAAGAAATTACTTTAATGACTTTAATGACGGCTGCATTAGATTCAGGGGTCAGTTTTCCAGGCTCTGGTCGAGAAGTACATGCAAGTGGTCCTTAAATGGGGCATTAAAGAGAGGGGCGCCATCCTCACGGTAATATTGCACCTGTGAAAAACTGCAAAGACTACATATGTGTAAGTATAAAAGTGCTACTCTACCCTCTCATAACTTTTAAATGATTAGCAGCTAGATAAATAAAAGGGGCCATTTGACCTGAATCACTAAACTGTCCTATTCAAGTGTCCCACTGGGCCAGGACAGTAAACAAGCTGCTTTTAAACTATACTTCTTCTAAACAATGGTAAGATGTATATGAAGCAGTGTGAGAGACTCGCACTGTGGGAATTGACTTGTTAAAATGTGCTGTAGAAATTCTTCCTACTGACTAAGTGGAGACAGACGCATTGCAGAGCGCATTGGCCCGTATGACACACTTTATTAATTAAAGTGATTTAAGTCAACAAAACCACGGGGAGGAAAGGCTTGTACTGATTAACATGCTGATTTTCTCCATTTAGTCAGTAACATTCGAGTGCTACCCAATCCATTTGAGATAAACGGCATCAGCTCACAACGATGATTAAACACAAATGTCTGCAGAATGGTTATGGGAACCAATATCGTGTTGACATTTTTTTTAAATTATATATGGATATTAAAAAGTATTTACTAATGAGAAAAAAGTCCCAAAAACAGAATAAGAGTATTTATAAAATCCCTCCCCATCCCTACTGCAGTGGGGCAAATAGCAGCAAAGGCCACTAAACAAACGTATTTTACAGATCTTTAATCTCAATGCCTTCTACATAGCGGATATGTATACTGTTTACTTAATTGTTTAGACATTCTAAAATATGATTCCTGCAATATTATACATTCACACATTTCCATTGAAAAACCTGTGGCCAGACCAGACATGTGCCCTACAATTAAACAATTTGATCATATCGCTATCTGCTGATTGCTAAAGTAGATTGGAGGAACAATTCTGTACATATGCTAAGGACACACACAGATCCCTTAATGTGAGTCAGATGATGTTGCTCAGCATCACCCATTGGCCAGACGGCACCAAATGTAGAACACATGTATAATACATAAAAAACACACACGTATATTTATAAGGGCTTTCAAAAGATAAAAAAAAATAATGCCACATTTTTGAAAATGTTAATGTTTTGTTTTTCTTCTAGAGACTAAATCTTTAAAGTAATGAGTAATCACTTTAGAAAGCCTTTTAGAGTCATGTATGCATTTTAGACACCGTTGTTTAATTGTTAATTATTTTAAACACAAAACTGCGCACATTTGATGATCTCGGAGAGAGAACAGAACATGTGGAACCAGCACCACTTCCTGCTGTCCTCGTGCACTTTGCTTTCAACTCTTCATAATTTAACAGCTGTTTGAAATGCCAAGTATCTCCTCACATTTAGCCAGGACGTACTATATTTAAAATAACTTCAATGTATTGAGCCTTTCTGAATAATACATCACACAACATTTTTCTGTAAATCTGACAAATACAATCGACCGCAATCAACGCAGCCGTGCGCTAACGTTGGCCCGTGCTATCCTCTTTGTTCCAAGTTTTTCGGGTATATTCACTCGTTAGCGGATCACCAACCTGACCGACCTACTGAATACTTGGCTACATTCTACACTAATCCGTTTGAAAATACTCCAAACACAACGCCAACAAGTTCTAAATTATGATATGGTGATTAGTCCAGAAAATGTGCTACCTCCTTGCTTCGCTGAGGAAATGTTAACAAAAAGGAAACGCGACAACGCTGATACGAAGTAGAATTTCTACCAAACATCATTAAAAAAAAAACCTTACCTTCGACTTTATGAACAGCATTTGTTTTTTTTGTTTTTTTGCAAGTAACGTCCAGCAGCCATTGAATGCGCACCACGAGTCATTTCAAAGCTTTCTGAAGGTTTTAGGTGGAGAGGGGTTCAGCCAATCCCAACTCTTGAGCATCATCTAAGGCACTCCCCATTTTGGCTTCTGAGTGGCTACGGAAGCTGTCGATCATTTCCGTGTGGGTTTAGGCCAATAGTATTAGAGGATTCGAAAAAGTGGTTGAAAGGGGCAACGGGGGTCTTAAAAATCCACACGTTGACCGCTCCTTTCAGTGCCCGAACTTGACCGCGTTAAGTTTTCATTTTGAGAGGGTATTTGACCCTACAAAGCAAACTCGTGACCAACATCGTTACGTCAGCGCTCGCCCTGTCGCCCACGTGTTCAGGCATTCATTTCTTATTTAAATCATGTGTAGTGTCTTAGCAACACTTTTGGTGATTACATTTCTTTGATCATGTGTAAATTCACATATTGACATTATATGGAAACAAGTTGATTCTATATATTTATTAATTAGACAGATATTAGTAAAATATATTTTGTTAACACAATGGAAGTTTTCCAAAAACAATTGGCAGCCAAATATGAGCACATGGCAAAGTCCATCTCTTGCTATTAGCCGCTTCCCTATTTTGACCACTTCTACAACGCGTCATTGGCGGACTTTAAGGACGAGCGGATGGCCTCCAACTCATGGACGCAGATCTCCTTACCATCAATTGAACCGAGTCCGTCGACGCAAGACGCAAACACAAACGCCAACGCAGAAGCATGCGCCGGCCTTAAAGTCCCATTCCGTCAGTTTGACCAGTTTACACAAATTACATTAGATCTTCCTCCAGTTTTTCAAGATGGTCTCCGCTGCATCCAGAGTGCTATCTTGCTGTTAAGAAAAAAAAAAAAAAAAAAGGTTACGAAAAAATTGGCACTGGATTTAATATTGATCTTAACAATAACATTTTGGAGGTAGTGTGTTTTTGGTTTGTAATAGGCAGTTTTGCATTTACCTTAATAAAACAAAGGCGAATGTATTTCTCAAAGTTTTTCTTGGATTCCTCTCCGACAAAAGCTGTGACTGGAATGGCTGCAAGTTTCTAAAGAAAATATTAGTAAGAACATTACTTTAATGTATTGCTACAATGGGAGTATTGTATATGGTGGAGAGCTAGATGAATTAACTAAATTACCTTTTCTTTAATCATCCACTTCACAAACTTGTAGTCGTAGGCTTCGTCTTCGACAATATGTGACAGGTCCTGATCTACAATACACAGCGAGCACAGATGAATAAACTGCTGTGTCTCACTGCAGCAAGTCCATAAAATACCACGATTTAATAAGTTCCAAATTGTATCAAAATGTCCAACAGCTCTCTTTTCATTAGCATATGCAATATAAAAAGCATTGCTTGTAGTCATTTATGTGAATAGTAAAAGCTTACTCAAGCACAAATGATATGCCCCAGAGTATTCTGTAACAAAACAAATGTTTCACATTTTTTAAATATTAAGTCACCAATTAAAAAGCAGTTTCATTTCTTTTCTCCTTTTGTGAAGGACAGTGGCGGTGTCCTGCGGCACAACTTCAGATTAAGTTGTATTCATTTCATTATGATCTAAAACTAGTTTAACTTGCAATTATTGTCCGCCTTTATGTAAAGCACATATTAAAAAAGGCACATGCTTTAACTCCTAAATTTAATGCAAACAGGCATTCAGGTTTAAACAAACCTTTGGATTCAAGGCGAACACTCTTCTCCATTCAGAGGGACTGCTTCTGCATAAATTGGCCTATTACAATTTACAAATCTGGTTATGGTCCCATCATGACAGGGATTATTTATTTCTTCTGAGCTCACACTTCCATTGAATTTAGATTATTGTGTCACCTGTTCAGTTTATGTCTCTGTGGCTCTTAACCTCAGCATGAAACCGATTAAATGATGACACAAAGAAAAATTGCAAAGAAAACGAGCTGCTGCGCTGGACATGTCCAAACAGGTTAAGCAGCAGCGGTGCAAATGTGCGAGTGATGTCATCTTGAATGTCCACAAACTCACTGAGAGACGTGACGTCCACCAGCATGAAGTAGCCTCCCTCCGGAAGGACGGGAGTCATGCCGGCCTCTCGGAGGATGGCAGCCATGCGGTCTCTCTTGCCCTCCAGCTCTTCTGCCAGCGAGGAGAAGTAGCACTCTGGTTGACCCATGAGGTCCACGTTATGCAACAAGCCGTGTGCCACAGCCTCCTGAGGCGAGACACAGACAAACAAGTTGGGAGGAGAAGATATGGGGTGAAATGATCCCTCGGGTTTCCAGAAGCGATGTAAACTTGCCTGCAAAGGTGTCGGGCAGGTGTACATAGTATTCTGCATGACCGTCTGAAGGTGCTTAATCAAATGCTGCGGCCCTATGGACCACCCCAGCTAGAAGACAAGAATTTCAGCGACATAATGTGCAAGAACTGGATGTTTTTTTCAAATTTGACAAATGGCGTTCTGAGTCAACATATTTCTCACCTTCCATCCGGTTACACTAAATGTCTTCCCAGCACTACTGATGGTGATTGTTCGATCCCACATTCCAGGCAGAGTGGCTTAAGAGAAAGACACTTACGTCAGACATTCATAATTTAAATGTCCCGTTAATTGTCCCTTATAAGGAACATAAGTTGACAGAAACTGTGTTTTCCATCAAACTGTTCTGGTGCGTATGAAGTAAATACTTTAGACGCTCTTTAGGCTAGCACACTAATGGCTAAATACGGTCTGACCAGTGAGCTTGCCAGCCACAGTAACTGGCCAAACAGCCCCGCAAGTAGTTGCAGAACGTCCTCACGGAGCTTCCAGCAAAGCCTATTTCACAAAGGACACTGACACTGAGACACAAATCTATTTTACCTTTCTACTTTCTTTCGGGATTGGACTCCAGAATAAAGCTAAGCAGTTCCATCTCACAAGGAGGGAGGAGCTTCTGTTAATTGAAAGATGGATGAGGGCGATCGGCTCTAACAGACTTCTTTATACAGCGTACCTATTTTAATATGCTGGTGTCCCCTGTAGATGAGCCACTCATAGACCTCGTCACTGAAGCACAGGGTGTCGTGTTTGATGCAGAGGTCAGCGATCATCTGCAGCTCGTCTCTGCTGAAAACCTGCAGGAGGAGGACAGGGCTTACTGGACGCACCGGGTCAGCAGGCGTCCACGTCTCTCAGACCTAACATGTGACGACTGGGGGGTCTAAACTTACCTTTCCGATAGGATTGTTGGGGGTGTTGATGATGATGGCCTTTGTCTTTGAGTTAAATTTACTGGAAAGCTCCTCCGGGTCAAGAAACCAGTCGGCACTTGTGGGCGCCTTCTTTCCAGACTTCTGAAGTATTACGAAAGACATTTCGCTCAAGACGTGCAGCGGGTTAAGTAGAAACCGTAGTTGTAGACCATCAGCAGCTGTGGCTTTAACTTACGAGACGCAACGGAATCAACACAGGCTTTGCCCCGGCCATCCGCACCATCGGTACGTAGCAGTCGAAGAACGGTTCAATTATGATGACCTGGAGAGAACCGATAAACACGCTGCCAATACCGGGTGCACCTTTATGAATGTTTACAAATGAGTATAGAAACCTCTGAGAGAGAGAGAGAGAGACGTCCTTACCTCATCTCCTTCTTCCACCAGTCCTTGCATGGTGCTGAATAGGGAGCCGTAGCCTCCCACGGTGACCAGGATTTCTTTAAGGGGGTCAATGTGGCGCCCGTAGACCTTCCCATAAACCTGAGAAAGGGCCTTCACCAACGGCAGATGACCCTTCAGATCCACAGAAAAATAACATGTCGACGAGCTACAGCAAATAGCGGAATGCTGGCTTTAGCAAATGTGCTGGTGAATGAAACGCAATGTCAATTTCATGTGGTTGCTTCCATCTCACAACCACAAATTGCAGCTTTCCCACACAACGGCGGTTTAGCTGGGTGAGATCAAAGATTCAGCACAAATGAAAAAAAAAGGCAGAAAAGAATACTGTCGAGCTTAGCTTTCAACTTCACGCTAAAAAGATTGTTTATTTAAGGATTATGAGAATTTGGCCCAATTCTTATTCTCACTGAACAGACCCTGAATGCATCATTATGTAACTAAATAACAGCTCATTACTTTTTGTAACCTAATATAAATGAAAGTTCTTCAGCCATAGGAAGTAGCCTTTTCAAATTACATTTTTTGTGTTATATAAAAAAAAGCAAGAAAATGAAATGTAGATTATGTGGAAGCTAATTTCCAAAATGAGAACAGTTTTATTTTAATGTATCTTTAAGCGCTTGGAGCACCAACAAGCTGAGTGAGCGAAGGCAGACCACTCTGACTGATATCTTCAACTCACCTAAAACAAACCGCCCTAGAAATAAGCAAGGAAACATTTTTATTTTTCTTATTTTTTTTTACTATGGTGAACTGCCCCTTAAAATAACTACATTCCAAAAACGATTTGCTTTTAGCAGCAGTGCGCCATGAGGGAGTGACAGCAGTGATCTCATCAGTCTTACAAAGCCCCTGGTGTACTGGTTCATCCGGTCCTCTGATGCAGCCCGTGCCAGGGCCTCCTTGACGTAGGAAGGGGGAGGGATGTCTGGAAAGCCCTGGCCCAGGTTCACCACAGATGGGTCGGCTGCCAGTGAAGTAAATGCCACCCTGAAATCACATTAAAAAATGCAATTACTCTACAGGACAAGGCTTTGTTGACCAAGGAGAAAAATAGGAACAGCCACAAAATATATTTTAAACAAACATATTGTTATGCATTGACATCAACATTGACCGACAGGTATTTTGTCAGTTAAAAAAACACACGCCAAGATATATGTGTGTTGATTTTGCAGGTTGGCGGTACATTAGTACGCCATAATGAAAGTCGAAGTTAGAGTAACATTTAGTGTGAAAGCGCTTTGAGTGGTCGGACGTGCAATCGATTTACAGTGTCAACTCTAGAATGGCAACTCAATTATCTCATGTCATTGCAGTGGAAAATGAACACCCACTTTCCCTTACCATACATTCTTGTCCAGTCCATCGATCCTTTTGGCGTGTGTGTGCCGTGATGTCATTATGTGCTGCAACACAAAACTGGGACGCATTAGAGACACAACTTAAATCACCATTGAGTGTTCCCTGTCCATTTTAAATCCCAACAGCTCACTCGCCTGTCCAACAAGCCGTGCGATAGAAAGAAAACAATCCTCAGCGACTCACTGTGCTGACAAAGGCTAACCTGCCGGGACTTTGGTCAGTGTTTTTGTAACTGTCAGTGCATAATCTGAAGGCATTATCCTTCCGTTCGGTGTTAATAAGTTCACCTGTTAAAGTAAAAGCATTCCCAAGCACCAACATCTTTTTTAACACTGTCCAATTTAAAGTGGGCTTACCTGTGAGGTGCAGAACCTTCTCCTGCAGTTCACGTTGGCTGAATGATACGCAAACTTGGAGCAAGTCAGGACTTGTCGTGCTATGTTCATGCTACACAAGGAGAGAGATGAAAAATACATTTCTTTTTTTTTTTTTCTCACCTTGCCCCCTTGGACGTTCTGCGTTTATGATTGATTTGGTCACCCGGGTGGATGGCCACCTGTGCATCTATTTACAGCTCCGGTCACTTTCTGACACTGCACATGCAAAAACACTTTCATTTGTCTCTTCATGTTTGCTGGTGCACTTTAGATTTTATAACTTTATTCTACTTTTTATTTACTTCATTTGTAAAACTGAGGCCATAATAATAATAATATTATTATTATTATTATTATAAGCTTATAATACAAAATGAACGCATACCAAAGACACATTATGTAAGTATATTACAGGGGAATCTTTACATTCTGTATAATTAAAAGAGGAGGGTGACTTGTCGGACAGTGCGTGTCTCTCAAGAGGTCACCTTAAGGTCACCTCCCGGGAACAGAAACTAGCCTCCCCCGCTACATTAACTGCGTTTATTCTTACAGAAGTGCAACAGCAGATGGGGCCATTGTGTTCGTAAATCCTGAATCAGCTTCAGAGTTCCGTTAGTTTGACTTGCATAGGAATTACCTAACTTAAGTGTTACTGAGGGAGGAACCCCCCCAAAAAACAAGATCGGACGAGTGTTTCCCCCCGACACTTGCCTCCAATAACGCAATGTTTCCATTGCTCCACTGTAACGGTACCACGGGAAACATGCATGCTGTTAGTGAGCTTAGTTAGCCACGAGCTATCGTTAGCTAACCCAAATAACGCCTCCTGTCACAGATGTTTGCTCGCAACTGCTAGCATAGCTGTAGCTAACAAGGGCGACTTTTAATCATGCTGCGTCAGCTTTCACTTGCAATTCAATTATAGCCATCGGCTCCTTAGAACCGTCCTTATAAACGTACCATGCTGCATGACAGAAGGAAGTTAAGGCACCGCCGGCTCAGCGACTACAACTTACTTGTCGGTCCACTGAGACGCTCACAGAGCTCCAGTGAGTGGAGTGTGACGGTGAGGAGGAGGTGACGTCATCCCTGGCCTGATAGAGCCGTGCTGCCTTTGCAGTTGTCGGACATTGGCCTTTGTTTACATGTCGACCACGCGGCCATTAATTTTCGAGGCACATTTGGATTCAATTTAAAACAAGAAGTACAGCTTTCATTCCGGCATTGCCATTAGTTGTTGGCTTTTTGGTCATTAAGACAGCTTGAATGTCCACATGAATAAGACACCGAGACGATGTATCAAAAGAGCCGGTCAGGAAACAAGTCTTTGAGATGAGTGGATCATCTGGGAAGGGATGTAGGTCTACACTTCAGCTGCTTAGAGAAAGCTCTGTTTTAACAGTAGTAAATACTAATAGCTAATTGTCTGTGTCTGTAAAATAAATAAAAGAAACTATCATTCAATGACTGTAATATTGCATGATATCATGTTGATTGTAGGAGCCTGGAAGGACTTTATTTGGTTTTCTTCAGCACACTGTCATCTAGTGGCTGATCTTTTTATCGCTTCCTTCCTCGGTAAATCAGGACATCAAGTCACATGTGACTAAAATATCTTTGGTGTCTTTATGGAAGAGATGAATGGATTAAAACCAATATTAACTGGGGATCTGTTGCAATAACAGCCCTAAACTTGATGTTAGCAAATCGGCTGTGTCCTTGACATATCAGGACTCTGCTGCATGCTGAGCTGAATGAATTAATAGAATTTAGTAATTCTGGTTCCCGTAATAATAGGCTTGTTTTTCTGTTTTTGGTTGATAGAATTCCAATGTGACTGGAGCAAAGGTAAATCACCTGGGCTAGGGGAGGTTCCCGTGCACGCAGCTATAACTGGCCACCAAAACATTATGCCGGCTGCTGCCGCGGAATGAGACATTAGCTGTGGACAGAGATGCAGTCATTCACGGATGCACACGTACTTGATGATATTCCTGGTGGAGATAATAACATTGATTTTCTCTTTAGATGCCTCGTCCCTTTTTGGATGACAGAAAGGTGAAGAAGATGAAAGTTTTTATCCTTCGTCTTCTAACCTGCATTTACTGTCTCATCTCTGCACAGGATTGGTACAAAATGGCCGCCACTATATTTCCCAGAAGGCCTCAACCATCACCCAGCTGCAGGTGTTTAAGTCACCTTATTGAGGCAGGGCTTTGGAGTTTAAAGTGGCTGGAAGAGAAGGAAGGGAGCAGACTGGGAACCGGCCAAACGCGCAGTATCGAGGAAAGAGAAACATCCTGGGAAAGAGCTAGTAACTTGGACCCGTGGATTATTGTTGTGGGGTGGGTGTCGCAGGTCTTTATAAATCAGCGAGCCGGTTTAAAGAAAACGTTAACTCCTGGGAGGGCTTTTTTTTTTTTGCAAATTGAAACAATAAGGTTGAGTTCAGGCCATTACAGGCCAACAAAAGAAAAGGTGTCTTTCCTTTTGCCTGAGAGCTCTGTACACAGTTACTCACAATCCAAATAGGAGAAGAGACGTTTCATTAAATGCTGTCCAAGTGTCCAAGTTGAAATTCTGCCCATGAAGGTCTAAACCGCATAAACGCAGGCCAGGGTGGGATGAATATGTGTCTGATCTATACATATAGAAGCAAAATAAGCTTTTAAAAACTAGGTCTTATCAGGAAAAGCAAGACATGGTACAAAAAGTGAACAAAAGAAATACACAAATACTATATAGATTTGTATATGCTGTGCGCTTTCTTAGAAGAAATGAGCACGAGAGCAAACTCCATGGCCAAAAAGCTGCAGGAGAATAATGTCTGTGTTTTCTGGAAAGATGTTATGGGTGTGAATAACATTAAGATGACCTTGCCGTCCAGAATTAATGGAGTTACTGGGTCGGATTGCAGAGCTGTGGAGTAAACATAGCGATATTCTTGAGACATTTAATATTGGCGATGTCCCCAGTGATACTGGTGTATTTATTGTGGAGTTAGTCGGACTCAGACTCATCAGACCACCTGGGTCACTGAGCTGCGGGCTGCTCCTCGTCGCTCTTGTTCCGTCTTCTATCGGTGGAGAAGCTCGAATCGGAGGAAGATCCGTAGGCTTACTCCAGTGAGCTACCACTCCTGTTGTGCCCAGAGAACACCTCCAAGAACACCCCCAAGATCCGTGGCCCGAGGATCTCTGCAAGAGTGGGAGGAGCAGAAGGAGGAAGGGCATACGGATCAATGAAGTGAACCGCAAGGGGACAATAAGCACAAACAGCAGGGTCCTGTTGTCTGCAGATTTTATGGTGCTCCGTAAAATGTTCAAAGCTTGGGATACTTTTTTATAACCTAACCTTGATTCACACTTGGCTACAAATTCCTGAGCTATTTGGTGAGCTGCTTGGTCTTCACCATGGTTTCTTTTCAGTAATGCTCTCTAACAGGCCTTCACAGAACACATGTATTCATACATTTAATTGCAAGTGTGAACTATTTACTACTTATGTGACTTGTGAAGGCAATTGGTCGCACCAAGCCCCGTTCCATGTTCCTGGCAAACTGAGTTATCTGGATAATTTTCAGAATAAGATTACATACGTCAGGCTTTTCAGTTCCACAAAGCAATTAGGCAAAATCACCATAGCAACACATCCACGAACCTGAACCTGCTCCAGGGCAGGCTAACTTAAGTTAGCTGGATAATCTTGCCACTCAGCCGGAGAAAAGGGTAGCTCCCTTCCTCAGAAATCCCATTGACGAAGGAGCGATGTTAGTTCGATCAGTGTTTTATAGGGAGAGATACAAATACATACACGTGATACATAAACACATACAGCACATTTATCCTATACCTATTTATTGGTATCCATTGAGTATTGGCATTTGTTTTTATACTTATTCTGAAAGAGTTGAGATAATTATTTGATTTGATACGATCAGGAGTGACTTGGTGATGGACTAATTCTTGTTGGACCATTACATGAGAAACCCAATTAAATAAATATGAATTTATGGTTAAAGCCTGACAACATGTAGACTCTTCCAAGGGGAGGCACTTTTGTTTCTGTGAGTATTATTAGCAGAAGGGCTCCCGTTTTGGCCTCTCCTCCCCTCGGGCGTCTCCTTACGTCCTCCACATACAGGGAAGTCTCCGCCCGAGCTTCTCCACCAGTCCACGCCCCTGTGGCTGACGGAGGTCCACAAGGCTGCACGAGGAGGATCCAGTAAGGCTGGCGGACCGAGAGGAAAAGGGGGCCACCGCGCAAACCATGATCCGAAACCTCAGTGCGTGAAAGCCGAGCCCTCGCATCCTCCAGCTCCCAGCTAACGCGCGGTAAGTCGCCCACACGGCCGCGATGCGGGAAGACAGCGCGGTTGTCCGACGCGTGTCGATGAAGCGTGACGCGCGCGGTCGCCGTCGCGTCTCTCCGAGCTTGAGGTGTACCGTTAGTTTACCTGCTGTGTTGGAACAGACCGTCGTCGCGTATACAGGCCACGCAATTTGCCTGCGTGATAGACGCGCGCACGTGCGGTCCCCTCTCAGCCTATGTGAATCCCGCACCGGGGAACTCAAGCTCCGAACCGCGGCATGTACTGATGGTGAGAGCTGATCTCGGGGGGAATACAGTCACCACTTTTTAAGGCGCTATCAAAGCAAAGTCTACGAAAGTGCGTCTCAATCGTTTCTGCATTGCGGGTTGTTTCTCCCCCCCGCCCTCGCCGTGTTTGTCCATCTTTTAACGACAGCTAGGGCTCGTTGTACACCAGGGGCCGGGAGTGTTCCAAACAAGTCTGTTTTGGGATATCTGGGACTCAGATAAATTTCCTGCCAGGAAGGATGTGGCCTTATGGCCCGATCAGCCCAATTCAATGGCTGACTCATCCAGGGCGAAGACCGGCTTTTTCCTAAGAACTCGATCACCTCCTGCGCCTCTTTTCACGGTCATTTCTTTTAGTTTCCACATTAATCCACCCCGGTCATTAAAACGGTATAAAAGAACCAAAAGATGAGATATTAGTAACTATTCTAACGTCATGAGCCAGATTAGAATTTATTATATTCTATATTTTAAGAACTCATAACCTTAAAGGCGTACTCCACCAATTTCACATTATGCGGTTTAGTTTACTTCTGCCCATGTGGTCTTGATACTTTTCAATAGAGCCTGCATTAAAAGCTGGAGCGGGGGTTTGAAAAAGGTGGGCACATTGGAGGAATCTGCAACAAAGCCCCTTTTTGTGTTGCAATTTTTTGTTTTTGTTATTGTTTTTTGCTCCTCATCTGCTTCGAGTTAGACCATTCTCTTGATAATGCAGGTTTGCCATCTTTACGGAGGTACAATGTTCAAATTGAAATGACCCTTTAAATGGTTTCATGTGCCCTCGAGATTTTTTTTTAAAACTCTTTTCACTATCAGTAGCACTCTCACCTCCGGGACTGAAAGTGAAGCCAATGCCAAACATCCATAACCCTGCATCTCTCCATGGCCATTAGGGCGAGTGTTTAGGTGCAATAGAAATAGAATTTCTATTGTATACAAGTCTTTGAGAAAATGACCGTTATTGTCAATTGATGTACTACCCCAGTAAACATTATAATAATTATAGCTAAAAATGACTCACTAATTTTTAGTTTGAAGTCAAAAAGGACTCCTCATAACAACTGCAGTAGATTGGACTATGTGATGGAAGTAATGGTGTGACGTAGATGGCAGGCAGGAACAACCACCGTCCAGATAGAATCAACAAAAACCCGTGAGGAGAAATTCATGACTGTGGGTTTATGAGGACGTTAAATTCTGAAAAAAATGGCTCAATGCTCTTATTTAACTTTATTAGCTACTACAGGATGTTTTTGCTGTAATTGGCAGACCGCACCGCAATGTACCATTAATAATCTGTCACTCCCCTAACAAAAATATAGGGATTGTGAACTCGTGTAACTTGTAAACAAGATCACCGGTCCGCCATCGCCAGCTTGCAGCATTCAGTAGAGTGGGCTGAGAGCTCATGAAATTGTCAATAGAATAACAGCCGACAGTGAAAGAAAGGTTGGGAAGGGTGGTTTATCTTTTGTGTGTAACTGTCAAATGCATTTAATGGACTAAAAAGTCGAATTTTACAATGTTGTGGCGTGCCTGAAATTGTATTAGTACGCTGCATGTACTTATTCATCTTTCTTGTTCCAACAAAAACCGTTCTCTGGAAAGCCAGAGTAGCTAGATCTTTGTTTCTGGAAACCGATGTTGCTGTTGGATATTTTTGTCAATTGAGTAAATATTTTTAGATTGTAGAAACTAGTATTGCTTTAAAATGTATTTGTAAAACTGTAACACAGAAACATGCTGGGAGGATACACATGCAGCTGATTGAGGGAAATGTTTCTTGGCCTTTCAACAGTCCGTAGACAGTTCAGTGTAAACATCCCCTGAATACTTCCCGCTTGTTGTTGTGCCAGTGAGGTGGAAATATCAATACAAATGTTTAATTGAACTATACCAACTATAATGTCTCTAAAAGAAAGCCTGCAGGCTTTTAGCAACCTTTTTGACGTTGCCTCGCAGCAAACTCATTAATATTGAAGGGAATTGTGAGTGTAGACGTATTCAGCTATTGACAGCACTTGAAACTTTGTTCCCCTGGAGCTGCAGGTCATAAAAAAGTTACAAAACAATTTTTAATCACACCCGCAAAATCTTTTCGACACAAACAAAAGCTTTTACACCAGTCCGTTGAATCCATTGTGAAATGATCATGTTGAAGATATTTCACAATAAGATGTTTTACTACTTTCTGTTTTGAATGAAGATACTGCCGACAGGAAATAGTACACTCGCAGCTGTAGCACAAGGTGAATACACAGTGTGAACACACCATTCTTTTTTTATTCTACCTTTGTTCACAAAGACGTGTGGGTTTTTAATAGTATTTTTAGACATTATTGCTTGATGAAAATTCCTGTTTCTCAATTTTTGTCCGTCATTGTGTACATTTGTAAAGCCATTTTTCAAACATGTGGGCTTGTAGGACTAGACACAAGGTCTCCAAAATGAGTCATGCGCTTAGTAATTTGTAAGCACTGACTCTTAGTTACATTTTACAAAGTGCATTTGTATAATGTTGGAGAGGAACTCTGGTCTCTGTTTATCCCTGAGCTTTTACCAAAGAGGACATGGTGGGACAATTCAAGGTTCAAAGACCTCTAAATGCTAAGAGCATGCTGACTTGCTAATGAAGAAGGTAGTTTTACCATGTTTGCCCTCTTAGTACAGCTTGGGAGTATGCGTTTGATAATTAGCAGCTGAGGTCAACATGGTTCATGTGGGAAGACATTTGGTCAAAAAGTTTGACCTTAGGGTTAGGAGGTGCCAGATGAAAAATTGAGGGTTGACGTAAGCTGTGATTGCTGTGATTGGATTCTCCTTTTTTATACTGTGGTTTCAGCAATGGCATCGTTTACCCTGAAAGTGTAATGGGATAATGTTTATATTTTTTTATCAACAGGCATCATGATTCCTATGACGGAATTCCGGCAGTTCACTGAACAGCAGCCAGCGTTCAGAGTCCTCAAGCCGTGGTGGGATGTGTTCACCGACTACCTGGCCGTAGTCATGCTCATGATTGGCGTATTTGGATGCACTCTTCAGGTCAGTGGCAATGCCTGCTTCATGGGATGCATAAAGTTATGAAATGGCTCGTGCCGCTTGTCTTTCCACTCTTCGACGGTTTCAAAGTGGTGGAGGAAATGTAGCTAATGCACGCTAGTGTGCATTCAGTTGGAACTGCAACATGTTTATTAGATAGGAGTTCTCCTAATGTTTTTGTTCAATCATCTAGAGTGATTAAATTCACTCCGAATGCTCTCCGAACGTTACTGCTCTGCCTCGTGCATTGGCAGCAGCTGAAGGCACTTTGTAACTGCTGTTAAAACCTGGAATGTGTACAGCAGAGGAAGCATTCAGCCCAGCGTGAGTTTACCAGTGGAAACATTTACCCACCCCTTTCAGTGAACCTCCGATTCCAAACTCTTCTGGGATCGCACTTCCCGTTCTTTGGCTCCTGCGACATTCTGTGGCGTGAATCCTGGAAATTATGCCAAAACATTTTTTCGAAAAACTGTTAACAGAATATTAATCAGCTTGGCAGCAGCTATTGTTTCCCGCTCTCACTATAACAATGTTTGGACATGAATGAATATTTAGTGAGTCAAGCAGATTAGTTATGTGTCCCAAGTTTACACCATTAGCCAGGCCACTATCAACATGCCATTTTGTTTATATTCACTTCATTAATTGCATTTTCAGTGGAGGGGAGAAATCCATAAAGGGACTGAGTTTGCAGAATTCTGCAGATCAGCACCTTTTCCTTCTACCAAATTAAATTGGATTGCATTACATACTATAGTTTCAGATTTTTTGACAGTTCGGAATCAGACAGCTCAACAAAGTGCAGGAAATGTTTCCTGTTATTGCAGAGTGAAACGGCTGTTTCTCAACATGTACTATATGGTGAACACTACAGCCCGTTCTTGTTTACTAATGCCAACTTGGAGTATGTTTACACATACTCAGTAAACCGTGGTTTCTCAGCAAAATCAGGTTACTTGAGTGATCAGAAACATTTAGGCCTGTTCACTGTAAATCCCTGTGAAAATGCAGGAAATTGAAGTTACTTTATTTACTATTAGCCCAGGCAGTGAGTCAATGCACTACAGCGGATGGGGAGGACCTTCGGCTGAACTGCTGATGTGGTGTGCTGTGAGACCCTCTGGACTGTGATGCCTTGTGTTGTAGGGGGAGGGGGCGGTGTCAAAACATGTACCGTCCATGGTCCCTGAGCAAACTAATCTTTGATTATTTTTTTTTCTCTCATTTTGTTTTAGGTCATGCAAGATAAAATCATATGCCTTCCTTCGACAGTCCTGCCTTTATCAGTGAACACATGTTTCGAAACAAAGTCACTGTTATCCCTGCCATCCAACAAGTCAACTGTGCTGAGTGAAATGACGGGCCTGAAAACCAATCTGGATCTTCAACAGTACAGTTTCATCAATCAGATGTGCTATGAGAAGGCTCTGCACTGGTATGCTAAGTACTTCCCTTATTTGGTTCTTATACACACTATAATTTTCATGGTGTGTAGCAACTTTTGGTTCAAATTTCCTGGCTCGAGCTCTAAAATAGAGCATTTCATCTCTATGCTTAGCAAGTGCTTTGACTCTCCCTGGACCACACGAGCTTTGTCGGAGGTCTCGGGAGAAAATCCGGAGGAAAAGGAGGATAAAAAGAGCGCCACTTATAGGTCTGACATGGCTTTGTCTCCTGGAGAAGGAAGTCTGGAAAAGAGCCAATCCCTGCGGTCGATCCCGGAGAAGATCGTAGTTGACAAGCCATCAGCGAGTGCGCTTGACAAAAAAGAGGGTGAACAAGCCAAGGCTCTTTTTGAAAAGGTGAAGAAGTTCCGTTTGCACGTTGAGGAAGGGGACATCCTCTATCTTATGTATGTTCGGCAGACAGTGTTCAAGGTGTTCAAATTCCTTCTGATAATTGCTTATAATAGTTGCCTAGTGAACAAAGTGCAGAGTTGCGTGTGTTGCAGAGTTGAGATCCAGGACATGACGGGCTACAAGGAGTTTCAATGTAACCACACAATGGCTCATCTGTTTTCTAAGCTGTCCTACTGTTACCTGTGTTTGGTGGCCGTCTATGGCTTGACAAGCCTTTACACCTCTTACTGGCTGTTTTACCGCTCGCTGAAGGAGTACTCCTTTGAGTACGTGAGACAGGAAACCGGCATCAACGACATCCCAGACGTGAAGAACGACTTTGCTTTCATGCTGCACATGATCGATCAGTATGATCCGCTGTATTCTAAGCGCTTTGCCGTTTTTCTATCCGAGGTCAGTGAGAACAAACTGAAGCAGCTCAACCTCAACCACGAGTGGACTGCGGAGAAATTGCGTCAGAGACTGCAGACTAACGGCAACAACAGGCTTGAGCTTCAGCTCTTCATGCTCCCTGGGTTACCGGACCCTGTGTTCGAGTTGACGGAGCTGCAGTCACTCAAGCTGGAGATCATCAACAATGTCACCATCCCTGCCTCCATCTCGCAGCTGGAAGACCTGCAGGAGCTGTCTCTTTACCAATCCTGCTTAAAGTTGCACAAAACGGCTACGTCCTTTCTCAAGGAGAACCTGAAAGTGCTTCGCGTGAAATTTGATGATAACAGGGAGCTTCCTCAATGGATGTATGGCCTGCGCAACCTGGAGGAGCTCTACCTCACCGGGTCTTTATGCCCCGATGTCTCCAAAAATATAGTTCTTGAGTCACTGCGGGAAATGAAGTGCTTAAAAACACTTTCCCTCAAGAGTAATTTGACAAAAATACCCCAGTCCATAGTGGATGTCTCCAGCCATCTCCAGCGTTTGTACGTCCACAACGATGGCTCGAGACTCGTAATGCTGAACAACCTGAAAAAAATGACCAACCTGATCGAGCTGGAGCTGGTGCGTTGTGATCTGGAGCGCATCCCACATGCGATCTTCAGCCTGATGAATCTGCAAGAGCTTGACCTGAAGGAGAACAACCTTCGCTCGATAGAGGAGATCATCAGCTTCCAACATCTTAGAAAACTCACCTGCCTCAAACTTTGGTACAATGGCATCATGTATATCCCGGAACACATCAAGAAGCTTGGCAGCCTTGAGCGCCTCTACCTCAGCCACAACAAGATTGAGATCTTGCCTTCGCACTTGTTCTTGTGCAACAAGTTGCGCTACCTGGACCTGTCCAACAACGACATCCGGTTCATCCCTCCAGAGATTGGAGTTCTTCAGAGTCTGCTGTATTTCTCTGTCACCTGTAACAAAATTGAAAATCTACCAGATGAGCTGTTCTTTTGCAAAAAGCTCAAAACGCTGAAGCTTGGCAAAAACTCGCTGTCCATTCTGTCGCCAAAGATTTCCTACTTAGCTCTACTGACATACTTGGACCTCAAATGCAACCACTTTGAGGTTCTGCCTCAAGAGCTTGGTTGCTGTCCTGCTTTGAAGCGCAGTGGCCTTATAGTGGAAGAGACGCTTTTTGAAACTCTGCCTTCTGATGTCAGGGACCAAATGAAGGCTGAGTGAGAGGCCTTATCGTAGCCACGGTGCCTGCTGTCTACCAACTCTGAGGATTCGTTTGGTATGAACTCATTACTATCGTTGGATTAGCATTATTTTTCCTTTTTCCTCAACAGAGGGAAAAGACTTGGGCCCAGACCATGACTTCTACATATATTGGCAAGTAGATTGTGGCTGCAACAGGGGTTTGCGTTGTTTTAAAAAAAAATGATTATCCAGCTAAAATCCTTCTTAAAGGAATAGTTCTGCACTTAAGCAAATGTAAAAAAATGCAGGTTTCATGGGGAGTTGCATGCTGGACTATGCCTTGGTTGATATAGTTCCTGGAGTCTCTGTATTGGGATATGTGATACCAAATACGTTTTTAACAATGCCAATACCAATAACATTATACAAATCATGTTTTTATTAATCTAGATGGTTGAGAAATGTTGCTTGTGCTGTCACATTAGGGTCACAATGTCATCAATGTGACATCAGCACTGTTTTGGCAGAAGATTCTTAAACAATAGTAAAAACATTTGGGAAGGGAATTGGCCATCTATGCTTCTATTCTACAAATCTACATCTACAAATGCAAAATGAAGGTTTTGGTTTATTTTTTGTGCATTCAGATCACTCAATGAAGGGTTGCAGCTTTGAAGATGACTGACTTGCTATTGATGAACACTTTTTTTTAAGAATCTTCACTAAATGGGTAGCTTTTAAGTGTCAAAGTAGCAATATTGCAGTATCAATTTGCACATAGCTACTCCTAAGTAGTGAGATTTACAGGGGCAGGTAGGTACTTTTTTAAATCATTAAACAGATCTAGGCTAGCTACTTGCCTCCACTTTCGGTCTTTATGCTAGGCTAGTTGTGCCTTGGCTGGAGCTTCACCTATAGCCTGCAGACCCGAGTGATATCAATTAAATCATCTTACTGTTGGCAACAAAGCGAACATGCCTTTTTTTCCCCAAATAGTGTTTTAATGTATTATGTATTGTAAATATCTACTGTTTCCCTTTATGTCTTTTATTTTCTTGAAGAGACTCTTTGTTGTCATGGACCACAGCAGGGAAGATGCAAAAAAACCCCAAATGGATATATCTCACATGAGTAGGCCGAAATGTACAATCTTTGAGGAATTCTGTATCTCAAAGATGCCAATTTAAAGTGCATTAAACATAAAAGGACTTGTTACACTGATGTTTTTCTTTGGGTCTTGAAATGTGTAAAAAAAAAGTGTGCAGCCCATCACAACAGTATTTTATTAAAAACTGCAATTTTTATGTTAACCATTTAGAAATTTATTTGTCCATATATTTTTTGTAAAGGTCTAACGACACAAAACTTTTGTGGGAATAAATATTATTTCAATCCGGAGAGACTTGTTGAAATTTGAACACTGCTTTATTATCACAAGCATGAATATTGATATTGCAATGTGATTGGGGCCTGGACTCCATTCTGCCGTAGGATAGACCAGAGGCCGGGATGCTGAGCCTAGATGAGGCACACCCCGCCCCCTCTTTTGGGAGTCCAGAAACTGGTGGTGGTGGTAGAGAAGATGTTGCTCCAATCTCCTGATACGCCAGGTTCTGCTGTATATTGGAGGTGTCAGGGGTGGTGGCGGGTCGCTTTCGGTGCGTGCTGAAAAGTGAAAAAGTTTGCAGGCAATGATGCAATTGGTTCACGGTAACGTCACCCATGTCTGGTTGGTTGGTACGACTCGACCCCGCCCCCCAATCAGGTGGCTGTGTGCTCCCCAGGGAGAGGAGACCTCCAGGTTACAGCACAGCCTGTCCAGTCTTCCTGACTGAATTTTCGCCTAAGCTTCATTTTTTGGTGAGGATTCATTTAAGTTATATTGGTACGAACACAGGAGGCACCAATGGAAAAAAAGTTGATCTATAAGTGTAGATCAGTATGTTAAAGGCCCAATTTTACCACCAAAATGTAGGAGCGTGTGACTGTACATAGCCCAGCCCTACAATAGATGATAAATAAAATGAATCTTTATGCAACAAATACATGCAAACAAAAGAGAAACATTTTTTTACAAATGACTAAACTTAGACAAAACATTGGGCTCGACTAGAAGTGTAAAATGTATCAATTATTCATCAATGGTATTTTTTATAGTGACGATACACAATGTTCAACATTACTGCTACTGTACCAGTGCTACCTGAATGGCAGCGTTTATCCTGTTTATTAGACTGCAATGTACATTACACTGTGTGCAAACTTACCAAGAACATAAAGGTGGTTTGAATATTCAGGAAATCAAGCAGAAATATTTTATTGGATCATATGACCATAAAGCATTGTGCAAAGACGAATGTGACTCGCGTGGAAATAATGTTGTTTCTATGTTTTAAAAAAAGGAAATTGTAAATTTAGCCTTTTAATCTATTGTATATAATATACTTCTTTCTTCGGAAGAGATGTTCCCCATATTTGTTTAGCATTTACGTAAAACTTATATAATTACCCTTGCGCTTTTGCGACGGTCCCTAACGTCAGTGGGTCATCTCCTCTGTTGCTGTCAATCGGTGCGAGTTTTTTTTTTCCGAAATGGATGCTGTTAACCAGATTATGTAGTACACCCCCCCCCTCCCTCCTCTCTCCTAAAAACATCAGGAGTGCAACGTCAAGAGATGTTAATCCTGCACATTGCAACAAAACCGTTCCGAATTAACGGTCCCCTAGAAAAGTACCGAGGAGCAGCGTCCTCGTGTGAGCGTGTGAATAACATCGAGCCGGGTGCAGTTGCTGAAGCCGGTTCTGCCGGACCGGCTGCGTCGCCAGAGGACCCGACCATCTGAAGGCGAGCTGGGGGTAGTCCGCTAAGCTGCTTACTGCCCGGCCAGCAGGCCCACGGTTGAACTGATGCAAAGAATGGACGGCTTCGTTAGCGCAGCGAAACATGGCGTATAAAAAGAAGCGTTGTTCTGTTCTGCGGCCATCGACATAAGTGGATCAGACCTGAAGGTGCGTAGCAGTGCGTTTTGAGTGCCGGTCCGCATTTGGGTTATTCGAGGGCTACACATGTACCCGCTGGGCTCTGGCCCCGTTATTTTAGGAGTAAATGTAGCGCGGGAGGGTAAATGATAGAAATGAGCCATGTAAAACGAACGTGTTGTGCTTCTCTGGAACGAAACCCAGATACCAGTGGTGCGTTTAAAGGCTTCACGGACACCAAGTTCACCTCTTATGTGGCCGTGGATGCGTCTTGAGTTATAACCGGTCTCACCCTGCTCTGTGGCCTCGGTGAAAATACTGACCTTCACGCTTTCAGACAATGGAACGAGGACAAATCCGCAGTCGTACAGACATTATTCAGTATTTGAGATATTATTCAGTAATTCATAAATGTGTATATATATATATATATATATATATATATATATATATATATATATATATATATATATATATATATATATATTTCTCTCTAAATCTGGCAGTTGTGTCCTTGTCTGAAACTGGGGCAAACCACACAACTATTTCAACAAACCCATATTTGAGACAATTGCGGTTTTATTGGACTACAGGACCTTTGCCTGTATGGTCACTAAGTGTATTTCACATGAAGAAGACTAATAAACAAGTCACTGCAGATTGTAAATAGGATTGAGACCAGACAATTATGTTGTGTACGCAGCCTGAATGAGTTTACCACTGCATAAAATCGTATATACATACAATATTTTTATATGAATATATTTATTATGAAACTAACCTTTTTTTCAAATTGTCCATTTTCTATAGAAATAAAAAAAGAGAATTCTTTAAAGTAATACGTTTACCACTTTGTCACCAATTCAAAGTGATATTTCTACATTTTAGATATGTATGTAAGCAATTGCAACCTCAACAAAACACAAGTTAATCTCAGGGAGGTCGACAGTACTTATACAACTCTCATATTTTTCAGGAGTCAAGCTAAGGTAAAATGGTTTGCTCTGTAATATCACATGATTATTTAAAGGTATTCGTTTTTGCTTAAAAAGCTTAAAAATGCATTTTACCCTTTGGTTGTCACAGCTAAAAAAGTAATTGCCAAGATAAAAATAGAGGTCCCATTTAGCTTGGAAAAGAGGATAGAAGGAGCACACGTATGTTATTTGAACTGTACTCAAACATTTACTAAGCAGAAAGTCTATATATTGAATAATGTGGCAATTTTTATTCTCTTGGTTTTGAGAAAAAATGAAAAAAACTACTATTATGTATACCTTTTTGTGGTGAGATGAATTAACGATCAACTATGAATTAATATTCTCTGTTGCAGGAATGTTCTCCCTCACAGAAGTAGCCTCTCTGAATGACATCCAGCCAACTTATCGAATACTGAAACCATGGTGGGACGTCTTCATGGATTACCTTGGTATTGTCATGTTGATGTTGGCCATATTTTCTGGAACAATGCAGTTAACTAAAGACCAAGTGGTTTGTCTTCCCATTCTGGAGGAAACTCCGGACGGGCCTGGGGGCTTCCTGGGACCACCAGAGACAGCCGATAGATTATGGAATAAAGAAAGCGCCATAGGAGAGCAAGCCGCTCCCTTAATGGCTAAAAGGCCTCCAGATAGCATCGGCCCAACAATTTCCTTCCCCCAGTCGGGTACTTTAGGACAGCCTTTGCCTACTGGCATCAGGACCAAACTGGATTTTCAGCAGTATGTTTTCGTCAACCAGATGTGCTACCACGTCGCCTTACCGTGGTATTCCAAATATTTCCCATACCTTGCTCTAATCCACACCATTGTGTTAATGGTCAGCAGTAACTTTTGGTTCAAGTACCCAAAGACAAGTTCCAAAATAGAACACTTTGTTTCCATCCTGGGAAAATGTTTCGAATCCCCTTGGACTACCAAAGCTTTGTCCGAGACAGCGTGCGAAGACTCTGAAGAGAACAAGCAGAGACTGGCTGGGGCCTCCTCCCTCCTGAAGCATCTGTCCACAAGCAGCGAGGAGGGTAGTCCAAACCAGTCTGCCCCAATGCTCACTAAAACCGGGGTCACGTTTTCTGCTGAGAAGCTCGTGAGTGAAGTTCCCGCCATGACTATATTGGACAAGAAAGACGGCGAGCAAGCGAAAGCCTTATTTGAAAAAGTTCGGAAATTCCGAGCCCACGTTGAAGACAGTGACTTAATTTACCGGCTGTATGCCATTCAGACCGTCATCAAGACAGTCAAGTTCATTTTGATCCTGTGCTACACGATGACTTTCGTTGCCTCCATAGATTTTGACCATGTGTGTGAGCCTGAAATAAAGCATTTGACTGGATACACCAAGTTCCACTGCACACACAACATGGCGTTCATGATTAAGAAACTCCTTGTTAGTTATATTGCTCTCATATGCGTCTACGGCGTCATCTCTATATACACGCTGTTCTGGCTTTTCCGGAGACCCCTTAAGGAGTATTCCTTTGAAAAAGTCAGAGAGGAGAGCAGCTTCAGTGACATTCCGGATGTTAAGAATGACTTTGCGTTCCTGCTCCACATGGTGGATCAGTACGATCAGCTGTATTCAAAGCGCTTCGGTGTTTTTCTCTCTGAGGTGAGCGAGAACAAACTGAGGGAGATCAGCCTGAACCACGAGTGGACCTTTGAGAAGTTGCGGCAGCATGTGACGCGCAATCTTCAAGAGAAGTTGGAGCTCCACCTGTTTATGCTCTCCGGAGTGCCAGAGGCTGTGTTTGATCTCACTGATCTGGAAATACTTAAATTGGAATTGATCCCAGAGGCCAGGATAACAGCTAAGATCTCACAAATGACAAACCTCCAAGAGCTACACTTCTATCACTGTCCGGCGAAAGTTGAACAGACTGCTTTCATTTTCCTTCGTGATCACCTCCGGTGCCTTCATGTCAAATTTACAGACGTCGCTGAGATCCCTAGCTGGGTATACCTGTTGAAGAACTTACGGGAACTGTACTTGGTTGGTAACCTGAACTCCGAAAACAACAAAATGATCGGACTTGAGTCTCTCCGGGACCTCAGGCACTTGAAGGTTCTGCACCTCAAAAGCAACCTCACAAAGGTCCCGACAAACATAACCGATCTGTCTCCGAATCTCATCAAGCTGGTCATTCACAACGACGGCACAAAGCTCTTAGTTCTGAACAGTTTGAAGAAAATGTTGAATCTCGCCGAACTGGAGCTGCTGAATTGTGAACTGGAGCGCATCCCCCACGCTATCTTCAGTTTGAACAACCTTCAGGAACTGGACCTGAAATCCAACAACATTCGTACCATAGAGGAGATCATCAGCTTCCAGCACCTCAAGAGACTGACGAGCCTCAAACTCTGGCACAACAAGATCATCTCCATTCCCGTGTCAATTAGCCACGTAAAACATCTTGAGTCGCTCTATCTCTCACACAACAAGCTTGAGTCTCTCCCCTCATCGTTGTTTACCCTTCTCAAGTTAAGGTACCTCGATGTCAGCCACAACTCCATAGTGGTGATACCCCTGGAAGCTGGGTTTTTGCAGAACCTCCAACATTTTGCCATTACAGGCAACAAAGTTGAGGTGGTTCCCAAGCAACTGTTCAAGTGCAACAAACTGAGGACCTTGTGTCTTGGCCACAACTGCATCTCCACCATTCCGGAGAAAATTGGCCAGCTCTCACAGCTGACCCACCTGGAACTGAAGGGAAACTGTCTGGATCGTCTCCCGGCCCAGCTCGGTCAGTGCGGGCTCCTGCGCCGAGGCTGCCTGATAGTGGAGGATCATCTCTTTGACTCGCTCCCCATGGAGGCCAAAGAGAGCATCAATCAGGAGTCTGGTGTTGCTTTTCCAAACGGTTGCAAGTGTCTCAGTGATGGACGGTAGCAGAAGTGGCGTTTTATCTTGAGGGCTGAGAAGTATTTTTTTTTTTATCTGACTGTGCCATTAGAAAAACCTTTCATGATGTTTTAGCAACTTTAAAATGAATATCTGTCCTTTCTTGTGTACAGCCCACCCCCAATGATGTTTTTCACAAGTTGTACTTTGTTGCTAATGTTTAAGGAGAGACCCCTCAGGTGAATAAGTTAAACATTTCAACTGATAGATACCATGAATCTTCCCCATCTGAATACTGACATAAAGTAAAATCATTTTTTTGTATTACAAGTTTTTAGAAATGGCATGTTTAAACATACAAATGAGTCATTATCTAATGGGAACGTTTGATGAATTGAAGAGAAATCTATGGATACAAACGGCAGTGGTAAAATATATAAAAAATGTGTTTTCTTGTCTGAAAAAAGACAATACAAAAAGCCATACAACCCAAAACCTGAAAATGTACTAGTCCATGAAAAAAAATGGTGCATTCGTGTTTCGTCCTGTAAACTGTATATTTTGTGTGTTCTTTGTATGTATTTATGATCTCATTGTCTGTTATGTGTTCTTCTCTCTGCACAGCACTTTGTAAGCTCACTTTTAAAATGTGCTACATGAATAAAAAAATGACTTATTACACTGTCGTTATTTTTACAATTTGTGAGGAGTAAAATATTAAGGCCAAATCGCTCTGCAAATCTACTTTTGCAGAAAAGAAACAAATTTGGAATTATAATGGTGCTTGGTAAGTTTCCTTTTGTTTTTGCCAAGATTAAAATGTTTTATACAACAGAGGCCTGCATTCTTATTTATTCTGGTAACACAAAACGTTCATGCTGGGTGCACCTTTCTACCTTTCTAGTTGAACGTATTTTGACTTGAAACTTATTTTGACATGTGTGTTTGACGACTGTGTTGACCTTTACATAATATATTCAATTCACTTTGACCACCATATGTGTGTGAGGCCTCTGCCACACACACATATGGTGACCGTCAGATCAAAGACATTCACTGGATGGAATGATTATAAATAGTCTTTGGTAATATAATACTGATTTATTTTGGTTTTATGACACAGCTCACACCAACGTTACAATCATATATTATTTTCTACTCTTTCGGCTGTTCGTTGTAGGCTTTTGGTGGGGTTACATTTTTTTTAAAGACTGGATGGAGGTAGAACAGAACTAAAACTAGCAGGAATTGTTTCAAGGATTCCTCTAAATCGGTCATATCATTATAAAAAGGCTGTGAATGGGACACTTTAGGCCTTTAAGTGTATACATTCCTTAGCTAGTGCTGCCCTCTGGTGGAGGTTAAATGTTACCACATTTAGAAACAATCATTTCAGCTGCTGCATTGAATCGTATAGTTCACGTGACATTAATTAGGTGAATTTAAACAAAGAATGTGAATTGTGAATGATAATCATCTTACTATAAAATATCATAATACAGAAAATTCCAATTAGTTCTCTCTGTTGGTAAGGTTCTCTCATCGTGGTCCCGTACAACAGGATAAATATGGGAGGTAAAAAGGCCACTATTAGTATACTCATCAGAAACTTTAATTCCTTTTATGAAGTAGCAATAACAATACTCCAACTAACTGGCGCTAAGTGGATAACACTAACTCAAATATACTGTAACTGAAGGCTTTATAAAAAACGTTAATAGTTAGCTGCATTTAGACAATAGATTGGATTTTTAACATGCCTTTGAGTGACGTGTGTGTACACTGTAAATGCAGATAATGCTCTTATATCAGCAGACAACTACAATATAGTGTTATGAAGTCTTTATTAGGTGTTACTGCTAAAATAATACAAAAAATATAAACAATATGGATATTGGATTTTAATTTTTTGTAATTTTCTTTTTTTAATATGGTGTTAAAAAACATTTATTCTGATCGGTGGATGTGTTTTACTGAGCTAGCCTAGCATGCTTTTAGCCTACACATTCTCGCAACACATCCTCACTCTGCCGCACACACACACACCCACACACACACACACACACACACACACACACACACATTCTTTCTGAACTACACACAGGCCAAACCTCCTGAAGCCAGACTTTGATTGTGATGATTGTGCCATTTGGCTGCCGGGCTCTGCGCTGGGGGGACCAACACATGTCGAGACAACTCTGGCCGAGCAGCACGGGGAGGCCGTGTGACCTTAAGCAGCCGTGACACCGCGGTTGTTACAAGTCAGCCATCAGGTGGCGGAGAAAAAAAAACCCAACGCTCACAGTCCAGCCTTCATTACTCCCTCGGAACCAAGCCGGGGCCTCGGCACTCGTCACAAACACGCTCCTTTTTGCAGGCCTGCACCGACGGCCATATTTCTATCGAGCGGCCGTCGGCCAACACTGCCACCCCGGGGGCCGAGCTAACGCGACGTCAATTTAGAGAAAAAAGGGGTCGACTGGCTCCTCAATCTGTGCGTCTCGGCGTTGCAGAGACTGACACATCCGCCGCAGAGACGAGTCATTGCTTTAACGACCCGCTGGGCCTCCTCCCCCGGGTTTGATGCCTGGTTTCGTCCTTGGCAGACAACATATTCCCAACAAACGCAACTGTTTATCAAAGATAATAATCACTCATAGTGCTATTTAGCGTCAAGAGAGATTTCTTGTATTTGGGAATGTTGTGGCCTATTTGTTCTCTTCCCGGTGTCTCCGGTTAACAGGCGGGAGCGTTTATTCGGTCCGGCCGTGCTGCCACTCTGCTGACGCCCGGGGACACGAGATATCTTCGGCGACAGCACTTTGTGAGCACTTGCACAGCTGATGAGCTGTAATTATGTTTTAATTATTTCTGTAGGGCATCATTCTCTCCCGACATGAACCCCCCCCCCCCACCCCCCACGCCCCCTGCTGCAAATTAAGACATTCTGTATTTTCAAAACATTTGGTGATGAAACTCTAATTACTAATTACTGCACAGCCTCGTGTCAGCACCCATAGAGGGCAGCTTTGATGTCCACTGGCCGGGATGATAATCAAGGGCACAGATCGCATGTGATAGGCCGTAATTGGGACAAGTTGTTTAAAGAAAAAAAAAAAAGAGGAAAAAAAGAGGGGCGTGGGCTGGGCACCACATGACTTTGACGGCTGCTTTTGCACAGCCAATGCTCCGGGAGACACTCGCCCCCCTTCTGCCCCCCTCCCCCATCCTGTGCCCACGAGTGAGGAAGCCTTGTCACTTATTAAGGAGGCTTTTGCCACAAAGTGACAGATGTCCTGATGTGATCCGTCTGCATCTTTGGCCTCCATCTGTCTTGTTAGTACAAATAGTTAAGGGTTGGTGTGAGGAGCGAGCGCTCGTAACTGTTAAATGCATCGGAAGCTCTTGTTTCTGGGGAAACCAGCTCCCCTGGCAATGCCTCCACAACAACAATCTCCCGGCCCTTCTTCTCCACGCCTTGTTTTTCCTCTCAGTGTTTTCCTTCCCGTCTCCACCGCTTCTGCAGGCCCTGATGTTTAGGGTTCAGTGCCACTGAACCGTCTCCCAATCTCCATCTTGTACCCTCTGCTTCGCTCCCTGCTAGGAAGAGAGAGATTAGGGGCTCGGGTCCTGGGGTGCGTATCCCACCCTCTCTCTGGTCCTCACACCCTCCCTCTCTTCAACCATCCTGGGAGATTCCAATCCTTTTAGCTTCTTCCTCAGGTAAAATTGCCAAGGACCTTGTGAGCCCTAGGTTCCCCTGGAGGTAAAATCTATAATGGAGTTTGGATTTGAGCAAGAACAGCCTTGAAAATGGACTTCTTTAACCAGGTAGCTGCTTCGCAGAAGGTCAACAGTACTCCAGGTGGACACAACATGCCACAACTGTGTTAGAAAAAGGCAGAACAAAGGAACAGTTTTACTCCAAAGACAGTGACCTGTCGACACGGCTGCAAATAAAAAACCAAAGCGATTATTCACCTTCACTACGAGCATGGGGTTGTACATGAATCTCTGTTGGCAGAATAACCTCTTCACTACTCTCCTCTGTGTCGTGGATTTTTTTGGGGGGCTATATAACATTCAAAATGAAACGCTTCATCGGTTTGAATTCAATCGTTAGGGTTTTTCTTGCCACCGTGACTCAAAGACAGAGGGCACCAAAGCCTCAATTATGGAAAGATTGCTGTTCTACAGTGCTACACAGACAAAGTTATCATACTCATATTATTAAATCATCATCTGTACAGAGGATTTAAAGTGCTGTTTGCAGGCTAGAGGAAAATAAGTTGGATACTCTAGTGGAAATAGCTGTCTATGACAAAAAACAGTATTATGACAGTACTAATGCTGCTGCTATTAACAACATTTATAATACAATGATAACATTTGTAACCATAATAATAATGATACTAATGGCAATAACAATCGTTATAATAATAATAATCTATGATACGCTGTATAATTCTGTTTAATTATTCTTTTGTTCTATTTGAAATTGTTTGTGGACACAGTCCACAAAAGGACATGAATAAAATGAACATACAGTAAGCCTCCCCACAACACCATATGTTTGAGTCTGAGAATTAGACATTTTGCACAGATATGCTGCGTTACCACTTTATTGATGTACCCTCTGCTGACGTTCAATTATTCATCAGCCACTCAAAAGAAGGGGAAAAAAAAGACGACTGTTTGCTCAGCCCCAATTTATGCTCGGTATCAAAACAGAAATCACATCCCTGCTGCAGCTATAATCTTTGCTAATCAGCATCATTTAATGCACTTAGCGGCAGTGTTTAAAATTCTAATGAAACGCTCGTGCGGAGAAGCAATCGCCGTCTGCCCTAGTTCTCATCGTCGGTGGGTTCGTCAACGTGATGCAATCGGTCATTACCTCACATCAGACGCCTCCGAGACACAATTCTGCCTGACAGTTGGATTCGAGCTTTGACAGCCTCAAACTTGTTGGGTTTTCTCTAAATACTTGCCACTGCAATGAGTTAAACATCCCCCGGAGGCACCGCGGAGTTTTCCTTTTGAACGAACACCCGGGGGACGCCAAGCTGGGACTGCACCAGGAACCGGAGGTCTTACGGAGAGGCCTGTTTGGCTTTATCTAATGGTACAATGGGTAATTTCTTCTGCCACTGCGGAGGGAGGGGGAAGAAAGCGGGATGAAAAGAGGGAAGGGAGTATGTTTAAGAGAGAATCTTTATCTGGGCTTAATATCCCATGCTCAAGCAGAGTGGAGGATTTTTTTGTTGTACAGATCTCTTTTGTCAGATCCTACCTACCCATGGAAGACCCAGGGGCGCTCTAAGAACATACGCATCACCTAGATTTGCCTTCCAGCCAGCTCCTCTCCAGCGATTGCACCCTCTCCCCGCCGGCTTCTTTGTGTAGAAGAGACGAGGCGAGCATTTTGGAAATCAAATCTCAGTTTGTCGGCGCAAAACTGGAGCAGACTTCAATTTGAATAGATTTATCCCGACATAATTGTTCTGAGCGCATACATGCGCAAAACCCCTCTGAATCTGAGCCTTGCGTCGTTGTGATGAAAAAAACAAAACGGGGGAGGAAGAGGAGGAGGGGGGGCTGAACGGGACGAGATACTGTGTGAGTCTCCCCGGCTGCCCCATTGAGAACCCCTTCAAGAGACGCTCGACTCAAACCTACATGTGATCCAATGTGATTATTTCCCTCCTGGTGTTAATGTTCCCCAACAGGCGACATTAACAGGCCCGAATCCCCACTTGGTCTCAGAAGGCCGAGCCACTTAGCGAGGGAGGATTCAGGCGCGGTGCGGGGCTCGTCATCGTCGGGAAGGAGTGCATAACGCTGCTGGGACAAAGGAAGGCGCCGGTGAAAAACAGGGGGTGAGTGAAACAGTCTGAGGTGGAGATGGGAGGCGGGGGTTTCGGAAGGGGAAGGGGGTGGGGGGGGGGGGGGTTGAAGAGAGTCCCAGAGCTCCCTGCCAGCGATGACCAGAGTGTCCATCAGCGAGGTCTCACGGGTGCCCGCTGAAACAGCAGCGCTGGCAGAACTAAAAAACACCCACCCTGGGAAAGTGCTTTTTCTCCCGCCAGACGCAGAGTGATGGATTGGGCCGGCCAGTGCACACAATGCATTTGTGAAGAGAGACAGAAAGGTGGAGGAGGAGGAGGCGGAGGCGGAGGAGGAGGGACGGGATGGGGCTGGGGATGGAGGCGGGGGGGGGGCTAGGTCTGTCAGAAAAACACTTCCACTTTACTCCTAGAATGCACTAAAATATTGAAGAGTTCGATATTTATTTCATTATTCCACACATCGGATGTGAGAATGGACGGAAGCGTGCAACAAAGTGAAGTCACGGTTGCTGAGCTGCAGACTGAGAGGGGACGGCGCGAAGACAAAAGAAAAGGGGCCGGCGAATGTTTCAACGCGCTTTTTATAGCAGAATTGGGTGAAATGAACTTTGACCACCGAGGGCCTTGGAAGGTTGGGAGTAGATTTCCAGTTTGGCCTCAGTGCAGTTTTCCTCTGGAATGATGGAAGCGTATCTACCGAGCGGCGCACACCAAACACCTGCCAACCTCAAGAGTCGACAGTATTGATTAAACCGCCGCATCCGCTCAAATCCATCCCCATTTCCTTTGAAGGCAAAATCATCCTTGATATCTGCCAACAGCTTACTTACTTAGGGATTTCTCCCCTTCCATCTAGGTTGTATTAATTAATGCATGCTTTTCTTAAATTAGCCCTCTAAGGAGCTATAACTCAAATTCCTGTATTTATGAAAGTAATAGGTTTGAGAGAAAAAAAAAAAAACTAAAATAAAATAATTATGCAGTCCGACACTTTGCTTTGAGAGTAAACTGCGAGAAACCTGATGAAATATGGATGTGCATTGGGTGCAAAGATGGTTAAATATTTACAATCCGGTGTTAGTCCACAACCCCAGTAAAGCTGCTAGTCAACTGCAATAATTACTTTGCTGCAAAACTTTGCACTAGATTCATGCATTCGCTGTGGTTTATGCAAGTTCCCAGCGCTTTTCTTTTCCACCTGGACACCCATTAAAAATACATCGACATATACTTAAAACCCGTGTGCAACCCTATATACGTTCGTTTTTTTTCTAATCAGCATAATCAGGCAGGTAGTTGCATCCTAAGCAGCGGCGCATGCTGCAGTTAGAGAAAGACCACACTGCAGTAAGACATGGGGGGGGGGGGGGGGGGGGGGGTGGGGGGAGCCCCCAGAGGGACGGATCTTATATCAGGAGACGGTATATTTCTACGCTAAAGAGGCTATTCAAACCCAGCGCCGCTTGAATTATTAAAGACACTGTGCGTTTCTCAAAGCCTTGATTTAGCTCTTTTGAGAGCCGGGATGTGCGCTGCGTTGTTAGCGGCCTGGCCAGAGATTGGGGATAGTAGGGAGGAGTGGAAAGGAGGAGGAGGGGTCGGGAGGGGGATGGGGGTGGGGTGGGGGGGGGGGGGGGGGGGGGGGGGGGGGGTGTTGTGGGCTATCAGAGGTTGGATTGTTTCTGTTTTCTCCCCCCCCCCTGTCCGCTAAAATGGCCTTTTACTCTCTAAGCATGCTTTCACTGCCTCTGAAGAGTTATTTTCGCTGATGAAAAGGATACGCCGCCTCGGTTAAAGCCGACCCACGGCCATTCACAAGGTTGTTTAATACTTTCCCCTCCGTTTGGCTTATAAATTTATCATCAGTAAAGTATACCAGTGGTCTCATGCCGTAGTACAGGCTTCAAGCTAAGTGGCTGAGGTTGAGTGAGTGAACTGGAGGAGAGAGAGAGAGAGAGAGAGAGAGAGAGAGAGAGAGAAACGGTTTAACAGAGGTTGATCCCGCTGCCAAGTGGAGGAGTGCTCTCTCAAGGTTTTAAGACGTTAAAAGTCCCAAATTGGCTTTATCGATGGCTGTCTTGATTCCTACATACAGTACAGAGGCCTCACTTGTTAACAGCGTGTATGTTAATGACTTGTATTAGAAGTGATCAATCTACTTTGGATGCAAGCGTTTCCCATCGCTTTGAAGTGAACACATTGATTGGTGAGAATATAACAGAATTAAACAATCCCTCCTATAAGTGCTGAGCGCTTGCGAGCGGGCCTTGCTCTCTATCAATGGATTCCAAAACAACATGGCTAATAGAGCACAGATTCACACGTTAACATGGTACCCAAACATACACTCCAGCTCATTTCCAGGTGGATGTACTTGCATTTTGGGTTGCATGATGTCAACATGCTTTAATGTAAAAAAGAAAATCCACATCATTTTTCTCATAATGGCTGTGTGATTAGACCTGTATTCACCCTTTCAAAGAAATGTAGCGAGCTAAGTTACAGCAACATTTTATAATAAGATAAACAACTTATTTCTGCTTCCCTCAAGTAGTCAGAACTCTCATAAGTGAGGTTCAACATTTACGTGAGGTGGAACAAAGAGGCTGAGCCCCGAGCAGGCAAATGTCAATATGTGCACGCCTCACCTGACATCCCCTAACAAGACCCTCCCACCCTCCATTGCTTTCAGATGCAGCTGTTCAAGATCATAGGCGTTATGCAGAGCCTGGCGTGAGTGGTGCTAAAACCATCACATCCTTTACATAAGTGCGTCGACCCTCCACCTCTGCTCTCGGTTCTCTGTGCTTACGTTTGGGGTGAGGAGCGGCGATGCTGCTTATGGATGCCGTTCCGGGCGGAACATTGCCGACGCATTGCCCACCCAGGCAGATGTCTCTCCTGAATTAGTTACCTCGGGATCCTCCCTGCATACCCAATCAGGGGGAAACGCACAAGTTGTGCACAATTCTGATTTATTTATCCAGTCGTTGCCTCTTGCCCAGACAATACTATGCAAATCGATTCAGAAATCAGATCATTACAATCGCATACTAGGTAGTATGCAGTGGGATTGATATAGCAGTTTGATGCTTCATTCATTATTCTCCCACAAATATATATAATAGATAAATAAATGATATGGCCTGGAATAATAATCTCTGTTGGGATTGATGTGACCGTTTTCTCGGAGCCCTCTTACAACACACGGGTCGTAGTTGTGTTGTGTCTTATGGCGAGGTGGTCTGGACGCGTCCCCTGTTCAATCAGGGTTACACCATTTCCCCTCTTTAAAGTGGGAGGGCATGAAAACAAGTGGAACACGCGACATCATCACCTCCTCTCCTCCTCCTCCTACTCCTCCTCCTCCTCTATCCGACCACACGGCGCAGCCTTTTCTATATTGATAGTCGAATGCTTGACAAGGCATGGTAATTAAAGCAATAGCGCCGGTTGGGTTTCATTGATAAAGATTGGAGCCGATGCACCTCAGTGTGGCGTGTCAGCAGCAGAGAGCTCCCGTCCCCTGGATCCTTCATTTTGCCTTTCATCTCCCCCACTCAGCCATGAAAAATTCATCCAAGACCTCCAGAAATATGTATTGTAAAATCTTAGGGAGAAGTGGTAGCACTGAAAAATTCATGGCGTTATTCGCCCCCAACAGCTGTGGACCCCTTAATTAATTTGATTTCTCATATTACACAATACATTCATTTATACAATATTTATCTGTCGTCTTCCTCAACTCGGTCTAATCAAACAGACACACATACAAGGCTGGTGTGTTTTTTGTTCTTTTTTTTTTTTTACCCCCATATACAGCAGAGCATTTATTTCCGTTTTAATTTAGTTCTACAGCCAATAATCTTTTTGTCCATTTTAGTGCAAATGTCTAGCTTTGTACAGTGTGAGGAAAAGCCTTCTTCAACATCATAAGATGTCACTATATTACTAGAAAATAATGTTATATCACATTTCATCTTGTTCAACATTACTTTCTAAATGAATGTTGAACACTTTAATGTGCAGTTATAATACCACTTATGTTCACATGGTTATCAGGAGGACCATTTAGGTTTAGCTGACTAGCATAGCATTAGCATTGATCTCAGTGAAGCTGAAGCTATTAGACAAAAGCATTTGACAAATTATTATTTTATTATTTCAGTCGATCACCAACATGAATATCCGTACGAAAATGGCTCGGCAGTTCTTAGCGTTGTTGATGGATTTCAATCTGAACCAAAGCAAGCGGCTAGTGTGGCTAAAGGCCTCCTTTCATGTGGTAACCAAAGCAATACAATTGTTAAATTATTTTTAGATGATAAATAACTCTTTTTTTGACGGACCGTTAGATGAATTGTGGTGATGGCCGTCTGTGCTCTATGCTGCTTTCTACTGGCATGTCCATTATTTTGCATTGTTTTGATGTGTATTTTCCTTCTCTCACGTGTAAAGCTTGACACACATCAGTGGGGCTGCTGTTTATAATGGTGACTGGTGACAGTCATGTTGCTCTGTTCGCGTTCAAATGTGTCATCACAACTAATTTAATGCTGATATATACTGCAGGACAACCGTTTTCCTGGGCCTGTTATACTGCCTGGCTGTCATCTGCTGCACCTCACAGCAACAAAACAGCTTCACCGGAAAAAAGCTACTCCAACTGAAATGAAAATGATTCCCTATCTAGCTCCAAATACCAATTCTGCATCATTTTTCTAAAGTCTCTAATTATTTTGCCTGCTTACGCAGTAACATTTTGTTTCTGCAATTGGGATTTGAGCATACACAAACGCAAAATCATACGCCGCAATATTGGGTTTGTCATTTTCCTCCACTTCGCGTTCATAGGAGCATCCAATCTGTAGGAAGCCTTGACAGCTAGTAACAGCTCCATGTGACAGGTGTCTTCCTCCGCTATGTAATCACAGTGTGAGGAACCATGCTGTGCAAAACAGACAACAACAGTTTCTATAATGATTGAATATCTACAGTGTGCAGACTTTAAACGAGGACTCTTGAGGATGCTTCAGATGCACTTTTGAATTGCATTTTATAGTCAACGGCTTCGGTGTGAGAGGCACAACCCTGGTAATAACGCACTGTCTGCTAAAGGTTGGCTGTGCGGATAGTAAGTCGGAGGAGACGAGAGATAAAAGGGCCTATCAGACGATTCATTACCCGTGGACCCAGGTATTCAGTCTTGCTGCCCACTGAGATTTGGTACCAGTCCAGCCCTCCGTGTGCCTGGGAGGGCGCGCTGTGTCGGGGTTAATGGCTCTAGCATAGTGCCATGTTCCGCCCAGATGAAGTCCACCCTCTTGCCCTGCCAAGAGAGCTCAGAGGTCAGCGGGGACATTAGTCTCGGCCCTATTCTTCATTAGCCCCGCTAATTACAGGGCTCCTCTGCGGGGATGGCAGCTCATGCCTGGGACGAGCCTCCCGTCTTTACTTTACGCCACCACGGGCCCTGCCATATGCACAGCTTCGCTGGGCTTATTCCTGACTCTGTGCTTCTCCAGCCAGTTTAGACACACGTCAAGTCAACACATGTCCACACCCGAGATCCCTTGCTGAACCGCTCTCTCTGACAGGAAGCCTTAGAATGTTGCAAGCTGACAGGCCTTATTTTCAGCTACGAGAAATCTCTTACAGGTCCTTTGCAGTGTTATCGACGGAGGGGTGGCCTGTGACATTGCCTTTGGCCTCTATGGCCTGTTGTTGTTATGTGTGAGACAGTTCTTCCAGGACCGGCGGGGCTCTGAGGAGCAACGCTGCCTGCTGGGCGAGGTGTCAGAATGATGATTGCTTTCTGACCTTGGTCGGCTCTCCATTACATCCATAATGAAAAGCTACACTGCCTCCACCGCTGCCTGTAAATGGTGAAAGGTGCCTCGCTCTATGCCTTCCTTTTTTTGATTTAACACGGTTGCTGGTATTTGATCCTTAACGTGCTTCGTCTTTTGGTGACCATCGGCCTTTGGGACCCGTCGTACTCGCGCAGCAGTTGGGTGCCTTTCGCTCATTCACCCGTGGCCCTTTGTGAAGTCTTTGATTAGACTCTTTGAACATGCGGGAGGAACCTTTAAGACAACCTCATCTCTTAGGACGTGGAACAAGCCCGTGACCCTCATTTTGAAAACCAACCTCACTATATTTCAAAGAATCCATTTTCTGACTTTTAAAAAGTGTCCCTTGGAGCTGTGTTTTCATGAATGGTTTTGAAAGAATACACAGTTTGTCTACTGTAGATGTTACCAGTAATTCATTTAGATTATTGGGGTTTGTACAAATTGCTGCAAACCAAAAAGTGTCCGCTTACCACAGTGGGGCAAAAAGAGATTCATAAGTCCAAATGCAGATAAACACGGGAAGCAGAAGAAGGATTATAGTAAAAAAGCAGAAATTAAAAATCAAAGAAAAAACAGAAATGTGTACAAGGGATACAAACAGGTACATAGCAGATGAACCAACACAGACCAAACGTAAGGCCTAAATACACTGTGATATGCAGGTGATTAGACACAGCTGGATTCCATCAGGGGCGGGGAAAACAATTACAATGGCGGAAAAACATCTAAAAGTATGAATGGAAGTGAAGGCGGGGGCCCGAGGCAGGGAACTTAAACAGGGAGCAAACAACCAAAACCAGTATTGTGAAAAGATAACATCTTCAGTTGAGGTGCACTTTCAGGTCAATTTGGCTAATTTATTTTATAGGAAAAAAACACATTAGCATATAATTACTTATCACCTTATTAACTTGACATAGACAATGTATGTTAATAAATATAACCAGCCAAAGTGCTTGATTTCCAGCTAGTGCCCTGACAGTTACATAGATAGTGGTGACATTATCCAAATTGCCTTTTCATTCCGATGGTGTGCAGAGCACAGTGAAATATACTTTCACTTAAAGCTAGTTCATTGATAATTTAAGAAATGTGATTAATAAGGCATCTCTTAAAACTTAACAAATGATTTAGAAAATTACTGATTCAGCTCTTTTTTTATTATCCACCTTAACAAGTAATTTTTGCTCCTTCTGTTTACGTGACCACTTCTTGAACAAAACACTTCAAGCGGGCAGCAGGTCAGTTTGCTGTGCCGTGTGTGTGTGTGTGTGTGTGTGTGTGTGTTGCCACCCTGTGCTTTTGGAGACAAAAGAAGAGATGACTGGTTATTAACAAGTGAGAAAGTGGTGGAGCCTTTTGAGCAGCGCAGAGGTACCATCCCATAACTTCTCTGCACACAGGCTTGTCTGAAAAGTCCCATTGATCAGCTCTGAGTCTCTTTTCCAGCACTAACCGCTATCCCTCATCGCAAACTGTCACACAGCCGTCAAGATCAAATCCCCGCTTCTACATGGCAGGCCTGAGAGAGCGTTTCCCTCTGATACCATACAACCCCAATAGACAGGGGAGCAATAGAAAGAGCCCAGTAGAAAACTAGAACTGCTGCCACATCTTTGGCAACCATTACTGCCTTTTTTTTGCGACACGGTTTTTGATATGTCACCTTCTGATCTGATGCGGGTTTCTGCTGGTCTCGCCGCGAGGAGTCGGGGGGGAGGTGGGGGGGTCGGTGGGGGGGAAGCCTGCGCTTGCAGAAAACTCAGCGAGAAAACGAGCACTTTGCATTCAATTGCTCCCCGTTTGGTGCTTTTTTTCCCCCCACCGCATCCGAGGAAGAGAGCAGACAAACAGATATCCAGAGGAGCTCTTGCTCCTTCTTCATCCCCATTGTCAAGTTAATTTACGACAGAGTCGTTCCAGGATGCAGGATGCCATGTGAGTTATTGATTATTTTCCTCCCGCTCTGAGAGCCATCATCCCGAGCCTTGATGGAACAATGAGGGAGGGTTGGGCCCCAGAGGAGTGGTATGTACAACTCTGTACACGCCACTTTACACTTGTAGTCACTGTCGGGAGCATACAGCAGAATTCAATTTACACCGCTTTTAGACAAATGTAAACATACCGCATGCGAGGCGCGAGTGCAAATCTCAGTAGTACGGGGTCACCAGACACGAGCAGGCAGGAATGTGATTTGACTTCCACTAAAGGATGCATGAATTGAAAGGAAGAGATAGGCTTCATGAAAGGAAAATTCTCATAACAATAGCTGTGAAAACACTTTTTACTGCTTTGAACATTTTTACTGTGAGGAAATGTAATTAAATTGAGAACCTTTACCTCAATGCAAAAGGTATGCATCAACACAATGATGCGATGCTTGGAGGCAGCGCAGATCCTCCTTTGAGTTGTTATCAATTTAAAGGTTAGTAAACTAATTTGCCCCTCAGAGAGTGTCAGACTACGAAAAGGAGAGCGAAAGCTTCAGGAGGAAAGTGAGGAGGAGTGACCTGCTGGAGTGCTGTCAGGATGTCATAAAGCCTTCCTGACTCAACTAATCCCTCCGCCTATGAAGTAGTCCCTGCTGTGATTAACTGGCTAATGAACGTGAAGACAGCAAGGAAATGGGTCAGAATATTTTTTTTTGTTTTTGGCAATTTGATAAGACCTTTGTCCTCTGATGGTGTACTGATTAAATATTCTTTGCCAGTTTCCCTAGAGCCAAACATTTCACCAACAGATTAAAGCAAATAAAACACCTGGCCTCCAATCCTTAATCGCTAATGACCATTCATTCATTTGATTTTATCTGCATCAAATGTGGATTTTGAGCGTTTGCAAGCACACGTTTTGATTTCAAATGGACAACATGGCAAATCGGGTCCTGTGATGGTTCAGTACCAGATAGCGCTTTCTCAGCATACATCAGTGTTTGCTAACAGTTGGGCTCAATTGGGTCTCTACTCTGTCATCAAAAGAAAATCAAACAGAAGGATTGTTGCTTTTGATGTGAACAGATTAAACCATCAAAGATTTTAATTGTTTCTAAAACGCTTTCAGATCTGCAGTATTCCCTCGGCTGAGACTGGTTTCCATCTGTCTCCCGAACGCTGTAACATGAAGGGGGATGCAACACGCACACAAACAAACAGAGGACCAAGTGTAAGACTCAGATCATTATAATTATAATTATGCACAACTCACTCATTAGATGGTAAAAGTGCTGGTATTCCCATTAGTTTTTTGCAGTCGAAAATTGAATCAGTGTTAATGTATATAGTGCAGATCAAAGGATGAAGAGAATTCATCCTTCATGAATTCTTGTCACACTGCTGGAAGTCTAAAGAAAATGGCCACCCCGAAGGTCAAAGATTTCCAAACTCTGAATAAATAACTTGCAACCATGCAGACAAAATATGGATTGTAATATATTGTGATCCCCACAAAGAAGGTACATTTTTGTGTAAAAGGACTTCTATAATTGAAGGATTACCTCTGCGGGGCTGTCAACGTGGCAACGCCCGAGCTACCAGTGCTAACAACGCTAACGTTGCTAACAAGAGCGCTGACAGTTATGACAGAATAAAGCGGAGGGGCCCGAGGGTGTGCATGAGCCCGGGTGGTGCTAACAACGCTAACCCTGTTGGTGCATTGCACAGTGTCGGCGCTTAGCTAGCTAGTGAGTCAAACAGTAGGACAAACATGCACTAACATGGAAATACCAGTATATTGTAATCTAGAGAACACAACATGACGTCAATCTCCTCTCAAGAAATTACATCACTAAATCTTAAATTAGCAAACTTCAGAAAGTGGCAAAATTGCAAAAAAAAAGCGTTTAGCCCAGATTAGCTGAAGTATTTGTGGATGGAATGAAACGTAATCTCACTGTGAGCGATACCCTTTTTCCGCCTCGAGAAATAAAAGCAAAATTGGGGCAATTAGGAAGGTAAAAGTTGCTTCAGTGGTGGAAGTGCCAAAACTTTGCGCAGGCAGTAATCTTTTCTCCACAGCGGGTCTTGGCCCTGGCTTCAACCTCTTGTCTTTTATCTTCTCTTTGTTGGCGAGGCTGCATTGAAACAGAGGTTCAACGCATCTCTTCCCTCTTCTGGTGTGGCTCCACAAAGATGATTGCCTTCTAGTAACAAGCCTCTGCCCTGCATCACCGCTACCACCACTGCCATAGCTCGCCCGACCTCCCCCCCCTGCAGTCTCCTCCTCCCTGCTCCCTTGTTCCCTAGCTCTATGCTTAGCAAACATCAAAGGGACCTATCATACCCCGATGGTTTAAATCTTTTAACAGGGAATAACAGCCGGAGTACATCCAGAGCCCTCACGTCCCACAGTCACGTCACCACGTGTTCCCGCAATGATCGCCAGGGGAGAGGCTCTGACCGGGTGGAGAGTCTTTCTGGTGGTGCGTGTTCTCTCTGCAGGACCGCGAGGGTAGGGGGGACGGGAGGAGGGGGCAGGGGGGGCACTGTGATCAGGGGCTTGGCCAAATTCTATTTGAAATGTGAATGGGCTCATTTTCATCAGCCTCCCTCATGCTGGGGGAGGTCCCAGGTGCCACAGCATGCCAAGGGTCATCATTAGAAGACAACTGCTTTCAAAAGAATATATATATATATATATATATATATATATATATATATATATATATATATATATATAAAATAAAAAACGTTGCCACAAGATGCAGTAGCGTTCCTTCTTTTTTGTTTTTTTTTTGTTACACATATATATATATATATAATTATTTGACTATTTCAAATTCATAAACATTAAAGAACAAAAATGTATACAACCCACATTCTCCTCTTCGTGAGGCTCCCGCATCTTCACTCTCTCTTCATCTGATTTCTTTCTTTCCTTTTATTCCGCCCCCCCCACCACCCTCCTATCTTTCTTCTTCTTTTCCTTGGCTGATGTATACACAAACAAAATAGTGACTGAAATTGTGGAGACGACCTAGCTGCAGATATATGGGGTGGGGGGTTCGTATATGATTTGAAATTCAGACGGATTCCGTGATCAAAGGAGGCTCAATATCTCTCAGCCGTTCAAAGGGACTTGTATAAAACAAATGTGATGTGACCAAGTGCAGAGGAGCACTCATTAAGAGCTAAAGCAGATAATGACAGGTACGATGAGGAGACGGCGCCGTGCTCTAATTTTCTCCCCCCACTGAACAGGCAATTGTTTGCTTTCCCCTGTGTTTTTTGTGTGTCTTCCGTGCGCCTCGCATTTGTGTTGCTTTTGATATTGATTAGGGAGGGAATAGGAGAAGAGGTACACAGGGGCTTTCAGACACCGCTACCCTGCTCCCTTTTGTCAGAGACAGCCCTTGAGTTCTCGCTGTTGTTCTCTGCCATGCGCCGGGAGTTTGGGTTGCTTTGCACACAAAGTCACAAGGAGCTAAACGCCTCCCTTTAGGGTCTGCAGGGTACCCCATTGTTTTCTCTTTTGTGCTGTTATGGGGAAGTGAGCGAATGTGAATTGTACACCCACCTCGTCGAAGGCGTGTTATAATAAAGCAACTTTGTACATTGACAACTAGAAGAAGATAATACATCAATCTAATGAACCGACTGCGTCTGCTCTGGAGAGGATGGGAGTCTCGAGCGATGCGCTGTTCAAAAATAACACTAGCGCGATGAAGATTAGAATCTGCGCCAACAGAGAAACACTGTACCAAACAACACCAGAGAAGATATTATTAGGCATTAGATGTTAGTCTGTTTCCTGTTTGGCACGGCCTCGTGTGTTCTCGGGTCATGACCTCCGGCGAGGAGCGGGGCTCCAAATGAGCCAGGCCAGTTTTGTAGTCTTTTTGTGCTTGGAGGAGGCATGAAATATTCAGGCCTAGTGCTTCCATCAGACCGCGCTGGTGACTGTGGCTTTGTTTTGCGCGCCTCGCTCCCGCACCGCGGCCCGGTGTCCACCGCTGCACCTTGAACCCGGCGCCTTGAGAGCAGCGGTTTGGGGGAGAGCCAACTCGGTTCTTTCCGACCATATTGTCCCATTCGCTGCTCATCTTCGCCAATGTTTTCTTTTCCCCGTAACCCTTCGACGAGGAGCCCTCCGTACGCCGCCTCGCGTTTCATCCCACCTCATTGCTGAGCACCGTAGCCGCCGTATGGCTATTTCCAGCAGGTAAGGGTATTGCATATAATGTAGCTCTGTGTGGACTTTGTCAATTCATGACCAATGGCGAGGTCCTGCATTATACACTAAGCTGAGCAGGAGAGCAGGTTTGTTTTATTCACAACCTTGTGGATTCAAACAGATTGCTCAGACTGGGGAATTGAAGCAGATACTATCATACAGGTCCAAGACATGGCGAGAGAACAGGTAGAAATAAACTATGTATAAAAGCGCTGGTAAGCTTCAGCCTCAGGCAAAGCTACACAGGCTACAATGTTACCCTCCCCAAAGCCACAATCAATTCTTGGCTTCACAGTATCCAAATGTTTATTTTTGCTCGGCTGAAATATAATGACAAGTCGTTGTCAGATGCAATGGTACCCTGGGCTGGCGCAGGTATTACAGAGCGCCGTGGCCACATTTTACCTTGGTTTTCAGCCGACGTCGGAGTAAATCTAAACCCTGACAGTCTGAGCCGTTACTGTTCGCTCTGAATCAGGAAACTGTGTTTCTGGGGCCTGATGTAGAACCAAGCACACGCGTACATAACACCAATTGGAACAATTCAAATCCGTCCTGATACCAAATCCTGCATGTCAGAACTAACAGCTGGAACATATTACTCCTCTATCCCTACTCTATAAAATAATGCCCCCGTCCCATCCAAATACATTATCATCTCATTCAAATTCAAAACGCTGATGGCTTTCAAGCATCATCTAAGTAATCCTGGAATAATTCCCCCCCACATTAATGTCCATATCTGGAGCCATGAATAACTGCACCGTGACAAAGTCCTTTGCAAAAGGGCAGGATGTATGCGCCGACGTGGCTGCGGATCCGCTCCGTCTAGCCTGACATGCTCCTAATCCACCCTGACCAAGGGATGCGCTCTGCCGGTTAGCGGGGGCTCCACCGAGGCGGCGGGCGGCCCCGCAAACCCCAAATCCCACCTCCACCCCAATCTTTCCCTCAGCCTCAGACACACTACATCCATAAGTATTCCATTAACCCCGGTGCTACCTGTCTGAAAGGCCGAACACAGCTAAATAAATGTCTCTATGTGTCCTCCTGCCTGAGCTTTGTCCGTTTGTGTCTTTTGTCTATGCTAATGCGCGGCTCCTGGCCCCCCTTCTCTTTAGTGTTTACATCATACCTGCCGGATCCTTGTCAGTACCGCTGTAAAATAAGTCCATGCTGCTTACCAAAATGCTCATTGGCCACGGCTACGCCCCTACGTCTATGCTCCTTCACCGCAGGGCCCTGTTGGGCCTTTGCTGGCTGCGCCCCCATCCTCTCCCTGCATGACAGCATGAGGTCCCATGCTACGGGGTTGGGTGGGGGGGCTATTCACCTGCATGGAGCTGGTGATACCTTAGGGGTTAAGAGTATGATACATCACAGCCGCAAATGAGTATCCACGTGGCGAGGATGGTGTTGGAAATTGTCACATTCATTCCGTGGGTCCTTAGCGACTCTGATAATGAACCCACAGTCCGTCTTCTGCTGAATTTAACTGCAGTGAAAGGAAATTGTCGGGGGAACAAATTGGCCCCAATCAGAGGAGCTATCACCGTTTTCAACCGGCTTGATTCCAAAAATGCTCACTCTCACAAACACACACAAAACAAAAAAGCAGCAAATAGCATTTTCCGGCTAATCATATATTTTCCTAAGGCCATGCATTTATTGCATCGCTGCCAGCTGATGCAGTGATTTACACATGTAATACCTCGCACTCACACTAGGGGGCAGTATGTGACCTAAAAACATACAGCAATGAAGCCAATGCCTCGACAGGCCCGTATGTGCCCGCTCCAGAATTTAAATGAAAATTTGAAGTCAAATTGATGTTATCCTCTATAAAAGCAATCCTCACAGCACCCATCAGCAACACCGCGACGCGCCGTGTGCGCCGCGTGTGATTTCAACCGCCTGTAAATAATCATATGTTCTGAAACCAGGCTGCGTACATTCTCTCGTAGTCTCAGCATTAGTGTCTTGTCTCGTGTTATCACTGCATAGTTTTAGAGATAATCACTCTCTATCCCTGAAAGGTTGCAGTTGTTGCTGGGGGCAGATGATGAACCCTTCGTAGTTTTCAGTCATGTAAAAGTGTAGACAAAGGTGTATTTCTACTATATTTTTGCAAATTAATTTAAAATAAATCTGACGCCTCCTCTAAAGTGACATCTGGGCCTACACTCGGGACCATCCAGTGCATCCAAGAAACAATTTTTTTTCTTTCCAGGAGCCACACATTTCGACATGTGCGCCCTCACATGATCTCCTCGTGCGCGATTGTGTCCGCTCGAACGGTTGCAGGGAACAAATGCTGAGCGGCACCAAACACCCGTTTACGTCGCCGTTTAAAACGCAGGTGGGTGCGACCGCGCCGCTGACATGTGCGCCGGCTATATGAGCCGAGTCAATTAGCAGCGGCTGCAGATTATTTCTTAATTAAATAGGAGGCTACCTTAACCGCTAAGGTGCAGCCTCTCACACCTCACAGTGCAACACTAACAGCTGCCAGGCCTCGTTGTGCCAGAGAGAGAGGGGGAGAGGGGGAGAGGGAGGGAGGCCTGTTCATTAAGCAGCGCCATCTCTCCTGGGCTTGTCCACCTGCCTTGATCACGTTTGCATTAATAATGCATCGCCGGGTGCAGTAATACAACCATTGCATTCGCTGCTCCCCGCAGCCCCTTGCTGGCAGCCGCGCCACCACAACATGGGGGAAAAATTGTAATCTTTTTTTCCCTCCTTCATCCAGGGCCTCCTCTTGTATTACCACCCCAAAGAAGGCATGTCTGCCATATACACACACACACACACACACACACACACACACACACAAAATGGCTTTACCCATTCTCTTTTGGGTTCACTACACTTTGAAAACAATACAGTCGAAGCGGCTTCCGCCAGATGAAAGTTGACCATTTGGAGTCACAGTCTGAAGAATGTTCATTCCACCACGATTCAAAATCTACTATGATATATATCTATCTCTCTCTCTCTCTCTCTCTCTCTATATATATATATATATATATATATATATATATATATATATATATATATATACATCGCAGCCTTGAGTGTTCGTCGCTGAGCGAGAGACGCAGAAAGGAGAGCCGATTGATAGGATTCACAGCCGCAGACGTGCCTTTCAAGGTGACCATGAATTTGAATGGTTGCAGGAATTGTTTGGTAAGATTCCCTTCAATTATTGGGCTCCCCTGATAAGAATAGATTGGGGGAGATTTGCATAGATTTCCAACACCTGTAATTGAATCGAAATGTGGCGTGGCCTCTCTCAAGCAGGGGGCTCTTGCTCGTGCACGAAAGAGAGGGAGAGAGAGAGAGAGAGAGAGAGAGAGAGAAAGAGAAAGAGAAATGAAACCGTGCTAAAAAGACACCGTTTCCTGGGATGACACTCTTGTTAAAATTCACAGAATAATTGTCTTTGTATAGGAGGGCAGTATATCCCAACAGTCAATAGGAGAAATGGAACCAGTTGCGGAGCCAGCGTGACTGCTTGCTGGTAGGGTAAATATGACTTATTATTTCCTGATGTAACGCTCCTAAGCCGGCTCAGATTTCCATTTGGAGGCAAACATTAAGGAGATTCCGTAGCCATCCAAACAGCCAAGTAATTAATGTTACCACGCACGCCCAAGATATTAGAATGTTAACAGTGTTGGAGCCATGTGATACCGAATACAGAGTGAGGGCTTTATTACTGCGGCCCAGACAGGGGGTGACATCCCTCCTAATTGGGGACATCAGAGTTCCTGCTGCTGCGTCTTATCCTCAGTTCAGATCGCTCCTCTTTTTCCTTTTCTTTTTTTCCTCTTTTCTTTTAATTTATTCACCTTCCCTTCTCCCCCCCCCTACCCCCCTCTCCCCCTTCTTTCTCTCCCTCTCTCTCGCTCCTCATCACTGGGATCTGCTCTCATTAGCAGTCCCCCCACACCCCTCACGCACACATAGACACTCTCCTCGTTTGCATTTCAAGTGGCGGCGCTGTGCAGGAGCAGCTCCATCCCTCCCCAGTTCAGGCGTAAGGGGGAGAGCAGGAAAGAAAGAAAGAGAGAGAGAGGGAGGGACGGGAGGAGTCACTCGCATCCATCGATGCTTCATCATAGCACCGCAACCCCAACATCTGGGGCCGTCTTTTTTCTCTCTTTTTTTCCTCCCACGAGCGCCGGCGTGTCATTAACAGGATTAATCTGGGCCCTAATTTCCTAATGATCGCTGTTTTAATGTATGTGAACGAGTGCAGTCTCTTGAGTCATTACCGCCAATTTGCCTGAGACACACATAATCAGACTCTCTAACAACCCACCAACATTTATTTTTCTTTCTCCTCCACTGTGGATATAGCGAACACAGTTACGTCGTTTGGGTGGGTATTCAATCAGCGCTTTACCATCGTTCCATCTCTGGATGCGTAGGCCCTCTGCGGCGGAGATGAACAGAAGTTGCATAAAGTCTTTCCTTATATTGTGAGCAGCAGAGAGCAACTGTGACGTTAAATATTACATATGACACCCCCCCCCCCCCCCTGTGCAAGAAAGTTTTAATGCCAACAAAACATTGCCAACAGTATGAGTTCAAACGCAACGTGGCGGAAAACCAGTAAACCCACTTAAACATTAACGTCAAGTGTGACTGGGGAACCGGTGGAACCATCGTCCAATGAACACCCGGATACGGTACGGATGTATTCAGGCCCCGGGGCTGCTGCGGGGCAGACCTGTGAAACCTGGCCATGGGTTCCTGGTTTAAGGGGGAAACGTCTCAAGAATCCTCACCCATGAGGATCCTCTGTGGCTTCTGTGACAGTTGACCTTTAACCCCTCCTCCCAAAGCCTTGCGGCTGTGAAAAAAAAAAAAATAGGAAAAGTGTGGTTCAAGTTGCATCTTTGCAGGTCGGCGGCCCCCCCTGTGATTTCGTGAGGCTGAGCCCTCACACAAAGCCATGCTGTGTTGTTTACATGAAGTACTGACCAGAATTGGTGTGCTATCTGTGATTCCTTGTTTTCTAAAGGCCACATTTGGTTCAGAACCAACATTCTGTTTATAAAAAAAGAAGATCATTGCTTGTGACGCGATTGAGACAAAGTCTGTTCCGTGTTTCTTCGCTGATGATATGATCATTTTATCACATTTTAGTGAGCTGCCCTACGCTCCATCTGGTAAGTTGTCTTTTTGTCACCTTCACTGAAGTGAAAGTACAAATACCACAATAACAAGTAGAAAGATGCTGCATTCAATTCATTTTATTTTGTATAGCCCAAAATTGCAAATTACAAATTTGCCTCAGAGGGCTTTACAGTCTGTACACATGTGACATCCTCCATCCCGAGATCCTCACATCAGCACAGGAAACACCCCCCTCAAAAAAAAAAATCATTGATCATTTCACTCAAGTAAAAATGCAGAAATGCAGTAGAATAAAAAGTAAGTAAGTAAGTAACAATGCAATGAATAAACAGACTAAAAATAACACATAGACTACAAAACCAAAGCATATTTTGAACATGCAACTAGTACACAATGAATTTCTTTCTGGCAAATAAACATAAAAAATCAATAGTCATTTGGGTCATTCAATATGCTCTGGATGCGGATGGACTACATGAACAGCTGCCATGTGGATCACATCTTACATGAAACACTGCCTCACTAAAGAGATCAACTATATACAAATAAAACAAGACACTAAGCTACAAATCAGACCAGTGATATAGAGGAGACATCCTGAGACATATTGCATATTCATATTCACATCACAACATACAGCATGTAACGACTATGTTACTGTGCTCACAGCATGTTTGCAAATGTGAGGTGTCAATAGAGGAAGCTAAATCTCACAGCTGCCAATAATACAACACTCGGGGGGGGCGTATTTGAAAACCTGTGTGAAACGCGTTTAAACATAACCGATGTAAGATTTCATCTGTCACGATAATATTAATTAAAGTCCGTTAAATGCCAGCCTGCTAATTGGTTTGCACCTGCACGCGACGCGCAGATCTCATGATTAACATTACCCCCGGCTCACCCCTCTATCCCCGGTAAAAACTCCCGGTATGGGTGGAGGAGTGCAGGGTAAATATTGAATCTGGGACTTAAACTCCCGCCGCACTCGGCGGAGCAGGCAGAGGAGACGTGCAAGAGTTGAGGAGCCACCCTAATTAAGGAGCAGTAATCAGCCCCGCAGCTCGGGGGGGCAACTCCCTGCGTGTCACTCGTGATATTAAACCACGCCGTCCTCCCCCTCCTGCTTGTTGTGCTTCGCTGGCTGGAGCTAATCCCTTTTAATATCGCCGCGGATATGCAAATGTCCGTTTCAATAAACCGGCCGCGGCTGGATATCCACTTTTAATTCCGCCAAAAAGTTAAGAGCAGGACCTTGTCAGTCAAACTTCTCATAACAACACTAATGTTTTCCCATTACGCACAGTCCCAGCTAATTAAGGGGGCGGTTTGCGTGGCGGAGGATTTGTGGCTCCCGGGAGAGTGCGGGGGGCGCGGCCTCTTCCACTTCTCGGGGGCCGGCCTCGGGCGCAGCTGAAAGTTATTTGCTCGCACTCCTCAAATCTTCATGAGATGACGCGAAAGCGCGTAAACGAGCCGCTCCGAATGGACGCCGCGGTCTGCCAGCGCAAGGGTCCAAAAGGCCAAGTACCCCACGACGAGATGGCGGCATTTATATCCTCACGACACAATTCATAAATAATGGATGAGTCTCCAGATCTCCAGCACCCTTCGCATCTACATGTCACCAATGACTCAGTGATGATACCATAAAGCAGAGCTAAAGTGGTTTAAGGTCCATTCTGTGCAAGTCTCGGGATAAAGAGGCCTAAGAGAACCACGGGACATACTTCCTCTAGTTCCCCCCTCCCCCGCAGCCAGTGGGGAATACTAGAGGAGGAAAAAACTCTGCTCTCAGCTGCTTAACCTCCCGACTAAAAGCAACCAGAGGACACTGTAACCGCCAGCTGACGGCGGGAGTTTCTGGAGCACGGGCCGGGGTTCGCTGCGGGAGTCTGGCCTCGTTTGGGTAATGAAGTCGCAATGGATGGGATGATCGCAGCGGAGGTGGCTCGTTGTGTGCAAGTTTCCTACGCTGACCCACAGGTGAGGAACAAGCCGCACAAATGGAACTCAATGAAGTTTTACAACATTGAACAGCAATTAAGAAGCTACCTGCATAGCATCCCATTCTAACTAATCCCATTCTAACTAATCCCATTCTTACGATGGGATTAGTTATTTTTAAGGATTCAGCCTAAAGAGTAAAGGCTTTTATTTATGGGAATATGTTGCATTCAAACTATTGATAACTGCAGAGATGCAAAGCCAAGACAGTTTGGTTGATAAAAGATTGGAAAAGGCAGAGGACAGTAGTCTAGGCTACTGCGCGCTATTTAATAGTTTCCTTTCAGTAAATAGTGTTACTGGCTTTGAGCTTCCTCTGGTGAAACGTTAGTTTGCCGTTTTAGTTCGTGATTGCAGAGTCTCTCTGTTGTCGATGGTTGACGTTTTGAGGAAGTCTGTTGTGATCGGTTTCTGCCTTTGTTTGTGGTACAAAAGCTCAGAAGAATCCACCTCGTTCAGGAATGAAAGGATGTTGCCATGTGATCTAATCAAACAAAGAATAAATAATAAAGAAAAAAAGATGATGTAAAATAGTGAAATTGTGTGATCAATGGTTTTGAAAGGGTTGAAAGTAGTCGCTTGACCCTTTTATCCCACCTGAAAACATGAATGAGTACATAATGTATGGCTGATTTCCCTTTCCCTCACATTCTTTGGCTGCATTTACTGCACATTGTTAGGTTTTTTTCTGTCCTGTACTCCATTTTATTTGCTCGTATATGTTTTTTCTGTATTGTTTGCGTGTACTCGCAGGGCGTTTCTGTATTTTGTTGTATCTCCCATGTTTGCACTGCATTTATTATGCTGCCTATGGCCAGCTCACAGGCCCAACCTCTTTGAAAGACTTAATCAGAAGATGGGCCAATTACTCTTTGACAACTCTTTGTATACTGTAAAAAAAAAAAAGAAAAAAAAATGCCATAGCTTTGAGGCCTGACTGAATTCACAGATATCTTCAACTCCTGTGAGATGTTAATAGGCATCATGCCTGACTTGACAGTTGCTTGAAGGTGTTACCTCGAACAGAGAGCAGTGCTGGGCTTTGACCTGACGTTAATGGTAGTCAGATGCATCCTTATAGGCGTGAATGAGGTGAAAATGAGTACTGGAAGGAAACGGCTGAGACCCCGTGTGCGCACTGTGTTTGTGTGCTGCTCTAAACAGATTTAGTGGATGAGACTCAATACAGATGCAGAGAACCCCCTCCCCCCCCCCAAAAAACAAAAAAACTCACAGAACTCAGAATGATGGCTACACTTGCCTGTGCATCCCCCTCAGCAGCAGCTGCATTCAGTCCAGCGAGGGCTTTTTAACGCGCATTTTACCGCATTGTTTAAACTCAGCCACCCTTCAAATAGCTGTGGAAAGGAAGAAGAAGAAGAAAAAAAAATGGCTCCTTCAGTGGCTGTTCAATTATTGATTGACAGTAAAAAGCTTGTGGGTTCATTAAGATCATAGATGTGCTGGGGGGGGTAATGCTCCAAAAGCGGGGTAACTGCACAGCACTTAGTCACAGATGGTCTGGTAACAGTGCTCAATAGCTGGGAGGAAGGAGCTCAGACAGGAGCGCCGGCGTCCCACGGAACCTGCTATTGGTGTACCATTAAACACCGAGCCAGACGGTTCCTGCTAAGGATCTGTGTATCTGCTTGAGGGGAGCTCAAAGCAACAGCCGCAGACAGCCTCCTCGAGGATGGCGCGCATGAAGGAAAAAAGGAAAAAGAAAAAAGAAACCCTCGTACCACAGTCTAGTTAAAGAGAAGGAAACTCTCCAACAAAGCCGTGCCGTGTCTGCTGAGGAGCAAGAATATCCATACGGGTGAATACTTTGCCACGGCGATTGCACCTCTGCCCACATCGAGCAGCAGCGCCGAACGACACCATGTGACAATCTCGCCTGATGGGTGCAGACGGCGTACCACCTGAGTCAATTTCTCGGGGAGTTTAGGTTGCAGGGAGCGAGGTGTTGAAGGCTGGCGGTGACAAGGCGACACCAGGTAATGGGCCTCTCAACGGAGGCCAGGGGAGTATGAAACAAGAGGACTACTTCATTAGAAAACACAAGAACTAACTGCATGAAGATCATGCGGTATTAGTAGCCATCACAGAGATAGCTTGAACGGCAGGTTCGTGTTTACAACACGGGATGGCTCTTTAAATGAAATCACGTCTGGTGACGTTAAACGTGCTTCAAGGCGGCATGATGATTGTTGTTTCCCGGCTGCCGAGCAACCTTCCAAATGTTAATTTGAAAAGACTTTCTCGACTTGCTCTACTGTATGTTGGTAATTAAGTGCGAGAAAGGGCTTCTCCATCCCCCCCGAGGTAGACCAGGTTAAATTGAGTTGAAAATGAGATTTTAGCATCCAGTGCAATAATAGCAGGGAGCTGAACTCGGGTATGATCTCTGTTAATAGAGTGAGAGCACAGGAGAATTTGGTGTTACTCTGTGAATAAAGGCAGAACAGGTGGAAACTAGGATCCTTTTCATGAACAGGCATGAAGTCAATTAAGACGAGAGCGAGGGAGTGTGAAGAGTGGTGGGAGGACGTGTGTTTTGGTAGATGTCACGTGATCGGGACGAAGCGTTAAAGCAGCACTGGAAAGGAAAACCGATGCTGCAGCAAGAATGAGTTGAAATATTCTTTATTTGTTATGGACGAATGCTTTAAAAAAGATTTTGAGCTTCCCGATTGGTGATTTAGTCAACAATTCCCTGAATACAAGCATCACATGACAGCAATACATCCACATGATGTGTTCATTTGGGCTCTACAGTGAAATTTCACGTTAGCTAGTGAGTTACACGTTGTCCATAAATGAGCTTATAAGTATTGTCAACATGACGAGGACAAACTAATCAGCCTACAGCTCTAAGCCTCGAGCTCTGCTGAAGCCCGCAGACATCAACATGGTCTCTAAACAGAAAAAAGAAAGGCTTAAGAAATTCTAAAAAGCGCAGCGCTGTATATTTCCTCGGCGGCCATCAGGAGCGTTGTGCATGTGCATGGAATCCGGTGGCGACTTCAAAACTGCATTCAATTTGCTTTCACAGAAGCAAAAATGTTAGCAAATATTACTGGAATCTAAAGATGTGGCTGTTTTTCCACCAATTGACTGATTGATTAATTAACGAATCATTCCAGATCTGTTCACAGTAAAAACAATATTGAAAATCACCAGACATACTCACACTCTACTTTACACAATACTAATATAATGCTTTATTTATAAGCAATACGGTGAATTGTAAATATACAGTCATATAAATTGAAAGCAATGGGATGCTTTTGTTGTTTGGTTTTCAAACATCTCGCTGTATTTACCGATTGTGACAAAAGATTGGCGTTAGTTCAATTAGTGTCATTTTGCCGCCGCATGCTATAAATGAACACCACGAGTGAACGCGGTTCCACTTCTACGGCTTCACACATCAGTGAGAAATGAATCGGTGCTCCGGCGTCGCTCCCCTTTGATGCGGCGAGGCACACGTGCAGGAGAGATTGTTTACAACGTCCTCGCCGCGGGGGGGTTTAGGGAGCATCTTTTCAATTAAACCCCCTTGTCTTTATTATTCCAAATATGCAATTAAACTAATCGGCAAGATGAGTCTTTTGTGATCCATTGTGGAGGATGATGAGACGAAGGCCTCGCCGCTGCCCAATTCGTTGGCCTTTCATTGTACTTTGCTTCACTCGGCGCACTCTTACCCTCCCCATTAGGACTATCCCCAATGGAGAGCCTTCTCCCACATTACACTGTAACAGGCTTGTTAATAATACATTAATGAAGGGCTGCTCTTCCAGATTAGGTGGTGGCCCCTTGATAATGGGGAGCTGGAGGAGGGCCAGGCAATCGCCTCACTGTAGCAATCTAACCTTGGGTTAAATAAGCTTTTGTTAGTGAGAGAGAGCGATGGGGAGAGGAAGAAGGGATAGGCGGGTGGGGGGGGGGGGGGGGTGAGACAGAACACTCACCCGAGGAAATGTAAATGACTCTTTTGTCTCCGACGTGGGTGAAAATATGAAGCCAAATCTCTCTGCAGCTTCGCGGGCTAACGTACATAATTGTGTGGTGGAAAACACAATTACCGGGTACTTTAGGAGATGACAGGTGATTGTTGCTCCCTTCCTGCGAGGTGAAATGCGGCTCTGTCAGCAGGTGCGTGGCAGGGATCCCTCCTCATGTGTCAAACCACAACAACCCCTCCCCTTCCTCCCCCCTCCACCTCCCACCCTTGTCCTAGTTGAGTGACGGTCCGCGCTCGTACCGCTCCTGGTTTCGGAATCCCTGCTCGCAAACCGCTTTCTGGTGCGAGCTATCGACAAACAAAAAAATACGGGATGGGGAACACAAGAAGAAGAAAAAAAACGCCAAAGAGTTTGGCTTAAATATTTTAAATACCCGCCGCTCTTTCTTGAATGCCATTTCCACTTGCAGGATGTATACGCGTGTCTTGTCGGCGTGCTGTTTGTGGCAGCATCTTTCCCCTGTCTGTCTCCTAATAGAAATCGTGATAGAAATATCAGAAGGAGATTTTAATCACAGGGGTGTTGCGCGTGCTTACTTATCCGAACCACAAAGGAAGAAAGGCTTTCCATCCGGCGCTGTCACCCCTCTCGCACGGCAGCCTCCGTCACGGGGAAATGTGCCTTAAGACACGTCTCCCATTCGGGGCCCGTGCGTTACACTTGCCAAACTGCAGCAAAACCCAACAGCAGCCGAAGAACAAACGGAATGGAGAAGCGGCGGGAAAATACAATTGAATGAAATGTTTCCTAGAGTCAAATAGCTCGTGTTAAAGGGGAGCCTTGAGAGAAAACATTCAGGGGGGAGAAGGTAAACACAACCATTACGTTTCTAACTGCGACAGAGTACAGGGGGGAATTTGGATCGTGCTTTTGTCTCTTGGTCCTCCTCCTCCTCCTCTCAATGCAGTCTTTGCTTTCGGTTGCTTCAGTAGGGAAGGATTCTAAACTGCACCAGTCATTTAGTTTGATGAAACACTTTTAACAGGAGGGAAAACCCGCGTCGTCAACACGCGGGCCGCCTCCTTTCGCTCCGGCGTGCAAATCGACGAGGCGAAAGCAGCGTTCCGCACACGAGAAAGGTCTTCCGCTTTTGTCTGTGATAAATAAGTAACAGCACAAATAAAACTTTTGGGGGAGTGGGTAAAAAAGAAAGAGCGGCTGCTGGAGAAAAGTCAGCCATGTTCAATTAAGCCCCTTCAATGTCCCATCTAAAGTCGGGGTAATTTGAAGCTCCCCGATGCCTTTTTTCTACTCATCTCTACATAAAAGGGGCTGTTCAGAAATTGTTGTCCCAAAGTAAGTTCTTAAAGACCTTCAAATCATTAATCGTGAGTTTTCAAAGAGCTGCCGATCGAAGGCCAATGGGAAAGTCCTCACACTTTTATCTTGGATGTTAAAGGAAAAGATGAGGATCTTGAGCCTGGGCCTTTCTGATAAATTAATATATTTAATTTTTGAAAGAATCACAGAGTTGGTGTCTTTGGTCCTCGGGCCTTCTGGGACCAAGACGTGAAGAAGTCAAAGTTGTTTTTTTCTTTTTTCCTCCCTCTCGCTCTCATAAAGAGGAATAGGCCCTGAAACCTCACTGGGCCTCTAAGTTGATTTATTTATCAGGTCTCCTCTGCTCCCGAGTGACGGCTGTGTGTGATGGATACCCAGGGGTGGGTCTTCGCAAGAGCACCATTCCCCCCTCCAAACCCCCTTCCTTACCCCTCGCTCCCTCGCCGTGGCATCCGAGCCGCACGCCTGACACCGGGCTTTCATCGCGGGAGGGGAGGGAGGAGGGAGAGGGGGGGAGGGGGGGGCACGGCTCAGGCCCCTGCTCCTAATGAATACCGCTGCCTGCGCTGCTGCGAGCGTTCGCAGGAATGCGACTGACCAGGCCATTAAATACAGACAGGTGATGCACCGCCCCCCCCCCCCCCTCCCCTCCCCGCCGCGTGGCTCAGATGTGGCGGCGTGCCGAGCGTCCCACCCGAACGCCACAGCTGTTTGTTTAGCCCCTGAGAGAGAGCTCTCTGTCAGCCTGCCAAAGACGCCATCCAAGAGTCTCCCGGAAGGCACACATGCAACACACCAAAACAGAAACTCCCTCATTAATCTATATATATGTATGTCTGAACAATTCCAGGCCTCCCGCAGTCGAGAGTCCGAAGAAGCCCTTTGTTTTGTTTGTTCCAAAATGGCTGCTGTTGGTAAACAGAAACACCTGTTTGTTGTTGTTTGGCTTTTTGCCGCCGCCGCGCTCCAAAATGTTAGCGTCGCGGGGACACCATGGTGGAAACGAACATCTGGCTTTTGTGCATAGCTGAAAGAACACATATATAATAGATGATGTTCTGTACATCTGCCAAAAGAGTGCCAGCCTGTACGTCGCTCAGTCAGTGCAAACACAAGAACACATAATAACACAACTCTTTCCCCTCTTTGTGCAACTTTGCCCAGCGTCACATTTCACGGGAATTTAAGTTAAAATAAAATGTTGTTGCAACTGAAATTTTTGATGCACAAATGTTGAGTTTTCCCACTCAATGAGAAAACAGAGGGATTTCCAATGGGGTTAAAGGCAGCAGCGGACTATTCTCAATAGTTCTACCGTGCTCGGGTTTGAAGGTAAGTTAGCTGGAACAACTCTGACTCTGACAACATCTCTTCCATCAGCACAAACCTCTGTGTGAGACTCTGTTGCACTGTTCTGAATGCATGTTTGATCAAATAAATGGACGCAATCACCAGTCCTTCATCTCACACGGGGGCCTCTGGCAATGCAAAGATTGGTTACTTCCACGTAGGGGCCATGTCTAGATGAATGACCATGCAGAAAGAAATGGATGCAATACAACGCATGGAAATGCCTAAAATGCCTGGACTAAATTGTCCGGTATAACGTGCATGCCAACCATCTGAACACTCGACAGTAATTCCTTCGGGGTCGGAGTTAGTGAGGTTCCATCGCACCATCTGTTTCATGAATGTTACGACCGACATGCACAGACTCCGACGTCTTTTCAAAACCACACGAGGAAAATAAATTAAACTAGAGCAGGTGCTATTTTTCTCTAAGAAGTGAGATTAATGCTGAAATCTACCAATTAAAGTGGGAGAACAAGGTCAAGAGCAGGCTGATATTTGGGAGGAAGGAGTTACATAGTGACAGGATTTAAATGAGCAAGCCAGTCCCCTAAAGTTGTAAAAACACAAATATCATTCTGCTATTGGATCTTTGTCCTAATGGGATGTGCTCCTTGCAAATTGAATTTGTATAATTTAGGGTTTTCCTGGCTATGTGTGTGTATAGGAAGGCATAAACTGTCTATCGGGTATTATTTTTTAAATACGCTAGTGGTTTGTTCTCTCAACCAAAACGCCACTCGTACTTGCCTAGCTCAGGAACACATTTGCAAGAAAAAACACGGGTCAACTTCATGGGTCACAATTGACTGGACTGGCTAGGTTCGGTGCAATTACTTTCATTTCACATCCAAATAAAGGGGCTCGTATCATTGTCAGCAATCGGCTAGTAAGGGCTTTAGCTTGGACTGAATCTGCTAAGTCAGCGTATTTTAATCTGCACAGGTTTTAAGTGTTCTCTAAAGACACATGTTTGTGCATGCGCATGTTCCTTTGCATGCAAGGGTTTGGATTAATTCAACACTATCATACTGTTGGGTGCACTGACATTCAAACAGCTGTTTTTTTTTTTTATGTCCGCGGGTTTTGAGACGACGTAAACTGCATATTCGACCAGTAAAGAAACAAACGGAAGAAGTCATGGTGAACTAGCTCCTTTTTTTGAGCTATAAGCATGAGTAAATAAAAGATTCTAATGTATTAATCTGCTTAAGTGAAAGTTTTGAACTTATATGACATCAGTATAGTGGAGAATTATTTAGACAGAAAACTGTTTGAGTGTCCTCGCCGTGCGAGTATTGCATAAACAATGAAAAGACAGCAATTATATCTTTTCTTTCCAAACACAATGGGTAAATAAAATTACCCGTACACAAGAACGTATATTGAAGGAGACAGAGTTTCAGATAGCAACGCTATACTGCAGCCAGCACTCATGCACACACAATACAAACTCTAAATAGATGAGAGTAAATTCAGTGACTGCTGGCGAACAGTCCAAAATATGTCACAGTGTCTCCTGACATAACACTGCACACCTCGTGCCTCATGTGCCACATCCAGTTGCTGTCAACTGGTGCAAGTGTGTAACATGCAGCACCATCCGCACTTCTGTTCTCACAGGAAAGTTTCACTGTTCCATACCGTCTAGCCGTAGGTGTGATCATTGGGTAATGAGTAAATAAACAGCTGGAGTCTCAGTGTTTTGGCTCTCTGAGTAAAAAAGTATTTAAATGTACAAATAGAACCAAACTCTTGCACACGTGCACACACATACACATCCCCCCCGCACCCCCCGAAACTCCTTCCGACGGAACTTGAGGTGAACTTGTCACAGACGGAGCAGCTATTTGGGGGGCCATTTTGTTGTGTGTGTGTGTGTGTGTGTGTGTGTCTCCCTGGCTGAACTGCAGGGAACGATGACAGGAAGGAAGCCGGCTGGAGGTGAGTGAGGTGTGAGAGCCCTAAGAGTGTGCATCCGAGCCCTAATTAACTCTCTCCTGCTTCCTCTCTCCCTGGCATCCCTGCCTTCCTGGGGCACATGCCAGTTTCACGGGATGGTGTGTGTGTGTGTGTGTGTATTCGCAAGCACTGTAATATCACTGTCACCGCCGTTTGTTCCCTCCCTCTCCCCTTCGCCTGGCACGTCTGCCCTCCTGTGTCAACTTTTGTGAAGCATCCCGAAGCCACCGGATGGAGCGTAATTACCCTCTGCTCACTGTGAAACCCTGCCCCCCCCCCCAAACAGGAGCTTTCAGAGACTGTATCCACAAACAACCCAGCCCCCCCCCATCCCGCCGCACCCTGCCGGTGTGCCACCCACTCATTATGGGGGTTCATCTCAGCGTAGACCCGGTCAGAGAGTGGCCCCCGAGTCTGACAGCAGCTTTTTAATGACATCTCAACATGGTAAATGTTCCCTAACAATACTGTCTTGTATGGTCGGTTTTGACCTTCTTTTTTAAACCAGGAAAGTCACCTATAAGTCTGACCTACGACAGTGTGTCGCCGCTTACTGGAAAACAAAACAAAAAATAAGCGGTGTATCTTTCCCGAGGCGCACGAGGCGGCCGGTCCTTCATTTTGCTGAGCCCATCTCCCTTTGAGTCGCCTTGTCACAACTTGATGTGAGCCATAAAAGGCAGTGATGAGGCACTACGGCGTACCCCACACACAGACAACACACACACACACACACACACACCACTCACACACACAGCAGCCCGGTCGCTGCCATTCTTTAATACATGACCAGGAAGGCGTCCAAAGACCAGAATAAATAAAGGCGGGAAAAAGATGATATGCACGCGGCAGTGAGGCAGACAGCGGAACAAAAGCAATGACTTAGAAAATTTGCAGCTCACAGCTCACTCTTTCCTCACTCTTTACACAACCTACTAAGTAAATTATTGAGATATCATGAAAAATAAATACATCAATACAAAAAAAAAGGCTGTGCTAAGGGCCCAATTATGCAGTTTGGCTGCATACATCAGTTTTCTCCTCGCTAATGACCGGAATGAAATAGACAATTTCTAGTATGGGGTATGGATATGATCCAAAGTAAAGAGGACTAAGACCACCGCATGACACAGCTCGCTGCCAGCCTTCATCTCTCCGTCCATTGAGGTTCCTCAAGAAATCAAACCCGGTGAACTTGGCTCGGCCAACTTCCGATCCGAGTAGCGGAGGTTCAGCCGTCGCATGCGGCACCATCTTTGAAGCGTCAGCCGAGTGAATCCCGCGGAGGGTTGAGTGCAAAGGCCGTCTTAAGTGTCCATTGTTTCAACGGTTACAGGCTTCACCCGTGTGTTCTCCAGTGGCGTTTCCACAAAGAGCAACGCCCTGGGAGTCAGGGCGCTTTGAGCCGGCACCAGCCCCCTTCCTCTGGTCCTTACATGTGATCTCCTTGATTTTAATGAGGCCACATGGACCCCCCTGTGATGCGCTTTGGAGAACGGGGAGGACCTTGCGCTCGCTCTTCGGAGCCATGATGGTGGTTGAGCACCAGTGACCCCTCCCCCCACCCCAACCCACCTCCCTCGCTTCAGCCGGCGCCTCTCAGGCACTTCTAATGTTTTATTAACCAGGTTCACTGGTTCACACTCTTCTGAGGAAATACAACGGCCTGTCAATCATCCGTCTGCATAAAGTGCACCGTGGATTCACAATGGAGTCTTCGTGTATCACATGCACTGGATCGATAAGAAATCTTTCTGACTGCTTCACATAGGATGTTGACAACGTTGCTGAATATTAAAAGGTTTCCTCTGTTTAAAATCACAGCTCAGTAGCAGTGCTAAAGACAACTCACAAATTATCCCTGTCGTGTAAGCATGATGAATTGTGAGTGATGACTGGTTGTATTAGCAGCATCGGCACAGTGTCAGAGCCACGTGCCAGGCTTTGTGTGGGGGTTGACCTTTGCACTGCTACCGGCTTCAGAGGCCTACAGATGGTGACAAGTCAGTCCGTCTTTGGCTCGAAGAAATACAGGCCAGTTTGAATGAAATGCGGCGTGGATATTCATGGTTTTAAAGGAATTAACTTTGTGAATCTTCTTCCATAGCACAATCAGAGTTAGACCTGTAATTTTTAAAACCTAAACCTCAGTGGAATAAGTTACGCTACAGCAACACTATACTTTGGTTGAACATACTACTACTACTACTACTACTTCTTATCAGTTTTGTATCCACAACACGCAAATACTTTGACAAACCCACAGCACACTGCCAGCGAGCACACAAAAGCAAATATCGAACAAAGGGAGTTGTTGGAAACCAAAATGAAGCAAAAAGTGGGGAAATATTGATGGACCATTTACTTACTTACTTACAAATGTTCTCTTTTCAGTTTAAAGCTAAGGCCTAAATTGTGAAACACTCCAGCTCCAGCTCCAGCTCCTCCATGAGGTAATATGTCTCTCTAGTATTTGCGTATGATGCAAAATCCAAAATATTGTAATCCAACTACTTGTAAGGCTCCAGGAATAGATATATCATTAATTCATTATTATTTCCACGAAACAAGTTCTGAGAAAGCGCTGAAACAACTATTACAGCTTCTAGGGGGTGCTGGCATCTTTGGATCATGTTTGACTTGTGAGACAAAGATGGAGGGAATGTCAGTGTCACAGTATTGTGTATTATAAGGGTGTCTTTTTTATTGTGTGCGTTCATACACACATTGGGAAATGGCATTGAGTCAGAGGCGACACCGCTGAAGGGGGAAGAGGAAGACGGGTACGACACGGGAGAGAGGGAGCAGGCCTAGACAGGATCTGAGACAGGCCTGTCATGTCAGCATGGGGCTGTGCACCTTCTCTGACACAGCTATACACAGCCACAGTGTGCGGGGTGTCTAATTGTTCCATTGTTTGCATTTTCACCTTCCATTATGGAAACCCATTGTTTCATCTCGGCGGCTTGTTTGTCTACTGGATGTGAAAGGGTTCATTTTTGACAGCCGTCGACTGTCATTCACCAAAAGTGAGAATTAATATTGTCCCACTTTAGTTGTTTACTGGTTGGCACGCTGCACATACATTTGTCACATCTTATACATATTTGTAACAAATATGGATTATATTACGCCACTTTGTTTGGTATGTGGGAATAGAGGTCCTGGTCATTTTGGCTTTGAGGGACCACACCCTTCCAGTTTGTCAACCATACACTGTATATCGGTGGTGCAGAAAGTCACATATTTTCAATCTTTTTGCCTGGCGCCATCTTGTTTTTTGGCCTTTGCATCTTGTTTTAGTTGCAACCAGAGATGACTTGAGAGGGACAAGTTAAGTACAACCTAACGGTGAACAATTCATTCCTAGGCAACCGAAATGTTCCAATTAACCTATGAGATACTGGACATCTATGAAATCTAGGAAATCTGGACAACGCCGTGTCAATCCCCCAAACACCCTGCTTTATCTTTCATTTTACTCTCAACTGGACCATTATTTACTTCGTGAACATCATGCTGTTATGAATTTCTACAGTGTCATTTTACGGTTGTATATGATCAGACTGCTTTTTTGCAACTAGAGAAATCGCCCCCTGAGGGGAAGTTAGATAGAAAACGCGTTTCAGCGGCTTAAAGTGCTCTGGCTTGTCACACTTGAAAATTACATTGGCAAGTACACTTATGTAACATTTTCTAGCTTCTTCACTATCAGAAAAATACAGATATATGTCAAAGCCCGCAAAAAGGGTTATTACATATAAAAATGTAAAAAAATACAGATTTTTTGTGTGCAGGTTTTATGCTGCTCTATGTTTGACAGAAACACTGATTCCTGCTTTATGTATGAAATACATTTAACTATATAACATGTCTGAGTCTCTTTTTGAGAGTGTGTCTCCCACAGGGTGGAGGAGACAGTCTCCATTTGGGTGACAGACAGAGGGTATTCGCCAGCCGGCATTCGAGGGGAACAATTTCCATTATAAAGGTACCTTTACGAGTCACAGGGAGTCTGTAAAGAAGCATTAGAAGGTTTTCTTCGGCTGTGTTTGCCAAGTCAAAGATGTAAGCATTAAAACCAAGTTCATGTTAGATGGGAGTCGCAATGATTACCAATCGATGAATAGCCTTCACGTCTCGATCCAAGTCATTAAGGTTGCCTGACAAGCCTGACAAGGCAAACCTGACAAGGCATTCTCGTGAGAACCCGCGAAACAAAAAGTAAGGGAAAGTTAAAATAATATAATAAATGTGACCTGTTTCAAAAGAACTCTTCACAAAAATACTGGACCGTCAAAATCAAACACACAAAGCAGCTCACAGAAGTGTGAGCAGAAGCCTATACGAAGCATCGGTTCCGGTCATACCATCTCTTGCTCAATTATACCAACATTTGCATTCACACAAGTCATTACCGCTCACCTGAAAGAGCATTACCGAGCAGAGGCAGGGGCTCACACCTCGACACTTGTTGTAAATCTAATTTCGTTTTGATACTCACCCACACCTGCGGGATTGGGTCAGCCACTCCACCACCGGCGGGCAGAAACAGTGTTTCTCAATTGCTATTCGATGTGGATCAACCACAAATTCAAAGAATCACTGAGAGTTACTGAGCTCAGCTTGTTGCTGCCTTTCTTTACCTTCGTAAAACACACTTAGACTTCCGATAGCGATGTCTGCCATTAAGCTGACAATGTATCCAAATCCAAGGCCACATGCACGTTAGTACAAAGGTTATATCTCTTGACACCACTCAGGCACTAATCTTTTTACTTTTTAATAAGGATGGTGGGCCTCTACTATATAACCTGAACAAAGAAAAGACTGAAAAGAAAATACAGCCAAACGGAATTAGTCTTCCATGCAATATAATGTAAAAAATGTAACCAAAAGAGGCCATTATGTGTCTGATTTGTCTTGTTTTCTTTAAATAAATACTGCATAGAGAGTAAAGATGAAGAAGACTGTAATGGCCAAAGCGGCGGGTGCAAGTCTCCCGTGGAGAAAAGGCCTTCTTCTGTGACGCATCCCACAGCAGTGTGGTGAAGGGCATGCTCGGGAGAGGAAAGTGACATTTAGGAAGAGCTAAAACAATGGACCGGTATTGTCTTTAATGTCTCATAAGACGTCCTCTAAACATGGCTTTTCCATCTGAAAGCATCTCCATGCCGAGTCAAGTGCACTAACTGTGCATGAAAGTGCCCCGTTCCCTCAGGACGAGGCTGCCTGATACCCGCAAGAATAAACTGGCCTTTAACTGCAAAGCTCCACACAGCACCAGATACATGGAATGAAGCGTCGAAACAACACCACAAAGAGCCCTCTACAACCTCCATCAAAGGAGAACACCCTTAATTTCTCCCTTTTCTCTATTCAGGTGTCAAGATACATACAAATACATGTTTCAGATGAACCGTGACGAGCTATCTAACACAAACTAGACACTAAGATAGAGGCAGTTTCTATATCAAGTCTCTGTCCTTATAGTTATGAAAGTTCATTAGAGAAACAAACTCAAAACCGAACAATACACGTCATCATTTAGCTGTTGCTTTTATCCAAAGTGACTTACAATAAGTGCATTTATACCATGTATTTAAGTGTTTTGTATTCAAAGACATAAAGACATAACAAAACATAATTTAGAATTGTCTGACTTATTTTGAAAAATGTATGAAGAAAGCAAATACAGAAGACTAAAGGTATTATGAAAGCGCCTGTGAAAACTTAGCATCTAATAATTTTACCGCATGTTTAATTCCTTTTTTCAAAATGAAACCAGTTTAATGGAGTTTAATGGAAGCCCATCTGTTAAAGGAACATGAACAACTGGTGGTTTGATACTTTGGGAAGCAATTGTTACAAAAACAAAAAAACCATGGTGGGAAATCTTTTACCTTTTACATTGATGTAAAGTTAAGGTACTGTATATAGATTCTTCTTACATGGTGTTAAAGTAACACAGGAGTCAAAATTCTCCTACAATTCCACCATTCCACATACTGCATTATTTCATATTTAGACTTGTGCTCAGATTTGCTATACTATCTGTTTGTTGTTGTAAGAATCTTTTACTTATCACTAGTCTTTCTAACTACTAACTTTATATCTGTTTTCTTCTCCTGGTGAAAATGTTTAAGCAAAACAATGACGTGGTAACAACTTTAAGGAAGTCCATCTTTGAGGCAAAATTTTTTTTTAAGAACAGAAACAAATCTAATTGTCTAATAGGTATAACACGTTCATCATGACTCACTAGCTACTTAATAAGTACACTCATTTGTCTGCTTCTTGTCTTCTCTGAGAGGAAGTTGGCATACAGACATTAGCCATTTAGAACCGTGTTTGCAATAAGAGGTCTACACCCACAAATTGTCACGACTTGACCTCTGAGTTATAAAAACCCTCAATAGTTTGTAGCATTTTCTTTCCGACAGGATCTGAGACAGGCCTTTTCTCCATTTTCAAACTCGTGTTCTTCCAGAAGGGCCTTTTCTCCGGGTGGGTGGAAACGAAAGGAGAAGCCCACTATGCCCACTCCCCGATGGGTGGCACACAACAGTTTGGAGCCGGCTGCTCGGGAAAACAAATATTTTTCTCCAAGTGGCTGCGGCTGTGAAGTACATACGTCCCGCAGCTCTGATTTTACATCCTGTCACATTAATGATTCAAAGCACTCAATATAAATATTAAAAGTAATAGCTTCACTATTCAGCTATTACTCCATCATTCCCTGAAATCATCATAAAACATTCAGAGCCTTTTAGAAAATTTACACACTTGAATTTGATGGCAGGGAAAGCAGGCTGTCAGAGTGCGAGGTCCTGCAAGCTTAAATAATAGTGGAAAGCTGTTTATGGAACATGCTTTATTTATTCATCGTCTCAGAGTAAGGTCTTCAGTTTAAATGGAGAGGGAGAAACAGAGAGACAGAAGGAGGGTGAGACGGCAGAGAAAGACACGCGGCCATGGGGAGGGAGAAAATCAAAGTAAGAGCTGTCTGGGGAACAACAAAAAGCTGCAACAGAACTCTTCCCACAGTGCAATAACAGAGGGAAAAATGCAGAGTCCATGAGATTCTTGGCACAAGGTCAATCAATGGAAGGACTCCGGGTCCAGGGGCAGCTAATGGATTGTGAAGACGCGTGGAGCAGGTTTATGAATTTTTAACCAGTTGCTACTTCAGTCCAGACCTCCATAAATCAATGACGACTTATTGGAGAGGATCAATTATGCAAACCTAAAAACATTTAATGACATATAATGAGGAGGTCCCCAGAGGCTGGCTGGAACCTCACTTGTTTCCCAGGAACCGCCCGAGGAGCCGCGAAAAGCCCAAACCGGGGGGCTCTCAGACCAACATTCAAGGCCACCACTTAAACACCTTGCCTGACAGCTCAGCAGCTCCTCTGAGGGGGCAACCGCTGGAGGAGAGCCCCGGTGTGGGGTATCAAGCCTTGATCCCATGACGAGGAAGTGATTTAAAAAAAAAATCAGTTTAAGTTTGATATATTTGTCAATTATCTCTCGCCTTGAAGACAAAGCACATGGACCACCTCGAAGAGCTCAGAGGAACGTCGGCGACACATTTCCAAAGCTCATCATGAACGTTGCCTTCGGGCCGCCCCAACCCCAACTCCCCCCCCCCGCTCCCGTGGCAGTAATCTGAAATCACTGAGCTCTAAACAATGTTAAGCACAAGCGGAGAAGGACTCTGCCAATCTGTCCCCTCCGCTCTCGTCGTGCTCGACGCACGTGACCCCGTCGCCGAATGCTTTTATGTAGTCCGTGTCCTTTCAACAATTCATGTTTAATGTATCGCCTCGCTGTCTCGCTTGTCGCAGGCTGTTTCAGACAGCAGCTCCGGCTCTTGTTATATCTCTATCGTACAGTAATATGCTTCTTTTTAAATGGATCTCTGGTATTATGACACTTTACAACTATATCCAAATTGTGTGCACGGCTAGCGGGGACGACATAGTTACCTGGTAGGATGGAGGGGGGAGGCGGTGAGCGGGGGGTATCAAAGCAGATCTAAGCAAATGCATCATGGCTCGGGTCATTTGTGTTTACATCCAGGCAGGGAGATTCATTTTTTATTACTCTAGGTACTGTATCAATCCCGCTGACAATTCTTTTCCAGATGTTTCCGCCCTTCCCAGGGGTGTCTCAGCGGCATCTACGCGGGCTGATGGAGGGACTTGGAACCGAGCTCACATCTGTCCCTCGCCACGCTCTTTTTTTCCCTCCGGGAGAGCAAGCTTTTCATCACACTTGACAGTGGGAGAGAAAGTGCCCTTCCTGCCTGTACTGAACTCCTCCGTAAGTACGGTAAATTTGAGAAAAAGTGCGCTTCTTTCTGTGAGTGACGTGTTGGGTTAGATTGTCCCCGTCCATAATGCCAGGTCACTTCTTTTCTTCCCCTCCCCCCTCGTCTCTCTAGTGGTTGAAGGAGGTAAAGAGGCACTTAGCCGCTGATGGGCTTCCCCTCAGACAGGCCTCGTCCGTGATTTCTTTGCCCCATTTGCTCTCTTGATTTATTCCCCAAATGTACCTCAGAGACATGTGGTCAGATAATTACATATCATTTGGAATGACATTTTTGTTTACTCATTTGCTGTTTGACTGTGATCATCGTTTATTAAACACGGACCAGATACATTGTATTTTGTAAATCAATACTGGTGCGGCTGTTGGGTTGGGATTTTTTCAAAATTTTTCAACATTGTAAGACTCAGTTGGTACTGCCAGAGGATTACGTGATTAAAATAATGTAAAAAAAAAACCTATTTAAAGGAGACAAGGTGTCGACCCTTCTGAATCCAGGAACTATTCAGCGATATAACAATTCACAGGTAAGCGTTAAGGCTGAGAGGAAGGTCTGAAGTGACTGAGTCCGTCTCTGGCTTTGTGCAGGTACATCTGAACGCTCGGCTGGGTCTCGTCCAGACAGGAGAGCTGAGCCACAGTCAGGCCAAAATGTTTGCAGGCAGATGTGTTTTAAAGGAGCTCTCCTTAGCTGGTCATGGCAGCGGAAAATACCCTGCTGTTTGGTGCATCTGCAATTCTCTGCTCTTCCCAATTCCACCTACAAAATCCTGACCTTTTAAAGAAATGATGGATGAGCTGGCCACGCTACTGTTCCCCGCCCCCCCCCTTTTCCCATCTTTTTTCCTTTTTTGTGAGTTTCCATTCCATTGAAGATTGAAGCTCTGTCTACGTCAGGCTCCGAGGCAAAATTCTGCCCCTCCTTTTGCTCGCTGTTTCAAATCACTTTAAAGTCTGATGCTGGCTTCGGCCAGAGCCCTTTGGCACTTGGCTTCTGTGCAGCGGTTCGCGTCAAGAGCTGCGATTTGTGATTTGCAGATGACATGAGCAATGCCTCGCTTGTGGCTGTTGAGGTGGTTTTGTATAAAAGCAAGGTCAGTAATGTGCTATTCGATGTGAACCGGGCCTTCACATACCCACTACCGATACGTTCAATCAACTGTTTTTAGCTCCTCAACATACTTTTAGCTCTGCACATTTGGTGCAAATCATATTTGCATTGAAGCGGGTTTTCACTGTGGCGTTTACTAGTCAACAACGATTTCAACAGTTCATATCAAGACATTGTTGATACCATACTGGCCATCTGATTAGCGTTAAACTATAAAATTTTAGATCAATACTAGTTACTATTTCGGGCAGCTGCAAAATGATGCTATGTGTCCCGAAGCTTTCTCCGAGATTCAGAGCTAATCGTTGCTCTTGCTAACTCCGGCTTCTGACTGCCGGCAGAAACTTCACACATCCATGAACGTCATCGTCTCAGGTTTTTCCGCCAGCCACTGATGAGCTGCAGTGTGCGGCCAAAGCTACAACGATATGATGTATGAGCAGTGGGTTACTTCATTTTTTATAATTGTATAATTGTATAAACAAGCTGCACAAACTCAGCAATAACAACTCTGCAAAGGCCAAGTGCCCAATTCCAAAACCTACCGTGTTCTTTGAGGATTGGTTTGACATTTGGGGGGAAAATACATTTTTATTTGCTTGCGGAGGGTTAGATGAGAAAAATAATATCGTTCTTAAATCTGCACGATATTTATGAAGCTAGAACCAGCAGCCTGTTAGCTTAGCTTAGCACAAAGATTGGAAGCAAATGGAAACAGCTCGCCTGGTTCTGAGTAAAGAAAGTAAAATCCACCTGACAACACTTAATTACTAATCTCAGTAATATACAAGGGAGAACCTAAAATCTGGTAAGAAATGGATCCAAATAAGCAAACTATGAGGAGCTATGTTATTCTTTTTACAGTTTACATAAAAGTCAGAGGCACATTTGTAGACTTACGTGTGAAATTCTATTTTCATCCCAGTTATAATTAACCTGCATTAATGATACTCATTTTATCCCCAGAGGTGAAATATTTCATGAAAGTTTGTTTCTGTAAACTAATCACCATTCTGAAGTTTAAGTAAAGACGAGATGTTAATGTTTACAGGTGCTTGTTATAAATTAGGATTAGTGCCATGAATAACCACAGCTGTGGTTAAACAGTGGTTAGGGAGCCTCGCTGACACAGTTGAACTCAGCAAGTAGTGATTGTTATGGAAATGGAAGATTATGTTTTTTCCCACATCCACTTATGGCTGGAGGAGTTGAGAGAGTTACAGCGTCAAGAAATAGTTGGTCAAGTGATTCGACGCGGAATCAAAACTTCATTATGCTTTTTTTTAATAGAGATTTAAGCAAGCTAATTCAGAATTTGGTATTGTTACCTTTACAGCTGCTGTTTCCAGTGTTAGTGCTACATTAAGCTAATTATTTGGGCGTAGCTTGGTAATCGCAAGTTTGGTATGGAAAAATGTACGTTTGTTATCTGTATCTATAAGTTAAAATGGTCAAATCAATATGGTTTGAGTACATGGACCTCTAACTGTACAGCACACTGCTCAGCATTCTGGGAATCGAAGCACCTCTTACTTTGGCCAACAGTCCTCCTGAGAATACAATATGCCCAGGGCATTGTTTAGTTTGAAAAATCCTCAACAAGCGCTGACGCTGGATTTGATTGGTCCCCCACTCAAAGATGCGATTGACAGTGTGTGAGATGGAGTAAGCATTGACAGCTTACCAGACAGTCGATCCCCAGTGACTGGGGCCGCTGATGATTTACTTTTCAGGAGGAGATGTGTTTACTATAGCTTACAATTGATGTGCTTAAATATTGATAAGGGACATTTTATAAGCTTGGGAAGAGGTGGTACGATTGACCCCATGCAAGGGCTGGGATGGCAGATAGTGTGTGGATGCCCTGCAGATTGTTGCTACACTGACAAATACAGTTCATCCATTCTACAACGCACATGGAAACAATTCAAATCAGCAAGGTAGAGAAAATAAATAACTGAGGTTTTATACATTTATTTCAATCAATTCTTTCATTATGGAGTATCCCAAAATATCAAGTGAATGAATGGGATGAATTTGTCTTAGACTGCATATAAATGCTGCCATGGATCTATCAAGCTGGGAATTTTATGTTTGATGTGCAAATGTAATGCCATTCTAGTATTGATGGCTGTGCTAGTGTCCCGCGTGGCCTGAGGCTCGGTCAGCATCACCGGGTCTTTCATTGTAAAGCCTGTTCTACGGGACCCTCGGACACATGCCCCCCCCCCCCCCCCCCCCCCGCACCCGCCCGTCCCCTCCCGACCCCGACCCCCGGCTGTTACAGAGCCGCCGAAGCCCACAAGCCCTCCCTGGTGAGGCGCAGACCCCGCCTCCTTTGTCCACTGGCCTTGTGGATCAGGAAGGTGTTACTCTGGCTGTCAGGCAGGGTGAGCAATATTGACTTAAATAGCTTGACCCCGGCTCGTCCCTGATGGCTCTACCTTTCCCCCCCCAACCCCTGAACTCTCCCAGAACACTGCATCCTTCTGGCCTTCCCCCCGGATTGTCTTTTGTCCAAATATATATATAACGGCAAAAAAAGGGAAGGCGAGAGCGGAGGAAGAAGAGAGGACCCATGTTTTAACAGTTTAGGTATCCAACTGAAACAGCAGGTTGGATTTGGTCTCCTTCTTCCCGCCCAACCTGCCGTAACACATCCCAGATTTCCACCAGCTCACCGTGAGAGGGAGGACATGGCGGCGTGAACAAGGAGCTGACAGGGCACCATGATTGTTTTAGAGATGGACCTTTTCACGGTAATAGATTAGCGGGGAAATACAGGTTTGTTTTAACACAGAAACTATTTTTTTTTCAAAACAGAATGATTTCCAAAGCTGTAGTGATATCTATTTGTATTTTAAATATTATAAAGATTTCCCCAAAACTAAAGAAATCTTTCTACTTTTGATGAATGTATTTGTTAGGAATATAACAGCCTTGTTAGTGCTTTAAAAATTTTAATACATGGTAATCATGGTAATCTTTTAATTTGATATTCATCCTCTAGGTAACTTCTGCTGACTGTGGCTTCAGGACACCATTAGTTTTCATGCGTGAGGGTTTACCATGAACATTTAATCCCTCTCCCGCCTTATTACGCGCACACTTTTATTGATTTCTTCTTTCTCTTTCATGGCCCACAGCTGTGTTTGCTAGGAAGCATTTAAGAAGTGCTGATAATAAGCCGAAGTATCTCAGGGATGCCCTATAGAGAGAGAGAGAGAGAGAGAGAGAGAGAGAGAGAGAGAGAGAGAGAGAGAGAGAGAGAGAGAGAGAGAGAGAGAGAGAGAGAGAGAGAGAGAGAGAGAGAGAGAGAGAGAGAGAGAGAGAGAGAGAGAGAGGCTTAAGATCTCTCTCTATCTTCAGACATCTCAGGATTCAAGTAAGAACGCAGGTAATAAACCCAATCGAAGGGGCCGTCTTCTTCCTTTGCCAGGGAAAGAGAATGTGAAACTAATACATAGAATAAATTGTCCAGTATGAATTGGACATCCAAAGTGATATTAACACTGCTGTCAGCATATGTGAGACGGGGACATCACAGAAATAAACACAGCGTCGCTGTCTCCCGTTCACATGGAATCACATGGAGCAGGGATGTAATTAACCGCAGCACTTTCTCCGCCATTCACCGTGTGACTGAGAGGGCTGCATGTGCGGACAAGCATGGCTCCAGGGCCCAATAATTGTATCCTTGATGTGTCAAAACATGTTATTCTTCCAGCGCGGTGGCCGGGACGGAGCCGCCGTGCTTCCCGGTGAACGGTAGGAGTTTAGATCTGCCCCGGCTTGTGAAGGCCCTGGGGTCATTTTGCACCGTGAGCTAATTGTGTATATTATCACACGTTTCCTGGGCTCTCTCAGTGGTCTGCGGCGGCGAAACAAGCAGGACGCCTATCAAAACCTTTATTCCCAGGTGTGAAAAGCTATCACCTTCGTACGTGTCACTTTCTGTCCCTCTGCCTTGTCCCACTTACTGGCCCGTTGTGTCTGGGCAGGTGGAATACTTGCCACCTGCCATTGCTCGCTCGCTCGCTCGGGCCGCCGCGATTGATGGAACACATTGTTGGAGAAGGTGATGGTAACTGACAGGGTCTTTACATCATTCTGCGTGGAGGAAAAAGGGGCAATGACCATTAATCAATACTATTTTCACGCGCTGAGCAGAAAGAGACTGGGCTGATTCTATTTCCGAAACCTTGCCCTTTACCTTTGTCATGCTACAGTAAACAAGCAGAAAACAGAAAAATCAATTTTCTTTTCTTTTTTTTTTTTTAAATAAAAGACTTTTATTTTTAGTTATTTTTTTTGGTTTGTGTGTGTGGATACACACGACAATGAGAGCGATAATTATAAAGCGACTAACGTTTGTCGGATGGAAGCAAATGCTTGTTTTGTGCTAATGTCGCTGTCATAACAGCTCCCAGCCCAGATTCCAGCCGATTTTATGCTACATTTCATCACTGGCTGACCCATAAACCGAGTGATGAGTGCAGAGAGCTAACTGCCACACCCTGTTAAGTGAAAGCACGCACCAATGGGTGCCAACTTCCCGTTCAGACCAGAGTCGACTGTGCAGCGTCAGCCCCCTCACCATCTTTAAAGCATTTACCAGCCCTGCCTGACAGTCGGAGTCAGAGTCTGATACCTCCTGGCAGATCTCAGCACTAAACGGGAAAAAAAGTCACGTTTCCTTAAAGAAGCAACACCAGTCTAATTTTTTTACTTTGACCCGAATAAAAAAAAGAAAAGCGCATCACGCCTTTAGGTCTAATGTTTGGGTTAAAATGAGCGCTGCAGGAAAGGAATCGCAACGCTTAGCGGGATGCAAGCTGTTGATTAATCATCCAGCGTTGCAGGCGAGATGACTTCCGCCTCAGTGCACCGTTCACGCAGAAAGCTTTTTTCATGCTTTATTCAACAGAGAGTCATTTTGATTAGTGTGGAAAGATACTTTTGGAGGCACAATGACTAAATCAGACCTGTCAGTGGCTTTTACTCACTGAGGGGCGGATATTGACGAGACAAGCACATCCGAGGAGGTGGCTAAGACGGCCTAGCTTGTCCTTGTCTCCGTATTAACGTTACTTATCACAAATAATAAGTGCAACCTTTTCAACTTTGGAGTGAAAGAAAATCAATTTCCTTGAAAAATCTTCTTTATACATGACAAGCAGTGGACTATTTTCTTTGCGTCAGTCATTCTTTTCAGCCCCAGAAAATGCTTGCGAGAATGAAGAAAAACTGACACACTGCCTTAACATTTGCCTTTCCAAACAATCAATCAATCCTCCAGCCACTGCAAGAGGGCTCGACGTTTATGGGTTTTGCTCAGTCAGACGGCTTGACTGGTTGCTATCGATTCGAGCCCCCGCCTCAAATATCAATACCACCTCTTTTGGGTTGTGTCACTAAAAAACGGGGGGGAAAAAATCATCTTCATTGATCACGGTGGTTGGTGAGCAGGTGGCTCTCTCGCAGCGCGCCACAACAATTGGAAACACCGGTTGGTACGCCGCCCGAAATGTTAGACAGACAATTCATGGTCCACTAGGTCACCTGTCAGCCGCCGACAACGGCTCCCGAAGACACATCTTCACTGACCTGTGGCCACCATTAAGACGGACGGACACCCGCGTGCACACATGCCGGTGCTCACGCACGAGAGCACACACTTGCCTGCCTTATCGGCTTCAGTTAGAAACGCTTGTTTAATAAGAAAAGGAGCATAAAATGTGCGCCTGGCGATGAAAGGTCAAGTAGAAGGTGAACGCAGAGGCTGTATGGGAGGGAAAAGGGTTCTTGGGTCGCTACAAATCCACTCATCTGAAGATCCATGTTGTTCTTTAGTAGGAATGAAACTAACTACAAATGGAATTTCTGTCAATGTTCATTTTAGGGGGCAGCTGAAGGTGGGGCAAGAAATGGAAATAGATTTTTGAATTCATACATAAATGAAACATTCATGCTAGATGAAAACAGCAACATAGCTTCTGTATGTCTCATATTTGTTTTCACAGCGATCCAACTCTGAATATTTATAAGACGGAGAAAAAGCATTGCATCGGAAGGGGAGCAAATCTAAATTAATGCACAGTTTACAAGGCTATTATATTCAAATGGGTAGTCAGCGAAGCATTAGGGGAGGCACTGGACACAATTATTCTATTCTCTGCATGCTAATGAATTTAAATATGATGGGGATGAATTAAACATTGACTCAAAGCAAATATCATATTAATGTTATTGTTGATTTGAAACTATGTTCAGTGAATTTCCATTCACTTTAAATACCCAAGTGACAGTGGAGCAGATTTGTTATTTTAATAAAAAAGAAAAGGCCCATATGACTTTCAAATATTTAAATTCAGAAAGATCTAAAGAAATATCTGATGCTTGGGCCAACTCTTTTATCTAATTTACTGTCTGCTCAGCCCACCACCCAAACACAGATTGTTCAATCAGAGCTTTCTATACCCACTGGGTCCGGCAGGCTAAAGCGCTACGCATGATCTAATAACAGTAAATATAAACATATGCGTTTGAATAGTCAATTTTCTGCCCTGTGGGCTGCTGCTCTTTTCTTTGGTTGTTAATAACCACAGGCTGCAAGCTTCAACTCCAGCAAAGGACGTGTGCAGCCCCTCCGGTCTTTACTTTGCCTCAATTATATTCACTAAAACATCAAATTACTCCAAAGAAATTGGACTGATTTGACATTTTTTCCTTATAAAACGTATAGATCTAACTGGCTCTAAACCGTCAACCTGAGACAAACCTTTTAGCGAACTTAACTAAATGTAAAGTTGACACAAGACATGTTTACAATACAAGATTTTCAACTTAGAAATAGAAAAACACCCGGACATGCTGCACTTAAATAAAAGCTGCAGGGACTATTGCCAGCTTGCAAAACTGACAAACACTAGCAAGAAACGAGGAGCCTGCTCGTGTGTCTTTGTATATAAAAATCAAGCATAATGTCATATAATATTTGATCATTCTGGTAGATTATCATTCCAACTGGATACCGTTTAACTTTTAAACTGGAGAGCCTCATAGGCACGGCACCGGTAACTATACAGGAGAATGGCCTTGTCTTAACAACAGTTTTTTCAGTTCAACACATTCAGAAATGTTGATTCTAGGGATGAAGAGGTTTTGCCAAGGAGCTGTACCTGTGGGGAGAATGGGAGATCAAGATGTCACTACTCTTTAGGTGTCGTACAATGCTGTATATTCTGATTAAGGTTAGAGCTGCAAGGAGAGCACAACACCAACAGTCCCAGTTATCAGTATCAGCGTCACTTTGTTGCCATCGCGGGTGTTGGCCAAGTTCTCTCACTTCGTGCCTGAAAAAAGGCAAAGACGGGAGACAAAGAGCCTCCTCTTCCTAATCATCACGATAAACGATGAAAGCACTTTTCCCTTCCAAGTGTCATTCTCGCGAGGAGAAAATCTTTTCCACTTTAGATTGGACCGTTTGAAGTCGCTCTCTGTCTTCTTGTCTCATTAAACATGAAAGAATGAAATAAAATTCAAATGAACTGTTTACCCGGTTACTTTAAAATGTGTAATTTACCCTCACTCTGCGAGAGAGCTCACAATTACGGTGGGTTGGCTCTCCCAGATCCGTTTAGTGTATTTTCTATAACAAACCCCTATTAATCATTTCAGAGATCAAAGTGACACTGCAGAAGAATTTTAAATATTTAAATCTTTACTATTCAAATCCTATATCAGATCAAAGAATTGTGCTTTAATTCTGCCAGGCACATTGCCAGTAGATGCAGAGGCGTACACAGAGACGCATGCAAACTCCAATTAAATATTGCAAATTTTGGTAAATCTCCATACATTTTCATATCTGAGCAGGCCTCACACTGGGTGCATCTGAACCGCTGCAAAGGAGGCAGCTTCAGACGCAATTGATTATTATGGTCGGTCTTCAGATGTTATCTGGATGACAACTTGGTTAAAAGTACATGTCATTTATGATGGGATGAATGTTTAAGGGGGTGGCACAAAACAAACGAGAAAAGTTTCAATATGGATAATGGAAATGGATAGGTCCCCATTTTCACTGCTGTCAATATAATCCATATTTATTCATAATATGCGTCCTTAACTTTTCTTTCTTCTCTTGAACCTTGATTCCCGGGGATGTCTGCATATATTTAGCGCCAAACATGACCTCTGACATCATACCAGCACATCTAAACAACGCCTGTCTGTAGTTTGATATCTAAAATTAGAATGAATGATTTTGTCCGAATACTTTGTTCTCCTATTAGTAGTATTGTTGATATCTTTAATCGGGTGATTAATCGCTGGCAGTAAATCGCAATGACCAGACTCCCTTCTCCAATTCTACCTGATTCACCCAATTTCAAAAGCATTTCATTATTATCTTTAAATGATTTATGTCCTTCTTTCCACACTTGAATTAGCAATATGATAAGAGAACAACCTCCATGACAAGATATGCTAACATGTATCCCAATGCAACAATGAGTAAAAGACTGGGTATGTTATTTATACAAACGTATCTCCTGTCCTGTGGTCCAAAAATCAAGGGCGGTCAAATCTCTTTAAATACATTCAAATTAATAAAAATAATTCTAAGACAAGAAACCAAGTGTTCAAGTCCTCTATTGGAATGTGAGACGCACAAATCCTCCACCTTTACCTGTGACACAATACATGATTCAGTTTGGAGCTTTGGAGGCTATCATCTTGGAGCTTTTCTCAGGGGCCACTGTCCAAGGTGCTGAAGTCTCTGACTGCCTGTGCGTGGGAGCGTCACATCCCTCAGATACACATGGAACTCTCAAGGTTTTCATTCAGAATGTGATTTTGTCTTTTTGGGGGATTTTGATTAAAAAGGTTTCCTGTTAAGCAGTTTAAGTTATTTCCTGTTTCCTTCTTCGTGTTTGAGTTCTTACGTTATTTCCTACCCCTCTGGTTGCATCGGTACATTTGTGTATGCAACTTAAGACTGCAGCGCATATATGAATGACTGACAAGTCACAAAATAGGTATTGTGATAGGCTCGTGCAGTACACTTTCACATTGATTGATCTTCTCTTCACACAGACCTCAGTAGCCATGTGTGGATTGAAAGAACGCTGCACATCAAACCGTTCAATGGTTTTAAAGTCTGAAATGTTCAATAGAAAAAACGATTGAAGTAAAATAAAAGTCGCAGTTGTTTCAATGCATCGTTTTATATAACTGTAATTATATCTGATTGAATGTAAGCTGTAAGCTCGGGGACAGGTGATGCAGCTGCACATCATACCGTTGGGTCTTGTGCATTTTTTTAAGCTGAGGCCCAATGATGCACGCGGCCATTGTGAAAAATACAGTCTCATCTAGTGGAGGTTGCACATGACCCTCCTCACCTGTGTTGCGATGGTACGTATGGTAGGAGCGAGTCTCATCAATAGCCATTCCTCCTTCTGGCCTCATGTCTCTTGTCCTGTTTTGACTCAGCTAGAGGAGAAGTTTACTCTGTTGTCGTGAAAATGCAGCAGTGCCGGAGGACTGAAGACTGAGCGGATTGAATTATACAATCATTAAAATATAGTTATGAATACAATACTCCACTGCTGGCAATGAATGCCCCAAAATGTTACACAAGGATCCTCCAAGAAATTTCCTTTAACATAAAAAAGATTTGACATCCCTGCAGGAAGACAGCTGTGCTGTTTCATCCAAGCATCACTCCCTTGTGTTTTTAAGCCGGAGCAATACCACTTAGAAAACCTCCGGAGCCGTAGCGGCGGCCAGTTCATTCCCCGGAAGCTCTCGTCTCTACAGCGCGTACGAGGCAGAACTGCTGGGGAAAGAGGCTCATCCATCTCCAGCTCGCAATTACCTGACAACGGTGATGAAAGACATCACATCTCCTCTCTGTTGATCTCACCTTCACCTCTGCACCTCTCCTCTCCCTCCCTCTCTCTCTCTCTGCTGCACACGCCCGCAGACTGCCAGCCGGTAACATTTAGCCCAGCACACTAATACCGAAGATGGGAGGGGGCAGGAGTGGAAAAAGAAATAAAGAACGAATAATAGAAAACAACAGCAAAGACGTTGAAACCGCACAACAGTTCAGCTCAGTCTTGAGCTTTTAGCCTCCTAAAAAGAATATATGTGTCATTTACATTTCAACCAGCTCAATTAAAATATATAAAACACTTTATGCCTCACAGAGTAATTGCCATTGTGTCGCTGTCACGCTGTCTTGTTATCAGTGCAAATAGCACGCAGCGATCAAACTTCAGGCGGCCTGGCAGGTGGAAAACCCCCGTTTTTTACTGAAATGGTGGCCTTGCAAATCAGTCAGCTGCCATGATGCTCGGAGGAGTTCCTTGGGAAAAATTGCATAGAAATGTTCTAAATAACGGAAAGCGCACACCTCTTTGAAAAAAGCAAAAGTGAACAGATGGATGTGTGCCACCAAAAGCTCTCGCTGCGGCGGGCTAATACTGCGCCTTTGACTGCAGTCAGCGCTTGATGTACCAGTTCATCTTTTTTTTTTTTTACTATTGTGTTTTTTCCTTTTGGAATGGGAGAAACATTTTCCCTGTGGATTGGGAGGTTTTCTTGAGCAGGCAGATGGAGAAAATATTGTTGACATTAAACTGTTCCTCTTTAAGGGAATTGTTGTGACAAGGTGGAGCTCCCATCACTCGAAATAGCAGCTGTGCTGTTTACAAAGGGGCCCAGAGCAATGTTTGTTTCCATTGAAACGGTGGCAACTTTTTCTGTCTTTATAACGAAGAAGCTTCTGGCATTATGTGTTTGCTCTCACATCTACTGTCATCATGATAGCATATTTCTTTGTAGCAACAGTGTCAGCGTTGTTACAAACTTACAACTTGGGCTTTGCTTGTATAATATTTCTTTTAAATACTCCAGCTATCTTCTTTTACTTGGTTTGGACAGGATTTGCATGTAGATTTGCGTGTGGGGGGGGGGGGGGGGGGGGGGGGGGCGCATTTTATTTAAATAAAAAAGTAATGTCCACCCCACCTGAACATTAACAGTTTTAAATTGGTATAACTGTATAATCTGAAAATAAATCTGTGTATCAAGTTTGCATTTAAAATGCTTTAGAAACCAAAATTCACAAACTGAACAGTTGCTGCTGTGGGTTACTTAATGAACCTGAAAAGCTCTGTGCCCGCTAGAAAGGAGGCTGCATGACTGAAACTACACTCCCTTCACCATAACTTTCTCCTCTTTTTGGACCCCTACTAGTTTCCATACAGTCCCTTACTCTGGAGACGAGAGGGGTCAGTGAGGGATTTCCTGTTTGCATTCATTGTCCATCTTATGTTTTATGTTAAGGCAGTTAAAAAAAAAACACAAAGATGGCTTATGTGATCGACCCCTTGAGGGGGGCTGCAGTGATTTGTCAGCGTGAGGTCTGAGGTGGGGAGGTCCGATCAATGAAGCAGTCCGGACTCTTAATTACTGCTCCTTTGGCCACTGTAAGGAGAAATCAATGAAGTGAAGTATTCAAAAGAGAGAGACAAGGCTGCCGCTCACTACACAGAGCAGGCCCACTCTATAGACCCTGAGTCACATCACAATCACCCCCCTTAAACACTGTGCACTCAACAGTTGCAATGACAATAACATAATCCAGAAAAAGATGACGGAAGAATAATGCATTGACTTAATAATGTATACATTGAGAGAACATTTTGTTGAAGATATAATGCCCTGAAATTCCTTTAAATTAGCGCAGCCTTACTGCTCACTTAAAGCATGTTATTTAAAGACTTTCTAAACACTTATAATTAGGAAAAATGATGTTAATGATTTTTATAATATAGGTTGCGTTGTCACTCGCAGGAATATGTGTGAATATGTTTTTACTACATTGCTGAGTAAAAATGTATTCTTATCATTCAGATACAGCTAAGACAGTGAATATGGGCAACAGGGAACAGACAACATTACATTTGTTTCAAGACCAAGACGTAGGAAAATGAATGGAGTTACAAAATAAAGCTCGTAAAAGACAAATGCGTAAAATGTGTTAGGTTGAAGGAAAGGTATACTTCTACTTTTTCAGCTTTACTTATGAGGACCTCTATGTATTTTTTTTTGTTTCGAAAAAGTCCTTTAATGTTTACATATTCGTTCAAAATGAAAAGCTCTTTATTTAAAAAGTGTATTTTGTCATTATCAATATATGCCTTTTTAAATGACACCGAACAATTGTTGTTATTGATGGGCAATTATTTTATGTCCCCATATGAGGGTGAGGCACCAGACTTTCTACCTTCCCCAGGTTAACAGCTTGTTAAAATCAGCAGGTTGCCAGCTTCTCAAAAACCTCCTTAAATCCTCCACGCTCCAAAGTGAACAGGTGGTAGAATGCCCCTCTACTTGCAATGTAACCTTGCATAACACAAGCATCTCCCCTTGCAAGTCTTTTTTCTCTTGGTCTCGGATAAAACTTCACTGCAACCTTTTTTCCCAGCATGCTCCACGACACCGCCAGCGTTCCCACAGGAACTCTCCATCGGCAGCAGCCGAATTCCACGCGGACCTCCGAATGTAACAAAAAATACATGTGTTTAATAAAACATGTATATGCTCCTCACACATAAAAAACTGCATGCAAACTTTTACTCTTCTTTAGAAAAATTCAAAGGTCTATCACCTTGTGGACGTAACTTTTTTTTTTCTTCTCCCGCGTCATTGAAATGATCTATTGGTTACGTTGCTATGGCAGAGGATGAAACTTTTGTTTCCGGTGTACTTTTGCGCTTGGAGGTGAACCTGAAAGCATGTGACGCACGTCGCCCATGCTCGCTGAGGTGCGGATCGCTCCACCCATGACATCAGCCGGCTGCGTCATCCACGCTACGACACAATCCAGTGTAAAAGAAGAGTGCACGTGTACTGTATCACTTTCTCTGGGACCAGAAACTGGCCTACTCATACTCATGTAAAATTGTGAATCTGAGGCCAAATGAAGCCAAATGTGATGTGTGTAGTATTTGTTGTTAATAATAATAATGGCAGACTGTATATATGTGTGTTTTTAGGTGAGGCCGTACTAAAATGGTTGATATTATGGGGAGAAATAATCTTTCTCATGATCAATTTATGCTCTTCTGAGACTCCTAAATGAGCCCAAATCATGTAAATAAATGCATTCAAATAAACTAACAGTCATTTGGTGCTTTATAAATTATTGTAAAGTAGATTAGAGGACCTTTGACCATTTGGCTTAATAGTGAACACAGTGTTGTGGAAACGGTTGAATTGCAGCAGCCACACTTCCACCACATTGCTATAGTTTACAGTTTGAGCATCGTTTGAGTCCTCACATTGACTAAAATTGGGAGCCAGCCCCTTTAGGGGAAAACCGACCCTTTTTTGTTTTTTCTGCCTTTATAAGCGCAGCATCCATTTCTCTAGAACGCTTGATGCACAATTCCTCAGAGATACTTTCCCAATGTCTGAATGCCTTTCATTGCATGAGGAAATTACAGACGGGAGCAGTCTGACGTAGATCATTTACCAGGACCTGTCATGTCAGCAGCTCTTACAAGGAGTTAAAATGAGACTTCTAACCGTGTTAACACACTAGTTAACACATAGTGGACAGACCTTGACGTCCTTGCATCCATAACTACATGCATTAGCAGGTGCATTAAGATGTTGAGCAGCAACTGAGTGCCAACATTCATATGAACGGGACATTCTAAAAGGATTAATGATAACAGACTGCACTAAATCCTAGAGGAATAATTTCTATGCTCAGCATGAAAAAATATCTTGAATTAACAATGCAAATGCAGCAGACTAGGAACCATTGAGTGTAAGAACAACGTGACTTGTCACGCTAATTGAATGAGCAGGTCTCTCAAACAGTCATAAATACTGTCTGCACTCTATGGACAGCAAGTGAAATCCAGGTAGTGATTCTCTCTGTTGTCATTTCCTTTTAGAGGGTGTTTCATCAACCAGGCCTGCTCTCGCTTCACCTCAGCCTCTCTCTTTGTCCGGCTTACCCATGTTTTATGTTAAGGGATGTTCCAGCTTGAATGCACCTGCATGAGTGCCTTTATTTAGATGCTTTGGGAATAAGTCTTGTTAACAATAGCTTGAGTTTGGCTGCGGACTTTGCCGAGTGGGGCCTAAGGACAACCCGAGGTCAATCGCTAATGTTACAGCCCGCTAACCTTTCCACCTGCAACCAACATTAGAGCACATTTAAACTTCTTCTCAAGACATTGCAGAAGCCAAAGGGCAGATTACCAGGGGTAGTTGCACAAGTTTCTCCCCTCCGAGTTTACCAACTACGCGCAAAGTTCTACCCAACTTCAACTTCGGCCTTTGCTGCACAAGGCCTCTGCTTTTGCAGTCGTAGCCTGCGCTGATCGGGAAACTTTCTCTGTGAATTTGTTGGCTACCAGCAGAGTTTTCTGCAGCAGTTCATGACATTTTGACTTAGCAAAAAACATAAGGTGTATGCAATAATAATTATGGCTAAGCCATTCCAACTGAGGCAGAAAGGAGTCCGACGGGCTTAATGCCCTGGAAGTGGCACACTTGATCGTGGTCGATACGGGCAGCCATCGCATTGGACAACACTGTGTGTTGCTACGATGGAACGAGAACGGCAAGTCGCATAGTTTGCAGCCAACGCCTATTGTTATCTGGTTAATGTGCTTATCACAAAGTCCGCGGTAACAGTAAAATGCTCCGCCAACTAGGGCCAGAGAAAAGGCTTGAATAATGTCAATATGGTGAACTATAAAAAATAATCTCTGTCCCTCTGTGTGTCCTTTGCACAGCTCAAGAACAACTCATCCACTATTTTCTTTTGTTAATGCTAAAGTCTGGTGTTTCTTTTGGCACTAGAGTGTAATTTGATGGTGTTCCTGACTGTGAGTAGCGGAGTAAGCGAAACTTGGGTGTGGGGTGCAACTAGGTCAAGGCAGGTGTATCGCTGTGGGGCAGACTAGCAGGCTACGACATCGGGACCGGTTTCAACTGGCACTGGCAGATATTTAGTAATATCTCAACAAATAACTAGTTACAAAGCTTTACGTATGACTTGAATCGGTTTTAGGCTTTTATATCCTCTGTTTCAATCATTCAAACTAGCGTGTGAGTGACTGTTTTTAATGTGCTTTGAGGATGATTCCATTTCTGTAATCCTACAGTTGATCTTTACCAAGACACTGTTGCTTTAATCTGTCACTGATTGACAACTGATTTAGGTGTTGCAGAAATCTTCCTTCCCGTTTGCTGTTCAGGTCGGAAGCCTCCAGCATGAGCTAAACACAAAGGACAAAAGATTGCAATGGCGGACCTTTCAAGCAGTAAACAAGACTACTTTAATGACATAACTACAAAATAGGATACTGTTATGATTTATAATGCTCTGGCAATTGCTTTTCTTCTCATCGGCTGACTTAACCCGAAACATTAAGCAAATCGCGGATTTACAAAACATTGAACTGCTCAGTAATGCAAAGACGCTACTGTTGCATTTTCAACACACTCATATGCACGAGTAAACTCAGAGATCAACTGAAGCACATTTCTGCGGTTGAGGTCTTCCAGCCCCATTGTTTTTCTAAGAATTTCTCATGGTTTTGTTTTTCAGGAATAATAAATAAATAACTAAAGACGTGGCTTGAAGCCTCGGACCCTCAATCACACGGTGCTCCTCTTTCGTCCCCACACTGTGCCTTTGGCATGCCCCTGCGTGCTTTCTCGCTGACTTCCACCAAACAGTGAGGGCCGGGGCCAAAATAATTTGTATCTGTTCAATAAAACATTAAAGACCATCATGCCGTGTCTTGCTCTCACCCCCTCCCCCTCCTCCCCTGCTCTCAAAGGTCTTGTTAATGTTTCAAAACTGCACATAAGACGGAGCAGCCAGACGATTAATTTGAAAGATACCCACAGGGTACCTGCAGGATTTTTTCTTACTCCTCTTGCTTCTGTAGTGTTAACACCTATCTTTCTTCAGAAACGAGAGTGGAGGGGTGGCGGGCCAGGGAAGGGGGTGAGGGTAAAAAGCGTACAAGGTGTACCCTGCAGTTATAAAACAGAGCGCTTTTCAAAAACAGCCTTTTGATATGAGAAATATGCTGAGGCAAAGTGGGATAAATGTTTTAAATGCAAGAGGTTACTTATTTGTAAGAAGTGTGGCAATTCCGTGTATCTATAATGCAGCACATTTCTTTTTTTTCATCACTTTATAATTCCGCTTGTTTCCTGTCTCCTTATTATTCCTAATAATATCATCAGCAACTCATGTATTTATTGTTTTAATTCCTCACATTATACTTCATGTGGGCCACTGTCCTACTTCTCAATGTTCAGAGCAATAACACGTTTGCAAATTAAGCTTAGAAGCAATTGACCTGATTAAATGCATGCAGCAGGCATCACTTCCATTCGATTTAAATAACAAATCCTCTCTTGCTGACGTGTCGAAAGCAGTCTTGAAATATTTACGGTTAATGCCCAAAACAAGCTGCAGAGGAATTATGTCTGTAATGCATCACATGCCGGTCGGTAAAGGTCAAAATGATGGAAACACAGAGGCCTAAACGACCTGTAACTCTAAGTTCTGCCTTATTTACTGTTCCACAGTTCCTCTTGCAAAGCATCTCTAAATGCTGAGCTGTGAAAACTAATGCAGGGTGCATTCATTTTAGATAAATAGTCTAAGCTTGGGCCGATAAATGATTTATTTAAACTCATAAATAATTTCATCAAAATATCCCAAAGCAGTTTTTGCCTCATTGTACATCATTTTCTAAGTATGCAAGATGAGCCCTCATTTATCTTCAAATATCACACCATGTCTCTTGTAAATATGTATACTGGTCCTTCTACTTATTTATTTTACAGATCTGATTTTAATATTTCATTCTCAGCATAAAGTTGTATTTGTTTCCAAGGGCACGAAACCATGAAATAAATATCAGAAGTATAATTCCCAGTCTTAGCATATTGGAGGTCATGAATCATTTAAGAGAAACAGATTTCGTACATAAAGCCAAGGCCTAATTTCTGGCTGCGTGGTTGGAAAATGTTAATCAGTGGATCTTCCTTGTGTTGCTGAAAGGCTTCAGCTCGACAGCACAGTTTAGGTGGATGACTGGAGGGTTGCGGGCTCCCGCCATATGGTGACCAACCTGGTCATGACGCCCCAAGCCGGGGATTTACCAGGGATTGCTTTTGTAAATATTCCTTTTAACTGTGTAACGATGCACAACACAATGCACAAATGAGGATTAATGGTTTAGATTTATTTAACACGAAAAAAAGCATCCGATCTTCTGTTTGAGAAATGATATGAATGAATGAATGTTTGAAGACATTGATATTGCAAACACAACTGTAACATAGTTTTTACATACCATAGGAAATATTTAAACAGTGAATGTTACGCCCCTGAGAAACATAATATATCTATATAATATAAATAGCCAAGGCAAAAAACAAAACAAAGCTGTTGCTGAGCTGTTGACTTTTCTAGTGAGTGGGAGGGGACGTGTTACAGTGTAGCTAACCTAAATGTCCGTGTCACTCGCAGCGTTTTGCTGCTTGTACAGGAGGATTTCAGACATTGAGTGGGCTGCTGGAGTGTTTGCACATGCACGGTAGACGAGCAACCGCGTGCCCTGAGTGGGACACTACTGCCGTTTGACCGGCGTCGGCATTTTGCTGCATAAGTAGCCTGCTGAGGCGGCGAAACGCTAGAAACAAAAGGGGCTACAACAAAGTCTTCTCATACGATAGGGAGAGGGGAGAGAAAGGGAGACGGATAATTAGTCTTAACGCCAGTCAAACCAGTCCAGGCGGGTCTAGCCTAGCTTAAAACGGTTAGCCTCTGTCCAGAGAGAAATCTGCCGTCCAAAAATTGGCTAGTTAACATTGATTTGTGACTAACGTTAGTAAGCTAGCTGCTGGTGGGTTTGATTCCACGCGCCCGCACTCAACCCCGTACTGTTTTCATCGAGTTCTAGTGTACAGACTGTAGTTTCTTACTCTCCTGTGTTCTCTTGTTTCTCCTATTCTTTTAAGTACAGGAAGTTTGTGTGTCTGTATATGTCGAGCAGATGCAACTAGTACATGGGCATGAAAAGACGAGAACCCGCCTTAATTGGTGTGTTTTGGCCAATAGAGGGCAGTAAAACAAGGGGTAACAGAACACATCTATTGGCCACTCATTAGGTTTATCTGCCTACATGTACAACATTTGTTTTTGTTCGGAGACAGCTTTCTGCTGAGCTGGTGGACATTAAATAGTCCAATATTATCTTTGCTTTTACCTCTGTTTTAGTCTCCACCAACCTAAATATCTGTCAATTTAGCTGCCAATTGCTCCACTTGACACCGTCGCTGGATATTTTGTATGATATCAATTTGTGGGAGTATAAAATGTCTTAATAACTATATCCCCTGATTTATATATATATATATATATATATATATATATATATATTTATTATATATATGCAATGTGTCCACTGTAAAACTCACTGTGAACTAAATGAAATAGGAGTAAAGATGGCTCATTGTAAATCACTTATTGGGCATTTTCCATAGTCGTTAGTTATGCTCAGCTGCGTGACGAGAAAATCAAATATTCCGATGTTCTTTTCTGCCTCTCAGTCTGATGTGTGAGTGCTGAATCGTTAAGTTATGAGCAAGATGTCTGCTGTGCTGTGGGACACAAGAAAGCACTGAAGTTAGGGCATTTACACCAGTAAGAGAAGATAAATGCCTTTCCTTCCAAGAGGTTTACCACAGAGCCGTCAACAAGAATCAGCAGTGTTGGATAATCCTTTTCTTCACCGACACGCTCATCTACCGTGTGCCTCAGATTCATGCAGTAGCAGTAGAAGCTACAGCTACGGCAGCATTTACACTGATTCATGGTGACAATCGTAAAATTACAAATGTTTCCTCTCTGTCTCTGGACGTATCTCTATCTATCGACTGGAAGCATGTGATCAACAGCCAATTACAACTCAGATGAATGTGTTTGAATGAGAAAACAGGTTTTTACTGTCATTGTGGAGTACGGTTTATAGGCTCCAAGTCGACATTTTGGCCATTGTCGTCCCAACTTTTTGCCATCAAAAATGTCCCCAGAAGGTGGAGCTAAGGACAACCAAAGAGTTCGGATTGGTATCACGTTCTGCAGTGTAGACAAAGCAGCACTCTGATTACCAAATTTAGGGCCGAAAAGACAACTGTTATGGTTATTTGGTATCATCTGATCACCCTGTAATACAGACAGTATTGGGGGAGGAGGAGATAGATGCATTGCCATTCAGCCATCTAGTTTGAACACCATCAGCAATAGCAGTCTAACCAACATTGTGAGGGTTGAATATCTGAAAATATTAAAGAAAATACTCTTACTGAATGTTTTTTTTTTAACAATGAAAGCCCTCTGTTATAAGATCTTTACATTTTTGATCAATAATGACATGTTATACTGTTCTCCTGAAATATCCAACACAAATCTTTGGTGTCACCATATAAATAGATCCATGTTTTTTGTTTTCTAGTCTCCACTGTAACCTAATAAAAGCTCTTTGAGCCAGTGAGCTGTCTATGAAGGGCTAAATGTCAAGTATTTTAAGTTGAGGGCACTCAGAATGACTGGAGGATATTAGGAAATTAATTGGCCTGTAAAGTGCATTTTATGGCAGGGAGAAACTGACACATTGATTAATGAGCCTGAAGGTGTTTGCTTGTAAGAATATCAATTATTTTTTTTTTTGCATCCAAGTGCAGTCATTAAAATGAATGAGAAGACCTCGACTTAGCAAACCCAACAAACACACAGAGCGCCACAGCAGGATCACAGGGAGAACAGAGCGAGTCCTGCACGGCGGTTGGCGAGCTTCCCAGGTCACATGCTTGGCCCGCCCCCCGATGTCTTTTCCCTTCTGCGGCGCTCCACATCAAACCCAAACGCCGTCCCAATTAGCAACGCAGCCGAAGCACCGAGCGACGCACTACCCCTCCATTTATTTACCTCCGTAATGAAGCTCAATCGTCACCTTTATTTCCCCGTAAAAAGGACCAAGCAGCGACTGAGTTGAGCAGCAGGGAGACAGGAGAGAGAGGTGGATGGAGATATAAGAGGATATCAAAGACGAGTATCACCTCCCCCCAAACAAGGTTTCTCTTATCTAAAGCCTCGGCGAGTCCACAGATGAATCGGCCTTTCCCTCTCTCAGTGGTTCACTTGATCCTTTGCATTCAGCTACCTGCTAGGGTTAAGAAAAGCCTTCCCATTGTGCGGCGCTCTGATTATTTAAGACGGACTTAAGGTTGCATCTTGGGAACACACTGGGTTTTAAAAACAGTCTCAAAGCCCAGCTCAATTACAACAGAGAGCGGGGTGGAGGATAGAGAGGTGGGCCCCCGACCAGTCCCTGGGGAGGCTTCCTCCGTGGGTCTGACAGCACAATGAGGAACAGCCCAGGTATCAGGGGCAAGCTGTTTCTCAAGACTACAGCACCAACTGTTTTTGCCTGCCCTCGCATTCGACCCCGTGCCATCCGGTTCTAGGAAACCACGCAGGCAAAAAGACGAGATAAAAGCACTGCGGATGCGCACCATGCGCACAATGGTAGCATACTGAAAACAAAGCAGCTCTGTGTGTTGATCTATCCTTGTCTGCTGATGCCCACATCCTATAGTGTAGATTAAAGGTTTAATACAACATGTAAGTTGTCATATTTGCATTATTTGAATGAAAGGGTCAATATTTTATGAATATAAAAAAGGTCTCAGCCTTTCATCTACTGGATAGGTACATTTATCTCTATACTATAACTCAATCTGGTCTATGGAGCTTTGATAAATGCTACAATCAAACAAGGTACAGGCCAGCACATTTCATTTCTTTCATACAATAATAGACATATTACTTTGATCTCTGCGTTAAGTGGAAGGCTACGCTTGTATGAAGGAACAGCGTTTTTTTTTATAGAAAACTAATTTGTCACTTAACAAAAAAAAAGAAAGAAAGAAAGAAAGAAAGAAATCAAGCATCACTCACAGCATAATATGCAGATCAAGGGCAATCGTATCTTTTGGCACATACTTCTGGATAACATGCACTTGTATTATTAGCCGAGGACGAATCAAAATAATTCTTGTCATTTTTACACATTACCTTTTATATGCACGGGAGAATATACACATTTGAATGAGAAAGTAGCCAAACATGGCTTTATATACCACAGCTTTTCAAAAAGGATTTGTTGAGAGTTAAAGCCAATGTATAATTCTCTGCATACTGAGCATGCACGGTGGATAAAAAAAAAGACTGAAACCCATTAAGAAACTCTTAATGTTAATCCCAAAGAATTGTCTGTGATGTTAGCATAGATGGTAGTGACCCCACCCGCCCCCCCACCTTATGCAGACTACACCCGGAATGAGTTATTCCATCACTTACTTCCTTAAGATGTCTCTCCTGACATATACGGCTCTGCTTGTTGGAGCCCGTCGCTGCTTCTAAATATGGTATATATTTTTATGACATCCATCATTGGTGGAAATCCACAGACAGTAACCAAAGCATTACTCACAGCCCGCAAAAACCACCACCTCTTGATACTGGGCTTGTTTGCGCCTCCATCTCTGTCAGGGGCCTCTCCACTTGTAAGCCACCGCCGCAGACGACTCCTGAGGGCCACGCGTTTCCTACACGGAGCAGTCGTGCGAAGCCATCTTAAATAAGCAGATGCTTTAGCAGGGGGCTTTCGGTGCAGCAGAGGATCATTATTTTGAGGTGGAAAATCCCGTTTGTCGGATTGAACCGCGGCCGCAGAGAGCCACACCGCTGATTCGCCACATAACGAGATCTCAGAAGAGTGAAGCGCCGGCTCATTACATATCAAAACAGACGGGGTGGAAGGATTTATTTGTTTTGTTGCAAGGGGTGATGACTCTATTTCATGGCAGCCAAAGCCGCGCACTAGACAGCCACAGGTTCAGGGGTGTTATCGCTGGCCTCAGTGGTAACACCCCTGAACCTGTGGGATGCTATCAACCCCCCCCCTCCAATCTCCAGACTGGGAATACGGCGGGATCAGCAGAGATGTCAGACCGATTTAATGGGCGAGTCACTTAGGTGTTATTAAAGTGTGCCTTTTGCTGCAGGGTGGGAGCAGTGATGGTGTTAAAGAGCAAACTTCCACTGACCGGCATGGAGGAACATTTCTCTGTGTATGTTCTCTAATCTCTTGTATTTTGTTCTTTTCACTTCCTCAAACATCCCCAACAGCGGAATTATTTTAGGTGCATAATTTGGGTTTTTAATTAAGTCTAAATCCTTTTTGAAATGTTCACATCTTTGAAACATTCCAAGAGCTCTTGACACAATTTTTCCACGATTAAAGACGTTTCTCAGTAACCAAACTCTCTCACTAAAATACTGTTGGCTCTCTGGGTTTAACTGTAAACATCAGACAACGTTCACACAACGACACTCCTTTTAAGATGACACTCTACAGTCCACAGAACGTCAGCACCAGCATTCATCCATTCAGCCCCTGCTATTCTTACTTATCAGTAATGTTGGCCTGCATTCTTTCATGGTTTCTGCCACTTTATTTTATTATTTTAGTGCAAATATGTGTCACTTTTTTCTTCCGTAACATTAGCAGATGTCCCATAGCTATAGCTTACTGGCATACATGCTGGTTTTAGTCCAACAGCACAAGCGGCTGACTTAACTTCTGAAGATAGGCTTTGGGGCGACGGGTGATACGTTAATTTACGCACAGGACCGTGTTTCAGTTCATGCTCGGCCTGTTTAGTCCTGGATTAAATGTGCAGTTTAGAGGGCGATTACTGTACCTGCAAGCCTCTTTATGTCCAGACAGAAACATGACCAGGGGAGAGGGGGGTCTTAACCCCCAACGTCCGTCACCGCCGATTAATGTCTCATATGAATCAAGCCGCCATATTCCACCGTGGCTCTTTCTCATAACCCTTGGTGCCTATCTGCGCTGGACTGGGTGATTGTCATCCGATGTGACGGCACTGGTATTCCCAGGGTCAGCCCGTTACTGCAGTTTAACCTTGTTTCAACGCCCCCCCCCCTCGTCCTCTGTCCTATCGCCCTGCCTGTTCATTGTGCATCCATCTAATGCTGAGGAAACAATTACAGAAGCTTGTCTGAACCTCCTAAAGATTGTACGTTCAACTTTTTGACACGTCTCCTCAAGTCTGAACTTGACTTTAACCGCTGTGGTGGCCGACGATAATTCTGCCGGGAGTAGAGGAGGAGGTCAGGTGATGTATAATAAAGAGCGACAAAGTCAGCGTTGATGGCTGGGTCCAACAAACATTACTTTCACCCATCTGAACTACGTTCATGTCCCATGTTTAACTTACATCACGGAGCTGTTTGAATTCACAGCGTTAAGCACGTGGATTACACTGAATGTTGATAAATTACACTTGTAGGGTGTCTAAAGCTCAAGGGGTTCAGACCAAGCCTCCGGACGTTACGAATCGAGTGTGACAATGTATTTATACAGTGTGTTGTTTTTGGAAGGCAAAGACAACCTACGTATTATTTAATATATATGGAAATATACATGTATTTTTTTATACATGAAAACATATAATATAACTCCCTTTAATCACAAAGTTTGCCATTGACAAACTCCTTTCAACTTTACTTCTAATACATTTTCAAATTGACTTTCAAACACTGTCTTGCCTTCAATTAAACCGGCGGGGCCTTTGATTTAAGTTGCAAGTTAAGAAAAAAAAACCTCCTGTATCAATCAATTTGGCTCACTCCTTTCATTTGTGAAAACGTGTAAAATATACTGTGGCACCTGATGGTGGGGGAGCAAGGCCAAATCAAAGCGTATTAATAATTAACTCTAATTAGCGGCGTACGGGAGAGGTGCAATGCCTGTTTTTGATGGCAGCTCTCGACTCCTTCCTGAACCACCGCCTGTGCTGAAGATCACGCACGGCGAGAGATGACAGACTACAGAGGGAGGAAGACAAGCGTTCCGCTGAAGGGTGGCGCCGGGTCAAACAGACAGGAATGACTTATTTGTATCTTCTCTTTATTTATTGTGTTCAGTCGAAGAAACTCACGGCGAGAGGGGGGGGGGGGGGGGGGGGGGACAAAGACGGGGGGAGATGGAGAGAGCAGAGACGTAGCCATTTGTTACGACTTCAAGTTAATTAAGGAGCTTGTTGTGAGACGATTGGGGGCACCTGCATGTGTAAGGTTTTAACTGAGCAAGAGCATTACGGGGCCAACCGCTGAAAAAAGGACCTGAAAGGAGCCTTAATTAATGTCTCAGCAGGGGGGGGGGGGAGGGAACACTGAGACGAAGATAAAACCCTCACAGGCTCAGATCCAAACTGGAGCTCTGCAAGCTGGGAGAGCGTTTCATTTCAGAGTATTGCATCATCGTGGATTATCTCACGAGCACAAGTGTCACTAAGCCAACAAACATCGCTCGGACCTCAAGGGGTAAATTAAGTCTCTTTTCTCACCGTGAAAAAGAAATAAAACTAAATTCCCCCAATTCCTTTCAAAGGCTGTGAAATGCCTCCACTGAGGAGTTTAATTAGAATTGGATGTTTGCAAGAAGCTCCTGGGCCTACGACTCACTAACAAAGACAATGCGTCTCATGTTTGGCGGAAGGGGGGGGGGGGGGGGGGGGGGGGGGTTGTGTATCTGAATACAGCTAACACTTTGGCCCTTTTTCAATGTGATGAATCGGGCAAGTCACATATGCGGATTTTGATTTATCTTCCTGACCTTTTGTATGCAAAGGAGACACGTTGTGTGTAACCATAATGTGACACGTCAGAAAAAGAGGTCAGGCCTGAGAGAAAACAAGCCTCCCTCCTTCCTCTCCTCCTCGGTGATGAGTCCATTGTTTTGCCTCGTGGCGGCTGTTTTTTGTGTTATTGCTGAGCACTGGGAGCTGACGTCGCCTTGGATGCAAAACGCGTAACTCGTAAGGTGGACCGTAATCTGTGATGTCTGGAGTGGTTGAGGTTTAGTAGATATAAGTGTGACATTCAACCTTCAGCAGACCGATATTATCTGTAAGAAAAAGCTGCTTGAATTTAGAAAATGATATATTTTTCATTCTTCGGTTCTGTCAGGAAACATTTGCAATAATAATACAGGACATAAAATGACAGCTCCAAACCAACTACAAATGATATGGTGCCTTGTGGAAAGACGTGTTTTAATCATGATGAAAGGAGCAGAAAACAACTTAACAGAAATGTTATAAATGCTGTGAGATATTTATGTAATGACCATTTTGAAGTAAACAGTGATGTCCCCCATTGGTTTGTGGTCTGCCAGTGCGATACCTCGACTTTAGCGTCTTGGCCATCTTGTTGTCAACTTGCAAAGTACAAACGTACAGTTAACAAGGCGTTCCAGGCAAACAAAATGTTATGATCAACTTTCATGATCTGTAAACGCTTTTAAAGGGATAAAGTTGAGAAACTCCAGACTAAGACCTAAACAGGAAAAGGCCGTGGTCAACCACATGGCACCCATAAAATGTATAGTTTATCTTACTCCAAATGGATCGTAATTTATCAAAACAACATCACGCTGTGTTGAAGAAGACTTGAAACTAACAATTGTTACCGTAAACCAAAAATTGTGTTTACAACATTTACTGAGGTAGTAACGCATTAAGCGAGAAATCCAGTCATTTACACACTGACTTTGCAACCAGATGAGTCGCCCCCTGGTGTCCATCTGAGAGAATGCATGTTAAAGCCACTTTTGCATTGTCTTCTCTTTCTAGAACCTACGTTTGCTTTATATTTTATTTTTTTTTGCAATCAGTGTTAATGTCAAAGAAACTAGTATTCAGCTTCCACTTTTTGAGTGAAACCCACAGCTTCAAATGTTTCTAAAAGAATATCTAAACTCACTATTATATTAAATATGTGCAAGATTTTTGTCCACAAAAAGGGAGAATGGGAATCTTTATCTTTAAGAATCAGCAATATTCATGTTGTGAGGTGTATCACTATAACTATTTACAGAAATGTGTATTTTCAACTTCAAAGATGTCCGCAAAGATGAAACAGGAATATTGTTGCTCTCCCCGGATTAGAGGACATATTTCATTTGAATGTTTCAGCATTTCATGGAGCAAACAACACATATCGACAATCCATAATCTGGACGGGATTAAGCTGAGAAGAAGTCTGAACATATGTCTATGTGTGTGTTTGCGTGTTTGTGAGGGGATGGCAGCCAGAACTTTAAATATTAACACCTTTTTTCTCGCCATACTTCAAAAAGGCGACAATAATGCGGGCTTGGAAGGAGGCACCTCCTCTGAGGACAGGTCTTTGGAGGGGATGAGAACGAGAGTAAAGGCAGAGTGTCCTGTCACAATTAAACATGCATGGGCCCTTTTTTTCACCGACGCCGTTTGTTCCGCTGGCCTGGGTTTTGACAGGACGCCAAAACAAGCCCAGGTGGAACAGGATGTGCAAACAAGCTTGTGAGTACAGGCATGAAACACATATATTAGCACCTAAACCAGATGAATATGCAAGCGCTGGGACGGGGATCACAGCGCGCTGCCGGCATGTGTTTCTCCAGGTAGATCTTTAGCTCTGGGGTTGCACTTAGCGCAAAATGTATTTGATCTGATTAACGAGCTCGTGTTTTTCTCAACATACACAGTTTGTGTACAGGCAGTTTGGCCCAGGCAGCCAATCAAGTGAAGCAAAAGGCGGCCTGTACAACTGCTACTGTATCAGTGCCTTTGATCTGGTAGTGACAGAATATTTGAATTTCTGTGGAAAGGTTGATGTTACCCCCTTTCTTTTATCAGTTTTGGAAACAATTTAGGTAAAAGATGAGGGTAACTACAGTAGGCCGTGTCGGTAAAGCAACCGAGTTACGCAGCAAAAGAAAGGTAGAATAAGGCGACGTGGACTCAAACAGCGGTCTCAAGGGGGAAAGTACTGTGTTTGCTACCCGTCCATTCACCCGTACAGATCTCTTGCTACCACATCACGTGATTTCCTTAGAGGCCGCCATGGCCTGTCCTGGATCACAATTATTTGGGTTTTCTATATATATATATATATACAGATTCACAGTGCTTTTCTGAGCTGTAAGTACCAACAGTAAACAGGTTTCAGTAACTTCATCATGACTGATCACCTCATTTATCAGAGAGAAAAGCTGTAAAAGCGGTACGCAGCGAGTTAAAAAACATTCGTACTCCATTCAGCCCCGTTCCAAACTCCATCCTGCTACTCAGGTTATTGATACAGGAGAGTCTGAAACATCGGTGAGCAGGCAGCAAACCATTTGTGAATTCACACCTGCCAAGCGTTAAAGAAAAACAATAACAAGCCAGGACTCGCCGGGAAGAACACAGATGGATGCGAGAGTCCGGTGATGGATGTGATGGAGGCCAGGTGGAAATTAGGATGGAAAAAAAGCCAGAGAAAGCAGACAGGGGAGGGGAGCTGGGTGCACCAATTGGGAGAGAGTGAGCGGCCGGCACCGAGTCCCGCAAGAGAAATTGTAAAGTGAAGCAGAGTGAGTGAGCACCAGCAGACCGGGGACATCTCGCAGGTTTTTCTTCTCGGTTTTCCCCGGGCCGGACACTCAGGAGTGCATGTCAGGTCCCCGCGGGCGCCCAGGAGCCGAGGCACTTCCCCGACATAAGACGCCTCCCAAAGATGAACAGCATCACCGCGGCTGCAGTTAGAAGGTCAAGGAATTGCTCCCAATGCACAAGGCCCTCCTTTCCCCCTCGCATCATGTGACCTCTCCTACGTCCGCTCCAAACAGCCCCCCCCCCGCCTCCCCCCTCTCTCCAAAAAGGCAGCTTTTACACTTCTTTACTCTTCCACTTGGCGGGACACGGAGACCGGTGCAGCGCAGCAGACCTTTTTCCACTTGAGTTTACCCGTTAAGGCTGTTCTAAAATAAAGCCCTCTTAGTCACACATCAACTGCGGGTGAATAATGGATGGGGGGGGGGAGGGGGGGCCTTGGTGATGAAGTCGTGGGATCTCCTAATGACGCCCAACACGTCTCCATTTTGACTCCCTGGCTGCCGGGAATTAACTAGCTTCTGGTAATTAAACCGGGGGAGAGAAAACAAGCGCGGCCATCAATAAGTCATCGCTGGCAGCTTCGATTCACCGGCCGGCCGGCGCCGATTGTGGCGTCCTAAGTGACTCCGCACGCTCCCGTGAGCGAGCGCACAACCTGCCCCGAAGCCTCAGCGCAAGCCAGCCCTCAACCCATAATAACCACCAACAAATAACAAATAACCGCAGTAAACAATGGTATGTAATACCATATATTACATTTAATAATTCTCCCCGTTCCCCCAATCTCCATTTCCGTGACTTGGGGCCACAGATTGTAAGTTTTTCTTTGTTTTCCATCGACCCCGGGGCGAAGGAATGAGGGGAACACGAGGCCGACGTCCATCTATTTGCATTGCAACGCCGGCTACGGTAAATGTTATATTTTTTAAGTGTGTACTTCTGCAACCCCCATCCAACATTCATGCCTCCTTTATATGCTTTTATCACCTCGGATCCGAGTCGACTCGGCCAACCGTGCAAAGTAAAACACGTCCTCCGCTGTCCGGGTCTGTAACTTTGACTAACCCTTTTTTTTTTTTTACCATTTAGTGACACAAACATCAAGGGAGATTTCATGGCTGATTTGGCAAATGTGGACCTTGGGTAATTTTTTTTTCTTCATTTCTTAGATTAATGTTAAAGACCAACACTATACACTTCCTGTGTAACGTCCGGGAAGCCGATCAGCAAGCGCTGAGAGCCGGTGTGTGAACGGAGCGCACCAGTCAGGGTGATTGAACTTTGCTGTCTTCAGTGGAAGTGGTGCTGGTGGTGTATGCGTGTGTGTGTGTGTGTGGGGGGGGGGGGGGGGGCAGCGGAGGACTACATGTGCTAATCCTAATCAGGACCTGTTCCCTGCCATGTAGCGGAGCGGGAACAAGCCCGAGCTCGGCGCTGGACCCGCTGAGGCTACATTAGTGTATAATGTTTTCCAGCGCGGGACACCGTTTCTATTACGCTTCACATGCAGGAAGGAAGAGGAAGCTGTCACTGTGAATTAACCGCCGAGCACGCCATGCAAACATATCTGGTGTAATTGGAGTAGAAGAAAAAAAAAGAGAAGTGAGCGAGCAAGGGAAAAGGCTTTTTAAAAATAACACTCCAGTCTTCTACGTCGCCGAGGCGCCATGTTGGAGACATTACGAAGCTTTTAGCAAACTGTCAACCTTCAGGACAAAAGGATTCTTACACTCCACCCTCCTCAGGCTGTTTTATTTACGCGTTGGGAGCCGGTCTGCAGCTTGCCAGGAAAAAATAAAAAAAAGGGCTTCTGCAGTTTTCCACTCGCTCCGAGCACCGCTGTGGAGTTTCTTTCAAAAGAAGAAAATACCCCCAAAAAGTTTACCTGATTATATCGAGAGCTCAGCTGTAGAATCTCCTGGCATTGGAGGGTGCGAGGACCGTGTTTTCCTACCGTCTCCCCGTCCAAGAGAGAAGAAATCTCAGAGCGGAATCACTTTTCCGACAATAATTTATAAATTATGCAGCGCTTGTGTTTGAATTGAGAAAGGCTTTCATATCTCTTCCATTAACTCGGATTAAGATTTCATAGTGATGCTTGGGAGAATGCTAGCAATATCCCCGTCTCATTTCAATGAAATTTTTATTAGTGCTTTTTTTTCTGTAGTACACTCCTATTGGGATGTCTGTGAAGCTGAAGCTTGGCTTTGGACATGAACTCCCCTCAACCTGCCTGCCAGTGGCTCACAAGGCTTCAATATTTGATGGTCCCAGGCTAACTCAGCCGTGAGATTCCAGCTGCAGAGATTTAACTCTAATGTAAAAATTGTGAACGGATGAAAATTTAAGGGGGGTGGGGGGGTGTCATAAGTAATACATCTGTTCCAAGAGGGGTCGTGGTTACCATCCACGCAGAGAGAAAAAAAAAAGAGACTAATAATAAAACTAAATAAATAAAAGAACGGAGGGAAAAAAGGCATTTAAGAAAGAACACTCAACTCCGTTCTTCCTCTTTGTATTTCCAAACTGAAAAGACCTGCAGCTATGTAGGGCTAAAATATATCAACCTTAATCTCCCACTACTTCAATTGACTCCTAATTGTGTGCACTCTTTACCCCTTTTTGTGCAGCCATCAATAACACCGGTCCCCTAATGTCATCCCTCTAAAGAAATGGCATCACGCCACTTACACTTTATAGGCCAAATCCATTTCTTTGAGCATCTCACCCTTTTTTTTTCTTCTTCTTCTTCTTCTTCTTCTTTCTGGCTATCCTAACGGAATTCAAAGCATTCGGAAAATGTGTCCATTCAGCGCTAGCGTCCCGGCGCTTTATTCCCCCGAACCGACTCGAGGTCAGATGAGATGGGTCTGATGAACTTTCCGATTTTCTTCCATCCCTGCAATCTATAGCTTTCTCCCTGGAGCCATGTGTCGTCCAGTGTAGTCAAGACTGCCCGTAATGGCCCTGCTAACAATGCACTCTTTGTGCTGGATGAGGAAAAAGGAAGAAAAAAAATAAATAAAAAGCCTGATGCCGAGGGGCAGGAGGCAGAGGAAACACTTTTAGTGCCTGCTTATATATCTCTTTTTTCCTTCCATTATACGAGTGGACTCTGCTGGAAATATTTGCCTTGACAGTAGTTTAGCATCCCCCCCCCCCCCCTCCCCTCCTCCTCACAAAGCTCCTCCGCCTTCCTTGAAATATTAAACTATTGAAATTGTCATAAGCGCAGATGCCACGCTCTTTTTGGCCGAAGAGTCCGCCGTGTCCTAAACCAACATTTCCGAACAAACTTGTTGGCTTTGCGCGAACGCTGACATTTTTTTTCTTATTCTTTTTTTCCTCTGGGGTAAAATATTCATCAACTCTCAGAGGTGCTCACACTCGGCAGCGTGTAGCTTCTACAGAGGCAGACGCTTCCCCCTCACACTGTAGTTATCGCTTCTTATTGCCAATAATAACATTGCCCCTCCGGGAGCTCAAGGGTAAGTATGCCCCCCAGCACTGCAGCCCTTCTTCAGAGACCCACCACACTGGACTGAACACGAGTCCCCGCACTGGCTCACCACGTGTCAGCGGCTGGACGTTCTCATGAGGATTAGTCTGTGTGCAACTGAGACGTACCAACATCATTGAATAATGGATTGGATGCATATGAAAACACTGCACAATTTCCTATATTTTAAGTCTGTATTGTCTTCGGGATGGACTGAGGTTCAAATTAGCTCAGAAAATAGAAGAAAAAAAACAAAATGATGATCTGCTCATGAACGATGTATCCACGTACTTGCTCGGGAGGAAAATAAACATGGGATTGCGGGTCTACATGGCGAGCTCCAGATGGCGAGTGCTTAATAAACTGCCAGGTACAAATAGGCTGATTGGACCTCCCACCGACCAGAGCAAGTCACAGCTCCCGCTGTCCCGTTCTGTTTCAAGTCCTCCATCATTTAAACGCTTCTGTGATTCAAGACGTGATCTAATAGTTTGTTTTTGCTTTGTTGAACTTTTATTTTGACCTTGTTTTTTCATTTACTGCTTCTCATGTTTGTGTTTCGAGGCGTTTCTGACTTTTACTGTGATTTACCTTTGTCGTTGTAATCATCTTTTGTCTTGATTTAAGGAGGCAAACTTCACAGCTGCCCGGGTAATCCATGATGTAAACTCGCTTTCTAATTCTGTCATATCTACAGGGATGATTATTAAAAACACACCAAACAAATAAAAAAGAGGAGAAAAAAAGACAAATTGTTGCCTTTAAGTATTGGACAATTTAAAAATAGTCACACAAAAGCTGAATTAGCTAATATATTATTAGCTAAGGGTTAGCAATAAATGGCTAAAAGTGTTGGATGATGCAAACTTACATAAAATAGGCTTTAAAATCGATCGGAATCAACACATTTGAAGCGAGATTGTCCAGCGCCTCGGCTAAATAAAGGTTGTGAATCCGTGGAGGGGTAGTGCAGATACGTGTCACTTTAAAGACGAAAGAACTGAAACAGCACGCCGACATATTGAGAGTGTCTGAGGCTATTAAAACATCGCAGTTTGTCTGTGAAATATATCTCTTATTTGACAAGTGTACTTCTCAGAGCCACTTTAAAAAGAAACGTAACATTTGAAGAAACAAAAGAGTTTCATCGCTGGCATTAAAATAACTTTGCGGTTGTCTGGTCTAGTGCTCCGCAATTAGAATAAAGTTATACTTTAAGTTAAATGTATATATAAATATAAAAGGCAGGGTAGACACAGGGGTCAAGCAAGCAAATGTCCAGGTCAGCGTGTAAACACGGCCGATCGTCTGGGGCACCGCTGTTATCCGAAAGTCATTTGCATCATGACCACAGAAGGACACACATCTCCTCTGGGAGTAGACGGACAGCTCCGGGGTTAAAAGGCACATGCTGAACTATCAATAACTTCTACTAATTGTATGCTTTGTAATTAGAAGCATAATCAATTATGACATTGTTTTTTAGCCTGGGACAAAAAGAGATGACAACGGATGACACGTTCCGAATATGCGTGCGATGAAATACACGATAAAGAAAAAATCCCATCTGTGAGTGAGTGCACACAAGGTTACGTGAGTAAACAAAAGAAAGGAAAAAAAAATGCATTTGCATCTTTGAAATGAGGCTCTACGCTGCTGCGACAGAGAGGAACTTGATCGTTTGACCTCTACATTGTTGAAGTGCAACTGATGCGCTTAATCGTCAGCTGTCACTTCCTATCTTAATTAATCCTAATTGACTATTGATGCGACACAACTGTTAGGCTTTATAATTAGTATTGCAATTTAGACCGGATAATCTAACAGGGCAGTCCAATTACTGCAGAGGAAATAGAAAGCTGCGAGGCAATGATTATGAAACAGTGGCTGCGCAGTGAAAAAAAGGAACAGAAATCAAGGGCCTTTCCTATGAAAGAGAAATCCACGCATACATTAAACAATAAATGAAAACACACACAACCGCGGCTAATCCCGTCAGCAGTTTGACGTGTGTGTGGGCGGAGGGGGGGGGGGGGGCAACTAATTGAATTGATTGCTGCTATCAATAGCAAACAAATCTGTTGGGTTGTCCATGCTCGTATAATCTGACCTGATTCCTTCAGCTGTCACTATGTGTGAGAAAGCTGCCACGCTACGCAAGGCCGGGCCGTTTGCATGGCTCCCAGTTTCCGTCTTGATAGGGCAATTAATAAAATATATGTTAATAGGAGCTTAATTGTTTTACAACAGCGATTTTGACAGGGCTGAGGGAGAGGAGAGGGTGGGGGAGGCGGGGGGGGGGCGGGGGGGGGGGCATGTCAGCGATATAGGAAAATGTGCGGCTACTTCTCGGCAGCGTCGCCCTCAGCCCAACATATGGTCTCCTTTCCAGGCTCCCACTCTGCCACATAATAGGAGCCGGCTGTTTAGGATTCTTTTTTTTTTTTTTTCAAACATTAGTGATGTCACAACTCCTTTTGTCTCCTCAAGACAATAGCGGCTGCTTCTGCCTTGCAAGCGAGACAAACCACCCCCCCCCCCCCCTTTCCCCACCCCCCAACGAGATGACATTTGAATAATAACAAATCTATCACTAAAACATACGAGGCGTCTTGATTACACTCATGACGGTTTGAGCGAATCCTGACGTCATCGGGGGGATATTCTGGTTTTTGTTTACTCGTCTTTGCTAAATTAACAAGATTAGAAATTGATTATATTAAAGGGGACGGGGGGGGGGTGTAAAATCTGCAATTATTTTGAGAACTTATTTGCCTTTGAGTTTATTTCTTTTTTTAAATGTATTTTAGGATGTTCCAATAAATACGTGAGGAAATTAAACAGAAAACCCAACTTTGACAATTAAACATTCGGCAAGTGCAGTGACCAAAAAAAAACAAACAAATGAAGCTACACGTGGCAACTGCCTTTGTGTTTCACACATTAATTATGGATCCGAGCTGCCTTTCTAGCGCTTTTTTAGAAACGACTCATTGGCTCGCCAACGCCAACGCCTTCTCATCGGGGTTTGCTGTGCGTTTCGGTGCAGCCGAGTGATTCACACACAAATGACCTGAGGGAGGCAGCAGTGCAGCGAACAAATGTGAGCACAGCGGCTCACACTCGGAGTGTGCTCTAAAAGGCCATTTACATAGTGAGATCTAATTACCCCAGCTCTATGAGAGACTATTTGATCTCAATCTTAAACAGAGCAGAACATATTATTAAAGGGGGGGGGGGTGGGCTTTTCTTAGATGAAGGTGGCTTACTGAACAGAGGAATCAGCTTGTACACAATTCAGCACTCCCTTTTTAATTATTTTCCAACACAGATGAAAAGGGAAGAACACTGATTTATTTGTGTCCTGGGAGACAATGCGGGGCTTGTGAGACATGAAAAACCCCAATAAGGGAACTTGGGTGGACAATGGTGGGAGAACAAAGTCTCTCTTATTCTGTTGTTTCTGCTTGAAAGAGCGAATGGAGGAAAACAAAAGTTCCCGATGTTGCTCTATTAATGAACTGATTTCTGAGCTATTTTTTATCAACAACACCAACATAATCATCATAACAGCAGAGCCACAATTATTACTTTTCAACGGCCCCACAGGTCAGTAAGTCATCAGATTACTAACAACGAACTTAACACTCGACTCCCACTTCCTGCTGAAGTTTTATGACTGACACCAATTTAGGTGAATAAACATTCATTTCCTAAACGTGACAATGTTTAGGAAATCGTTGGTGTCATTTAAAATATTAGGGTATTACCTCCCAAGCAATCATATTCAAGTTTTTCATATTCCCATTTTCATGCTCAATAACGGATTTAACGTATTGTTTCTCTGTGGATGGTATTGAAACAGCAACATGGACACGTCGCTGCATCTCCTTGTGTTTACATTCCTACAGCCGCTCTTAATGTACGAGGTACAGTGAACTGACACTAACAGAGAGGACACATCCGAGTGAGCTTTCTGATGTCTGGTGTGTCGGCGTGCAATTGCATACATGCTAACATTTCCATCTGTGGCGTTAATACAACACCGATGCCTCTCCAACTTTCAGACTCCATTATGTACAGGGTGCTTTCTTTCTTTCACAGGAGAATCCTCCAGTGCTCATAAACCTGCCCTTATTTTTGTAATACAAAATTAGAGCTCTCTGGAAAATGACTGCATGAAAAAAAAAGGCCTGTGCTCTTTCTGTTCTTTTTCGTGCTCTTACAAAAATCATATTTAAGTGCAGTCGCTCCTTGAGGAGATTTTTTAGCTTTGACCTTTAGTGGCGCAGACCCACAGAAAATGATGGGCAGCACATTTTCTCCCCCAGCCTCTTCTCATGAAGGGTTGGTGGACAGTCGCTGTCTGTGATGCCATTAGTAAGACTATCAAACCACAGCGGTTGAATTACCCCAGTGTAATTACTCTGAACTATTTCTTTTTACTTTGTGAAACCGATGCACAATTGACTTCGCTAACACAACCTGACATCTTCACTCTACTTTGGTCAAAATCAATGAATGCTTGCTTTCCCCGTGCCAGATTGGTGTAATCCACCCACTAACTACAACAGAACAACTAACATGACCATTAAATCCCCATTATAGGACGACAAAGTCAGTCAACAATCGCTCCCTACAAAACTAAACAAGAAGGAAAACTCAAACCCCTTCTGGCTCTTTCCCCCAACACAACAACACACACGTTCCCGTGGACCCAGCAGGGATCTGCAGTACAATAACATCTGTAGGAGCCTATGGATTTTCCGTATAGAGAACTTGTAGTGTAGATGTTGGCCCATTTGAGCGTCGCATTTGAAGCCAGCGTGTCTCAAGATCTAATGGCATCGCAGGGGAAAACAATCGGGATGACTTCACCAGTATCATCCGGGGTGATGGTGAGCCGCAGCGAGAAGGAGGGAGAAGTTCCTTCCTTCCCGATAATCTGGCCTGGGATCTCAAAGTCACGATGGGGAGCATTGTTGTTCCCCTGGTCTATCCACAGGCCCAACATGTGGTACGCTGCTCATTTCCGTAGCTGCCCACGGCTTCTTGTAGGCTTTTTAAGGCAGCCGATGAATAAAGGCTCTGAGACGGCCAGGAGACCCTTCCTAACAAATAACTAAAGTATTGTACAACCGAGGCAGTTTTTAAGAACTGTGTAGGAAACATTCAAGCTGGAGATTCCAGGAGTCAATTTACAGAAACTTGTGTTTAGTGGGGGAATGGAATAAAGCACATTTACCACAGTAACATCTTAAGTATTTAGACTCGTAAAGTTTTACTTGTAGTATGTTTCATTACAAAATAATAATTTAAAGCTATTATTTATATTAAAATATAAACATCTTTTTCATGTTTATGCATTGACATTTAAAATCTAATTTACAAAAGGTGTCCTGGCCAAGATGCTACCGTTAAAGTTTGACACACATTAAACAAAAAACCAACTCAGCCAAAAGCCAAAAATCTAAAAAAGAAACATCCCAAAGAATTCAGATCATGGACAACGGATTTTGGCACATTGTTTCAACTCAACGTTTTTGCAGTAGCCCTGAACGGACAAACCAAACAGTGGCTCTGGAGGAGGCCTCTGGTATTTCTGCGTTGGCCCCCTTTTGTTCTCGGTCAAGCTCGACTCGCGTGAGACGTTTTAGTTAGTTGCAATCTGCCAACTCACCACTAAATGTCCCCACGTCCTACACACGCCGCCGTCCAACGCCAAATGGTCCATGAGTCACGTTTGCTGCAGGTGCACTGGGGGAAGAAGTATTCAGCCCTTTTCTTTTAGTGAAACCAGCACCACCACAATGCCAACATGAAAAGCTAAAACACTGACACAATTTCGTAATGAAAAACTTTACCATGTAATTATTATTAATGGCAAAAAGCATAAAAAATAATAAAATATTACCATGTGTGTTGTACGGCTTAATCCATGTGATCTAATCTAAATTCATCACTTTTGTTTTTAGCGTTTGAAAAGTTTTGAGCGAATTGAAGTGAAGCAGAAGTATAAAGTAGCACAACGTGGAAACACCCGAACCGATGTCTAAATGTTCCAGAGGTTTTTCTCACCTTCCTGCAGTGCAAGAGCTGTAATGCAGGCAACTAATGACTTTTTTCTTCATCAATGACCCTTTCAGGTCACATAATGAGGACTTACAACACACTTACTGAAGATTTGAGCTCTCAATAAAACGCAGCCGGGCGGAAAGCAGGTTTTAAATGTTAATCATTTTCTATGCGCAACCAGGGGCCGTCTGGAACTACCAACAGAAGCTTTAAAGGTATGCGGGCTTGTTCATGCCTGGACATTGGTTGTTGTGTGTCTTTTTTGTGTGTACGTGTGTGTGTGTGTGTTGTTTTTAAAACCAAGCAGCAGAAAATCCAATTATTAGCAACAACCCAATTACTTTCCCCTCCGACTCAGCGGCTCAAATCCAAGGTTGGATTTGTGGATTAGCGAGGTTTACCGATAGACTCCTAAAAAGGGGAAGCAACAATGTCGAATTTCCTGGCCGCCCGCGCTCTTCCGGGATTTGGAGTCATTGAGAGGTGGGATAACGACAGTGAGAGCAGGAGGAAGGACGGGGCAGAGGATCGCGGTCTCTGGGCGGTGGATCACAGTTAGCCGAGGTCAAAAGTGCAAGTAGGCCACGTCAATGGAGGCTGAGCCACTAACCGAGTCCCATCGACGCGGCAACCCGCCTAAAGCACCGCTGCATTTGTAAGTCAATTAGAGGGGGCTGATGAAGCGCGATGGCTCACCTGTCACTCCAACCTGAGGAGGATGAAGCCGGGACACTGACCTTTGACCTTGCCCCTGTCCTCTGACACGTCTCCGGTTGTCATCGCTGTGACTCCGTGGCGGTATTGATCACAGCGGACTCGGATTCCATAATGGGACATTTCAAACGCGGGAGGAGAAGACGTGCCAAACGGCGGGACACCCACTCAAGGTTACGAAACTACCCGTTAAGTGCTGGCGCTCCTACTTCCGTCAAAGTGGGTCAAAAAGTAGCAGGGGGAATGAATTACTCATTAAATGAAACACTTCAATCCTTCTAATCAGTAGATCCATGAATGATATGTGCCACCTGCTAAATTCGCAAATATCCCCCTTTAAAAGCTTTGTAAGCTTGATCAAACTAATCGGAGTGGACAGCCGCAGCAGAACCTATTCGGAATTCTCCATTTGTGACTGCACAGTGCCGGTGAAGTCTTTTGGCAATAATTGAGTGGAAGGTACGCCGTTCCCCATTAATGTCCAAGGATTACATTTAACACCCGCCTCATACAATTCGGCAGGGAATCATATTGTGTTAAAGCCCACAGTAACCTGAGGTATCGCTTTCATTATTGCATAATTAACCTGCTAATAGCCATGTCCTCACCGCCTCGCCTCTTTAATTATCCCTGCGGCGTGTTCATACAGTGTCAGCCCGGCTCCCCGTCCCATCACATCATGTTACGAGATCAATTTCTATTGCCTTTATTACTAATGACACTGTTCAATTAACAGCTACTTTCATCCTCCGCAAACGTACCATTTGTGTTTGGTGCGTCGTGCAGGTTTCGTGGCGTGGGAGGGGGGGGGGGGGGGGGGCGGGCGCGGCGGAGGCGGAGTGAGTCAGTCGTAATGTGCAGCCACTAGATGTCCTCTGCCGGACGGCCAACGACGCCTGACTGACCCTGACTGGAGAGACGCCGAAAAAGGCAGGAGTCATACCACGTCGTCACATGTTAGGTCACTCGGGCGAGACGCTGTCATTAATTGTAATAACGACTGAGCGTCAAGTCGGTGATTCACAGCCAACGCCAAAACATGTATGTCCACTCAGCATAAATGTTTCACTCAAGTGTGGCTGCGTTTGCTTAACTTTTCACCGCATGGACCTCCAAACAATACCAGCTGTCGCATAAGTTTCACACCAGGAAAGGTTTTAGGAGTTGGATTTAATAATTGTATTAATGGTTAATGGTAATGGTAGTATTTTTCCTCATGCCTTATGAATCAGTTATGAAGCATTTGCCTTTTGGACGCCCTTCATTAAAAGGATTTTGGTCCCTGCATATCTTAGCCAAGCAGGTCATGCAACATTTTATTTTCCGAATGAGCTGCAGGTGAGTCGTACCTTACATGTTAAAGGAGATCATCTATGATACCATGGATGTACGGATCACTGACACTCCAAGCAGATTAGAGGAAGTTAATCCATGAAAAACGTTAGAGATATTTGGTATAAAATGTGCAAGGCATGCTGTGATTTAACTGTTTATTATCAGTGGGTTCAGGTTAAACTTCTCTGAAAAAAGGGGATGGAGTTTTTCAATTAATGGCATAACCAAATACAAACATGTTTTACGACCCTTTTGTTTTTTCCCTTGCTTCTGGTATTCATTAAGCTAATCGGTATATTTCATTAAGTTCAACACTTTTACCCATCTGATATTGTTTTTTTTCCCAATATTTAAAAACAAAAGTGTAGAATTCATAGTTATCTAAAGCCATAGTGGCACGGCATCTCATGAATATCACAAAAAGCTGTTTCCAGTTGTTATGCTGAACTGAGCTAACCAGCTCCTATTTGTAGCCTTACATTGAACTTTCAGTAGAGGAGTATGCCTTTCCCCCAAAATGTGAAGTATTAGAAATTAATTATAAAACTAACTTATTACTTAGTACTTAGTATTTATTAACTACGAATGATTCACCGGCAAAACTAATTTTTCACACCTGACAAAGGGTTCTTTAAACTGTGTGAATGGCAGTAAATAAGTATCTATTAGCAAAAAATAATAATAATATATAATAAATAAAATAATTAACCATTCATAAAGCCATTTGTCATACACATAGGAAGGGGCCTTGTGAGGAGAGGTGGTGCCCAAATATTTATGGTTCCTAAATTCATTCGTCGGATAAAAAAAACGGCCTTTACAAAGAAAATCTCATGTCACTGTATGAAACCAGGACGGGAGGCAACAGTGCAAGTGAAGATGCAACTATCTGCTGTCATTTCCCTCTAGACATACAACCAGTGGAGCATTTAAGTCGCTAGACGCGCAGCCAAGACTCAGACAAGTGAATTTATGTGTTAAGTTGGTGTCCCCCTCCCTCTCCCTCACTGTCTCAGAGGCCCTGCACAGATAGCAAGTTCCATTAGGAATTTCAAGTTGAATTAAGGTGCTTGGGGAGGACACATTAACACATGTGCCGCTGCTGTAGTTAAATGTCAGAATGGGAATGAGGCCTGTGACTTTATATTCCATTAGCCGCTGCCTCGTGTTTCCCTGCTGTGTATCTAAATAAATAATCAAGACAGCCTCCAAAACACGAATCATCTTTTCACAATAATAGAAAATTAATGGCTCTGCTTGGGTAAGTAAATTACACCAAGAACCTCCCACAGCCTAAATCACCGCTGAGAGATGATGACAAAGGATGCATTATAGGCCACAGGAAGAAGGAACCCACTCGTCCAGAAAATTCTGAAATCTGAATAAAAATGCGGGGGCTTTCAAGCTCTTCACAATCACCTTGCATGAAAGTCTTATTCAGTTTGGCTTCTTATTAATTCATAAGCCATTAGTAACGTATTTCTGTAACAAAAAGCCCATGACAAAGGAAGAAAAGAGCGTGTTTGGGAGAGGTATGTGCAATTAACATTTAAGCACGGGCGATTAAAAAGAAGTCTCAAAGAAATGGCTCAGACTGGGGTTTTAAAAGATGCAAACGGCCAAACTATTTTATGGTGCATTACACAGATATATTTAAACACAGCTGAAGTGTTTTCCTGCCATATAGTAAGTATAACACCTGTCATACTAAATCATGTACACACTTGACTGCTATTAAAATGGATAAAGCCAGGCCAGAATAATCCAGTGGATACATTACAGCACATTTATTTGCAACCAAAGCAAATCCACATATTTAAAGGAAATGTGTCCAATAATTTATAGCTGCTGGAAGGAAAATTAACTGATGACTATCGCATGAACGGATTCATTTGTTAGCAGCTAGTTGGTCTCCCCGTGAAGCTCTCCTGTCATACAGCAGTGCTCTGAGCTGCCACCAGCGACAATGGCAACAATGTTAACACACTCACGTTAAAGAGGAGCAGCGTCGCACATTCTTCCTTCGCTGTATTAGCATGCGGAAAAGTGCTAATTGGCGCTGGGCAAAGAGTCCAGCTGAGGCCGTTCCTGTTGCGGGTATTTGGTTTTAAGCAGAAGTACTGGACAAATAATGACAGTTTAAGACGAGGGAGTGTTTACCAAGTAGCATTGCAATATATCCAACAGCTGTCCAGATATTTCATCATAAAAGCGACAATGTCATCGTTGTGGAACAGCTCGATATGTCATGGGAGTCATTGAGGTTCACCCTCTAATTGTATCAATGTAACAGTTGTCAAGATTTTTGTACTAAAACTCACAATGAATCCAGATGAAGAGTCAGGGGATCAACAGTTATGACATCCATGAATTTCTTAAATGTAATAACGCGTTGCTGAAAATCATTGTAGATTAATAATTTATGCAAAAATAATGATGATCATTAGGTAATGAATAAATTAAATTAAATTGCAAAACAAAGATTCCTCGCCTGTTTTGGTAAACCTTTCCTACTTTTCTTTCTCATGCATGTAAAGTCACCTGAGCTCAAAGGAATCATTTCCAGTAATGGGTTGCTTCAAATTAACACCATCCGAGACATTCACACCTGTAAGCTGACATGCGTAACCACATCTCTTCTTTTTTTTCAAAACCAACGTACCTAATTACAGCATTGACAACCAGTCTATCGGGTAAGATAGAAAGGGATCTCCAATGTAAGAAACAGAAAAATAGTAAGATAAAATACAGCTAAATTTGTGAGGTAATGGCTGCAGAAAGCCTCAAGGGGAGCTAATTCCATAGTGAAAGAGGTGTTGATGTCATCTTATTTCCCCACACTTATTTCTGTTTTTCTCATCCAGCACGGCCTGCATGGTGTCACGGTGTCAGGTGACTTTGCGTTCCAGTTCAAATAGTGACTGTAATGAAGCAATCAAGAGCTGGGAGGCAAATGTGGATTCACCAGGAAATACAAACCTCGTGGCTGTGACATATGCTTGATACCTTTGATAGTGTTAGCAATAGCTGATGTGCTGATGTGAAATTATGTGGGACGTTTTTTAAATATATTCACACGTTCACTGTAATTTAAAAATAAATGTTTTAATGGCGTGAAATATGGGTTTGGTTTTTAAAACAAGCCTGCACATTTTTCCAAACCAAAGAGCATTAACGGAATAATCTCTCTGTCAAAGTACCAACTTGTGATTGTGCCTTTTCTTTCTTTGTGAAACTGGGCAGCAGTGATGTTTGGTATTTTCAGGTATAGGAAAAAGTCCAAGCTGGCCTTACATTCAGAAATAACACAAGTTCTTAAACTATTGACTGCACTGAGGCAGTCTACTTCAAAAGGTCCCCCTGACCTGTTTGCTGAGGAGCCTGAAACCAAGTTTTTACTTCTTCTTCTCCTCCTTCTTCTTCTTCTTCTTCTTCTTCTTCTTTCCCTCGCCAGTACTATGCGTTTCATTATTAATTTGTTTTTTTTCTCAAGTTTCTCTCTGACCCAGGACATTAAATAAAACATTGTATGGTTCATGAAAGATTATGAAAGAGCAGATCGTAAGCAGCAGGAGGTGTAAACTCAGCACAATTCATTCTGGTATATAATGTCAAAGCCAGCAACCCCCCTCTCACCCTACCTTCATGCCCTGCGGGCATATTGGCGAAACTACCAATGGATGCTAAGCTTTTTCCGACAAAGCTCCGAAGATAAAGTATCTTCCTTTTATCCCTACTGCAAATCAATTCTAGGCCTTACAGCAAAATCCCATAAAATAACTTCAAACACCACTACTTACTCCAAAAATTTGTATTATGGCTATATTTCTTTGAACCCTTACCAGTGAAGTTTTGGAGGAAAATGATTTAAGTGTTATGTGCTAAGACATCAACATGTCAGCACTTCACCTCAGTTTTTCTTCACATGCCAACCTGAACCTTGTATTTCTCTCCGTGTGTTTGGTTTTTGATGCTTCTAACCATCCAGGGCTGGTGATAAATACAAATGCTGTTTGTACACTTAATGGCTGCAGTAAGTGCAAACAAGGCGCTATGAAGCCCTGTTGGTGCTCCGAGCCCGCTCAGCTGTTGAAATATTCATCTCCCTTCGCTCTTCTTTAACAATATGACATAAACTGAGGCTGGCTGATAAGGCGCGTGGTTAAAAACAAGTGAGTCCGTCTTGGTGGGATTACTGAAGTAGCCACAGCGGCTTCTTGATGAGCTACCAGGGGAATCCAAATGCTACTGCTAATTGCTGTATCTATCTACACCTCTACTGAAGGCAGTGCAAACCAAGTAGTCACGGTATTAGCATTATCAGGCTTTGCAATTAGCAAGCTAACTAGTAACCTTAGTGATGCTTACAGGTATTACTTAGTCCCTGGTAACCGTAGGTTACAGTAATACATAGATGGATGGATTATCTTGAAGCAAAAGACACTTGAACACTAATTATTATTATTATAAGTACATTCTTCCTGAAAGGCACTGATTTAATAAAAATTAAAAAATCCTGTGATTGTGGGTGTGGATTTGGTGATTCTTCCTAACTATTGTATTTGGAGGCCAAATGATGCTAAGTACATAAACGAAGAAATATTTCAGCTCCCACAAGTTTTATTTTAATGCCAAATCCACAGGTTGTAGCCCGAAGCTACAGTATATGGCATTGCTACAGCGCACATATGAGAGAGGGTACTTTTCTTACATTTACAGTAGAGTAAGCACACTGACTCATAGGCACGTCCAACCTTTCTCTCTTCAGTAGGCTGTGGGACGCGTACAGAGCTTGGAGATCAGAGGAGGCTGCAAAAGATGCCCTGGCGATCTTGTGCTCAGTCACACAGACTTTTTAAACTCGGTCCACTTATGTGACATGGGATGCACACAAAATCCATAGCTTCACATTCTTCTTTGAAGGAGATCATAAACACCCTTTATGGAGCATAACTACTGTTGTGTATTATGGAGGTTATCAATCCAAAGGTGCTTGATTCTCAGAATTCTCAATGTTTCTGGTAAAACAGAGCATCCTGGTGGGTGGGGCCAGAGTGACCCTTGACTTATTAAGTGCCCTAATAAACCCATGAAGCATCTCACTGTGTTTTCAGTTTCGGCAGCTCACACTATTGTTGCAAAGAATTGTTTATGCTGCTAACATCCAGGTTTCAAAAGTCAAGCCTCAATTCCAAGTGCCTGATGAACCAGAAGTTCCTCCTGAAGGACTCCGGACCCGAGAATCCAGCCAGAACCGACCCAGCACCAAGTTCCCACAAAAAACGTTGTACTGTACTTTATCTATTTTACTATCACAAACTAATATAATAAGATGAACAGTCTTGGTTACAATCTCCACTTATATGTTTGAAAATGCTACAAATACAACTCCAACAATAATTAAAAGAGTTTGAAAATAACTTGCAATATAATGCAACTTACTCCAGATATTGTGCCAGATATTGTAACTTTTATCCTTTCACATTGTACTTTGTCGATTGTGAACATTTTAGCTCCCACGTTCAGTTCTACTTAGATCCACCTTCTCGCGTAACATCCAAAACCCAAAAATTCTCCCATACTATTTTGTTCAGTATGTGATATTGTAGAGGGTCACAGTAAAGATCATTGAACTACATTTACTTACTCTGAGTAATTAATAACTATTGTTGTCAAATAATTGTAGAACTGCACTAAGGTGCAATATTCCCCAAGTATATAGTTGCATAGAGGTATGGAACAACATAACATGGAATAATACGAAAATGTATTTTTATGACTAGAGCAAATGTACAAGTCCCTTTCCATCACTTCTCATCTGATTTATCTTGGGGTCTCTTTGGGCAGATCCGACCCTCCGCTGGCGAACCATTGATTCACAGTACGGAGTGAAGAACGCACAATAACTATGAGCCACTTGCTGCATGATGACGGACATCCCAACCAAAACCTCAGCAATCCACGCTCTAAATATGAGACGGTCCTCAATACTGGGATGAGTAAGAATCACAAAAGGGGACACGCTACTCTATTTGGATAAGTGTTATTTGCCATCAACAGTGTTTGTAAGCTGCACAAGTATTCATGAGAATGCATTTGAATAATTCAGAACTCTCTTGCCAACTGCTGAGGAAGGCCAAGTGACAGTCTGTGCATTATCCTTTGATCAAGGGTTCTAAAAGAGTGCGGCATCGGCCACACCGGAGAAAAAAAACAAAAAAACGTATTTAGGCCAACGCGCAGGCACAATCCAAGACGACAGAGCAGCAGAGCGGTAAGCAGCTTCCAAATCTTTTAAACAGCTGAACAATATGAACATACTCGGGTTTGCCAGAGAAGATCCATCATATAAAGCGTCCCATCTGGAGGCAGGAGATTTAGTGACCAAAGAGCACAATGCCATATTCCCAATGGCTACTGTCTTTTTGGAATTAAGTAAATTCTTTTTTGTCTTGTTTGAGATTACACAAAGCCGGAACGCTACAGGTTCAAGCTGAGGGGGATTTGTACACGCGGGTTCCATTTAGTTAACAAAGGGATTATAAGCCAATTGACTAATAGCACAGCTGCATTAATAATACAGCAGTGTGCACGGCGTTTACAGTGTGATTACGGGCCATAGTCTGAATATAAAGCTCAAAACCAAAGACTAACGTAAATAGCGTAATAAAGGAGCGCACAGAAAGCGAGAAGCGTCAAGACGTACAGAACAAAGGAAAATGGAGCACTAAGAAGCGCCGCTCAAATTCCAGACCCAACACCTTTGGACAGCGAGTCCCTGGACGCAGCCTGCTACAAACCAAATCATTTCAACACAATCTGTCAAGGGATCGAGCACCGCGCCACCCAGGCATAAGCTACAACACCAAAAAAGTCACCCGCTGCTCTGAAATGCTTTGTCGCCAAAATGAAATGTGATGCAGAGCGATTTTCCGTGCATTTGCCTCTCAATTATGGATCGTGACTGTAATTAGTTGGGATGGCGCCCAAACACTGTTTGGTCCCATTACAGTTTGGAAAGGATGAAAAATTGATTAGGTGTATATATGTACACTTTTAAAAGCAACTCTCAATATGGTTATAACGCTTATGCCACGAAATCCCACGGAGAGAAGATCTGCTGCCGATCGTGAAAAAAAAAAGAAGAGACTTAAGAAATATTTAGGTACAGTTGATAGAGGACTTTGATGGTGCCGACAACCCTTGGGGGGCTGGTTCTCTAACTCCAAATTGAGGATGAGCAGATCCTGAATTCAGCTACAGATTTAGTGTTTTGCAGGAGATCCTTAATAGAGAATGAGCCCTAGCTGACTGGTTCAGGGCCAGCACTTCACTTTCTGCTTCCACAACAACAGGGCTCCAGGGTGGAAGAATCTCTCTGTGTGTAACACGCCTGTAAGTGCTGTTTGTTGTTCAAAAAGAAATCTGCTACTCAATGTCTGTGATTAAAAATGCAAGATCTCTGGTTTCTTTTACCCCCCTCCTACGCCCTCATCCCCATTTCATCAAAAAGAGATGCAGATTGACTGTAACAGGAATCAGGGGTTAAACAGACATGTGCTCAGCTCAGTTGCAAACCAATCTGCGGCCTCTGTCAGACACCCCTGCTGCCATTTTGACCCGTGCCACAAGGAAAGCCGTTTCAGGGCATCTGTAATGTGCTTTTTTGTAATGGGCTCTTCATCCTTCACCCTTTGTTACAGAGTTACAGGGAGGCGCATGTTGCAGAAATGGCTCCAGCAACCACCTGGATTACCTGAATCCACCAGCTATGATCTACACCCAAAGAACATGCGCACGGGTACTTCCTTTAACCCCGCCTCCCACTGTCCGGCTCATTCAAGCTCAAAGTTGATCCACCTCAAAAAAAAGAAGAAATTGATCTGCTGACTCACGGACAGTCTCTTTCACAGTGCAAGTCTATCCAGGAAAGTCTGTTAGCTCCAAAGAGCTGCAGAGCGGCCAATGGAGTTGTAGTTCCTTGGTTTGTTTACTAAGTCAACTTACTACTACTTCAGAACCTGACACCTTTTAAGGGCGTGGTGCTACAAATTGGTACAGTCCCCCCTCAGCACGTCTACCTTCCAAGCTAGCCACGTCCAGCTAACTTGAAACGTTTTTTTTTTAACATTAGGCTGCCTTAAAAACATAGTGAGATCCTATCAGTGTGGCCTATTAAGTGGTCATTGAGACTGATTCTTCAGCCAGGCGTGAATATCGAGCCGTCCACCTGGGATTTGATCACCTGAGGCGCTCGGTAATGCGGTAAAGTGTAAGGGGCAAGAATGGCTACAACTCTGGCAGCCGAGTTTGAGTCTTGGCGTAACCTGTTTGCCGGTTGCTTTCCCCGCTGGAAGGAGGCTGCAGAAAAAAACGTGTTATCTGGAATCCAGTGAGCCTTGGTGGGGAGGCTCTGCAAACACAGCGTTACAGGGGAGCACACATGTCTACCTTCAGAAACATCAGTCTCACACTGAGGCTGTCAAAGACACCGAGGCACCGGCTCACAGCGCGGCACGCACAATGGGAACAGACCTGTGGCATCGCTTTCAAATGCAATCAGAGCTCAGCAAACCAAACAGCGCCATGTGAAGGCGGAGCGTATTTCAGTGTCACACGTGAAAGGATCCGAGCTGTTTAAAGGATAAATAAAACCTTGTGACCTGCGTTTAAGGCAGGTGAACAGGAGGAACTCTTCAATCTCAAAATACACCAAACCAAAAGGCGGCTCTTCTGAAAACGGAACGTGTTAATATTTAAATGAAAACAAGTACCGGCTCACATCCGCAGGAGATGAATGTGCACAGCGCGTTCACCCGGCGTGACGCTGAGAGGAAGCGTAATTGTTCGTAAACTTGAGGTTCTACCAAAACTAGCAGTCTTCCTGTTATTGTTTCAACGCCGCCCACTCGCCAGCCAAAAAAAGACCGAAAGACAAGCAAGAGAAGAGTGAAAACGGAGCCATTTACGGGACGTGTCATACGTTGTGCTGTAAGCCTGCATGTTTCCAGCTATCAAATGCTATAAAAGCTACGGGCTATGATTGCCAGAGCCTCAGCTACTCGCTGTTATTCTCTTACTGTCATCCATCGCTCTCTGACTTTAATTGAAACCATTTCCTCGGCGATGCCTCGGTGCCACGTTGCAGTCTCTCAGGCCGCCCCGTGCTAAAAAGGATCAGGCCTCTGGGGTTATGTGGGGATTAGAGCGAAAAGAGCGTTTACGGGACGCCTGTTAAAAAAGCTGCCGTGTCGCCGTCCGTGTGACTTGCTTTGGTCCAGGCTTCCTGTGACTGGGACAGTAGAGGGAACCGAAGAGGCGCAGCCGCCGCGACGTCCTCATTTGAAAAAGTTCTTGTGCGATGTTGGCTGCCACGCGATCCCTCGCCACTTAGGGAGAAAAACAGCCCGCTTGGGAGCACTTTGATATGTAGGGATATGAAGGCGTCATATTTACCCCCCCCCCCCCCCCCCCCCCACACACCCATCCGCTTCATGCAGAATGAAAGCAGCAATGGGAGCTGCGCTGAAGGCTGAGGATTAACAATGGCATGTCATGAAGAGGGGGGTCTGTCAGCGCGGTGACACCTCGTTTCGCCCTCCATTGTCTGATTACCTTGCCAGCAGCCCCTCCAATGACAGGGATGATCACAGGAAGGCGGGAAGAACACAACTGTCAGGCTTAGGCTGCAAAGCCAATTCCCACCATTTCTGCTCCCTCAAAAAAACGCGTTTCCGACGAGGAGGAACAAGAGAGAGAGAGAGAGAGAGAGAGAGAGAGAGAGAGAGAGCAGCAGCGAGAAAGGGTGGAGGAGAAAGAGTGAGGGAAAAGAGGGGACACACGGACAGCTTACAGGGGATACAAACCAAAAGATTATGGTAATCTTCCCTTCTTTGTCCCCCGCGAAATGTTTTCGTACTACGCCTTTTATCTGTGTAAGAAGGGATGTGAACCTCTTCAGTCAGTGACAGTGGGCACTTTCTGTGTGGTTTCTGGGTAATTAGCACCAGTAGCGGGCCCTTTCTTTTTCTCTGCTCAAGCTTATGGTCTTCTTAGGGGACAGGCAACAGGGGATTTTCCCCCCGCGACCCTCTGTCTGCTCTTAAGGAGCGATTCCCAGCCTCGGCCGAGCCACAACAACCATCTGTTGGTGCTGGAAGGGATCATAACCTTCAGAGACTCTCCGCACCGCTGACAATCAAATGGGCAGCTTAAGTTCAGACAGGTGACCGAATGAATTATTCCATTCAGTGTCGCGACGAAGGTGGTTTCAATGGAGAGGTCAATGGACTGCTCATATGCTCTGCTTTGTGTCACTGCCACTGAGTTCGGCAAAATCTTCATTTAAATTGGTTTAAACCAGCTAAGTGAATCAATTAGAAGCACAAAAAAAACTTCTAATATGTTTTTCTTTTCCTTTTTTTTGGGGGGGGGGGGGGGGGGGCGTCTCAACTCTGACTTTTCAATTTCCTTTGGTGGTCACTTTGCAGAGGAGAGGAGGGGAGAAGGGTGGGCAGGGGGCTAGCGGGGGGACTAATCTTTTTTCCCATGCAGAGTGACAGAAGCCAAAGGATGAATTGGCCGCTTGCACCACAAACACGCCTTTTCAATTTGGGGATAGTACCAATACGAGATCTAAAAAGAACACCCAAAAAGCTTACGCTCATCATATCAACCGGGGCTTTTCAGCAGGGGGTCAGAGGTGGCCCTCAGATAAAGTGCCATACAAGAGATCAGTGGGGCCGGGCCTTCTACACCTAATAAAAGCACTCACAGTCTTAATAGTGATACATTTTCTTGATCAGAAGTGTTGGACCTTCTGTTTCTTTACCCTTTGATGTTTTTTACCCCATCAACACCTCTTCTCTCTCCTCCTCTTCCAAATGGATGAAACCTCTTTTTGTTGTGGCTCAAGCTGCATCTTATTGTCTCTGTCACGGGTGCTTTGTCTTACCAAGGCCTGCTGCACCCAGAGAAGAGCAGGGGAGGGCTTCATCAAAGCTCCGGCGAGATGGACTCAACAACAGTGGATTAAGGTCTTCTGCATGATAAAGTCCCTACCTAGGGGTGGAATTAACTTAATATGTGAAAGAATGTTATTGAGAGGGAATAAAGTGCCAAAAAGCTCTGTCATTCTCTTCGTAATGTCCTAATCCAACGCCTGACACAGAGACCTAGGGCCAGAGTTTGTTAATCACGGAGATGCCCATCTGTATTCCCTGTCCTTTAAGCTATTTAAACTTCGCCTAAACTCAATTATTGTCCCTGGGAGACCAAAATGGCATATTAAGCTACGTGAAAGGGTATTCGACCAGGGGGAAAAAGGAATCCTGGACTTAAAGTGGGGAGATGTCAACGCAGCCAATTTAAGTACAGCTAAACAGATTAGCGGCGAAATCTATAGACCTGAAAAACAACGTGACAATGAGTTAAAGGGAGAAGGAATCTCACTTTCAAAGCATCCTCTAAACTGTTAAGCAACCTAATCATGGAGGATCTGACGGACTGTGCCCCGGCATATATTTCTCTATTTACTGCTCACACTTGGCTAAGATCACTGAAGGCAATAGATATCCAAGGGATGTACTGACTGGGGACGACATTTATTCTCACAGCCAGCATGACTCATGTGATACTTGATCGTAGATAAGACTTTGAAACAGCTCTTTTTCATATTAACTCAAATGTAACTGATGCAAATACATTCACCTATTATTTGACAATGTGATATTAAAACGGTGTGAAACAAAAAAAACTGAATATAATAGTATCATCATTATTCAATGAAAACATTATGTTTTCTTATATTGATGGGAAAAAAAGTATTTTCCCCATGCCATGTTACATTTTCTTCTTTTGAACTTAATTCTTAAGAATTATATCATAGTGCTAATACCGGGTACCTTTCTTTTTCAAAATCTACCACGTAAATGGAGGCTGTGTGTGTGTGTGTGTGTGTGTGTGTGTGTGTGTGTGTGTGTGTGTTTTCCACTGGCTAGTTAATGGTCAGCATACTGCAAAGCATTTATAATGCCTAAACCCAACAAGGTCGACTTGTTGGTCGACTAAATAAGTCTCAACAATCTTTGGTACTCAGCTAATTTGTGTGATATGTTTAAGGTACCCGGCCCCGATATCCTCACAGCGAACTCAACTCAAACCACAACTGAAGTAAATTGTTTTACCATAATGGCGTCAGATCATACAAACCACACGTGTTTAAAAACGGTGTGTCGGCTCAGCTCTATTGCCTATGCTCCAAGTGAAGCTCAACCACGAACAAATTCGATGCAATTTCACATTCAGCAAAGCATATGAACAAGAAATCCATGAGACAACAGCTCTGCTCCATATGCAGCCATCCATTTAAGCCGCGTGGTCAACTGAAGGCGCCGCGGCAAACGGACGCACTTTGTGTCACGCAATCACGCCACGTTTGCTCCTCTAAAGTCAAGTGAACACTTAAATGGGAGCATTTGTGCGGCGAGCTGGAGAAGCGCCGGCCTTTGTCAAACCATCCGTCCAAAACAGCCAAACGCGCCGGGGTCTAAAAGACGGCGTCGCTCCCGTCCAATGAGCGCGGTCTGCTCATCCTGTCACGCGACGAAGGACTGTACTGGACCGCAGGGAGGCTCCTCTTCTCCCTGTGTGCCCCGAGCAGTGTGATACCGCTCAACGAAACTGTAAACAGGCAGATTAACAAGGTTTGCCACACCATGAATCACGCGCCTGCCTCTAAGAGAAGGAGAGCGACTCGTCCACGCAGTGCTGATGTGGATTTATGAGGGGCGATGATGAAACTAGCCGACCGTGGCCAGCATGTCATTTCTTTTCTGTTGGTCCTATACGTGTGAAAGCCCTCCTACCCCTCTTTTCACCTTTATCTCATAATACACCCTCTGATTACAGTGTCAAAAGGAGCACAAAGATGTCTCCTCGTGCTCCTGTGTTCGGGGGCGAACAGGTCGCAGGGAGCCGTCACGCCGGTGTGCACATCCAGTGGAGGGGACGCTTCTACTGACATGCTGTATGGAGACATTAACCTGGCCAACCATCGGGCCCATGGTGAAGGCTCCTGAATAAAAAGGAGGACACGATTGTCACAGCACGTTTTACTCCCTTTGGTTCTCGTGTCCGGGGCCATAAGGGCCTGGCAGAGCGGGGAGGCAGAGGGAGAAACATCCAGGGAGGGGCTCTCTGGAGCGACCAGGGGCGACTCTGCCGGACTCGCTTCAACAGAAGACCAAGGACTAGCTGTTCATCCTGGAGCATTCACTTTTCCTGTCCCTCTTTTTGTTGTAAAAATAAGCTTTGTTTTCATGTTTCCATCTTTTAGGTATTACCGCGAGATACTACAGTCTGAAACGTTTTGTTCTTTCTGAGATTTTGGGCTGTTTTGCTGCTATAATGTCTTATTTTCGACTAGTGGGAAGAATACAGCTCATCTTAAAGTAACCAAAAGTTCCATACCATAATGTCTCATTTGTTCATTCAAAAAAAATGGCCGCGTAACAGAAGAAATAGCCGTGCTACTGTCCTGAAGCTGGGGAAGTTTCATGGGGGTATCTAAGTTACATGAATTTCTTCTTCTTTTGGAATGGTAATATAAAATTGCCCTCCATAAAAATCCATTTCACTCCAACATTTCAACCAAATGAAATAAGGACCTGAATTTGACATTTCCCAACATTCCAAATTCAGTCCTGGAAATGTATTCAAACTAACACATATTTAATACAATAGTGCCTCCTTTCCATATTCAAATCATATTTTTGTAAACTATGTAACACAAAAGTCAAGTTCCATGGACACTAGTTATTTTTTTACCCAATTGACTTTGAGCTAATGTTTGACGCCACACATCTGTGCTCAGAGAGGAAGACAAACAATAGAGGAGTACAACATCTGTGACAACTCGGCTGCTCTCCCCTCTGAATAAAGCTCTGAGCAAAAGCACCACGAGCTATAAGAGATATGTGTGTCTGCTTAAAAGCAGAGCGGGTTTAATTACTGTGAATAAAATGGTTACGCCATGTGGCCCAGAGGGAACAGTTTGCAGTTTCTACTCCAAATTCTTCTTCGTCACTACAATTTCTAAATGCTGGAAACTCCAACTTTTCACGTTTCCTCGCTTGCTGTCAGGCGAAGGCCCGGCCTTCGTCGCGAACAGAGCAGACGTCAAAGATTACGCAAAAGCAAATAAATAAGCGCAACGGGCGGTGCTGCCGTTTGCGCCGCATTCTGCAACTTGTGTGTCTGCGCGCCGACTGTGACTAAAGAGATCAAACCGGGTTTGAGGGCTCGACTGGGGGGAGCGAACAGAAGAGAAGAAATGACCTTAGGAGAGTCAAGACAGGGACGAAGGCGCACATCTCTAACTGACCACTCACGCCCCATCAGAATCATATTCTTTCCACTTCATGCTTGGTTTGCCAATCACCCCCCCCTCCCCCCCCTCCGCCCTCTGCCCCACCTCCCTCTGTAAACAAAACACATATTTGCACAGAGAATTACATATACAAGGAGATGTGCCTTTACACTCAATGCTTTGGACACCGCGATTCCTTCCAAATGGAGCAAAACAAGCGCCTTTATATCTAGTTACGGACAGAGCGCACGTCAGCGCGGCTAAGTGCCCTTCAGAGGAGAGGGAGGAGGGGGGGGGCGGGGGGAGTCCAGATCTGTGTTGACGTTTCTTGCACAGAGATTCCGTCCTGAAGAGGATTCGGGGACAGATGTGAAAACTGCCCGAGACAAGCTTTAAAGAGCATTAAACAAATACACTTTGGAATTCCAACCAAAAGGGCGTCGCAAATGCATCGGGCGGGACGGCGGCGGCGGCGGGACACCGCAGGAGGCTTTGACGTTTATAGGTTCTAATGCGGCCTCCTCGTTGGACGGTCCGCTGGAACACGTGGCGCAGCGGCGGAAAGGGAATCGCATCTGACACGTGTATATTCTGAGCGCCATTTATAAATAACTTAATAATTGTTCGGCTCTCCCGCGCCGCAACGCTATCAGTGTGGGAATAAACGAAAGGAGACATTTGCCCTCTGTCTCTTCGGCGTACGAACACAGCACAGTTGTTTGTGGGCAGTTACGCTGGCGTCTAATAGGAACGGTTGGAGGTGACCAGGGACGCTCGTTCAGCGCAGATCTGGGTGAGATAATACACGCTGGCAACTGTAACCAATAATATCATTAGTTCCATCCATCAAGGAATCAAGCTGCTCCTTCTAGCTGCCCCGGATGTGTGTGTGTCACATGGGAAAGTATAGGAGCTCGAGATGTTCTGTATTTTTGCTCTGACTAAAAGAAGAAAAAAGAACCGAGAGCCAAAGTTATTCATATGTACTCGCTAAAAGGACAAAACAGGCAAACTCCTCAACATCAGCTCAAGACAGCGGTGAAAGTGCCAATGATGGGAAAAGGTCAATTAGCTTATTAGAGCAGATATTCTGGTAAAGGTGGTTTCATGCTGTCGACATATTCTTCCCCCAGCGGTGTTTGACAGCGTGCTTAACATTCAGTTACATTTTCATAATTTACACTAGAGCTCAATGTGAAACCTGCAGCGCAGCATAAAGATGCACGGACAGATTAAGACCAGTGAATAAAGTGTGTACCGCTTTAATTCACCGGCTGGACTGCCACTGTCCGATCCTCCATAAGTTGTGGCAAGGTGAAGAAAAGCAGAACGAAAAACCTGCAATTGGAAAAAAATACCTGCTGGCGTGAGCTGCGTAGAGGTCAGCTCATTGATACCGCCGGCCTGTCAACTGTGTTCTCTTTTTTGTGCGGTCCCCGGGGTCACTGCAGGGTCGCCGCTGCCCGCCGACATTTGTGTTACTTTTACAGCGGCAGCCTCGGGAACACGGACTTGAGACAATGGCTTCCCCTTTTCCAAAAAGAACCATTGCTTTTTCCACATTGACATGGGAGTTCTTCAAATGCGCTAAAAGCATGTTTACTTGACTGTACCAGCTAGCTTGAACCGGGTTTATAAATAAGCTTCGCTTGGGCTTCATGAACACGATTTCACAGTAATGTCAGTGAGTGTCAGTTTACACATTCAACAACAATTGAACCTCGTCACATATTCAAGAGCGTGTCATTTTTTAATTAGGCAAGTTGTTTTGTACGTATTGTGCAAGTGAAATCAAGTTAGTTAATTGGTGTAAAAACAAATTGCCCCACTAATTTCTTTTAAATGTAAAAATGGATCAAGATTAGTCTTTTATTTAACGATGTATTAGCAACTCCCTTAACAAAGTGATATTCCATGTCTCGAAAACAATTTGTATAAAGTATGATAACACATCCTGTCTCATATGGATGCTTGGTGTCACCTTTCAGCCATTCAGCCATGTCGTTTTTTATCCTGTTATAATGACTACTGCCACTAGAGGAAGAAAATGTCAATTAGCTCATTAGCTTTTCTGAATGAATTGTTTCTTGTTAATATCATTTATTGAGCTCCTGTATAATATTTTTGTAACTCACATCCAAACGTTTTCCCTAAAGCCGTTCCTGGAGCATCCCATGCATAAATGCATTCACCAAGAAAGCACATTTTGGAGAAGTGTAGCACTCGATATAGTTCGATATAATATCTGTTTTAGTACTTTCTGTTGTGATTGTTTTATTTTTTTCAGCATGAGATAACATCATTTGGATTTGATCTTCTCCTTGTTGACGGGCATATTAAATAAACAATAATGTATGCAACAAAAAAAAGTAATGCATCAATGATTAGCAGGCTATCATCATAATATACCACAAAATCCCTACATGTTGCTGTTCCTTTTCTGAGGGAGAACAAATATCTTTTTTTTTCTTTCTTAAAGGAGGTGTCATCTCAATATAGATGTTGCCGTGGCGCTCTTGCTATGGGATGTAACACTAACGCAGGCAGCCAGGCCTGCTCCATCATGGCGTCCTCCTCTAATGAACAGTGAAACGCTCCATTGACCAGGAGAAGGGCGGGCGCCGGTTTGAGACCGCAGCAGATCTGTCCACAACGCTAATGATCATTACGCTTAAATCCAACTAATTAGCCACATGCGCGCCTGCCGAATGCGCTGCTGGTTCTTCAGATAGGCGACCAGAAACACTGAGCTGGTGGTTTGGAACGCGGGGACATCTTCCAAGTGCAAAAAAAAAAAAAAGATTCCCCCCACCCTTAAGGCTCCGCTGGCCGTGTTCATGGCACCCAATACAAGTTAAAGACATTCTCATGCTCATAAGAGAGAGCAGGCCGTGTAATTTAAATTCTGTTGACATTTACTGTCAAGGGCTGTTAATTCACAGGCCTCCTCTGCTGCTCGGGCTTACTCAGCACCAGCGGGCCGCGGGCTCTGGAGAAAGACACGCTCCCTTTACTGTACTCTTAGCAGATTTCCCCCTCAGACCGTTGCTGTGATCGGAGGCACACAACCCCCTCCCCCCCTCCCTCCCCCCGCTCCCCCCCATTGGTCAGCCTCGGCAAAACGCAGGAATAAAGCCCCGGTAGAATGTCACACAGGTTGTGTCCTCTAAGCGCAGAGACACCTTCCGCCCCGCTTTTCAGGGGGATGCGCCTCGCTCATCGTCCCGTGTCACAACATAGGCGATCGTGGCGTTTTCTCCAGCGCTCCACTTAAAGTGTGTGTGTGTGTGTGTGTGTGTGTGTGTGTGTGGGGGGGGGGATCTCAACCCAGCTTGCTCGCTGTGAGATCTATCTGTGGTCAAACCGTGACTGGTATCTGGCTGAGCATCACAGCAATTTCCAGAGGGTGAAAGTGACACAAAAAGAAACACACATCTATTAATCGGTTGGTTTTCTCTTTCGACAACTCCTGAAAATCGCGTGGGGCCGAGTGTTTGTCAACTGGGGGACGGCGCTGACCTGATTTCTAAAAAAGCTATTTTTTTTCCTCTTCGCTCTGTTGACTAAAGTGCTCACTTTTTCTTACATTCATGGGTTGCAAATAATAAATGCTCGCACAAACAAAACCTCCACGCGCACGCTGGTATAGTCTGCGTGGTGCGCGTGCACATTTAACCTTTGAAGCAAAGTCCGTTGGACGTGGCGCTCGCTCAGTTCGGCTCCTGGCAATGACACAACCTCGAGTGAATAACGCGGCCCCAATCAGAGGATGACGACTCGAGGGGGGAAATCCAGACCTTGTTTCAATGTAATTGAGAACACTACTCATTTGCACGGCACTAAGACATAATTGACTTTCTATAAATGTATATATATAATAAAATCAAGTAGGGACAGAATGGATGCAGGAGTTGCCAAGAAACAGAAATATTAAAACACTAATGCTGATAAAAGATGCCCTTTTTTTTAAAATAGCCAGGATGCATTGCGCTCCTTTTGCGCTCCTAAATTAGGACTCGTGAACCTAAACCCTGTTTCTGCTGCTGCATTGTGACCTAAATGGAGGATTAAACTGTGTATAACGGAGCCTTTAACTGCCTGTGCTGTAGCTGTGACAGGTCCTTGGGAGATACACAGAGACTGCTTGCAACACATGTCATATATCATAGCTTCAATCTGTACCCCAACCACTACCTGCAAGCTACAAATGTGCACTTCTCCTGTCGTTTCTGTGGAGACAGAAGGGGGAGGAGGGGAAGGAGGACAGAAGGGGGTTGTGAGCTAAAAACCAAATAGCTTTGCATTGTTTGTTTGTGTCTAGCCCGCATTGTTTGGATCTGAGAGAAAAGGGGAAATGCTGTGATTTGAAAGCACAACCATGCATTTACGTTGTGTGTTTTGTGCCTTTGGACTGCATTTCTATCATGAACGCCGAACACGATCGCTTAGATGTGTTGTGCAAATATAGCTGTGAGGAATAACACTATGCTACCGACCGTGTTGAGGCGCTTGATTGCTTTTTGGAATCTGAAAAAAAAAAAGCTGCTGACTTTGTGCCGCACAAATTAGTGCAGTCACGGGAAGTGACAACCATTTTAATTTCAAGATCAATTACCCAGTTCATTTGCAATTGGTGTTCACATTATAGTTATACTACGGTCCAATGCTTTTGGCACATGATTGCCTGATTATTATTTACGTTTGGAATTGTAAAATACACCAACCATCCATCTCAGATATTAAAAGATTTATTCCAGATAAAAATCTATTAATATCTCATAACTAATAACATTTATGGTAACATTTTGGTAGATGAAACTGTATAGTTTCATCTACCAACAAATGGCATTATATATATATAAAACATAAGGGTGGAAAAACAGTAGGAGTTGTATAGAAGGTGTGAATTAGGGCTGCAGCCACTTATCTATTTGCATTTGGTAGCTCACGTGATGGATTACGTAAAAAACAGCTCCATCTCTTCGTCGCTGAGTACGTGACAACTGGAGGCCAAGGGGGAAACGTGCAGAGGTGTAATGTATGATTACACGTTCTAGTTTAACAGCAAACGCGCAGGGTCAACTAACAGTACGTTCCGCCAGCTTTCCCTGTTTTGTAAAAGAGCTACAGCACGTGACCGGAGATCGAGCTACATTGACTATTTGTCTGTTACATAGGTATTTTTGAAGAAAAATTAACGCTAAGAAGATGAGATTAGGTCAAGAGGAGACCTTGAATCATAACTTAATTGTACAGATGTTTTGGAATATTTCATGTTCAGTTAGTCTGGTTAGATTATTTTTTCTTCATCACAGAAACGTGACCAATATTTGAACTACATTTTAGTTATAAAACCCTCTTTATTCTCAGTGCATGTCTTCATTCCCAATATCCTTTCATGTTATTTTGACCACTGAACAAGAACACAAGGAACAAATGATTTTACACAAAAGAAAACAAATATGTTTTTAAATCGTTCTATTCTATCAAAATCGACTCATCAAAGATATATTCAAAAGATACATTGATTGCGACTGTTTATAGAAATCAAAGTGTTCAGATAAACATGACAAAGAGCAAAAGTCTGAAGAGTGAGATTAGAATAGCAGCAAACAACACGTGAAGAGAATAATGGCCTTTGTGGATGCAGTGGTCCGACATTAATTCCTGACAATGGACACCTCATCGGGATTTATCTCTCACTGGGAAGCCGCTGAGAATGAGGACACTCGGGTCAGTTTGTGATGTCGCTCAACTGTCTGTGCCTGGAAATGAAATTCATCGCTAACCAATCACACCACTCGTGCTTCAAGTGCAGAGTGAGTCACACTGGAAATCTAAATCCTTTATGGCAGACCAACACCTGCCAGTTGACTTAACGTGGCGGACAAACAGATTTGTTTGTTTAGTTTTTCGTAGCTCAGGATCCAATCATCGTGAGACGGGTCTGCGAATCGAATGGCCATGAAGGAGAACGAATACAGCCCGTTTGTGCCGAAGAGCCTCGGCCCGGTGAACAGGTGTGACAGCTGAATAGCAATGCAACTTCGCCGCATCGACTACTTTATTCCCATATATGCATTTAAGGTCGCTGAACTAAATCAGCAGGGCAAAACGGCCTGGCGAAAAATGTAAGAATCTAATTAATGCAGCGCCTTTCATTCGGTGGCGAATCTCTCTTGAATTAAACAGGGATGCAGGTTACAGTCGCTGAATTTAATGTTGCTATTTTCATTCAGCTTTGGACTACTTTTAAGTTTTATTGAGTGCTTTTTAAATAATAACAGGTCATGTAATGAGATGAATCCACAAAACAGTCAGACACTACCAGTCTGGTAGTATGCAGGTATTATGATTGGGATTAATTGAATTCAGCTCTGTAGAGCGAACACGTTGTTGTACAAGAAGTCTAAGCGCAAAATATTTGATCATTATATCATTAAAGCTTTTCAATGCATCCTTCAGAACATGAACTAAGCAACCAAGTATTTGCTCAGTAAAGATGTAGTGGAGGAAAGCACCAATCCTTTTCCGAGGTCACACCTGCGCTGTTGTCACCGTTCCCTGTTAAACGGCAGCCAGACGTCGTTGGTGAACAGACCAGGTGAGAGATTCACTGCTGTGACGGATCATTTATCTAAGTGAATATAAGACTTTTCCTCACCAATTTACCTGGTTAATGAAAATAAGTGAAATTAGCGTTGCCTGTGTGCCTGAATAGTAAATAGGGAATTGTGGAATAACATGTTTAGCAGATTAACTTGTTGGTACTTTGTAAATGTTCTGTTTGAAGTATTTACCCCATTCAATTCGAAAATTTAAAAACCTTGGGCACTGACTGATAACTGATACTTTGGAATATAAATGGAGAGAAAACCAACATTTAGGCAAAGATCCATGTTTAGCCGATTCCAAAGCATTCTATCTGAATTCATCATCCTGCTCAGTATTCCTCATTAGCATCTCTCGCTCTGCATCAATAACCGGGACAGTGCTTTGCATGGTGGTTCGTCCATCTGGTCCTTAAACCGCAGAGAGGAAAACTAAGTAAGAAGTCTAAGGGAAAACAAACAGCCAGACTAACAGACTCAACAGGAGGAGAAGGTCCATGTGTGTTTACCAGGGGGAAAGGGAAAGCTGCCGCAGTGCAGTTGTGATTTGTGGTAAATCGCTAAATTTTGAAAGTTGGCCTTCAACTCAACGCGGGCTAACTATCATCACTGGCGCTCTCTAACATGCTCGACATACCAGCAGAGTTGTAACTTGTCGATTTGTTCGGACTAAATTCCAAACTTCATTGCTTTTCGGTTGCGCGTTTGGAAGTCGTTCTGTACCTGCGCTACAGTTACACTGTCTTAGCAAAGAACAAGAGCGTTTGGATCGTAAAGTCACTGGTGTTCCCTTTTGAAAAAACGGCATGACAGTATTTTTGTCTTAATTAAAGGTTTGAGTGACAGCGTAATCATCTCGGGCTGGAAAACTTAGATTTTGTGAATTCCAATCTGATCCCTGTCACAGAGAACGAGCGGCCTCACGCTGGCTTCTTAACTGCTGACACTGCCGGTCAACCAGATGGTTTTTTTCCTCTCCGCGGGTGTTTCTCAACTCGAAATGGAAAGCATTGGCAGGACTTAAATTGGTGGCATTTTGTGGTCTTTAAAGAAAGGGGACTCATTAAAAGTAACCCAGAGAAGCCTTCAAGTTTCCCCCATCATTATATGTAACCGCAGATAAGAGAAGTGTAATTATAGAATCCGGGTAACTTTTGTCAATTTAAAAGTGATGGAGCTGCATAGTCCCCAACCTTGTAATTGGCCAATGGCCCCTGCAGCGTCATCCCTGGTTTTAATGAGTGTTAGCCCAAGCAGAGGTACACTCAAAGAGTTGGTCTCTGCTGATAGCATGTATGTACTCACCTAGGTCCTAATCACCAAGTGCAAATCTTATCACTTTGGGGTCTTGCAACATATTTTTGCTAATATGACTCACATCATCGAATGACCAACTCAAACTGTTTGATTCAACAATGTAAGTGCAAAGTAAAAATACATTAAGAGGCTGTTTTTCCCCTGAAACTAATAGCTGGCGTTACATTGTGGTCAGATCTCTAAAGAGTTTTGTACTTTTTGTACACTGTTGATACAGCAGTCAGTTGCTAACCACCATCATGGCTGAAACGCAACACAGATGTTATTAGTTAGTTTTAATGTCAAAGTTAATGTCTGTTAGGTAGTAATTTTTAGTTATTTTTAGTTATTCTAGTTATTTTTCAACCTGGACCTTATTTCTCTGTGTGTTTTTTGGGGGGAATTGGTTCAGTATTGAGTATTGAGTATTCAATATTATTTCTTTGTCTCTGGTTTAGTCTGCGCCAACTTCTGAAGGATTTTCTTCGGCAGCTAAATGCTCCACCAAAAAACTATATCTGTCTGCTGATGCTGAAGAGAGCTGTCGATTGATCGGACCGTCTTCAAAAAGACATTGTTAAGCAATCCATGGAAGATTAATGGAAACACTCAATAGCACTGTGCAGTAGTATATTAGTATAGTAGTTTTATATGGCTTGATGATTGTTAAATTCTTACTTAATTCTTTCTAATCATGAATGTGAATATGTGAATACCTTGGAAATATTAAGCTTAACTTTTATGAAGCCACAGAACTACAAAACAATCCTGTAGTCCATTTTCAAATCCTATAATAGATACAAAAATGTAGATTTACTATTTATTTGTTGAAAAAAGGCAGAAATCATTGAAAGCAAATTTCAAAAACTAAAAATTTGGTTCGGAAAGATAAAACCTTGAGAAGAAACACGTCATTTCGCGTGATATGGGCAACTTTAATTACAGGCATTCTAAAGTTATATTATTCCTTTATATTATATTACACCTTCTTTGGGAAACACTAAGCCTGATTAAACATTAGAGGATATGGCTCAAGTAGGTCTTTTACCATAAAATTGCAGTCAACACCCCCACAAAAACAGATCAAAAAGAGCCACACAGCAGCGCCACGCATGTGGTCGAGGGTTTAAAAAATTAGCAATGCTCAACTGGAACGGAAGTAGCTTGCAGCGTTCCTCTAATCATATGTAACGTCTACCTTTGGAACGTAGCGGAGGGAGTTTACAATAAGCTTAACCCCCACTTTTATATTGCACTCAGCAGGTATTCCCCTCCATGTTGGGCACTTTGAACACTATTTTGTTATTCTGACTTCACTTGGTTTAATAATCCGCAGTTCCCCGGTTTTTCTTCTTTTTTTTTTTTTCTTTCTAAAACTCTAGCTCGCAGGGCTTTGATGTTTTGTGGAAGTGGCACAGTAGCTGATTCAGTAGGCCGGCGTTTGACCGGTTAACTATGAGAAAAACACAAAAAATTGAGGTTAGCATGAAAAATGGATTTCTGGTGAGGTCATGCAACGGTAATTTGCCGACGGTGAGACCCCTCCCACCGGCCCATTAGGTATCACACGACCGTGTTTGGGAGTTGGCAGGCGCCGAAGCGGCACGTTTAGCGAGGGTGGAACTTTCACGAAGGCTGTGGAAACGTGGGAAGGGAGAGAGCTGGAAAAAAAAAATAATTGAACTCCGTACGCAACTCTGTGTCAATGGCTTCCTGTGTCCCCCTTCAGAGGACTGAGACAGAGAGAGAGAGAGAGAGACAGAGAGAGACATGGGGTTCGATTGCTCAATATTCATCCACATTTCTTCCCCCGGATGGGCACAATATGACGGGCTTAATTAACTTCTCTGAAAGGTGAAGCAGTGCGCACCATCTGCTGTGAGACAATCACATTTGTATGCCTATCTGAATAATCCCGTTACTCCATTAGAGCAACGCGGTGTGCCGCAGTATCGAGCCCGGGGAGAATCCTCGAAACGTCTCAATCACACACCACGTGGAAAACGCTCTTTTAAACTGCTCAATTCATTCACTTCTCGCTGCTTCCATCGCGGAAGTTGCACATTTTAACTGACTTTTAGATTGAAAATTTGTTGAAAAAATAAACTGTCCAAAAGTAAAACATTTAAGCGTGAAATAAGGCCCGCAGTCCATCGGGACAGACTTCCCCCGATCACTTCATACAAGTTGTGGCAAGACAATTCTTTAATATATCTGAAGGACCACACATTGCAATCAAGGGTCTGCTGAACTTGCCCTAAAGCCGGGTCATTATTTGATCTTTGTGCATCTTAATCTGATTATCTCATTGTGGAGGTAAACTTCAGACTCAATCTTGTTAGCAGCTGGCCACGATGGATTACGGCGGCCAGTGAGGTGGAAAATGAACTGAGCAGTTCAGCTTTGGCCTTGCTCTCTTTCAAGATACTCACCACCAGCACTTCAACTCCTTCTGCTTTTCTTTCTGTTGGCCCTTCAAACGAGATATTATCCTCGGGACAAGCATCGCACCCCACCCGCGCCCCCCCCCCCTGAACACACCTCCTTCCCCACACACCCTTTTCTTTATCTCCCGTGCGTCAGGACAATGGCGAGTAAAGACCAATCCTGACCCCCTTAAACATCCACATTTTTCACACACACAGTGTTATGAGAGGAGGGTAAAGTGGCTGCAGCCTTAACTCAAAAGCCAAAAGACGATTCTCGCCCCAAAAGGCTTCAATCTGTGGACTTTTTTTGTTGGGCCAGTTTGACCAAAAACACGCAGTAACCCGATAGGTCGAGAGAGGTATGCGTTGCCTCGATTCTCATTTTAAATGAAGAGGGTTGTTTTTTTTGCCTTTTCTTTTTTTTTCTTTGCCCCCCCCACCTTAAATTATGCAAATGCCTAAGATGTGTGGTCCCGCTTAAGACACTCAGTTTTGCTTGTGGTCTTATTGCGGTATTGAGTGCCTTTACAGTGAATGCACACCACAGTCCACAGCACAAAAAAAGTCCCCCTAAAGGCTGAAAGGAGTTCAAAGCGTTCAAAAGACAAAAAGGACTAAGCTGGGATTTTTTTTTTATGTACACTGAAAAGAAGAATAAAATATAAGTTCCCTATTGGTGCCCGTTATGGCAGTGGCACCCATATTAAACGCATTATGTTGCGACATAAAGGCCCGCCTGAAATGTTCCGTGCGCACCATATGCGGAAAAGAAGCGAGAATAACTTGGGCAGCGGCGGTGATCTTGCAACACGGAACCGCTGAATGCTCTTTTTGACACGCCGTTGAAGGAACAAGGAATTCAAAAGAGGTTATATTCGATCAGGTTTTCTGCCTCAATAGGTTATAATCACTCCTAAAGTATTGAGCACTACACAGAGAAGAGAGCTTCTAAGGAGGCTAATCAGCAGGTTTTCTCCCTATTATCGCTTCCCGTCTGAGGGTAACAGCGCACAGAAGTACCCCCTTCTATTGATTATCTAGACTGGAATTTAAATATTAATACACTGCCCGGCCCCGCTTGGCACTCTCTCTAGAGCTGGGCTGCATGGCAAAGCACTCATTCCCCAGATTAAAAACCCCCTCGTTTTTAAAGCACAATCCTGCTCTCTTTTCAGCTATAAGGAGAAAAAAAAAAAAAAAAAAAAAAAACTTCAAGGGGTAAAGTTGGGAGGAGAAAGGGGCCAGAGCTCTGTGTCTCCAAAGCAAATTCAAAGACGACACTTTTCCTTCAGGCCTGGGTCTGCTGAGGATGCAGGAATCACACGGCAGCCATTTAACGGCCGCTGTCTTCTATAGGGAAGCAGAGACTACAGTCCTCTGTTTGGCTGCTCCAGTTAAAAATGAAGGATTCACTGAGCTTTTGGCCCGGTTTAGCGCATGAATTAGGTTAGAAAATAAGGCAAAACATGGTCCCGATTTGCAGTTTTTAAAGCAAAAGCTGGCAATGTAAACAGTCAACCGGAGCCGGCTGAAACGGATCGAGACGCAGCTGGCTGGAACGTAATGCGACGCTTTCTCGTACGCTCGGTACAATACATACGTGAGCCGCAGAAAGCCTCGTCCACTCGACCTCGTGCATGAGCCTATTTGCCTCCAGGGCTGGTTCTGCACCGAGGGGACAAAAGTGAGTTGACATCCACATTGGTTGGGCAACCCGAACGCACAAGTTACAGCCCCACTTGACACGAGTGGTAGTGAGCCGCAGCAGAGGCAATAATGTGTAGCATGGACTGAATGGGAGCACAGATGCTGTGTGGTCAGCGGGACAAAAGGGTTAAACCAAACACGGGTCACTGGCCATTTTAGAAATCTTTATTATAGACAGCGTATAAAAACGGCATATTAACACAAAAAGAAAATAGGTGTATGTGACTGAGAATCCAAGGGACGTCATTTAAACAACGCCCGTTTCATTGTTTTATCCACTAGAGCACCTAACTTGATTTGTATTCACTCTGGCTAAGGTTCTTTGAATGAGAGCTCTTTTCTTTTCCCTCTAAAATGTGGATGCATGAAGCGTCTCCTCACTGAAGGACATATATTGAGGCCGTAACAGAAACTGTTGCCCAATTCGGAACAGTATGCCGCTCTCCGCCGAGTCAGTGGAACCATCATTTCTGCAAAACACGTTTCCTTTTGTACAGGGCACATTGTTCTTGATGTAATATGCATTTTATTTTAAGTGGGCATAAAACTCCTCCATTCTACCAAGACTGTATAATGTTATTTTCTATTCTCCAACACTTGCCTTAGCTAAATAGTCATGCAGGAAAATGTCAGAACACAATATCAAGTTTAGCATGAAGACGGGGTGCAGTGGGGAAACGGCTGGCCTTAACCCTGGAGAACTAGCATTTCAAAATAAAGAGCTAATTCAGGGATGGAAGACTGCAAACTCGATCCGTCTCTACCACGTCTGACTACAGAACTTTCTGTCCCATGACAACCATCAAAGTCGCTCATCCTAACCTAACATTACCTAACCTCATTCCAAGTATTAGTAGAAGCTTTTTCTGATTAAACTGTCTCAGAACGGCGAGGACCTCTTCATACACCTCTGCCACATGATAATGTGACAGCAAAGGCCATTAATGCAAGAGCACAGAGGTCATTAGCATCGCTCCATGGTGTAGCATAAAGTAATCACCTCCTGAGATCTGTCTCCTGTGACTGCTGTACGGCCTGTCCTCCCCCTGTGGTTATCCCTACACATGTAAGGTCAGTTAATGATGCTAGACAGAGATGTCTGACCAGGGGAGCCGCTCCGGCGGCTGATTACGCTCCGCTCGCGACACTTCTTAACCAGCCATGGGATGACAAGGCCGACACTGTTGAGGATTTTTAACATTCCCCGCTGCTCATCAAAGATTTTGCAATGAGAGAGGGCGGCCCATAAATTGGGATTTAGCTAGTGGGTGTGAAACTCTGGCTTCCTCGCAACATTTCCAGAGGGCTTAACGAACGACGTGGAGGCATACCGGAACAGAAAAAACAACGCGTCTTGATTCATGTCAATGTCAAAAGGAAATTGTGTGAACGTTATCTCAATGTATCCATCGGCTAATGGTCACACTTAATGACTCAGCTTTTAATGGGGGAGCAAAAGCACAACGCAGCTTCCCTACAGATGATTTCTAAATTGGGTGCTTCTGCACCTCGCAATTTACATCCAGCGCTGATTTGGCATGTAGCGAGTCATCCTGGGTTCCAGAGTTTGCTCCCTGTCAACGACCTGCAATTAAGATTCATTTTGTTTTATTGCTATAACCGCTATCCTTTGGCAAAAAAAAGAAATTGGGGGATTAATTTGCCATGACCTCCATTACTTTCCTAAAGATACCCTAACAAGGATCGGTGATATTAGTGATTGTACGCTTGGTATTAGGTCGTAAATAATTGTGGTATTTCTTTTTGCAAAATGCGGTAAAACAAACAAAATTGAAAGAAACTTGACTGACACACTTTACTTAATCATCCAATACTGTCACACTGTCCGTCTGTCTGAATGGCCACACGATGCGCAACCCGTTTAATGTGTAAATATTGGGCATATCCGCACATGTTCAAAGTGTAAAACTCTTTGTGAGTCATATTTAACAGCAAAAAAAACCCCAAATGTCTCCCTTTATCGTTGGGTTCGATTGTCTCAAACCCTCCGTGACGCGCTTGTGCTGATTCCGTGAGTGGCTTGGTGTCACTAAAGAACGGGGCAGCCATGGTGGGCCTTGGTGGGTCTCGCAATACACGTTTTCCAAAAGTGTGGTCTGAGCATCAAGGGGCGTGATTGGATCAAAGTGGACGAGTGCGCCAGATCTGAGAAAAAACCCGAGTTCCTTTACGCACCTTCAAGAGAACCCGGGGTGGCGTGTAAAACGTTCCTGTTGCTGCGCGGAGACAAACAAAAGGAGACAGGACTGACAGTTTAGCGCAGATGACAAACAAAGATACAAAGGAGAACATCACACCGGAACAATATATCACTAAAGCTGATGTTTCTCCTTCACACAAACGGCATCCCAGTCATTTTTTTCTCAGAGACGTGTGAATGATGTTTGCCACCATCCATCATGAAAGGACATAATGGAGGATGGAGGAAGTCGGAGAGACGTGGACACTCCAGGGAGCTCATTACCGGACCTATTAATCTGTTATTTGACCCCTGCGAGAGCAAACCCCAATCTAAAAAAAAGAAGAAGACCTATGCCTCCTTAATCCAAAGATAAAAACAAAACCTCCACTGTGTCCCGGGGATCAACGCTCCAATTTAGACAACAAAGCAGTGAAATAACATCAATGCCGTAGATTGGTTTGTTTTCAGTGGTAGATAAAAGCCAGTTGATACAGTTTTTCTTCATCTGACTGAAGGCTTTGAAAATGAACTTAAAGTAAAAGATAAATTATTGATATTCAGGAGAAATCTTAATGTCGAACCACAGAGCAAATAGAAAACGAAGCGGTGGAGACGGAGGAGGAAAATCACCCGGCCCGGTGGACCTCTGTTACTACTGAGGGAGAAACCACAGGAGGATTGGATAGCGAGTGCTCACCACTCTCCCTTTAAAGAAGAGTCCTGCTGCCATTCTGTGTACGCATCCTTCCTTCAGGGGTGATTGTCTCCTTGTTAGTGGTCTGCTGTTGAGCTCAGCACTTTGCCAAGTCAAAAACAATGTCATGCCTCGGAGGGCTGTGTGTCTCTGTGTCCTTTTTAAGACGTCTGCACTACTCAATTAAATTTCCTACACGCAGCAGACAATAAGTGATATGAGGCAATTCATAATGTCTATCGTGTGGGGGGATTTTTTCTTCCAGAGAGCAGTTTTACATGAACTGTAATGGTTTTATTGCAAGTTTTTGTCTTATTAACAGAGCTGGATCACTTGTAACTCTCACTTGTCGTCTTCTACGTACGCCTTTATTTGAATCTTCCTGCTTTTGACACAAATTATAAACCAGTAAGGCAAAGCCGTTTGAAAATATAGGAACATGTCTTCAACCGGTCATGAATGCATCAGATTCATTTTAGTATATATATATATATATATATATATATATATATATATATATATATATATATATATATTAATAGATAGATACGCGCAGGTACCATTTGCAGAGAACCCATTGGACACAGAGTTGCTTTTTATGATTTTGTTTATTGCAAAACCTGAGAGGAAAAAATGAATTAATGCATTGGTGCATTCAATTGTGATACACCTAAATGGAGCCGATGCACCAATGACATTAGCAAGAAGCTATTGTTTTTATCCGTCATCTCCAATTCCAAGAGTCAATCGGCCTCAATTCGTCTTTGTTGTTTAGAATCCTTCGGCCAGGAGATGGATGAACAAAATGTTATTCTGATGTCATTTCGGATGATGCTGGTGTTCACGCAGACTCCGTCACACAACTCTGGCGGATGCGGAACAACAAATAATGAAGGGTTTTTGTTGTGTTTTTTTTACGCGCAAGAATTTCAGAAGAAAGGGAAAAAAGGGCAAACAACTACAACAACTAAGAATTATTGACCTACTTCTCTCATCACATTTCTAAACAAGGGTTTGCTAGCATCTAGTTTACACCGCACATAGTGGAGGACAATTTGCTATCATCAGGTCAACATCATGTTCCTTCTTTCTTTCCCATTACCTACAATTGAAAATTGAAATGTGAAATTGAAATAAATACAAAATGTGACATTGCATAATTGCAGGTAACAAAGTGGTACTACGTTTTACACAATGTGCTATGCCTTTGCATAACAACGAGTCACCTCACTCATTCATCGCCGTTTCATCCGTTTGATCATAGCTCACAGACTTCTGTTACAAGTGCATCATATATCAATATGAAACCAGCTAAAACCGGAATGTTAAATGACACGAATATATCTAAGCTAAGCCTTGGGTGCATGTTTGTGGTTCGGGGGTCACGGCGGGGCTGTGTGCCAGGCAGCGGGTTAAGAAATGATGACACTGTATGGACACTCCATTTCAAACCCATTCTCACAGAAACTTCTGGCTTTGATTCCCCCCCTCCTCTCCCCCCCTGCCCACATGGCTGGAATGAAAAGGACAGTTATACATATTTCAAGGCCCGAGGATCCACAAAGGGACTTAAGAATAAAGAGGTACGAACCTTTGAACTAAACAAAGGTCCATCACCCACATCTCTCATCCGATGTGCTGTGTAGCCCCGTGTAAAGACAGGCACATGGAAGGAGAGGAGAGGGGCACCAGCACGCCCTTGCAGACGGGTTGTCTGACTGTTGTCTGCACACCCCGTGACCCCCACCCATCTCCACCGCGGCTCCATCTCTAACCCGCATAGCACTTGTTGGCCACAGAGGTCTGCCAGAAAGCCTGCGCAGCGGCGCTCGTCTGCGGGCCTCTTTGAATCCGACCGGGGGCTCGTAACAACCGGCAGTATCAGTTGCATTAAGTTGATGAAAGTGGTTCGGCGGAAGCAGGCACTTGTGCTCTCACAATGCCAGATGAAAGAGCAGCGTGGCAGCGGCCCCTCTCCCGGTTTGCCAGAGAGTCCGCCTTTGCTCTCAGCAGAGGTCAACAAAAGACCAAATAAGACGAGAGTGAAAGCAATCGAAAGCTTCTTTGCCAAATGATCTCTAATTGGCCCTTTCTTCCTCGAGGATCAGTCTTATGATTTTGGTGGTGACAGTCGACTTACCCACAATTCTGCCTTTAAAAGCTTCTCTGGAAATTGGGCTACTTGAAAGAAGTGACCATTACCTAAACTACAATTGTGGGAAATGAAGACAAAAAAACACCAGAGTCAAACCAAATACAAAATAAATTCCACTCGCTGAATCGTATCTATCAAAAGCAAGAGGTAATTGGATCGCATTCATCAAATAAATAAGAAAATGTATTCTGCAGTCAAAAGGACCAGATGAAGCATAATTTAAAAAAAAACAATCTTTGGAGAAATTGCGGTTGTGTTTGAGAAAAAGAACAGTGCTTTAAAAGAAGTCTGAATCTGATCAAGATCTGACAGCACTTCGGTTTCATTTATCAGTGCTCCATAGTAATTTATTCAAATAATTACGATGCCAGATGCCATCCCCTCTTTAACCATCAAAACAAACTACACGCTTTTGTCCCTCCTGTGCAGCTGAGGAGGTGTCAAGCGAGGCAAGCTTTCCTTTTCATTACAGATACAATTTGAGGAACACGCCATATTCCACTTTGGGAAAGAAGTCAAGACAGAAACTGACAGTACTGTTCTAGTATCACCGTAGGAGGAAAAAAAAACAACAACAACAGGAAAAACAAACAAAAGCTTTGGCACTAAGGAGCTGTTCCAGGGATGATAACAATAAAAAAGGCGAGGTGATCAATGCTACTCTGGATTCGTATAACACATTGCTCATGCCTGAGACAAATGATGGAAATTCTTAAGGAGAGAAGGGCCTGCAATATGCCAAATGTGCTCCAAATTAGCCTTCAAGAGCAGCTCTCAGTGTGTATGGCGGCTGCGAGAGTAAATAAAGGGCCAGCATAAATTACCTTTGGATGTCAATCGTGATAGCGCACCCTGTTTTCTTTTTGTTAGCGTGTCGCCTATTCGTCTCGCTGGCGGATGACACGAAATGAAAGCGCGCTCTCTCTCTCTCTCTCTCTCTCTCTCTCTCTCTCCAGCACCACCAACAGTACTCAGAGCGCTTTGTGACACTTGAAAAACGCTACGGGTTGGTGCAACCACAGCTGGGCCCCCGTGCTGATTGGCTCTAAACTTTCGCTGCTTGAGGAGTTGTCTGCGCCGGGACAGGTGGTGTTTATGCAGATGAATGAACGCATTACTGTGTGCGCTTCCTTTTGGTTTAAACATTAGCGTTTCAAATGTGACAAATCAGATGCTCGTCTCCGGCTGTATGCAGCCGCCGTGTGTGCGGCAGAGAGACCTCTGCGTAGGACTTCCTGCAGGTGGTGGCCTCTGGGATGCGCCCTGTGTGTTACGGGAAGATGCTTTTCGTTTAGCTGTGCTGGACGAACTGGAATGGGCTGTTTTATGAGTGGGGTGTTTGCTCCCGAGTCTTAAAACGGGTACGACCAACGGCCACGCAATCATCTCCCTATTATCACACATACGTTCTGGGATAATTGCCCCCCGGAGCTGTTTCAGCGGTGTCGGTCAGTGAAAGTGAATCATATTATATTGCTTACATGTGCCGGAAAAACCTAAAGGGCGTAAAATAAAAATAAAATTGGTGTTTCTCTCTGGTTAGATTGAGAAATTCATGCTTGCTATGCTTTCATTAATACGCAGAGCAGCTTCCTAATAAACCAATTCATGTTTTGGTCTTTCAAATGATTTTGCCTAGTAGTTACCGGTCGGTCAATCGATGGTTTGACAGATTCCGGTCTCGCCGTTATGGTCGAAAGGGTCAACACATTTAAAACACAAACTAAGATAATTGTTCGTCTTTGGTTTTGACCCCAATTTGCTTGGAGTAATGTACTCTGACAAAAGCCATGACAGTATCTTTATTTCACTGGGAGTCGATAATGGGGCATTTTTACGGGGCCCTTGTTTCATTGTAAAGTACACGATACCATGACTACAAGCCTATACTAATGTACATAAAAAACAAATGTTCTGTCTTGATGTGCAGAAAAAGCCTGTTCCTGACACAGCGAAGTAAAGTAGTGCAACGGTTTTTCAGTCCCTTTTTTTTCTTTAAAAGAAAAAACCAGTCAGAAAATGGATGAACATAGATTCGATTCGGTGGGACATTTATAGACTGAGGCCACGACTTCATGAAATGTTTGCTCCACTTGCAGAGAGCCGCTTTGTTTCCGCGACACTGAGGGCTGTGGGTGAGACACTAAAGTCCCTATTGTCTGAGTCAACTTGACCTGACCTGGCTGGTTAAGCTGAGGCATTGTGAACAGCAAATCGCTTCAACCAGGGGGGTAGCTGTTTTGTGTGGCTACGGGGAAAATAACCTTATAAAAAGCCCACACCCAGTGGTTAATGCAGAGTTTTGTCCTGAAAAAAGAAAAGCTCTGTTTATTTCCCGCCGCCGGTGAAAAAAACAAACTATTGTTTCAATGTACCATTCTGACTCCCTGCGTGAGTTGATCCTCCCTCATCCATTTAGCAACACTTTTAGCAATTCTGTTTGTTTATGCACACACATATGTCCAGGTTTCTCGCCGCTTCCTGCGCACGAGGCACGCAGACATATGTCTGCATGCGCACGTGTCGTCCCAATTCTAGCAGGAGATGATGGTTGTGAATTATCTGGGAACGCCGCGCCAATCAACAGCCAAGCGTGGCCCGAAGCCCGCCGCAGTAAAGTGGTGAGAGGGCCAGACAGTGTTTAGCGCCAGCTCCTAATCACATTTCACCACTCGGCAGGCCTGAGCTTGCACATACGCAGGTACTTGTAAGCTCCTCCTCTTCGCGCCCAGCGTTGCTGCACACCAGGTTGATCTGTAGACAGGCTTAGTTTAGAAAAAAAAAGATGGAAATGTAATTAACTGTGCCGCAACGCAACCTCCGCCGAGCGCTTGCTGCTTATTTTCAGGATCCCAACCAAACAAAGCGATGGAAATATGGTTGGTGAGGTTACTTTCACTTTGTCCCATTGTGAGAGTCAGATCCGGTCCTGTTTGGACATAGTTTCCTTTAAATTGCTGCTGCACTTGTTATTCATCCTTGCAACATGACGTCAGCGGTTAACAGTCGTCGCACAGCTCGTGTGTCTCTGGAGTCTCAACAACGTTGTCTCCAAAGAAATTATGTTCCGTACAACTACACGGCACCCCCGATCAAGATTTTTTTTGCCCTGAGATTACAGTCCTGTTTTGGAACAGATTAAAACATTTAAAACTCAAGGTTAATTGTTGTGAATTTAAACAACAAAAAAAACGCTGCAAAACAACTCGGTTATCTTTAGCGAAGAAAATAAAAACTCATGGTTTGGGTTAGAAGGACTACAAAATTAACACAAAATACCAAAACACAACAAACCTACTTTGTTAGGTTTTGAAAACTACTTGGCCAGGTCCATCTATAAATCTCTAAGGTCCAACTATAAATATTTGGTTTAAAATTACTATGGATTTTAAACAAAATGAAATCAAAACCCAAATCTGTATTTAATCAGGCGACAACACATATGTAATATATAGAATTTGTATGTACAGGAGACATAAATAGCACTGTTGGGCTTAAATAGAAATACACTTCTGTCATTAAAAAAGCTTTCACGGCTGTATGTCTTTACACACACAATTACACACAGACAGACTCACACGTGACACATCAAGTGTGAAAACCAACGAAAGCGGAATCACTGGTTGTTTAGTGCCGACCAGTCCAAACTTGTACGTTTGTCTGGACCGGGCACAGCTCTTGTTTGTGGTCTCTCACTAACTATCGAATGGGCGCAGAAGGGGGGGAGGGGGCGTCCTTTTCCCTCCCCATAGGCCCACTGCCACCTTTTCATTTCCTGCCGGACCTCAGCAGCAGACACCTCCCTGGCTCTAATTACCACGGCGTTGGCTGCTGCAGAACCGTACCCCTACAACGAACCCCAACACTAATTGTTGCATTACATCAACAATATGTCTTGAGAAGGAACAAAGGATAAAAAAAAGGAAAAGACAAAAAAAAAAAAAAAACGACAACACAGAGGTGGGGACTAACTTGCCATGCTAATTTTCATTAACCCTGATCTCTCCGTTCTTTCATCATCCGCCGTCTCGCTCGCACAGGGTGGCGAAGCACTCAAAATATCCACAAGCAATCCAGCTATCGCTAATTATCCAAAGAGTTCCTCATTAGGCCATTTCAAATCCAACCTTAGATCAACACTTACTCAGACCTCAGGGATTCTGGATTCCCAGCAGCGGTTAAACAAACAATCAGTTCAAAGGATCAGGTATTCTACTTTACGAGGAGGGGGGGAAGCCAAGGGTAAACAACTACTCGTTTGGAAGAAATGACTCCAGTGGCTCCATGGCATAGATGCGCCTAACTAGGATTTATTTTTGCTCAAATACATTTAATTTCTCTAGTAATTTAGGTTATTGAGATATGAAAAGGTCTACATTCGAGGTTTCTAGCTCAGCCCGGCCTGAAGCCGCAGATCTCTACAGCTGCAGCTTCTTCTTGTAATGTCTTTAAGGGGCAAAAGTCAGTATTTTATAAGAAAAACACTGACAGGATGACAGAGGTTATGCGGCCCTCACAAGAAAAAGTTTGGGGACCACTGATCTAATTTGATAAATAAACTCATATTTTTTTAGTACAAAAAAGGGAGAATCACTCATTGATGAAGCTCACAAGATAAAGACATACTGCCTTTGTCGAGGGTATCCAAGGAGACATTGTCTCATTACAAGAGGTCACAAGCAAAAAGGACAAGCACCAACAGGGTGCTGAGTAGTTGAAACAGGGGTAAAAGTTCTGAAAACTAGAGTTTTCCATTAGTTACACACAGTAGGTCAGTCCCAGAAACTGTGTAGAGGAAGAGGACTTAGCCACTGTGAGGTCAACCGTTGGATCGTGGACTGGGGTTTTAAATCCTCAAATCTGGCATTTTGGTTGTCACCATCTTGATTTAGTACATGGGCATCACAGGGTTTTGGAGAAAGACGTGACACAAGAGACAATTCTATTCTTTCAGACTCCTTTTTAAACACCCAGAGGAGTGAAAGAATGAAGGTTTAAGGCTATTCTGCATTGGCCTCGCTTTTCTTGCCCGAAGGTTGCCCCTGGTCTGTATTCGATAGTCACGACGATTCAAGAATGCGTTACCGTAAAGGCATTTTGCAAAGTGAATGTTAGATTATCTTTTGTCTTTTGTGCTTGTACCCCCCCTCCGCACCCCTTACCCCTTTAACAGAGGTAGACCCAATTGCTCAGTGCATGTCCGTGCGACTCCAACCAATCACAACCCTAATGTGCAGTAATATCAATTGTTTCTCAGCCCATCCACACGAGCACACTCCCTTAATGTCAGCTGCTCTGTGAAACACCATCAGGGTTTGAGTCTGTCACTTAAAATATAATGCCGTCAGATCTGTTACTTTAACCTTGAAGCAATTAGCTGTTGCTGAGCCGTAATGAATCCTGACATCGCTCTGCTGTGATGAAACCCCTAATTGCTCTGTAAAAACTGAAGCTTTTGACATCACTGCTGACAGAGGTTTTTTTCTTCTCCTCGGTTGTGCGGTCGCATGGTGACGGCGCCTGGTTGAAACTTGAAAGGTAGCGGAGCTTCTCTGCCATCAGCTGTCCTGTCACTTGACAAAAAAAAAAAAAAGAGGGAGAGAGAGAGAGCGAGGAAACTGGCCGGATTTGCTGAAATGATGAGGCCATTTAAACTCTGATGTGTCGCAGCGACTCGGCATCATTCAGCAGGGCCTCTGCAGATGTCCGCGCCTGTCGCGGCTCAGGCGTGAGGTGGGTGTTCGTGGGATGACGAGTGGATGGCGTGCAGCCTCCGTGTCAACAAGCATGTGCCCCGGTTACTCGCCCATCTTAACAAACCGAACCGTAGGAGCATATTTAGTCAGGATAAAACTCTTTTCTTTAAAATCACAAATACTTCCCGACGCTAATTTGTTAGCGGACGGACTGAAGATGCTGCCAGGTCAGAGGGAAGTGCAACACAATCGAAACCAAAACGTCTCTGATACTCTTGGTGCGCTTCCAGTATCTTAGACAAGGAACTAGCTTGTCAATAAGACCCAGCAGTCGATTATTATGGATTTTTCAGTTGCACAATTAAGTTAATTAAAAATGTATCTACAGTCAATTTGACACATATGGACAAATAAGTCAGGATATGTCAAAAGACAAATCCATTTTTGGCCTATTTTTGTCGGGAAAGAGCCCAGAAAATGTTAGTAATCATAAAATAAGATATACAAAATGTAAATGAGCATAATACTTATGGGCTTAAAAATATGTTTTGACCTACAGTATAATGTCCCAATGCATGCACAAGGTTTAGCACTAAAATGAAAGCTAATTGATGTTAAACCACATGTCTTCTTTCCTTTAAATGTTTTGCCTTGAATCGTTCATCTAAATTATTTGAATATTTGGCAGGCCTCCATGCCATTTGGATGACTTGGTGAAAATATGTAGAGCACCTCTTGGCATCACACCACGGCTATAGAGGCTTGCATGTTCGTGGAAGTTTGTAGCACTTTCAGATTTCTCACTTTTTGAGTGCTGATGATTGGGGAAAGTAAGAAGCGCCTGCGGAGAAAACATCAGGGCTGACCAAAAAAGGGACAGTAAAGATGTATGGGAGAAGTTGGCACCAGGGACTCTACTTTATCTTTTTTTTTTTTGAGGGGAAAAGGGTGGTACATTTGTGTTTATTGATGAGTGATGTAGGAGATGTAATAATGAGAGGCCAAGGAGAGCAAGTGTTACCTCATTATTGTAATGAAAAAAGATATCCCTCCATTACATCAGTTGGGGAAAGAAGAAGGCAAAAAAAGTGGCAATTAAAGTGCCCAACAAGATTCCTTGAGGCAAGAAGAAGAAGAAAACGACTCTCTAAAGCCCATCTGTTCTGGATAATGTGCACCATGTAAAAGAAAGGCCTAATCCTCTTTATTCAAGTCCGCTGCTCCTTTTTTTTTTCTTCAACCGGTGATTGTGTTTTCTCAAGTATTGCTCATCTTCCCCCAATAAACTGCAATTTGGCCTCAGCAAAGCATTTACAGGGAGTTGTCAAAATAACATCATCGCATGTTCTATCAGGATATCTAGAGAGACCATGTCGTATTTGGATTGTGTCGATCAAATGTCATAGACTTTTGTATTTTATCCTCATTATGCTGTAAAATAATAATATAAAATAGATACTGCCGGAGACAAATGCAGAAAGGTAAATTGCCAGTTTAACTACTGTGGCCAAGCTGACTGAACGCTGCTTTGTTCTGAGCAATAACACAAATGAATACATCACATTTAAAAAAATCAAAGTGATGGCAACGCCCAGAGCTAGCAGGTAGTTGGAGGTGGTAGCTGCCTATTAATTCAGTGCTGCTGCACGACTAGGGCTATTATTAATAAATTGGAGCAGCTCTCACAAACCCCAACACCCCCCCTCCCCTCCCCTCCCCTCCCTTCCCAGAGTGCGATAAATAAATAATGCTGCAGAAGTCATGCATATGAACACCATGCGTCGGCACTATACTGCAGTAATGGGCCGACGCTGGAGGGTCAGTGTGGTAGGCGAACATTTCTCCAACACCGCAGATATGCGCCGGGGTCGTTTTTTTTTTTTATGCAATCGCATGCTTTTACAAGACCGAGAAGACCGCGATGTCTCCTCCGACGGCCCGCTGTCTTCCGCTTCCCCTCCTGCACGCTCCGTTATCCACGCGCCCTGATCTCTGATGGCAACGGAAGCTGTACAGCGTGCGAGAAACGCGCCGTCATAATGTTATTTCTTATTTTTAACGGGAGAAGAAAAGGGTTTTTTTTTTTTTTTTAAACGCATCGAATGAATGCAGCGTGTCACAAAGTGAAAGCCCCCCCCCCCGCACACACTCAACGACAGGGAGAAGTGCCCATGCAGAGACTGACAAGCGGTCGGCTTAAACCGTCGACATCAATATGGGTTCCAAGTGTTAAGAAATGTAAGCCTGTGTTTAACTGCGATGTGTGTTCGGCAACATTACAAAAAATATGAAATGGTTCCAATGAAATAAACAAGCAATGATAAACTATATTCAGAATGTCTGAAGTGAAATGAAAGTGCAGGTTTACACGTATTGCTCGCTTTTTTTTCTTGAGGCAGCAAAGGTCAATTTGGCTCACTGTAATAAGCGATGGTTCACAGGGGGAAAAAAAACAGAAAAGAAACCCAAACAAGCGGGCCCCGAGGCGCTAATTCAAACGAAGCGCCTCCCCGCCATGGGCCTATTCTCCCGGGTGCGTGCTTACAGGAGGCTAAATAAAAAATACAAAGGGTTTTGATAACACTTAATTCCAGACCCGCGCTTAGTTTGTTTGGTTTCGTTTGCTCCCGGAGAAGCGTCCTGCCGCAGTGCAGACACACGCATTTTATACAGAAGCGCCACGCCAAACATAGTTATTTGTTGTAAATATAAATTAAAGCATGGTGAGGCAGAAATGCGAATGACGTAACGGAGAAAATATTAGGAAATAATATAATGTGCAGTTATGTTATTCGCTATCAAAATTGAAAAGAGTTCCTTGATGGGAAATGCTTATAGCAGGCGCAGATTATCAACAAGGGTTTTTTTTTCTTCTTCTTCTTCGTCGTCGTCTTCTTCTTTCTTGCAGGGTTCTTCTCCCTGATCACTCATGCTGAGAAATTCAGGCTTATTGTCTGCTGCGCTCCCAGGGAACAGCTGCTAAGCCAAGGCCACATTCCCAGTAAACCCGACTCATCATGACCATTCATCCCACCACCAATCAGCTGCTGCGCATCCATATGTATGCGTGCTGGTAAACAAGAGGCATATATTAAAGGCGTGGAAAAATGACCGGTTTGAGAACAAATCCAACGTCTTGCAATTTAAACACCATATGCTCTCAAAACTAATTATTTACGTTGATCCATTTATGTCATAAAAAATTACGTCAGCCTAAAAAAAAAGGGTGAAACGACATTATGAGGGTAAAACACCGCTGTGGCCTAATTGCTATAATTTAAATGTAAATAAGTACATGCAATTATTGAATACGTTTATTAATATAATTCGCGCCACATGGTAGCTGTAAATTATTTTTCATAATGTAAAAATGATATGCAAGTGCTATTACATCATTAATAACATGAAACCACGTATATAATCAATAATGTGTCATCGTGAAAAAAAATCCTTCTCTTGTATGAAACTTTCGACTCAAGTTCGAATAGAAGCGTCTGCAAATCAATTAGTATCATTACTTCTTTATTCATTCCGTTCTTCTCCATCTAATAAACTTTGTAAGTTTATTTGCTAATGTAAGTGTATTTGTACAAAAGACAAACAAACAAACAATCAGACATGAACCGTCCTCGTGGTCTGTCCTGGCCTGGACAGAGAGAGTCTTTAGGACTGGCCTTAGGCTATTTGGGCCTATATTAAATACCTTCTTTACTTCTGTAAAATGTCTTTAAACGGGTCTTTTGGGGGGACGGGGGACGGGGGGGGAGAGAGAGAGAGAGCGAACAAGTCCTGCAATGCGGTTCCGATGCAGTTACTCACATCTCGTGTTCAACCAGGTTTCTGGTCTCATCGTCTTTTCTATCGCTGGTGCGGCGTGCCGGACATGGGGTTAGACAGGGGGTTTAGTGCCGGTTGCCCCCCCGGCCCAAGGCCATGAATGAGCACCCTCGGGACCAGAGGTCTCTGGAGGCCGGGATGCGGCGCGGTAGGAGTCCGGTACATGCTGCTGTACATGGCCGCGGCCGCCGCGGCCGCCGTCGTGCTGTCCACGGTGCCCAGCAGGCTCGGGTGGTAGAAATACGGCGACGGGAACATTCTCTGTAAGGCCGAGTAGTTTCCTGCTTCAGCCAGGAGCTCTAATCCGACCGCCGTTTGCCTCTTCCACTTCGTCCTGGAGAATCGGATCAAAATACGGGAGATGAATTATTTAATCAGCTCGCGCTCTCGCTAATTCCCCAAACGCCCATTTTAATTGGTACGCAGAGGCCTAATTATTGCAGGCGTCACATTACGGTTAAGGTTTAATTAGGCAAAGAAGGAACTATCAAGACACCGCAGTGCTGACCTGCTTTGGTCCAAACTTATCAAAGCACACTTGTCTTCACAGCTGCACGAAATATCTGAAGAAAGTATTTAAACGAGCCTTCATTTTAAAGGGTCGCAGAAAGAAAGACGATCTAGGGGGGAAAATAATATATCTTTTTTAACTACTACTTTTTCAATAGCAGTATTACCTAGGAGGCAAAATGCGCGTCACAAACATTTGACTAGAACTATAATAGTTTCGTCACATTCCCAAATGGAATTAAGTGTCTGCAATGATTAACTAGAATATGGGCAATAGGTCCAGTTAAGAATAAAGCATAAGTGCAAGCAAAAAAAAGTATATTATTCTAAAATGTTCTCAAAAGTAAGTAATGCAAATACATCATAAAACCAAACGGGACTTTTAGTCTTGAAATGGCCAGGACGGAGGCCTCTACAATTTATTAAGTGAATTGAATAAAAGCAGCCCCCCCCCCCCCCCCCCCCCCTCAAAATTCCAAATGCTAAAACTTTGATGCGTTTAGAATACAACATGAACATGCCTGCCTCACTTTCCGAATACATGGATTAGAAATGCCAGTGTCAAATTAAAGGCATGTCAGACATGCAACATCGATGATGACAGGCTGAAAATAAAATACAAAAACATTCACCAATTTTAAATCAAATTAAATATAAAATAAAAATGAAATCCATCACACATACAAATAAAACATATGTTTGTAACTGAAAAAGGATCTCTTTTATTTTAAAACCTAGAGGACCCTAAACAAGTCCCGTTTTTTGTTGGGGGGGGGGGGGGGGGGGTGTTGTGTCTGCAGCCATGTGCCGGTGTGTTGACCTACCGTCTGTTTTGGTACCACGTCTTGACTTGTGTGTCGGTCAGGTTGAGAGCCGCGGCCAGGTCCATGCGGTCCTGCACGCTGAGGTATTTCTGTCGCTCGAAGCTCCTCTCCAGCTGGTTGAGCTGGTGGTCGGTAAAGGCTGTCCGTGCTTTGCGAGGCTTTTTTGTGCGCATCGGAGGACTGTCCCTGCTACTGGAGATCTCCCGGTCGCCTTCTTCTTTCGCTCCTGACGGCCGTGGGATTGCAAACATAAGAGTCAGGCATGTGCTTCCTCGCTCGCCGTCTCAAAAGGAAAACGGGTTTTGTTTGATTCATTCTACTTTTCAACACTGAGCCCATTAAAATAAACCAAAAATAACCGCGAGCAGGTGCAACGCTCTGCCTCCATGCCTCCAGTCAAACTTTATAAATACTTGCTCAGAGTTGCTCACACGTGTGGCACGAAAGAAAAAAAAGCAATACAAAAATGAGGAAAAACATTTGTGTGTATTTGTCACCTGAAGTTTTTTATTTATTTATTTATTTTTTGCTTCTATTCCTTGAGAAAACGAGAAATCAATATGTCAATCCATCTCTATTTGTAGCTGGTTTCTAGTGCACCATGATCCCCCCTCTAGGAAGAACAATAATCTCTCTAATTGACCCACTAGGGAGGCCTCGCACACGGGGAAAATCACCAGGCTTACATCTGTTTTCACATCTATTACACTAATAAAGGATGCTGCGACTCAGACAAAGAATCAGACAGTGACGCATTACTATTATTAGCATTATTCATGATTTTTCAATATATATATATTTTGCTGTGTCCCTGCTCTATATGTATTTATATTGGCTAATTTGCTTTTTTAATTATTGTAGCCCATAATATTCCACCTCAACTGCGTGTACAGCGAACGCAAAAAGCGGAACAGCGAAAAAAAACAGAAAATGCGCTCTTACCGTTGCATTTCAGTTCACTCTGAATATCGTCTCTTCTGTCCAACTTCCCTCTGTTCTCGTCTTGTTCCAACTTGGGCCTGAAGCCGTCCGGAGCCGTGGCACTTTCTGGTTTTGGCGTGTGATGGGGCGAGGACACGCTGGTGCTGTAAGGTGCGCAGGCGGCCAGCGGTTTACTGTCGCCCAAAATGTCTTTGATTAGGAACGAGGAGGTGGCGCTTCTCGGGGCGCAGCCGGCCCCGGCGAGCGCCTGCTGCTGCTGCTGCTGCTGCTGCTGAGGCGACAGCGGCAAACTTTGCGGCTGGTTGTGGTTATTGTTGTGGTGGTGGTGGAGGTGGTGGTGATGCTGCTGCTGCTGAAGGCTGTCCTGGACCAGATGCGCATCGGCGCCGTGCTCCATGGTGACCGAGATGGGGGACGAGGGGGCCGTTCCCACAGTGTCTATCTCCGAGCATGGCGACGGGGTGGCCAGGCTCCTGAAATCCGCGCTCCTGCTGTCGCCGAGGCGAAAATCTCCGTTCATCAGCACGGGGTTGCCAGAGTTCGACGCGCTGGATAAAATAGTGTCTATCCCAAAACTCGACCCGCTGGATCCTTCCATATTAAGAAAGGAGTGATAGAGTCGTCATAATAAAGACGCCTCACCTCTTCCTTCCGATGCCAGCACGGGAGAAAAGTCAGCAAAAAATTAAATCGGAGTTGCAGGAGGAACAAAATTAGTTTAAAAAAAGGTAAAAAGATAGTTGAGAAATAAAAACCCAAGAGAGAAAATCCACGTATACAAGCGGCTCGGATGGTCCAGGGATGTTACATTCAGTGAACATGCGGGGAGGCAAAGTGCGGGGTTCTGCGTAGTCCACGTCGCTTTTTGTGTTTGGATATTGAACTTTGTGTTAAAAGTTGAGGCGTATAGAGAGATATACATAGGGCTGACTCCTCGACATCAGGCTCCCCCTTTTTGCTGCTAATCGCTCCGGTGTTGCTCTACAATGACTTCCTATACTGACGTCACGGCCCACGGCGAGGGGGGAATTAATATTTTCTCCTTTATAATAAACACTCGACGCCTTTTCTCCCGTCCGCGCCGCCCCACCTCCCTCCGCCGCCATTGGCTCCCAGCGTGACCGGCTGCGGCGCCTCGCCAATCAGGGAGTTGTTTCTTTATCGAGATAGTTCAAGCCAACCGTTGAGTTGGAGTTTTATTCCAGAATAGCTCGTTTGACCAAAAAAAAAAAAAAAGAAAGAAAGTAGGAAAAGGCATGCGTGTGCTTTAAGGCCACGCTGTAAACATTTAATAGGAAATATCCGCGCTGCGACAGAAAGACCGCGGGAGTAAGAAATAAAATACAAATTTGATAAGAAGATGAAATTCAAATCTGAGCTGCGATGAAGTCAAACTGAAAGGTAGAAATCCACAATGAATGTGCGGCAGTTTGAGATGTATGCTCCGGTGAACTATACGCATACATCGTTTATTTTCATACAGCTTTTTCAGTTTATTCAGTCTTTATTTTCTTAACCGCTCAACGAGACTAAAATGCTCATCTGTTTTAAATTGAAATAAATCACTTGGAAAAAAAAACAACCACTTTAAGGCCATGCTGCCATATCGCCATGGATGTATTCTTCAGAGCCGCAAGGTCCGCATGTTAAGGGGTGGGGAGGAGCGGTGCCGGTGACTGTCATGACAGCGCATCTTGTTAATAACCATGTCATCCTAATTAGTAAAGTAATTATGAGGTGCTAATGAGCGTTCAAAGGTAGTAGGAATTGGGTACTTTCCCCCGCCGACGAGCAGATTTGAAGGAAGTGGAGGGAAAATATGCGTCGCGTTCAGCTGACAAAGTGTCTACACGCTCTCCGGATGATGTCTCTTCGTGGGAAATGTCACTTTCCGCAGAAAGGTGAATGTATGCTGGAGCTCCCCCCTTTTTTTGGCGGAAATTTTCTTTCAGATGGATTTTTTCTTTCTCACACTTTTTCCGGAATTTGAGGATGAATCAAAGAGCGGGTTTATCTTATTAGTGCTGCGGTTGGTTTCTTTCACCCTGCACCCCCGCCATCTCCCTCCCCGGCAGGTTGGCAATGATTATTGATGCGAGACGGATGAAGATTTCATGCTGCTGTTCACGATCACAATATCCGGATTTGTAGGTTTGTTTTTGGATTCAAATTCCTTTTTTTTTTAAATCGCAATTATTAATTAATAGTTAGAACGCCAGGTCTTGATTATACATTTATTTGTATTCGATTAGCATTTGCACGCAGACAAGACCAATAAATATACTGTAATTATTTTTTTTAAAGCTACTCACCATATGATATATTTGAATGTATTTTAGATTTTAACGTCTTTTTAAATATCTCTACACGCAGACATCCTTGCGCAGGAACAAAAATGGTTGAACTTGTATTAATAATTCAAATGCTTTGAACAGCCAACAAGCTGTAGAGCAGCAGCTTCTAATTAACACCATTAATATTTTGATTATTCACATATGCTAAAACGTTCAGTGTTTGGCTGTTTTTTTGGTTTCCCTTGCATCGTGATGTCTGTGGAACAATTCTATTAGAAGTATCGCGTTTCAATTTTAGTATTTCGTCCTGAAAAAATAATACATTACAAAATCAAAGAGTCAATTAAATTAAATTGGAAATAATATCACTATATTTTAGTCAAATGCAGCTACTTAAACGTTGCGGAGAGTAGGGCAACACAAAAGTCGGGTTTTATTTCTCTAACGGATCAGACGACTTTACTTTCTCACTGGAGCTGCACTTTCTTTCTCCCGCGTGACGTGCAACGCTCGAGCACCAGGAGGCGACAGAGGGAGTGTGGCGGAGTCTGAAGTTCACGAGCGAGCCGAGGGCCTCGGCTGGCCCTATTTCCATAAAGACACAAAAGACTTTTATATCGCACTGTGAAGAGGGGACGTGAACGCACCAATCCGCCGGTCGGCCGCCGGTGACGTTGAATCGGACTCAAAGTGACGGTCAGAAACATTATGACTCAAAAATGAAAGATTATCTCCACAGTGGGAACCAATTAGAATACTGTGTCCACAATCAGCCAATAATCAGACCTCTCATCAACCCAACTCCGCTGCAAATCGCTGGGATCACATCGAAGCGATGCTTAAACACGTCAGTCTGTGGGCGCGCGCGTATCGGGGTGTGTGTGTGTGTGTGTGTGTGTACGTGTGCGTGCAGGCTCACGCGGCCTGTTCATCCACCGCAAACAGGCACAATCAATCGCTTTATCGGCTGTGCGGCGCCGCAGGAGCTGATTGAATGCGACCGGTTAGGGGTGTCGTCTTATTGGCCTCAGCTGATGGTCGATGATGGAACGGCGCAATAGTGGCGGGCATCCGAATCGATTCTCTGCGCTGTCACTTCACCGCTGGCGACCTTTGGGGTTGCACAGTGGCGGCGTTTACAAGGAGAAACAGCCCGCGTTTAGACTGTCAATCACTGCGGGCCGGCGACGGGGCGAGGGACGGAGACATGCTTAAGGTTAAAATAACTTTTCTATGAAGTGTTCGGATCTTCCCTCACGGTCAAGGCTCCAACTCTCTCTCTCTCTCTCTCTCTCTCTCTCTCTCTCTCTCTCTCTCTCTCTCTCTCTCACTTTAATTACACATAATCAACGTCATGAAAAGTAGCAGCCTATCAGAAGAGATGATGAAGGGAGTTGGTGATTGGTTAAATATTTAAAATATATATATATATTTGTAGCTTTTAGAATTCAGTTAAAATACATAACGCCCCCTGTCCCCCTTAGAAGAATGTGACACAATTACATTTCCATGCATCAGTGTAAAATGTCACATACCTGGAAAGACTTCTCACAAAAAATATTTTTGTTATCTATTAGTTTTCTAAAAGAATGAATCCCAGTCATGTAAGCTCAAAAGTCTTTTCAGTGTTTACCGAGACTCAAATAATTGTACGTTTTGTGGAACTATACGGAATATGCTTACGCATGAGAAAATGCTGCTAAAAAGCACTGGTACGCACAAAGTCAGAAGATCACAGTGTGTAAGGAAACCTCGACTTCTCTCTCCTGTCTGCTGGTCAACGTTTAAGGAGGATTGCATCTATTCAAAAAGGATGCTGAGCCACCGGCTGCACTCACCATGAAATCCTCACATTATACTACATTGCTAAAAATCCCCCAATCCAAACCCTATCAAACCCCACAACCATGTTGGTGCAAATCACTCTGCTGAAGGAAAGACTTACCCTTTACAAAGGAGGAAATAAAAAGAACCTCTGTGAAATATCTCCCCAAACTTCAAGAGCATTTACACACCTGTGCACACAGAGCTCTCGTGTGTCCCAGAGTATCATCACACACGTGATCTCTCCGTGTGCGTTTGTGTGGATCCCCAAGAGGTCACACCGGTGAGCCGAGAGAGGATGGATGGCTTAGAGGAGCACTGGAGGAAACTGGCTGGTTAGTTAACTCCCAAAAAAATCCACAGAGGTTGTCTCCGAGGTTGAGGGAGGATTAAAAAGCTTCTTCACTGCTCATCAACATATACAGAGTCACGGTTATTGTCATGTGTGGTGTCTGGATGCGGGTCCCTGGAAAAGTATTTAAATGACGTTGTTTGAAAGCGTCTGTTATTGCACTGAGGAAGAAAGAGGCAACATTTCAGGCCCATCGCTCAGGGGCATTTCATCATGTCTACCACCTTCTCTTAATAAAACGCCGTCATGAAACATGCATGTACAGGTATGATTGCCATAGCAAAAAAAAAAAGTCACACGCCTGCATTAAAATAACTGCATAAATGACTCGCAAGTAATGACACTTTCATTTCAGGAACAACAGCCTGCGCAGTGCTGTGACATGTTGTGTTTGGAAGCCATGGATATATTAACAGCTTGGACTTCACCACAAAGGAATCTGCAGGTCATGAGCTTAACAAAAGCCCGTAACACAATGTTTTAAGATTGATCAAGACTTAAGACCCGTAACAGTTTTAGCTACATTCACTGTTGATCGTCAAAATAGTAGGTTTACAAAAGATGTAACTTTGACATTTGAACTCAACAGCAACTTGATTAATTATCAGTATTCCCACATCCAACAAGGAGATATACTTGAGTAAAGAATATAATAAATCCAACGGCTCTTTCTGTGTCATTTGTAGATTAACACTTCAGGCTTCACAACCATTGGAAGACTCAGGATACGTTTCATAACAGTTATATCATATTGTAAATCAGCTGTTTATACACAACAATATCAACTAACAACTATCTAGTCACAATCGCTTCAAAATTCATGAAAATGACGCAATGTTTGTGTGTAATGTGCTGGAAAACGTATTATTATTATTACAATTATTAATATACTGCTAATAAATGCTAAATAGACCCGGGAGGGGCTACAAGAAATTACTATTCGCATTGAGTTAAATTAGTTTCAGCATGACCTATTAATTTGAATTTGTCCTGGATATTCTGGTCGCCTTTACAAACCAAACGGAGTTGTCAGACGAGTAAATAATAATTCTAGCACGTGACTGTAATAGCAAACCGATGAGTTAAAACCACGTCAGACTTTAATGAGCTTGTATTTACCCAAACACTATTGAGGCACTATAGATGTTGCCGGGGATATTCACACCAATTATTCTCTCTGAAGTGTATCAGTGATCAGAATAAACATGTGGGACACTTGTTTTTATCATTTTGGTGTGAGGCTAATACGCCGTAGCAATAGGAATCAAATTTCAATACTAAATTACATCCCAGGAGCTTTGGAATGAAAGGTGAGAGCAATGTGACATTTAGGATGGACACACTGCATGTTATTTCATCCTCTTAACGTCATTTCCACTTATGCAGTAATGAAACATGTGACATTCAAGTTCAATTTAAAGTGCAATGGTATTATTCCATGCATTAGGATTCAAAATGTAATGAGCCAGGATGGAGAGCAAAGTCGGATTATTTTTCCACCAAGGGTGAGCACACCAGCCATGAACATTTACGGGCTGATTTGAGGATAAATTGTCATAAAAATCTACTTTCTGTGTTTATTTTTTCAAGACGTTGGGGCCACTCAATAGAGCCATTTGCTGCCATGGCAAATATTCACTGCCGTGTTTTTCCTCCCTGTGTCTGAGGTGCATGATCAGAGATACTCTGGGAGCGCAGAACACATTGATTCGAGTGTGTTCCAAACACAGACTGGCCCTGACAAGGTTGTTATAAGAGTCGGAGGGGTCTGTACAATCACTTAATTACCAAAGCTGTCAGTCAAAGAGGGTCGCTGCTGGCTCCATCCATGGCTGCGAGCGGCGTTTCCACTAGCAGCCTCTCTGAGTGATTGATCCATGCTGATGGCATCGCAAAAATAATTACAACTCGTCTCCTGATGTGTGATTCCGTAGCACGTTCACGCTTCACGAAGGTAATCGGGGGGATCAGGAGGGGTCAGTGCCATTTCCTATTACCTGAAGTTCGGGGGCGAGGGCTGCAAACAATGCAAGTGAGGCAAGGAGAAAAGACGGAGGGCGTGGGGGCGGGGGGGTTTGACGTTACGAATAGCCCAGGAAAGCTTGCGTGCCCTTTGGCCTCCCTCCCCTTCCCTATCCCCCTTGCCCTGAGCCAGCAACAGCACATACTGTAACAGCTTGATGGTGTCCAACATGGGGAACTGTATATTCAAAACAATCTCTCGGTCATTACGATGATTGGCATCACAATTGTCGAGCTGTTGGAGGCTAAATGCCTCTATTTGATCTGGTGGCAACATTTGGTGTCTGAAATCGCTGCTCCGATTTGGTGTAAAACTTCACAAGTGACCCTTTGTATGCCCTTTCCATCCCACCCCACTGCTTCTGTCAGGCTGTGAGAGCTTCCATGGAGCCCACACCGTCGCTAACGGTATTCCCTGTTCAATTAGAGAGAGATAAGAAGCAACATGTGTCTACATTCTGAATACCTTTAGTAGCTAGCGCTGCTAGTTCAAGGAATGCTAACTGCTAATGTTAGCTCTGCAGGATCCAACGTTGAAACAATATAGTACATCTCCTTATTACCTCTACCAGTAAAGAAAACTATTACACAACGTTTGACAAACACATGCTCCAAATCCTCAATCGGAGTAAAACATTTTTTTTAAAAAAGAATAAAATTGAAACAATATGGTTGTCAGACCCTGGTCGAGAATGGACAATGTTATGATTGGCCGGTCTGCGCCCGAGGTGCTGAAATGAGGAGGAAATCAATCGCACAGTCATTCCCGCCCCGTGAAAACCTCTGTCATGTCACTGAAAGTCTCCTTCCTTTGGCAATGCAACTTGTATTTTCTTTCATTCAAACATTCATCCCTCCAACTACAGCTTTATTGTCCCACTTAATAATGTATATCATCAATATTTTTCTTGGTAACATGCCAATCTCCAGATATTTAGAATGCGTTATAAGTATCAGTTGCCCTTCGGTTTCAGATGCGCTTCATATTATTAGCCGTCTTCCTGATCTTCACAGAGACGCGCAGCGTGAGAACGACTGGCAGACATTGCGTTGTTTGTGGCACGCATTACCCGCACTTCACTTCCTGACAGCAACCCCTTCATCGTAGAAAAAAAATAAAGACAACAAAATAAAAGCATGCACTGTTAGCACCAAGTACACAACGTAAATTGAAAATCAAGCGAGTAAACAACGTACATATGGTCCACACCTGAAGGGGCCGTCCTGTTCTCATCACATTACTTGGAGCAGGCAAAGCCGAGGCATGATGTCACTAATGAACCCCGCCAAAAAAACAAAACCCATACGAGGGTGAATAATGAAACGCACTGCTGCATTTTGCAACAGAAAGAATAAAAGGTGAAATCATCAGCGAGCAAGAGAGAAAAAGAGAGAAAGAAAGCAAGCGATGATTAAATGATCAAAAGCTGGCACAGCGAGTCTGTGTGTCACTGCGAGGCACACTCATCTACCCACAAGTGAAAGTTAGGTTTCAAGCACAGTGTAATTATAGCCGGGGATGTCAGTTTGACATTAATGCAGCCAGCAGAAATTCCCTAATTGGCCTCAGAGGAGAAAGTGAACCAGAAAATATATTAACATTTTAAAAAAGCATATTTTGCCTAATCCTTTCACTTTCCAACAATATTTGAAGACCAAAATGCCCCAGGCATGAGAATTTAAATGAGCAATTTTGTTTTTGAAGGAAACGGCCAATGAGACAGAAAATAGACTAAAGGGAAATCATTAGTGTATGAGAGATCCTGACAGGCTCGCCTTGCTGACTGGCTGGCCTGTCACTAGGAGTCTGTGTTCTTCAGCTCCACGCTATGAGCTAAGCTGATAACATAAAAAGACCCATAAACGTGCAGCCAGAAGTCAAAGCCTATTATCTAGAAATTCAAATGCGGGGGCAAGGAAAAAATGAAAAATATCAAGAAGGAAGATGCGGGGGTTGCGGTTGGGGACGGAAGGGGGTGGGGGGAGGCCAGGCCTCCTGTAGGGGGGAAACTGGCCAGATCGAGAGATCTTGGGTCGGCTGTTATCCGGCATCGCCGCCGCCAGGAAATATTGCAACAAATCCCAACATCACGCGCAAAGTGGGAGATAAAAGCGGGAGATAAGAGCGTCGACGGCAAAGGAAAACTGTGCAAAGTTAGGAGGAGCATGCAATGTCACATGTGCCCGGGCTGATGTGATATGACCGTATCAGAGAAACACAGCTAAGTGCAGTCAGGAGACGTTAGCTCGCTCCCCCGGTGATGAAGCAGCTGAGGCAAGCATCGCCCCTGGCGGGGGGACTGCGGGGCAAACTGCTCAGGCTGGAGAGCCTTGCCCTTTTGAAACAAAACAGAGAGGAATGGCCAGGGGAAGCCAGCCCGGCCTCAGCGAAACAGAAAGAAAAAAGAAAGAAAAAAAAAAAAAAAGGGGCCAGGTTTATTTCCTGCAGCAATGGAGGGTGAAAAAAAGGGAATGATTGAGAAGACAGAGGAAAGTGAGAATAACAGATCTCAGGGCTCGCGTCTCTTTTTGTGCGACAACAAAGGGCATATGATATTCCAGCCTCGCTTACAGCTGGCCGGTCAGAGGTCTCTTCTGGCACCTTTTATTCCGCACACAACCTCGGATCAGGACTTCTTGCCGAGGTATACGGATTTCATTTTTCTTCTTTTTTTTATCTATTAGGCTGTTACCCTGAACACAGCAATTTAATCAGGCCCTTTGATAAACATTTGACACAAAGCAGTGGGCTTCTGTCTTCGCTGCCTACAGCCCAGGGCAAGAGATTGAGACTGAGGAATTTTCATCCACAATTTTCTCGATTTTAACTCCCCCTGTCAAATGGTATGCCAGTCTGTGTGACACAAAGATGGGGGAAATCAAAGCTGCCTCTCATCTGAACGGAGCACAGACGTGCAGCGGGCCACAAGTTTAGCGCGAGTTACAGGCTGCTCGCAGACAACGAGGCGATGCAGAACGGCAGCCAGGAATCACGCCGTGGCGTCAAATTGACAGAGCGCGGCGTGGACGAGGCATTTTCTGAGGCCGAACCCGGTGGTCGGCATCGCAGTGGCTCCCTCGACAGCGAGCCAATGGGATTTCTCATACTGGACGTTGGGTTATAAACTGACCATGATTCTTACACGTTTTGTTCAGACATCATTCTCACAGATGAACACTGCTTTTATGGATTTGAAGTGTAAATGCAATCACCAGAAGCTACGCTACAACCAAACTACACCGTGGTCACGTAACCTTCGCCACCCTGAAGCTAAAGACTGGTTGGATTGATAACCAATTTGTTTGAAGTGTCTTTTTTTTTGGCTCAACATTTCTTAATTGGCATATATATTGTTAGATTTTATGTTATATAAAAGTAAAATCAACTAGCTTGCGTTTACTTATACCTCATTTAAAGTGTCTAAACCACCACTAAAAACTGTTGGGACAAGACTTACAGACGAGTGAACCATAAGTGCCAACTCAAACCACATACCTGTGCAGGGCCGGCCCAAGGCATAAGCGAACTAAGCGGCTGCTTGGGGCCCCAAGCAGCCGCTTAGTTTGCTTATGCTGCAAGCAGCCCTAGTTTTGTATTATAACCTCACTGTATTTGTTTATAATTTTCACTATAACAGCATAGCGTGACATTTGTGGCAATAATCTTCTAGCACAGGTGACTGTGCGTGGTGGGAGGGGGGCCCCCAAATAAAATTCTGCTTAGGGACCCCAAGAGACTCGGGCTGGCACTGTACCTGTATGACAGGTACCTGTATGACAGGTACAGTGCCGCATGTACAGCATGTACCTGCTAACTCATACCTGCAACATCCAGCTCATACTGGGTTCACATATATAACAATTACGATGCCCTCCCACCACGGAGCTAACTGTTCTGCTACCGGATCCTCGGCCGTTTGCAACACGCATCTAACAGGAGGAAACTGCAAACTACAAACCATTTGACCCTGGAGCGCAGAAAGACGGAGCCAGGCTCAGGTCACCGGGTTCAACAACTTTTTTGCCGGGCCTACAGCGCAATGAAGGCCGCATACTCAAGTAAACATCGGGGGACTGGACATGGCCTGAGAGCTTCGCAAACTCCACAGCGGCGCTCCGCGCGGGCCGTGAGCGGGTCATTCGCTAGCATAGCGCTACGCATGCAGCAGCTCTAAATGCAAAAGAAACATGTGATTACCGACTCATTAACTCCCATAATAGAGGTGAAAAACGCTAGTTACCAGACAGTCATGGACACTGCTCATATTTGCCCCTCAGGTAGCAACCTAAGCTACAACACAGAGCTGCAAAAAGCACGGCGCAAACACGGCCTTCTAGAGGCACCGGCGCCGAGAATAAATGATGTGACCTCTGGCTACACAGTATGGCCTTCAAATCTAATTCCCTACCCGACCTGCGAGAATCCTCCCCCTCTTATTCAGTCTTACCGCATACCAGATGCATTCTGCACAGTCGCCGTGAATCCTTTGGTTGGGTTTCAAGGACTGTAAACAATAAGGATGTGACAGGGAGGGGAGATCTACCTCGGCTCAATTAAGGAGCCGGCCTGCAGCTTCTCGCGGCCCTGAGAGATGGGAGCTATAATTAGAAGGCGGCAGTTAACTTGTAGACATTATTGATGATCTTCTGCCGACACCTTCCTCGCGTTAGCATTAGCATTTTTTTGCTCTCCTCGCCACGTCTCTCGGAGCCCGTGTCAGCGGGGGGGAGAGAGATGGGGGGGTTCTGCTACACTACACGCGCCGAGGCCACATTACTGCAGAGGAGAGAGGGAGGGAGAGACGCCCAAGCTCTCCTCCGGGCCCCTCTCGGCGCTCGTCCACCTGATGGGAACACGGAGACTTGGCTGTTCTCCTCCTCATCAATACAGCACGGCTCTTTGTCAGTAATTTGCAATAAGTGTCCGCGCCACATCTTAAGGGACCTGGAAATCATTACTGGCGGAGGCCCTGCTCGGCTACTAATTGGAAGCGTTGGGCCTTATCAACTGAGGATTTTCCGAGACCTTTGACAGATACCAATTCGAAAATCATTGTTCAGTTGTCAATTTAAGAGACCGTTAAAAGAGCTTATTTTAATTTTAATTGGAACTTCCTCCTGCCTTCACAGTGAGCCGCGCGGATTAAAAATGAGCTCAGGGCATGTGTGTGTAAGTGTGTGCGTGTGCGAGTGTGTACTCCCCTCAGATGAGGAGGAAAACTATGCGGGTCAAATTGACAGGTAACAGTTCTGACCAGCGTACAAATGAAGACACGCACACACATTTAGCTTACAAGAATCCACCCGGCTTTCCTGGGACTTCATCATCAGCATCAAATAAGTCGGAATCTGAGCTGCAAAAGCTCCCAATTAGGCAAAAAAACCGCATCCGCTTAGGATGTTTGTTAGGCTGCGAGTGAGCTGGGACCATCATCGATCACCACAACACCCCCCCAGGACCCCTCCTCAAGTAAACTGACCGGCTGATAGCGCTGCCCTAACATATTTATATGTTGCGCTCTCTTGTTGACCCTGAACTGAAAGACTCTCTTGGCTTTAATAAGGCCTGGGGAAGGCTCGGCCGTGACTGACTCAGGGACGGGGCAACGGCTGCCAACGTTAGCAGGATGCGCCGGCAAGAATCTAACATGCGGAAAAGGGGCGTGCGTGGGGCTGTGCGACGACGGAGGGCGGACGGAGGGCGCTCGGCTCGAAGCGGACATGTGTTGACACCGCCGGTGGTTTGCGATCACATTGCTTTCTGCTGCGGTGCGCCACCAGCTGAACAGGTCGAGCTGCAGTTGGAATAAATAAATAAAATAGCAAGCCGTGATTCTTCCTTTTTTTTCTTTTGTTTTAAGTAAATATAGCCGTCATTTGATAATAAACCTGGCATTAATGTTAATTCTACCAACCAGTATTTGCAGTACGAGAGGCTTAGAGCCTGAGAGCAATACTGTTCAGAGGGTAATAAGTGTCTAATTAAGGACTAGACAGGAGGGAAATTGCCACGGTATTAAAAGAGCTTCTTCGTTTTTTTTTCCACCACGTCGTCTCTGGGAGCCGGCGTTGTGTTTGCCGGCTGTTTTACTCGCTGTCAGAAAGGATTTGAGGAGAGGAGCCATCTAAGCATGCGTACGAGGGGATTCATTTGACCTCATTATACATCAATAAAGAAGGAAGCCGGTTTACTAAATATCACCATGCTGCCCGCGCTTCACGTCAGATCATGCAGGAGTGTGCTAGAAAAACGATGATTCCAGAAACGTCTGGTGTAGAGAGGGAAGGGGAGGGAGGGGGACAAGGGAGAGAGGAGGATAGGGGAGGGTGTGTGTGTGTGTGTGTGTGTGTGCGTGTGGAGGGGGCGGAGGGGGGGGACTCTGACTAGCCAGGAGGGATTCTGACAGCGCAGGAAGAAAAAAAAAAAAGCAGAAAGCCCTGTTTAAGAGAAGAGCAACTGAAGAGAAAGATTTATGCTTTTAATTAATGGCAATTAAACCATGCCTGTTGGCCTGGCCTGTGGCAATTGCTCCCAGTAAAAAGGAGGCCGAGCTGGTGACAAGCATTTGAATCCACTAAGTTCTACCAGGGGAGCTGACACTGCAGGCATCAAACCTAAACTAAATCAATAAAGGAATTAAACTTTTATAAATTGCATTTTGACAAGCATCAGATAGCTCCGGCGCTTTGATATCACCAATTGCTCCGAGGTGACGCAAACAAGGAGAGGCACACTTAGAGATCCAAACAATCAAAGGGTCTCGTTAGCATGCGCTGTCAGACCGCGGCGGCACTGTTAATTACTACAAATTAATGTGACTCTCTCCACCTCCGCTGATTGCGATGATAATCAAGCGCGGCTTCGGCGCAGGGAACATATGCAACCCTGCCAAAAATAATGAGGGCAGAAACCAACAGACGCTCCTCCACGCTCGTGTTTACAAGCCCAAAATGCTTGTTGCTTATTTTATCCTGCAGCCACACACACACACACACACACACACACACACACACACACACACACACACACACACACACATATATATATATATACAGCTCTGCTTTGCTAATGCGCCACGTATAAATGCACATAAGGAGTTTCTCCATTGGATTTTTCAATGAACCCGCAATATACTGTATCATCCAAGACATAAACAGACCTCAAGGTTGCTTAACATTTACTCCTCCTTGACACACACACACACACACGCGCAAGACAAAAAACTAGCAGTTAAACTGAGCAATATGTGTTCAGACAAAAGTAGGCCCGACGCTGTACAAGAGGAGCAGCGAAAAAACAAATAAATGGGGGGGAGGGAGGGGCAGACAGGAAGTGTTCAAAGCTGGCATGACAGCTCAAACGCCCTGTCACTTAAATCGCTGTTCATATCTGCACATGACGAATCCAGAAACGCATCCGGCATCGGCGTGACATCACGCTCCGCCAGCGCCAACAGGCTTTTTCTAAATGAGGCTGAAAGCAGTAATTGCCGCGCGACCTCCCCGCTCCCGCCCGCTGCCTCCGTACCCCCAACCCCCCCGCGCTAAATTGTTTATCATGAGACTGATCCGGCTCGCTGGTGCTGCCTGCTGCTTACTCGCCCAGATTCTCATCCTCAACATTGAGATCTCTCGTGGCAATCGGCCGCGGCTCCCTCTAATTTGTTCGCCGTTTGTGTTTTATTCATCGACCATTCGGTGGAGTGATTTGCAAATTCCATTGGTATTCTCTTAAGTTTACACACATAATGCAAAATGTAAGATTTCATGCTTCCCTACAAGACACAATGGCTTTGAGCGGAATACATTTTACAGACGTTGGCGATGTTAATTTAATGGCACAGATAAGTGGAATGCTGCTCCTGGTGAAACATTAGCATTCTTGGGTTGTTTAAAGAATAACGTGTGACAGTAAATGCCCATGCAGATCCTCTACAATGGTGCAAATCCACAGATATTCTGTCACATATCTTCCAGCTGGACTCGGAGGTCTCTTCCAAACGTGACTTCATTCCAACGGGATCTTATTCCGTGATCTTATTCCTTTGATGAATCTCTCCCAGACTGCACCTGACTTTTGGCGATCCGTGACCCCTGCCGCCGCCACGGATCCTAATGGTGACCTAATGGGGCCTCGGAGCACGTTATCAGCTGCTGTTTTGTGTGTGTGTGCGTGTGTGTGAGAGCTGGAGATACTGACAGGCTAACACGGTCAAGGTCAAAGTAGCCTCTCCACCTCTGGCCGAGATACTTCCACTAAGAGACTCATTTCCCATGCAACCCTCACTCTCTGATCTCGAGTTAAAAGACGCCGCCGACACTCTTGACTCCTTTGTGCATAATGCAGCCCCAAAAAAATGGAGTTCTTTCGTTGTATTTTACATTTTTTGACAAAGCGAGCAAGACCAAGGGCTCGGGCTTCATCATCAACTATTCCCATTGTCACATGGAGGGCGCTGGCGACCGCCGAATGTGCTGCAATGCAAATTAATGCTACAATATTAAGAGAGGAACGTGGAGATATGCATATGTTAAGCGATATGTGATAAAGAATGTATGGTATTTTGTGCAGCCTCCCTCTCTGATTTTAAAGCGTAGCATTTACATGCAGTTAGACCTCATTATGATAATTTGATATTTTGACTGAATGGCTAGAGGCAGGATTATAAGAGAAGTCAGTTTAAGAATGTTAATGTCCGCTTTTGCAACTAATGCATGTAGTTATTGATTTTTCGCTAAATCTGTCCTTCTTAAGTTGTCATGCTTTGGAGGGAGGGAGGGGGAGTTTTTTTTTTTTTTTTTTTGGTCAGGGGCACAAACTGGAGAACGCGAGGTGCGCAATCATTAACATCCAATCCCTTCGCAAACGAGCACTCGTTACGCCTCGTCTCGCTTTTTCTTTTTTGACTTCACTGTCACATTTCAGAGAGGTGGTATTAGCCACGAAGCGTAAGCAGAGGCAGGGACGCCGGAGGAAAACCCTGACGGAGGAGAATCTGAGAGACAGATTAATGCCTCGCTGGTACTTCAGTGTATCAGGACATGGATTACCGCGGTAACAGCTGCGCCTGTGAGTCCCCTGACTGAGAAGAATTACAAGTATTATCACCTACATCATTAAAGTAGGGTTCATAGACGTGGAATGGCTTCAATCAATTCATCCCCAGATAACACCGAGCCAGCTGGACCCCCTGCGTGAGAACTTGACTTAATTGGCCAATAAGTGGTGGGGAAGGGTGTGTGCTATTTGATCAAATTACGGGGCCCCGGTGAAGGGATTAGAGCCTCTTTTTCTCTCGGATGGAGCCGGCAGGTGGAGGAAGACTGCAGGGTCAGGGCTACCGTTAGCACGGCGCCCCGGCGTACGCCTTACCGCGGCTAAGTGTGAGGCCGGTGAAAAATGGTGGCCCACTTGGCACCGGGGAAAGGGGAGGAAGAAAAGCTGTATCCAGGTCATCTTTTTGCTTGGGGAAATGCACTCATTCATCATCCCCCCTTGGCCTCATTTCTGGCTGGTGGTACTTGTAAACTAATAAGTTATGTGTGCTATTTAGTTTGGATCATTATGCTACAAATTCAGGAACTTTTGCTGTGATCGTACGGCGTGGGGATGATGTTGTGGAAGAGATTAACACATAGATCGTAGTCTTATTTACAGATTTACCCATACGATATTTGTATTGTAAGTAGGCCCTTTTAACATGCACTGTTTTAGAGATTATAAATATTGAATTATACCAAAATACATTTGATTTGTACAAAAAAAAAAACAACAAACAACAGCAATCTGTTACTTATTTTGTTATCCTGTAGAGGGCTTACAATAAACCAAAAAAGCCCCCTCTGGTTTAGGTGCTTAGCTGTTAGCATCACATACTCCACAGCAGCTTTGGCCATGTTGCACTGCCATGTCAGCTGATTATTCACGTGTTCAATTAGCATACAGATGCATCGTTGGGCTCTGGCGGCCTTAATACATACACAACTAAATGTGCTCCAGTAACCATAAAACCAGCAAAAGAAAAAAAATATTGGAGAGATTGCAGGAATTTAAATTAGTTAAAATGCCAACGCTTCGCTTAGATTACCTCTTTGCAATATTCATGGGTGAAATAGCTTGGCTGAGAGGCATTTGCATTATCATTATTCCTAAGTAGAGTACAATTTAGTCATCAGTGCCCGACTTGTTTTCCAGTCCTTTTTAGAGGTGGGAAAGAATTCACCTCTGCGGGATATGAGGGTTAAAGAGACTCTAATTAGCACTGCGGCCCTGAAAGGCAATAGAATAATACGAAAAAGAATCAAAGAATTAGTTGGACTGGATGAGGATTCACGACGCAATTTCAGCAGGTGATGGTACAGGGAGGAGGAGAGTGCGTCCCTCTGCAGCCATTTCTCAAGATAATTCATTGCCGGGGAGCATGTTTGCTATCGCTGTTAGGAATGCGGCGCACATTAATTCTAGTTTTTCCGTGGTGTACTTCTGGAAAAATGAGCGGCCCTCCAGGGGGCCCTGCAATGTGGACTAACTACCGGACAGAATTAGACGCCGCAGTCCCGGCTATTCATAATGTCATTAATATAAAGGCAATTAAATGAGTTTTTAACCTGCAACCTCTTATCGTTATTAATGAACGCGCGGATGGAAGGAACAAGAAAGCCACCTGAGATGAAGCTGGTAATTATCTCTGCATCGGGGCCCTTTGGAACAGGTTTAGAAAATTAAAGCTTAGCAAATGAATTGTTGGTGGGGTGTGTTTCCAGGCAGGCCCAGGGGGAGATGATGTGGTTTAATTTAATCACATGATGTCGCACCAGGAGGGTTAATTAGATGGGTTTTTACTGTCGCTGGGCTCTCGGAGGGCCTACTCGTCGCCGTACCTCAAACGCACGCATCCTCTCTCCGCGCTATCAAACTGTCACCTCGGTCATTAGTGTCTCATACTCTCTCGAAGGGAAGAAGAAAAAATACAGCATGACCGGGATAATTAAAAAAGGAAAGGAGCCTGAAGGTCGTGTGTTCCGATACGCTTCATTATGGTCTTATTGCAACAGTAATTATGTAAGTGACGGTGCAGCCCAGGCCAGTGTCATCGGGCTCCTAACACGCTGACATTAAGAAACGCCGCGGGGGTCAATCTTCACGGCGAGGAAGAAGAGGCCGCGGCGGCGGCGGCGGCAGCGGCTCCTTCTGCTGGTTTGCAGAGGACGGAGGAGTCGCAGAAACTCGTTTGACCGGGAGCAAAGCGTGAAGGAGCAGGTTTTTCTTCTCCAGCCCTCGCTGCTCCCCAGACGGTGTGCAGGGGTGAAGGTCACCCGGGGTCACCGTCGCTGTGTACCCACTTCTGCAAACAGCTCATTAGCGAGTCGGCAGTCTCACAACAGACAGCACTCTCGGGAACGAGAGAGGGGGAGAAGGGAGGGGGGGGGCGGGTCACACCGGTACCAGCTCAACGGCCCGTTTGTTTAGGGGCTCTCTTCAGGGACTGTGTTCCGTGCCTTACACTCTTCTGCATCCTGTTTAATTAATAATCAACTTGTGTCGACCGCTCGTTTTCCCACATGGGGTGAGGTGTATTGTTAGCTTGTTAAGCCTGAGCCCTTCTGGTCTTGTGATCGCTATATATTCATGCAGCCTCATGAAGACACTTTAGCTTTTTATTGACAATAATTAATCAGAAAAAATGGTTGATCTCTTAATCTAGTCCGGATTCCTTCCTATCATGCGAAACACGCACATTACATGCCATGTGGGTCCTGCAGCTAGAGGTGAAGCTCGAGAAAATTTCCAGTCTGGCATCCGCTGCTCGCCTCTCACTTGTGGGGGGGGTGGGGAATGCTAACTAACCTGTCAAATGGGTAAACTGCGCTGCATCCTGCTGACAACAAGCTGCAAATGAGCCACGAGTCATTTACTGCGGTTATCCTGGCAAATGAGTGAAGGTGGCGCGCTCCGCGACAGGCGGACGGAGCGGCGCCCCTCCAGAGTCCTTCTCATTTGTTTGAAACAGGGGCGTAATTCAGCAATTGTGACAATTACCGGTGAAATGAAGAGTGACAGGGGTCAAAGCCTGACATCTTTATTACGGCGCGGCTGTGTCGGGAGGAGCCCAGGACACGGGCCGAGGCCTGACGGGGTATAAATCTGTCTGTCTGAAGGTCAACAGAAGTGGAGAGGTGGTCGACCCGGCAACCCACACGTCCCACTTTGACATCTCTATCTATAGCCGGTGCCCGTGACAAAGGCCCCACTGACAGATGGAGAGAGAAAATAAAAGAGCAGGGCCGCACTGATGACCTGAGAGCTATCTTTTCTTAACCGCGTGGTTAAATGTCGCTCATGCGGTTTGATTGACGTGTTTTTGTGGTGTTTAAACTTCTTGTGTAAGTGACTTTTCGTTTCTTTTTTTGAAGAATATTATCTGCGAGGAAGGCTTTTTCAAAATCTGATGTTGACGAAAGCAGTAACTGCTGGTGCCAAGGATTGTTGAACAATTTAGAAGGTCTTGCACGCCACTACGCTACAGGAGAAATATTTAAGGGAAAGGCGGTATATCAAAATAGCACAGTATCAAAGCAACGGGACGATAGTGATATTTATTGTCGTTACAATGTTGCGTTAGTAATAGAGCAAATTAAATTAAATTATAATATGTAATTAAATTATCATCCATGAAGAAAGTCAACTTGTGTTACTGTGGTACAGTTATTACTGATTTTGAAAATCTAAAGTAAGAAGAATTCTTATCTGATATATAACCTATAAATAAATTTCAATCTTACATCCTAGAAGTGGTTGCGGCTGATGGCAACCGAAGGCCAGGAATTGGTTGCCAATTTCTCAAAATAGTTGGCCATGGTAACCTGGCAACGGTAACTGTCAAGACCTGCAACATACAAAAATAAATTCTGTGAACAAAAACCGGACTAACTACAATGTTATGTTGAAACACCCTGTTCTAACAAATCACGGATCAGCAGGAGCTGTCCACTGCACGCCGGCCTGGAGGTCATCCCATGGACAACCTTCCACATCCACTCTCACAAATTAGGGATTCATGGCAAACCACACAAAAAGCAGAAAGCATCCTCTGATGTGTCCGCATTTCATTTTGCCAGCATGGGCCCCTGGCTCCGGCCCCTCACGGCGCTGATGGCTTTAATTGACTGTCTCGCTGTGATTAATGGTCACATGTTAAACATGCACATCGTGGACATTCTTACACAGTTGTGGAAGGCAATTTGAGGGAGAGGGGCCATCTCTGGAGAAGCACTTATCTCTGGCTGTGACTTCAGCGTTTGGGATGGGACGGGACGGAAGAGGGGAGCTCTGCTCTCAGGGCCCCAGAGCCGACCTGTGATTGCACGCCAATGACATTGAGGATATTTAAAGAAACGGTCCCCCCCCCCCGCTGGGCCATAGACAATGGACCCCGCTATTGAGGCAATTTATGACTGAGGCACGGTAAAAGGTCTCCGGTAAGGAAGCACTTATATTTTCATGTAGGGGAAAAAAGAACTCGTAGAATTACACGTAAAACAATGACACTACCGCTGAAGTATTTTACCTCGTGAAACCCCTCAAACCTGACCCAATATGTGATGCTAGGCCTGTGAACCCCCCCGTGCCCACCTTACACGTCGCCTCTTGGTCACGGCTGCATTTTACAAAGCCTGCCACTGATCCGGGCTTTGAGGAACTAAGGGATTCACCACAGTGGCAGTGTTTACACAGTGGGGTCCACATGGCAGCGCTGTGTACGCTAACGCTGGCCAGCATCAATCAGCCCGCCACCAGGCCGCCACCAGCCATCAGGACCAACCACTGTTCAGACGGATTATCAGGGTAGCTTTTACATCATTAGCCCAACCCCGCCTCATTTAGCCCTTATCTCCTGATGACTAACAAGGCCTGGCAGACCAGCGCTGAGATGTCTTGGCCGTCACCTGGAGCCGCACCAACACCAAACGATTTGAATGCGCCCAGTTGAGGCAAACGCGCGGCGTGGATATAACACAACTATAGACACGGAAGCCCTTGAATGTCGGAGGTCAGTATTGGAGCATGTGATTGAGCTAATTGAAATCGACATCCATGATTGGACACACGGGCCGGGGCACTTGGCAGCACGTCCCGTGCCAACATCAGTCACCGTTCGCGCTGCCCTGGCGGCGGGGAGGGCGGCCCTGCCAAAGCGCGGCATGGCTTGCACGCCTGTCACGGGTTTTAAAGCGCGGAAGGGACCTAGGAGGAGCTTCTGGGACGCTAACGCGCCAGCGCCCCCTCACAAGGACATTTGAAATGCGGACCAGGGCTGGGGGGAGCTCAGAGCATTTGCTCGGGGAGTCGGGACTGGACTGGACGGGGGGGGGGTTGAGCTCTCTCACCTCCCAGCAGGCCGCCTGCAGGCCAGTGTTAATGGTGGCTGCTCCACAGAGCCACGCCAGCCCCCACGATCCCCTCCCCGACCCGCGCCCCCACCCGACCCGCCCATGGCAACTCTGGCACCACACTCGCCCAGGGCCGTACACATTAATGCTACGCTAATTAGCAGAGGAGCTGACCAACCAATTATGCACAGTTCAGTGAGAGGGGTCAAAGGGTGCTGCAACGCCGCGTCACACACTTCAGAATGATCTGGATGTGCGGTACAAATAAATGAGATAGCTATCTGTGGGGGCGAGGAGGGGGGAGGGGGTCACTAATTCGAGCTAACGAGTAGTTTTGCTTGACACTGCACAGCAGATGATTTAGCAATTGGACAATATTTGTTCTACAACAGGAGGTTGTTTTTGTGCTCGATGAAAACATTGAAGAGTCTGCGTTTGGAACAACGAGGCGCAACGTGATTATTACATGGCGGTTTAATCCAGCTACCGCTACGTGCATTTCGCATTCAGTATGAATTAGTCACAACAAACAAATAAAATTCCATCAAACAAGATATTCTTTCAGTGAGCTGTGATGATCGCATTGACTCTCACTTGTCTTGAGACAGACAGGCTGATTTCAATGCAACTTGAAGACTAGCATAGCGGCTTTAGTTATTGGCCATTGTTTAATTTGAGATCTAAAACTACAGTGACCCATTTCTGCCACATGCTTTTGTCAAGGGTTGTTACACACCAACACAGCGGTGCGAGCCCAATAACAGAGTGCATTGCATTGACACAATGTGACAGAACAAACACTTTTGTTTGGATTCGCTGAACGACAACTGACCGATCCGAGCCAGAACACACTTTATTAGATCATACAAAAACACCAGAGATGTCAGGGGGAGGAGAGGGGCACTTGAGTGCGCTTCCTTATATGACAGATGATATACAGCTGGATATTGATATGTTGATATGAGTTATACTGAAGGAAAATCTGATTAAATGATAACGATAATCCTCAAGATTTCCATTGTAGCTTATTTGGCTAAACAGCATTGACCTGGCAAATGCTTTAAACGTCTTAGCAACACAATCCCAGAATTATTTTTAAAATGACAAAAATCACTATCAATAGCCTCTACCTCTAGAGGGCCAAAGGACGTAACACAATAGGGATTGAGGTAATCATTGCAACTTTTGCAGTGTTACATACTGGGTGTCTGTCATACAGGGAAACAAAACTGGCACACAGTTTTACTACACAAAAAAATACAACCGAGCATACAATTCTGAATACTTAAATGCTCCTGTATCAATAAAAATACTCAAAATGGTTCCATTATGAGCACAATTTCTATTAACAGGGATGGAATGCTTAAGGATTGCTACTTAAAAAAAGACGTATAAAGACCCGGTATAACAGTGTAATTGTTACAGGGCGAGTGATCAAACTTTGCATCTGGCACTAGTCACCTGGGGGAGAGCTGGTCCGCTGATTAGCAGAGATGTTTAAAGGAGCGGACTTGTGACCAGAAGGTTGGAATCCCAGCTGGGACGCCGCTGTGTATCTAAGGGTACTTAACCCGAATTGCCTCAGTAAATATCCAGCTGTATTAACAGATACAGGACGTACAATGGGAACACACTTACCCTTCATATGGGATTTAACGGGCGCCACACGGTGTTGGCAACTTTCTGCGAACAACTTCAATAACTTTGCACAAATGAAAAGTTGGCAGCCATAAAAACGGCAAAGGCAGGCAGCCATGTATTATCCCGGAGGTGGCCATTACTGCTCCTTTGTCCTACCGGGATCCAGTGGTTCGCTGTATCAGACTGACGTGATTTGTATTCTCCGCACAGGGTAGTGATCATCTGCCACCATCTGCATAGTTTTACTGCCTGTGATCATGGTGCTGTTGAGAGCGGCTGTCATTATGCTTTACAGCATTGTTAAAGCCTGCCTGTGTGCAGCGTCAGAAGAAAGCTCTCTCTCTCTCTCTCTCTCTCTCTCTCTCTCTCTGTCTCTCTCTCTCTGTCTAGATCAGGGGGTTACAAAACACACCTCTTCTGCACACAAGCGCCTAAAGACAAAACTGACCAGCACTTTGCAAAGTGATACCCGGAGCCACTGAGGCGAGACAGGATGTAAAAGGTCCGTGTTTTCTCAGGGCTGTGAGCAACTGAGGATTTCTTCTTACTTCTTACTCTTCATTACAGACGGAGAAGACCCCCATATAAAATGTTCCCTTATGCAGCTACGGCGCCCTTGATACAACAGCTTCTACATGCTGGAAAATTGCTTCGACATGAAATACAACGCTGGCCCAGGGTTATGATAAGCAGGACCATATTGCCTATTCAATGTAGATAAATCATGCATTTTAGTGTGCTATGAAAACAAAAAAATATCTAACTTCTTTGAATAATGACTTTCCAGTGATTTAATGTTGAAGTCTACTTCCTTCTGAGAGTCCCAGGTGCTGGCACTTTGCATATTGTTGTGAATAACATCCGCTCATGCGATGGGGGAGAACCCGGCATTACCCCTTTGGCAATGTAAAGCAGTCCTTTAGTGCGAATCACATAGCCAGGGGTTATCGCTTCATATTCTTAAAGTCAGAGGCAAATCAAAGGCCTGAGAACGTAATTATTCCAAAGACGCTCGACTGTTTTGTAGAAGTGGGAGTTCATCCAGCTAAACAATTTAAATTCAACTCATCCGCAGCAGTGCATTTAATAGTTTGAATCATGTTATTAGTGATCCATTAGTAACGTAATGCTTATAGATGAGCTGCAAGGTCTCTGTGCTGCAAGAAAGAAACCCAGTGCGAGTGTACTCTGTAAACAGGATGGATTCGCTTCATCAAAGCATTCCTCATGAGTCTGCAGTCGAGAAATAACCTTCTCTTGTTCAGATATTACAGGGTACTGAATCAATACATCAATGGCCTATTCAGTGTACCTGTTACAAAAAACCCAAAACGGGCAAATTGTATTCTCGTTGTTTTCATGTTGACCTGAACAAAGGCAGCATAGACCCACTCCCTCCGATCGCACCTTCTACACTGAAAGTATAATCTTTGCTGACAAGTATTTTGTATTTGTCGTTTATTCATCCCGTCCCTGGACGTGTAAAGCTAGTTCCACATAAACATTATGCCCAATTGGGTGTGTCTCAACCCTTTCTGGGCTCCACTCATTTGAATGGAAATATCGTATATCACAATGTTACTACAAAACATCGAAGGTAGTCCGATTTGGGTCATACGGAATTTTTTATAAATTAGGATTTGCCGCATTTACGTGTTATAAAAGCATTAATTCTGACAATGATTTCAGTATGGCTAACAGCATTTTGTTTTTGATTATCAGGAGGGGCTTAACACTACTGCATTAACGAGAAAGGAACTGCACTTTTAGACGGACATTTTCATTTTAAATCTCTACCAGACGGCGTAGCTATTTGTAACCACTGCAAGGTCGAATTCTCACATCACCGCAGTACTACGAACCTGAAGTACCAGTACCCCCCCCCCCCCCCCCCCCCATATAATGGCAGGGGAAACACACAGTACTGATTCCAGCCAACCAGCTTCCAAACAATTTGGATGTGGCGTGCGGGAGAGCTGTCGACAAACTAACGAAAGAAATATTCTGAGGAATGGATTTAAAGAGTAGATGTTAAAAGTTAATTTTGCCATTACATGACTGCATCACTGCAAGTGTTTTTTTCTCTTTCTTTGACTGAGATTCTCCAAAGTAGTCTTACAGACTAAAAGGTCTTTTTTTGTGCTAAACCACTACCTCAGTAACAGGGATCCTTGCATTATACATGCATTATGCATTATGCTGTTCACTGATAAGACACTGGTACCTATTCAGAAACATATTTTTATACTGTATGTTAACTTGCTGTTGCTAATAGAGTGCCTGTTATATTGTTCTGATAACATTATTTAAAAATAAAAGTGTGCGATGCACTACTTTTTAATTAATTCAATTGTGCACATAATGTGATTAATCGCTGTTACAGAACAATCACACGATTAATTGAGATCATTTTTTTTCATCGTTGCAGAGCACTATTATAATTATTTATACCTAAACATGCATATTACACAATTCTGTAATCCGGGTAGCATACTAAAGCACTGCAATTTGTAAACTATCTTTAAACAGTATTTTTGCTAATTTAAGTGAAAAACTGCACAGACATTGCAGGCAAAACGAAGCATCAGCAAAATTAAGTCAGACCGTAAAGGAATTTGTGGCAAGTTTATAGAACGAGGAGCAAAGGGGAGGCGGTGGGCTTGGGAAGCCGTATTGATTTCTAAAATACATTCTAAAAGGTCCCATGCCTAACTTTAGTTTGACAGGTGGATTTGTGGAGACTTTGAACTACTCGAGAACAAGGGTGCAGCGATAAGTCCTGCAAAGACAGCGCTGGTGTGGACCGCGCTAAGAGGGCCTTAAGGAGACATTCAGGAACAGTCAAAGACTTTGCTTCGACCTGCGCGGCGGGGCCAACCGTGGGCCACAACCATTAATGGGATGGGAGGATGCTGGAAAAACGCTTGGCCCAAATTTGCATGTGAGAAAACGCCATTGGCACAGTCGGATAACAAGACAACAGAGCAGGAGGAGGAGGAGAGGCAGGGTGGGAAGAGTCAGCAGCATCTTTAATAATATCAGGGAAAACCGAGAACATGAAAACTCTGCCTATAGGTATGGAGCTAATTAACAAAGTTTTGTCTAAGCGAGAAATCGGGGGCAAAAGAGACTGGTTAGATTCAATATTCCCCAAAGATTGTCTTCAAAGCTTAAACCGAGGATATTAAATGCATCAGAAATAGTAATAATGCGAGCGTGTGCGTCACTGCTGGTGGCTTCTGTCAGGCGAGATGTGTGTGTGTGTGTGTGTGTGTGTGTGCGCGTGTGCGTTAATAGCCACTTTGTGGCAACAATGCTTTAAACTGGTGAAATACTGTATTGTTCGACATCAGCCAACATGAAAAGAAAGATTTTCATACATGCATGTATTCACAGACACAGTTGTGCATGATACACATCCCCTGGAGATCCCCCATTACTAATTAAAGCTTGTGACAAAGTGTCTGTCTGGCTGGGACTTGGTCGGCATAGGACCCCTACGTGTTGATGAGATGATGAACAACGCACATGTCCAGAAGTGTTTTTGTTTTATTTATTTTTTACACATTCTCCTCCTAGTCAGAGGACAGACGCATTAATCTTGACAATAATTGAGCCTGGTTGTGTCGTCCGTTGGATTTATCACAAGTAAGGACAGCTAGTCTTGTGTAAATGTGCTCTCATGGAGCGAATCGCCTGCTGCCAAGTCAACACATACACAGTCCCACTTTGTCTTCATCTCATTTTTCTCTGTTGCGTTGTCCTCCAGAAAGAGTTTTTCTTCACCATATTACATTAGAAAAAAAATGGGTTCATTCAATGACGTTGGGTGACACATTCCTTCACATAAATATGGGCATCCACCCTTACAAACAGTTCTTAAAATGTTAGTAATTATTTTGGAACAAAGACGTTTTATCAAAATAAAACCAATAAGTAATACAAGTAATATATTTCTCCAATACGACCCACATTTGTTTCATAAAAAGTCATAAAAATGTCTTTTGTAATTTGGGTGAACCAGACCTTTAGGATTTGTATCTAAAGTTCATACGACCATATCCTTCATGCTACTGCAGCTGCTCCCAACGCTGGTGCGGAACACTTTTCACGAGTGTTTCCTTTCTGGCAGTCCTCAAATATCTAAGGCCGATTCAGCATGGCAATAAGGGAAGAATTACCAGGGAAGCAGCCATGATCCGAGCCCTTTAGGTTGCTTTCAGCAGCTTGTTTACAGTCGGCTTTGCTGAAGGTTGACCCCAGCTGTTGTCAACCTTGAGCAGGTCTCTGACTCCAGGCCTGTCCCGTCCAACGCCTCCATCCATTTGTGGATCTTGGAAGGTTGAGGGGTCAGCTCCGTTCTTACACCGTCAAGCCCCCTTTGCCTGGATCCTCACTCTGCCAACTCCACTTACTGTCTCCCGCCCCGTCTCCTGCTCCCTCGCTCCAATCTGCAGCTACCTTCGACCGACCCTGATGCGGAGCACTACATGTTTTCCCTCAGCGAGGAGGGTTGTGTGTTGTGTTATCTCTCACTATCTGTGCCTTTCTCCACTTTTTTTTTTCTCCCCCCTTTCCGAACTGTCGACTCACATCGCATTACAGCTGCGCGCTATAAGACTCCAAGCCATTGCAAAAGATCAGCTTCTATTAGGGCGCCTATTATCATCCCAAATCAGTTGCATTTTAGCATTTAAGTGTCGAAAGTTCACGCTGAATTTTCCAGCACCGCGCCTGAAGGTATAGAAGGCACATCAGGCAGCCGCCGATAACATGCACGCTCTCCCTTTCTCTCTCTTTTCTCCCTGCTGCTACTCGATCACACTGACTGTTTGTGAAATTACAAGGGATTTCGCAGGGCCAGAGTTGGGTGTGATGAAATGCTTGCTGAACGTGCCTGGCAATGGGAATAAATGTTCACAATGTTCAGCCAGTGTTGCATTGTGCAACAAATATTAAGCTAATGATCAGTCACTTTTGTCTTCTAGGCAATGCAGCAGCCCTCTTTATCATCCTGTTTACCATTTCCATGGAGGCCACCCCCTGCCCACCCCCTGCATCCACACGCCCCCCCCCCCAACCCCTTCCCTTACGCCCTCCCGCCACTCCAACCCGAGGCTGTTCATCTCTAATGAAAGAGAAGATAACGCACAGACAGTCGGGATCACACACTTAGATGACTGCCCTACATAGTGCCTTTTCTTCCACCAAATACTTCACAAGATGTCACTGACATTATTTAAAGTGATTACATTTAGCAGAAGTGAATGCCATGGAACAGCACAAATGCTCTCATGGCAAATTTACCCCTTTTGACAAATCTCCCCTACAGGTTTGACCTTCCGCAGCCCCCAAACCCCAACCCATCACTTTTAACGCAGACACAAAGTCCCGTCATCCATACCGTGAAAACATACATTGGAAAACAAAGAAAACGCCAACTTATGTTTCAATCCAAGAGGAAAAATTTGCTGCCAGGCAAGTTCATTTCAAGCAACATCACAAGGACACTGGTGCCCAGTTACACCAGCGTTGCACAGAAATATTACACTGGAAAGCATCTTCATTTAGAGATGTTTTGTTTTCTTTTAATCTGTTTTTTAAAACATATTTTAGGGTTAATAACATATCTCATGGCCTAAGTCACACATGTGCACATACACACTAGAAAATATTATCAACAAAGTAAGGAAAAATTCTAATATCAATGTCGGGAATCAATCTGAAGCATAGACACACATGTGCACATACACACGCGCGCACACTCACAAATAAGAGCTGCTTTTTTTTCTACAAGGACATGCAGAGCCTGAAGCCAGCGCTTAATTGCGCCAGCTATCATTACACGGAAAATCAACAATTTTAAATATACACCGAACACCTTTCATCTTCACCCTCCTCTAATCGCACCAGTAAGAGCCGTCTGGAAGGGGAGCTTGATGTAGTCAAACTATCTAAACAGCGCCAGCGGGTGCCTCCCAATCGGCACCACTGACGCAGATACTGTTGGACACGGCGGAGTGCTGCAATGCTGCCTCGCGCTGCTGCCATCCTTTCACCGTCTTGTCTCCAACGGGGAATCACATGTGACCCGGGTGCCATGTTTGCCTGTTTTGCCCACGGTGAGCAGCAGACAAATGATCCAGAATCGCACAAATCTCTAACACACACACACACACACACACACACACACACACACACACCCCCGTCCCCCTCTCGTGTTTGGTCTCCATTCGCCTTTCAAAAGCCATTTGGAGATTGGTGTTGGAATCAAACCGTTACTCGTCTCCGTCGCCGTGGAACGGTGAGGATGCGCTCGTCTCCCTGCCGGCCGACCGAAACGCCGCCCTCGGCCCTCGGGGGAAATGATATAATGAGGATTCTCCGTGTCGACACTCTGCCTCATTTCAATTTTAAACGCTGCACACACCCTGCACTTTGGACCCGTGATGGTTGCATTATGGGCCGCGCTCAGGACCGCACAACGCGCCGCTTCGCTTTTCCCTGCCGTCTTGCGCGGCTTATTTCTTAACGTCCTTTTTTTTGCTGCGATGAGAAAGTTGGAAACACGTTTTTTCTGTCAGCCGATTAAACAGCCAAATGCTGTGCATATGTCGTTATCCTTACCTGCTGAACCACTAACAAACTAGCATTCCGCCCTAGAAACGTATTTAACCACACGCGCTTCGCATTTTTGCTATAATTGACAAGGCTGAACGCGTCAATTAGCCGGAACAAGGTTAGCGATTGAGTGACATGCAAGGTCAGAGGTCAACTCACGCGTGAGGCGCGCGGCGGCGCCGCCAAACTTCCAATTTACACACACTGGACCAACCTCTTAGCCTTAATATTGACAAATGCATAACAGCAAGTGTCAAGTGCTCAAGGGTGATCTACTTTTCTCCTGATGTGGGGCTCCCTGGAGCCTGGTGCAGAAACATATTCTCTTCAAACAATCCCAATGACAGCCAAATAGCCTGCTTGTCGCTTGTAAAAAACCTTCTAATGATGCGTGTCGAGGGAGCGCCCTGCCTTCTTGCAGCAGACGACTCCCCTGTGTACCAGGGAAAGCAGAAGGGGAAAAAAAATAATAATCTTGTTTCCCCCAAATCATTTCTCCTTGTGAAACCCAACGACACCCGAGCATCTAAACAAACCTCTCCTCTCGGCATCCCTCATGCTTTTTTCCTCCCTGCTTTTTCTGATCCGCCGAGTCAACATTCATTACAATAACCATTAAATTTCCACTTTCAAACAGTATTTGCACGTATGTAGCGGACTGGGATATGTATTGGAACTAAATTGGACATGATAGCTACACGAGTGGAAGCACAAGGGTCTTCGTGCTGCTGTTGCGTCGACACGATGCGAAAGCAGCAACCGCTCCATCCCTGTGCATACATTCCAGCTTTGCCTTTCATATTATAATTAGAGAAGAAAAAAAAATTGGAAGTTGGATGTTTGCTGTCTGGGGCTTATAGTTCCCTCGTGAAACATTGGGGGAGAGTAGACAAAATCATATTGTGTTATTTCTAGTGATGTATTACACTCTTGATCACTGTCTGGCTGCACACTTTCGGGTTGAAATCCAACTTGTCCTTGGTTTTTCTAAATGGTGTTTCATTAGTATGTATCAAAAGAAATGCTATTTTACAATCAGGCTTTAACAACTTTGATATGCTTAAAAAAGTTGACATAAAAAATATGTCTTATTTCAACCACGCAAGACAGAAAAGTGGCACACCCTCGTCCTTAATAGTGTGACCTTGTGTGGTTTATTTGCTTGACATAGTTTATATCATTGATGAAATATTTGTGGATTCACTTCCTGTCGACTGACTGGTCGTTCAAGCGCTATTGTAGTCGCATTTCTATGTGATATATCGGCTGCTTATGTACACCTCGCATTTTATTACGGACCTTAACTAACCCCAATTAGACTGCGAGTGTTGTTTAAGAGAAACGGCTTCACATTTATTAATACAGTAATTTAGCAATAAATTCAGCGGTTAAGCAGATCATTAGAGACGCCGAAGAACGACATCTGGATCTTGAGGGAGCAGGCCGTTTTATTTTCAGAACACAGCGCGTCTACTAAAAACGTATCTTTTTCATGTTCGCCAAGCAGACAACGGGGCGGCCAATGAGAGAGCGGGAGGCTCCGCGTCTCAATGCCAAGAAAGTGGGAGTGCTAACGGGCCCTGATTAGCTCCGTTTATCCCTAATTAATTACCTTTACCTAATTAGATGCTCTGTTTCAGCTAGACATGGAGTCAAGTAGATTAGATTATTAGTGTGCTCATTGGGCCTTTATAAAGAGCTGAAATTAATGTTGCGTGCAAAAGAATCCGCTGCTTTAATTGCACAGGTGTTGCCTTATGGCAACACTTTATCATCCGCCGGCTCACCAAGACTATTAGCAGGGATTCATACAAAGGGACGGTTCTGTAAGCTGCACCGTCGCAACAGCTCATTAGTTAGGCTTGTTATTGTATTATTTATTACATTTGGCCTTCCCCCATTGCCCATATTGATTCATACACCCATTTTTTTCCCTCATCTCCTTGACTGTCTGCTATTTCAGAGCCAGTTAGTGGGTCTAATTTCAAAGCCTGTTTTTTGCAGAACACCAGGAGCCATAAAGATATAAAAAGTGGAAGAGTGTTTTTTACACTTGCATCTCTTTTATGAGGAAAAGCCCCAATACATTTTCTAATATGGCTTATCTTGATAAACAAGAAAACACAAAGGCTTATCTACAATAAGGGCAGCGAAATCATTTGATGAGGACTAACTTAACATTGGTTAAAGAAATACTGAATCTTAATCCCCAATGTGGGTTTTGTGGAGAATTTTTTGAGAAGGCACGGATTTGTGAAGAGATATTGAAAAACAGCTTGGTGGATTTTTTCATTATGACCATAAATAGATTATAGACATTGGATATGCTAAACACAAACTCTACATTTACTACGGTGAAATGCGCTCGCTGGTTTTGCAAACAAAAACTTGAATTAGACAAAGTGTGAGGCTAACATTTATTGGCTTTATTGGCTGGCAATGTGTGGATGACAAAAGTTTTTGTAAATAGCATTTGACTGTAAAACTGAAAGGATAAGTTGAACTCCTTGAGATATACGCTTATTGGCAGTATTACATGAGAGGATTGATACCACTCCTATCTGCCCATTGGGTATACTGCCGGTTAGCTTAGCTAGCAAAGAAACAGTCTTGTTCTGATGACACAGAGCATTTAGGCAGCCTTGGGTTGCTTAACTGTATATTAACTGTAATTAACTGTTAAGTTATTAACTTTAATTAACTAATGCTACGTTAGTACCCATTCAGTAGTTGCCTAGTCACAAGTTACAAAAATATTATGACAAAATAAGGTGCCGCGCACCTTTGTTCGGGAAAGTGCAAAATAAAATGATAAAATGTGTGCGCGTGTGTTGCACTGTTTACACCAGCCAAAGTGCTACCCCTTAATCCAGTGAATTTACAACATAAAATGTGTATCCAGAACAAAGATTTGTCACGTTATTGTTGTGGGTATGATTACACACACACACACACACACACACACACACACACACACACACACACACACACACACACACACACACAAGAAGAAAGACAAAAAAGAGAATGAATGTTTGTCAAACATATCTCACAGTTTATTATAATAGAAACAATAGTTCCAAGATATGGCTCAGTTCATAGCATTATGTGTTGAACAGCAAAAGTAGCACAAGGTCCTTGACGAGGGGGGGTGTCTTTTAATTGGCAGCGGCTAAAGCTCAAACCTTCAGCGTTTCTACTCATCGAGCTTCACCAGCTGTTTTCTTCTTCTCCTTTTACTTCCCATTCTACTCTCCACCAATCTCACATGGTGTTGTTCCAGGGGTAAAGCAAGGCTGACAGCTTGAGGAAGTCTGACGTCCTGGCACTTATAGCCCCGGCAAAGGAGGAGTGGATGATGCAGTGAAGTGAGGGGATGTGGAGAGAGAGAGAGAGAGAGAGAGAGAACGAGAGCCTGAGGGAAGCAGACTACTGCACATGCATATGGTCCTCTCCTGGTTAGCTTCTCCGCCTCTTCCTCCTCACCACTTATGGCCCCTCGCGACCCCGTCTTATGGCACCTTTGCCAATAAGAATGGGCAAGGCAGCTGTAACCAAGCATGCTCAAGGCCACTGACCTGGAAATGTGGCTCAACCTAGTGAGCCCACTCACTCGCTCCTACTGGATTTGTATGGCCCGGAGAATGTGAACCCCCTCCCCCCCCCCACCTCTGCTACTTGACATCACACTGCGGCTCACAGCTCAGCTCACTGCCAGTGTTATTATGGTCCTAAAGATGCATGTGCGCATCCTCGGTCTAAATATGTATACGAGCATGACAAGGCAGATTAAAGTGTCAATATCCTCGGAAGCATTTTTGTCATTTGAGTGTCAGCGGTAAGTGAAGTGAACGCTTCAAACGCCTTGCAAGTCAAGGGTCTATGTTGCAGGGTTTTACTTTAAGGTGCTCGACTGTAATTGTCTTTAGTTCGATATAATAAGATAACCCTGACCCCCCCTCTCCGTTTCTCCACTTCTACTTTATTTCACCACACGTCTGTTAAGAAATTGTCACACCGTGTGATATCTTAACAAAGGCACACTTCACATTTATTCGACAACAGCCCATCGCTTCAGAAATTTCCCTCTTCAGAGAAAAAGAAACGGGCACGCCATGTTTGTTCAAGCGCTCTGAATGAGCGAAATTAACAAAGATGATGTGACACCATCTGTCATCGGCCATTACAAATCAATGGGCTCTCCACGCAGCTCGAGCGTATTCCCAATGGTTTCGCTCCCCTTAAAAGTACAGCAGGTATTTTAATGCCTGATGAAAGGGCTCCTTTTGCGGCCGAGCGCGAAACGTGAGGGACATGTGACGACGGCGATGCGACCCCTCCGTCTCAGAAGCCGAGACGAGACGAGAAATCAAGCGTCACTTCTGAAGTGTACCGACAGGCTTTAAACTGAAGTATCTTAACTTGTGTCACGTTTAGAAACAATTAGAGCCCATTGATGTTTGATGGCAGAGCGGGTGGGAGGGAAGGGGCGGGGCGGGGTTGTGTGTGTGTGTGGGTGGGGGTGCTGCTCATATTAGACGTTTAGCATTTGAAGCACGCTGACACATTCGACTTGAGTCTGCATCCCACTGATGGTGTAATGACAGACATTGCTTTAGCTTGTCTTACACCTGCGCCGTGATCAACCTACTTCGGCGTAAAACAAGCGAGCGGTGACCCATATTCGCTGCACATCGGCCATTGATGTCGCTCCTTTCATTCCATTATGATGCATATACGTACAACTGCGTGGCACTGATGTGAGGCGGCGTGTTGCTCGCTTGATCACGCGTTTTCTGAACTTCTTTAAAAGTTGGATGAGGGGCCCCGTGTCAGACAAAAAGGTCACGCAGCCAAGAGCACGGAGAACATTATTTCGCTTCCCATCCCTGTTCCTTTAGAAGTGTGGGTGCAGCGCCGGGGTGCGTCTCACCCTCTCTCCCTGACACACTCCCGCCGCACTGCTGTCCTCAGCATCTCCGTGGGGCGGTGACTAATTGCCCCCGTAAATCACTGCGCGGGCCGCGCGATCCTCCGTTTATTTTTCCTGACAGTAATTTAGTGCTTGCTCTTTTACACACTTGTCATCGCGTGTTTTTCCTCACATTAGAGGCTGGTGGAAAAAGGACGGTAATTAACGGCGCTACGCGCACTCGCCACGGCTCTTTCATCATAGTGTGATAATTGAGCTCCTTGTCTGTCACAGTAACCTCTCAGTTTCCCCTGGAACTCGCGCGGCACCATTTGTCAACGCTGAAGAAAATTGGTGGTTGGGAGGAGGGGGGGGGGGGGGGGGGGGGGTTCCAGGGGCCCGGCTGCGATTCGGTTTTTCCCATTTGTATCGGGACTGGGTCATTTATATCCCGCACAAAACTTCACACAAATATTAGCCTTATCCTGCACAGGAAGACAAAAGACTTATGGTAAATACACCTGAGTGCTTGATGGCCGGAAGTTGCTCACACCCTCCGTCGTCCTTTTTGCTCCCATTTTCCGAGTCTTTCGTACTCCTGGAGAGGAGGGGGCGGTCGCAGAGGAGTTGGCGGGGGGACAGCCTTAATAAACAGTCTTCCCACTGGCAGTGCTGAGAAGCCGGGCCGGGGCGGCGGGGATGCACAGGACGGCTGAGACCACACCAAAAAAAAAAAAAACATTCTCTGAGCCATTCTATTAACGGGAAAGCTCGGTTTCGCTCATTTCTTTAGAACTTGCGGTGGGAGTAATACCGCGTGTACGTGGTACAACATGTCATATTCTATTTTTACCAGCTGCAGGCAGGTGATTCACCGTCTACCTTGTTATCCTCTGCTGTTCCGTGCAGCGGATGCACAGTATCCATCACCCATAACCTGCACCCCAGAGGTTAAGTCATCAATAACTTTGCTGCTGGAAATATTGCAGAGGACTCAGAGGTTTGCGTGAGGTCCTTTGACTGGCTGTCTGTGAACCCCCTCCCTCCCATCTTCTTCTCCAAACTTCTGCTGCTTTTTTTTTTTTTTTTTTTTTTAAATATCTTTATTCTCCTGTCACAGACAGGGGCTAATGGGATGTGTGGTCAAGATTTCAGGATCCATCACCGGCTCGCAGAAGAATTAGCATGGGCCCCATGCATCACCTGCCAGAGCTGTCAGGCCCGCTGTCTGCCGTGCTTCATTATGGCGCTGGCACCGTGCTGCCTGTCTCCCCTCTACTGCTCGCTTCTCCCCGGCTGAAAAACCACAACTAGGGGAGAAAAAGCAACACAAGAAAAAAGGATGTAGGAAGAAAACAGAGGCTCCACCACGCCCCTCAATGTCAGGCCCGGTCACCAGCCTCTAAAACAGGAAACACTGCGGTGCCTTTTTTAGAAATTAGGAAGAGGAGCCGGACGCAGCCTCCGTCTGCTGCCGAGGCTCCCGGAGACAAGCGATTCTCCCTCCCTCCTCTTATCCTTTCACTCCTCCTTCTCTCCGAGACACGGCTTCAAGTGTTTTCCACTTTTTCTATCAGGAGTAAAAAAAACTAAACTCTTTAAAAACTGTTAGGGTAATTAAGCAGCGTTTGGCCCCTGTCGCACTAAAGGAACTGTTTGATTACTAATGTGCCTCCGAGTAGAGGGTACTGCTCTCGTTTCTTGGTGGCTAACCCCCTTGTGCCTCGTTCGGGAGCCAGGACCCAAAAAAAAAGTGGAGAAGAAAAAGGAAACCCTCTCGAGAGCCATTCTTTATGTCTCCTCTGCAGCGCAGATTAGGCCGGCAGTGCTAAGAAGGTCACAGTGAAAATGAAGAGAGCAAAGCAGGACTACAGCTGGGGACCCTGCCCCCACCCCCCCCCATCACTCTTATTAGCAAATCAAAGCTGCCTCCAGAAAGATTCACACTCCTCACCTGATTTTGTCCTTCTCCGCTAATCACATAGCCACTTTGCCTTGACTGACAGTTTTCTTTATAATTGGCCCATGATCTGGCAAGGATCTAATAACCAGAAAATCCCCTCTGAGGGTCCGCCGGGCTCTGGCGACCTGTCTACGCGCACACACACACACACACACACACACACACACACACACTGCCGCCACCATCCCCCTAACGCCATCTGCAAAGGGCCGTTGCCATGCCGCACTGTTCGTGCACAACAGCGGCGAGCTAATCTTTACGTTCAATAACGGTGTGAATATTCAATGAGCGGCCCAGGCAGAGGATCCACAGTAGCTGCACTCTAATTACTGTTCATTTGCCACAGTATCAAAGCCTAATTACTGTTCACTTTAATGCTCGAGAGAGAAGGGAGGAGAGTCAAGGCAGGGTTAGAGGAGGATGCCCTCCAGAGATCAGTCAGTCAGTCTTTATCAGTCTCTCTCTCTCCCCCTCTCTCTCTCTCCAGCCCTGCAGTCTTTGCGCGTGGCTGGCGCTCGCGTCCGCGTCCACCCTGCACGTATTACTGCGCCTGTGTTTTATTCCTTTTTATTGCGCGAGCAAACATTGTGAAATTCTTCAAACAAACACGTTAATCAATCAAAGAGACAGCTCAGAGGAGAGAGGGGAGAAAAAAGAAAGGAAGACATGAGAGCCGAGAGACGGGGTCCGTTAACGGAGCTTATTGTTTCGTCTCCCTTTTATTTATCTGTTTAATGTGTTTTGGGTAAATATCAGACAAGGCAAGGGAGGTGACTGCCGTCATATTGTCTTTTTGCCTTCACCAGAAGAAAGCTCCTTTTTTCTTCTTCTTCTTCTTCTTCTTCCTGCCTCTCACCTAATCCTGACAGAAGCCACCACAACCACTACCTGGCACCCGTTTGACGGTTTCTGTCACCAATTAGCACCTAAATCAGCATCTCCGCAAACAAGAAAAACTGGGCGATTTATATGTCTTATAAATTATTATTTAGCACTTGTCTGAGTTTTTTTCTCCGACTCCCTCACAGCGGAAAGCAGACGGCTGCGATGCATTGGGATGGCCCCGCCGGTCCCTCAGACCCTCGGGCTCCCCGCCTCGGTGCAGGAGGCCCCCCATGGGCGGCGAAATGAACCCTGTCTCCCCCCTATCAGGAAGTTTGTCTTCTTTGTCCCCTGCGCTCCTTACAAAAAAAAAGGCTTTCGACAACCTCCTTTAATGAGGCACGGCTTTCCCTGTGATAGGATGTTAAATGGGAAGCTGCGTGCAACACGCGCCGTTAGTTATCATTCAATCTGCTTGAGACCGCAAACCGGTCATTACCCAGCCATTACTTCCCTTGATTTAGAGCCGATCGCCGGGGCCTGCTCTCCCCTCGGCGGGACGGATTGGAACCAGCTTGAAAATTTGCATTTACACGATCCGGCTGAGCAGCTTATTAGATGTGGATATTTATTTTCCACTTAAACCGATGTTTGATTACACTTTAATAAAGGAGGCGGAAAGCGTTGAGCTGGGTGGGACCGACTGATCACGCCCGGTGGTTTCTTTGGGATTTTGTGTAATGAAATGAGAGGTACTAAGGGTAAGGGAGCTTAGGGTAGTTTTAAGAGACGGATGAAGATGATAAGTAGGACGACAACAAGAGGCTGGGGCTGGGGGAGGGGGAGGGGCTGCCAAAGAAATCTGATCCATTCCCTCAACACAGCTAAACTGTTATTGTCTGAGGTAAGGCAATCGTAACGGATAACAGGGAGATTCAAAACCAACAGGTATAAAAACAGGTTCAATAACAAACATTCACCTTGTAACACATGTCACGATTCAATCCTTGAGGTTTTACAAGCAGCGAGTGCTCAGTAATGAAATACGACTTTTTTGCGGCAATTAGTGGAAAAAGAGCAAAAAGATGCTCCAAGGCATCCACTAAAGATTATTTTCATCAACGGATAATCTGCCTTTTATTTTCAAGAGTAAAAATGGATCGTGCATTAGTCTGCAGCAATAAGAAATGCCCATTGCAATAACACATTGCTTGTTTTGTCCTATTAAAAAAAGGATATTGTGTATTAACATGTGAAAATAAGAAAAGGCTCAACAAATCCTCACAATTCAGAAGACAGAGTCAGAAAATAACCAGAATAATTAATAAATGATTACAGAAATTGAAGAGGTTTTGCTTGTTTCACCTTCAGTGTTCCACCATCTATGCGGCCGCATGTCGAGCATTATGACTGGTGACTTGCCTGGGCAACATGGTCAATATCTTCTTTCACCACGAAAGTTATTTCATATCTAATTATGTATATTTAGTGCGATACACAGCATGTTTTCTGCCAATACAACACATTTTATCACGGTATTTCATCATGCAACACATTCAATGGAAATTATGAAGAAGAACATGATATTTATTGCTATAGAGTACATTTAGATGCGTGCACACAAATACAGAGTATTTATAAATTTATTATTTTTCTATATTTTTCACCTCTTGCGGATTCCAAATCGTGGCTAAAAAAAACAACTTTAAAACCGTCATAAAGGTACGGTCTCGACTTCAACGCTGGCATGACTCAAATGCTGCGTCTCGAGGGAAAGAGGAAAACTTATGGATATTGAATAACTATTGACACTGCACGCAAAAAAGAAATCCTGTCCCACCTGACAGGACGTATGGGAATAGAAAACAAATGAGCATGTCAGCCAAAGCAAACATGGAAAATACTACGAGACCGCAAGTCGTAATTGCTTATGGACATTTTCTTTAACCAAGTGACGCTGCGCTTGACTTAATCAATATTTGCCTTAAGAAGCCATTCATAACAGAGTCACAGTTGATGAACACGTCGCAGTGGCGCAGCGCATCTCTGGTGCAAAGCAAAAAGGTCATGTGGGGGCACATGTGGGTGTGTTTCGCGGACACACAGCGTCTCATTTCCGGACTGATGATGATGCATGTGAAGCGAGCAATTGGTGTGTTCACACCGCGGACACCAGAGGCTGCGCACAACCTCACAAACAGCAACGAAAGGTTCTCACACACACACACAACACGTTCTGAAATCTTAAACTTAAGTTACTAAGTAAGTAAGAACTTGACTAAAACGTGCCCTTTCTCACACACACACACACACACACACACACACACACACACACACACACACACACACACACACACACACACACACACACACACACACACACACACACACACACACACACACACACACGCAATGCCTCTCTCCCAGTTCCTGCTGCGGCTGCTTGTTGTCTGCCCGAGCAGCAAAGAGAGAAAATGCAGAGGTGAGCCTTTGGCCTGGAGTGCCCCTCATTTAAGACGATCGACAAAATCAATAAAGTGAAGTATGTTTCCCTCGCTCTTTTGGCTCCGTTCCCACTCCCGAAGCGTTCCCTCAAGTAACCCACTCCAGCTGAGTTCTGCTGCTGCAGCTCTTCCCCCACGTGCATACAGCCTCGACCGCGCCGGCTTCCCCTCAGCAACTGGAAACTCCAGCAACACAAACTACGAGCTGTTCTCGTAGCGGTCTGCACGGACCGAGAGGACGATGTCAAAGGCTTTACCATTGCTATTCCACAAGCACTTAAAACAGTGGAAGTTTCTAATTCCTCTATTCACCCAGACCAAAAGTAGCGCTGGGAGCAAGGACGATGTCAAGTTGAGAAAACAATGTAGACGTGTGGGCTGTATACGGTAACTTATTTCTAAAAACATTAATTTGGGTTATTGACCCGTAAAAGCACTGACACTGTGGAGCAATATAAAGCAACATTACTGAAACTAAAGATTGTAAATCTGCTTCTCACCGTTAAGCCACCATCCTTGTTTATTTTGTTATAATCATATTTTTTTATTTTTACCATGTACGGAACTGCGAGTACCTTTTGGTGAGAAAACAAGACAAGGAATCTACCTTTGCATAGTGAACACAGAAAAGCCCTGGCCTTGTCTGGACAATTCCAAAATGTCAACCTTAAATTTGGGGAAAAAAAGCAATCATGGATTTATCCTCTGGCAACCATGAATGTTTGTAAAAACCCTTGTGCCATTCCATAGGGTAGATAATTATATATTTCACAGGATAAATTAAAATGTTGACCTGCCATCGATGCAGTAGATCACCCACATTCTTATGGGGTCTCTGAAGACACACCGTTCAAAATCCCTTCAAAAGTTAAATGAAATATCAAAGGGGGAAAAAAAAGGTATCCCATCTCAGTATCTGGGATTAGAAGTAGAGGGATTTGGAAGCATGTGACGTCCCATTTGCGCCTCTTTTCCACTGTTTATTGTTCTCCTTTCTTTGCTGTAAACTAAAACACCATGAACCCAGAAGTAAAAAAAAAAACTCCCTATAGATGATATTTTAGAGCATACAATGTTTCACTACAAAGCTCAGCTTCACCCTCCAAAGAAAGATTTGTGTTGAACCATCAACAGTTTCAATAACATGAGAGAAAATGGTGCCGGCTTTTTTCCTGTTCTTTTTTATTCCCAGTATGCCCAATTAGCTGGCACCTCGCTGGGTTGTGCACTTTCACCATTGGTTACTGTACAAATAGGAGGGGGACTGAATAAATCTTGGGATTTGAGGTCTTTGATTGACACGAACACGTCCCGGGGCTGTGTTCCCATCAGCTAAAAAGGTGAATCAACTGTAAAATCTTAAAAAGGTAAAACTACAAAAAACTGCTCTGCGGTTTTCGTACCTTTGTATGTTGTCAGTGAGATGGATTAATGTGTGTCTATTCACGAGGTCATCAACGTTAACAGAGTAGTCATTTTGACCGGAAGTGGCTTTGTGTTCGTATTAGTGTCATTGCAGACTTACCTGGTTGGCAGTACGTGGCGGAGGAGTCAGTAGTCACATCTTTCATGAACGGTTTCCTCTGTCAGCACAACCTGCCAAAACAAGTGTGTACGCTCATATTATATTCCAGAAATTAGGGCTTCTAGCCCTAACCGAGTGTTAAATAAGAATATTTAGCATAATAAATATATTATACCACTGTGTGTGTGTGTGTGTGTGGCTGTGTTAAATTAAACATTGTTGTGTAGGAAAGAGCTCAATGCTTATCCGCTTTTTCCAGATTTTAATTGGCAGCTAGCTCTAGCATCATCTTCTCAACTAACTTTCTATAAAAAAGGGACAATATTTAATAATACATTTTATTCATATGGCTCTTTTAAAAAAGGCACTCCAAAACACCGTACAAGGTTAAAACCATTTTTAAAAATGGATGACTAGAAAAGATTTAATTAATTAATTAATGATATTTACAATTTCAAATGAAGTTTGACGACAGAAACATTTTACTATTAATCTGCTCTACTTATTTAAAAAGCAACGTCAAAATACCCTCAGTCCGTTTTCTAATAAGTACTGTTTGAGGTGTGAGACATGAGGGGAGGGGGGAACAAAGCTCGAGTCTGGAAGGTCAAATCTTTGGGTTCATAGACCCCGAGGAGGTAAATTGATTGTTGAGTGTTCAGGGAGGGGTGGGAGGGAAGCATTTAACTGCTGACAGACTAACTCCGGCCCTGCAGGGGAGAGCAGGCAGCACATTGTTTGACTCCATTTCCACAGGCCTGTTTTCCACAATCCTCTTCTGTTCAATGGGGCAAGACCCTGTGCTTTTGTTACAATTAACCTATTAGGAGAAGCGTTTCATTCGCAGGTGATTCCACGCTCCCTTGCGTGCCTCAATAAAAACTATTTCGATCCGAGGAACAGGCCTGCAGACATTCGACGGATAAATTCTGTCGAAAAGTGGGAGATATTTCATCGGAAGCGATAGGTCAGCACTTGTGTGGTTCCGTCAGAACTTAACCACGCTTTGTTGAAATAAACAATATTTACCACACTTGATATTCCTTGTTACAAGGAATGAATGTCTTGTTTCTGCAGTGTATTTGTAGTATATGGCCTGCAATAAAAACAAATGACTCATACCCTCGGTGAAAAACATAAAAGAATTTAAAAATTGACCCCAGGGGTCTGCTTTGTCCGTGGCTGGAGGCATTATTATACCCCGGTTGTGACAAAGTACCCCCTCAGGTCATTACTCCCGGGCAGCCACGGACCCTTTGGCAGACAGAAGCTGAGCTCCATTATCTGGGACGCAGAGAGGGGCTGAACGCCGCAAAGAGGAGAGGGGAAAGAGGGGGACGAACTGGCCCTGGATCTGAGGAAAGGGAGACGTAGCGGGAGATGGCACCATTCTGATCTGACGTTTTTCTGGGGCCTCGCCCGGAACTGGAAGCCGCCCATTTGGGACAGGTTCTAATGGTAGCAGCAGTGTGCTGGCAGGGAAATGCTTAACCCAATCACAAACATAATTGCATATTTTTTTTCACATTTTTCATTTGATGCATACATTCTCTTTAGTTAGACTGTTTCCTTCTTGGCAGTTGCAGCCCATTGGACTGCAGTGCTTTTATTTATTGTTTGTGGGTAGAATCAAAGTCAAAGCTTATTGCGAAATGCATCGGCTCTACCCTGTGAAGAAATGTGTGTCAAAATACATAAAACAATGCTCTCTACATAATATACAGTATACTAACAGAATTGCATTGATTATTTCAAAAAAAGAAACGTTGTGTACTCCAGGAGAGAAGATTTGAAATCAAACGATGATTTTAGTGCCTTTTGGCGAATTACCCCATCTATATAGCACCAGATCACAACAGAAGTCATTTAAGGTTACCTTTCAATACCTTGTTCCTTTATTAAACAAATGAAATAGCCTCATGTTATTTATCATATTGACATGACCTCATGTCATTACTCCCGGGCTGATATTCTCCTGTGCTCTGTATCACACAGTCACGTGCATGCACCCACAAACACGTAAGCTCAATCCCACCGGCGGACAGCAAGCACTCATCAGAAAACGTTACTCCACCCCACTAAAGCTTTAAACCCAAGGGAAACACTGTTTAGGATTCATCCTCTACGGGTATAACCAAAGTCCTTTTAGGCAAGTCATGCCACTCGCCGCTATCTTTGCAACGCCTCCGGGCAGCTCTAACAAGACCACCCTCCTATCTCATTGAATGGGAAGAGAGTCAGAACTGCGCTTTCACGGGTCATCGGGACATAAAAAATACATGTATAGAAACAGCAGTAGAATATGATAAAAATCGCTGGAAAGTTTGATGACTTTGCCCAAAAATAAGGTTTAAAATGCCTTTTTCCCCCCACAGGTTACTGTTACTACGCTAAGCAAGGCTTCACGACACCAACCTTAATTTACGTCTCTATCCAGAATGCCGGTGTTGTGCCATCGTCTCCGCTGTCGCAAAACCTCGACTTTGCGCATGCGTCAGTGGAACCAGACGATAGGCTTAAATGTTTCCCGGCTTGACTGTTAAAAAGCATATGATTGGCTTTCCAGTGGGAGGGGCGGGACATGCGCATACAACCGCCATCTTTGGCGTTACGGGTTTTCCTACGGGAGTTTTATTGAGGATTGAGGAAGTGGCACGTCTCCTTAATAAATAGTCTCTGGTATAACCAAATGTATAAACTTGGACGGCAATCCTTTCAGAAGTTGTGGATATGAACTTCTTAAAAGATGCAAACTACAGGACTGTGAGCATTTTGATTGGCTCTCAACAGAGCCAAAGTGAAAAAGGTTTCTGTTTTATGCACTTCAACATCAGCAAAAGCCCGCAAATATATACACTATATTAGCATGGTTATATGTAGGGTCAATACCTGGATCCAATTGTAAGCTTTCATGGGATTTATGTAAATGTCTCTGCATAAACCCTGAGAAATCCGTTTTTTGGGGTGTAATTACTCATTCATCACATCTTTGGTTGGAGGACAGGACAGCCAATCGCGTACCGTGTTCTCGCTGAGCATCTTCCCCTCTTCCCGGGCATCACACATGTGCACGTCAGACCGTCAATCAAACATGACAGCGATTTACACAGACTGGGCGAGATTAAAGGTTCTGGCTCCATCGCTCAGGCCCCGTTCACCTAAGAGAATGGGAAAGACAGACAAAGCAGGAGGAAAAAGGCCTGTAAATTCTTGTATTCTGGGCTGTCTCGGATGCTTTCTGATGGCAGCTATGTGCGCGCCTGTGTGTGTGCGTGAGCACAGCAGATACACATACACACACAGACACATGCATGCCGCTTCTAATACTGCAGCGCGAGCCCTTTGATGTTCAAGGTGCTGTATCTGTTGTGCATGTCTGTCCTCTCAAATCATTTCCAGCACCGGGAGTAAAACATGGAAACAAAGGCAAACAACATATTCAAAAGCGTCAAACGACAGATCTGCTGTTTCATGTTAGCGGGATTACTGTGACATGGAAACGGCTCCAGTCAGGGAAGATGCGGGACGGGCTAATTGACACGGGCTGCCGCGGGAGGCGAGAGGTTAGAGACAGGCAGGGAGTATCCTTCACTGTCAAGGGCTGTCCTCCGCCCGAAAACCAACTCATTAGACTGTGGATACTAAAGGAGAATCTATACTATACGCGTTTCCTTACAAATGGACAAAAACATGCGATTAGTGTAGTTTTTAAATGTTATGTTTTACGCGTCACATGGTGGCAGGCCGCAATGTTAGAGATCCTTCACCGTGGGGGACACGCGAGTTGAACATTTAGAGATAGTGAATTAGTTCACTCGTGTTGCATCAGAAGTAGCTTAGTGAAGTCGGATCCTCTAAAATCTGCGGTTGTCTTTTCTTAACGCCTCATGAAGTCTCCTAACCATCTTTCTTTGACCCCATTAAGTTTTCCACATAAGTCAAGGAATAGTGTTTAGGAATGGACATTACACCCTCAAACTGTTACATTATTAGACACATGATTACATGATTAGATAAAGTACCATAATGCTTTAATACGCAACCGCACCACGGACATCGATGATAATAACTCAACACTACTTGGACGAGTAGACGCACGTTAGTGGCGTCAGTCTGCAGCGGCCAAACTACAAGATGGACTATAAAGAAGCATCTTAGATGCCCTCGTGTGGCGTTTCAGCCTTGAGGGAAGCAGACGACATATAAAAAACAGTTGCAAATAATTACTTCATTAACAAGGTTGCAGTTCAACTAGATTATGCTAACGGTCACTCACATCGTCTGCGTTTCACAGACATGACCGTTATTTCGTCTGAAAGTTACCACATGCTGTTAAGAGGATCTTCATTATTCAAAATATCATTGTGAGATGATATTTGACTCGCCCTTTTGCATTGACTTTAAAAGACTTTGTCAGAGCCGGCATTCACTGTCAGATTAAATCATGTTTTATTTCTTTATTGCTTAACAAATGATTTCATACCATTCGGTGCGTTTGTATTTCCAAAGAATTCCTCCAGTTCCACATTTTATAAGGGAACCTGGGACTAACATGTCCAAGGTCTCTCGCAGTTGAGGCATTGAAAGAGGCCCGGGTGGCCAGTGTGGGAGAAATACAAGTGTAGCGAATCCGTGACGCGTTCACCAACGTGCGTGCATGGATATTGCAGCATTATAAATGGCGCTGGCTTAAAAACAACTTCAGCTCCATTGTAAAAACATGACCGCAGCTCCGTCGCCGCTTGCCACTCATACGAGATCGAGCTGATCAGCGACTCCCCACTAAAGGACAGCTGGGACTTTCAGCTCCGGTGATAACTGTTCAGTTCTGCGTGAAACAAACGCACAAAGGCATCAGTCTCCGCGCGCCGTATGCGAACGCCGCTCTCTGAAAGGATAATGAAACGTCTGAGAAAGGCGTGGAGGAAAAAAACAACATCGCCGCTTGTATAAATCACCTAATAGATGCTGAAATAAATTTGACAATTATTGTCTATGGGAAAGCTTCTCAAATAAGCAGGTTTATGGTAAGTCATATCACTTGGCAGTTGATCATCATGATCACTCCCGGATTGTCCCACAAGGTGGCATATTTATTAGTATGCAACAGATGGGGAACACGCGTTTTTCCCTGCCGCGGCTGGTGAAATTGGTCTTTTGGTGGCAGTATAAATATGATGAACCGTAGACTATAACAGGCACTGGATCCCACACAAGGACAAAATGTCCAAATGAGCAGCGAGAAGTGGCGTTGCGGTTGCTTTACGGCGGTGCCATCAATGATGGATCCACGCCCGCTGAGCCACTACAGGAAACAAAGTACAAGGCCCATAATTTAGCTGCAAAACAATGCATGAGACCGTCGACTTGTGCATCCATTTCCACGCAAGCATTCCCCCGTGCAGATAGATCATTAAACTAGCAGGCGCTTTGCAATATGGTGCAGTCAATGTCACTGAAAAGATGGGACAATAAAGTGAGGTAGGGGGGAGGCAACAGCAGGAAGAGAGCATGGAGATGTATTAATGTCACAAAGGCTTTAGCCCGCCTCCTTAAGCCCTGCAAAGAGTCACCAAAGCCAATTTCCATTATCATATTGATTGAAATAGTTTATCATAGTGTAATTTCGGGTTTATCGCCGCCCGGTTGGGGAATACGACCAGAGCATTATCCAACAAAAGCTATTGTTCCAGGGGACGTTTTGCTGTTCCAGTTCATTGACGGAGTTGATTAAGTTTAAATGAAGCAGACGCTGGATAAAAGTGAGGGTATTGACCAGCGAGCAGCGTGCCGCGCTTGGAAAAGCCTGATACACGCGGAAAAGCAAGATTCGCTAAATGCTCTAATCTTCAATCAAATCTAACATCAATACAGACAAAGTTTGGTAATGAGAGATTCAATGAAGCATGCGGCAGAGAGAATTAATCCCCCTGGCCTAAACTGAGTTCAACTTTGAAGCTTGCTCCTCAGGATGGATAGTTATCTAAATGCTAAATAAGAAACGTATTGTACTTTTCACGGCATACTAATCATTTGTTCATTTGGTCTCCATTATTTGTTCTCTCACACATCCCGCTTGTTGATCTGGCGATTAGATCAACCTTGGATAGTGGAGGAGAATAGAATAATGAGGCTGCTGGGGGAGATTTGATGCAGGGCCCCATGAGCGATCAGGCCTGTGGGGGACGCTGCCACGGCGCTACTGTTACAGCTCACAGACACACACACAAAAAACACACAAATGAATAAGATTTAAAACGCAGTACGAAGATTACTGGACGCCGGTCCACAGGTTACCATGAAGTGGTTCTGAATGCTTCATTAGTTGGTGACTAGAAACGAATTCTCACGTTTCTTGTTTCAGATCAACAATGATGTGCTTTTTATTCTGTAATGTGCAATAGTTGATGTTCACTAGAGTAGGCCAGTGGTGCCCATGCCAGCAATCCCTTAAATCGCTCAAAAGACAGTAAATTAGTTGGTTCAATCAAAAATTAATAAACAACAAACTAACTTAAATTGTTCATTTTTAACCGCTGGATAAAAGGTGATGCACTGGAGGCTACAGGTTTCCACACGACACTTGTTTAAGTTGCGTGTTGGACCATGATTGTTACACACAAAACGCACATATTGCGAACACAAGAACTGGGTCTGAAGTTGAGCACCCCCCTCCTCCCCCTTTCAGCAGATGCTCTGCGTCACCGTGTTGACATGAGAAGGCTGTAAATGTTGCATTACCTTCTGTTAATCCGCTCCTCCCGTCAGCGTCCGCATGAGTAAATCCGGAAAAACATGGCGGCCATGCTCGCTCTCAATTAGCAGCTTCTCACGACTCTTGCTTTCCGAACCGGGGCGATGTGCGCGCGGTAGTTAGTCAATTAACACGGCGGCTGCCACGGGCTCGAGATTTAAACTTGCATTTTACGACTTTTCGGTTTGTGTGACTGCCGGAACTCGTGTATTTCCGGGATGTTGGCGACGGTCATATGGCAAAACAAGGCTTTTTTAAATTTCTATTTAAAAATATATTTTTTTTTAAACATCAATGACTATTATGCCTTTTTTTCGTATTTGAAGAATATTGATTTACTTAATCGTATTATATATTATTTATACACATATAATAAAATAAAATAAAAAAGTATATATGTATAACCTATTTATTTTTTTATTTCGAACATTTGTAAAAAAAAAAAAAAAAACATCAGTGGGATTTTAACACACATAACCCACACTATAAATGACATTGCGTTTTATATTTAAAACTAACGCTGACTTCATCATTCCTCCATGTTTAAATTATATATCACATACGCGAGCGGGCGTGTGTGCGTGTGAGCTGCATAGGCCCGCGTGTGGTGGCAAACCGTCCACAGTGGAGCCTCGTGGAAGGCGAATGAGTGAGTGGAGGCTGCGTGTTCTGCTGCTGCTGCTGACATGTAGCCTGCTACACAGAACAGGTGACAGCCCTCTGCACTTGAAGTAAACGCTACGCCGCGCGAGCCTTTCTTCTTTAGAGAGGCTTCCTGCTGGCTACGCCCAAATCCACCGTGCGTCACTCCGTATGAAGGCAGACTTTTGGGGCGTTTAATTTTAGAAAATAATATTACCTGTGTACCAGATCCGTCAATGTTTATCACACTATCTATTTTATTATTTTATATAGTTTTGTCTATGCCCTTAAAACGTCTAAATAGAGCTCCCTAGTGCCCCCCATTGGGTCTTAAGCGGACCAGAGTTGATACCAGTTTGCCTTAACTTCTACTATTTATTTCCTCATAGAACCTCATTATTTACATTTACATGTTTTATTTATTTATTTTGCAGAATGACGGTAAGCGTTGTCTACCGCGCTGAGTTGGTTTTCAACCCTCTTTCTTCCCCTCATTGTTGAGATCTGAGCTGTGGGACATGAAGTCTTGAGCTGTGTGTTGTCAGAATCCCATCTAATCTGCATGTTTGTTTCTTAAACCGGGCATGTTCACTTACCCCCCCTCCTGCTTTTTTTTTCAACCTGCATATCGACAGGCGATGCAACCCAGGAGATGTGCAATAAAACAAACTCTTGCTCTCAAAAGGTGCGCTCGGCTTTGTACCGGCGCGTTTTGCCTGTTAGCTGCACATCCTTCGCCTTTTCATCTGTCAGTTATTCCCCCTCATGTTTTGTCATTTGCTCTGTATATTCATTTGTCGCCTGCTATTTCTTTCCCCAATACCTGCGTACACCCGCGGTTGTAATTACAGTTCTCCCTCAAATACAACGAAAGGCGCATCTTTTTGTGTCTCTCTCTATGGGATCTGTTTGATTACGGATGTGATGTTGGGACTGTGCAGCTCCTGCAAACAACCGCGTCCTGAGAGCAAGGCGGGGATGTAAGATGTTTTCAGTGGCCACAGCTGATTGCTGGCAATGGCGAGGAATCACCTGTACATATTTAAAAAGTGAGCCTTAAAGGAGTCCTGGAGGCGAGCTAGACTGCCATATCAGTGCGTGACACCGTCCTTCAACCTGCAGAAGGCTGCAGCGTGCGGCTTAGAAAGAGAGAGTTCATTCTGGGATTTCTTTTTTTATCACAAAAACATGCTCGGAGCCTGGAAATGAGGAATGAAAATCAACAGATTAAATTAAAATGAAATGAAATGCAAAATGTTGCCTCTGATTGTTGACTTGTATTTTGTGGACATAATTATCCTCTTTTCTTTCGTCTTTAATGTCTTCCCGTTATTATTGTTTGCTTTGAATGCCAATGCAACCACTTTTTTCTCATCTTTCCCTTCCTGGTTCTCAGAACGAATTGAGCAGCGCCCCCTGCCGTCCGAAGGGGGGAACCGCACCGTGGCATCAGCACGCGTGAAGCTCACGGGCCCCGGTGGTTAGTAAACACTTTAAATCCCATAGAGCCGTTTCACGCCCCTCTAAGTGATCACCAGATGCAATCACAACCATAAACATCCACTTTTTGTGTGAATGATTGTGGGATTTGTGGCACGTGATGTTCATTACACGTGTTGTTATCGTGCTTCGCTGCTGTGTATAACAGGAATTGGTACAACGGTGGCCGAAATGTGAGTGAAACAATGTGGATGGACGTCCCCTTTAAAAGCATCCCGGTGATGGATGACTACGGACACTTTGGCCCCGAAACAGACACGTTAAGATTTTTTTTTCTCGTCAATTTACTCTCACCGGAAATCGTGCCTGACTCGTCATTTCTGGCTCATATTCTACATTTCTCCCCTCATCCAGATCAAAAAGCCCCCTCGCTCGTACACGGCTTGTCAAGCCTCCAGTTTAGTGATGTAAAAAAAAAAAAAAAAAAAAAAAGGAGGTCAGCCTGAGCCCGGCGGGAGGAAGGGCAGCTGCTCTCTGACCAGTTCCCGCGTCACACCTACCGCGGCTCCGTTTCCAACGGCACCCGGTTGGCGAGTAATTAATAGGAAATAATGATGTTGCCGAAAGGTGCGGCATCGCCACCGAGCACGTCAAGACCGCGGCATATTGTTGGCTGCATTATTAATCCGCCCTTAGTGTAAATGGCACATTGACACTGACGGTGATGATGCGCAGCCTTGGTCGCGGCGCCTCGGTTGAATTAATAAGGCCAAGGGAATTATTTGAAACGTGAAAAGGTTGTTTTGGCTGCATTTTGGCATTAAATGATGACATTAAAGCAGCCGTCAGCTGTGTCATCAGGCTAGGAATAAAACTGGCCTTCTTAGTATTATTGTATTACTTCATTGGGAACATGAATCGTCATGCACCCACTGTCATCCTCTTTAGAAGAAAAAAATGACTAAACCTTCACCTCAGCTTATTATTATGTAACCATAGCCATAACGCACTTGACTGCCCAATTAGCTGAAACAATTATTAAGACTTTGACTTTAATTACGTCTCAATTTGAAGCCCCGCGCCGGCCTATAAAGCAATGATTAAAACCCCTCTTCGCCCCCAGTGCCTTTAGGGCAGCGTGTGATTAGGACCTGTCAGCTGCTGGAGTGAACAGAGCCAGCCATGCGTGTTGTGCAACATGACCCGCTGTTGTTAAAGCTTGTCAACATATTAACCTGAATTCCCCAGTCATTATGGACTGATGTGCACCGCACAAAGAGGGGAGAATGTACACGTATGTATGTGTAATTGAAAAAAAAAAAGAAGTGTATATTAACAGGCAGGCAGAGCGAGGTCACACAATGTCCCAAGGCCTGTAAATCCAGACAATAAGGGCTTGAATGAAAGCCATTTTGACATGCATCTGTTATGATAATTATCAGCTGAATCCTGTTATGTGATCTCGACAATAAGGACTCATCTGATCATCCACAAACAAAAGTAAAGAGGTTGGACGTGATGGGGGGATGGTGTTTTGGGAGGGGCAAAAGGGTTCATCTGAAACACATTTGATCCTTGTCAAAATATATCGATCCGTGTTCTTTCGAGAGACAGTTGATGTCTTCCTTGATTTTTTTTTTTACCGGCCATCTGGACCGACTGACGCGAAGACCGCCGTGTTCTTTGTTGGCCAATGACTGAGGCACATAATGGGCGCACTTTAAAAAAAGAAACAAAAACTACAAAAGTCAAACGTTGAAATATGACGCAAGATTTCCCCTCGGAATAATATTACTTTTTGCAACAGACGACGTCACAGCTTTTCGCGTATACCGTACAATGCAAAGCAGGTGCTCGACATGCAGCACGCTGCAAGGTGATGTTGTTGTTGTTGTCGTTGTTGTTGTTGTTGCCGGAGTGGCCCGAGCACACCGGCCTCAGGTTTCTCACATATGAATTTCCCCTCAGCCACAATCAGTGCAGGAGAGTTTTTCCTTTGGTGTATCCAGAGGTGAATAATTTATAGGAGGATAAAAGCGTTTGTGGCAGAGAGCTAGACAGTCAGACAGTAGAAGGGGGCTGCCCCCCCTCTCCTGCTCCCCCTTCAACCTCTCAACACACACACACACACACACCCTCTCAACCCCCCCACACCGCCCCAGCTGAGCTCGACCCCCTTGCCGCGCGGTGGCCTTGCACCATACGCCTCCTCGGACGGCTGCTTGAAGTGCAAATCTGTGTTCCAACTTGTTCCCGGTGCCTGTCAGCATGTTTTCCTCTTGTCAGCAGCGATCGAGCGCGGGCCCGTGTCACCCCTTGTACCGCCGCCGTAACGGGATCATTGACGGGCCAGTGACACTGCCCGACTGGATAATGGAAACTTATTGATTTTTTTTTTTTTTTTTTTTCCTGCTGTTTCCTTCTTGTTTCTGCCTTTCTCACACAGGTCCTGGTGGCACTGCTCGACAACCGGCAGGAGGACATGTGGTGATCACTGGTCCTGTTCTAGAAATCACTGCTGCCACGTGCAAGCTGAATGGGGGGGGGGCAAAAACTGAAGACAAAGTTAAGTCTTGGCATCATGTGATTTATAAAATCTAAATCACATTTCATTGTGTGAAAACACAAAGCTACCCAAAGTTTTCCATCATCCCCATAATGAATCTAAAGTGTTGCAGGTGGGCTGGGCCGTGCATACAGGGGTTAGATTTGCAGCTTTAATGCAGCAATCTCTAGAGAGAAGGCCCCTTTGATACCCATGGCGATGATAAGCATGCGTTGGCTGCCTACCATTGGACCCCTGTGGCAGATGGCGAGTGTGGGTCCTGCAACAACACATTTCTTTATGTCAGCCTTGTCCCTCTCCCTCTTCAGCCAGTGGAATAATGAAAAGCCCAATTCTGGTCATGGCTAACTAAATCTCATTAAAATCTCCCCGCTTTTTCTTTTTTTCGGCCCCTTGGGATGCTGTCTGCCAGCGATGTGGCTTTCAACCTCCGGAGAGAACATCTTTTGAAACAGCCAGGAGACCTAATGAAGTCACAGAGTGGCACAATTATTTCCCAAAGAAGGAGCATTAATGTACTTCAAAATTCCCTCCGGAGACCCGTGATGACAATTGGTTTGTACAGCTTTGATCGCTGCTTTAAATACTGCCCAAGATAAACTGCGGGGTTAGCCCCTTTTGCCACTGGTAAGGAGAAAACCCAGGAGTGGCTATCAAGCAGCGGATACATCAAATATTCAGCCTGGAACGCTGAAAACTGGAGTTTAAAACGGCACATAGCCTTAAAATACCTTCCTGTTGGGAATAATGGTGCAACATCACACTGAAATCTGTGAGTTTGGCCAAATAACTGCAACCAATAAAATAGAGCCGGGTGTTTGCGGGCAGGCGGAGCGCTGCAGGTCTATGGAGAGAAGCCGATGTGGAAATGACTTACATTCTCTCTTCTGGCCAGAAGGGGGCAACTCCTCTAGTGGTATTAGGAGGGTCCCATTGAATGGAAGTATTTGAGAAAAGGACTCTAGAAGGCAAGGTCCGTAATTCAAGATGGAGGCCTCATAACGTCAGTCCACAATCCAATGGGCGACATCACGTTGCACTACGTGCACTTCTTGTATAAAGTGTATGGCAGAGGGGCAGGAAATAATCAATCGTGGTTAGAACTTTCTCCTAAGATGAGACAGTTTTCATCCAATGCTGCAGTAACAAGTGCAATGATATTTATCAGCCTACATTTTTGGGGGTGAGTTGGCTGAATGTGGCCAAAAGCAGTATTCCTGAACTCAATTGTATTTGTTTTTGTGGCACTTCAAGAACGTCAAACCAGACTTCCATCTCGTCCTCATGTCCTGGAAAGAAGGAAGACATCCCTGCGACCAATGTCTCCCAAAGCTCGCCAAGTCACACCAAAATATTACCAAAAATGATGCACTACAGATGAGAGGAAATCTGTGTTTTCTGTTTCTAAAATGCATCATTTCCTACGCTGCCTTTCTTTACCTGTTAGGAGACCTGGCCGTCACTGGAGGTTTGAAGCAGCAAAAGCCATAACCTCACATCACATCCGAGAGTTACTGAAGGAAGCATTATGATCATTCATTCACATGACTTAAACAGAAAAACAAAGATCATTCATGAGGGATGGAAGTGTCCTTTTCCTTCCGACGTGTCTGATTGGCTCTCCAACAGAAACCAAACCGTTGGTCCGCTCCACTAACACAGCTTGAATAATCTCAGCAGAGATTATCCCAGACGAGTCCGACGCCACGGCTCAGCTCCAGCTCAGCTGGATCTCCTCTCTACGAACGATGTCTCCCGTACCTTCGTTACAGGACTGAACTTAGCAGGGCATCACTAATAAACATAATACAATTTACATTAGTGGTTTTATTTTAAAGACACTTTAGAATCATGCAAGTTCAATGTCACAGATTTCTATACAAACATCTACAAAGTGTATCAGAATCTGAGCAAGTCTAAAGCCTGAGTAAGATATTTTATAGAAATTCTTAATCAACAAAACAACACAAAAAAAGTAGAATATTACTAACAAAATCAAATACAGAAAATTACATTTTCTCATTAAAATGATTATTTCTTTGATTTCTTTGAAGTTTGTCATCCTAACAATACATTGCATTGCTGTAATAAATATATACATTCGTATTGTTGCTATATTATATACTAACTTTCTAATTGTGAACTTGAAACAAAAATAAAGTTGTAATTGGGGAGCTTGACTCATATAAAGACAAAGTTTTGAAAATAACTCTTCCATTGTTAAAAAAAACAAAAAATCAACCCAACCAAAAACGACCAATTTACAGAGCTGCCACGATGCCGAACAGATAATTCCAACAACACGTGCTGTTGTTATAACCCGGCACCGCTTCTGGTTATAACCAGAGCGTATTCCTCATTATAGAAAGACGTTGCTGTAATGAGAGCCGCGTTTCAGAACCTGCGCTGATGGGTGAAGGTTAAGCAGGAGAACAGTGACAGAACAAGCTGTCCCAACGTAATGAATGTCGCTTTGATTAAGAGCGATGCTCGCTCTGATGCAGGCGCAGGGAGGTGAAATCCCACAAAAGCATCCGGCAGCTAACGACAGCCCCGCGTGCACACGGCTCCACGACGGGAGAGAGCGCCGTTTGATTCCACGTCGTCTCCAGAAGAAAGCGAGGCGTGAACTCAATTGAAATGCTTGTGTGTTTTGCCAATATATGCATGCTCCTTTTAGCGTTTGTTGTTGTGACAAAAAAAAAAAAGAGATTCTCATGAAAAGAGAGTAAGCTATTCAGAAATGTTTCTTTTTATAATGAGAAATGCTCTGCTTAAGACATAAAAAAGTTGAGATATTTGGATGTTTTGTCATTTGAACATTCTTTTTAAAAAGGCACTTTCTTTATCATGACAGAACCAGGAGAACAATGTTTTTAAACCAATGGACGTTCTGCACTGCCAGACCAGCTTCAGTAAACCAGTCAATAAGATAAAGCCCAAAAGTTGGATTATAAGTTTTAAAAGCAGACCATTAGATTTCCAACATAAACTATTGGCTAATATATATATATATATATATATATAGTTGAAAGGAAAGTCTAGTCAAAAGCTTATCTGAGAATTATTTTCCCCCTATGTCGTAACACTATAGCAATGTTTTTTTCATGCTCATTTTGCAACAGTATTAGTTTCTACTGCAGGCAAACATTGGACAACATCTTTGTGGTGTAGTTATCCCTCCTCACCTTATAACCGCGCTCCCTGGTTCCCTCAGCTAGTGCTTCTCTTTACAGTACAGGTGAAGGCAGTACCGCACACTGGATGGAGGTTAATTTTGTCCAGTGGCACCCCAAAGACAGTTTATCATACGTAGAAACAAAGTGCAAATTCAGGCAGCTGGAGGTTCTCGAGGGGCAAAAACTCTAGTCAGGATCTGCGCGCTCACGGCAGATACTCATGTGCGTGCCACGATGGAGACCCATAACCTCCACCATCCCGGCCCCTGAGCGCGGCACGGCGGTGCGCAGAAGGTGCCTCTGCAGGTGCTTGATCCAGTCCGCCTGGACAGTCAGGGGACCCTGGAAGACGAGGTCGCAGAATCTGCAGAGAGGGAGGGCTGTCTTCTTCAGTGTGGAATATTAGTTGTTTTTATTTAACTGATTGTATTATTGTATTATTTCTCCTGCTTAGAGTTACATCGTGATGCGTGGCAGAGAGACAAGTAACGGGACAGAGAGCTCACTCGCCTCCTCCGCTTGTATTTACCTGCAGGTGAACGTGTAGTTCTCAGCAATCAGGCGGGGGGGCATCTCTTGCTTTAACCCGGGCCTCGGCTTCTTTGGCTTATAATCGCAGCCTAAAATGACAAAGCACTACTTTATCTGAGGGAATGCATCAAGCAATTACTGAGGCATGAATAAATATTCCCATTATTGATGTTTCCTTGTCCAGTCTACATCCATCTAAAGCAGGGGCCCCCAAATTACGGCCGGCGGGCTTTACGCGCGATCATATGGACACGGGTACATGGACATTCTTCTGTACGCTCATCGCCATCGACGTACCGCGTCCTTCAAATGAGGCAATCCTCTTCCTGTGTGCGAAGGCCCGAAGATGACCTGGAAGCCCGGGGACGGCGCCGGTACACTGAATACAAACCTCACTCGAATCACATGGCTCTGAGGGGTTAGAACATTGAAAAAACAAAATGAATCTCAACGGGAACAGGGCAAGAGGATCAAAGTGTTTAGGTTTCAATCGGGTGATTCTATTTTCTTAATACGGTCCTACCTCACACGTCTGCAGGTCTAAAGATCATCAGTGGTTGTGACACTTTATTAATGTCGGAATGAAGCCTTGTGGGGTGGTGTGCAAATTCACGCAGTAATTTTATTACCAAGCAAAACTGTTACTCCCAGTGTGCTGCCTCACCTGTTTTCATTCAAAGCATCTGATTTGCACTCTCCTGTCTGAAAAGTGTTACATGGTGAAGTTTAACACAATCTTGTGTCTTTGGGGGGGGGGCTGTTTTCACAGACACCGGAGTCACAGAGGATTCATAAACTACTCCGGCATATCACAGACGTGTTAGTCCTCTGACAGAAAACTGCCAAAGCTGTGCCCCATCGCCTGCTAACCGGAATAGTTGCTAAGTAGGAATCCCAAAAGATCTCTAAGAATAAATATGAATTTTGCTATTATTTCACAAAAAGATCTATAAATATTGATTAAAATAAATCTGTTTTATATTTCCATTTAATTTGCAAGCGATGAATGTCAATGACACCCTGAATGAAAAAGTATTTTCATCAACTACCCTGACGGCGAACTGCAAAGTGTGCGACAAAGTTTTCAGGACCGGACGGAAAAAGAAGGATATCGACGGCAGAACATCATAAAGAACAATGGGATGTTTAAATCTTTACCTTTTGCATCTCATCTCTTTCCGTACCGGCACTGAAAGTTTGATTTGGACAGACATTAAACAAAATTGTGACAACACGGATGACTAGCTTCCAACTGAACATCAATAGGATCTCATGATTTTTTAATAGGAACTTCAAAAGCACTTTGGCGACATTCAATCTACTGTATTTGTTTGTTGTTGTTTCCTCCCATAAAAAAAACCATTGTTTAATAACTGGCATCCATCTGCAGCATACAGCTATCTGAACACTGGAAACATTTTCATAAAATATTGATGGACTGAATGTTAATTTTGTACACTATTGAGAGTGAACTTCCCCGTTATAGAACAGAGCTAAATGTGTTTAGTTTGTGGATGAATAACACACGGATGAGCTACTGAGTAGCCATTTCTTTCTAGCCAAAGGGTGAGGGAGCATGTGTTGGAATGATTTTCTTGCGCTGTATCTCTCCGTGCTTCTACAAATCCACTACACTTCACAAAAATGCTGTCCACCTGCTACTGTGCCTGTTGCTCTCCTTGCAGAGACTTGTGATGCTGAAACCACAGGTTTATGAAACCCTTCTAATGAGACCGCGTACCATGAGCCCAGCTCGGTGCCTGCGTGTAATCTTTGGTGTAATCACAGAGGTCCCTGGGTTTGAAGGCTTCCTGGCTGCTTCGCTGTCTCACCCTGAGCAGTTCAACTAAAGTGCTGGAGGAGGCCTCGGGGCCTTGCTGAGCTTCCACCTGACGCCTCCTTTCCGAGGAGGCCTCGGGCTCCTGTTTGGCCTCTAAGCTGTGCAACGCGGGACGTGGACTCCTCATGTCCACCTGCATTTCCACTGGGACGCTCATGTGCATCAGGATCAGGCCGCCGCTGCTGCTGCTGATGCGCGAGGCGGATTTTCTCTTGTCGAAGACCTGGAGGGTGTTCTGATGTTCCTTTTTGTCCCGAAGCAGGTCCTTTAGCATGCTCAGCGGGGACTTGCCGGTGCTGGCGGCACTCGTACCGATTCGCTTCAGGTGTCCCCTCACGTGGTTAGTTAGGCCGGTCTTAGTATCGAACCAACCCCTGCACAGGGGACATTTGTGCTCTCCTTGGGTTTCTGGCTTAACACCTGTGACATCAGATGAGATTTGTTAAAAACATAGTTATAAAAGAACAAAAAACACCCAAATATTCATGATGTTCTGTTTTGTGTTGCTTTTTACCGGGAGTCACTCCCCCTCGTTGTGGGCTCAAACCCAAACTTCTTGTACTTTGTGTGAACATCTGGGAAATGTAACTATTGCGTCACCGCTTTGCAATGCTCACATATCAGCTGATATTGTCGTAGAAGCGTAGCGCCCACCATCCGGTTCCCCCTCAGGTAAACACCACTTGCCCCGTCAGCACCGCTTGCCCTTGTTAGCACGCTTAGCACCGTTAGCTGGTAGCTGCCGGCTGAGCCCTGCCATGCTTTGCAAGCAATGGATATGCTCTCAACTAACCCAGCTCTATATCTAAAGCGCTTTCCATCTTAATGTTTGGACTAACAAATGGCGATATGAAAGGGGTTGCTAATTGCAAACATATTGCCACTCAATCGCAATGCGAGTTTCTCACAACGACAACACAAATATATTTAGAAGCAGGAATAGTGGCTGCATATTGTTCACTTTAGCATGTTAACATCTGCCAATTAGCACAGAGTACTACAAGTACCTCTCAGGGTAACGAGAATGTTGCAGGTCGTAACCCACTAAAAGAAACACTTTAACACTTGGGTCTGATGTTGGTGCTGAATGAAAAGTCAGGCAGATGTTACAGTCTGAAGTTGCGTGTAAGCGTGACGAGCGACGAGGTACATTGTCTTCCACAACCCTGAGTCAATAAACGTACAGCGTCATAGTAAATCAACACCCGTACCTTTCGTCATTCTCCTCCTGCCCCTGGGGATCCTTCTGCGGATGCGTGGCTGACGGTCCCGCAGTGCCACTTGCTCCGGCGAGACCATGTGCCTGGCGTTGTAGCTCAAGCCGACCCGGTGGAGGTGCCCCCGCACGTGATTTGACAGGCCCACACCCGACTCGAACGTGGCCGGGCAGTAGGGACAGCGCTTGTGTTCCGGCGCTGGTGTGGGGAAAACGTCAAAGCTGTCGCCCGCAGACATACGGGGCGACTCTGGGGAATCGTCACCCGCTGCTGTGTCCACGAACTCCTCCTTGATTATGAGCTGCTCTATGTCACTACAGTCTTCACCTCCTTCCTCTTCATCCTTGAGCACGCGGGGGCTCTGGTCTTTGGCTGAAAACCTATGCCTCTTTGGGAAATACCTCAGAGCGTACGGGTTCCTCGCATTCCCGCTTTCCAAGAAGCTGCCTGCGGCCTTGCGGGTGTCATCACTGCTGCCCTTGCGGCCTTTCCCTACTTCCTTATTCGCAAGCAGTTTGTTGAGCCTTTGGCGAAACCGAGCCGATGCGCCACCGTTTACATTGGCAATGGTACTTTTCAGGGGCGTTGACCTTTTCCCCATAGACAGATCATTTGGGTTTGCGTGCCCTTGAAGCCTGCAGCTTGCCGGGTCGTTTTCGCCTCCCCGACGGAGCTTCTGAACTAATTTAGGACTTCTTGCTGACGGTAAGAAATCGGCGGGCGCAGGACAGGTTGCCTGCTTTGAGCTGCCAAAAGCCTCGCAGTCATTGTGCTCCACCACGCAGGTGAGAACTTTTGCTGCATCTGACTGCGCTGCAGTCTGCAGGAGTAATTTTCCATGCCTGTCGACCCTCCACACAGACGGCGGCGGCGTGTTCTCGGCGCAGCCGTCAAACAGGGCTTCATTTACAGTTGTGTCGTTGGACGTCTCGATGTAAAAGTCGGCCTTTTCACACATAGAACGGTGGGAGAAACGGGGCCTTTCACCAAAAGTCGACCTATGCAGATTTGGATCAGGCCGGTCAGCGACCTTTTGGCAATTAGCAAGCGAACGCAGATGCTCCACCTTGCAACGTCCTTCCATCGCTACGTCGCCTACGCTCGTGAAGAAACGCTCTATGCGCCGATACCGGACACGGCCCGCTTCCTCGGCCTCATTAGCTGGAGCCATTTCCCTGTGTTGTAGCCTGTGCGTGTCCAAGTGCGCTTCGAGTGCCTGCTGCGTCAGCGTCATGTAGTTACACTCCTCGCAGAAGTAGTAGTGTTTGAGATTGTCGCGTGTTTTGGCGCGCTGGATGGAGATTTTTAGGCAATCACACCCAGGTGCGCACCGAGGGCAAGGCACCGCGGCGCCCCCGTCTTCCAACGCGGTGTTTTTGAGGTCTTTGATCCCCCCCAAAAAATGTTCTAGCCTGTCTCGGTGAATAATGATGTGTCTCGTGTGGGAGCTGCTATCACAGAACAAAGGCCCACACTCTCTGCATATAAAGGGGTGCGAGACGTTCTCACTGTTCACCTGATTATGCTTGCTTAAATGATACATCATATGCCTATGGAAATGTCTCCTCTCCTTGAAATTAACATTGCATGTAGTGCATGGAAAGAAAAGTGGATCTCGTTGGACTTTTTCCGTCCTCAAACGTTCTTCTTCAGAGGTGCAATTGTCTTGATCTTCGGGGTCATTTTGCTCATTACGGTGCAAGTGTGCTGCCGTGCTATAAATACAGTGCCGCGAGTCTGACACTGTGTTCCTAGAAAGATCCTGGAGTGGCACCGCAGAGTCTTCAACATCGGATCGGACTCCCACGGCATCGTCTTGGTTGGCGACGTCCACCTTCCCATCGTCACTGCAGAAACAGGCGTGTCTGTGTGTGTGGTTTAAGCTGCTCTTAACCTTTTCCAGAGAGGCTGTAATGCTTTTTGCATGCGTGTTGTGCTTCCTGTCCCCCCGGTGCATCACTCTGGTCTCCAGCCTTCTGTCGTTGGGCAAGAAGCGCTCGCTCTCTGAATCCCACCCGACCGCCTCGGCGTCCGCGTGCTCATCCGAGGAGCTCTCTGACCGCTCTACGTCCCGGCGAGATCCTGTTTTCGTGGGCAGCTTTGTCAAGGGTTGGCTAATGTGCATTTGCTCCGCGCCACCTGCACCCGACGGAGCGGGACAGGCCAGTTTGGACTCATTCTCCTCCGAGTGAGACAGTGGCGTGTTGACACCTGGCTGTGTGGCCAGTGTTTTCAAGACGGCCCCCGCTGTGTTCTTCCAAGCGTCTGATTGAAGCTCACTAGGTGGTGGTAACACCTCGGGGCTCGTGTCCGTCCCCGCTTGCCACGCGGCATCCAGGACATTGTTGGATAAAACAGTGCCTTTGTTCAGGACACAGTGTACCTCTGAGGTGGGGTGTGAACCAGGTCCATTAACAAGTGCTCCTGAAGGCAATGAATTGCCTGCATGGGGAACAGCGGGGGCCCCGCTGTATACAAATGGATTCGGCTGGGTTCCATTTAAAGGGTTTTCGTGTTCATCCGAGGACAGACCTGCAGCATTGTTCTTCGGGGAGAAGGTGTGACTCTGTAATGGCTCCTGAGTTCGACTTGGGCTGTCAGACAGCCAGTCCACGTCTTTGTCCTGTCGTGCATTTCGTCTCAGATCAGACATCGCTCCGATACAATCTGAAAACATGAAAGAATATCCCAAATTCATCTGGCGCACTTCACCGTTGCTTATCTGCCTAATATTTATATCAGGTGCAGTGTTGAACCAATTTTCAGGAGGAAATAATGCTGATGTAAATTACAAAATGTACACGACTCGTTTGATAAAGTCTAGCTCATTTCTTTCACACCGATAATGCGGTGCCGTTAAGAGAAAAGAAGCCCTATTTTCCTCCATAAAACCAGAGCTGTATTATTCTGCGCCGCATTATGATTTCCCCAACACCCTTTTTCGCCACCTCTATTCACAACAAACCCTGCTGTTAGCCCTGAATACCCTGGCGAGGATGCTTAATTATGCGAGCGTACCCCTGGGACTCAACCGGCCCTGCTTCTCCGCCTAAAGTTCTCAGTCGTCTGCTAAAATTGACCAATTTCCATGGGAACAAAGTACACCTCCAATGAGATCATATTGCGTCTTATCACTCTGTGATGGTGCCAACACGGATCCCAGCGTGAGACTGTTGTTACTCGAATCCTGACAAACAAATTGGCAGGCACACAATCTGTGTAAAACACAAACATAGGCCTGCATAAAGAAAAACATTACGCCTTTACGTGCACATACGTTTTTTGGTGAACTTAAGTCATTAAATAGGATCATGATCAGAATATGAGATGATTTAACGAGTGTAAACTGCACAGATCAAAGCGTGCTGTCCGGAGTTGCACTCAGTGGGTTTTGACATGCAGGGCTGGTCGCTCTCCACAGGAAGCTGCGTCGCTAACGAAGTGGTAAATTCGGTGTTAATGAGTGGCTTCACTGTTGCCACCTCCGAGGTAAAACCTTCCGAGCTCCATACTCTCCCCATCTGTTGTGGTGTCAAAAGGTTCGACGGGGGAACAGACGCTCTCCATTTAAAAGCGAACTTTGCTGTTACCCCCCAAACGGCAGGGTGGCAAAACCATCAAAATATCTTGGTTCAAAATGTGTGTGAAGCATCATTAGCAACATACTCACACAACTGGAGGCTATATATATTATTTATATACACACACATATACATATGTGCGTGTATATAAAGTATATAAAGAACAGGGGCTCAACAGAAAATTCTTTATGAATTTATTTGCTTCCGCTAGCTTAATTTAGTCGATGTTAAAAGGCTGACTTTGCCTTGCCTGGAGATATTTACAGGGATTATGAGCTTTAATACACTTGAGCTGTATGCACCGATCGATCTGCTGTGAGCTTTCACCAACCCGGTTTGCTATTTTCACAAAGACGCTGGCCTCAATCTTTCTGATTCTGTAAATGAGATTTAGGAGGTGCATCGTTATCATTGTGCAGTGTTGGACTATAGAATAGACAAAACAGGTATTTGGCCCAGCTTTCCCCTTTCTTCTCTCTGTTAAAGGATCACTTTTCTAAAGATACTCTGAACATTTGGTTCAATATAGTTGCTATTTTCTGAGGTGCATCCGTACAATTTGATCCAATACAACGACTGCTTCCATCTTAGTGGACCATACTAGGATATTATGAGATGTCATCCAACGGAACAGATCGGCCCGTCATGTTTAGACAGGATTTATAAGGCCGTTGCATTGGATTGCATTAGATCGCTCAGGGTGTACATGATAAACTGCGAGCTGATAACAATAAAAGCTTTACTTTACATCACTTCAAGTGATGCAGTTAAACATACAAGCTGCAGGGGCCTGAATGAGGCCCCAAACCAGGCCTGGGAGAAGTTATGCGGATGGTTTGGGTCTCCTGAAGTGGGTTTGTATGAGGTCCTTTCACATAGTCAGTGAATAACCTATTGGCATTTCACTGCTGTGGACAAGATATTAAGCAAATGTTTTTGGATGTTGTATCCATAAGCCACATGACTCATTTGAAAGAATACAATATAAAAGGTAACATTGTACAATATATATATAAATAATACAGAAGGTTTCTTGGTCTTCCACCGCCTCCATCGGTTACTTTGTGTTGTTTAATGACTTTGGTTACGCCTGATTCACCAAAGAAAAACTATACAGTTACTTAACTACTCAACAGTCAATTAACCCATTACCCGATGACTAGTTACTAGCCAAAGTTTGTTTGGTTTAATTTCAAAAGGAAGCTTTGGGGTTTTGGACAAGCCGTTAGCTCCATAGCAATGGTCATTTTGAAGTGATTTCCTCCATTAAATAATAAGAAAAACTGCTAAGAAAATAATGAAGCTGCAAACCCGAGACAAAGCATGCCGTCCACTGCGACATAAACAATTAAAAGAAACATCCACGGTGGCATGTCTTTCCATCTATTATTTAACGTAAACCACTGAAACACACAGATTGAGTATGGCACCGTGGGCTTGTAAGGGCTGCGAGTGTCTCAGCAAATTCCTTCTCCTTGTTGGACTGAAGAGCCGCGCTGGCAGCACAGTGGAGACAGCGCTGAAAACCAACTGGGACCAGTCAGCCAAACCATTTCAACCGCTGGAGCCGTCTGTATGGATCAACAGCCAACCTCGTATTGCTCCGCCATCGCCTCTCGCTGAAGAAATGTCTAAACAAAGGGGAGCGGCGGTCCCTCAAGTACCGAACTACACAACTTCCTCGGCTAATGGGATCTATTGATTTATTTGACACAATGTGAATTTATGAAGCTGCCTCTTAAGCGCGAGGGTATCAAAGCGAGGCTCAAAAAACAAACAGACGGAGATTCGCCTCGACATTCTGGTAATCCCAAGGTGAGTCTCTCTCAGAGAAGGTGCCACAGCAGGAGAAGAGAGAAAGAAAAAACAAAAAAAAAGGAAAAACAATGTGAAGTTCTTGTTCTACTTTCTTTGCCCGCGCAGTATCAAACAGCAGAAGAGAAAGGGGAGAAATTAACAAAAATACGCCACGAGCCAAATCCCGCTTTCCTCACGCAACAATGTACAGAAACACAGCAACAGAAGAAACACCCCAACATTTCAGAACTTTGCACAGGAGAAAATAAAGAGAAGGGCTTGACACGCTGCCTTTGTCTGGATTACGCTCGCTTTTATCCCGCTGAATTCTTGTCACCCACAGGTCATTTCCATAATAATGGACTGCATTCTCCCTAATGGGATTTTGGCTGTGATTATGTCTGCCAGCGTCTTGAGCAGACACTATCAGCCCTGTCATCCTGAATTGCACAAATGTAATTACGCAAAGCCTTTGATAACTAAACAATGTAATTTACTGCTTGAGTGGAAATAGATACACGAGTTATATGACTCAAATTATACATTAAAAGGAAACTGAGTGAGTGCCAGAAGTGGTGTTGCAATGAAAACACTTTTCTTTATTGTAAGGAAGTTAAACTCTAATGTATTCTTAAAGACATTGGGTGTCCATTCAAGTGATTTTGGAAAAGATTTACAAAAAGTAAAAAGGAAGTGGTAACTTTAAAAAGGCGCAACAAAAAGAAAGAAAATTGGGGATAAACCCATCTGCTAAATACGTCAGCAGCCAGTCAGCTTACTTTACTGAATACTGATAAGAAAACTAGACCTTTGGTGGAAATGGAAACATAATAAATAAATGTTCAGAATAAAGAGCTGAAGTGAAAGTTTCGCTCCAGGAGTAAGAAAATCTCAGTAAAGGAACAATCGCAATTTTAAAAACTACACGTTATTAATGTAAACTTACCGAGCACGTCTAATAGTCTCCATATGCATCTTAATTCTCTGGCCAATTTCCCTTGTAGTCTCTCATGTACTTATACAGAACATCCATTGAACTAATACAGTATAATCCTCAAGGTATTATTGCCTCCTCAGAGAAAAAAGGAAAGTCTTCCTGCAAATGCTGAATGAGAGACTACATTGAGTTACAGACAGGAAGCCGTGGCTCCGTAAGATTCACAGGCTACTCAAGACAAGTTATGGTCCACATGCCTTTGGACAGAGCCAGAGGCCACAAGATTAATGCCAAGCTAAGCTAACCATTCAGCCACATGTGAGGAAAATGATCAGACTATTTGATCAATCGTGTTACTATTGTTTCAAATAATAAATGTTGAAAACGTTTTTTTAAAAGGACGTTGCATATACAAAAAAAAATATGTACACTTACAGTGGAGAAAAAATAAAAAGATTAAAATAAAAAAAGGACACAGGTTGACAGGACGAGGCTTAAACAGGTGAGACTGGTGCCTTGAACCAACGTCCAACACGAGCAACACGTCTCACTGAAAACATGTCCCCCGAACCACGAAAGACTTCTCATTGCCCCCTCTGCTAAAAACAAAAAAAGGGGAAGGAATGAGAGAGGCGGCTGCGGTGGAAGATTTACTGCTGAGAAAAGGTGAAGCGAGAACATTGGGAGTGATAAAAGGGGACAGGGAGCGAGTGACAGTCGGGTTAAGACAGAAGTCATGTTCAATAGCAGGTAGAAACATCAAACAGCGAGTTCACAGGAAACCCCAAGCAACCTTGTCTTGAAGGAGGATTTCTGTTGTGTGGAGTAGATTATATCTGTTCAAGCTGCTGACACGGCCTCATTCGCTGCCCGTAGTGTTGGAGGGGGATTAAACGATATCAACTTTAAAAGCTTTAAACAATACCTTTCAAAATTAAATGGATTAAGGGAGGGGTGTCTGATGGTTGATTTCCCAAGGCTTCGTTAGTTTTAAACTAAAAAAAATAATAATAAAAAAGGGGGTAAGAAGGGGAAGAAGAGATTTCTCAGGCATGTGACTGTTTTAATGAGGCTGCTCTCACGTCGAGGAGGGCAGCGGGCTTCCGGAGCAGATGGCTCTCATAAAACACCGTCTCTGCTGTTTAGATGCACGACGTCTCATCTCCCGACGCCGGGAGGAAAACAAACCGCCGCCGCGACCCACTTGCCCACTTTTGGCACGCCGCGCCGCCTCGCCGGCAACGACACGCCTCGTTCCACCCCTTCGCACAACCATTCACACAACCTCTAATCCGTCTTAAGCATACGCAGAGCAGAGGTATTTTGGTTTGGCTCCAGTTAAGGTGTTGACTTTTATTAAATGTTTTTGATGAACCCAAAGTTCACAAACCCGATATATGCAAGACAGACAGAAGTTGTTTTGCCGGGTTTGGGCGGATGCTTCCCTCTTTGGTTGAGATGCGTTTATTAATATATACATCAAACTGTGTTGTTGCCGCTTTGCTGCAGACATGTGACCATCCAGATGAAAGGCAGTCGGTGTCAAGCTGCTCGCCGAAATTGAGGACGGGCTCCACGTTGCTCAACAGACGTCAGCGAGCTTAAGATTCGGAGGCATGTCAAGTATCGCGGGTATCAGGATGAAACCTCTCGTTATCTTTCTTTAAAACATAATGCGAGAGCGCCAGGAACCGGGAGAGGCGGGAGCACGGGCCTCAGCAGGCACCTCGGCTTCTATTATTAGCCCGGGACAAACAACTCTAAACAGTAGCTGGATCAAGCACGTTGTGTACTGCCTCTGATTTGGGTTTATGGGAGCTCGGGGCGGCTCAGGCAGGCGAACGCGCGGGGGTCAAAGAGATGAAAAACAGCGGCCGCCAGGGAGTCACGCGGTATTGGGAATGCGCAGGGCCGACAAAAGGGGCGCCCATTTATCCCACTCTATCGGGGGAAAAGTGGACAGCTTGAGCTCAGCGGCCTTGTCAGCGACAGGATTCCCCTTGTCATTTCCCAAGGTCCACACACACACACACACACACAGACAGACGCATGTAAGGCGATTATTCAGCCCTGCTTGTCAATTGTACCTTTTCAACCCAGATCAATGAGTCGTCTTGCACCAGGGGCCTGTATCAACGGCAGTCATTAACATGTGAGTGCCACTCTATCGGCCCCGGCTCCAAATAAATCAAAGGGGTCGGGCCACAGAAGAAAAGGGGCTAATATTTCCTCAATAACCCCAGAGGGACACCATGGAGAGATGCAAATTGCCTCCCAGGAGACCCCGGGGGACGTGGAGGAGCAGCTCGCTGGGAGGCAACGGGAAGCTAATGAGTATAATGGTAAATGTATACAAGGAGAGGGAGAGGAAGAAAAAAAAAAAAAATCCTCTCTATTCATACCAATTAATGCAATCTTATCAATGGAGGTGTACTGTAGGAGGAGGGCCCGCGTCCAACCCCTGGCCCTCCTCCCCGCTTCCACCTCGCCAGCGTCTGTATTATTCAGCGCGGGGCCGGCTACGGTCATTAGCCCTGTGGGAGGCTGGGCCGGGCCCGGGGAGTTAAGGAGATTTTAAAAACCACTCACTCCTCACATCAAAACAAATCGCGCCGAATCAAAGGGGCTCAAAAAAATGTCCTTGCTCGGAAAGGGGCGCGATGGAGATTGTTATTAAAGCCTGCTCCTGCAGCACGGACGACACGAGATAGCATCGGACAGAAGTGGCTTCGCCAACACGCGTGTGAGGGAAAAGGATTAGCGTGATTAGGATGCCATGGCATGAAATAATATGAAATCAAACAGGGGTAGAGTTAAATATCTTTGCATAATGACTAGAAAACGATGGCATCAATACATTTAATTGATTAAATGGAGCTTAGCAACTGTGATATTCGAGCTTTCATTAATCCTTCATTTTTTTCTTCCAGAAATGCTTGGCTTGTTGAAATGAAGACATAATTTGCATGCACTCTTAGCCATTGTAGGTTAGATTGCAATAGCTGCACATCATAAACATAAAAAAACAAAGAAAATAAAAATGTGTATTTTCTTCAAACAAATAACAGATATGGGTAACATTTTTTCAAACAAGAGGAAGCTTGTTAAAATGTTGTTTTCTGGTGCAGATATCCGTTTTATCGTGTCTTGTTTGAAATGACTGACATCTATTTCTAGATCATTCATGAAACAACTGGATTTGTGGGGGAAAGCTGGTTAAAACAATGTCTACCCCACCAGGCAGACGTCTACTTGCTGTTGCTATCAATAAACAAAATGGTTTTTGGAGATGTTAGTCGCAGCGCCTGAACGCGCCTCCTGTTCTCTTTAAACAAACATTTGACCCTGTATGGATCAACCGCGTTCACACGGCGACGCCAGCCATTTGATCTTCTTCAGTTACAAACTGATGAACAGATCCCCACAGAACAATCTGAAAATAACAAAATGCCACTGCTTTACAGTCGTTACCATGGTCTATACAGCACACCATGCAGTCAGTAACAAACGCTGTCCCCAGATGGCACCTGCTTTAGGCCGTCTGTGGGCCTAAAAAGTGCCTAACGGTTTTTTTAAAAGATGAACTGCATGAGCCGTTCCCCCTTTACCTACTATGACAACGTTACGAGTCACTATGCCACGTCACCTGACTGACAGTTTCATTTAATTAAAGCAAAAGGAACAAACCACTAGGAAAACTTCAGGGCGCACTGCTCCATGGCGCCTCCAGTGGTCAGAAACGTCTTGGGAAACTTTGAGTTGCCTCTGAATGGCGGCTCTACGGAAGGGGTGCGTATTATTTAAGGAAGCCCTGAATAGCCAAACAAATGCTTCATAAGCATAAAGAAGAAGCGGCAATGCCTCGATCTATCGTTTTGAAGGTCACTCATCAAGGCGGAGGAACGAACCTGCCTAACTTCCTACACGTCTAATCCTGTACTCCACATTTCATTGAGCATAGCTGTAAAAAAAAAAAATAATAATAAAATCCCTCCGTCAGCATAAATCGCGCCTAACCTGTGCCCCGCATCGCTGCGATCTCGTGACTATCACAGCCAACTCTGAGAATAAGTGGGAAATTAATGAGAAAAGTGTCGAGCTCAACCTCAGATCGGTACCACAGGAAGGGTGAGCCGCCTCGCAGCTCACGCACAAAGGAAGGAAGCTCGCTAAGCCCAACTCTCAGAGATAGAGGCTGTTTGGACTGAAATGTTCTGAGGGGACGAAAATGTGTAGCCCTGGATAGCTCATGTTGCTTTGGGCATTATAAACAAAAATCTAATATTTTATCATGTGAGCATTTGTATTATTATCCTTAAAGATCAGTACATTCTTCAATCAGAATTGCATGCTATTGATTCAGGTATTTTTTAATACGATACCAGGCTTATAAATAAAAGTTTTTAATAATAATCTAGTCTTTGTGTTTGTGCCTTATCAGAGAGAGAGATTTCACAGCGCATCTTTTCCTGGCGCTTCTTTCTGATGCATCATGCCTTATAGAGCGAGGGCCGAGTGCATCAGTGATCTGATCCTGCCCCTTAGTGGAGGAAGCGCTCCATAACCGTCTGCAGAGGCTGCATCCCAGACATCTGCCCCTCTCTCTCCCTGGTGCTTCATCCAGGCCGCGCGGACCGAAGCACTCTCACTTTCTGTAGATGCACATCTTTGGTGTTCAGTCATTACTAGCATAGATTTAAGACACAATAGCCAGACATTTTGCCAAATCATATGTTTTAAATAACAATGTGCATCACACCCACTGACCTGTGGGGAATATTTGAAACCACGATGGGCACGGTTGCAACACGGGGGACCGTTTCGCCATCGAAATCTCTAAAACTCACGTTTTAAAACAAATTGAAACAAAGACCGCGACATCGTAAACGCTTGCGTGTCAGGAATTTTGTTTCCCACTGGAGATTAATCAACAGCCAGCTTGTCACTCCCAGCGACCTGACGAGTGAAGGAGTGAAAAGCGCGGGCGCATGTGACTGACGTCTCCGATTTAATTCGACTGGTAATCACACCCAGCAGCGGTTTCACACGTGGGATGGGAGCGGCGGTTTCAGGTGTCAAGTTGGCGCGCAGACAGTAGAACTGTGCCTCTGAATGATCACGCCTCTGAAGAGCGGGGCCACATTTTAGCTTTGCGCCCTTGCCACTGTGATTGTAATGACGATAATGCTAATAACCGGGAGCATTAAACGCCGGCGGAACACCCGTTTGTCTCGCTTTTCCAATTGAGCGCTAATCAACGCTCGCTCAAATGCTAACTAGTCATTTCACTTCAGCGGCTCCGCCGAACGAGTTGCGAGGGCGCGTCGCCACGCAGCGGGTCATCTCGGCGCGATTCTTGTCTTGAGCTGACAGTCGCACCTCCAATGAGAGAAGGCCTTCCGTTAATACCCGTGTTTGTTGAGCTTCGGCTGAGGTGGAACAAGCGACAAACAAAATGCGAGTTTATGCCGAAGGGCCGCGCCCCCCGCATGGCCTCTGTACAAAAACTTTCTTTTTAACCCTTCCCCGCTTCAGGTCTCGGTAAGACTTTGCGATCACGTGACACACTCGGCCTCGGGGGAATCCGCCCTCCGACGCAGTTTTGGATCCGAAAGGGAAAGCTTGAGTGGATCCACACGAGGACTCCTGGCAGAAGAACTGAAGGGGGGTATTTGGTGTCGATGTTTAAGCCTTTGAGTTTGTTTTTACGTGAATACATTGAATTTGTCATTATTTGGGGTCTCATACGGACCACACTGCTGCAGCATAAACTCTCTCGCTCATTTGTCAAAGTGCAGGGAAGTCCGAAAGACTTTCACACACGGAACAGAGAATTCAAACAAAGTCCCAGTTAAGTGTAGGAAAATATCACGGCTGAGACCAAAAGGAGAACTTATGCAGGTCAGCTAACAAACTAAATGGTTATGAAACCGCCTCTGTTTAAGACGTGAACCTCTCTATGACCCACAAAGGTAAAAGAGACTGTCAGCTAGGAGGTTGCCTTTTTCTAGCTTTTGCATTGGTGCCACCTGGTTAGGACTTGGATAAAATCAGATAAAATCAGAATCTCCTCCAGCCCCTCAGGGGGGACTCGCGCAGCGACCAGCCCGGTGTGAACAAACCCAGATCCGCCGCCTTTGACCTACATTTGGAAGCTGTGCTAGGAAGACGCACTCATTGCCCGTCATGAGATTGTTCTACTGGTGCGAGGAGCAGAGCACCCAGCGACCCCACGCCGCTGCACACCCAGCAGGCTGCGTACTGGGCCCACTGGAGTTATGGGAGAACAGAACTAGGCCCCAGCCTGCAGTAACTTTAACTCACACGTTTCTTACATGTTTTTCCAAGGTGGCGCCTGGACCTGTGCAGTGGGTATAATGTGGAAACAACGATCCTTCAATAACAAAATAAAACGTTTTTAAAAAAAGAAAAGATAAATCAATTGTTCTTGCTTCTCGCGTGTGTGGATTTGCTGCCTCAGGTAACTAGTGAACTGACTTTAAGACTGTTATACAGACAAGACAATGATGTATTTTTCTGTTTTCTGACAATTCAACACAAGAACTGTATGGATATTCTTGATTGCAGCTCTAAGGGGAACTAGTATTTGGCCAGAGCATTCGTCACTGAGAGAAACCAACTGCGACAGTTATTCATTTAATGCGGATTACTTAACGAGTGGAAATGTGATTCTATGAAGGCACACCGACCTCACCACCCCCCTCCCACCCCTCAGCGCTTCTGGTGTATTTCTGCAGACCTCGATGTTCTTGGTGGACCCACCTGATTACTAAAATATCCCATCACCGCAGCTGCTCCTCAGATGGGTTGCTAATTCCGGCCAGTGTACTCCCATTTAAGTAGTCCCTGGTGTCTCGGTTTATAGCTGCGTAAGCAGCCGGCCAGGCCGACGGAGAGCACATGCCGAGCGTTCAAGGACTTCAGGCGTCTTGGTTAAAATATTTGACCTTGTCAAGAGACACATAATCAATTTGTGGATAACACGCCTCTAATTTATTTAGTCTAGCGGTTGACTCCTTCGCTCTGTGCAGTATACTAATGCAGACACTGGGCCACTAAGCTGCCACGGAAGCCTAAGCTCACCCTCAGACACCTGCAGGGAGCGCAAGGACTCGCTTATGTGATTTACAACCTTCCCGTCCTGAGCGGACCACAGGGACACCGGTTGGGATGTCTACGGTAGAAATGTGGTAGCCGCTATTTTACCGCCGCGCTCGTCATCTCTGCTGTCAGTTCTCTTGCTAATGAAGATTGATCGACATTGATTGACAGTCAGAGAAAGTCAGTTACTGCCTTATTTTTCACATCCATATAACAATTCAGCGGTCACAGCGGACCAAACGGAGATGGATGGATCGCCATATCAAGTAAAAGAGATCCCGTCTGCTGATATTTTGTCACAAAGCACATATATGTCTCTTTGAAACACCTCTCTTGTGGCTGCCTGTGTAGCATCTCTGCTAGCACCCGGTCCACTAGATGCAGTTGGCCTTGTGTCTGTACACTGCTGTTTAACCCAGTTAAAGTCTTACATTTCTTACGAAGCTGTGATGGTAGCACCGTGGTCGGTGGGGTCTTGTGTCCTGTTCACTGCCACAACAGAGAAATGCGCATTGAACGTTGTTTTTCCCACAGCCGCTTGACCTACGCGTGAGGGGGGACAAAATGGGGCTTCTGTCGTTGTGACCCCAATAACTGCAAAAAGGAATCTGCACACATCAGATGTATTTCAAATGCATCGCCAATTGCAACCTTCGGCGGTGTCTAAAAACCCTTGTTACCTTAATCCCTTCGCTACACAAGGGGAAATACTCCAGCCCGTAATGAGGGGCAAACCGAGATTTTGGAGACTTGCTGAGTGACGTCATGTGGGTTATTGCTGACCCGCTCAGCGTGGCACGACTGCAACTGGATCACATCCTTGAGAATGAAATACATTGCATTTTGGGTTTGTTATTGCAAGGTGGATGGAAATAAATGGCATGCCATGTTTGGTGGGAGGGAACTCACGAGAGGAATAGTGCAAAGGTACATACAGTGTACTATGTATCACATCAGGATTGGTTTTGGACACTGAACACATTTTGGAACTATTTAGTCCGATAGCAGAGCTGCCCCCGTTAGCCCGGGACTACACCGGGAGAGGCAATGCGACGCCAGCGAGCGGCTTTTCGCGCGCGCACACGCGCACACGCGCACACGCAGCGACCCTCGACCGCCCAACTCTCGCAACACTGTATCGAAGAGACAACTGAGAAGCAAAAGCGAGTCCGTCGAAGTTGCGGCTGCAGCGGCTTCCGGCAGTCGTCGGTCACTGCGGTGGGTTTTTTTTATTTTTATTGCCGCACATCGACACGCGCGCCTGACTAATGACGACGTATCCCTGCGCGTCCCCGCGAGCCACTTACCTCACGACGACGAGTCGTGTCTTCAAGGTTGTCATCGCACTTCACGCCGTTCGCCGCCCGTCTCCCCCTCGTTCACACTGTCGCCATTTTGCTTTAGAAAAAATAAAAGAAAAGAGCTGAGGCAGGTTGAGGAGAGGGATGTGCACAGGGGAGGTGGAGGAGGCAGCATCACCCAAACTGCACTGCGAGTCTCCTTCTCAGCATTTACTAACTTCACTAACAGTAACTAACGAGGTGAAAGAGGATTACAAAAATGTATTTACACACGTTTGTGCAATGGGGGGTTAGGGCATGACCTTGAACTCATGAATCAATCATTAACCTTTGACAGCCGGCCTAACTTCCCGGACGGAAACTGTCGATTTCACGTGAATACTCCAACCCTGATCACAAAATATGATTTCCGGTTATTATTAGCTCATATGAGTGTAAACAGGAAGAAGCTCTCTCATCGTATGTGTTAAATAAGTTGCAACTGCATATCACACTGCTTATATATTTATTTATACAGTACCAGTCAAATGTTTAGACGCTTTCTCATTGAATTGAATGAGACAATGTGTCCAAACTATTGACTGATACTGTTTGTGTCCCCCTCAACCCTCATTTAAATGTTTCAATACGGATGCATGAAAGCACGCTGGAAATACATTATTATAGTTTTTAGCTGTGTTATTTTCATGATTCTGCTGGAAACCATCAGGCACTTCAAACGTCGTCACCTCAGCCTGAGCGGTTTTTATTCCAATGGTCATTTCTTTTAATCGTGTTTGACTCAACGCGATCGTCATCGGACCGGAACAGAAGCTTTAGGCCTTCGTTTCTGAATTGACGCAATGATAAACCAATACATTTAATTGTTTGTCCTCTCCATCTTATTAGAAGACGATCCAAATGTCTGGATGCATGTTTGTCAAATGTTAAACTGGGTGGAAAGTGGAAGCCTGGTTCACTCCTCTGGAAGTCTACATGCTACGACAGAACCTGCTGTTACACAACACACAACGGCATCAACGCAGATCCTGATACACTTTTAGTGTGCGTAAAACCTGCTGTGCGTTAAGGAAAACACAGTGTGTGTGTGTGTGTGTGTGTGTGTGTGTGTGTGCATGTGGTTGATTGGAGTGGTCATTCTCATATTCATACACATCAATTATTGATTGGATTAAGCAAACAACTAACAAATCTTTGAATGTACTTTGCTCCAGCGACTGCTATTATCAACACAAAGTAGTCTGCAGACAACTCTCCGAATCCACTGAATATTTAGTAGACTGGGCAAAATATGACTTATTTATTTTTGCTCAATTATTTAATGTGTGGAATGCAGATCATTAATCATTAATATTGATGTATTGAGAGAAACTGTAAGACATAAATATTTGTGCATTAATATTCATTCCCTCCACGCCAGTGTGTATTAGCACTCGCTTTAGCTCCTCGTTCAGCAGAGATGTGTTTCTTTCAGCTCTGTTTCCAAGTCACTTACTGTATTTGTGCTTGGCTCACTGTGATCTGAGCTTATCGGAGCAGCCGCCCAGATGGCAGACAACACAAAGCAATCGCGAGCCGTGCGTTGTCTTTCTGCAGTGAAGATATAGGGATTGACACAAGCCTTCTGTTTTCAGAGCATGAAGTAATTCTTTTAATGGCCTGCCAACTGTGCACTCCAAAGTTTGATTTTTGCGCCGCGAAATGGGAACAAAAATCTCGAACAATTTATTATGCTGTTTGTGCCTCGCTTCACTAGTTATCGTCTGCAATTTATTTCCTACCTTGGGGTACAGCGAGCCATTTTTCTCCCTTTTTCAGTGGCTCACTTTTTTTTTCATTTTCTTTTTCTTGATCCTGCACGCTGCTGACTAAACTCCTGCCTCCAGCCATGGTGTTGGAACATCACAGAAAACCACATCATTATACTGAAGCTAGTTAACAAAGAGAGGCAGAGAAGTTTAAATCACGGGGGCACAAGACAGTACGAGGAATTACAGAGTTCGCTCACTCAGACGAGGCTGCCTCTCTCCGGCTGCGCAGGTGCAGCGGCTCAATAATGAAAGGCAGTTCCAGGCCTCGTTTCAATTCAAGGTCGGCCCCGGATCGCTCTTTGCTGCTTAAAATTCATTTTTTCCTAACATAAATGATGCCCCAGTTCAAACGTGGGTCCCGTGGCTGCGTGGGCCGAGCTACAGTGATGACCTTTTTTACAGTGACTCACTTACATGTGCTCATGTATTATTTACACCTGTGCTTTTCCTACTGTGACGGGTGATTATGTGATTCCATAAAAGGCCCCTGATACTTGGGGTAAATAAAAAAACATGATCTATCTGACTGAAGAGATGACAGAAGTTCTCATTTTAACAATCGGTTTGCATCATTAAATGTGTTTGTGAAGTTGCAGAGATAGGAAAAGTGTTTCTAAAAGGGCCACATTATGCTCGTTTCCGTGTTCACACTGGGTTTCTACTGGGCCGTGCTTACAGGCTATAAATGGCTCAATGTAGAGTCTGATATGGGCCAATGGAAGCGGACCTCAGTCAGATGCATTCTGGTCGTTCAGGTGTTCATTATGAGGCAAACTGTGTATTCAAATGATGCTTTGGCTAACGTGCAGCGCGCAGTGTTGTGCTTCCTGAAAGTCAGAGCCCTCAGAAAAAATCATGGGAAGAGAACAGTGAAGCGTTGGCTTCAGTATTTTGTCTTCTGGCCCCCAATGTGTGTCTCTCTGGCTGGTGGATGCGTTTCAATCTCGACACACCCAGTTTGCGACGCTGTCTCTCCGAGCCTAGATCGAAATAACCATGATGATTTTTTATTTTTGTATTTATTTTATGAGCCGGTGTCACGCAGATTAAAAATTTAAATTACAGAGACCCAGGAACAAGAAACCCTCTTGAGAACACAATCGGTGAAACAGAAACAACACAAATACACAACAAACAGGGATTAAATAGTTTAGTGACAAACAAACAAAAAACATTAATTAACAAAACTTTAAATTATCAAAGGCTGAACACAAGACTCTAATGTGACGGCAGTTTGCAGTTGTTTCCATTCAGTTGTGCGCAGTCAAGCGGTTCTGCCATCGATCGGTGGAGTGCATTTGTCCTCGGTTTAGATGACACATCGTAATGACGAGTAATGCTCCTAAAAGTGCAACTCTAACGTGAACCTCGTCAAACATAAATGGTCTGTCATGATGTCTGAACACAGCCTTCCTCCACTGCAGTAACCAAACCCGACCACAAGGAGGCAGAGGGACGCCTGCTGTGTCCGCCCCTGCTATGCCTTTTGAAATGAGTCTTACCATTAAATCACTGCTCCCAAATTGTATTTTGATATGCAAAACGCTTTTTAAACGCATATTATATGCTGTTTTAATCCTTAATATCAGTAAATATGGCATATTAAGGCTTTTAATATTCTTAAGAGATTACCAGGCACCCGTTGCCTGTGTGCTTATTCGAGCTTTCAGCACCATCAAATATTAATTCATCTAAACTTGCTCTTTTAAGAGGACTTCTTTGATGTTGATGTAATTTTTCATCAGCTAAGCAGATCTCACACGGCGGCGTCTGTTGGAAGGCAGTGGGCCATAATTCATTGATGAGCCGTGCGGGGCGCAGATATCCACATCCCGATGAAGTGCGAGATCTTACGCAGGTTTCATACGTGGGGTGGCACGGCGCTGGCCGCATGCTGAAGGGCGAGGGAAATTAATCTGTGTAAACGTTGAACTCATTTAAAATGCTTGAAAGTATTTTTTTTATTATTTTTAACTGTAGAGGATATACGGGAAGACTAAAGCTTCCTCTCCAAATCTGTTGACAACTGAAGGTCAAAGTCATTCGAAAAATACATTTATTCCGTCACCACCACGAAATAAACAAGCTCCATTATTAAATTATTCACTTGTGACAATGTCCGCCCCTCGGAGCTGGGGAATTGATCTCTCTGTAAACACGCTAAAGCAGGCGAGATTGACACAAATTGCGAAAGACGGGGGCGCCCGTGCCTTCCCTTTCATGTTGCCTCAGTGTGGGGGCCAAACACTGCTAATAAAAAAACATGAAAAAAGAGCGGGAAGACCTCGGGCGAGTAACGCAGGCTGATTAGTTTTGCACACTAGAGAGATGCGGCGCTTTGGAGTTCGCCAACGAGATTAGTTTGCTTCTCGCAACATATCTGAGGAACAGAAACAGAGAGGGAATGCTTAAAAGTTTTCACCGATCTGTTTGTTCTCTTCAAAGCAGGAGAGAGAGAGAGAGAGAGAGAGAGAGCGATCTCGCGTGTCCGTGTCAGGGCGTGGCGCGCGCACGCTCATTATCGCGATAAGCCCATTTAGGCTCCCTTGATTGCCCTGCAAAGAGAATAGCGGATCACCCCAGGCTCTGTTGTTAAGTTAATGCTTCTGCACGCAAGAGAAAACAACTGGTTTGGGGCCTTGTTATCCCGGACTGGATGAGAACGCGCTGGTCCGCTTTGAGCCGGTAATCACACGCAAGAACAACAAGGGCTGTTTGGGGAAAGTTCTTCACTAATGGGATAATTGATTGACAGTCTTTGAGCTTTCGCTCGGTTGATTTATTTACTGTTGCGCTTGCAAGCTGCAAGCTTTCCACTTAATTGAGAAGCAAAAGGTTTCAGGGGCAGCGCTGCCATGGGGGGGCTGGGAGGTTCAAGTGACGGGACTGTTTTAATGATCCACGGTGAACTGAGTTTCTTTGCACTCTGATCTCACAATGACAACCCCACTACCTTTTCAGTGAAACCTCCTACTAGTAAAACCACTTATATATACGGTATATATAGATGTATATATTTCCTTAGGGCACCCCGCATGTCAATGTCAATATCATTTTTACCTGGATAGGCGTGGTGTAGCATCACTGGCTCCCAGGTCTACTGGCCAGATGTTCAGCAGCACTCAGCGAGTAAAAGAGCCGAGTAGCTCCGTGTACATTCAGCTGCTGTAATAAATGTGCTACAACGCTTGGACGGTGCCAGAGCCGGCGTGGAATGCAGACGTTTGGCTCTCAGTCGCAGTCTCCACACACACACACACCCACACACACACACACACACACACACACAGACACAGACAGACATCCCTCCCACTGTCCTTTATGTCTGTCAGTGCTGCAGGGCTTCGATCGAGGTCAACTCTGCATCTGAAAGTACACAAATTGTACACACTTTGAAAGAAGAACTGCCTTTTTTACTAAGAACTTTGTTGCAAATGTGTGACACACACAGCAGCTTTGGTAAAAGAGAAACAGAGAGTTTGACTGCGTTAAATATCCTGGGAAAAGGTCAATTATTACATTTGAGAGGAGGCCCCTATGGCCCTTCGGTACATTATTTTCCAAGTTGCCAAAAACGTCATTTAAAACTCACTCTAACTATACACTCATTCCCTTTTATCAGGTATTACCCACATTAGTATGCAAAACATAGATGTACCGACTGAACTCCTACACTAAATGTTTCGATCACACTAACAATCCAAATGCTTTGTCCTATTGTGTACGAGGTGCCACAGCTGAACCATTTCTGTGCTTCCTGCTGTAGTCCCGTACTGTCTCCACCAGAGGGTGCTGCAGAGGATCGCTTTCCTCTTCCCTCTGCTCCCCTTCCTCTCAACGGTTACCGGAGCTCTGCAGATGCTGCATCAACTGTTCATAATGAACACTTATTTTATGGCCATGTTGAAGATACTGTAAGGATAGCATCATATGCATCGTGGCTGTTGGGTCAATGCATGCACGCACAAATATTTTCTCTATAGCCTGATGCATCTGGCAAGCATGTGTGTGTGTGTGTGTGTGTGTGTGTGCGCGGTGATGAGCCAAAGTTTTATAGCGTAACCACACTGACCTCAGGGAGAAATCTGATGTTGTGTGTGCTAACTCATCTCACACTTTGCCCCTGAAGATCAGCGCATCAGCTTCACCTCCTGACACGTCCCCCACGTGTTTCCGTGTAGACACATTCCATCTGATCCTGAAAGTGTCTCAATGACAAAGCCGGAGTCGCGCTCCGCTCATCATCTTTTATCCGGAGAGGATTTGGACCACCGGTGCCCTGGGACAGCTTTAACCCCCCTCACACGCACACACGTTTCCTTCCCCATAGCTCTCTGAGCTGCCGCTGTCCCTCCCCATCCCAGATATAACGCAGGCAGGGCTGAGCCTGACGTTGCGTAACCCTCTGTCCTGGTCCGTGTCCAACACAAACCCTCTCTGCATCTCCAGTGTGTCACCGCCGCCCTCTGCTGTGCCAATGAACACATCTCAGGCCGCAGCAGAAACCACGCTTTGTGCCATCTTCAACCACTCGGGTGGGCAGGTTTTCTTCCTGCAGTGAACAAGTAACTGATCCCTTATAATGAACGGATTTAAAATGACCAGACCAAACAGGCTCAGTGTTTGTTGGTGTTGGAACCTTACCTGGAGTCCAACGGCTGTAAATGATGATGTTGAATTGTGATGGCAGGCTGCAGGCTTATTAGGAACTAATGAGCTTCAAGGTGTTTAATGACGCCTCTTTGCAGAGGTGGGCCAAGCACAACAGGCCTGATGCGAAGGCTTGTCCGGAGTCAGGACTCAGTGGACGGACTACATCTCCCAGCTGGCCCCAGGGAGCATCTGCAGGAAGTTGCAGGGGAAATACTGCAGATATGTTGCTTTTTTCGCTTTGTTTCTTTTAGCCGTTTGCAGTCCCATGTGGTGTGGATATCAACGTCTTATTCTGCTTTGAAAAACCTTGACACCATTACCTTACATACCCATTACTCCATAAACTTAGGTGAGTAGTTGCTGTAGGTAACACTTATCAATACCACATTGGCTCCAACGCTCACCATGTCAGTAGGACAGTTATCGTTTACGTGACATGAAGCAGAATCAGTTTTCTCTGCCTCCTTTAAGTGCTTCTAATGGCCGCTTCAAGATTTCACCATTCCTAAAGAAAAGCCACCAATCAGAGCAGGGGATCCACACTGTCAATCACTGCACTCAAAGCTGAACTCACACAGTGTATTATCTATTACTATTTCTCACCTCATTGTTTTCAGGAGCGCTCTTGTGTTTGCAACTGTAAGCAAACTGGGCTCAGATTGGAGCAAACAAACACACCGTTCGCTTCTGTGCTTTTATTTTGAAAAAACGTTGAATTTGCGCCATCCTTTTGGATTGATAGAGCTGAGCCGAGCGCCAGACATCCACACCGACCCTCCATCAGCGTCCAATGCGAGGATGAGTTATTCCTCTCTGTCCCGACAGCATTCCTCTGGGAGAAGCTTCCTCAACACATCTGGATCATCTCTCTCTCTCTCTCTCTCTCTCTCTCTCTCTGTCCCCTTTCCTTGCATTGGGGTTATTAGGCAATGCAACATCTGTGGAACCCTCTTTATTTCTCCGTATTCATCTCCTCCTGCTGCCCTGGTGTATGATTTGCTGTCTGCTTACTGGGCTTACACCTGGCACGTGTTTTTCTCTGCTCTGTGAGGAAAGCAGGTGGCCAGCGGACTGTAGGTTTACGACTGCAGACCTCCACAACCATATTTACAAAAATGTACATTTTTATCCAGAAAGGCTTTGTACTGATTTTTACTTTGGCTCAGTTGGTTGTGTAAAAAATATAAAATGTATATTTTATGAAATTTCTATTATTGTTATTGTTCGTTTAATGATAGGGGAAACACGGGTGATTCTCCTACTCGCTTTCCTGTTTACTGGCCTGAATGTGATGCTACATGGGAGAGCGCGCTGAGAAACTGAAGACAGCTGATGTCATTTCCTCTGCATAACACCTTCTAAGTCACATGAAGGAAAAAACGCCTCAACCTGGAAACATCTGGCTCAGATAAGACGAGCTGCGCATGCACTTTGAAACCCAATAGCAACGGCCCTATTTACTGGTTCCCCTCAGAGCGGCACAGAATCAACATTTCTAACTGCTATTTAAAAAAGAAATGTTTAGAAATCTGAGTCAAGCTCACAAAGATGTGTGTGTGAGAGCCAGCCAACTGCCTAATTGTCATTTGTGGCTTATGTAATGGCCTAAACATGCTCTATAAGAAGAGGGGGGGGGATGTGTGAGCCACAGATTTCTTCAAAACAGAGCCCAGAATCTTTACGATTGCTCGCGTGCCGGCGTTTTACCGTTGGGAACTGAGAGCCGGCTCCGTTACCACACGAGCATCGCCGGCGCCATTACCCACGCGCTTTATGGCCAACAAGGCCCCCCATCCGCTCTGAACGCGGTCTGCCTCCTCACACTCAGAAGGCTGTGAGGCAGACCTGGACTCTACGAGCACAGCGTAAGAGAGATTTGAACGGCAGTATCCTGTTAACAGTCAGGAATTAAGTTTCATCCTGATAAGATACGCTTGAAAATTTCAACTAAATTTAATTCAGAATCCAACCACGGATCTATTTTCTCTTCTAAGCTGTGGGTAACATTATTAACCAAAGAAAAAACAGATCTTTTCAGGGGTTATTATACGTTACACAGAGCAAGACCTTTATTTCTTTATTCTTAGGGGTTTTTGAAAGAAATGTTTTAAAGGGCACACTAACAACAAAGTGTCAAAAAAGTTCACAGCATACGAATCAGAGGGACTATGTGGCACAGTCGCTGAATGTTTGATAATCTGCATGACAGAGACTTTTTCATCTGTGAGTAACTGATCACTGAAGTGGATGCACAGCGAGAGATGCATGGAGCTCCTGCAGGCCACTGGCGGAGGTCTTGATGACGAGGACAGCGGAGCTGCTGCCGCTCTGACATGCCTCAAAGGGCTGCTTTGAAATCTCAAGCACACACAAGCGATACGCACATCAATCCGTGGGTCCACACTCTCAGGAAACGGTCACAACGGGCTCCGAAGCAACATTTAAGTTCATATGCTGGTAAGTGACGAAGCTTTTCACCGCCGTGCAGTATATATGTCTGTGCGCTTTTATTGTGAAAGGTAAGAACAGAGGGGGTGGATCTGCGCTGCCCTACCTCTGCACGTCCATAGTAAAACACATTGTGTTGACGGTCACTTTCACTGCTTCCCAGCAGAACCTGGAGACACAGGAAGCACCGCTTCATCCTCCACGACTAGGGACAGAAGCCATCATTATTATACATTATTCGTTTCATCTACAATTATACAGGAAGAAATAGCTCTACGGGCACATTCCATACTGTACTTAGCTAACAGGCCGAAAAGAAGAACACAACCTTCTGGTCAATGCTCATGGTAAACCCAAAGGACACCAGCAGGAGAAGATACTGACACAGTGGAGTGAGAACTAGCGTTGACGAGGACGTTAGCGACAATAGCAGCGAGGCAAATTAGAAGACGTTGTCGAGCAAATACAAGACGTCGCTGAGAGGAAGGGAGACACACTGTAACCGCCTTTGAGAGAGAGGATCCAGTAACTTAAATCTATAAAAATGGAAGGCGTACCGAGTCAAGATTTTACAAAGTCAAGACTTTCTTTGCGACTTTGCTCGGAGACTTACACCTCTCGTGGGCGGCGTTCAGCGCAGTCGATGAATTCACACCCACCGCCGTGCAGCCGTGTTTCACTTTCCTTTGTTCGGCTGAACTTTTTGTGCAGCTACGATCAGGCAGACGTCAGGAACCTCCGCAAAAAAAAAACGTGAAACCTCGAGACGGTGACACCTCCGTAAACAGAGGTCCCTGTGAATCACTCACTTTCGGCCCCGCAGCCCCGCAGACCATGTAGGGTGTGGACTCTCTGCAGGGCAGCGCGCAGCGTGGCTGGATCTGTTTACACCGCAGCAATCAGGCCAGCAAGCCTTTTATGAGGATTAGTGGGATTCTCGGCCTCCCGACAGCTTGCAGACTAAAAAAAGTGTCTCCCAACGCTCTCCGAGTCGCACAGGGGGCCCCTCATCACGCCAGCTGCTTACGTGAGCACGCCGTTGCTCGTCTGCAGCGATTAGCGGTTCTTCGGGGGGGGGGGGGGGGGGGGAGGGAGTTGAGACTACGTCGAGTCTAGCGGCCAGACGTCGTAAACGATCCTCAGTGAGGACAAATGCGCACATAACTATTGCTGTCGTGTTTGGGTGAAAAGGGGGAGGAGCTTGCAGAAGGCAGACTGAAACCAGGAGGAGAGACCAACCGTAGCCAGGTCTGACCTTGTTGTGGTGGCTGGGCCGCGTGGAAGTCTGTTATTAAGATCGCGATGAGAACTCCTCGGGGAGTCTTTATGGTAGCCTGCCTGTGGAATGCAGCTGGGTTCGGGCCAACATAGAAGGCCCCTTTGAGGGACGTACCTTTGACGAATGTACTCGTCAAATGTTTTCCTTTGCCTGGCATGTGGCCGATATTGTGGAAAAAAAAGGGTTCCACATCTGTCCTGGAGCCACCTTAAAAACAGACAGTCAGCGTTCACCCACTGCGTTCATCCGCCGGCTGCTTTTATGGCCCTTTTAAAGCAAAGTCACTGTTTTTGCGAGTGACAACTAAGTCTGTTGGCTAAAAGCCTCCAGTCCACTTGGTTCAAACAAGTCCTGACCTGAAGCCGTTTGACGTGTTTACAATAAGGAAACAGTGTCGTCCATGTGCAGAAATGAAGGTCACAATCACTGCGGAGTCAATTGTGTTGCATGTTACTGTCTGTTACTTTTTCTTCGTATCTGGTGATCAGACATCCTCTGTTTCTACCGCCCTTCCTGCTAGCGGATTGTCCGCTGTCGGAAGGACTCAAGGAAATGTCATTTGCTGCACACTTTTTAAATGATAATATTTTTTTTCACGTTTAAATTGCTTCATTCATTGTGAGCATAGCAACTCAAGCCTCTGGAGCAGCTCCATCCATCAGGCCCTGCGGTCCAAGTCAACTCACCTAAATCCATTTTGTTGTGGAATTGATTCAATCAAGGATTTCATTACAATCTTTTAATCAAACCTCTTTTTCCTCCCCTAAGTCTCTAGTCGTCCTCTCTCCACATCAGCTGCAGATTCATTTTTCTTATTTTGGAGGGGCCCACAGCTTTCCTTTCCTTTGTACGCTGTATTAGACTCTTTTCCTTAACACCTCTGGTCCATTCACCTTTGAGTGCTGCCTCGGGCTGCAAGCGTAGTTTCTACACACACACAGTCCGCACATCTGTTTTCTGGATGACAGCTTTCACTGATCAGCTGGGGCTTCCAGTGGACCAATGGCAGCAATGTTCTGTATTTTTCTCTGATCATTAGCGGAGGGCAGGACATCTGGTTGCATTTAGGAGCGGGTACTTGGACCGGGCATGTTTGCTTTGGTTGCAGTGCAGATTTCGGCGAGGCGGCTCTATGTGCAGGATCCTGGATGGAAAAACAGGTCTTACTGATGGCCGGCCTCCATCTAAAACAGAACTTTTTCATTCATTGGTCAATTTTCGTGAATTTGAGCTAATTGGTTTCTCTAACTTTTTTCAGACCAGAGGAAATATGACAACCCAAATACTTATGTGGGGGTTTGCTTAGCTCACATTTTACAACACAAATCTTGAAGGGACGGTTTTCTCAAAATGAGTCTGAGCCAGAAATCTCTGCTTCAGTCACACAAACCAAACTTTCCATTTAGAATCCGATCTGCAATAGATGTGCGCCCATGGGTTTGTTCATATGTCATTCACAGCTACGGTGCACGACATTATGTTCCATAAAAAAGTATTTAGGGATCTGCAGATTGAAAAAAAGGAAATATACAAATATGTGTTTAAAAGAATTAGGTATAGCATTTCAACAAAATGAACCGGCATTCATTTTGAACCTGCAGATCTACTCAATGTTCAAACCTCTGTTGTGGAAATGCAAATACATCATTTTGAGAAGTTTTCAAGGTAATATCTATCGTCCATCAAATAGGATCTCTCCAATCAAAGGTGCTTTTTGTGGTTTTGGAAGAATACGCTTTGTTTTTAATAACTTGGTTTTTTATTAACTTTAATAACTGTTTGCAAAAGGAAACACACAAGGACGTCACCTGCTGCTGTTTTGGCTCTAATCCAAATGAGCAGTGCAAAAAGTCTCACTCTTAGAACTAAAGAGTCTTTCTCTGTTTGAGTTGGGGAGCGTAGGCATTCACTGAAGCTCACCTTGTGATCAGTGTTAGGAATATGATCATTTAAAAAGCATCCATCAACCTAAATCATCAGCTGAATAATATCTACTGTTCTATTTATATTATATATTTTTTCTTTCTTTTTTTGTCAAATACTAGATTTTCGGCCAGTTGAGGCTTGTATGTTCATCCTGTTCCAACAGGCTGGGATGCTCGGATCTGTAAGTAAAGGCTCATACACATATGTTTGGATGGCTCACTTCACAACACATGATAAACCTTTTGGGTTTGAGGCACTTTGGGGTCGAGGCCACATGTTTCCGCCTCAAAAGTTGGGACTCCAACCACACAGGAAACACACGCCACCAGCCACGTCGGTTATTTTCGCAGGGGAGTACACGTTAGGGTGATACAATCACCAGCTTCTGCGAGGGGGGGATGTGCAAACGGGGAGGAAAGGAGTAACAAATGAGGCGCAGGCCTATAAAGAGTTTTAATGAATCTTTGGACACCGTCTGCGTCCCCTTGTATTGTTGGTGCTTGAAGTCATCCGCTTGAAATGCAAAAGTACAAACAGGCTCACGCAGATAACACAGTTTGTCCAGACAGTACAGCCAGCGGGGAACGCTGCATGGCGAATTCTTGGTGTTTTTGTTGTCAATTCAGATTTGTGGATAGCAAACTGAACCAAACAAAAGTACAGTTAAGTGCATATAATAAGAGGTTTGTGTTGTTTGTGTGTGTGTGTGTGTGTGTGTGTGTGTGTGTGTGTGTGTGTGTGTGTGTTGCGGAGTGGGGGGAGTGATAAAGATTCCAGCCCGGAGATGAAAAGAGAAAGAGAAAAGGAGAATTTAACATGGATTGAGTGGGAGATCCTTGTTGTGTAAAGCTAGTTACAATTGAGCCTTTTCATTATGACCAGTGTCATTTTAGATTTAATTTCTTCTTCTTTTCCTCCCACTGCAATGCAAGTGTTTTCCAGCAGTAAGTTCAGGCCTCTAAAATACACACATGCTGTACGCATGTGTCACGGTGAAAACAGTTTGCAATTCAGCAAAATGAGAATTTTCTATTGATTCTGGCATCAAAACAAAATGCTGCAAAGTGATATGTTGGTGTCATATGTTGGCTGTCAAAGGAGGCTAAAGTTAGCTCGGGGCTTTACAGTTCCAGCATGGCGGTTGGAGAATAGCATCTGTACTGTCTATGTGCATGAATATGGGAAATCCAAAGGCCATTGTTTCCTTTAAGTAAGAAAATAAATCACTAATGCATGCTTTCAAAATATGAACTTTGGGTCTCAAGATTCAAGTGATTTGAATTGAAATTCAGGATTCTGAAATCATTCGCAAAAAAATATGAGTTAGAGCGTCCAGATTGATGTCAACGTTGATGTCAACAACACAAGAGTGAGCTAAAGTGAAACAGGTAGCATCGTCTTTTTGTGAAAAATTTACTTTACAACGATCACTAAAACCGTGTTGGTTTTGAGATTCTGAAGGTTGTAATTTCAAACACAATTCAAAAAAAAGAGAGTGACGCTGTGAAGCGAGCTCCTCCGAGTGTGTCTCCAGCAGGACGTGCTGTTATTGTTCCGTCCTCCTTGCTGTTATCTTCCCCGGGACAGGAAGAGGTGCTGGGAGGGTTGGTACACACATACACGCAGCCTGTGAACATGTGCTCATCCCCCTCCCTGCTCTTGTAAGACAGCCAGGAAAGCTCCAAAACGTCTCCCGTAACTTAATTTGAGTAATTGTGTTTAGGAGCAAAGGTCTGCTCTAAATCAGTCCGGCCTCCACGGCGTCACCGCTTGGCGACCTGCGAGCTGGAAGAAAACAAATCCCAAAAGCGCTTTTCAATAGAATCTTGCATTCGTCATGCGCTATTGTCTGGGGCACACGCAATCAATGACCGAGTGGATTATCTGTGCAGTGTAAACGGCCGGAAAAAAACCAACGTGTGTTCCAGGAACCCCAATTGTCAAGAGCTGGAAATGAAAATAATGACAATCTGCACCGCGGCTCGATGGGGAGAGCGTTGTTTAGGGATTCGAAATTAGTCACCGGTTGGACCGGACGAGGCGCAGTGTGGCATCACGCGGGCCTTGAAGGGGTCACGTGGACTTCACCGTAACGCAGCCGAGCGCCAGCACGTTATTAAAGCTCATTGTGCCAAACCCACACATCCATACCGTGGAAATCGTCAAACAACACTCATTTTTACACCGATTTTATTGGACATAAAGGGTACACAGCTATAGGGCCTATTAACAGCATATGAAAAGTTTCAAAATCCTGAAAGAAAATGAAAAAAGGCTTATCAACGTTTTACAGATTTACAACGTTCCCCTCCCCACAAAAACAAAAATCCATCTTGGCAACATAGGAAAGCTTAAACTCTTCATCCGTTGCTTTGAGGTTGAAGAATAGACGGGAAACTGCCACAAAGCCACGCAGGGCCCCTAAACGCCCCCAACCGCAGTATAATCTATGAGCGCAAACATACAGAAAACAGACACACAACGTAGCACGAACATTACACATTCATAGAGAAACGTGAGGTAGACAAATGGTTCAAAAAATACAATCGATCACCACACACATTCCGATTACAGCGGTTTTCAGGTCAGCATGAACTGTTTCATCCTGTGTGATCTACTACTGTAATACTGCTCCTTTTATTCTGATACAGCATCATTATTCCATATTTCATAACCACGCTGATGAGCGGGAGGGCAGCGGTAACTACACAGAGGAGACGCTTTCGCTGCAATCGATAAGAGAAAGCCAGAGACTAGAGGAATGTCAGAAAGCCTTCTTCCCGCAGTGACCGCTGACGCTCCTCCGAGCACGGACCTTCCCCCCCGCACGCGCTGCCTGGCGACAGCAGCGCCTCACTGCTGCATATTTACTGAATAACGGAGGTTTTTGGCACTAACAGACATGGCAACCGGCCCGATAGAAGAAAACATACAGAACCAAGTGGTTTGAATACCCAATGGCAATTATTTCTCGAGGCTGATTGAAACCAGTTCAGTTTTCAGATGCAAAGTAACGGTTTGTTCTCCATTTGTTCTCCACGCTGCACTGGCCTAGGACACACTTATTACGTATTCTACTCTCTTTTTGTTTAACCGCTGTCGTTTTCAGCATTGATTTCATTTTTGTCCTTATTTATTTAAGGTGGTTTGTATCGTTGTGACAATACTTGGTGATGTGGGGTTTGTTGTGAGGTTTGTTAACCTTAATTGCTGAATGTTATCTTATTTGATATATTCACCACTGTAACATTATTACTTTAATTATTGCAATAATTATAATAATTCAACGTTCATCCTTTAGAGTGTCAGAAGACATGCCAAGAGGCTATAATTAATTAAACTGAAGGAATCCCCAATAAGCACGAATTATGTTTGAGCACATTCACAGTACATACACACATAGCAGACAGTACATTTCTCTTGGTAAATATATTCCAAAATATAATTTTATACACAAATATATATTTAGACTCTGTTCCCTCTGTAGAAAGTTTTACACATGTTTACATAAGAAAGAGAAAAAAAAGCTTTGAGATAATATACATTCTGGTTTTCTTGCGGCTGTTAGGTCATTACAGGGACAGTTAGCCGCACACACAGTCTCCAAAGAACGCACACGGTCAAAGGAAGGCAGCAAACATCCATATCGTTCTGAGACGGTGGGGCAGCCGGGGAGGTTTTTCATAAAACAAGCAGTTTTGTCTACATCTTATTCAACACACCGCCAGCGCCAAGATTTATACAGAAAGATTAGTCTGTACACTGTCTGGCTTTATACTGTACCAAATCAACTCTGTCTGATAAGAAGAAGAATCGGATTGTGTACATAACAATAATCCCTTTCTTAAGACACGGTTGGTGATGTTGAGAAACCAGCAAGAGTGTGCTGCATTTTTTAAATGATCCAACTGAAAAATGATTGGCTAGTTGGTAATGTTGAAAAATGTTGAAAACACTACCATCCATCGCTTCAGGTTATTGTTCATTTTGAAACATTTCTCAAAGAAGATTTGATGCTGTTGTGAAATGTCAATAATGAAGACAAAAGTGTGAAGGACACTGAGGCCTAAACAGCATCAACTCTTCAAACGTATCATTTGGAAGTGATGTCCTTAGTTTACACTCTAAGTTGAAGCATAACCAACATCCAGATTCCTTTTTTTTTATCATTTTGAAGTGGAAGATTGTATAAACCTGCATCTCACACTGATTAATCTTATCCAAAAGTACAGGACCAACAATTGCACACACTTTGCTTTTTTAACAATTTACAATATCAACAAGAAATGTACTTAATTTTGAATGAAATACGAGGATTGATACCACTACGTGATGTCTGTACGTTGAGCATGGTGTTTGGAGCCAGGTGGTGGTTAGCCTAGCTTAGCATAATAACTGGAAGCTGGGGACGAATAGCAAGACTGTGGGGAATAGTTTCTCTTTGTGTATTTTCTTTTTCAGATACGTTGAACCATTTCTCCGAGCTACCAGTTTACCTCTGCAGCTTTATCCCCTATTGCTAAGCTAAGCTAAGCTAACCCCCTTCCGTTAAAAGCTCTGTACTTAAAGCACGGTTGTGTTATCTAACTTTTTTTTAGGTAACAAGCAAATAAACGCATTCCCCAAAATGTTGAGCTGTTCAATTAACAACTGGTAACAATGCCTACTAAAGGACATTACTATATGTGTGGCTATCAGGAGGGACGTATGCGCACGTTACAAAACGTGGCATTTCACCAGAATGTCTTTCACATTTTTCTTTCACATTTTTTGGCATCTATTCTTCTGTATACATTCATAGCTACACTGTCTCACACCTTTCAAAAGCCTCTCTCTCTTTCTCTCTCTCCCTCTCTCTCACTCCCTCTCTCTCTTTCTCCATCTCTCTGTGTATCAAGATGACGATTTGTTAATAGTGGTTGTTTTGCTCCGTTGCCCCATTCAGAGATGCGCATTGTGAAGTGTTACAGTCCAGCCATTAACATCCCACTTACTAGTACTGACATCACTGCGGCCTGGTTACTTACAGTTTGAGCAGACCTGCCTGCTATAAACAGCATGACTCTCACCCCTTAGGGTCAAAACAAAAGCATTCTGAATGGAAAGAAATGCTTGAACTTACATCTGTTTGTTGCAGTTTTACTAGTTTAACTGAATATGAGGTGAGGCTGTCGAGGTGGGATTGCTACATCAGCCCAGTAGCAACAGGACAGTATATTTGCCTGCACACACTTGAAGTGGCACTAAAGGAATTTACAAAAGGATGCAAAAAGTGATGGGTGTTTCTTCAAATCCTACCATTTTCTTTTCTCCTTTATATTACATCCTCAAAAATATGGTTCCTTTTGTGGAAGGAGATCAAGGAGCCGGCGGGCCGGCGGGCTGCGTTCCGGGCTACGCCGTGCTGCTGCTGGAGCAGGGCGTGCTTTGTGTGCTGCCGATGCTGTGGGCCGCGCTGCTGTTCTCCGAGACCGGCTGGGGCTTCTCGGCCTCCTGTGTTCCAGCTGTCTCACCTGGACCGAGAGAGAGAGAGAGAGAGAGAGACGGAGAAACAGCGGCGGTTGGTAGGAACATGAGGAATTGGTTGGGTTAGATAGAAGATATGAATTGCTGGGACCTCCATTGATAAAAGTACTGTTTGATCTCCAAACGTTTTGCTATGACTGTCACTACTTGATATAAACCTCACACTCTAGTTAAAATAAAAATGATTTATCTTCATGTTTTGGGGGTAAATACAGTCTGCAAGCATAATCTGCCACAGATTCACAAAGTGCTTCTAAAAGCTTGGGACACAACCAGTCACATCCTCTATGACAGATAACATTTTGAACGTGTAGAAAGAAGAGGATTTGCGTTCATGGAGTTTTAATTAGCGTGGTTTCAGACGCATGTGAGGACCGTTGATTATTGTCCTATGCGTAAACAAGCATTGGATTTGGTAGACTCTCTGGATCGGACACTCCGGTTTAAGAGGCTAATGAAAGTGCTTACAGACAGACAGACAATGAGCAGCAGTTGAAATAAAGCCAAGTCTGTGTTCAATTTGAGCATTTGGCCCAGTTATTACAGCAGTATTTAGCTTCTCCTTGACGAGGATCTTCCAATCGACAGTTTGGTTTGTACTAAAAAAGTTGTGCGTCTCTGCGTGTCTGTGTGACAGGCATACGTGTCCGCAGGCGATATTACATGGCGCTCCCTCTTTTGGGGCCCCTCAGGCTGTCTAATGTTTACCAGAGCGGAGCGGCCAGCAGCCTTTTTCCTCTCAGGACCGAGAGCTGCACCAAACAAACGGGGACTCGGATTCAACTCGTCTGCGTCGGGGGAAATGTAAATCCCAGAGTCCAATATCATCTTTCGAGACAGGAGACAACAGGGCTGCTTTTATGTCATCGAAGCTACGTTTCTATCACCAACCCCGGCTTTCTCTCTTAGGATGCTAACATTTGCATTTTAGGACTAAACACCAAGTGAAACGGAGTTAGACTGGGATGTTAGTTCTGCAGATGAGAAACCAGAGTTTTTGAACAAATTGCAATTTTGATGGCGAAATTAAAAGGTGACGATTCAAACTACTACTCTCCACTTGATAGTGGCACTATTTGAAAGGTCAGCGGATCACCAACGTCTCAGAATCCATCTTTTGGGGGCAATGAATGTCCTGAATAGATGGAATGTCAATCCAACCAATAGCTGTTGGGATTGTTTTAGTTTCAAGCAAGCGTATCTCACTTTGCAGTCAAAACTGATTGCAATCACTTGCAGTGTGTGATAACCAATATTTCCTTGTAGTATGTGTTTTCATTTCAGAACAGAGAATGTGTGAAATTTCACCACCTGGATAAATTATTCAGCCTGTTTTCACAATCGGTGAGAATTATTTGTTTGTTATTTCATCATTTGAGCAGATATCTGCTGTACTTGCCAAGATAACGAGCTACCCTGTCAAATAATATATCCTAGGGTTAGGGGGCTTTTCAAAGGATTTATTCGTGTAATTGCCTTACATGGAAATAAAGTGGATCAAAACCTCAGATATAATGGCAATGGGTATCTAACCTAAAAAACAAGTTTCATTCTCTAGAGGCCATTGTCCTCAGAGCCTGCGGGGAAATACCCAATTTTGTTTTCATGTTTCATCCCTCAGTAGTTTTAAAATACACTTGCACTGATATTTTTGGTGGTTGTTTTGGGGGGGAATCTACATTCTTGGGGTTTACATGAAACTGCCTTTTTTGCCATATATGGTCATTTCAGCCAAGGAAACGTAACATGCCCAACTAAGAGCCTTCTTTAATAACAACGTACAACAGGAAGCACTACTATCGAATACTACTATCCTTCCACCTGTTTCTCTGAACGTGTTCACTTGCAACAAGCTGCCAATGAAGCAATCTAGGAAACTCAAGGAGCTCAAATCATATGGCTCTCTAAAGCGCAGCCAGTACAAATATTGTAATAAAGATAAAAGGCACGAAAATCTGACAGATGATCTTTTCTGCTACATCAAATCCTGTTAAGCAAAACACTTATAGATGTGATTCAGCATGACTGGAAGCTCGAGTTTAGCCCCCCACCCCCCCGGGGTCAGCTGGGGTCGGCAGGCTTGGGACGATAGGGAAGATCTTGGCAACTTATGGACAGATTGTGTGTCTTTTCCTGCAAATGCCACAAAACCCATTGCGGGGGGATTTCCAACTCGTCTCCAGCCATTGTACTGAGAATACACGCCGACCACCACACAGCTCCCAAAAAAATTCAAAGGCAGGAAAGAGAGGAGCCCTCGCTGCTGACCAACAGGATATATTTACAGTAGAGGAGTCAATCTGTTATTGTGAACGGGCCCCTGTCAGCAGCAGGATGTTTGGGATTCCCAGCGGCCCCTTTTCTGGCAGCGGGACCCTCAAACATTCCTTTGAGTCTTATCTTTTCATTAAGGCGGAGAGGTGAGCCGGGGCCGCGGAGCAGCAGGTGAGGCACCTACCTGTGTGTGAGTAGATAAACCACAGGGCTCCGGTCAACAGAGCCCCGATCACGAAGGCCGCGAAGGCGATCCCCACCACCGTCGGAGTGTCCAGCACGTACAGCGCGCCTGGGGAGACAAAGCGGGCGGGAAATTACAAAAAATAATAACATGAAGAACGTTGTGATGAGCCAATCCATTTTAAACTGAACACAAAAAAAAGATTTCTGAAATCTTTTGGTTCATCTTAAGCCACGATTCAAGCAGAAGTTAAGCAGCCTTTTGAAATAAGAAATGGATATAGGCTACATTTCCATCAACAAGCAATTAAGTGACGTTTCCATATTCTCTGAACACATAAAAGCATAAAAAAGTACCGTACCGTAATCGGAGGGACCGTGTGGGCTTTGGGTCGCTTTTTCAGAAGGAGTTACTGCAAAACAAAAATAAGAACCGATAATTCAACTTACGCTGACCGTCACTTCTAGTGGTGTACAGATTTAATTATTCATTTTAATTACTCGTAAGGTCAGCCGGTCCCAGGCCACAGGATCAGCAGAGTACTGACATTGTCCTGTGTTGATGAGCACTTCTGTGAGGAATGTGACACAGAAACCTGAACCAGTAAAAACGCTGAAAGAGAGCAGCTATTCTGTGAGCTGAAAGGGTTCCTAAAGGATGAACCCACTGACTCCCCGGACCGCTTCATTTCAAGCCATCTGGAAGGCTCGCAAAAGTGAACTTGGCCGCGATGATGTCTCAACAAAAAATACAAAGGCGCTTGTGTACAGGGCAAACTCAAGAGGCGAGCCTGGTTCGTGTCCAAGACTCTGGCACAATGGGTGCTATTCTTGGACAGGACACATTTGAGTCTTCATATCGCACAACTGATGATGACAGGTCATCAGAGGGGACTTTAATATCAGAGGGGACGATGGCCAGAGGACGTCCTTTCTGCAAAACTCCCACCCCTCGTCACATCGCCCCGCAATATCTGTCCCGTGCAACTTAGACGTGAGACGGCAGAGAGCGGCCTGTAATGCTGCGAGCGCGAAGAAGAGGCCAACAAAGTCTCTGCCACAAACCTTATATTTACTGTGGGGAATTTCTTTTAAGTGTCTCAAAAAAGGTTGACACCCTCTGGTCTGCCGTTACTGCAATATAGTCAATTGCCAGCCTCTCACGTGATACTTTTTAACCTTTCCTGAATGTTTCCAGATCCAGTATCGTGAAGCATTGAATCTACTTTGAGGCTTTTATGTTTTTCCATGCACCACGCTGGCTAAAAGCGTCCCCGTTTGATTTGTAGATCAAGTTGAGCTCTTTGGGATAGTGTCCAGAGCTGAGCTGTAGCCCTTAAAAAGGCAGCTTGTTTTGCTTACCTTCCTAGCACAATAAATGCCTTATAAATAGAGGGTTTTTTTTTCACTGTTTATTGCATTTTTGTGTTTACTTTATCTGTACCATGAAAATAAACCCTGCGGACCTGGCACAGTAACGTGGTTGGCAGTACCTGATCCGGTGCAGTGTAGCTCACTCACTCATTTCTGGAAGTTGCAGCAATATGCAGCTTCAGCCGCTTCTCTAACATCAACACTGAGACTTCTGTGCGAAAAAGGGACTGCATCAATATCCATGAACCCCTCCCGGCCCCCCCCTTCTAATCACGCCTGTACAACTGCCTCAGGACTACAGCCGACTGACACTCGATTGTGGATTTGTTTTCCAACATGATGTTGTATGGCTACAACTGTCATGTCTTCCAGTTTCATACCGCATTCATTGATTCTTCATCAGAAAACAAGCCCAAAAGCTATTCAGGTCATATCACAGCCTATTGCCTAATTCCAGTACCTGATTAATCACCATAGCGATGCCATGTGAAGCTGCATCTTCAATCGGAAACTCGCATATGCCTTTCCTTTGGCAAACAAACAAAGGAACGGCTGCACTTCCTCAATTGTACGGGCCCGTTTATGCCGAATGTGTCTTTTAAGCTCAAAACGTTTCAAACATCCTGCTCGTGTCACACATTTGTCCCAATCATAGTTTATTTTTCTTCACTACATGTTCACTAACTCTCCTGTGATTTCAGATCCTCCCACATCGTCTGCTAAGTTCCCTCACCTGGTTCTCCTTGCCCTCACCTGTGGTGCCTCCCCTCATCAGCCACTCACTATTTAAGCCCATCACATTCTGTTGTTCCCTGCCAGATTGTCTTGTGTGTTTTTCCGGGTTTTCCAGCGTTTCCCCAGAATCCTGATCACCTGTATTCTGACCTTGTCTGCCCCTCAAACCAGAGTGACCAGTCTGCCCCTTCTTGGATTTGTTTGCCTTCCCGATTGCCATCCCGGTTCCGACTCCTGCCTGTCCTGATCTACGGATTCTCTGTCTGCCCCTCTGGATTTGTTTGCCTGCTGACGGATCTCCCGGTTTTGACCTTGCTTGCACTTAGGAATAAATCTACCTGTCTCTACCATCGCTGTCTGGGTCGTGCGTTTGGGTTCCGTTTGTACACCGGCGCCAGTAAGCGTGACAGTTCGTCAGTGCTCTGTGGGCGGCAAACTATGCATGTGACACTCTGTTAAATACGTGTCTGTGCCCCCATCAGCTGAACCAATGCTGTAATATATCCACACTAACCTTGAACAGACCAGTATCGGCTGTGCTGATACATTAGTCATGCCCCAGTTCACACTGATTCAAATAATGTGATTTATATTAAATCCATGAGTCCGTGCAGTTCAAACTGACCACTATGATGATGTCATTGCTCAGAGGGGATGATGCTATTCTGAAATGCTCCAGCAGTCCACGAGAGATTGGGCACTTATGATATCACCCCATGTCATTTTAGATCATAATTAGTCGATTGTAACCGTGGTTGCTCATCCCCACTCGCCACCAAGCGGCCGTATGCTGCTCCCTCCCTCCGATCACAGCCCAGAGACTTGGAAATACATGAGCGCCTCAACAAGTGATGCTCCAGGGGCCTTTAGGGTCTGGCTGGAATCCCAAAGCAGAACCTCCACTCTCCTCACACACACGCACACACACTTCTCTAGTGGAAAGGGGAGGCCCCAGTGAAGGTCGTAAGTGAAAACAACTGGCGCTTGGTGCTATATAATTGCCTTTTTTTCCACCTCTCCTTCAGCATGGACCGGTCCAGAGCAGCCAAGCTGGGCCTCAGCGTTATCACGAAACCCTTTAATGCAGTCGACCACACGCCAGTATGTACACACAAACACACCCAAACACACAGTATTGTGTACAGGCGCTAATGTAAACAGACACATGGGCGCATACACAATCACACGCAATGAAGTTAATGGTGACCAGATGTGGAGAAGTGATGTGCCGTTTCTTGGGTAAATTATCAGATCCAAGTTTTCTCTTTTCCCTCAGGCCAACTTCTTCCCTCGCTCCAGTATCCTTATCACACTTAATAATCCAAACAACTGAATTCAGAGCTCAATTCATCATTTGTAACGCTGTTAACACCAAACTCATATGTGTGTTGAACTCGTGCCATGAGGTCTAAGGTAGTGCAAGACGTGTTTCTCTTTGTTCTCAACCCACCTATTTCCTGACTAGGTCCATCCACCACAACCAGCGGCTTGGTAGACGTTTTCTTGTTTATCATCATTGGCAGGATGTTGTCCATGGAAATTGAATCGCAGGTCTCACCAGTTTGTAGGCACTGTGTGTCAGCAGAATACATTCAGAAATCAAACAAATGACGGAAATCTGAACGGACAACTTTATCCCTACCTTTTTTTATGACGAGATGTACCAAAAAAAGGAGCTGAATGCAGGCAAGACATGAATTTGACAAGTAGCACAGTAAGATCATAATAAATGCTCATGTGGTTCTGCAGCCGGATACCTGGCCATCCTGGCATTGATTCATGTTTCCTGCCTAGCCTTACGTGCAGACCTGATACTGAACGGCTCGGGACAGCCAGAGTAAAGATGCCGCATTATTACCGACTTAAGACCTTCCCAAAAAAAAACCTATACTGATGCTTTATATTATGTAAAGTAGCGTAAAATCTTTGCACAGGCCAAATAATAATAATAATATCAGGATTATACTACAGTAGAATTATCCTGCATACCGTTGGTAGTCTTTGGTTGCTCTGAGATCTCTTGGAGCACAGAGACATTTCGCAGTGCAGGAAAAGCAGGGACGTGTTGAAGTTTGAGTTGAAGGTGAAGCTGAAGCTCTCCTTCTCCGCCGGTGCGTGAGGGACCGGGAAATCCGTCTGAGGATAGAACTCGACCGAGTCGTCCGTGGGGCAGACTGTCTCGATGAGAGTGTAGTCGGAGGCAACATTGGGGTCGGAGTTGGGAGAAATGAAGCACGACACGAGGATGAACCCCAGTTCTGGATCTGATGCAGCTGATGAGACCTGGAGCGCGTGAGAGAGAAGAAAAGAAACACAGACTTTTCAAGTACATATCCTTTGTGTAATTAAGAGGATGGATGAGTGAATTTGTTTGGTAATGACTAGCACCATCTGCCTCTGCGTTTGCAAGGCATCTTCTACGTCAAGGGCCAGAAACTGCCCACTTCGACCGAACGCGGGCCAGACCATTAAAATCATAGGGAGGGGTGGCGGGTGACGATTCGACCGGCGAACGGTACGGCCGACGAGGGGGTGGCTCGGTAAGCTTATTACCCAAACATAAGTTATTTTTAAGACTGACGGTATACAAAAAAAGGGATGAAATTAAGAGCGAATGTGTGACTATTATTCAACAGGTGGACTCAAAAAGCGAATCTGTTGGACTGGTAACAACATCTATAGAGAGCAGTGATGACAACAGACTTCTCCAAATTGTGTCTCTGTTAGAATACAATTCATGTCTTTCCACCTACGGCCTTCCCTTAAGTTATTATTCCTCCTTGTTTTGGAATATCAGTGATGGTGGACATATTAAAAAAGCTCTGTCACACAGATACACAGACAATCCTTTGTAACCAGCTGACTCAACGAAGCACAGGTATAATCATGAATCAACTTGTCAAATTACCTTGGAGTAAAAGTCTGTGCTCTAACCTGACTTCCATTATTGTGTATATGGAGACAGATCAGAGTGGGCGAGGTACGAAGAATACAAAGAGGTGAAAGTACGTTTTTAGCCGCAGCTATAAAAAATACAAATGGACGGAATGATCAAAGCATGACCAAATGATCAAAGCAGTTAAGGTCCAAGACAGAAAGCAGTTTACATACTAAAGCCTTCATTTGTGAGCAAAAGCACACATTGCATAACACAAACAATGCATTCATCTGCAAAAACGAGCATGGCACGTGCCTGGACATGAGGCGATAATCTGTTAGAAATGCGAGGCTTACCTCCACAAAGACTTGCTGCTGATGCGCGACTGTGTAGAAGGCCTGGCGGGAGGGTTTGTTGAAGGGCAGTGTGTTGTACAAGTCCATGTTAAAGGACATGTTGCCCGCCGGTTGCTTTCCTGGCCCCGGTACAATCCTGGGAAGGGTTGCTGAGCTTTCCTTGATCTTACGGTACGTGCAGTTGAACTGGGAGCAGAATGGGACAACGGCAACACAAACAATCAGGAGGGATGGTGACATCAGTGCTAAGCACCTTCACCTTTGTTTGACCACATTAGGACGCGTCGCGAAACGAGGAAGAAACGCAAGAGAAACCGAATGAATAACAATGAGTGAGAGACGAGGGACACATGAGACAGAGGGAAAATACGTTCAGAGAGGGAACGAAGACGAAGAAACATCAAGGTCAAGTCTATATAACAGATATCATGGAAAGACAGGAAGTTTGCAAGCTGAATCTTTACGCGCAGCACGGGACACTGGGAAATGGAGTTCCCTTCCACTCATTACATTGTTGTTCTCGCCTTCACCCTGCAACGGGCTGCTGGTCTCACAGGGACAAAGCCACGAGGAATCTCACCACTATGACTGACGGATGCTCTGCCGGCTCCGTAAACGCCGAGGACAGCAGGTCTCCAGATTCCAGATCCTCGTAGCCCAGCGGCCTGCCACTGCCATCCTTAATCTCAGCCTGACTGATCAAAACCTACAATCCACACAGACGTACAGTATGTTACTAACTAAACCTAAGCAGCGCCAGTTGACACTTCAGTAAAATCATGTGTGAGTAGTTATTCCGTGAAATGTGGGAATGTCCCGCGTCTTCAGCCGGGGGACTCGTCCTGGACAGAAACGCAAAACATACTTTTCATTTCTGAGTGGAGCGGAGGAATGTCAGGGCTCTGACACGAGAGCCCGCCGCTTGTAGGAAATTCACATTTAATGAAGAGAAGACACTCTCAGTGACATTGCTAAATGAAATGAACATGAAGCAGGACAGCAGGAAAAACACCAAAACACATTTCCTCTGATGTGCAGGGACAAAGACAAGGACACTTCTATCTCTCTTGACTACAGGTCAGAGGTTATCCCTGCATCCATGTGCTTACACAAAAGAAGACCTTGGATAAGTGCCCACGTTTTCTAATGCATTGCACAGCAAATGTGTTGTTCCAAACTCTCCCGACAAAAGATCTCGAAAGATCGGGGAGGATGTGATTCATCCTTGCTTGTTAGAACAAACTTGCTGAATGAATGCATTCCACAATGATGAACACGACTTGGGATGTAAGATGTGAATGCTGAATACTGTTCACCAGTACATGAAAATGTATTTTAACACTCGTCATATTTTTCCATTTTCTATTTATCCAAAAAAAAATGTGTTTAAGCTTCAAGCCACCGAGTGGTTGTTTCTAATAAGCTCTTGATGTCTGATAGCTGGCCATGCTAAGAAACGTGTCGCCAACTTCCGTCATGCTCTGCCGACTGGAGGATGTCATTTGAAACCTCGTTCCCCTCAAGGCCGCGTAGCCTTGTTTATGTCCCATCAGTGCTTTAAGACGCTTGTATTGCACTCGATCCAAACGGAAGCTGTCAAGCTGCGCTAACTAGCTTCCACTCAGGAACGTAAAGCATGTCAGGTCAATGTCGGCATCGTTGGTTGATTTCCCATGTTGGAATCTAAGTGATATTATTTCTAAAAACTCCATAAAACTACGGTTAGTAAGAACAAGTGATTAAAAAAAGATCTGCTCCATATGCAGTTATGAGCAGATCATTTGCATTTATATTATAAACTAGCAGGCAATTCTGAGACGCTTCAGGTAGACGAGCTTTATCTGCGTGACTAGTGTGTGGCTTCATTGTACTCACAGAGTTGATGTGGAAGGCCATTGGGCTCCCCTGCAGGGGAAACACGGTGGTCAGACAGCCAGTCGGAGGAGTCTCCAGAGTGTAGTGGGTGGCATTGACTGTTGCTTTGCAAGCTGGGTCTTTGAGAGTCAGGTTGGCATGAGCAAACCCATTCGCCTGCGGAAAAGCAAGAGAAAATGGCAATATTACATAAGCATCAAAAAGACAAACCTTCCCTCTATTTAATTAACAGAATAAAATAATGCCAAAGCGGTTGTGTGAGACTTGAGTTCCCGGGAATAAACAAATCCCTCAAGGTGGTCTGACTCCAGCTACAGCTTCTCCTAATTACCGTCTACGCCAGTTTCCATTCTGTGATGTGGGCTGACTGCGAAGACGCCAAATGCTGGGAAACGTCGGGCTCGCTTCAACATTTCCCATTGTACTTCTACACTATATTTATACAACATTTATTTGATATGATGTATAATCCATATTGTTTACAATAAAAAAACGAAATGTCCTGCTCAGAACTGCGTATTCCTGAAACTAATTCGAAGGTTTCTTTAATGTTATAGGGCAGGTGTCCCCAAACTCTGGCACAGTTCTGCACTTTTTTTATGCACGATCATTTGCAGACGCGCAAATATATGCGGAGGAATATATGCGGAGGAATATATATACGGCCCCCGACAGAGGAGGATGTAGTTTATGTGGCCGTCACAAGAAAAAGTTTGGGGACCCCTGTTATAGGGTATCTATAGATAATATGTTTGTGTTTCTGGTTTCAGCTTTCTGTACTTTTTCTGCTGTGCGTGCCGCTCACCTGCAGGACTTCTTTATTGATGCTGACCACCATCCTCGTGTCCTCACACTGCACGCTGACGCCGACACTCAGGACGCCCTGATGCTCCTCGGGTTCCACGTGGTCCCAGGGCGGGTGGTCGGAGAAGGAGGGCAGAGAAACGAAGGGCAAGTCTGCGGGCATATGCGGGAGGAAGGGGAAGGGCCGACTGGGGCGCCGGGCTGCAGCGCCAGGTCTTGGATGGGAACTGGAGTCGTGCAAGATGGAGAGCTCTGGAGGCAACATGCTCTCCATAGGATCCACCACATCTGGAAGGCACACATTGTTGGAACCTCATGAAGCTGATTTTACAGGCAGGGAAATTACACGGGACCACGACTATAAAACCAACCCACGATTTTACGCTAGTTCCTCTATAAGAATCAGAATCAGACTGAGCTTTATTTGCCATGTTGGCTAAAAACTTTAAAATGTCCATTGCTATTTGTGTGAACAAAACAATTGCAGCAGTGGCTAAATGTCGAGCTATAGTTTGCCTGCCCATGCTATTTATACATATGGTGGTTTGTTTTCTTTTCTTTTGTCTTCTTGTTTCTAAATCTATTTATTCTGTCTGATTTGTATTGTCTGCTATGGACATTGTACTAGTGTCTGTGATAAATAAAGAATTAATATGCTTCTGAGGCTGTTTCTTCAGTTTACCTAGCTCTCTGAGTCGGATGTTGAAGTGGTTAGCCACAGGAGTGTTGGTGTAAGACGTGACTGGGCCGTAGCCGTGATCCCCTGCCCACTTGATCAAGGCTTGGGGCCCCGAGGGCAAGCGCTGTTTGGGGGATTTTGACACTTGCATCAGTCCCTCCGTATTCAGACTGACACTCACAGTGTCAGAGGCCTGTGGAAAACAAAGCACAGATGTAACTTATCTCGTAAAAACAAGTTGTCATTTCTAAAAGAGTACATCTTAAGAAAAAGCTCCTTTAAGACTTTCAGGAACAAAAGAAATGATTCACTGCTTCACCGTTTTTTCCATCTTCAAGTACAGTCCTGCTCTCATTCTGCGTGTGTGAATCATGTTCATGGGTGTGAGGTAATGGACGTTTTGGCGCTCGATCCGTGCTGCGAACCCAACATGTTAGTTTGATCCTAATTATCGTGTCGTGCCCTGCTGACTAACATGCAGAGCTCATTCTCACAGCCATTTACTGCACATTCGGGTCTCTTGAGCAAAGCTGAGGAGAACCAGCTCTCTGACAGAAGCAATGCTGCAGGTTTATGAGGTTATCAAACCACATAAATTGTTGTCTCCCCCCCAAACACCAGTTGCACAAGCACAGCATCCTGTGTAACTCTCAGCTATTTCGGAACAGAAATTTGGCTTGGTGTTCAGACTTCCCATCCGTCATGTTGCAGCAACAAACAAGCCATTCACGTTGTTTAGTAACTTGTGAAGAAACGTTAAACTTCCACCACAATCCATGTCCACCACAAGCACCACGATCCACCTGTGCTGGTGTGCGTAGGACAGGCTGTGGGTTTGCATCGCGTCCTCCCGGAACGAGTCACTGTACAGCTGTGACCCAGCAGCTTTACAAAACACTGTGTAAAAGTGCAAAGTGCAAAGAGTCGTGGCTGAGCGACTTTACACAGCGAGGAAACCCAGGCCCCCCCACCCCCACACCTCCGCCCGAAGGTTGACACTGACAGGGTTCAGCAGCTTAGGCTCTGTGTGCAGCTGAAGTACAGCAGTAGTCTTGGCTCTGAAAAACATGTGCGACACCCCCCAGCGCTCTCGCTCTTTCTCTCCCCCTCCCCTGTCTCTCTGATTGCGATGACATTGCCAGGAGGTGCCGTCGTGGAATTTCACAGCTCCACTGCAACCCGTTATCCCCGCCAGGCGCTGATTTGACGCACAAAAAAAGTCTGGGGTGATAAAATTGTCCCGCCGCCGTAACAAAGTGATGCCATTTCTGTCTGCGACATTGACACGGTGAGCCACGGTGGCATTAAATCTCGGGGGTGAGGCTGTTCCTGAACGAGGAGCTACTGCGTTGCCGTGCTTACCACCACGTCCAGCTTTCCAATCACCCTTTGGGGCTTGATCACCCAGTTGACCGACTTGGCGCACTTGAGCAGCAGGACAACGTCGCGATGCAGCGAGGCCTCGTCCTCCAGAGGTCGTAGGTCCACTATGACATCCACCTGGAAAGCACTGCGGGGAAAAGGGGGTGGGGATGAATTTTGAACGATGAGGTCTACATAGTCTTATGGCTCCTCCTCTGTCTGGCCAACTAATTAAAAAAACATTCCCCTCCCCCGAAAAAACGCAGACTTATGCACGACAGGCCAGATAGCACTGGAGTGAGGTTACTCATCCTGCTGTCTTCTGGGAGAACTGAATAATCACACTGGGGGAGTGAGGACATTATCTGGCAAACCTGGACTCCAACACTCAGTTTGGAAATATCCTTCTCAAAAAGAACACAAAGAGAAGAAACTACTCCTCGCACCTCCCTGCCTCCATGTGAGATGCCTTCCAACATCTTGGAGATTAGTGAGAGCATCTTGACCTCAAAAATAAACTACGATAAGACGGATTCTCCGCTTTGGCCGCTCACCTGCTGGAGTTGGGGGCTTGGAGCTCAACGATGTGCACCTCTTGGTCTTTGTCTGGGCCGGATAAGACGCAACCCTTTGATGCCTGTGGCTCCACGTAGCCACCCAGGTAGTTCAGAGACAGGAACTTGGTATCGATCTTGCAGGTGTGAGAAAAAAAACGATCTGAAAGAGGGGAGATTGTTTGCGTTACTGGTCGGGGGTTCCTTGAGGCTATTTTGACGTCCCATAAGGAGAAACACAGCATTTTTCTTAACCCCCCCCCCGCCACGAGGTCGACGACGGAGAACTGCCCCCACCCTCCCCCCCCTCCCCCGGCCCTCCTCTGCTCTGCTTGTGGGAGGAATTTGACACCCCGCTCGCGGAGACTTGAGCAGGGTGGATGTTTGCTTTGTTTGACCCATTGGTTGCAGCTGACCGACAGTCTCCCTGCTCACTTCCCCACACTGCGCTGCAGCTGGTGTTCCCATCAGCTCAGCACCGAGTGAGGCCGGCCCGGCGGTGGGCGAGGCCGCCCACGCTCTGCTTGGCATGACCTGCCTTCTGATTTTCTGGCCTTTACGTGGGAAAAGTAAGCAATGTTTTAAACTGAATTCCTCACAGGACAATGATATTCATAAACACATTTTTATATCAGTGGGGTGTTTTTTTCTCCACCTTCATGAATGTTTGAAAATGTGTTAAATGGTAAAATCCCACCCTTTCTCAGCACTGAGAGAAAGACACAAGACAGCTGATTCCTCATTTGGCAAACAGGGCGTCGGAAGTTCAGTGTGAACTGACGGTTGGCACCTTCTCTTCCGGAGCCCTCACAGTGAGAGGAGATCTCGACCGCGGGTGTGGTCGCCGAGCGGAGCTCGGATCTGTCCATCTTCACAAGGCACCCCTGACGACGTGGAGGAGTGGAAAGCTACGCCCGTTTGCTTGAACCTAACACCATGGCACGCTGGGCTTTTGCCAAACCACAGCCCCCCCGCTAATGACACAAGCCAACTGCTCGCAGGCTGAGCAACCGCTCTGTGCTCCCCGGCAACTGACAACACGCAGGGAGAGCTTATCGGCGGTGGAGCCGTTCTCCCTGCAGACGCGAGCCTTGTTTTGTTTCCGTGTTGGTTAAGGATGCTCATTAAAAGTCAAGATGGCCCGTCTGAGAGCTGGGATGTGCTGTTCCCTGTATGGCCCGGCCAGTGGAAAGAGAAGTCCACGCGAGGAGCTTTATCTCGGCCACCTCTTCCCCGGCCCCCCTTCGCACCACCGTGCTTAGTGGAAAAATATGGTGCCGATGATGTATCACCTTCGAGCCTCCGCATTCTCCTCTGGAGACGTTTAGTCAAGCTGTGTAGGCTGCAGGTGTGATGCGTTATCTTTGCTTGTTTTATTAGTGTTTATCTGTGGTATCTGAGCTCAGCTTTTCATGGCTGTTTTTATATTAGTAATAAGTACACCACCACGAAAGAGACCAATTACAGACATTTCCAATCTGTCTGTCTGATACGAAATTAACACTCTAAAGTCATAAACAGCAACCTGAATATTTTGTTTTTTAAAATCACTATTCTGGTTTCGTATTTAGTTTTTTGTGTGAAATTGTCTTGAGTAGCCTTTCAATTCTTGAGTTATGGGCAGATTTTTTTTTTTGTAAGATCCTATTTGACCACTGAATTCTACCCAGTGCACCCATTAGCCGATGGCCACCTCGAGGATACAAACGATGGTTTGCGGGAATTAAATGTAAACGTAATTTGTGTTTGTTGACAAGAAAACTCCCACTGTGCACCTTTAAGTCAGGCAGTGCTTAACATCTTCATGAATCACTAAGCGCAATGAAAATGTTTTATCATTCAGAACTGTGATTTCTTTGTGAGTACTTCTACTGTTGGGTTGCAACAGTTCTTGAGGCTATAAGCAGCTCCCTGATACCACGGGTATCCTGTGAAACAGTAAAAGGGCGAATGCCCGTTGAGGGAAGGAAATTCTTTTCCCAGAATTGAGCCCATAAACCTTTAACCTGGGTTCAAACACAAAGCTAAGTTAAGTTACGGGAGCAGAAAGGGGAATGGGCAAGGCGTGCCTCGAGGCCCCAGCAGCTATGTCGGGAATTTTGGGAATCTAGCACACACCTTCCCCGACTTTGATGAAGATGTCTTGAGTCGTCCGGAGCTCGGAGAAAGAGGTGACGGCCCTGTACTTCTTCTGGGCCCAGTTAAGGAGGTGCTCGTTGCCATGGGGAAGGGCCTCCTTCTGGATCTGGCAGGAGAGGGAGAAGTTTCCCGGCTGGAATTGGACCTCTGAACCCTCGGAAACCTTCAGGAAGAGAAAGTGTTAAAAGTGTTAAAGGACAAAAGGAGCTCCCATGTTATCTCGGCTCTGTGCCATGCGATGGTGAACGACTTATTTCAGCTGATATTACATACTAAAATATTCAGTATTTCACTTAGCCGTTCGAGGTTTCAAGATTACAGTGGACGGTGACCTCTCTGTTAAGTAAACTACTGTTTACAGTCGCAAACATGAGAGGGGGGGGGGCGCGTCTTAAAAGGACGGTGGCCACAAAACGTTTGATAGGAAACCGACCCGGTCGTATAGACGACGGACCCCCCCCCGCTCGCTCCATCAGAGGAATAAACCCATGTACCTCATTATATTTCTATGCTTGCTTTTGCGCTTCTGCATGCGTGAGCTCAGACGGTGCTGGCGGGCCTGATTAAAACATGAAATCCCCTTAGATCCAATATGGATACGTAACACCACTTCTTGCCGATGGTGTTATTAAGTTGTCCCTAAATTGCGATTGTGCTCGAATGATAATAGAATAATATCCCTTTTGGGGTGTCGAGCTTTTTTAGACATAACTGTTCAACTCCCCCCCGTGCGCTACATCTGTCTGACCCGTAGACGCTCCTCTCGGTGTCACCAGAGGCAGTAAATACTGGGGCCGAGGAGATTTTTTTTTTTGTGTATTTGCTGCGGCGGGAGGCAACAATGGGAAAGATTGCCGAGGGAGGGGCCGTAAGGGGGAGGGGCCGGGGTAACAGCCAGCCTTGCCAAGCTCAGCAGAGTTTATCAGTGTAATTGCAGGAATAACACTATAATTAGTCGCAAAGAATTAGAGGGGAAAGCCTGAAAACTAAATTAGCTGGAGGCCTTCCAGAGCACTGAAAACCTCAAGAATTTAAACCAGGGAAGTGTGGTCTCTCTCTCTCTCTCTCTCTCTCTCTCTCTCTCTCTGTCTCTTTCTCTCTCTCTCTCTCTCTCTCTCTCTCTCTCTCTCTCTGTCTCTCTCTCTCTCTGTCTGTCTCTCTCTCTCTCTCTGTCTGTCTGTCTGTCTCCCCCTCTGTCTCCCATGCCGCATGCTCAGACCCCAAAATATCTTCCTCTGGTGCAGCTCTATTATACTTATTTTTTAAATCTCTGCCCCTGTTTGGTAGTTTCCCGGCAACAAAAGAAAAGTGTTTGTGCCAAAGTGGGAGGAGAGGCGCTGTGTGTGATAACGATTAGTTGGCGTGGTGGAATTTTGGTGCTCAATTTGGCACCAAACTGCGTTAAGACCGACCACGTCTTATCGCAGACGCGAGGCGATTTTAGGTGGCTTTAGTTGGCACGCGCACAAAAGCAGTTTTCTCCAAAATAAATAAAAAGAAAACGCATTTGTGGTGCAGATTGCAGAGGAAGATAGCTGGTTTTTCACAGCTTGTGCTCACTTGTCTTTCCCTCTGCTCAGAGCTCGATGCCAAATACTTTATCACTCAAATCTTCTGAAGGGCCCAATTTGAATGTTTACTGGCATTGTGCAATTTTTTAAAACACCCTCCTTTGCATTTTATTAAAACATGAGGGAGGATCCATTAACGAGTGGCTCTGACATTCCCACAGCTGGGGCAATATTAAACATTGATTGACCATTCTAACATTGAACACATTTAAGGGCTGTGAAATTGTATTTTGAAACTTTAGGCACTTCATGGAGGTGAATTTCTATAACCTCTACCTACATCAACCGGTTATTGGTCTCAATCACCAGTTACGAGTCCTCTTCGATACAGCATGATGTTCATTTTATAAATCATGGTCCCATATATATAAACCCATGCTTTAGGGCGGGGCTACCGTCACATTGACCGGTCGCTACAGTGGCGTTGTTCTTTCAATCAGATGCTCTCTGAACTTGAACCCTTTCAGAGTGTGGTTTCAGTTCATGAGAGTTCATCTTAACCTTTTGGTCTAAACGACTGTGCGGTTGTACTTTGCCACTCTTAGATCTTGTGTCTCTCCGGGTTGCAAAAGAAAACAAATGCCAACCACCAAAATACCACAATGTCCAACATGAGGCCCACAAGGGCAGTCCACAAACAAGCCTCAATGGAACTACATCCATTCATTATGTACAGTATGTGGGGACTGGTTGTTACTGACTCAAACTACTACTCCTATATTCCTTCTTCTAATAATGTGTTCATCCACATCCACGTTCCTCCTCTCATCGGCAAAACTGAAAAAATGTGCAAATGTAAAAAAAAAAAAAAAACATTACTTTCATTGGTTGAAGAGGAATATATGATTTACTGCGAAAACGAAAACAAGTTAGGCCAAAATGTCCGAGAGCCGAGCTCTTGTGCGATGCGAGCGGCAGCCAGCTAAATGACCCCACAGTGTGAAACCAGAGCTCATCTCGTATGATGCAATCCTTTGCTATCACTGCCGGAACGTTTTTTGAAAGAAGATTTTCCTAACTGCGAAAGGTCTCGCAATGTGTTTTGAGGTTAAGAAATGTTAAAGAAATACATGAAAACTGGATGAAACCTCGACTGAAGAGGAATTCCTCAGACGCAGAGATTAAAGCGCAAACAAAGAATGCAGAGGAGAAGTTAGTTTCGTGCAATCCTGCTTTCATGTTCGGAATGACAGAAAGTTGTGTAACATATGTTTTTAATGGTATTTGCAGGCAGTTTTATTTTACTTTCTGTTAGTTCAGTATTATAACCGCCTAAAGTTATTTTCTAATGTCAATGCTAAGAAGACATTAAACAGTATGTTACCTGCCCTTCATGTGTAGAGCCATATGAGCAGTGAAAAAAAAGAACGCCTACCAAATGTTTGAGATCAATTATCATACAGCTGTAATCCTCCACTGAGCAACACCCGGAGCTTGGAGAAATCACAAAAGGCTGTTTATAAATTAGGAAGTGTTGCAAACAGAGGAGGGGGGATGGAAAGTGCAGAAAGTGCTTGATAGATGACGTGAGAATGCATAAGCTCTCCGATGATATGAACGTGATAAATGTTTTTCGGGGCTGATTAACTCTTCTCGGTGAGACTCGGGGGTGCTGATCACGCCGCTCGCTGCGAAACGTGCGTCTCTCCGCGTGCACTGGCGGGCTCTCTGGCGGGAAAAAAAACAATAGCACCTATCCGGAGCGATCGAGCGCACCCTACGAGCAGCAGACTGACCAGAGAATGTGGTGTGCGAAGGCAAACTATGCGAACAGCAAAACTATACAGTCTTGTTCCATCCAGTCACAAAACACTTGATCCAGATCGAGTCTTTAAAGCAGCGACGCAACACAGGCCTCCTTCCCTAAACATCCAAATAATGAATATATGCACTTAGCCACGCATCAACGCAGAGCTCTCTGCACGCGTGTCTCTCCTAGAACCATAGCGTCCCTTGGTCAAATCGAATTTGGCAAGATTTCAATGTTCCTTTTCCAAATGCTGATTGACGCGGCGTATTGAGCAGAACATCATGTTTTACAACAAAAGTCTGGGTTCTGGCATTTTAAAAGGCGGCAGGGTCCGCTGGCCAACGGCAATTGTGTGCTGTGAAGCTTTTCCAGGCGGCCCGTCTGCGTCCAGCGAGCTCACAGCACCGGGACCAGGAAACTAGGACTGGCAGGGCCGAATCACGAGTCCAATTAGCCCCAGGAAATAGCCTCTCAGATGGAAAGCAGAGTGAGGGAGGTCTGGCTGTGGGTTTCTGTTCTGAAGTGTTAAGCTCAAAACCAGCTCCTCTTGACTCTGTTACTGTACGATCTCACCCCGTCGACTTCTCCACCCGAGAGGCACGGAATGGGAAGTGTGTGGGAAAGGCGAGTGAACTTACATGTTGAGATTGTTGCATCAGTTGTTGTGGTGCGTACATAGTTTTCACTATATGTTGGGGAGGTGTGCATAAGGCATAGAGACTCTGCATTTAAAGAATTTGGACGGGAGTGTGCCTTTTTTGAAAGACCAAAAGTACAAGCAACAGATCCCGTCATGTGTTTACTGGTGACGGCATTAGCTTTGCCTTCCTCATTGATCATCAACTGGGAGGGGTGCTAAATGTAGTCTGCGACACAGCTCTTAAGGCCTTCATGTATGCAGCCATCAAGGGCATATTTATGAGCCCTTTGATAACGCAAGCTATTACGCCTGCAAATTATATTGTCATTGTCACCAGTTTTTGTCTGAACACTTTTAAAACCATTCAGGGAAGAAATCTGTTCTCATTAATATGTAAACTTCATGCTATGTCCTTAATTCGGTGGTGGGAAAGATGTGGAAGCATTATGATTAAAGAAAGGTTGCAAGGTTAAATATCCTATAAACAATTTGATCAAGGTGGCTGAAAATTAGCTCCATTGTAGGTTTGTAAAAAAGATTATTTTGGTCTTTCGAGACGATAATTCATTTTCGGCTTGGGGATTGTTCTTCCATCAGCATGCTACGATGCATTAGAGGCGAGTGACATTTCAAGGAGGTCAATGGGGAAAGAACCTGGTAGATACGATACCGGCAGCTTTCACCCCCAGAGTGCACAAAATCCATCACGCCTACTCAAGCTAGGCGTTGTGTCTTCTTTCTCATTAGAGACTCCGAAGATGCAAAAGGTTTTGGCTCTGCAAAAGCCCTGACGTCCGACCTCATTAGACACACAGCGACGGCTCTGTAGGGTTACATGATGGCTGTCAGCTGTGTTCTGTCTGCCACCGCTGACAAGGGGAGACATTTACTGTGACGCAGGCCTGCTGGTCTCCACAAAAACACACACACACACACACATCACTGGTCACATATTATCACGGTTTAGGAAAATACAAGCCGTTGAGTAGACGTCCATCTGCGTAGATTGCTACACTTTGACACGGGATCCTTTATTTCCATTAGTACAGGAAATAGTAGTTAAAAAGAGACACTTGGGCCGTGTGTCTTCATGTTGTTCTCTGACAGCTGCGCATGCACTGGAAAACCATCTTTAAATGCAACAGGTTTTGTTTCAGCTAGGGCTCTAACCTTTAGCCATGCATCATCCATTCTTAGCGCACAGAAATGTGTCAATGCAAAGGTGATTATTAATTAATATTTTGGCTCAAACAAGTTACAAGTTGGAAAAACTAAAAAATGGGCTGGGACAAAGACAGTGTGGAAGTTGAGCACACAGCTCTTTATATGATTGTGCGTGTGTAAGAAGGAGTCGTTTTGTAATCCATGAATGTTTTTCTCCATGTTGGGGCAGAGTGTTTTGAGAGTGAGGGATAAGCAAGAAACCACTGAGCCCCATGTGGAAATCATTTGTGTACCTGATACGGCATTCTTGGAGAATCCTGTGGTGTTAACATACAATTGAATGGGATTACTCCCGGGAAGCCAAAAATATAGAAAAGCCTTTCAGCGCATGTAAAGGCAAAGAGAAAAAAATGACATTTTCACCGCAATATAGTATAGTTAAGCCAAGGCTGAAGCTTCTGGGTCTCATTTGGCTATGATTTTCTCATATGATACACCGGCTTGAACTTGAGCAATGAAGACGTTTTACATTGTTTATTAAGTTTCACAGCGAGGCCCCCCTGGTACCTTTACGAATGCCACAGAGAGACGCAGACTGCTCTAACATAACCCTCTTTCTCCATCATGTGTACCCTGATTCTGACAGCTTAAATTATAACTTTAAAAGGAGGACAACTCTTCCTACAGATTAAAATGTACTCTGCTGCCATTAGCTTATGTCGGCTAATCTTAGCGAACCGGATCCAAATGAGTCAGTTAAGATTGTTCTCAACTTGTTCTCTTGTATCACTACATTATGATATGATGTAGAAAAAGTACATGGAGAGGAAATTACATCACACAGTGCTGTTGTCCTGTAACCACCACTTTTAACCACAGTGTCTCATTTCAACGACTCAGAGGAAAACTGCTGTTAATTGAGTGACTTGCTGATGTTACACATCTGGATCAGTCTCCTCTTAGATTGGACACCAACCTGCAACTATTGAGATTAATTATTTTACGAAAGAAATGATGATTCGGGATTTCAGCAAATTCCACTGGGCGAGCGATCGACTCCTTGCTCAGCAGAGCTTTGGTGGTTTTGTGTTTGTGTTTGGGGTTTCGTGGTATACGGATACACCCTGTCATATTTGAACTTCCGCCAGGTCATCAACAAGACTGCTGACAGGAGGGACGGAGTGAGGTGGCGGGAATACGGCCCTGTGGTTGTAGGGGTTGAATAAAGCTGACAGGGCAGCTTACGTTGTTATATGTAAATACATTTACCACCACCGCGCAAAGCAGGGATTTTGGTTAGGGTTTGGAAAAATAACATTTAAAAAAAAACTGACATACTGAATCATTTGATTTGAAGACTGTTCATAATAATCAAACTTGTACTCATCAAAAACATCCTACAATCATACAAAATAAAACGTTAGAAATCCACGCAGGCACCGTAATCTGGGCGGACCTCTGAGTGAGAAGGCTACTGAAGTGGGCACACGGTTTACCATGTGGGGAAATGAATACGTCGTTTTAGGAAGTAGGATTTAGAGGCTTTGAGTGATGCCGGGACTCACATGAAAGGTTCGTCTAACGCCCAGGGCCAGGTTCTCCGTCTTGATCTTCCAGATCAGCAGCTGGGGGGAGTTGAGCACTAAGACCAGTGGCTTCTGGTGGCGCAGCAGGGACTGGATGGGCTTCAGATGCAGCTCAACCTGGTAAGGCAAAAGAAAAGGGACTGAAGTCACATAAAAGAACACCGTCCGGCTGTTTTGTGACTGCATGAGAATTTGCCGCGCGTGACGTGACCCCAGGTCCCACGGCTGCCAAACGTCGAAGCTTTGATGTTCACTCAAACACAACCGAAACCGCCATGCGGCACAGCAACTTTCCTGGTGTAATAGCTGTGTTGATGTAGATTCTTCTTTATCGTGCTCCTCGGTTGTTCATGCACTCCCTTTGCTGATAAACTCACTTAGACGGCCCGCTGTGTTCTCCCTAAAAGGCACTTGTTTAGCGCTGACACGAAGCCTCGGCGGGCTCTGAACTTTCACACAGAGGGGTCTTTGTTAGCTGCGGGAAAAAATGGTAAGCGGCGGGTCCCCAGTTACTATCTCTCTATCTGCCTTTTGGTTCTCAGCGTGCCATTTAAAATGGATTTTTCACAGTCTGGTAGTGAGGCGGGGAAAACAAACCTAATGTGTTGGGACACAAACTGTTGTTTTCTTGTTTCCCCCATTTGGACCCAATCTAGGCGGGTGGTTAATGTCCTGAGCGTGCAACTTTAACTTATCCCGGGCAAGCATCTGGCTTTCTAGCGTTGTCACGCTTTGAGATAGTACTATTTAAATGATACCATTGCTGTTGACGCCATAGTTGTTAAACAATCCTCGACTGTTTGTCTCTTGCTACGATGAGAAGGGATACACAGGAGGCCACGGAGACCGGTGAGACACTCTTCTTTGAACTTCCTTCCTTCTGAATTCCAACACTTAGCGCATTAGGCTGCAAATCACTAATAATTTGACCCACAGGGATTCGTATTATAGGATAGGACCACCTCCCACAGTAACTTAATGAGTCACAGGTCCCAAACAAACGGGCACAACGCATTTCCCAGTCAATCAAGCCGAGCCGAGGCAGCTGATAACGGAACCATGCAACGTGGACCCCCGTAAGCCCAAAGGTAATATAATACATAACATGTCAATGTGTGAGCTTTAGAGGGGCTGGTCACCATCAGACAAAGCCGAGCTAACCAGTTTGTATCAGCTCTGGGAATAAAAAAACAAAATAATGTGTGTATCCCAAACAAAGCCGTTCCCTTGTGATTGGATGGAAAAATAAAATAAATTTCACGTCAAAAATCCATCTGCCGATGAGGACGATGTGATTTGATCAAAAGCTCCAGAATCACAATGAAATTAACCTTTAGGGAACATTGGTTGGGTCAAAGGTCAAGTTCTAACTATGAACCTCAAATAGGCAAAAGTATCCTGCGTAGTCCTACGAATAACACAAATACCGTCTTGTCAGTAGACAAGATATGACAAATACTGCTCTTGATATCTCAAGAGCCCCCCCCCCCCCCCACACACACACACACACACACACTTTATCTCCTGCTCTCTATTCTTTCCAGTAAGTGTCATAGTGTACTGTGATTTGTATTTTCTGGCAGAAGCTCTGCGTTCAAAGACTTGTCACTGTGATGCTGCATGAAGCCATTTAACAAGAGACACCAGCAGCACCAACAGAGTGAACATCGAGCATCAAAGCCTAATTACCAGTCCTCTGCAGATGTAAACCCCGGAGGAAGGCGACACAAGCGGGTGTTTAGCGCCGTGGTCCATGAAAGTGCTGCACAAATCATTAAAACGTCCCTCCGAGAGAGGAAAGTGGAAGAAATTACTGAACAGTTATTCGTGGAGATAAGTGTATGGTGATTCAAACAAATAGATTAGAGACTCACTGCTTTCTCTCTCTTTTGGTTTTTGTATATTTGCTCCCCAGACTATGGAAAAAGCAGGCATTGCTCTCTGGGAAGAACAACAACCAATATATGATCATACCTGGCTTGGCTTTGAGGCTCTGGCTCGAGAGATGGGAGAGTGAGGGAGAGAGGTTTAAAAGAAAAGGAACTTCAAATTCAGACAGAAACATTTCCAGGAGACGTGAGTCACCTGAAATCACAGACACACAAACAGAGCACAGTGGAGAGGAAGAGCCAAGAGGCTCTAATGGGGAAAAAAGAGAACAGTGCGGCAATTATTCGCTTGTTAATGTAGGTCTTTGCAAGTAAACAGCGATAATACCAAGCTTGATCAGTTCTGAAAAGAGCCGTGGTGCACAATTGAAGCGGCCCGCCGAGATGCCGTCATGAAGTCTGGGAAGACTGGCCACAGACCTTTGGCCGCGGTTACACTGTGTGATCATACTGGAACGTAGCTGTGTGTGCATATGTCTGTCCTCGACGCCGCCTGCCTGATCAGATCGGGATATATTACGTAGGCAATAGAGCGGCTGATGAACTGAAGTTTAAATTCTTGTAAATAAGCATGTGTTAGTTAGAGGAGGACCTGATATAATCTTGGCATTTAATGCGTCCTAGTGGAGGACTGGAGGACCAAAGTCACATCGAAAAAAAAGACAAGTGTCCCAAAGGCCTCAGTCGGCGAGGGTGTGGAGAGATGATGTGCAGGAACACCAGGCATCCCAGGGCCTCTAATGGCTTTGGATCAGGTGGCGCTGAGCTGTCCCTCCAGCAGCTACCTCCAGGAGGCCACGCCTGATTGATTATCAGGAGGCTGGCACGGGGATTTTGGGGAGGGGGGGGGGTCACAGGGGTGCATTTTGCCAGAAGCCAGGGATGGAGCCTTGTCTACGATCACGTTACTGAAACTACACTCCACACAAGGGACGACAGCTGTAGCAGCGCGAGCGGGGCCTGTCGCAGAGCATGCCATTAGCGGTGGTAGCGTGTGTAAACAAGCGGAATGTTAAAGAAAGAAGCAATACAGCGAACGTTGCGCCTCCTGGAGCGACAACCCAAACAACGAACCGCACACCCGGTCTTAACCGTACAGTGAAGCCACATGGTTAGACTTAGAACGCGCTGATGCCTGTGGCGCTGTAATTGTAACGCCTGCTTTGTTTGTCCTGTCTTGAGCATGTGGTTGCAATTTCATGACCTTTCGGGCCAATTAAATCCCACTAAGGTTCAAGCGCACTTCATAAACACTTTGCATCAACGTCGCAACACTTTCACAATATTACCCAGCAGACACCTTGCAGTCGGGGCCCCTGTGTCAGTGCGGCTTAGTGTTCTTTGGGTTTCCTCTATTGACAGAGCTGATTAAGTGCCTGATGATCCGGTGTTGATGGGGAGAAAAACCCCAAACATCCTCTAATTTGCCAAAATGCGATGCTAATCTAGGGACACACTCTCCCTCCCAGGAAGAAATAATCAAAGAGACCGCAATGTATTCCAAGAGACAAATAGAGACAGACGCAGCAAAGTTTCAACAACAACCACCGGGGTTGCACAATTTAAACATGATATATATCAAATAGAACTACATCCAAGACTGCAAGCGGTTGAGAGAGGAGAAGTCATGTCTGCGACAGGAGAAAGGCACACTGCCTGGGACCGATCACGCCGCGTTATCTGATGCCTGCGCATGTGCGCGTGTCTTGTCTGTCTGGATCTTGGGGGGGTTTTCTGGATCACCGCAGGCGCACAGAGGAAAATGGGAGTCGGACCAAAGCCCAGTTGACCGCTCTTATCAGTGCCACCCACACGTTCGAGCGCGATGGGGTTGCTACCTGGAGCCTCTCTGCAGGGCTGCGATGGCGATCAGTCTGCACGCAGCCCGAGCGCCAAACTGCAAGAACACAGCCTGGAAAGACGTCAAAGCTGGATAGCGATCTGTGAGTGATATGGCAGGACACGCTGAGGAAAAGAACCCAGCATGGAGGCGGGGCGGGGGAGGTCAGGAGGATAGACCAAGACAACACACTGATTAAAGTCAAACGGGAACAAAATTTCCCCAAAGAAGTAGTATTTATTCATGCTTTGTTTATATTTAATGATAATTCCCTCCCGGGAGTTCACTACGTGTGAACATTTCTATATGTGCACAAATAAGGCTTTGTAATATCACCTCAATTTCAATGGCCAAACAACCAGTAATTTACCTTTGGGCTGATAACCCATTTATGATTTTAGCACATCTCTCTGCATTTGGATGTTCTAAGAGCAAAAAAAACGGAAAAAACCTAAAAACGAAATGAAAATGCTTTGTGTGTGTTTGTGTGCGGGCCCTCCTCTTATCTGACACTGCTCTGGCCAGCTCTTTGTGCCCGGTGAGCTCCTCCAGCGAGTCACTTACACAGTCAAAAGATATCTGCGAATTCCAACCGATAAAACAATCATCTGCTCCGCCTCACCCTGACTCCGAGCCGGTGGCTGCGTTTGATGTTGGCCTTTGGTTAGCTGATTAGAGGAAGACGGCAGATTTGCGATATCAAGGGGCCCTTATGTTTATTTTCTGCCTCATCACCAGGCCGCATCCCGAGGCGGGCCCAGTGCTTTTTGAGTCGCTTGGTTTTGCTCCACGGTCGGCAGTGAACTAGGTGTGTGCTGCTGGAGTGCCGAGCTCTGCACCAACGCACATGCAGCGTTGGGGTTGGAGGTGCAAAAGCCCACTTGAGCATGTGACAGGAGGAACAATGTTGGAAAAATGTTGAGTCATTGTTTTGGTAGACGTTCACTGGCAAAACACCAGCACCTTCAGGTCAACAGGCAACCACCTAAAAGGTATTTTGCCTTAAAATCCCGAGGGGTTTAAAGCTTGGCGGAAATACGAGGAGTAAATCTAGTTGACAGCAGAGCTCCCAAGGACAGTAACTCTCATTGTTTCTCTCTAGCTCTCTCTAGAAGATTTAATCTTTTTTATGTGAAAATGTGAAAATTATTTGAGCATTAAATAAGGAAATCCCTAACTGCCGCTACGCAAAGACCCAACCTGGCACTGAAGCCATGTCAGAGCAGTCACCGACTCTCAGCGAGGTCTTTCATTTATAGGAACACATGGGGATGAGAAAGAAAACAGGCCTCTGTTGGATCAGAACCGCTGAAATTCATCACCAATTTTTTCATACAAAAATTTTAAATAAAATCAACTATGCCAGCATTGAAAATGCAAAATAAAAATCCACCCACTCAAATTCCAAACGAACAGCAAGAGAAAAGATATTGTAGACCGCAGGATGAGACATTTGTTATATTCTCTCAGCACGGTCAGTAAAACATCAATATCAATAATTAAGACGTGCTCACTCGCTCATTGGTGGACATTGTGATCCGTAACCGGGAAACTCAACACTGTACGTGAGAACAGTTGGGATGCTGCACATGACTTGAATGATTTTTATGAAGGAATGCTTGCAAAAGAAGGCTGAACGAATTTTGGAAATTTCCGTATTTAATGTTGGTACAAGAGCCTGACATCTGTTACACATTCTCCTAAATCAGCATTACCTTTATTAAAATGTGCACTGATGATCGTACTTTAGTTATGGATGCATCAACAAGAAAAGAAAACGTACAAGCTTCAACCATGCAACAGTCAAATTAAATCTATACTTTCACCTTCGTTTGACCACGTGGCTTGTACGTCCAACAAATACAACCCAAAATATTCCGTTGGGTTTTCCAGCTTTAGGCTACTTGAATTGATGATTCCTCCGGTGACTGAGGGCCCTGTGAGTGGGATTGTATCCCGAAAGGCGAAAAGCGACACAAAGCCACTGCCGAGAGGTTCTGTTCCACTACATAACTCAGCTGCGGTGTGTAGATTGGCCAGAAGCCAGAGTGTGTATTGTGAGTCAGGTCCAGCTGTGCGTTTCTTTCTGCGGATAACAGCTCGTAGCCCTGAGTTAATACCCGCGCTGAATGGGTTCACTGGTGCAGACAGGAAACAATTCATCGCTCTCACGTCTTCACTGGAAACATGGAGGAACTGCTAGCCGCCACTTTCCCCACGTGATGTGAAGCAGGCCTCACACGTCGCAGCGCGCGACCACTTGATCCCGTTTGTCAGCGTTAGGACATGCACACGCCATGTGAAATGGCGGCTTCATTCCCCTACCTGGTCGAGGCTCGGCTTTGATGAGTCACTGGGGGCTCGTCGTGTTCTGGAGCAGCCCCTCCCCGCCAAGTAAGACGGTCACGGCCAGAGGCGCCGCGTTCAAAACATCCCAAAGCACTGACTCTCACAACAATCATGCTAAACATGTGAAAGCAACCACGGGAAAACCTTTCCAGGAGTGCACTCAGATTGGACAAGTACTGGAATGAAAGCAGCTCAACATTTTGGAATACACTAAACAGATACACTACGTAAACGCAGCCGTGTACAAGCTGATGGACAGAGAAAGGGATTGTGCAGAGTGGTTTGAGAAGTTTACGGGAGCGCTTTACTTTACCAAGAATCCACTGGCACTCTCGTGAGTCCAAAAGGACAGCAGCTATTTTCATTATCTCGTCGTAGACTTTTAGGAGTGTTGCTTTTTAATATTCAAACCTCTTCTTCTGTGGCAATCAAGGTATGCTCAATAAAACCTTCCATGGAAGAGATGAACCTCCTTACTTCCAACTTTACTAGCTTTTAGGATTTGAAAGAGTTGAAGGATTCAGCAGTATGGATCATAGTTTCCACTGTTAGCGCTTTGATCCGCTCTTCCGTGGGAACATCGTGTCTCACGGATCACTGCAAATGAGACAACGGCGTGACGCCCTGCGTGCCCTCCACCGCAGTTGTGTTGCAGGCCGAGCACTCAAGGAAGAGGCTCCATGTGTCCCAACAGGCCGACACTAAGGCCCATGGTGGATCTCATCTTATCACGAGCAGGAACCTCCACTCACGGAGCGAGCTTCTGCCGGGCCACCTAATCCCACGCGGGGCCGCAGTGACCTTCTAACAGCCAGGGCCGTGGGCAGGGGGGATCAGACAGCTGGATGTCTGGCTCCTCCGCAAGTCCTCCCTTGACCACGGATGGGACGGGTTACCAACAGCTGGATAAATGGACTTGAAGGGATGGATTCCACAGAAGGTTTCACTGCACTGTCTGCACTATCTGTTATAGTTATGCTGCAAGTGGTCATTTACAGAGCGAATTATTCACTTCGAAACGTAAATATGCCCCTTCTTAATTATTTATTTTGAGATGTATTGAATTAAAAAGGACAACTATTTTTAAAAAGTCAGGTGACCACAATCCAAATATCTTTGCCTGATCCCTCTGGCTGCGATGATACAAATGAAAAACATATTTCACTTTGGACAAGATAAACAAAAACATACCGAAAAACTGCTTATACCTGATCAGGTATCTTCTGCCACAGTCTCACTGCTGTGGCAGCTTCCCGCCGCTTCCGACGGCAAATGCGTTATTTCACTCAACAAGCTGTCCCATAAAAGGCTGTTTGATTGGTCTCATCAAAAGCTGTAGATGAAACACAACCTTATCTGGCAGGACGCACCAATAGTGCTGAATAAATGTATGCAAGGTATAACATTGACACATTTTTGTTATTGCAATAGAAATTGCACGGCTGAAATTGTATTTTGTGCCCTTCCCTGCAGAGCTAATACGTTTGGTAACTTCTATTAGTTTCTTAATAACTGTGACTGCTTGTTCAATATGAGTATTTATGCAAAAACAGAAAGATATCAACTAGATCACACGGCTTGTTTGAAGGCAAATTAAAAGTAAATTATTGTTCAAAGGTTGTATCATATAAGGCCTTATTGCAATGATGATGTCTTTGGTTCCATTGCAATGTCAATGATGAAACCTCCTACTCCGCCTTACGTAAAGATGGTAATTTAAAACAATCTATCCATTTTGAAATAACAGATAATAACAATGCCTGTCTTAACTTCTCCACATTTCGCTGTGGAAGGTAAACTTGTTAAATTACAACAAAAAAGACAAATCTCTCTCATTGTTATGATCACAGAACCCATTTAATTTCAAAAGTCCTGTCTGTATTTACCTGCTGATGCAGCAAACCCAAGCTGTGCTTTTGTGCATTCAGCCGTGGTGATATTTAAGGACGCATCAGCAGCGAAACTGCCATGACAAGTGTGTGCATGCTGCGTTTCACACTGCTGGGCCCGCGGTGGACGGGACATCGGCTGTGGCTGTGGGCCCATGATTCATCCCCCAACTATGGCGATAACTTCAAGGAGTCTTGCCATGAGAGGTGACATATATCACCCGAAGGCAGGGAGTGGTTTTAAAAAACGCCATCCACCCCTGGAACATTATCAGGAGATGTGTTGAAGGTTTGATTGAGCGCACTGAAGAGCTCTGCTCCAAACAAATAAGTGGTTGGAAAATACCTGACGGACTGAGCGGTGTCTCGTTTTTCACCTTGTAGAAAGGCACTTGTTAGGTACGGTAAGCTCATCTGGTCACCAGGTGTACTGAACATAGTTCCATTAACAGTCGCTGTGATTCCTTTCAATGTGAATTTTTAAGATACATTTTTGAAGTGTCACAAAAAAGAACTTTTCCTCCCCGGGTTTGGAGCATATGAACCATGCTGCATAGTTTGGTTGGAAGTTGGCACCACGCTCAAGTAATTAGAGAGAAAGTAGAGGCTGCAACCCGGAATGATAACACGTCACACAGAAATGAAGAGGAATTGTTCCCGACTTGGCCTTTTCCAAGGGTTCTTTCATGTCAAGTCAAATGAATTACTAGTTAATTTTGGTGGTAGACAATATGACTCCACGTTTGGATCGTTGAGAAAGAATAACTCACTTCAACCGGGCTGTTGCCTGGTCCCTCTGGAAGCCGTCCTCTCAGGTTGATGATGTGCACCTCCTGAGGGAGGTTGCTGGTTCCCCGGCTGGCGCAGCCTGACAAGGCCGTGAAGCTCCTCGACGTGGCCTGCACCGGGTGTCCGGCCCCCACGGGCAGCAGCTCACACGGGCTGCGAAACACAGGCCCTGAGGTGCAGAGAAGAGCAGTTTATTATTAATTCGGGTAAATCGTTTGTGAGCTCCGGTGTCCACAGTCACGTGCCATTGTTGTAATAATCTTTACCCCCAAAAAAAAGAGTCAGTCTTCATCTTTCCAACAACTGGAACTTAAAAAGTAAAGTCATAATGCCATCTGTATGGGTTTTAACAAGAATATCCTCATTGTAAAGAGCAACTAATTTCAAGTCATTATGTGAGTATATATGTGAGACGTATAATCAACTCACTCCATTGCAATTTTAATTCTCTCCAGCCAATTTCAACCCGTTTTATTTTCCCAGAATGGTCCAATTTGACATTTAATCTCTTTGGAGGAGAACCAGACTTTGGTTCACTCCGTCTTGTAAAGCCTGCAAGTAACTATGGAGCTGTGAGAGGATCCTGGACTTGGTCCGGTCTACACTACAGCAGTAATGATCTAGCTCTCACTGTTGCATACAGACAAAACGTCACACGTCAGAGGTTCTACACTTTGGCAATACGTTTTCTCATTGATTTCAGTCTTTATCGTAATCACCTCAGAAGTTATTTGCCGCCGCGGGCATCCCAGCAGCCCCGGCTACCGAGAACAGTAACTGAGCAGCACTCAGCAGGGCGCAGCGACACCGAGCCTCAGCCCGCCGGGTCTCTATCAGTGTTTTGTCTAGTGCACAGTACGTCGCAATGAACAGTTCGGTGACCTGTGAACGCCTAAAAAACAAATAATCCACTGATGTTTGCAAGATGGAACTTAACATCTGCATTTTATGGAATTTCCATTTCCACTTCAGTTTTTTCAGTGGTTAACGAGCTTTGCCACAGCTCGGCATCTTTCTGCAGAGAGAGCTTCTTCGCGCCCTACATACTCAGGATGTAACTTGCGCACACAACAACATGCACCAGTTTTGCACAAAAGAAGCGGTGAGGTCTGAGTGAGGGAGCGAACAGAGGGTCACCGCAAGGATGTCCGCGAGGACGTCCGCGGCTATGTTTTCGTTCTATCCCGCGTGCGGCGAGACCGTGTGTTTTACCCCACCACCTCGTGCCAGCCGAGGCCCTGCTCACATTTCAAACACACCACGCTTCACCTGCAAAATGTTACCCATAGCAATCAGATGGAACATTTGGAAATCATTAAAGTGTGAGTGAGAGACAGTTAGATAACAATGTTAAATTCTCCCCTGATGAACTCCAAAAACACGGTGCCTCAGCAGCGGGGTACAGCTGAGGGGGAAACTTTTTTCCGTGTTGTTGCTCAGAACACATAGCTGTTGTTTTCGCTCTCCTTGCATTCCAATAAGCCCATGGCAGGTTGGCATTAAGCCTGAAGACGTGTATGGCATAGCTCCCCTCTCTTTGCTGTGAGAACAAAAAAAAACAGAGGCCTTATTGTTACCATATTTGTCTCTTGAGACAAATCCCAAGCCCTGGACAGATGTCTGAACCTGATCTTTGGGCTGCCTCACGTGAATCACTCCCGGTAGATAAACTCTTACTGGTAGGACGCATATATAATAAAGCACGTCCAGGGTCTTTTCATAGTAATAAAAGGATAAAACCTGTGGTGCATCAATATTTCAACTCCGGCTTCAACCTCCCCCTCCCTTTTCCTCCCAGAGGACCATGCCTAACTATGACATCAAGCCTCGCTCCCACAAACAGGTCTGAGGGCACTCCAGCTGACTTTTTCCCCTCACACTCGGAGAATAACAAACAACTGCAAGAAAAACAAAGAAAATGTAGCTCATTCTGGGAGACTGCCAAAACATTGCAATACAGACAATGATTAAATACGGTTTTTAAGGCTTAAAAATACAACAGAAATGGGTGGCGTGCGGGAGGAAAAAGAATGGGCCGCGTGGATGTAGAAAGCAGGCATCTAGAGTGTCATAGTGCCTTTTAAAATGTCTTTTCATCGGTACACTGTATGTACAAAACCCACATACAAAACATGTAACTTTAAAGGGCTGGTTTGTGTCACATTTCAATTAGACTGCCCTACAATAACCTGAAGAATGTCTTCATAGCATGAACATCTGTGACACGAGGCTATTGCTAATATATTAGTGGATGGATTTTGAAATTGAATGAATGAACGATCAAAAGATCGCTGATCCATGTTGATTCCAGCAATCAGCTCTGAAAATCCTGATGGGATCATTTGCTTAATTGATTTAATTTATAATTTATTTATTATCCTACAGCTGCGTCAACGGATCTTTGTGCAAGTCTGGGGACAGCGAAGACGAGCTGAACCTCCACACTGACTTCTAATTGATGTGGTTACTGTTTTAGCACACGGCTGTTTACATCCAGAAGACACAGAGCAACCAAAACCACGAGAAGCCATCCTATTTTACAAATGTCTATTTGTGTTTCATTGTTTATCATTTTAATTCCTGCGATGCTTTTAATTGAACTCATGTTTACTTTATTAGATCATGAGTCCCTTATCGCTCACTCAATTGTTTCTACCCAGAACTGACTCCATCACACATGCGATCACCATCAGCCTCAAAGGACAGAAAAAAGGTTTAGCAGGAGAAAAACTGTTGGCCCGCCACGGCTTTGTATCTTCTGTCACCTGGTCTGTCCGTCTGCCTCTCTCCCCCACGCTTCCGTCTCCCTCTACTCTCCCGCCATGTCTCCCTCGCTCATCGATGGAGGACGGAGTGCGTCCTGCCGCATCCAGCTGCGACTAGTGCCTTTCAGCTGGCCGGGCCAAACGCCCACAGCGGAGGAATGAGAGAAGCTGTTGTTGGGTCGGCCTGAAAAACAAGTCCGGCCAGACGCTCTGCAGAATATGACACGAGTACGGCTTTGACCCCACAGATACTCCAGCTGTAACAGCAATCTATCAAATTTATTGAACGTCTTTGAAAGAAGAACGGCAGACAGTGTAACCCTAACTCTATCCTACGATGAAATATGCAAACAATAAAAATCTGTTGGGTTCATCAGCCTTTATAGTTTGCAGCTCACGTCTGGTAGCTCAGTGCTAAAATATTGCTGTAAATCGAGTGTGCAACTGTATTACAGTAAGTTACAGACTAATATATCCAAACCTCAGCATCTTTTATGAACATTTTGAAAGAGATCTGTTGTTTTCATCACGGCAGAAAGACAAATGATCTTATACCTTCATCCATACTGTGCATCAATAGCAATATGGCCAACCAAAGCATACTGGCACTAGAGCCAGTCCACTTTTTTTTCTTCTTAACTTTCAATTCATTTCGTTGGTACGCATGGAAGGTGAGCCTGTAAGACTGTATGAAGAGCCAATATGGACGAGACATTCAGAATCCATCATTCTAGCCCAACAGACTGAACATCCACATCTCATCACCGTGCACAGTGACAGTGTGCAGCTGTCACCTCTAGTCATTTAAATGAAGCTGTGGTTGTAATAGCAAGTAAATTTTAATTTATTTTCACTATTTCAAAGTTGAAAGGAAGACCGAAATATCTGTGAAGGTGTCATTTCAACTTTTACATTCAGTCTTTTTAGAGTTGGGAATGATCAGAATCTGAAAAAAAAGTCGAAAACCATCAGAACCAGGTTTAGTGCGCCCCAATTGTTCTGCTGCGCTGTTCACACCACACATGGCTCGGCAGGGTAAGCATCCGAAATGTAGCCGCTCACATCTAAGGGGGCTCCTGTAGGTCACACGACCCTTAAACGTCCAACGTTTTCCTCTTTTTGTTAAGAGTGAGGATGTACTTCTTTGGCGTCAGCAGATAATGCCGCATTTCAAGAACTCTCACAAGTGTCACAGGTGTAAAACCTCACCTAAAAGGGAGAGAGGAGTTTGGGGGTTTTGGCTGAGAAAGTGACACGTTAGAGGGAGATTTTTGCGTGGAAAAAATGACTTGCGTGACCCTTTTCAGTTTCCTCTGCAGTTTGCCCACACCATCTTAAAACGTTACCTCCCTGGTTATTATTTACAACACAGCTCAATCAAATAATAGCTGCTTGGTGATACCCAGTATCAGGTAAAAAAGCAAAAATGGGAGACTGTCAAACTCGTAACTAAAACAACGTAACTATCGACCTTTCTGTATAATAATTTCACCGCTTGCCTGGCTTGCTGTGCAACGTGGAAGCTAAATAAACTGGGAAAATTGTGAAGAAGTGCATGTGCTGCTAAAAACTCTTGAACTTTTGAAATAAGTTGAAGCGGAATAAAAGTAAAAATCTTACATAAGCATTCAGTTTAGCCTGAAGAGTTAAATAAGATGGAGCGTTTTCTTTTGGCGGTTTGTCCTCGCGTTTGGCCTCTGTGACTCATTCTATACAAGACTTAAGGGACATGAACATGTAAGATTGTGACTGGCACAGACTTTAAAGTCCTTTTTCCCCCCCAAACACCCACAGTTAAATGTTTATTTCTCCAGTTATGCCTTTTGTGGGGGATCTGCACTAAATATACACATGCTGATTCTAAGACCAACACTGGATTTGGCATCACAAGACCACGTGCCACAGAAATAAATTTGCTGTAACAAGATGATAATTATCATCATTTATTTATTTATTTAAATGTACCTAATATACATGCACGCTTGACTGTGCAAGTGTTGGAGGTAAGACAGGAAGTGAGTATAGTAAACCCAAACCAAAGAGGGAGCATTGCATAAATAGTCGCTGTTAAAATATTTAAACAACGAAAGATTTAGACGGTGATGTCATTAGCCACATTCTTTGGCAGCCTCCTCTTGGACTTTAACCTTTTCTATGATTCAACTGCTGAAATTTCGTCGAGATATGTTGTAATACAGTCTATTCCAACATGTGATAATAGAATAGTGATTAAAAGCCCGGTCAATGTGTTACCAGACAACAAGCTTTTCAATCTCAATCTCAATCACAACAAACAAATTGCTACATAGACGGAGAAAAAGCTGCTGGTAGTTCTGCAGTCAGTGAAAAGGATCAGGTCAGTCATCAACAATTGCAAAACCATGAAATCTGTTACCAGTAAATGTGTAGGCTGATGTTCCCTTCACACACATGTGCTATTAGTCACATGTTATCTGTGATTAATCCATCCACACAATGGAGGGAGCAGAAGATGAACACAAGAAAGAAGAAAAGAAAACGCATGTACTGTTCAACATTATATTCTTAACGTTATGTTCATCATGGTTAAATTCCGGGACTCAAAATGCATCGTTTCTAAGAAATGATCTGCATTTGACCTATCATGTATTTCAAGAAGAATGCCAATCGGTTTATTAAAGCCCAAATCCATGTCTTCAAATGACTAATTCAGCCCAACCAATAGCCCAAAAGCCTCAAAACCATCACATTGGACAAAGACAAACATTAAATTGTCCCAATTCGGAAGCTGTAACTAGTGGATGTTAAGCCTTTTTGCTTAGAAGTATTACAATTAAACAATTTACAATTATTTAAATACTTGAACAATTAATGAATCATTTCAGATTCAGACAAAATGATTCTAGGTGATTTGGAAGATGCAACTCCAACAGACTCAAACACCCTCCACACTGTGATGCAGAGTCTTGGGCGCAGGAAGTGATGTCACTCTGTGTGCCAGTTAGGGACGAATGTGACATTCCCACAAAGCCATTCCCAAAGATAAATAAACACAACCTTCCCCGTGTGTGTGTGTGTGTGTGTGTGTGTGTGTGTGTGTGTGTGTGTGTGTGTGTGTGTGTGTGCGCTTAGATATCCTCAAATGAGTTCCCAGTATTTGCATGCGAGCTAATCGTGTTTCTCTGGTTTCATAAGAAAGTAAAAGCATTGAAGATCACCTCACAGATGTCAACAGATAAGACAATGTTATATTTTCCTATTGGAAAAGGTGCAGTAATGAAACCGAATGCCTTCCCAAAACAATTGTCCAATAATGCAGGGATATGAAAATATGAGGGCCAATTTAATGACAGTAACAAAAAGGGGCCTCACTGCTTCTGTATATACCTTCTCTTTACCGGAGATATCACAGTTCCCATATAAACTACAGCCTTAAATGAATCCTCTGGTCTCCTTTGTTTTCTACTGCAGGCCATGATTCCCATGAACTACGCAAACCAGTTTAGGGAACGTAATATTCTGCCCGCTTTGTTTTCCTAAGGGGCTTTGGACTAAAAGAATCGCTGGCTCTGCAGTGTTGACATTAGCGCAGCCCACTCACCCCTGAACCTTGAGCCACTACTACAGGAAGTGAGTAAATCCTTTCATAAAGGACGGTGTAGGTTCACTTCACCGGCCTGCCTATGAAAGGATTTATCTCTTGAAGGCATAAGAGGAGGAAGCTGGAACGGGGTGAAGGGAGGAGGGAAAGGGTGAGCCTGGACTGCACGAGGGAAGTCATAAACTCTGCAGTTGCATATCTTGCAAACCGGCCTGTAACTCAATATCAGCCAAGCACACTCTACTGGTCATTGACCACAATCTTGTAAGCTGGCGCGCAACTAGAGAAAGAATATGCAGGTAAAGCTTTTTCTGCAGTTTGTACTCATATTAAAAGTTGTTCAGAAAATACATTGCATTCTCGTAGATGCCGTAGTGTCGTTAACGATCAGTTGCACTTATTTGCAAGTGGAAAATGCATCAAAATTCTAAAGTCAATTGCCCTCTTATGCACACTGACTCGTCACATGGGCAAACACCTGTCCCACAGTGTTACAATTAGCAATCAGAGATAGGAGATGGAAAGTGTGTGACCGAGTCCACAAACGCACACAGCCCTTCTCCAAGCTGTGGAAGACACATGTGGAGACGTAGCAGTTGATGCTTTTTGTTTTTTTACTGTAACTGAATACAGTAAATTATTCTGTTGTTTTGAATGTAGAAAACTTGTGCAAAGTTGTGTTGGTTGGGATGTACACTGTGTACATGGTTTTTGTTGAGAAAATAAAACATATTTGTTGCCGTGTATTTGTGTGTTCTGAGTATAAAAACAATATTCTAAAATATTTTACAACACAAGTATGTACAGTATGTGTAGTAAGTGTAACACGGAACAAAGAAAAAAGTCTGGGTCACTATGATGAATGGAGAAGTGTTTTCTATTCATCATAGTGTTTTACATTGAGCACATCAGTGTTTAACTGGTTCTTAAAAATGTCTACTCATATGATGGTCTGTGTGTGTCATTTGAAAACAAAAAAACATTTTGAGAAGAAATAACATTGTTTTGAATGTAAAGTTTCATTTTGCAGGAGTATTGAGGGGTTTTGCCCGTTGTGTGGGTGTTTTTAGAAAATGTGCGTAGAGTTCTGAGAGTATGAGGCATGCTTCAAGAAAATGTGTGTAAACAATCTAGAAAAACTGTAAATCAAGTAAACACTAGTGCAAAGATCTAACCAAACAAACAACTGTGTTATATTAGTGTGATTGAGTTGTCAGGGAGGGATTTACGCTAAAGAATAATGTATTACCCATAAAACTATTGTGTTTGATGAAGATACGGTGGTGATATGAAATGAAAGGCAGGTGAAACATTTTTCTCTTCCTGATAGTGATCCTGGTTATTATTCATCAGCCGTGACAGATGACTTGGGTACCTGTTGCTAAACCGTCACCATTAGTTCAAACGAAAAAAAAGCAAAAATTAACAAATTACAAGCGGCCTGAGAAAGCCACGGGCGAGCAGGGGAGATGGAAGCGGGTACGTTTCTCTCTACCTCTAAATGCAGACATAAATCAGAGGGCTTTGAAGGGATGGATGACAAGGCTAATTCCCTGAGGAACACAGGAGCCACTGTGTAAAGTGAGACGGCTGAGCATGTGTGCATTCGACTAAAGACTTTACTGGCTGTGCTGTCACGGCCTGTCTTTGGTGACGGGCGCTGACATGTGCTGTCTGGACCGATAATATCAAAGAACAAAAAGGTTGTTACGAAACAAGGACTGGCTGTTGGTGTCTCAAGAGTGGTGAATGGTTAAGTATCAATATCAGTACAGATGTACCGTTTGGGGTACGATGTTTGAGGGTAGTTAAGAATGTAAAACATGAAGTATATTTGTTCATAATTCCTCAAAGTTGAGAAAATCAACTTTTGTCGCCCATTTTTCATAATAAGCAAAAGTTAGCTGCGACGAATGGGCTGTGTTTAACATGAATAATCTCTCGACCAGGCCCCTGATGCAGCACTAAAAGTACCCAAGCAGAAATGCCTTGTCTGCTTGAACGTGGCGACGGAAGGAAACAGGGGGCATCTCCCTCATCCATCATAGTTGCCTCCAAAAGGTAATGTTCTCCGAGAGCGGCTCTGTTGTCCAACTTAATATCAGCCTCACGCCATTTGTGTTGGATCATCATCATGTACATCGCCAGAAATCCTCAACGTGTAGGATTCAATATCCGCCGCCGGCAGTGACGCAAAGTGAATATGTAGGACATGCTGGGGTAATGGATAGCTGAAAGCTAGCTACATACAAAAGCCTGTTGTGTGTCGTAGAGCCTCCACAACTTTGTAAACCATTTTCCACTTACATTTGCAAGGGCTCTTGAACATTTCATCCATGTCAGGTCTCGTCCAGATGAGAAAGGTATTGACTCTGCATACTGAAAACAGCCTGATTGGGCCATTTCTGTTGGAGTTCATCATCCACGAGTTCATGTGGAATGGATTTAGCAAAGAAATAACATCAACCACATTTAATGCATTGACTTACTTTCCCCTTTTAAAACATCAATCGCACAGCTCTCCCAAAAATGAGTCCTTCCTCTGATGTTGTGATACAAAAACATCATCACTCAGAGGCAATAATAAATGGGGGCCTTTGAGAAGCAGCGGGTCGCCGTTAACAGAAAGCTAAGAGCAAAACAATGGCGGCCCTTTGTGCCAGCGTGTGAGCCCAGTGTGAAGGAGCCGGCGAGGTGAGAAAGGGCAAGGCGGACGGCGATTTCACACAAGCTGGAAGGGGACTACATTCCTACGGCGTTCTTCATCTTCAGGAAAGGGAGGGCGAACGAGAGAAGAATGACTTGCCGAACGCCCTCTGCCCTTGTGTTTTAACATGTCCAAAAGGACGCTGGGAAGGTTTCACCGGACAGCTCACAAACGAAAAAAGTGCAACGTATGCTGCTTGGCTGGGCTGAGCTTGTTTGAACAGCCACCAGACCATAAATGCACTATGAATAGACATTCAGGAACAGCAAAACGTTAAACGATAGTAGATGATGTATGCAGAGCTGAGGGGATTCTACAAATGTTCAATACAGTGATGTGCTTTTAACTAGGCACTTCTAGGAATAGGCTTTTTTTGTGCAGATGCTTCAAATAATGACAGGGCTATATTCCAGCTACCATAACAGCCTATTACAGTGCTTCTCAACGGCCATACCACTGCAGCTAATGGTTACATATTGCAACAAGCGGACCACAAAAACTGTCTATTAGAAACTGGAACGCAATTTTGTTCATTTCCGAGTGTGTTTGCGATCCAACCCCAATGTCTGTTCGAGCAAAGTAAGGGACGTATTTAGTCATCTTTTGAACGTACCTTTTCCAAAGGGCCATTCTGGATGTGGGCCATGGTCTGTCAGTGGAAAAAGGGAGTGGGGAAGGTGAGGCCCCAGGAGGAGCTGGGCTGCTGAGAGACACCCTCTGGAAGCCTGCAGCTACTATCCCATATTAGGACTTATTTTGCAGATAACAAGTCGTGCACTGGGAAAGTTGGCACCTCTGCAGCTTCATTAGTAACTTCAGTTCTAATAAACACGCCCTGGTTATGGCTAAGAAATAACAATATCTATATGACCCAACAGCAAAAAGGATTACTTTTTCTGAAGGTTATCTGACTAAAGGGAGTTTAGTACAATTACTTTCTCCTTCTGCAATAGAGTCACACTCTGCACGAGTCTCTTACTCTAAATCTCCCAGCCTGCAGTAGCCTTTTCTTTGCTTTTCTTTTATAGAGCTGTGAAACACAATGGAAAAGGCACGATCGCCACAGCTGTCTCCCATTACTGGCTTTGACCAAAATTATTTACACGCCTGCTTACTGGAAGTAGGGAGAGAGAGAGATATAGAGGGAGAGAGAGAGAGAGGGAGAGAGAAGGAGAGTGGGAGGGAGAAATAGAGAGAGTGAAGGGGGAGGGATTCAGTTTACTCCAGCAGATTTGCATTAGTGTCCCCTTAACAGGAGCCCGGCGATTTATAAACGATAATACTATTTTCTCTGTGAAATACCTGTCTGCTCATTCTCCCATCTGTGCTCTGGTGCTAATTAAAGCGGGTAATACTGGTGGGGACCTTCATCCAATAAGCAAAAGACACAAACAGGACCATCGCGACAGTGCTGTTGAGATAGAGACCCTCACCACGGGGGGCACTAGACCCGTAATACGACCCAGACCTGCGACTCCCGTTGCTAGGTAAACATCCCGAACTATGCGCTGCGCCGCTCCGGCTCCTCTGCATCAATCACAGGGGCAACATCTGGTTTAGCGCGCTGGAAGGGACTCGGTCGGTTTGGCACGCTGTACGTGTGTGGAGTGTGTCGATTTGGACCAGACCGGCCCACGCCAGCCCCCCGCCTCCCCTCTCACATTACAGCGGTTGCGCAATTCATTTTTAGGCAGTCCCCCTCTTGCTGGCCCTTTCTTAAAGGAATTGTGCATAGAGACAAACCTCTAAGGGGCGAGAGGGAGGACTGAAATCCACATTTGGCCTCACAGTGGCTGGTTCCAAGAGCATACACAAATGCAGACGGAGAGAAACGTGTTTACGTTAATGAGTTATGTATGTATACGCACTGTGATTGCGTATACATACATTAAATAACATTAAATCCCCTTTTCCCAAAATATGTGGTTCCACGATGAGTACCCGGAAGACACATTTGCACTAATAGCTCCATCAATCATCAAGCATCTGCAGGAGAAGAATGACGTAAAGCTTGAGAAGGAGAAGGAGAAGGAAGAGGAGGAGGAGGAGGAGGAGGGGAAAGTGCTTCAGCGCTGAACCTGGTGTGTTTTTCAGTGACTCACCAGCCAAGCGTTGTGCCTCCAGTTCAACCAGTACTGCAAATCAGTACCAGGCAATGGCTCCTGCAAGGCTCTATTCCTCAGCAAAACACAAACTCTGCCCAAATGTGCGCCGTACATTCTGTTTATATAAATGGTTTTCTCGAGCTGGGGAGAGGCAACCACAAACTGTCAGTGAACATATGGAGGAACAAGTTATAAACAGCTAAAATAAAAAGTGAAGCGGCTGAACGTAGCCTTGAAATATGGACGTCACTACTTTTAAGGGTTACGGGAGGCCCAGATCCTGGATGGCATTAAGCCGAGCGAAGACTCATTTGCAGACTAATCTAAACATTACGTAAGAGCCCTCCTGAAGTATAAAGGGCAGATGTGACTGTTTACACAGATGCTGCCAGATAAAATAGGGCGAAAAAGAGAGACAGAGAGGTGAAAGAAGAAGAATAAATGGGGGGAAAGTTAATTTAATGAGAAAAAAATATTTTAAAAAAAGTTTATTGGACTTCCATGTAACCAAATAACTACTTTAGAGCTTACGAAACGTTGTCCATAAATCACGCTGTCAGTGCACTTTGGGGGAAAGGGCATTCGGTGGACTAGCTGTAAATATCTGTCCCTTGTGACACTGTACAACAATGCTTTGCGCCATATGAGGAAGAATTGAGGAAAACTTCATACGCGACTTTATTGTGCCGGAGATCCTGGCATTGTGGTGGGACTAATGTTTGCTCTGCCCACAGCGCATGCTGACTCCCTGCCATTGTCTGAGGAATGGTCAGCTTTCTGGAGAGGCGTTCCAGCCACCACAGAATAGAAAAGGACTCTCAGAATAATAACCTACGGCGGCAATCAGACTAAGGGCTGGAAAAAAAACGCAGCGCTGGCTATGTGGCACGCCGCCTACCGGTGGTAATTATTCCTGTGCTACTGTGGAAAAACAAACAACACGGGATGTAGCAGATTAAGGATGGAGCGAGCTCAAGTCCGAAGCCGCACCTTGTGAAACCCGTCTCTGCAAACGATAAATCTCAATTTGAAGAAGAGGAATGCACAGCGGATTCTCACAGTGGTTCGACTGTTGCCAGCTCGACAGATCTCGCATCGCGAGTGTCAGGCTCAGGTCAGAAAAATGAACCTTTTGAACAAGCGATTACACTGCTAGCTACAGCTATGTGCAGCTACGGCCACAACTTCTGGAAACACCTAAACAACTTTTATTTCCGCAAAAGGAATGAATTTTTTTTTTTTTTTACAACTGTGCTGAGAACAACAATGCTGAATGATCCTTTTCAATTGAGCTCTCCCCTGGACTAAGGGAAAAGCCACACGGGCTGTCAGGATCAGCTGTCCCACATTCATTTTACCCTTAATTGGCTGTATACAAATGTCTATTTGACTTGATTTCAGCAGTTAGTAAACGATAAAACACCATAATATCTAACGCAACAACATACAATTTAGAATGGTCAAAAACAAACAGTAAAGTGGTTTTCCAAATGTATAGAATTTCATTTATTCTGTTTTATGAACTATCTGAGCACTAACTACATGATTTTTTTTGTGGCCCTGAGGAGAAAAAAATCCAATTTCGTTGCACTAGTGAAATAAGGCACAGCCACGTCTCTTTTCTATATCTGAATCTTAATGTGCAAACTAAACAAATGAGCAAGTTAAACATTACACCTGCAACTCATCAACATGTTGGCGTTGTCTCTGTGAGCATGTCAGTGTGGTAATGTGAGCCTTAAGCTCCAAGCAACACTCATTTCTCCTGTGTTCCTGTGCTGTGACAACAAAGCCAGACATTGCCTCTGGGCGATGAGCAGGAACAAGGCGTGCAATGTTAAGAAGATAGAGTTGACAGTGACAGTAAAGTAAAGTATGTGGTACAGAGTCACAGACAAAGGTCTAAGCACTCTGGGACCTGTTGCTCATAAGTGCCTGTTGGGAGTATAAAAGGTGACAAGTAGCATGCTCATTCCTCAAAGTGAGAGGTACACTATTTCTCATCGCTAGACAAAGCTCCTAGGTGGGGATCACCAGAGCCCTACGGTTACTGGTATGACGCACTGATAGCACACATAGATTTCCTGTGTTCACCTTTGCAGCCATTTACCTCGTGTTTTTTCTCTCTCCTTCTCTCTCTCTCTCTCTCTCTCTCTCTCTCTCTCTCTCTCTCTCTCCACCCCCCCCCACCCCCCCGCCGCCTCCCTCCTTGTTCAGCCTCAAGTTTAGCTGCTGTCAACTTGAAAGGCTTGTCAGCTCTTTCTTAAATGTAAATCCCCCTTACCCAGGACTCCTCTGACAAGCACCGTCTAGAAAGGCATGCTGGGAGAAACAGTGGAAAATCCCAGGCTTGTGGTTGTCTGACAACACAAAGCGGTGCATACTCACTTATATTTCATTTCTGACACCACAGCGGCATGGGTTGGACTTGACTTTCGATGATTGCCGTAATATGTATCTGAAATCTTCATGTACAGTAGGTGCAGTATACATACCAGCAGACGCCAGGCAGAAAACGGCAAGAAGCAACAAGGGGATGGGGAGTCCTCCAGCCATCCTGCAGCTCGCAGTGTGAGGATGGTGAATGGACGGACACGTTCCACACGAGGGCTTCCCCTCTCTACGACGCAGTCGACTGGAGGTCGGCTTCGAGCCGCAGCTGCAGAGCGAACAGAGGGAGGGAGAGTTAAGCAGGAGAAGCGGAGGGTTGTGTTGTGTTGAGCGTGGACAGCAGGGAGCTGGGCTCGGCTTAATGAACCCGTGGTTGCGATGAGATGAGACGAGAGAGGCACAGGTTTCGGAGCCCGGGGGGATTTAATCCGGGAGGGTTAATTAGGGGTCACGCACGCTGCAGCCACCTTCCCGTGCTCCCGTGTGTGAGGAGCGTGGGACGGCCGTCCGGGTGGGAAACCCTTTGGAGCATGCCACTAGCATGCGGCACGTTGATTGAGAGCGCCAGGAAGCACTGAACGCTCCGGTGGGGTTTTGAGTAAGCAGCTTAGTAGCACTGTGCTAATCAGCGTTACCTCGCCTCCAGCTTTGACTTTGGTAATCTAACCCTCAAACACAGACTGCGCTGTAATTAGTCTATGCTTTCACTGAAAATGTTAAGAGACCTACGTTAAGAGACCTACAATATTTAAACTCAATTCAACATTTGTGCGACCGAATGACAAGGGTTTTTTTTTTTGCCAGGAAATTACAATACATATCAATTCACCAAAAGAAAGATTTTTTTATTCAATATCCGATTCACAGGGCCCACTGAGCTGTTGTTTGGATGATATGTGACTTCAAAAAAGCTTTAAAGAGCTAGATATTATTAAGCTAGATAATATTAGTATTGCCCAGAAAGTAAAAATGCGGAGAAATCGTTTCCACTACATATTTCTAAGTTCTTAGTGAGGACATTAAAGGCCTACAAAAGTATACATTCAGAACAATAGAATATCCAAATTACAGGACTTCTTACTAAAAACCATCTACGGCCATCACGGATCAAAGTACTAGTGCAAATGTACCCTGGTGAATCATTTTTAAAACAAAGTTTTGGGCTTCATGCCAACAACCCATCTAATCGGAATCTGATTCTATAATCAACGAAGCCGTGGCTGGATTTGAATGTGAAACCTGCGCGGTGGAACTGCAGCAGCTCGGCGCGTCGAGGCGTCTGGAATACGGGCGCGCGGAGCAAACAGGCGCGTGACTCGTGGTTGACCGTTAGGGTGTGTGTGTGGGAAGCGATGCACAAAGTCGTTTTGGAAGATCATGACAAATATTGCACTTTCGGACGGTCAAGGACAGCCGGCGCCCTTCGTTTTGATTCACGCCTCCGCTTGACCTTTCTCTCCTCTCTTGACTAAACGAAGGCCAACTGTTCGGTTGGTGAGAGGCGAAGACGAAATCAAAGGACGTAGAGAAAGCGGCGTCCCACCGGACTTTGAAGAAGCTCATCCAAAGCTGTGTTCTCACTTCGTTGAGATGTTGGAAATATTTACACAGGATTTGAACTGTGAAAGTACATTCAGGGCAACAAAGCGTACCTTCTCCTGACTTGTTTTGGGCTCGGGTGTGCAGGATTTCACCACGCCGCTGGTTTTGTTGCAGCAACAGCTCAAACCCCCTCATGTGACTTCTCTTTCACCCCGACAGTCAAAGCCGAGCAACTATTTCAACCAGGAGGAGGATCTGGAAAGTGCATCAAAACAGGCGAGACCCCGGACGGAGCGTTACCCCCACACTGAGGAAACCAAGCGACATACTTGTGGTCACTTGCATGTTAAAGGTCCTGCTCGTAATCGGTGTTATCACGAATGCATATGCTGCAGTTGAGTAGTCCAGAGGGCATACAGCACATATAACTGTGTTACCGTAATCACAAAGCCATGAGTGAGGAGAGCGAAAGGCGGAGGCGGCGCGTGTCTGTGTGCGTGTGTGCGTGTGTGTGTGCTTTTTACACAACGGCCTTTTGTGGTGCATGTGTAAACACTTTTATCTATACGCTGATGCTGTATTATGAGCTTATGAATAAACCTCAAATGAACAAACCACCAAAACTCCCACTCCCTCCATCACCAAAGTCCCCCTGCGACTGACTGCTTACGGCCCTTTATCGCAGCTACAAGCTGCAGTAAACTCACGCACCGCGCAACACCACATCCTGGATGGTACCGCTGCCTCACACAGGTGCACCTTCGCCAAATGAGCCGCCATGCGGATAGGTCTTTGACAACAGTGAACTATAAAAACAAACAATAAAAAAACATTCTTGCTGGCGTCAAATCGCTTTGTGTATTTGACTGAGTATTTGTATTGATACACATTTTTATGCTGATTGACAGGGAATCAATATCAATCAACTACTTTCAGAATAACATAAATCCTGTTTAATATTAGTATTGTTATATGTTATTATTTTTTATGACCACATTGCTTCTTTGCCTTGTTTTCAGACATGTTAAGGTGACACAATGCATCAAGAATCCATCATTGGATAAATACTCAGCATACACATTTATAAATAATGAGTGCTACTTCCAGCTCTCCATTAATCCTAGATGTGACTGATGGGTGAAAGTGAGGCGTTCAGGATGTTCCTCACACGCAGATTTAACAATAACCCAGCCAGTGTGCGTCAGCAACCCACAGTAAGGACATCCGATAGATAACGTTGTTAAGAAGTGACAGTCCATCTCAACCCAACGTCCTGCTTACTGGTAGAAAAATGCCCCGTTTACACCGTCACATAAAGTCAGGTTCACTTGCCCTTCGCCCTCTCATCTGAAAGCCACGTTTCATCACACGGAGATCGCGTCTTAAGGGTCACGTGTTTACTCCCCCGTATCTAATTAAGGACAGGCTCGCAGATAGCAGAACGCTCCGTGTCAACGCGTTCAAGATGTAACAGCTGGATGTATGGGCGGCTCAGTGAACACAGATTTATATTTCTTTGCTACACTGTTTACGGACACCGTGCACATTGTCGACTAAACTCTAGCGACAAGATAACGTTTTGGCGAAAGCGATTCAAAGCGTTAATTAAAAAAAACCAGAACATACCACAAAGAGTCTCCAGAAAGTCCACTTGGTTAGAAGTCGACGTACGTCGCTCCGGTGGAGGCGGATATAATAAAAGTTGTTGTTCTCTGCTCTTTTCCACATTCACACAATTCCGCGGGTTTCACAAAACGGCTGCAGACGAAGCTGACGACGTATTAATACGTGTGTGTGTGTGTGTGTGTGTGTGTGTGTGTGTGTGTGTAAAGTTTCAAACACTTCACATACTATCTATCCGCTTTCACGAGGGGCTTCATTTGTGGGCGGGGCGTAGAGGGAGGCGGCGGAGGCTGTGCGCGCGAGGGGCTTCTCCCCTGGAGTCCTCCATGCCTCCTCCTTCCTTATCGTAAAACACTTCTTAGTCCAAAGTCCAAAGTTAAGAATGCATGACAGCGCGCTGAAATGTTTTAGCGCTCAGTCGCCATTTCCAGATGTGCAACCCAAAACATGAAACAGTTATTGTAAAGGGCTGCTACAGGTCACTCTTATCTCCAGAGGGCCCAGGGAAGGATCTCAATCTACATGGGGGTCCTTGATGCCAGATTATGGGAATTGTCTGGCTAAACTAAAGAGTCTTGTTATTAGTCGTGATAACAACAGCACGAGTACAATACAGGGATTTTGACTTGCCTTGAGTATTTAAGGCAGCTTTTCGCCCTACATTTGAGAGGAAATTGTTGTATTTTACTTTTCTATATTGATTTCCCCAAAATGGTCCTATATTAGTTTGTAGAACACACTGCGTTGCTATAGATTAAAGCAGTGCTGATTTAAAAATTGGATGCTTTTAGGACAAAAGTATATTTACGGCCTATTTTATATAATTTATATGAAAACATTTACTGAACTTTGAAACGTCGAAATCACCACAGTAAAGCCAAGACACTTACAATATATTACTCTAAACCTCCATAATAAATGCACTCAACTTTTTATAAATGCTTGTACTGTACACTTTTGATTTTAAGACAAAGAAGAGTTTAGAGCAACAACAAGAACAGACCATATTACATATATAAACTCAATAAACACCAATTGCATATCCCGGTGTCTCCCACGTTATATTTTGGGTGGCTTCTAATATTAGAAAGTAAACAAAATAGCTCTCACAAGACATTTTGAATTTCTACCACCCCACACCCACCAGCACTAAACTGTGTGTGGAATGATTTCTACGTGTGAAATCTCTCCAGGAAGGAACAAACACAGCGTTGCTTTGCGGTGATATCAGACTTCCAGTGAAAAGAACATGCCGTGTGACTGGGTACGACATGAATGTCAGCTCGGTGAGTTGCCGCTAACGAGATGGCACCTGTGACAAGAAGGAAGGAAACTTTTATTGTGCAAAAACATGCACACGCACACACACACACACTCAAACACGAACACACACACACTCAAACACTGCCGCTTCTGAGAGCTGACGAGCAAAACGCTCAAAGGGATCAAATTATTTTACATCTCATACATATGTATGTCTCTGTTAAAGTGTTCCACTTTGTTTATTTGCTCTGTGTTAGGGTTGTGAGTACAGCCGAGAGGAAGGGGAATAGAAAGCGTAACGGTGCTTCAAAGATACAACCAATCTGAGGCATCTTCATGACTCCATTCATGTAACCGCAGTTCCTGAGTTTGAATTGACCCACTTGATTGCTCTCGCTGTCAAGACCAGCGATGCTCCGTGAGAGGCATCATGAGGCATCCCACCAAGCGCAGAAACGCGATCGCAACTTTTTTGACACGAAGCCCCATTTGGAAAGTGTGTTCGACATTAAGGTCAATAAAAAATGTAATAACGATGCCACAATCCAAATCTCCAACAGATGTGTTTCATCATCCCATCCACAAATACATCTTATGTCTCCTCATTTTTACAGGCCCTTTATTGTTAAAAGGGAGATTTTTTTATTTTACTTTACAGCAGCTGCATAAACAGTGTGAAAGAATCCATGAAGAAGTATGCATAATATGCCCTTCAGCAGTTTCGTAGAGCCACAAATGTCACAAATGTTTAAAATTTACACATTATATATGTGTCCTAGTTTTTTTCTGGTTGCAGTGCATGTGAATGAATCAGCTCGTTTGAAGAAAACATGGACCCAAGCTGCTTCCCAGACAAACATTAAAGCATGTAAACATGTTCAGGTACAACAACCCAAATGCTAGTAACAACCTGGAAATGAACACAATATGTCTCAAGTCATTCTTATCCCACGATCAGGAAAATATCATTATATATGAGAGCATGACACAATCAATCTGGTTCATAGCAATAAACCTCTGCAGGGAGTAGTAGCCAGCCAATCAGAAGGCGGGTATCTGCTGAATAATATGATCATTACAACTTGGAGCTCTTCACTTACACAGTGGAGATGGTTGTGAATATCCAAAGGAACGCAGGCCCACCTTCCCACTCCTTCCGTTTCCTGGGCTCCATCATCACCCAGGACCTCAAGTATGAGCTGAACATCAGCTCCATCACCAAGAAAGCGCAGCAGAGGCTGTTCTTCCTGAGGCAGCTGAAGAAATTCAACCTGCCAAAGACAATGATGGGACATTTTATTTAGCTAAATCTGAATTCCAAAAAGGAAGCGTAGGCAACACACTTATTTCGCAAAGGGCAAAGAAATGCATTTTAAACCAAATTGTATCCATAATGATTAAAGAGAAGAAGAAAATTTAAATAAAAACATACAAGTGTAAAGCAATGTCTCATACAAAGAAACTATTTATGGTCTTTACAGACAAAAATACTAATAATCCGGATAACTTGTCATCACTGTGAGAGTCCTCTTTGTCTCCTCTACAGCATCGTCGTCGGGACACTAAATGTTTGACGTGGGCCGAGATTGTTTTTGGAGTGGCGCTGACTTCAGCTGCAGGTTGTTAATCACATAACGGCCACAATAAAACAGGTGAATCCAGTGATACAAATCTACTCCAGCTGTCTCGGTTCTCCATCATGAGTTGGAATGTTTGTTAGTCATCATCTCGCCCACCTGCTCAATGTTTATGTCCTATAAGTGGAGTGTTCTTACACGTTTAGACTCTCTCGTGTCTTCATGCGTACTGCATGTTTGAGATTAAGTAATAATAATTAACATTTCAGCATTTTGCATTTAGAATAAATTTAGAAATACAACATTCATCCCAGACAACCAACATACTATGTAATGTAATCATTTAGTGGAAACAAATACAGGATGTGGCAATGTTGTTGCCCTGCAATGGAGGGTGCAGAGCAAGTTAATCATATATATATATATATATATATATATATATATATATATATATATATATACATTCCAAAACAAATAGCTGTTGTTATTCCTCAAATTCGAAACATCGGGAGGGTGGGTGGGGGGGGGGGGGGGGGGGGGGGGCAGAGCCCTTTCCTGTATGACCTCCTCCCTTCTGAACGAGTTTCCTGTCATTGTCAGGGGAACAGACACTGTGTCAGTATTTACGGGCACATTCAAAACTGATTTAGGTAATGTGTCAAAGTGACTTACCAGCCGTGCCTTTCACTTTCTAAATCTCACCGCGCTGCTGTCACATATTTACTGCGCTACAGTCTTGCGGTTCACCCAGCCTGCGTTCAATGTGCATGGAAAGTCTGTGATCTGTGAGTTATGACGTGTAAACACTTTTCACAATTTTCCCCGTTCTCTTCAGTGACGACAGACTGAACCAATCAATGTAGAGTCTACGCAAACCTCCTGTGTTCGCTGTGGGGATGAAATAACATTATGCCACATCACATTGAAATTTCTCTTGTGTTATGCAAAAGTTTAATTCTTTTTAGTCAAACACTTTTTGATATCAAAAACACAAACCACAAAAAACATTCCACAGGCCTCTAACATCAAACATGTTTCGCAGGATAGTTAAAACCCCACATTTTTGCTTGTGGCTCCATCTTGTGGCCAGAATGTGTTAACTATCAAGATTATCCTAAATCTGAAGTAATTTCATTTTTGAGCTAAAATAATGTTTCAAAAGTGCTGCTGTTATGGGCATGTTACTGCAAGCCTATACAATTCATCATCATTTTTCTAGTGTGGTAATATAAAATGTTTTTCAATATTTTGTTCTTCAATGACAAAAACTAACGGTGTAGTCATAGATGTACTGGATGTATACATTTACTATTAATCAATGGGGAGGCTGCAACGTCCGAGAAAACGAAATTGTTATCATCTGACTGTGAGGATTTGTGCTCAACAATTGGTTTAGCTGTTTTTACCAATTTGTACTGTATTTGTATGTATCGACATATTTGCAGCTCACAGGAAGTAAACGCAGGGCTAGTTCAGGTTAACCTGGTAAAATGCACAACAACTCCTTCACTTTAATACTTGAACTCTACATTCGATCCTATGAAATATTATTCCTCAAACAAGTGTGATTGTACATGTCGGTCAAGGTCATTATAAGCTCACTTGTCCAGACTTATCTGCACCAGAACAGAAACACCTATAACTCCAGTATGTAAAAAGGGGGCACAATCAACGCATATCACATTATTCATGTATTAATCTTCCAGGTAGATATGGGCTGGTATCTGTGATGTGTTCAGTGAAGCTACGCTTTCCGCCTCTGGGTCGGCACGTGAATCCACCACCCCGCCCACATGCGGCTTCCCTTCCCTGTAGCTGCACACATTTCCCCTCCGCTGTCAGTCGGAGCGCCACTGCCTGCCCGCGCGGGGATGCTCCCAAACGAGTGACAAAATTTAAAGGAGGGTCAGTCAGTACTCGTACTAATCGATAATCCTTGTAGAATCCATCCATGACGTCGAGTTGACGTTTTGTTTGGAACAACATGACCAAAATATTTACCTATTGCTTTAAAAACCCGACTACCTTCACATTTGCAGGACACAGTTGTATTTCTTTTTTTTAAGAGCAAATGTTTCGAGGCGCCTTTTTTTCTGCAGAGAAGCAACGTGTAACACGTGTAGCTCGTGTTTTGACCAATCAGTTTTAGACCCTCGAGCAGAGGGGTATAAACGTGAGGCAGTTGTCGTAGAGACGCCTGCAACTGAAGCGTTGAACGCAAGAACCGGTGATATCTCGTAAGGTAATGCTAGCCAGATACTGTCATTGTTAACTAAATGCCACGTTTTCCAAAATGCAGACATATTTCATGGTTTTTGAGTGTTAACACGCTTCTGTGCGGGACATTTTTGAAAGCTGCCTAAGTTGTCAAGGAGCCCTTTGGGTTGACCCGACCACATCCCAACAGCTAAGCTAATGCTGGCTAGACGTTAGCTAGTTCGCTATGCTAGCGTAAAGTGACTTGCACCGGCCTCATAATTAGGATAAAACGTTGTCGTTCAAGCGGTGTACATTTGAAAACATTTAGCCTTTGCCAGTCCAACTATAATGATAAAGCGTTTGCTATATTTAGTTATTGCCGTTCTGAATGTCAGTTAGGTTCGCTAGCAAACAGGCTGGCTCATGGTCAAAGTTGTCTTGTAACTTTGGCACGTTTCAGATATTTTTAGTACTTTTCTGCCAGTAGCTAACTAACGCGACGGCTCGGGTCACCATTACTTTCCTTAGACACGTCGTCGGACGAAAGTGAACGTACACAACGATATATTACAAGTTTAACGTGGCTAACGCAACGCGCGCTGCTTAAGTAACCGGTGGGCGTGGTGTCACGTGTTTGCCGGAGCGCTGTCAACAGCGCAGAGTGCTGCCATGCTTCAACATGCAGAGCAAAGCGTGCAACAACTTACTCATGTCATTTTTACATTGACCCGAGCTTTTTCAGCTGAAATGAAATTTCAGTTTTAGGCTGCGGACGTTGTATGCCAGTGCCGTTAGTTGCCGCACATTATTTTCAGTAATGGAAGTTGCTCAATGTTTCTTTAGAAAATTGGTACAAGTTTAACACTGTTCTTCAAAAGTGGGTTTTTTTCCAGATAGAACACAAACGATCCTTCCATCCATTCTTTAACAGTATACTAGTTTCTTGTTTTAAAGCTCTGCATAAAAAATGATTGTCCTTATCTAGTATTTATTTTCAATTAACTGATTTATATTGTGGCAAAGCCCTTCAGCGTTGTCTGTATTTTCAAACTACGGCAAATTGCTTGCCTAACCAATAGTCTGATGTGGAAGCAGAACATCTTTTTAATGTTAGCAGTTGGTACCAGTAAACTCATAGAAATATGACTTAAATGTATTAGAACTGAGTACTTCTCTTAAATAAATTGACAAATCGTTTTACTGTAACTTCACTGTGTGCAGAACCAGATGTTTCAAAAAGGCGCTTTCTGTTTGAGGTAATTGTGAAATAATCAAGACGCACATGACTCGCAATTTTTCATTTTAATGACCATCTCTTTACCATATTGTTGTATGACTTTGAGAAACTCGTCATTAAGTCACTGGAGTCGGCCATATGAACTAAAATGTCAAAAGTATGATGCGCTGGACTTCACTGGTATTGTTCATGTATTGTCTTCATTTTTTTTAAAGAATAAAATGGAAATTAGAAAATACTTGAATGCACCATCAACTCTCGGTTGGTGGTGCATCCTCTGTTACAGAGCTGGTGTTTTGTTTTCTTAAGAACCCGGAAAGCTTTTTTGAAATTATTAAAATGGTTAATTTTTGCTGACCAACACGTTCTGCGATAGCAGTAGGTGGCAGTGTTACCCATGTTTAGAAGAAAAGATGCTCTTGAGTGGGTGTTGCTTTCCACCGGCAATTTAAATATGGCGATTTTGTCGTACTCTGATTTCTTTTTTTTCTATTCGGAGGCTAAATTTAAAGTGGAAGAACATAATTAAAGCACATCCTTACAACAAAATGTGTTCAGATTAAATAAATTGGAGAGCTTTTTAATGCTGTAATCTGCAATGTTCTGTTTGTACTTTACCCCAAGTTTCTGGGTGTTTACTGTCTTCATGCCACGGCCAAACATTGCTTTACATGAATCATTAATAGTGACATATTTTATAGTGAGTCATCAATATTAAGCATACTGTAATCAACAAGCTATATTCTCAACAGATCATGTCTGAACGGTGGTTATATGAGTATAACCACCAGCTGACATGTTTGTACTTTTACGCTGCTGTGTTTTTTCCTTTTTTCACCTTGATCAAAGTCTTTTAATCTACCAGCAGGCGTTTCCTGACTTCATTACATTTTTATATCTGCAGGCTCAGTGAAGTCCCACTTTGATCTAGATGAGATCTGACTGTTTAATGAGTGATCGCTCAGAAATGACTTCAAAACAGCCTTTTCATACGATTCGAAAGGACCATGTCGAATAGTACCTGGACAACCATAAAACATTTTGACAACGATTATACTTTTGCCTGAACGTTATTGTCAAAAAATCCTATATTAAAGACCTATGACTTCCCTAATGTAATCTATTTTTGGTACTTGTCCCAATCCAGTTAGCTCCAAAAGTGGAAGGGGTTTGCTTGTTTCCCACTAATGTTGAATAAAATACAATGATGAGAAGATGAGTTTTCGGATAGACAATGATGTAAACTATAATATGAATTGTTGGTGGAGGTATACAAATGTGAGATACTAATTTAAGTTTTTTGATTATTTCCCAAATTGGTTGGGCATTACGTTATAGTGGACTCAAGGAGTTCAGATTTAAGGCAGCATATGTTTCAGCACTGATGAAGTGTTAAAGGGAGACTCTTATCGACAATTATAACTGTTTTTGTTCCTTTTACAAAACAAAATTCCTAATCTACATCTGAACTGACCCCCCTCGACTACTCTTCACTCCTTTTGTTCAGGAAAACCTGTGATGAACACTTAAATTGCAGCAAAGAATCCAACCCACTGTTTCCCCATTAATGGCCTTTGGTGGACACGATGACTGATGTGAAAGTCCGTCCCACTGCGAGCAGAAACCCCCCTCCGCCGGAGGTCCATAATCCCAAAAGTCCCGGACGTGTGACTAACCAGCTGCAGTACCTGGAGAAGGTGGTGATCAAAGCCTTGTGGAGGCATAACTTCTCATGGCCCTTTCGCCAGCCAGTGGATGCAGTGGCACTGTGTCTCCCAGTAAGTAGGAGTTTGTATTGCTCTAAAATGTGTTAATATTTTAGTGCTTGAACCCAAAGTAGGCTGTTGCAGAGGGCTCCGTTACACTGCGAACTATGGGATTTTTGTTGTCTTTCAGGATTATTACACAATCATTACAAAGCCTATGGACCTGAGCACTATCCAGAAGCGTCTTCAGAACAAATACTACTGGCAAGCACTTCAGTGTATACAAGACTTCAATACCATGTTCACCAACTGCTATGTGTACAATCGGGTAAGACATCTGTGCTGTCCATCCCTTTGCAGGAATACGTACAACAGCAAAACGCATTTCAAACTGCCCAATAACATACACACTAAATTAGCCAAGGAGGTGTTTTGATACAGTTGGTCTATGAACTGACATGTTCATAATCCCCATACTGTAAACCTATTGAGGTAATTTCCATCCACTGACCCAGCATTGCTTTTTATAGGCTTTAGCAGGGCTGAAGATTATTTCTTCTGTTCAAGCGAGATTGGCGTCACAACTTTTATGTCATAATGTATACATTTTCTTTCCACAGCCTGGAGATGACATCGTTTTTATGGCGCAGGCCCTGGAGAAGCTCTTTCTGCAGAAACTGACCGCAATGCCTAAGGACGAGTGTGACATTACAACCATCACTACGAAGGAACCAGTGAAAGGGAGAAAGACGAATGCGGGTATCTTACACATTAACAGTCCCTAAAGATGAGGTCCAATATAATAAATGTATATTTGCACATCAATATAGACATGAACTCTGTGTGTACATAGATATATACAGTACATGTATATATTTATCTGCAAATACAAGTGCATTTAAATACGTCTGCAGCAATCATGTATTAAAGGGGCACTCCGGCTCATTTGAAAGGAGGTTGTATTATGTTTTACAGTAGTCGGCGGTCAGCTCGCCCCCATTGTGTTAAAACAGATGAGACTGCAGAATAGTGCCTTGGCGGAAGGGGGGCAGGAAAACCTATTTGCAGGAGACCCTTTTTGAAAAAGGCTGAACTTGAATATAGCTGTTACCTACAGAGGCCTGAACTAAAGGGACAACTTGTTTATGGTGTCCTCAAAGCAACCAGCTTCCTCGGTTGACGAAAACAATATGGATTATTTTCCTTTCTCATTGAAATTCCGTTGTTATATAATAATTATATTATGGGACCTGTCACTGCCTCCAAACACACTCAAATATTCACATGCAATAACGTTTGGATGCTAAGTGGGCAGCCTAATTTAACAATTAAATAATATCCAGTTCCTGTGCATATGTTCACTTTACCTGTTGTCGTGTAGGTGCTATAAAGCAGACGACATCCCCCGTGTCAGAAGTCGTTCTCCAGCAGACTGTGACAGTCATTCCACCTGATATGAGTAAATTCAAGCCCTCCACTCAGCTCTCACAAATGGATGCAACAGTGAGTATCTGAGGGTCTGAAAGCTTGCAACAGTTGCTTACCTTTTTGGCTAGATCGTTACTTAATTAATTAATTGTCATCGTGTTTTTAACAGTTTGGACACTTTGCTTGTTATTTCGGTAAGATTAGAAACCAAAATATGTTTATATTCTAGTTCATATTTTTTTTTCTATTTGAAAGTTTAAGTTTTTACATCAGACAAGTAGTAGCTCGTTCTGTGGTGGCAAGACTAAGGCCATCAAACACTGCATGTAGTGACCACGGACTACACTAAATGTCTTCATCATGTACAACAAAGTCTCTATTCAGGGAAAGTAGTGGGACCGGTTGTCAAATAGTGTCTGAACCAAACTTTTAAATGTCAAAAAGTGAAACTAACTTTAACAGTGATTTTTCTGTTAAGTGCAACCTTTTTTCTGAATATCCAGATTAAAAAGAGTTTCAAAAGGAGAGCAGACGTCACAACCTCCACCCCCTCTGTCATCACCAGTGGCAACGGATCCCTCGCTGAGGATCATTCAGCACCCTGCACCTTATTGTCCCGCAAAGGCAGTGGAAGGCCCATCAAACCTCCAAAGAAAGACTTGCCCGCTTCGGAGGGCAAGAAGACCCGACTGCCTGAGCAGCTCCGCTGCTGTAATGACATCCTGAAGGAGATGCTCTCCAAGAGACACTACGCATATGCCTGGCCCTTTTACACTCCGGTTGATGCACTCGGTTTTGGCTTGCACGACTACCATGACATCATCAAGCAGCCCATGGATCTGAGCTGCATACGGGTAAGATGACTATAATATAGTAATTTTCAATGTAAGTCCCATCTTTTTCTTACATCAAGTGTCGTTCCCCAGAGGAAAATGGATCAACGCGAGTATGTAAATCCAAAGGAATTTGCCGCGGATGTCCGACTCATGTTCTCCAACTGTTATAAATACAATCCACCAACCCATGAGGTGGTCAACATGGCAAGAAAACTGCAGGTATTGATTTCAAATGAACGTTTGCCACCCAAATGTATTCTGTGAGTCCTCGGATGTGATTTTCATGTAGAGGAAAATCGATCAGCACACTTTTTTGGCCTCTACCGGTACTCGGTACCACATTACTCATTTGCAGCATTTGCGGCTCCACGATTTAGAACGCAGAGCACACAGCCCACTAGCAGTGCAGCAGGCCCATAGATGGCTGACGGAGAACATAGGCCGATGCCACGGGTGGAAATGATCACACGGTTATTTTACCTCGTTTTTGCAGTTTGGTCAAATTGGGCCCTACAGTTACATAATAATGGGCTTTTAAAACTATGTGGACCAAATAGTAGCGGTGGAGTACCGCACCATTTGTTGCGATGCCAACGGCTTCATGATAGACTGTCCGTCTTTTTAAACTCTAATAAATGTATGTTTAGTTGCAGCAGTATTTAGAATGAAAATGTACTTTTTTACCTGCCTTTTACATGCTGTGAATTCAGTCACTGTTTATTTGTTTGTCACCAATGCATTGATGACATTGCAATCAATAGAATAATTTCTGTTGCCAGTATAATACCGTCAGTGTTTGCATCAACAGGAAGTTTTCGAGGCCCGCTTTATGAAGGTGGCCCAAGAAGAGTGTTGTGCTATACCTCATCAGCGAGTTGACAAGGGGAAAAAAGAAAGAGTTCACAGTTCAACCCCTGAAAGCAAAAGCTCCTCAGAGGACGAAAGTTTCTCGCCCTCTGAGCAGGCCTCGCAGCTGGCCAATCTGAAGGACCAGGTTGCTATACATTCATGCCTGTACTCGTGCAAATTACTTTTTGAGGGGTTCTTTTCTGTGCGTTTGACCTAATCTGCCCATGGTGGCTGGCTTCTCAGTTGAAGGCTGTCCGTGATGAGCTGAAAAGACTAACCCAGGAGCCCCCAAACAGACCTAGGAAGAAAAACAAGTTGAAAAAGGAAAAGAGAGCCAAAGAAAAGGACATCGCACGACTGAAGCACAAGTCCTCAAAGTACAAGTCTGATGTAGAAAAACTGGCCAACCGCCAGAGCTCTGCTTTGTAAGTTTTAATATGGCCCATATGTTGTAGCTGAGACAAGTATCCCGCGTGTGCTGAGGCGAGATTCCATGTTTTCTGTCTAGGCATGGCAGTAGACACAACGTTGGCGGGGGCAGTTCAGCATGTGAGGATGACGTTGCATTAATGCCAGTCACTTACCAGGAGAAAAAACAGTTGAAGTTTGACATTGACAAGCTGCCTGGTGACAAACTGGGCAAACTGGTGAGAATCATTCAGGCCAGGGAGTCCTGTCTGCGCGATTCGGCTCCGGAGGAGATCGAGGTCGACTTTGAGGTGCTCAAGTCCTCCACGCTGAGAGCCCTGCAGAGGTTTGTTGCATCGTGCCTGAAGAAATGCAACGAGGACAGCCGCAGTAAGTAAAGCCCAAACCTGTAGAGCGAAGAAACCCACCCCAAATTGTATCGTCTTAATGTATTTGAATCCCACAATGTGCTTTTGACAAACGCTTGCCGGCTGCTTGTGCAGCGACTCTATAAAATGCTCGCTTTTTAGATTCTTTGTGTTCTCAACACGAGGACGTCACACCAGACACCACAACTACTGTGTACTGAGAAATTCAGCATTGTGTGAACTAATTTTGCTCGAATATAACGGACATGCATACATATATGTAAAAGTCCTGCACAAAATATAGCTTTTTTAAGAATCAGGTTTAATTTGAAAATATCTGGCTGGCAATGCTTGAGAGCTCCGTGAAAGAGCAGCTGCTTGTTTTTTTCTTCTATTTATCTAACATGAAATGTGTTTGCTCCAAACATGCAGACAAAAACACTCAACAAGACCACAAAATACTATAATAAAATAAAACACGTATAATCACGTATTTGTGGTAGGCGGTCAGTCCCTCCCCTTCTCTACTGTGATTGGACGACTGGGAAGAAAGGGACGAGTGCAGCGTTTTATTCTCGGCGACCAGGAAAAAGGCCCAAAAACGGGGCAATGCTCAGCACTGAGCCATGGCGAATATTGTAAAGTCTGTTTCCCCCCGTAAAGAGAGGGTTACGATGTCTTCTGTCCTGCAGAGAACAAACTGGTGAAGCCGACAGCAGGTTTGCCGCCTTGTCAACCTGGCAAACTAAAGGATGCTGGGACACCAGCAGATGGCAGCAGAGAGCAGCCCTTGATGAATAAAAAAAAGCCCTTAGGTTAGATCTGAAATCAATTACCGACGTAATCGCCACAGCTATGCTTCCACGTGTTACGTTATGTAAATTAGCTTTTTTCTCATCGACAGCTAAAATCCTTGAGGCTCCTGGCCTCAGTGAAAGCAGCAGCAGCCCGTCATCCAGCTGTGGAGGCAGCAGCAGCAGTGGTCCCTCTAGCACTTCAGAAAGCAGCGACTCTGAATCAGGTTAACTGCTCTCCTAGCACACATCACGTACCTTTTTAGTTCAACCTTGTCTCCTTTCTTAAGACGAGAGATAAGCTACCGGCTTAATGTTGCACGCCAAATATGAGGTTGGTTGTTTGGGGTTTTTTTTGCTCATTCAACAGGTGTTTGCTCTTTGAGTTTATTATAATCACACTTTTGTGATCTGTCAACACGTATGAGGCGTTTCCAAAAGGTACCTGAGACTACTAATAATTTTGTTGTTGTGAACATTAATTAAAATCTGCTTTGCACATTGGATAAGGCAAGGAACACAACAGTTCTGATGCTCTACACGTTTTGTAGTTTGAATTACCAACGAGTAAATTAAAACAAATTAAAGAACTGTCTATTTGTATACAATAATTGTCATCCTCAATAACAAGCAGAATGTTCTAAAGGGGTTATTCTGCTGATAAATGAAGCAGTTTCAGTTTCAGTGACAAAGAGCCCAGTTTAATAAGATCTTTTAGATTTTATGTATGTATATATTTATATAAACATTTGATTGTTGTGATTTATCCTTATTTCCTTCCGCATTACTGAAGTAAAACTTTGTTTGTGTTTCAGCGCCAAAAGCCAAGAAGACGAAGGGTACAGACTCTTGCCAAAAGGTTATGGCAAAGGTAAAGTGTTTGCTTACTGTGATCGAGAGTTTCACGGTGAGTTCGTTTTAATGCTTAGAACGAAAACTAAGAATATAATTTCTCCTTCAGTCAAAAGCGACTCGTGCTGCATGTGGCGGGCAGATATCGCAGGTGAAAGTCTTGACCAAAGCCTCGGTCAAGTATTACCAGCCCCCTCTGACCACGCAGTCCTCTGTGCCAGAGACTAGAGGCCCCCCAACGCAGCGTAACATGGACCTGACATGTGATGAGCTGCCTTTATCTCCTCCAGGTCCTGCTTACCTTTGTGTCCTTAACTAAGAGGGAATTAACACACTCAGTTCCCTTATTGCAATTAACCGGATCGGATTCGCTCTAACTTTACTCTCCCTCTCTCTAAATCAAGTGGAGGCCCAGTAGATCCCCTGACTTGAATTTCAATGTGTGTCCTTTGCCGTTTGACAGATCTGTCTGCCCTTTTATCCCCCATGGCGTCTCCGGGAGTTATGCTGGACTGGACTACCACCAGGTTTGAGGTACTTTGGAACAGCAACACTTAACAAACACTATTGGCTCTGTTAAAAAGAGAACTTTTAAAACAAATCTTGTGATAAATCTTGCTACAGACACACTCTTTTTTTTTTCTTCAAATGAGCTGTGTATCAATGAGAAGTTCATTTGGTGCTAAAATGTTCCTGGTATCATTTCTGCAGTGACACTGACCTATTGTGTCACTTCAGAGTGATAAACCTAAACATCAACACGTTCTGGAAGCTAGCTTCATGCTGTATCTTATTGTTAGTTTTACAGTAGATCAACAGAACACCTGTGATTGGGTTCATCACAGTTGCTCGATGTTGAGTGATGTTTATTTATTGGAATAAAAAGAGTTGTGTTTGTGTTGTGTTTCTCATTGACCTGGTTGTTCCAACTTATTGGAACCTTATTGCCGATTTGTCTACGTATGCTTTTGCTGTATCGCCTTTTTATTTTTAGGTTGTATCTGAGTGTTTACTTGGTAACATTATTCAGTTTCTAACACCAAAAAATGAATTTCTTTTAAAGGGCTATCAAAAAAAACGATAAAGCCCCCAAAGCAACAGGATGTATAGTTAAACTTCCCCATACTAAGTCTTCTTCAAAGATTAATATAAGGGATACCTTAATGATGATAATAATAATAATATGTCTGTTTGTTTTTGGACTTGAACATTTTGGAATGCTAAATTTAGATACTAAATTTCGACTAATGTTGACAAATCCTGCTTCTGAACAGGGCCCTGTGCTGTCCCCTCTGAGAGACAGCCCGCTGCAGTCCAGAGATGAGCCCCGGTCCAGTGAGTCACGACACACCTCTGTTTTTATTTGTTACTAATCCCTCCGCTGGATACTTATTGGTGAACGGACTGTGCCAGATTCCAGATGCCCCGAGGATTTGCCTGACAGCCTGCTGCTGACCAATGTGCCTTACACCAACGCGGCCAGTCGCTGCGCTACAGAGGAAAAAACCCCAATTCCCAAAAAGGTTGGCATTGTTTCAACTGAGTTTCCTCTTGCAAACAAGTGTTAACATCTTGAGGTGCAGTCACACGCACGGCGGACTGGAGAAACCATGAGTGTGAATGCAGATTGCAAGGAGCAGTATAAAGTCAATAGCCGTGTCTCAAAGTCGCTGGGCTGCATCCTTAAGGACGCATTCGTCGACCGCATGTGTCACTTCCGCTGCGACGAGGATTTATTTACAATGGAGGCAGGGGATCCAATACCGGCGAAACGTTCACTTTTAAATGTAATGTTAAGTAAATGATTGAATATATAACATCATATTTTAGCTTATGAAATCACGTCACGTAACTTATGTCGTGTTTATAAATTCACATGAGACTTTAGAACAGGGGTCAGGAACCTTTTTGACTGGGAGAGCCATAAAAGCCAAATATTTCTAAATATATTTCATTGAGAGCCATGCACTGGCATTGGTCCTGAGCTGGTTCTGCAGACCAGGATGCAGAGGGGTGTTTCCCCAACAAGGATGCATTTTGTGCCGGTTGAAACAGGTTTTAAAACATTAGCTCATTTAGCATTAGAGGGTTTTTTTCCTTCTTTTTTTCAGCAGTCTATTGAACGTGTATTTAACACTTGACTAATAAACATAGTCATTTGTCTTGTGTAGGAGGTTTTTCTGAAAAATGCAGAGTCCTGGGCGAAAGTGGTGCAGCAGTCAGTCAGTGCGACTGCAATCAAGTCGTCTAAGGAGAGCTTCCAGAAGTTCCGCAGGGCTGCCATGAAAAGAGAAGAACGTGAAAAAGCTCTGAAGAACAACCCGATGGAGGACAGCACAGAGAAGGAGGCTGCTGAAAAGAGCAGGTATTCGGCAAATGCATCACACTTGCTTCTTTATGTGCCATAACCCAGTCCTGATAAACCAAAGCAGTATTTCTCTGTGAAACACACTTGTTCCAGTTTACCAGGGCCGTGCAAGGCAGAAGCCTATCTACAGCCCGTTAAGGACGCCCCCGAATCGCCAGGGAGCATCTGCACAGACGCTACCCTAGACGCTCCCAAAACTGTAGCGAGGGAAATGTCTCCCGCGGGAGCGCCGCCTCTTGCCACACGGAGCCGGGTGGACAGGGAAAGGGAGCTGGCGCGCAGGAAGGAGCAGGAACGTCGCAGGCGAGAGGCTGTGAGTGCCGCTGCCCGTGTTCCATGGTGGCTTTGACGTTTGAAGTGTGTGTCGTGGATTTTAGACCATCGCTCTGCGCCTCATTTTTTCTCTCTTTTCTAGATGTCCGGCATTGACATGACGAGGCAGCGGGAGATCATGACCTCATTTGAACTTAACTTGGACTAAATAAATCCTCAGAGTCGTCTGGGCGAAATAAGTTTGAGTTGTTGGTTCTTTCTCCGGCAGAAAGGACAAGGTCAGCATCGACCGCATGTACGTCCTTTGGACTAGAAAATAAAACGATAACTGTGGGGAGGAAGGGGACATTCCATGAAACATAAATGGCCCTTGATTAGCATCTGAACGGGAGGATGTCTGTACTCTTGGTTTCGAGACTATCGGGGTCATCCATACCCGGATGTCATCTTTAAAGCGGGTTTTTCTGTTCTTTTCACACGCAGAAGGGTGCTCCTTCTGTGACAGTTGTGTACAACAAGCAAATTACTGCATGCACGCGCTTTAGTTCAAATGTCACCTCGTCCTGTTTGGTGACACGTGCAGTGTTTTTTGGTTCTGCTGCCATGTTATTCCATTTGACAAACCTGACTATACAATGTACTCAATGTAGACAAAGCACTTTTTTATAGGTTTACGTTTCACGCACCTTTTTTTTCTCATTGCACAATAGTAAAAACAAATTTCATCCAGCGTTTCCAGAGTTGAACTGAAGTTGATGATCTCGGTTCCTTATTTACCTGACTACTTGAAAATGCCATATATGCGTCATCTGGACGCGCATTGCACTTTTGTTGTTTATACAGTTCCGATTGCTCCAAGGCTGTTTTTGGAGATTATCGACATGTTCTGTAGGTTACAGTTTGTATATGATAAATAAGAATTTATTTCTTCTATTTTTGTTACTCATAATAAAGCTATTTTCACCAAGCAATCTTCACCCCTTCCTGATATCACTATAATGTGATTAGATTAGAAAGTAACACATCCTAACAATATCCTGCAAATTAAAATATTTTTAGAATTTAAATGAACCACACCTCTAGTAACTTGCTAGGGAAAATGCTATTGTTCTGTGACATTAAATTATTCATGTTATTACTTATTAATGAATACAGTTACAATCTGGTCGTTTTTGTGGCTCCACATATCAAAACGGGTCTTAATCCGCTGGTACGTGAGGGATTACGGAATGGTAATCTGATCGATATCAGGTATGCAGTTGTTTTCCGCGACAGTCATCGATATGCGAATTGTTCACTGATTAAAGCGCACGTGTGAGCATTTACATCTGATTAAGGGGGCGGGACTTCCCAGGGCCAAGACGTGTTCCTTTTAACGGACAATATTTGAGATTTTGAGAACGTGGTCTTTGGTGAGATATCTTCTCACCATAGTAGTGCACACGAAATAGCAGAACACAGCAGACACGAATGACACCCCCCCTCGGAACAACCGTAACTTCACTGAGCACCCGGGGAACAGCGAGCACGTGCACGCTGTCTCTCGTTGCCATAACAACGGCTCAAAGCGCCGGCGCTCTGCAGGGATTTTTTTTTTTCAGTGTGCGTTGTTTTCCTGTCGAGCCCGTAACGCGGTTTTTCGGACTTCGCCGCGTGCAGTCACAAAACCCGCGCGACGACGCGCTGTCACACGCAAGCGTGAAATATGACGCGACGCCTCTCCGCCGTCCCGTTCAGCCGTTGTTCGTCGGGACCCTCCCTTCAGCCAGTCGTGCGTGTGCGCTGGTGACCGACACGGTGGCAACGTTAGGGGCCGTGTTGTCAAAACGATTCACCGAAATCATTCATTCATTCATTCTCCCTGCGGTAATGTGAAGATGGCGAGAGTGCTGCACAACTTGCTGTTATTTCTCACCCGACTCGCGCTGCAGATCCGAGTTTGGGGCTACTGGTCGCTGATCTACGGCTACTGTGCGCTCTGCACCACCGTGGCCCTGCTCAAACTTTGCTGGAGCATCGCCTTGAGGCCGACGGCCACCTTCCGATGGACGATGCGGGAAACTCCCCCGGCGTGTCTGAATGACTCGTCCTTGGGAACCCACTGTTATGTCAGGATCAAGGTAAGACGCGTGTACGCGGACACCGAAAGGTGTCGTGTCGCTGTACGGGGAATGGGGGGCATTGTTTGTGTGTGTGTGTGTGTGTGTGTGTGTGTGTGTGTGTGTGTGTCGCAGTCGTGGGGGACCGACAGGCCTCGTCTCGGAGCACATCGCGAGGCGTCTGTTTATTTCGGAGACGTTTTGTTTTCTGCGCTGCGCGCAGGTGGAGCTGAAGGAGCAGCTCTTGCGCCTCTCGTGACGTGTGGTGCACACACACGACACCCCCTTTACCTGAAGCCTGTTGGTTATATCACAATTATAGATATAGATCAGTAATCGGGTTAGATCGTGAGTCTAAAAGTCTAGAACCGTTAGTAAACATCTAGTACTATTCATTTGTTGTATTGACACGTTGCATTGGATTATCAATACACTAACATGAAGGGTGATCGCGTTGTTACTGCATCTTCTGTTGGGGTTCTCAGGTTAACCCATACCAATGCATGATGTCTAATAAGCATTCATATATTAATCAATTATGTTAATCATATTTGCTAAGTAACCACTTTAATGTAGCTGTTTTGATAAATGCAATATATGCACATCTTAAATGTAGCAAAGTGGAACAACAAGGCAGCAGAAAATGAAATTAATTAAATAGTTTAAAAAAAATCATTTTATCCAGCCTTTCATGAGAGTAATAAATCCTCTTTTCTGTCCCGCTGTGTATGGCTATACATGATGCAGATGAAAATATAACATGATTTTAAAAAAGTTGACTCAGAGATTGATGTTTCTTCGAAGGTAAAGAAGAAGCATGGTCACTCACAGGACGGCCAATTCCCCTATTGTTTTCCTGATGGTGACATGGCTGTCCATTTTCAATGGGGCTTCACTCGGGAAATGCTGCCTTGTTTTCCTTCCGTGTTCACCAAGTAAAACACACTTCTCTATATTTTTTTTTCCCCCCGTCAGGAGTCTGGCCTCAGGTTCCACTATGTTGCTGCTGGGGAGAGAGGAAAGCCACTCATGCTTTTTCTACACGGTTTCCCGGAGTTCTGGTAGGTCAAAGCAAAAGCAGAAACCAGGATGTGAATGGTGGGAGGGGGGGGCAGCTCCACTCAACAGTGGCGGGCAACCCTGACGCTAAGATTCCCTTCGTTTGTTACATCGTTCTACGGAAACTCTTCAGCTGTCTTGTTTCGGCGCGGCCGGTAAATCTCTGCAGCCTCGTTCAAGGGTTGCCAAAAAGTCCAAAGCATTTAAGATCTCGTCCTGCTGATATGAAACGGAGGACGGGGGAGGGAGTGGTGTTGAGCGTTTGCTCCATGGATCGGGGCCAAAGGGGTTGTCAGGAGCTATAAGCCCGTCCATATCTCCAACATGCTATCTCTAAGCTGCTGACAGGACGGGGATTCATTAACGGGAGAGGAGAGCTCTTTCTGCTTCACTTCCCCTTTCCTCTTCTCCGAACTGTGCCGAGAGGGACACGGCCGGGCAAATCTCTTAACACTTACTCAAAAAAGTGCTAATTCCCACTCAGAAATGAGAAAGGTGTGTGTGTTGTGTGTCAGAGGACGGAGGGTGGGGAGTGGGGGCCCTGTGGCTTACGTTGCTTTAAACCTCATCTATATTCTAAGATCGGAGGGTTAAGTGCCAGCGTCTTACACTGACTCATCAGAATCACAGCCAGGAGGAGGAGGAGGAGGAGGAGGAGGAGGAGGAGGATGTTGATGATCTCGGTCCTGATGAGGAGTCTCTGCATCACACCCAATCTCCAATTAGAAAGTCGTTCCGGTCCACATGATGAGTGGGCGGATTAGAATCTTAAACAACTTCTATTATGCTGCAGCGACCTTCTTGCTAGAAGAGAAATGAGAAAGACTGCGTTGCAAACTAGGGGGTTGAAGTTGGAAAGACTTGCAGGTTCCCCCCGCAGAAGGAATAAATTGGCTTGCATCGTGGGTGATGTGTGAACCCATGTCTTGGGGGTTTGACCACACAATACGCACTAAAGGTCATGATCTCTTTACTTCTGCTGCATCAATTTGGACTATTCTTCGTCCAATAGTGCAAGTAATCCACACAGAAAAATAAATGTTCTGTGCTTCTGTTTGTGTGCCGCAGGTTCTCCTGGCGCTACCAGCTGCGCGAGTTCAAGAGTGAGTTCCGCGTGGTGGCCGTGGACATGCGGGGCTACGGGGAGTCCGACCTGCCGCTCTCCCCCGAGAGTTATCGCTTCGACAGCCTGGTCACCGACGTCAAGGACATCGTGGAGTACTTGGGTGAGAGAACGCGAGCGAAACGGAGCGCCTGCGACCGTGAAATGCCTCCTGAGGATTGGACGCTGCTTTAAACAGCGACTGGAGTGAAAAATAAACTTGTTTGTCAATAAGCTGTGGGCCTGCCTCGGGCCCGCGGCGTCCTGTGACTCATTCACGTGCAGATTCACAGCCCGCCGACTGCATGCTAACGCTAGCGGCGAGCTGTAGCCCGAGGCTGTATTCAGAGAGGCATTTTCTCCTGGCTGCCACATCACGGTTTTAGCACCGAGTACAGGATGCATGACACGCCATTAAAGGTGCTCTGATGACCGCCAACTCCGTGCTGTCACCTCATTTTAAAATGTGTTGAACACGTCAAAATATACCTTTTTTACAGTACTAGTGAATCCAAAATTAAATTTAGGTCATTTAGCAATGCAATTGATGTCATTTGGATTGGTGGGAATCAATGTCTTTGGTGCTAACGTACGGCGCAAGGCAGCTGTGGTTAATATGCTTGCGGCGTGTACGCTGCAGCACACCGTAGCATATTAACATGATGAAACCACGTGTTCATCATGGCGACTCCCTCAGTGAGCATAAATGGCGGCGTCTTGCCGCTTCACCGGTCCACAGCGGTACCGTTTCTCAAAACTACAAACAACTGGCTGTTGCATCTGGGGAAAGAATGGATTCATTTAAATAACATTAAAAATGAAGGCCGAGGGGAACGGCACAGACCAGTGATGATTCTCTATGGGTTCATTGCTACACGTTAGTTTTCTTTGTCACACAAAGTCTGTTGTTGTGATACAAATATTGGGCTTTAGCGAATTAGTCCACATTCCACACTTTTAACAGTGGTCCACATTTTTTTTATTAAATATTTACATTCTCACAGTGCTTTGGAGAGGCCTTTATAGTTAATGTAGGGTTGCTCCTCACGGTGCTTTCAGGAGATAAGCACTCAGAACGGCCTTTGAGTCGACGCTGGAATCTTGCGTTGCATCTTGATGACTTGCCGTACGCTGGTCTGTGATTGGACTGCGGGGCAGATCTTTTCCCCCATATTGTTAGAGCTTACGTGGTCTATTACCCATTCGGAGGTTTGGCCTTTCACCACGCGTGGCAAGCAGCATTGCCCTTTTTAAATCGGGGCTCACGGCAAACACTGAAAGGGCGGCAGCGGAAACGGCGCGGCCTCTTCTTGGGTAAGAGGATTAGTTTGTAGTCATCGGAAAGAACAATGTGATCGGAATCACTTCAGACCGATGCGCTGACCTTGATCTGCATTGGGCTGCATGTCATGAAATACATCTAATTGATGGGTGTAAATGTCCTCTGATGGAGGAAGCCAGCGATAATGTATTGATTTCCAGGCACTGACATGCCTCAATGCCCTTCTGCCGCAATATCTGATGTGTGTTTGCTCTGCTTCCAAGGATACAACAGATGTTGCCTTGTTGGCCACGACTGGGGGGGGACCGTAGCTTGGCTGTTTGCCATCCACTACCCAGAGATGGTGACGAAACTCATCGTCCTGAACAGCCCGCATCCTTCTGTGTTCACAGGTATGATTTTTAGCTATAAGCGACAATTAGTTACCGGTTACTAGTTGGAGAAAGACCCGGGTTTGGCTTTTGGATTACTACTGTGATCATTATTACTGTTAAATGTAAGCATAATGCCTTCAATTCCATGTTTACATCCATCTGGCAAATCATCTTCTGCCTTAAGGGGAAAATGATGAGGGGCTAATTACAGGAGGTGAATGGGAGGCCGGAACGGCCGTTTGAAAAACGAACGTCGTTGAGGGTTTATTGTGCCAAAGATCCTGCAGCCAGCCTTGAATTACCGTCTGATGCCTCTCCTCTTCTCTCCTCTTCTTTCCCTACAGATTACGCGCTGCGTCACCCGAGCCAGCTGTTGAAATCCAGCCATTTCTTCTTCTTCCAGCTGCCTCGCTTCCCAGAGCTCATGCTCTCCATCAATGATTTCAAGGTGGTCTGTTACATGTGGGCTTGAGCACGTTCAAGGTCAAGGGGGTGTTTGTGTGTGTTGTTGGCTCTCCGTCTGCACCTTGTGTCTGTAAGCGTGCGTGCTCACATACATGTGTGTTGGTTTTGAAAGAGGTGGATTTTTGTAGAAAAGTTAAATTACATTACCTAAAACTGATTATGGCGTTTTTTTCCACAAAGAAGGCGTGCTGGTGAGACCCTCGAAGAAGAAGGGCCGGGAATGACTAAATAGATATTCATGTGGCTAGAAACAAGAAGACACATCTGACATGTGTTAGGACCTTTTGGACATAATAACATAGATATTTACTCATTCAATGCGCTGTTGGAACATTCCCAATAGCCCAGCGTGTCATGTTGTTGAGTCAAATCTAGAACAATAACATGTTTTCACGCATGTGTGCTTTCCGCCGTCTCTCCCTCAGGCTCTGAAGGCCTTGTTTACCAGCCGCAACACGGGGATCGGAAGGAAAGGTCGGTGGCTCACTGCAGAGGACTTGGAGGCCTACGTGTACGCACTCTCGCAGCCGGGAGCTCTGACTGGAGCCCTCAACTATTTCAGGAATGTCTTCAGGTGAGGGATGCTACCCTCCCCAACAGATGGAGGCCGTGTAAGCAAAGATGTGTAAGCAAGCCTTCCGATCATCTCAGAGCGCTGGAACGACAGACGACGAGACGGCCGTCGCGCACCAAAGATAATACGTGTATTTCTGAGATGTGAACTGTGCGCGTGGCCGAGCGCAGCCATCTGCTCCCAACAATGAGTTCTCTCAGAATAGCTTTTATGTGCTTACGTAAAAAGAGATTCCAACGACCCATGTCCAATTAGTCTCTCCACGAGCGCATAGTACGTACGTACAGCCATCCACCGACTTTGTACGTATCAAATTATCCTGGCCAGAGGTGAGCTGTGGACCCTTTCCCAGCACTTGCTGCTGCAGGAAATTCCTAATGTTAACAAGAGAAATACCCATTGACCTGATTCTGTAGATTACGTATCAGAAACGTGAGCAGTAGCTTAAGAGTAACACAAATTGTAGCTTTGCAGGTGTTTCTAGACATGTTACTTGGACTATTAACATTGGCTCGGTATGAGCCAGCATTGACGACACAGCACCTGGTGAAATGTCAATTTCTTGAGTTAAAAAAAAGCCTTCAGAACTACTTGAAAAGTGAATAACCTATATAACCTAAATTGTGCATAGTGAATTTACTGTCCATAATTACTTTCCTGTATAAGATACAGTTTACCTGTTTTTAAGAACGTTTTTTTTCTCCCCCCTTTCCTCCTCCTTAGCTCCCTCCCCCTGAGCCAGAATCAGGTCAGGTCCCCGGTCCTGCTGCTGTGGGGCGAGCGGGACGCTTTCTTGGAGCAGGAAATGGCCGAGGCATGCCGCCTGTACATCCGGAATCACTTCCGTCTCAACATCATTTCTGGGGCCAGCCACTGGCTGCAGCAGGACCAGCCTGACATTGTGAACACCCTCATATGGACCTTCCTCAAGGAGGGAGAGGGACGCAAAAGCTACAGGAACTAAATCCTCCCACAGCCCCACGCTTACCACACACGGGAGCCTGGAATATGCCTGCGACAGCAAGCGACATAAGGAAAATGCAATCATTCTTTAAATCTTTCACGTTTCTTTTTTTTTTTTTTTTTTAAGGAGTCTGCAGTAAAGGAAAGAATCAGAACACACTTCACTGGAGAGGACACTGAGCAGCATGTGTGACACATAGTCAAGATCTTTTTTGCACAAGACACCCGCCTTACAGTTCGTCGGTTACAGCGTTACAAAATGTGTGGCAAAATCTCCTTGAGACCTGTGTTGCATGGTGCCTTTTAACTTTCGGAGTTGTCGCGTTGGTAAAGATGTCCTGAGAGACCGGGACGCGGTGTCGTCCTGCTGTTCTTGTGCGTTTCACGGGGTCGCTGCACTCTTCTTTGGGCACAGTCCTTTGGGAGCCGTGACTCTCATTCTCTCTTTATCAGGTAGTGATGTCCGGAGGAGTTTTCTCCTTTTTTTTGTGTATTTTCTTTCTTCAGAGGTACCCAAATGTAGAGAATGTTGTTATCTTGATCTTCCTGTATAGAAATGTGGTTGACCATTGTACTCTTTTGTATCTATTCCTACACACTGCATTTTGAAATTCACTGAGGCAGGTCTACACCATTTGATTTTATAAATAAACTTAAGTGTCAATCTGTTAGACAACACTGCTCTTTATCTTTTTTTGCTCTAACGCCCCTTGTGTTTTTGCTGCCATCTCCAAACTGTCATTTTGAGCTTTTAAGCAGAATAGATGAAAAACGCCAGAAATAGTAATGATGCACAGTTTAAATATAGCAGAAAGCTGAGTGGCATTGCAGTTAAACGCTGGTTATTCTGGGTGTCCTCAGTAGAACAAACATGATTTTCTTTCTGTATTCATATTATTTGCCAAAAGAATTGTTGACGTGGAATTACACAGATGTGTGTTTTCATAAGTCTTAAACAGGTTTTTACTGATGTGCTGACACACAATGGCACACCTTTACTGCGGAGATTCTTGGAGAACAGAGCCTTCAGCCAGTGCTTGATTATGTCTATTTCAAACCATCAGAAACTAAATAAACTAAAGAATATTTTCTTTATTACTGGCTTGGTTTTTAAGCCATAAGGCTTTTAATGATCTGTTAACAATTAATGAACCCATTAGATTTGACTTAACCCTACAATGTGTGCCTCTTAGAAAGTAGAAGCAAAATCAATATTGCACCAAATACCTCTGCAGTAGATCCAACCGGATTGGACATCTTAGGTTTAATGCTGATTCAAACATGTACAGTTCCATTTGAGCTGATGTCAGAAGTTAGGAGTGACGATGCAAGAGACGCCAATGACATCCGCGCCTGTTAAAGACAAACTCTTTGGTTGCCTTCATAGGTAGTCGGAAATCTTGTTACAAGCACGGATTCTTCAGGTCAGTATTTAGATTCGAGCGTATACATGATCTTACCTTTCATGATCAGTATCATTAACCTATTTTGTTTTGGTTTGCATGTTTTGTTTCATTTCAAAATAAGTGAATGAGACAGAAATGTGAGCTTGTGTTTTTATTTTATTTTTTGAGTTGGACAATACAGTCTACTAGTTTACTATTTACATTGTATACTTTACACAACAAAAGAATATTATTTCACAAAAGTAACATACTGAATCCAATTTTAACTGCGCATAGGCCAAGTGATCGATTCAGATCTGAGTGGCATTGTTGCACTAATTCTTCGATGTAGTTATCAAGTTACGACCAGGAGGCATTCTAAGACGGATACGGTCGGATAAATCGGATAACTTTCTTCTTAATTATCAGAGGCGTTGATTTTGAACTGTTGTCGGAATTTCGAGGTTATTAGCAGCACGTGGACGCATCATTTGAGGCCACATGGGCACGGCGGCCACGGCACCGCCCTCGTTTACACTGCGCATGTGCAGTAGGTTCCGTGTATGACGACTTCTCCGCCCATCCTGCCTTAGCGGGTGGCGAACAGCGTGTAGAGGGGATGTCAACAACATCGGTCAGTGGGTCAGCTCGTTAAGGAAGATACTCGAGTTCGTTATGAAGCCATATTTCGTTTATACGGGTCTGGTTTTTAGCACCTGGCATTCCGGACTTAGGGGTAAAAAAAACATAAGTAGGGGAAACGTTAGCCACCGTTAGCTAGCGCTAGCATGCTAGCCGCCATAGGAAAATAAGTCATTTTACTGCGCTTACAGCACAACGTGTCGGGCGAAAAACATGCTAATAAAATAGATAACGTTCTGTTTGAATGATGTGTGTTTCATTGTTTACAAATCAACTAACGTTAATATGGGAAAGAGGGAAGCTGGTTAGTCTTGGTGATGTCACTGTTTTTCTCTTTAAAGACAAGGATGAGCTGGTTTTCTGATATTCAAGCTTTTCACGCTATAACAACAACGCCACCGTTGTTGTTATAGCGTTATTTAGTAGTCTAATTTGTTATTAGTAGTCTAATTTGTGTCGGGTTTGCCGAGGTCATACCTTCCAATTTGAAGTTCTTTTGTTGAAAGGGGTAAACAGCGCCCCTCTGGGTCGCTACGAAGGTAAACGTTAGTCAGCGTGTGTGGTGAGAGATGGTGTTGCACTCTCGACGCTCAGCCAATCGAATAAAACATGATATTATAGCCTTGAATTGCCCCTGACCTGATTTGTTGTATTCCAGTAATATGTGTCATTTTTTCCATCAGAATGTTCCTTATGCCAGTTAATGAGATTGATCCGACCCAAAAAAATGTTTTAATTCATAGCTCTCCGTCTCTGTCGCAGGGAAGCCAATGAACCATGATCACCACGGAGGCTGCAAGAGAGTTCCAGGCCAAAGCACGCAAACACAAAGAGCAGCTAAGGAGATGTTTATCATCTGCGTTATCTGCAGACCTTCACAGGTAAGGCGTGTGACACTACGCGATGATCTGCAAAAGCAAAGGTTAAAACATTGGTCATGCTGTCATATTAAACGTTTGACCCCAAATCTTTTTCCAAGGTTATAAAAAATAACCCTAATTATTTCATTTTGTGGGTCTCCGCCACATGATCTATTTTTAGACGGGGCTAATTATTGAGTTGCATTATTGCTTTTCTTTCATCAGCTTAGAATGAGCCCTCTTCACGTGGTTGGGTTGCACTGCTGTCATTCATCTCTTAAATTAGATGTTAGAATTTGTTAGTGTTATAGATCTGATATTAGGATCACTTAATAAAACTCACTGAGCAGCATCACAGTAAACCCTGTAGAAAGAAGATCTCAGGAAAAAAAGCCCATGTGGACCTTTCCGGTGGTTCTTTGGGTTTCAGGAGACAGGGATGTGATTCTGCATCAATTGGGCCACTTTTCATCAGAGTATGACAGTAATGGACAAAGCCCTGGCAATTGAATCCCGTTCCTCCCTACTGGCCTTGAGCCAACTAATTTCTGGGTCACCCAGATCAGTCATGGAGGCGGGACGAGAGATACTGATGGAAAAGAAGGAACCGACGGCCTCAGGAAAAATAGGCCCCCTGGATTTTAGAGTTTAGCTGTTTTGTCATTGTCGGTTTTATTTTCATTATAGAAAAATATATACGTTGCATATTACGTGCAAACGTTTTTTCCCCCCAGACAACAGTAATTATGTTTTTCTCCTTTTGACGGAATAGCCCTCTGATAAAGTGTTTCAATGCGTCTGCCCAGGTTACTGCAGGACGAGCTGGAGGCCGACGTGTCTCTGTGTGCAGGGTCCGGCTCGCTGCGAGCCCACAGAGCCGTACTTTTAGCCAGAGCTCCTGAAGTCCTTCAAGGACGGACCCACAAAGACCCCTCCGTTGTTCATCTTTCCGGCTATGAGCTGTCCGGGTTGAAAGATTTCCTAAGGTAGGCAGCGGGCGGGTCAAATGTTGATCAGTGATTTCCCTTTTCTCTTTGGCCCGTGTAGAAAAAAAGCTGTAATAATGTTTTTTAATGCCACTCAGTAGCGTAACAATAGCTTGACATCTGCTGTGTGTTAGGGGATTTCAGAGCCAATGTTTGCGTCTCTCTTGTGGCGTAATAGTTTCACAGACTCGCTGACAGAGGGCGCCATGCGCCCCGTCTTTAATCTGCAGGATCTGCTGCTGTTTGCGTGTTCTTTTTAAGGGCCTTTACTAGTGCTGCAGCTATTATATTGTATTGTATATTTAATATTGTATCTGGTTTTCACGTCAATGTTAAGATCCAGAAGTGTGTCAGTGTTTATGATCCTCTGTGGATTTTCAGTGTATCCGTTTCTCATCACGTCTTTGACCCACCGTCTCTGTCTCGTAAACAGTCTTATCCATGTAAGACAGAACGTTTTGCATTTGCAGGTATCCTTGTTTAGGTTTGAATTCATTTGATTTTGTTTTACAATCCCCCTAAATTGCTTCCAAATTTGATAAAGCAGCTGGTAACAACTCCCGTCAAATTGGCACCAACTACCAGACAATCCCCTTAGATTCTTTAGTTCCAAGAATATAAACAAAAAACGTCTCACTGCACTAGCAGAGTAACATTTGTTCTTATTCATTGGTCAAAGAGCCCTTGACAGACTTGAACTGGGAATCTCATGTTTTCATTGCCAGATTTTTATGGCGGAACATGCAGGGAGGTTACGGCGTATTTCAAAAGTGCTCACCGCAAATGTACTAAAACAAGTTTTAAGTCCCCAGATCACTGTGAAAGGACTAGTTCTAATCAACCCCTCTCCACCCGCTGCAGGCGACTGTACACCGCGGACCAGAGCACACGGGCGCGTGACATAATCCCAGACACGGACGGCTCCGTACCAGAAAGCCCTTTGCCTGTTCCCCACCCGGCGGACCTTCACTGTTCCTCTGGCTCAGGTGAGCAGATGAACAACGCTTTCTTATTCTGGGTTATGTGGCTGCCAGTCATCTCCATTTACCCACCCCGACGTCCCTCCAGAGGCTGCTCTCGAGCCGGCCTCGGGCCTCGGCGCTGACTTGCTGGATCTGTACCAGAGGGGGGAGCAGTGTGACATCACCATTCAAGTAGCGGAGCAGGTCTTCTCTTGCCACAGGTAGAGCTTTTTTTCCCCGGATGGCCTCTCATTCATACATCTGGAAGCAGAAAGCGCACCCTGTGCTTTATTCTCGTTATCCTAAAAATGCCATCATGGAGAGAGCAGCACATCCGCGAGACATAAAAACAACCACAGAGGTTGCACATCTGTCATTGGTTGATGCAGTGGTGGTAGTAGCAGCCGGTAACCATAGAGACAGGTTTCTCCCAGCTCCTGCTCAAGGGAGTAGCCAGCCAGTGAGAGCTTGTCAGAGAGTGATTTCTTTTGTTGCTCTGCAGCTCAGGTCTTTTGAATGAGAAGGTGTGAGGTGCTGCACACAAGGACGAAATCAGGGCTACTCCAGCCTGATGCCTAATGCACAATAGCATAACATGGCACAGGATCATAGGACCCAACGGCATAAAATAGAGAGCTTTTAAACAGTCACATTCTCCATAAACGGGCTTTTGAATGAGGCGTTTAAAGGCCCAACAAGTAAACGTCACTTTCATTGAAGTGATGTTGTATCATAGATGAATCCATAGTCAATGTGTTACTTACAGTCGGCACGCCATCACTTTGAAGGAACGAACAGGAGAGCGGGCTGCTATGTGCTGGTTTGCATGCAGAGAAAGTCCTCATAATCCAGGACAGATTAAAAAACTGTGGGTTGAGGTTTTCTATAATGAAAATAAAAACCTAATCTGGGTTGAGAAAAAAATGTTATTATTATTATACACATTATATAAAGTGGAGCTTGGTAGTGAGTTGAATATGATCATTTATTATACTTTTATTATGTTTATGTTAAATGAATATTTTGGGATTGAAAATTATTTTAAATATGTTTCTTATAGCGCTGATATTAATGCCCTGATAGACTCTTTCTGTACAGATACCAAGTTATTAGTCAGAATTTAAGATCAGATGGGAAAAGGCATTTTTAGCTGAATTAGCTAAATAGTGCATGTGCTGCGGACTCGATCAGCTGCAGATTAATCCACATTTGTCATGCTGGTGAGTATTTCTGGCAGCCGGACAGCGTCTTGTGCCAAGCAGCAGTGTCATCTTTATGTCTCTGTGTAATACGGTTCAACGGCTCATTGAGTGTTTAATAGTCCTCGATGCTTTAGAGGAACGAGACACGCGTCATGCTCCCAGGAGCACGTGCTGATTGTTAGAGGGATACATTTTGGTTTGTTGTTTTGGGTTGCATACAATTTAGAAAATCACCAGTCCACTTTTTCAACGGTAATTAAGCGTCATATTTCTGTCTCAGAGAGTAAAAGCTTCAGAGGAAGGGGATGGTAAAAACACCATCAACAATCCCCTTGAGAGACCACAGAACGCACACTATATTTTTGCCTGTTCAAAGCCTCTAAAGTGCACACGGGCCCGCCAGATGACACGTGAAATATTAAAACGCCGGGTGGATCTGTCATGGCGCTGCCTGCTTTTTGGGGTTTCTAGGGCAATCCTGTGCGCGCGGTCCCAGTACTTCCGAGCCATGCTGAGCGGGAGTTGGATGGAGAGCTCCAGACAGTGCATCACTCTGCAAGGGTAAGACTGGCGCGTCAGGGTAGTAGTGCATCGGGTCACATGGGCCGATAGAAACACCTCCACTCCTGGTCCAGGACCGCTACATTTCAATTACTGCATGTGCCGCATTAATTATTCAGGCCTCGCAGCCGAGATGACTCCGTACAGTATGGGGAGATAAGGGGGGGGGGGGGGGGGGGGGGGGGGGGGGGGGGGGGGTAGCTCACAAAGCCATGCTTGAACTCCACACACTCACAGCCATCCACTACCGGCTAAGCAAGGTTGCACATATACATCTTCTCTTGCACCGCCTGCTGAATAGCCCACCCCCTTCCACCACCACCACCACCGTCAGTCTTGTAGTCTTTTTCCTCCAGGGAGAAACGTGTGGCCTCCTCAGCCTTGCTGATCTGAGGCTAACAGGGGTAGACCGGGCTGTCAGAGTAAGGCGCTGTTGCGTTTATGGAGGGGGAGGGTTCTCCAGTACAGACAGAGTAAAACGCGGTGTTCCTGGATTCGGCGAGATGACATTAGGTTGGGCTAGGGGGCAATTCTGTGCGTTGATTATGATTATTTTGTCAACCTGCTCCAGTTTAGGGCCGGATGAGATGGAGATCCTGCTCCAGTTCATGTATGGGGCCATTGTGGACCTGCCACCAGGAGCCAGTGCCAGGTACTGTATGTGAGCACACAGGGCCCTAATAATAGCACCCGATGATAATGTGGTGTCTTCTGTCCCATAGTCAGGTGGTGTTGGCAGCAGACATGTTGGGTTTAGAGGGACTGAAGGATGTGGTGGAGATGGTTCTGATCCGAGACTACTGCCGCTTCTTCCCTAAGGTCAGCATACGTCATGAAAACTAACATTTATTCTTGCAACTTCATCTTTTTAAAATCTTCACATCATTTTAAGTGTGCCTTCCTAAACGCAAACATGAATAAAATCAGTGTACCTGCAAACATAGCATGTAGCCAGATGAAAAGATGTAACGCCTCCGTAAACAACCCATTTATACATCACAACGGCACAGAAATCTGTAGCGTGTTTGAGCTACTGAGTTTGTGAAACGAGACCAGGTTCATCCCACACTGCTTCACATTTGGACCAGCACTGACCTCTTCAACGGGTCCAGTATTTCTGTGTTTGTCATGGTCGTTAAAAATTCAGTTACATTCATTTAATCACTGCGGGCCACGGAATTGGTTCTGGTGCAACACAATAATCCCTGGCCTTGAGTTACATCACATCCACCTCATTCATGGATTTGAAATCTAGGAGAAAAAGAACACGGCAGCTGAGGTACGACAGCTGGTACCATACCAATACCATATATCATGCAATCTGAATGCAGAGCGCCCTCAACACACCTCATCACATGTTATTGAGTGTAAATGATGGTTTGAGTTCTCTGACTCAGAATATTCTGTGTAATCCTCTTATGGTATGTCAGTGATCCCTTTGTGGTCCAGAACAACAGTAACACGGCAGTACGAGGAGCATCACAGCTGAGCACAAATCCCATTTGCATTCCTTTGGCTTACAACTTGTTGATTGGATATGCCGTCTGCATGCTCGGTGTCAACAGTGATGCTGTTTTCCCTTTTTGTCAGCCAATTGACGGGGTTCAGAAAACGGTTCTGGAGTGCCTGTCCCTCACGCACGCCTTAGGCCTTCAAAGCCTCCACGTGCTGTGTAAGAGGTGAGTGGGTGCGGCTGCTTTTCTCTAAATGTCTTGACAGATGGAAAATGATGAGCATAAACAATTGGAAAAGTCACTCTGTTTTAATTAATGCTCAAACTATTTAGAGTTGACCTTATACATGTATAATTTGAAAAGGGCAACACATTAACCTGCCACCATTCAGTGACATCATCATCTTGTTGCTAGGTAACAAGGCAAGTGGGTTCGTACTTCTGTTTTATGAAGTTGCCTGGGGTTACTTGTGGAATAAAATTGGCCTTAATGTGTTTTTTAGTGCACCGCTTGGACTAGTAAAAATGTATACATATATTTGTGATTATTGAAATGAGTTACTTTGCATAAATACACAAATACTTATGTGTCTTGATGGATTAGTGTTGTTTTAACTTGAATAAGCTGTAGTTGAGTGCAGTGAATTAGTGTTAATTCCACATCTAAAGTTTGCTGTTCAGTAAACGCTTGATAGAGACGAGTACACCGCCCTGGAAACCTACACGCTGGCATGTCTCCATATCTCAGTACGCTTCAAAGCTTTTGTCCCTGCCCTCCAGTTTCATTCGAATGCACAAACTGAGAACATTTCATTTCTCCTGCAGCGGAAAATGCCGCAAGCAAACTATGCCCCTGATTTCAGGTGAGGGGTGTGCGGGGAGAGTTGGGGGGGGGGGGGGGGGGGGGGGGGTTGTCTCTGCCGAGTCTCGATGAGTCATGCGAGTGTGACGGTGAGTCGAGCCGCGCTGCTCTGTGCAGCAGCGCGTTGCTGACCTGCCTGCCCTCCCTCGCTCGCTCGCTGCGTTCTCCCCTCGAGAGGAGCCTCGGGGGCCACGGACGCCGAGGCGAAGGGCCCGCCCGCGTCTGTTTGGCTGATCGAGGGGAAGTACGTGGAGTTGGCCAGAAACCAAGCGCCCGTGTTAAGGATGATCTCCCGAATGTATACTTCCAGGTGGGTTGCCGATCATTTTGTGAAGACCTGGTGCGAGAGGAACTTCTCCCTCTTGTCCCCTGAGCTCCACTTATCCTGTCTGACGGCCGTAACGGAGACCATGGTTAGTTCCCCCCCCCCCCCCCCCCCCCCCCCCCCCCCCCCCCCCCCCCCCCCCCCCTTCCCAGAGTCGGCAGCAGCACGGTAATCATGTAATTGCACAAATATCATCAACCCATTTGCCAGTTTTTTTCCACAGGAAGGAAAATGGCACATAATTCAATCAAACATGACCTTTATTGAATTGTTAGTTATTAAAGAGGGACTTATTAAGGATTATGATGTGAATGCACACAGGCAGTGAGTGATTCAGCCTTCTAATTGATAATTTAATCTCCTGTCTGTCTTTCGTCACTTCCAAAGAGTTGAGGTACGTTCTCTTAGCAAAGCGAGACAAATGTGCTATTGTATGCTTTTTTTAAATAAAGGTCTGCTCAGAAACATTAAACTGTTCCTCAACTCCCTCCACCGATCAATATACATCCCGGGCAGAGATAAAAGGGTTGTCATTCATTCTGTGTCTTCACCTCGCGAGAGTTTCTCCGGCTGACGGATGTTTCCTTTCAGACCGTGCACAACGCGGTCACCATGCTCTGCGGCACCGAGCAGTTGATCGGCAGCCTCCCAGAAGTCAAGTGGGCCCAGCAGGTGAGGAGCCTCGCCACAGAGCTGCAGGAGGAGAGCCTGCACGTCATTGTCCAACACCTCCCCAGAGTCATCCGCACTCAGGCCTTCCTGGACCTCTGCAGGGTAAGGCGGCGGTGCCGTCACGCTTCACGGAGGAGGTCTCCGCGTGCTTTTTTTCACCGTTGCCTTGCATTGCAGAGGGAAGAGTCTACCCGCGAGCCGGCGTCGTTGAAAAAGCTGTGCTCGGCCATCCGAGACGGCGTGACTGTCGACAACTGCTGTGATCTCTTTGCTGCCGTGCAGTATCTATGCGGAGATGACATGGAGGAGGAAGGGGGGCGGAAACAAGAGGAGGTGAAAATGAAGCACATTCTCCGTACTGAACCAGTTGTCTTTTCAAAATCAGACACACAAACTCACACAAACTGATGTGCGCACGTCTGAAATGTTACTTCTGGTCCCATTTGGTCCCGTTCATTAACACCAGGGACAACAAAGTCAATGTAACCTGAATTCGGACCAAACAGCTGCTCTAAAACTGCTTCGTAGCAAACACTGTCAACAAATCAATATTTACTCACTAGCTTTTGCCCGAGCTTTCAGCGGCTGCGATTGATCCGCCGCAGGTTTGGACAAAGTACTAAAGTAACTCGCGACCATCGGATTCGAATCCAAGATTAGAGAGTTGGATCAACAGTGGTGGGATTCCCAGAGAAACTTGTGAGAGGCTGAGATACATTTTTGAATGCCGCTGCAGCAGCCTTGGCCCAGGGCATGTGTAAATTATGTGCAGTGTGTTTGTAAGCTAGGAAACTGTCTTTCTGGGTCAGTTTAGTGTGCACAGAAGTATGTATGGCTTCAGTTGAAGGACCATAAACACTGATGGGACCAGCTTGTAGAAGGAGGTGAATTTTCCTTTTGCCCTGAACGGGGCTTTATGTTTATGTCTGCAGCACGTAAACCAAACGACAGGTGTGAACATGGCTCTGAAATGTTTGCTCTCTCTCTCTCTCTCTCTCTCCGTCAAAATCCTTTTGAACACCCGTAATGTTTACTGTCATCTTATGCTTTACTTCATTCTGGATAACATTCTGGACTTCCCATCCACTTGGCATTTCAGACCAAAGCAAGGACCTTGGGTTGGTCTGAACGGGTCAGCATGCCTTTGCAAGGACGTGAGGCGGGTCTTCGATGCGTTAGGGTGAACGAGCCCTTCCATGTTGGGCCTGATCGGACCGTCGGCCATATTAATTTATTCTCCGTCACCAGCAGCGCTAAATGTGAATGAAAATGTACATTTAGCGCTGCTCTGTTATGTGTAATTTAACTGACTGCACATGAGGAGTTTTGTTGATCTCTTAAAGCTCCAGCTGTAATGTATCAGACATGTGTGCGTGTGCACGAGAAAAACCGGACGCTCTTGACGGAGAAACGGAGTATGAAATGAAGGTGATGTACATTTAAAGGTCTTTAAGCTTTGTTCATTTTTGGTGAGAAGAAATTTAGATCCCATCTGTCCAGCAGTCCAGAGCTTAACATCCCCAAATGTATGGCGAGAGCAGGCAGGTTAATCCTGTGAGCTGTAAGTACCGTACAGTACGGCACAATGGATTAGGCCGAGAGACTGTGACGTGTGCCAGCAGCCGTCACTAATCTTCGGCTGCGTATCTGCCAGGGTGAGGGGTGTGTGTGTGTGTGTGTGTGTGTGTGTGTGTGTGTGGTCAGTGCAGCGGAGGAGGTGGAGATGGCTCCTCCCCTGCCTTCCAGCCCTGTTTTTATAATCAGGCGTGGAAGCAGGAGAATGGGCATCGGCCACTGACATCACTGATTTCGCTCGAGGGAGCTCAAGTGGATTCTGCAATGGAGACAGGGGGGGTACAGGGAGGAGAGGGAGGGGGATTTGTTGCCATGGTGAAAGGTTCTCCAAGCAGCTGCTGATTCGCTTGTGCCTTAGTGCACCCCTTTCCATTCTCACTCCCCCTCCTCCTCCTCCTCCTCCTCCCCTCCCTCCCTCCCTCTCTCTCTCTCTTGCTCACTCACTCACTCTCTCCTCTGTGTAACCGCCAGCCGTTCAGGCAACAGATTTGTACGCTGCGCAGTCGGCTCTGGACCTTCCTGCTTCAGACCTTTTACGCGGTCCGCCACACGCAGGGATGGGAGACCCTATCCTCTCAACACCGAGAGCGGATACTGGCAGGTAAGGGAGGGAATCTCCTTTTGTAGTCACACACAGCTGGGTGTTGATGCAGCGGTGTGTATTTATTTTCCCCTCCTCCCCTAACCCAACCTGGCTTCGCTGAGGCTCTGCATCATTGGAGATGCAGCGGAAGCCCTTGGAGCAAGCTGATTTAATACTTAATGCCCGCTTTCTATTTAGCGGCCCGGCGACTACGGACACATGAACAGTTGTCGTTTTTTCTGCTTCATGCGAGCTACCTTGTCAACTGTCTTGGGCAGATGGGTGTCAATCAGGGGGAAGGCACCGGACACGCCATGCTTGTTTTAAAGGATGGGAGTGAAAGGGCTGGATCCCTGTGTTTCTGGGTCTGACCATGAATAGAAGCACAATTACAAATAATGTGCCGTTTTCTTTGCTGTAATGTGCTGAAATTCACTGCATGAATAATTTATTTGGCTGCCGGTATCATCGTGTTGCTATTACTGGTACATTTCTTGCCAGTGAAATCGTATCCCATCTCCGACATGCAAACATGAGTCAAGTAGCAAACGGAGTCAATTCTTTATTATAAAATAAATCCGAAGCAGCTGAAATTGTACTGTGTCAAGTAAAGACATGTCTTTGCTTTGTGTGGAATAGGCCTTACTTGACAGATTGATCCATTGATTTATTGCTTGCTTCCTAAAGGGTAAACACAGGATCGGGAAATGGGAATTTGATTTGAAAAGAACCGATGCTCTCATGCAAAGCAGCATCTTGGAAATGCAATTGGTGCAGCCCTTTTCGTCTTTTTTGTTCTCGGATGTGAGCTGTCTGTTTCGCAGACGACACTCTAACTGGCTGACGGATGATCTTTGGTCTTCCTTTTATCGTTTCTTCACAGAGGCCATTGATAAAGGGGACAATCGAAGACTTGGGAAAAAGCCTGTATTCACCAGCTCACAGGTAACATAACCATCCAGCCGTGCATTCGCATCCATTGCTTTGTTGATGCTTTAGTTTTGATACCCAAACAAATCAACAACCAAGTTTAATACGACTTCATACTATTTGACTTAGCACTTTTCACAGCGTCAGTGATGACAGCCTGCAGCCATCTGATGCCACTTGCCCCGCCTTAACAGCAAAGAGATGGAGTCGAATTAGCAGCAGGGCCCCTCGAAACCGATGTACAGCTAAAATAAGCCCGGCAGAGGTGATGCAGGGAGGGATTGCCAACATGTTAGACGGGAGAGGCCAAGAGATCTTTGGTCAAGTGGTCCGACGCAGTTAAAACAAGAACTTGAGTCTTGGAACTCGAATCCCTGAAGTCTTTGTTCCACAGACACTTTATGAGTTCCCAGTTTGTTTAGATCGTTTGCAAAACTTCACAGAATGATCCCAAGCAGAAAGACAGAGGGATTATTTCTTCAAACCACTTTCTGCTTTAAAACTTTAGAGTAAGAAACCAATTGTTAAAAGCCGATTAAATAAAATGTTTGTTTAGCAGAGACAACAAAGAGTGGATTTTTATTTGGTGTTAGTCAGCAGTTTTCTAGCATTGAAGTTATCTACTTTCATACAGCCATGCGCTGCTTCTTTGCTGATTAATCCTGTCTATTAATTTATTTTTTTCCCCATGCAGTCGAGGGCCGTAAAATGCCCTCCATCTGCACCTGAGAGTCCTCCTGTGCTCAGGACACAGAGGGCGTCCCAAAACACGGCTCCCGCCTCTCAAAGTGCTGCACCAGCCATGAAGTCTGATGGGCTGGCCACAGCTAACAAACCTGCAGACGGTCACACGTCCAAGGCAAAGAGCGCCAAGAAGGCAGGAGACCGGAGTGCGGCGGCAAAGGCCAAGGCGCCGCCGGCCGGCACGCCGGTCGTCAACGGCACGGGGGCTGCGGGCGCCAGGCGGGACGTGGCCGGCGCCAACGGCCCCCGGAGCTCTCACGGCGCGAGAGAGCACGAAAAGAAGCCGAACCCCGGCGCGAGGCCTAAAACGTCTCCCCCGAGCTGCACATCTACAGGCCAGACCGCGGCTGCGAAGGCTCAGAAGGGCTCCACGGGAAGGTCCGACGGCCCCGTTGGCCCCCGCCACGCTCAGCCCAGCGCTTCCTCCACGTCAGGCAGCGCCTCGCCAGAGAACGGTGCCAGCAGCCCTCGGAGCGACGCCCACTCCATCCCAGGTTCCGTGCCTTTATTGACTCTTTTACATTTCGTCATTGCGACGGGCACCAATTACGATGTAGGACATCGGAGTAGACGAGCTAAAGGCTCCAGGCATCACGCTGTAAAACCGTGGCAAGGACCTGCGGACTAATGAGTATGATGGATGCTGTGCGCTGGCCAAAAGGGGCTTTGTGAGAGACGAGCGCGGTGCCACGGGTCAATGTTTATCTAGGAGGATGCAAAGGGCTGAGCAGAGCAGCAGAGGGCAGAGCCAGCACGGCCTTCCCACAGGGGGACTGATCACACAGGGACGATGTTGTTAAGGAGGCGGGAAAACCCAGACTGACTGACTGACGGTGCGGCTGCAGGCACATCAGGTGCATGTGTCCCTGTGACCCTCACCGACAGCACATCCCGCTACCTCGCTAAATACCTCTGCTACCCTGAAGATTTATTCTTCAGTAAATTGAAATTCAAACTTCTGTTAACAGCTGTGCGTGTGGTTTACTGTCTGTGTTTCAGGTGCAAAGTCCAAACACCAGGCGAAGGTGGTGAATAAGTCCCCACTGACAAAACCTCCTCTTAAATCAGATACTGCAAAGATCAGCAGGTGAGTTTTATACTGCTAATCCGTGTGCTTTCTCCCCCGAACTTGTGTATTTTAGGAAATGCTTTGTGTCCCATGAATGGGCTATAAATGTTCCCCTTGGACGATCCACTCGGGTGGATCCACCTGAGATTCCATTCTACCGCTCAAGGCCTTTAAAAATACATTCAACTCAAAGGAGCATCTGGGAGATAAGAAACTCGTGATTTAGGGAGCGAGTCAACAATCCAGCTAACTCTTGTGGTTCCTAGTTAATGAATCAATGAAAGAGCATTATAGAAATGTGAATAAGCAGAACTTTATTCCTAATATACAAGATATTCCTAATTTCTATATTATAACTACAAATGGCAAACTTGACTTACAAAATACAGAAGATGAATACGAAGGATAAACGTTTAAGCAAGCCCCCAAAAAGATCATGATAATCTAAATTTGTCTCATTTTCACCAAACATTTTTGAACAAATGAAATCCGTCAAACGGACTGTCTTTACTGTTGGAGTGAGGTCACACTCCAGCTTGTCATTTTGTCTGACGGCTTCAATGCCGATACACCCAAGTCCTTTATCTGAAAGTGAAGAAGAGAAACAAACCTGTATATTCAGTCATGTACACGCAGGACAGATAAGAAGACGGCCATCGCCCGTTATCAGGCCACGTGGGGCTGTTGGGAGGTTAAAAGCATCTGGGTGGCGTTCTCTGACAAGCCTCTTATCTGTCCTTCAAAGATTTTTTATAAATATCCCCGTCACAATCTGCCTTATCCAAACTCCATCTGTCATGGGAGCACATTCATATTTTAACACTCTCCCTGGAAAGCAACCGTGCCAGCTAGCCAGCGAATAGCTGATAGCCAAACAAAACATCTTTGTATTGTCTCCTTGTGTAAAGAAACAGATGGCGCAGGTAACAGTTCATCTGTGGAGAATACAGATTACATTTCTGGGGGCTTTAAGTGCCAAAGTACGCTTCTCAGGGAGAGTAGTTGACATTGAACACTCCTCTATCCCCTTTTCAGCTGACTCGTGACTGTCGTGACAATCCCAGGTAGATTCTATCAAACTGTAGGTGTCCCATAACGAGAAGCCATCAGCCTCGGGCAACTTGAAATGCTGTGCATTCATATGCAGCTCATGTCTGAGAAGCTTTTACCTAACAAAAATGGGAGGAAAGGCTTTGGCGCCCCCCTGTGGTGTTGAATATGAATGTGTGCTTTACGTTACTCCTCTCCTAGATATGATTTATTGACAATGTGAGCCAGAGGTATTCATTATGTGAGATCCAACTTTGCTTTTGTCTTGATCGACCAATCACAGTCCAACCAACAAGCCCAGTTCCAGAGAAAGTAACAAAATGAAGAGCGGCGCAGCAGAGAAGGCGTCGACTGGAGTGACGTCAAAGGCAGAGCTCAAGGGAAGAGGCACCCCAGACCACCACGGTGAGCTGTTCACAGGCCGCTGCATTCAAATGTCTATCAGTATCCTGTGGCAACGCCTTAATGTCCTGTTCTGTCTTTGGGTTAGTCTCTAAACATGGATCCTCCACCAAAAAGCCTGCCTCCCCCAGGAAAGAAGACGGCAAAGACGGTCTGAAATCCTCTGCACCAGACAAAGCAGCCGGTGAAGCACATAAAAAGAAGATCACGAAACCGTCCTCGGCGACTGGAGCCTCGGCTAAATCCAGTGCTAAGCCGCCGAAAGCCTCTCAAGCCCCCTCCAAGCAATCTTCAGTTGTAGCTGCCATTTGTGGACCGAGGCCGAAAAGCGCCACCAATTTATCTTCAGAGAAAGCTCCTCCAAAATCTGGAAGGCCTTCCAAAACCTCGCCAGCATCTGCCTCCAAGAAATCCGGGACCAAAGGAAAAGAGGCAGTGAATGGTAATTATTCAGACTGTAAAGCTGAGCCCGCACCAAGTGAGAGCAGCGGGGGGGTCGCAGTGCCTACAGAAAGTACGCAGGGAGCGCTCTCCGCCCAGCCTGCAGACCCACTCGGCCTTAAACTGGACCCGAGCCCCGAGCGGAGTCTCCAAGAGACCGACCCCCCGGCAGCTCGCAACCCCCCCCATGGGAAATGTGCCAATGCGGACGTTTGCAGGCTGACCGATGGGAGCAAAGCGAAGCGCTGCCCAGGCGGCGTCATCCCAGCTCACGTCGGCATCGGAGGGCGGGCCCACGGGGCCAGCGAACGCCGCGCGGACCCCCCCTGCGGCGCGGGAGGCACCGGCGCCCCCTCAGAGGACTCCCCCTGGGGCGGCGTCCACCACCAGGTCAGCCCGGAGTCCGAGACGGGCAGCACGCACACCACGTCCTCCGACGACATCAAGCCCCGCTCGGAGGACTACGACGCCGGGGGCTCGCAGGACGACGACGGCTCCAACGACAGGGGCGTGTCCAAGTGCGGCACCATGCGCTGCCACGACTTCCTGGGCCGCAGCAGCAGCGACACCAGCACCCCGGAGGAGCTGAAGACGTGCGAGGGCAGCTCCGGGCTGAGGGTGGAGGTGCGGCTGCGTGGGCGGGAGGCAGAAACCACCAGCGAGGAGGAGGCGGCGAGGCAGCGGCCTCGTTCCTGGCTGCACAGGGGCGAAGTTCCCGCCGAGGAGGAGCAGCACTCGGAGGTGGAGGTGACCGTGAGAAGCGTGCCCGACCCACAGCTTTTCTCCTCTGGGGAGGAGGAGGACGACGACGACGACGAAGACGAGGAGGAGGAGGAGGCCACAGAAGATGAGCGGTCCGAGGTCGAGGTGATTCCGGGCCCGCTGCTGCCAACTGAACCCTCGCCGGTCTTCCAGGGGATCGTGAACCTGGCGTTCGACGACGGCGTGGACCAGGAGAGGGACTACCCGTCCACCTCCAACTTCCGCCGCTCGGTGCTGCTCTCCGTCGACGAGTGCGAGGAGCTGGCCTCGGAGGAGGCCGGCGTCCAGACTCCGCCCCGACAGCCCGACGGCGCCGCAACTCCCTGTGAGGTTTTTGAGTCTGACCCCGGCGACCGACCCGACCCCCGGCCGGGCAGCCTGCAAGGCGCAGACACGCAGCCCGAGGAACAGGGAGGAAAGTCATCTGTGTTCCTCACGGAGACCTGGGAGCCCGCAAAGGAGGAGGAGGAGGAGGAGGAGGAAGAGGAGGCCGGTGAACCAAAGTGCGGCGAGCCCCTCCCGGATGCCAAGGCCAGAGACCTCCCTCCCCAGGAGCGCCCGTGCCACCTGGACCTGCGGCACACCGAACAATACGACGGGGGGCCGCGCAGAAACCCCTCCAATACGTCGGAAAGCAGGAAAGCCGATTTCCATCTAGACTTAAATGAGCCTCAGCTGACAGGAGACCCTCCTGTACATGCTGCCCAATCTCCAGCAGGTAATGTATGATCTATAGACCCTTCTTAGGCGCCCCCTCCCCCCCGTCCCGCCATATTCTACCCCTAATCTCCATCAGCAAAGGTTTAGTTTATCCCTGCAAGATCCATGCTCCTCTGCTCTGATCCCCAGACCCTCCCTACATCCAACGTACGCCCCAAAGGATACAGTGCAGAAACCCGTCACAAATACAAGTTCCAATTCCAAACCAGCCATCATACTTTCATAGCTTCCTCTCATTTCAACCCATCGATTGTGTAGCTGTTGTAAATTTTAATTTGCAACATCGATATCCTTTATAAGATGGACATTGGTTTCATCGTAGCAAACGAGCTAAAGCGGCCCATCTCCCTTAATCTCGATTTATACAGAAAAAGGAGACGGTGAAAGCAAGGTCCCATTTCATTCAGACTGATCATAGAATTGTGTTTGTCAAAAACAATCTGCCTTGCGACACAAGGCCTGTGACCTAGTCATACCGATGCACTTTTCATGTACATAAAAATACGATTTGTCATTATTTTTTACCATTTCTTGTATGCAGTCTCTGGCCTTTTTTTCAAGCCATAGATATAAATATAAATATAATTTAAACCGCGTTGCTGTTCGTTCCGCTTCGTTGTGAAAGGCGACCGCGTGTGGTTTTCCATGTGTTCAAGCATTTTGAGAAACACAAGCCCGGCTTCTCGCTGGCGGTCTTTGGGTTCACAGTAATGACACCAAATATCCAAAGGGTGTGTGGATGGTAATCGGCTCAATCGCAGCACCTCTTCAAAATCTGTGTTCAGGTAGACGACGAGCGAGCAAGGCTGTCCTCGAAATCCCTTTTGAGTGACCACCCGAATCCAAAGAGGCAGTTCAAAATAAATGAAACTAAACTGCCACTGCTTCTCAGAAAAGTGTGTAAAACAGGGAACTTTTTCTCTTGCATCTTCTTGCTACTTCTTTTGGAGAATGTACCTGTTCCTGAGATTTCTTTTTGTTTTGTATATTTTACTTTGCACTGCTCCGCAAACATTGCATGCTATTATTACATTATTTCGACATTTCCCTCTACCATCAGTGATTTTTTTGTGTATGATTTATTTTTTATCCATTGCCCATAACCTTTTTGTCACTCCCAGTAGACGCGTATGTGTTTTGAAGAATACTGTGTTTGGTTGTCTCCAAGCTTCTGTTCAGTAGGTCTGTCTAGTGTCTGTAAAGTATGTGATGTGTTTCCAGAGCGGCTGCCTTGTCTCTTTCTCCACTGCCGTATTCACGATAAGTAATCCAGCTGCACCATCACTGAGGCCCCATGCCGTTTTGTTTTCAGTATCAAACAGTGAGCACACGTGTCGTCCTTTGCCTTTTTGGAAAATGTAAGAACAGAAAACACAGAATGTCTGAAGGAGCTCGGTGGTGTGTCATCTTCTGTGAACCAATGCTTGCACATTATGACAGTATTTAAGTATATTTTCGTTAGATCCGCCCATTCCAAGACCTGTACGTAAAATCTGCCAGAAAAAAAGCACATCCCTGTTAGCGACCCCCACACGGCTCCCTCTGCTCCAACGGGTGGACAAAGAGATGCTTCAAGGCCAGCGATCCTCCCTGCGTTACCTTTTAAAGCAACTGTGTTCCGTTGACCTCCGTATTTGAAGTTGGTGAATATCAAACGGATGGATTTAAAGCTTTGTGATGGTGCATCCGTTTAATTAAGGCCTCTCCTCTACGGTCCTCACCTAACTTCCCTGCGGATGGTCTTTCGAGGGGCACAGTTGCGTTAAGAGTAAACGCGCAGCCCTCGGTGTTTTACTGTAGACGGCAGTCGACTAAATGTGTAAAAAGAACTGTGGCGCAGTTTGTCATTTTGCAGTATTGTCAATTGTTTTTAGGGGAGAATGGTTGTGACAGAATGGATCAAACCTGCAAACATGAGCGCCGGCCGTCCAAAGCCCTCTCTCCCATTTACGAGACGGACGTGGGGGAGGCGTTTGAGCGCTGCTCGGACAGGCACAGGAATGTTAGAGCGAAGGCCGAGGAGCACACGCGTAGCGGGGACGAGGGCAAAAGCAATGAGTTTGCCGAGCGGGACTGGAGCCTGCTCAGGCAGCTGCTCTCGGACCACGAGTCCAGCCTGGGCGTCATTAACCCCGTGCCCGAGGAGCTCAACCTGGCCCAGTACCTCATCAAGCAGACGCTGTCGCTGTCGCGGGACTGCCTGGACTCGCAGGGCTTCCTGTCCCCAGAGAAGGAGACGTTCAAGCGCTGGGCGGAGCTCATCTCGCCCGTGGAGGACTCCTCCGCCAGCATCACGGTGACCAGCTTCTCCCCAGAGGACGCGGCGTCCCCACAGGGGGAGTGGACCATCGTGGAGCTGGAGACGCACCACTGAGCGGCTGCCGGACAGTTCGCACTTTCTCTGTGAGCGTCTTCACGTCAACTTTGTCTTAATTCATCATTTATTATGACTCCTTTTTTCTGAACTCGGGGCTTTGCAGCTTACTTGCATTTCCCATCATGCCCTCGTGGACTTTTTTTACATATGGGCTGTTATGCATGCTGATATTTTTTTTGTTTGTCTATTTAAACACGTCTATCTCATGGCAGTCTTCTGATAATATGGTTGACTGAAGTTTCTTGAAGAAAAAATAGTATTGGCCTACTGGCTTGCATTTAGTGTCATTGAAAATAAAGATGTGTTTATTGAAAAAAGTGTTGCTTATTGTCAAGTCAAGAATGTGAATCAATGAATCAAACTTTGTTTCAGACTCAGGCTCCAGATGAGAAAACAAACCGCTTTAAAGAAATACATACAGAACAAAAAAAAAACAGCAGTGTATAAGGCTAGCAATGTCCCACAGAGAGACAGGCGCACTAATGTCTCCACAGCTGGGACTGGTAGCGTGTAGAACTAAGCCTTATGTTTGATTAAACCAAAATGGTTTCATGTCACAATCATTAAGCCGGCAACTGAATTTATACTTAAGATTCCCTCGGACAGTTTGGGACGAGTCCTCCAGCCGCAAACGTTTTACTGGTCTTTACTTTACTTGGTCTTTAATAATATTCTCATGGCATCATTGGAAGCTACTTGCAGTCTCTGTCACCTTGTTTTTCTTAAGTTGCAATATGGAGCGTTACCATTTCTGCATCCATCAGTTACAGGTTTTCATTTGTTTGGACAGAGCTTCCATAAAGAGAAGATAGTTCTCCAATGCTGACACCAAGGGAGACACGTTGTGCCCCATTATATCTGGAAACTTTGTACACCCATTTATGTCCAGTTGGTGTATTTCACCGATGTAATTAATGACTCTTAATGACACATTTACTCATTCGTTTGGCTCGCTGAGACACGAACTCCGGCAATGTCGAGTTAAAATGTAAAAAGGTTCATTCCGACAAAACAGGTGTTTTAAATCAGCACAACTTGGTAAATAATCATTTTGTAACCTCAAAATGAGAATAGTAACCAGCAAATGGACGTGGAATGTGGAACAAGTGCAAATAATCATTTCTGTCTGCGTGTTTGCGACACGGTCACGTTGGATGAGCAGGAAGTGTTGTCATGGATACCGCGGCACCCTCTCGTGGCGCCATACCGGTGTTACACCCCTACTGGTTTCTACGCCTCCTGGTTTCCCTACGCGTGCGTGTTTGCAGATGTTTCTGCCTCAGTTCGATCTTTCCTTTTAATTCATTTATACAATTGTAAACGCTGGAATGGATATGTGATGCGTTTTGTAGATTTTCAGCAATATGTTTGTGAATGTGTGGCGTGTGACGTCACAGAGGCAGACACGTCTGCAAACACGCACGCGTAGGGAAACCAGTAGGTGTAGAAACCAGTAGGGGTGTAACACCGGCGGCACAACATAAACGACATTAGTCCAACGAGACCCCGAAAAACCCGTTTAGCAGAGGTGTTTTTATCGCACGTGCCGGGCCATGTCTCCGTCAGAAGCAAAGACTCCCGAGTGGAAGACAACCATCATAATCAGCTCGTCGCTGCAGGTTCAAGTCCACCCTTCAACCCTCACACATGTGAACATTTGGGTCTGCTTCAGAGTTCATCGTCCACGTTTTGGTCCACATGCCACTGTTGTATTCCTAAATCCATTAATGGTCACTGTTGAGAGAATCAAACCTAGAAAGCGTCTGAACTTGTCTGACTTTGAATGCTAATTTCCAATTCTAAATGGCGAGCTAACTTCGCTAGCTGTAACACAGATCGCATGCTAAACGTGTGCTAGGGTAACAACTGTTGATGAAATGTCACTCACTCAACTCCGCCTAGATTAGATATGTGTTGAGATGATCTAACGTAATGATCTGTATTTGTTTGAAGCAGAACCATGACACCAACAGGATCTTAAGCGCCCAGCAGCACAGACTCAGATTTTCGGACAGTGTTCAGTCTGGGGCCTTTATTTTTCCTCTGTCAGGTAAACCTGCAGTATTACTGCGGCCCGATGGAGGCATCTCCAACACCACACAAGCCTTCCATTCCTAAACCCGCCGTAGAACATCAGCTCGGTTTGATCATGAAAGCAGCCCACCGAGGCATTTCCTAAAATCTGTAATGGATGTCATGCCACTAGTTGCATTTAGTGCGTAGTTGAATAGGGTTTACTGTTTGTATAACTTACCTCAGGTACTGCATTTCTATTGGTTGACCCCCGAGACCTCCTGGGACATTTGGAGGAGTCTGGACTCATCGAGAGGATACAGTCTTTTGTGCAAGTACACAGGAACAGTTTCCTACTCTTCTTCGCCCCCTTTAATGGGAAAAAGGAGATGGAAATACTATCGATGGTTCAACACAGGTACTTCCTTGAGTGAATCACTTGTTTGGCTCGACTAACCCTAACGCAGTGCCCTTATTATACTACGATTCCTATTCCTTAGTTTTTTTTATTTTTTCAGATTCTTTGGCAGCAATCTCCGGGTCCTTCCTGTACGAAACCACGCAGAGCTCGTCAAAGGAATGTTGACAATCGCCAAGGTGAAAGATGCAGATCCTCGGGTGACTCTTAATAATAAGTTTGACACGCTGTTGTTGTTTCCTCGTGACTCTTTGGAGTTAGCAAAGGCTCCTTCTGTCCGCAGGCCACCAGTAAGCCCCACGTGGACATGATCCGCGACCGGATGTCCCTGGCCCGGGCTCACGTCGTCGAAAGCAGCCCCGTGTGGGAGATGCTGAGAGACCTTCTGTAAAAGCCCGGCACACCTTCCAGCAGTAGTTCACGCGCGTAACACTCGTTCTGTTTTATTTGATGCTCACCAGTACAAGCGTTGCTTGAAAAGCAAATTTTAAAAGATGTGTTTCAATACATTTGTACGGTTTGTTCTTTTCATCTTTCACATTAAAAAAAAGGAGGAAATAAAACATGATAAAAACCCGGCGGTCTGGAGCGACTCTCTTGAGTCCTGGATTCAGTTTGGGATCCTCCGCTTTTCCTCTGTGATCTCCTCGATACGGAATATAAGGCTCTCCATCAGGTCGAATGTCACCAAGGCGCTCTGCAGCACCTGTGACACATGAGAATGCTCCTGAGAGGGGTCCAAATGATGGTGAAAGGGAAGAAAAGTGTCCTCACCTGGTGCTGGACCTCTGGGGACATATTAGACACCTGCTCCTGTTTCACTATCATTCTCTTTGATAATCCGGTGGATTGGGCCGCCTCTCTGGCTTCTAGAGAGGAAGAAGGAGAAAGCTCACAGTTCAACGTACAGCCGTCCATTCGAGGTTGTTTCAATGCCGCTTTGTGGCGCTGACCTCTTGCTTTCAGCTTTCGATCCTGCCTCACCGCCTTCAGCTCAGCGGAGTAGTATCCCCTCGATATGCCGATGCACACGCGCAGCATTTTCACGTATTGGTCTTTGATCCCGCTCAGCTGTTCCCACGCACCTGCCTGAGAGCGAGCGGGCGGGCGGGAGAGGGGGGGAGAGCGTCAGCTCGGCAAGTTAAACCCCAGTGGAGGAGTCGTGCCGCTTTGGGATCAGCGAGACTTACGGTGCTCCTCAGTTCGTTGTCTCTGAGGAGGAGGTAGCGTAGGAGGTTCAGGCTCTCCATCACCCTGAACAAACGAGACGGGGCGGTGCTCAGCGGCGGCGGCGGGAGGAGGCGTTCCACTTCTCGCGTCGCTTACCTGTCCATGGTGTCGAGCAAATCGGTCTGAGCGCCTCGCGGCAAGCTGAACACCAGTCCCAACAAAGACAGCAGCTCGTCCCCCAGGAAGCCTTTCGCCGCAGCACCTGACTGCAGAACAGTTAACAGGGTTAAACAACTGCGACTAAAATCACCAGCTCAAACGCCTCCTAAGCAGTCCAGACGACGGGGAAATGTAACTATCACCAAACATAACAATGGTTTCCATTAATGATAATGTTTTTTTTGCGAGCCTCCTTGTTTTGTCTCACCTTCATGGAACATTCCACTTGGTTCTTGATGTTCTTCACTATGTAACCTTCTACTCCTGCATGGTTGCTGGTTTTTAACATGCACCTGCGACAAATCAATTTTGGGTTAGATGCAGCCGCAGACAAAAAATAGAACACAGCAAAGCAAATGATAAACATCAATTTAAAAAATCCTTGCAAAAGTCATTTACTGATGGAAATGTGTGGCTTGAAGCACACATTTGCTGGGAATTGACAATGAAATGCGAGCATCAGTATGAATTGGATAAACATATTTGACAGTGGAATAAAATCACATGCAAAATGTATTGTGTTCCATCGATCTCGTCCACAGCGATCGAGCACCCTCATGAAAGCGTCTGCCGACTGTGTTTGCGTGTTTGGGGCCGGCGTTCTCTTTCCTCTCACCTGAAGAACTTGTGCTTTGCTTCTGCATCTAATTTATCGACGAAGAGCTGGAAAACCTGCAGACCCGATTCTCTCTGGCGAGCCGGTGATCCCGCAGAAAAGAAAAGGCGTCAACTTGACCACTGATGTCCACAAACGTTCCTCTCATCCGGCAGAACTACTCACCAAGTGCTGCATCGGGCAGTCAGTGAGAACCTGCCTCAGGTGCTGTGGATTACAGCACACAGGTGCATTGGAATCCGTTACGCCTGCAGAATCAGCAGCCTCGCTCTGCTTGCTGATATTTTGGACACGATTGTAGTTGTTTTAATCAACCATCTTTTTAAAAACAGATTTGAAATACGGCGATTCAGTGGAACAACGCGCAGCCGACGTGCTGACTTTAACCCCGTTCAATGAGACCTTCTGAGACCTCTGGGGCGCGTCTCACCTGTGGTACACTGTGGAAGCTCTTCAGCTCCAGGAGACTCACTGGGAGGCTGTTGTCCTTCACACTCTCCAAGGTCTTTGCATACAGCGCCTGCGTGGGGAAACACACACTTAAGCCCGTGAAAGATGAACCCGCCCCCGCTTTGTCTTTCTGCACGTTGACGTGGCCTTACCAGTCCTTTGAGCAGGTGAGACTCCTTCTTGCTGTCACGGAAACAAGATTACAGATCACACGGTGATATGGAGCATTTTTAAAATGAGAATCCTTCAGTTCGCATTGCACTTGACAGCATACCTGCTGAGGAGTTGATTGATGTAGTCCATGTTGCGCTGCAGGATAAATACAGGACTGGAACAGCAGGGGACAGTAAAGATGAGCGCTGTCTCCTCTGAAGGTCGGTTTAACGTGCATCATCAGCCAGTCGGGTCGCACTCACCTGAATACTGCCGGGAAGCTGTCGATGCCCACTAGCTGGACGAAGAGCAGGTAAGCCAGGCAGGCTCTCGACTCCCTGCACTCCATGCTCTCCTTCTGGGTGCCTTTCTTCAGGGGGTGGAAGAGCAGGAGCTCTGCCGGAGACTCTTGGATCGCAGGCAGTGTGACCTGCAGGGGGACATGGTCAAAAAAAACTAAATAGACGCCGGGGGACGTTTGACCAAATGCAGTACTTTGAATTTTGTCTCACCATTATCTGGGTCGCAAAGAGCCAAAGTGACGATTCTCTGTCCCGGTTCAGTTCGGCCTCGAGTAAGGGCTCCCTCAAGCTCCTCATGCAGCTGTAGATAAAAACCGACCAAATGTCATTAGTGCTCCTCCATAATTTGTATTTTAACCACGTGTTGAGCCGTAATTACAAAAAAATGGTAAGAATTCTTAAAGATCTCAATCAATAATCTACTACCATCCCACCACTGAGCTATTGAACCAGCCCAAGATGTCAAAACGACAAAAAACGTACAACATGAGAAGCTCCGCCCTCAGCTCCTCGTCCTCAGGAGTGGTAGCGTGGTTTCCATTTCTCCCCTTCACCTCCTCTACGAACGGCCGGGTGAACACAGCCAGGGCGGCGCAGCAGCGACACAGGCCGTGCTCGTCGGCCTCCTCCTGCTGCCGGCTGTAAGGCACCGGCAGCCGGGACATCTGCTCCTGCAGGCGGGTCAGAGCCGAGCCCAGGCAGGAGGCCTTTCTGTCGCCCAGCTGCATCAGCACTGCCAGAGACACAAGGGGAGGAGGGGCGGGCGGGGGGGTGGTTTGCACTGATGCACAGCAGGGGGAGACAGACCCCCGTGGTAGTATGACAGCACAGTCCCACCGTCAGTGTGGAATCGTATTGCATTTGACTGTTTCTGTTATTTGGTCCACCCCGTTTCTATCAAGGAGATCACATTCTGTATCGGCACTATTAGTAGCTGATAACGCGTTTAGTCTCTTTGTCTACAGGAATTGTGTGATACTATTTTTTCAACTTCAACACGTCATTGAGATTACAAGCAAATCCACTATTTCATCATGAAGAAGTACTATGGTTGTTGCTAGAACGGCTTATGCATTTGTTTGCCTAATGTTGCCATAGAAAGTGCTACTGCGGTGCTCCATTGCCGTAGGAGTTGAGTATGCGTGTGTGCGGTTTCAGCACTGCGTTGTGTGTTGCTTTACCTGTTTGGAGATGCGGAATGAGGACTAAGATGGTCTCAGAAATGGCCCCCGGATCAATGTCTTCAATTAGTTCCAGAAAGCTATGCAGCAGTTCATTCGGCCTGCACGTCTGCACAACAGAACAGGCTTTACCTCCAATGTGCAGGAAGCATGTCTCGCTTGTGCGCAGATCACCCGTTTGAACGTACCCTGGTCAGGTGTGTGATGGCAGCCTGGCAGTGATCAAGACTCTTTTCCTTTTTGACCACTTCGTTGAGAAGAGGTGACACGAGAACGCAGCCCATGGACCTCACCATCTCCTGAGTGTGAGACAGATCAATGGTGTTTATTACATAAATGTCCCGGTAATTACTTAAAACATATGCCTGGAATATACTGTAACTTGGAAAATACCAACGTCCTCGACGGAAGAAATAAAAATTGAAACCAAAGCTAACACGAGCCAGCGAAGGGGGGATGGCACACACCGAGGGCACTTAGAGGAGTGCCAGTGGAGCGAGAAATCGGACTGATTATCTGCTTGTTTTTTCTCCCGGCACCTCGGGGTCAAGAGGTCGGCAGCGGGCCCAGAGTACAGCGGCTGCCCGCTGATGCTGCGTAGGTGCTTTGAGTGCCGCGTGACAGTTTAACGCTGAATGCCACCGTGGCGGCGTGTGCGAGGTGTGAGCGGGACTAGTCGGCACCGAAGGGAGAGCGGAGCCGTCTCCGTCGGCGCCGGGAATACCTGGTTCTTCTCCTCCTGGAGGAAGCTTAGCAGTCGTGCGCCGTCACCCTGGGTGAGGCAGGCGGATCCCACGGTCTTGAACTGCTGGTAGTCCTCCGGCCTCAAGTCGTCCTCTGGGGTACTTCGCTGAAGGGGAGGCCGAAATATTTCAAATAGATGGATTGTTTTCTTCTAAATTCAAGGCACATTATCCAAACTGCCCCTATGGGGCATGCCAGTGGGGTCACGCCCCACTGGCATCACTACCAATTCAATGACGAGTGTGATCACTAAAGATAAATTGCATTGAAGTGATAGAGAATATCGGTGACTTACCCATGTGTGGATTATGTCCTTCACCTGATCTTCATTGGCCACCAGCATCTCCTCAGGGACAATCCTATTACCAATATGTCTCTATTGAAGGCCCCACAATGGCTGCCGTGGAAAGTAAGAACCAGTTTCAGCACCAGAATCGAGAAGACCAAATGTGCAGCTCCCCTGGTGACGCGAGGGACAGATAGACAGAGAGAGAGACAGACAGACAGACAGGGTGAGAGAGAGAGATTGTCTGCAGGGAACCAGAACCTAAACCTCTTATCTTCCTGTGTGCCTGATCTGTAATAGGATTAAACCAGTGCGAGAAAACGTGGAACCGTCTGGAAAGATCTAGATGAATAACACGTTGGGTTCGGTAACACGGAGGTAAAACTGTGGATGCACCTCACGTTTATCCGAGTTTACGAACAAAAATAGTTTATTTGTGTCTCGTCAGGTGAAAATGGGGCCGAGCAGTGACTTAATTTAATGAGTGTAATTGTTATGCTACTATAAAGAATGGAGTATTGAGATTGTGTGCCAGACTGTTGCGTTGGTTGATAACAACAAACACACACTAGCTGAAAATTCTTGGCAAACCTGAATTGATAAAAATTCTACTGATGTATTTGAATCAATCTGATTACTGCGTGTGTGCATAAACATTGTCTAGGTGGGAACATTCTTTGATTTATGTATAATTTCACATGCTCCAGTTGTTCATCAAAGGGGCGACGCAGATTGCATCAGACGGGCTGAGCCTGTAGCAGAGCCATGGTGGATGATGGGAAAATTAGGATCTCTCTTTAGAGCCAGCGTTGGGTTTGTCCTTTCTGGGCTACTGTAGTAACATGGAGGTGTTTCTCCACCAGGAGAACTGGGTCCGTATGCAGAGTGACACCGAGATTAAGCAAACATAATATTATCTTCCATCTGTGCCAAAAGATGCTCCTTAATGGTACACACTGTGACTTTATAAGAGAAAAGATATTTTCATTTTTCTCGTGTGAAAAAAAAGATTTGAGAAAAGGTCAACAATAATGCACTGCATGTGTGGTGGTCAATAAACGAGTTTGATTTTATTAACAGAAGAGTCTTTTGTTTAGTATAATAACATGAGCAGCACTGGTCTGAGCCCCATTGTGGTTTGAAAGTATATTAACAAATAAATTCACCTGTGACTCGTGCAGACTATTGGAAAACAAAATTCATTTCCTAATTAGATGGGAGAGCCTGTTGTGCACAGAAGCACGCGGATTAGGAATCCCTTCCCACAATTGCCTAATGACAACATATTGCTCCCCATTGTCGGCACAAAGGCTTCAAAGGCTCGGATCATCTTTTCCCCCCTGCAGCGTTTGCGTGCATGTGTAATATGATAGAAGTACAATCACTGGCTTCCTGCTGCAGCCACACGGCTTCAGCCCCGAGTCCTGATTTGAGATGAATAGAGCGAGAAGCGTGTTTGAACGGTCGGATTTAGCAGACATCTGCCGCTCAGGTTTGCTCTGTGTATTGCTGTGTGATGAAAGCCTTCAGACAAAAGACACACTCTGCAAACAGCGCACACGCTGACGCTCACTCCGGGTTCGGGCCTGATTTTTTCATATTTAATTGTTGGCTGATGAGGTTTAGTTTTGACAGAGGAAGACACAAAGGTAAATAACATCTAGGACCAGTAGGTGTTTATTATTTATTTCTTCCAAACCTTCAGTTGCTGAAATATCAATCATTTATATAATTATATTCATATTATTAATAACAATAATAACCTAATAATCCTAAATAATTCCATCTTTACAAATGTATTACTTTATACCATAACAAATGTCATGGAATAAACTGCAATGAGTACAGTAGATGTCCCAAAATCTTTTGGACACACAATGTACTTTTGCACTTTTTAATAATTTGTCATTCCGTGACTTTAGTTTGGATGTTTTTAATAATATGTAATGTTTTTAATATACTTGTATATCATTTTTCATTACACTATATTATGACACTAACAATTTTTCTGGACATACAGTGTCTCTGTTTTAACAATCTACACAATATTTATTTTCAATGTGTCTACTTCATAGATTTTTTGGATATCTTACATTATTACTTTTATTACTCGATGCATCTCCAGTCACAAAAGGATTACTCCTTCTGTCTAAATAAATAATACATTATAACAAACCTTTGATTCAAGTCTTTATCTGGGTCTAATTGTTTTTCATTATGCAGCACTTAATGTAACACATTTGCTGCACATTTTGTGGTTTGTCCACAAGGTGGATTTCACTAAATAAAATCCTCTTTGACTAAAAGCTTTGGCTAAATAAATGTAACGCAATGCCACAAAACTACTTTTTTTTCTCCCTGAATACAAAGTCATCAATAAATAAAGAGGACAGCGGTGTGAGCCACCTCTCAGGTAAACAAAGGGAGTTTGTGGGTCTTCAGCTCTTTGGGAGGGATAGAACGATTTCTAATAGAAATACAACCCTTGTATTTCCATCAAATGTTTAATTCTTGAAATGCATCAAAATCTAACGGCCATCCTGACTCGGGAAAACTAAGGGAAGAAAGATTGAAACTTGTTTCATAATTTCCACTTAATGATACAACTGATTACATAAGTTGGTGTTTCCGTGGGGCGCAACCCTCTAGTGGGTCGCAGTGGTATTACAGCCGGGCCAGCGGAAAGCTGCTGATGGACTTTGATAACAACATTTTCTATCCTTTCTGGTTAAATCTATTATTACTTTTGTGACATACTATGGCATAATCTTATGGCATGATATAGTGTAAAGATATAATATTACATTTATTATGACACACAATAATATCTAAGATCAATGGCTTACTATATACTACATTTTTAGGAACCAAAATGTCCTCATTTTATTGCAGATTACTGTAAAATGTAGATTTTTAGGGCATTTTAAACAGTCTATTCACACTATGCCATTGATATCTGAATGTATTTGGCTTGTTTTAGGATTTTTTTATTACATACTAAACAACACTATTTCGTCTACTTTGGTATGAAATATTCCACAAGTACGTATATACACATACATTTAAAATTCAAACCCTGCATTTAAAAATCTTTTGCAGAGCACTGTGGGTGTCAGTTTGGAGACGAGCATCAAACCGGCAACCTTTCGGTTAAAGGATCCGTGTGTGGTGTTTACAGGGATGTAGTGGTGATGCAGCAGACTGCACACTACCGATCGCCCCTCTGATCGCCCATCGCTTTCCAAGAACTACGTCTCACCAGAGCCAGTGTGGGATCTGACCCTTCTGGGCCACTGTAGCAAGATGGTGGACACAGCAAAGAGGTGCTACTCCTTGTATCTATATGTAGGATATATATCCTCGTTGTTGGGTAACGAAAACTCATCCTCACATTTTTAGTGGATTATACATCAATGAAAACAAAGTCATGAATCCTATATTTACGTTGTTAAAAGACAACCGCTCTTCTAACTGAGCTACATAATTACACCACAGTGTTTATATGAAATACCTTACTATCACATTTTATGACACACTGTGATGTGACACTTTTCAATGGTATTGTTAGTATTCTTATATGGCATACTAATCTATGCCATTTTCATGAAATACTCTATCGTTCTTCCTTATTGCATATAAGTATAACTATGACATTTCTGACATTGCACACATTTTTTATAGAACCTTTAAAGTGACATTTGTGTGGAATGATATAGTGTGCTGTTTTTATGAGAGGATATGTTATTATTTTAATGCAATATGATTTTCTATTAAATATAATATAATAATACACTTACTGAGTGAAACAATATTTTATTTATTTTTTTATTTTTTATTTTTTATTTTTATTTACTTCACATCTTTGTGATGCCTGTGAGCCTCCTTGCGGTTTGCCCCCTGCTCCTGAAGCATCTTCTCTCACTGCAGACACAGAGTTAGTGAATAATAAAAATCACGTTTCCAACCGTGTACAGATGATACTCACCTTGTTGTGCTCATCTCTATCCAGCTGCCCCTCCTTCTCTTATAATGCACTTTAATGTAATTTGTATTCACATAGTTAGAAATAAGACTGGAAAGTGGAGAGTTGCACGGTGCTGAACAAAACGATGTGCAGCAAAACTCTTCCACGGTCGGTCCATCTGTTCCCTCTTTGTGACTATACATAAAGAAAAGAATATTCTGTGATAAAAGATGTTACACAGGAGGAGATGGGACACAAACTATCCCCCAGACGTCTCCAATGAATGTTTTCTCTTGGATTCGGTGGCGTTTGATGACGCGCAGCAGCGGCTGTTTGCACACAGGGAGGCTATCGCTGTACCTGTGTCAGCGTGTCGGCAGATAAAATGCTCCGATGGGAAATCTGACCCACAGTCTGCGGCTTTGCGCCTGCAATTCATCAGCAGGGGCATTTATTCGTAACCCCTGACTTGAGGATCCATTTCACCAATGAATATCTCGAGCCATCCTGCGGCCAGGTGAAGACACGTCATGACAGTCGGTGTGCTGTCTCGGCATGTGGGGAGCGGTCGGCGGTGTTCAGAGGCGCGCGTGTATCTCGGGTCACTGATATCGCATTCCCATTTATATTTAATTCGCTGGACTGCGACAACAGAGTTCAGAGGACGGCATTGTGGGAGTCCCAGCTCCGGTGGATGGGCTCAGTATGAGCGGTATTCATTTTAAACGCAGCTTTGTTTTTTTTTCGGATGAAATGTGTATGCAGCTCAAGACAGAGTGCCGTTGGTTTGTTTTTTGAAAAAGAGATTTGAGTGTATCATTTCGGGCCGTGCCGCAGACAGTGCAGTATTTATTCATGGGGCAGTCTAGTGTACAAACAAGCAGCGGTCCTGTGAGAGCCGAGTAAAGCGTCTCCATTTTTCTCTTTGCATCCTGCATTTCCTTGGTGACCTCTTAGAGAGCAAGAGGTTCTAAGTGAACTATTTATCCAGCCGGCTTCCCCCGGAGGCCTCCTCAGACTGCTGCCAGCTCTCCCGTCTGCCCAAAAGCCTCCCCGGGCCCCGCTGTGCTTGTCAGGAAAAACTGCCATGTTTAGGGCCTCTCCCCCGGGGCCCCGGGAGGCTTTCCGAGCCGGATAGATGCTTTTTAAATCGTTCAGATTTGCTTTGTGATTGTTGCTTTTCTGTATGATGAATAGAATTTCAAATGAATTCAAATGTACTTAGAACCAGTGTGTAGAATAAAGGGCCCTCTTCTTGCATATATGGAGTGTAATACTATTAACTTTACCTGGAACAGAGTATGCTTATAATGAGCCGTTGATATCTGCGTTCTCCTCCACGGAGTCTGTTCCTACGGTCTATTCAAACTGTCCCATAAAGGCCTTTTCATATTTCTCTGTAATGTAGTTCGGAGACGGAGGGGTCAACAAAGGGGCGTTCAGCCGGATGCAATTTTTAATCGTGCACACTTATTCCATCTGCGTTTGTCTTCTTGCTCTCATTCTCTCCCCCGCGACACTCGTCTGGAATACCTCCATGTGTTTAGCAGGAGGGACGGACCCCAGTGAACTGAGAGCTAATGGAGATGAAGGTCTCACAGGGGAAAATCTTGACCTTGGCCCCTTTTTGTGAAAGCTTTGGCCCTGTAGCAAACAATGGCGGGGAGGGGCTTTGAGCGGTTGAGGGGGGGGTCTGAGTGTGTGCCAGCATGTCGCCCGGACATTTTGTTTGTGCTCTGGATGTGGCGGTAGTGTAGTCCAGTCCTTTCAGACATCTTTCAACATGGCGCGGAGCTGCTTTATGTACCAGTGTACCACGAGGTGAAAGCTCCCCAGGTGGGACGGAGGCCCGGGGCCGTGTTTTCCTGAGCCGCCGCCGCCGCCACGTCTGTCTGGCATCGCGCACCGCTGGGAGGAAACTGCACCAACAAATCCATACTGCCTGAACCACGCGGACTCCACCGCTGGCCGCTGGACCTTTTGAGTCCCTGTGTCGACTTGTTCCCGATCAATACACACAGAGCGGACGTCTTAATAGACACAGATAACCGCTGCTTGCCTCGCTGTATCTCAGGGCTGGGGAGACTGACACCCTGTCCGACTCGGATCAATACGTGGCGCGTGGCGCGCGGCGCACAGGCCCCGGGCCCGGCCAACTCCGCCGTCACACACGGGGGCCTGGTTAAGGGGGGTGGGAGGGGAAAACTGCCCGGCAACTCCCCAAGGTGGACGAATCGGAGATGTTACATGTGAACTGGCTGTCAAAACGATTTTGTCATCCCCCCTTCTCTCCGGTGTTTAAAGATGCTGACACACTGTGTTTGAGGAACCAATGTCTTGTTTGGAAGTGATGGAGGCTTTTAGCCTTTTTTTTCTTCCTAAACTCCTTTTATCCGTTCAAGTGTGCACTCAAGTGGTAGCATTTAACCTGCTACAGACGTCTCCTGGCACATTGTGCCCACTAACAGCTTCCTTTCAGGTCAGGTGATCCGGACCCTTGTTTGAATTTACAGAAGTTAGAAACGTCATGTGCAATCCTTTCTTTCACTACTGCTTATGAAGGTTACGTTGTTTTTCAGATGTTGACTTTAAGGTGGGCTTTTGTCCAATAAATCAAGAACAAACATAGGTGCATTGTAGGTTTGGGGTTTACGCAGGCAAAAGAGTCGTGCGGGAGTTCAGCTTTTTTTATTGCTTACTGGCCAACAAAACTAAATCGTCCAAGAAACTTGTGTCATTGCCTCTCTGGCACTAAAAACCATAAGCCCACCCCAGTGCATGCTGGTCCTGTACCTACCTAGCCAGTTTCCCATAGCGTTACCCAACTCATTAAAAAAGGGACTAACCAAAAACTAGTGTTATTCATTAACATTGGCGCCAATGTTTTGATTTGGTGACGATTCAATTTTGGTCAATGTCCTAAAATTGACCCTCAATTTTATAGCCGTCCTCTATCTCAGAAGATTTGAAGTGAATATAATTAGTATAGCTGTATATCAGTGGGCAGACTGTTCTGAGTGAAGACACAACACTGAGTAAAGAAGGCCGGATCAGATTCAGCTTGGGGTCATTAATGTTTCAGAGGAAGCCAGAGGGGGAATGGCAGAGTCACTGCACGGCCCCGATCCATTTCCTTTCACTGCGGCTTTGTCCTTCTGCATCCGTCCCTCCTAAGACAGAGGGGCTCCTCTCTGATGGAGTGATTGGCAACATACTGGCACCAGATAAAAAAGATTTACAGATATTGGGTTAATTCCTTTGTCTGGGAGAAAGCTGCAGTGTCCGCTCGCATTTTGATGAGTGAATCTTTTATTCACAGAGGAGCGAAAAAAGGAAAACACCTTTCCTCCTTCAGAAAGACAACATACAAATACGGTAATTGTTTCCGCCACTTTCTCGCATCGTCTTCCGCACCCGCGGCCCAGTGCAAACCTCTGGGGCCGCGGAAGTACTTTCCCTTCCTACTCCTCTATGCTGTGATCCCCACAATGTCATTACTCTGCTTTGATCCTGCTGCAGTCTGACACATGACCACCCAGACCCCTGAATGGGCATTAGAGCAGGCTTCAGCAAACCCAACATCTGTGCCTCCCAGCACTGCCACCGCTCAAATCATTCATTAAATCAGAACACAAAAAGTAACTTTACTTGAATGTCTCAGCATAAATATTTGATCATGGCTCAGAATAAATCTTTGTCGTTTTGTACTCCTTCCTCAGGCCGCGGCCTCCTCTTATAGATCTGCATTGCCTCTCTCCCTCTCTCTCTCTCTCTCTGCTATTGGGATGCTGGCACATGCTTGGCTTGGTCATTTCTGAAACAGATCTTATGAATTGTTTAGAACAATTCATAGCTGCAATCAGGAATGGTTAAGGCTGTATCGCTAAGTGACACGTCGGGCTGCCACGCTCGCTCTGTGCAAAGACACACTAAACGTTCCTCTTCCTTTACATTTTGGCTACACGACGCTGGGTCGCACTGTATATTCATGGATTTTCCCTAGCTCTGATAAACCTCGAGTCTGTGTGGATGGTGTTCTGCACCTCGGGAAAGCCTCTCCGAGACACCAAATATCACTTGCATTGAGATCTGGACTCGGCCACATCTGGACTCCCTTAAAGTCAGACCCGATGTTTGGATACTGTTCGATAAAACACAATACATCACTTTGAGTACTGATATTATAGTGACTATCTTCATTATCCTTACTTTAAGATGTATAATTACATCCAGATCTCCATTTCATAAAAGAAGCATCTCTGATGAGAATCAACATTTGAGCAGGAATACAGTCCAAAGCTTGATCTGTGACATCGTCTTCCACCGGTGTTACTGAAAAAGTGTTGAGGTTTAATCTCCAGTCCTCATTCAGCTCAGAGCCCAGTCATTTTCTGACATTAACTGTACAGCATGTAGGGATTTCTACACGCTTACACAGCTTTAAACTCCACACGCCCAATAAAACCTTTTACACGCAAACAAAAGTATCAGCTGCTCAGTAAAAGGCTGCCAAACTCTCAATGTCGTCCCTTGCGTTCAGAGGAATTCCTTTTTGTGTGTTTCTGTTCCTCTGAAGAGAAGGGAACCCTTTGCTATCAGTGCTTTTAGCCGCAGCCGACCCTTTTAATGCCACCTTCAGGATTAGCCAACAGGGCGAGAGAGAGAGAGAGAGAGAGAGAGAGAGAGAGAGAGAGAGAGAGAGAGAGAGAGAGAGAGAGAGAGAGGGTCAAAGGATTGAACATTTTATAGTTATTATAATACAGCTATAAAATATGAGTAAAAAACATGCAGCACGGTGGTGGGACACTCTCTCTCTCACACACACACACACACACACACATACACGCGCGCACCTTTTTTTATCCCTGAGTGACAGCTCACATCCAAATTGTCTAGTGATATGTGATGCCAAATGAACCGGGTAAACACGTCTTTAAATGAGCGCACAGCCCCGGCACCACCGCCCCCATAGCCTCTTTCATTAAACCCCCTCCACACACACACACACATACCGCCATCCCCCCATGGACTCGTGCTGTTCAGGGCCCCGAACCCTCAGAACAGAGGCCGGCTAATGGAAAGCTTTCAAGGCGGCTGGAGGAAGAGAAAGAGATGTCCGCACTCGTCTGGCCTTCCCCATCGCTGCGTGTGTGGCCACGGCTTTAGAGTCACGCACGCACAAACACCTCGGGACACGCCATTAAAAAACAGGCCCAAAAACTGAAAACAACAACACTGCTTACACCACCCCCACCCCCTCCACACACACACACACACACACACACACACCCTTTCATTGATCTGGACGGATCAGATTTTATTCAACGAGATGTTAACATTAAGATTCAAGGCCACACGTTCTGTGATCAGGTAAATGCTCCAAAGTCTTTGCACACAATGGTTTTCTGTGACATTAATCTGAACACCACTGCCTTCATGGAGGGACCTCACCCAGAGTCCTGTGATTAGAAACTGAACTCATGAAACTTCGTGTATCATGTAACTTGATTTGAACGTCGTAAAAAAAAAAGATTTTTTACCACCAATGCGCACTGTGAAGGCTGCTCTGCTGCGCGTGGTTCCGGGGCCAGTGGCTCTCGGCTGCTTCCGGGCCGAGAAGCGCCGATTTGTCCTCCGCACGTGTCCCGCCTGTCGGCCCCCTCGCCGGTGTCTCCTGTTATTATTTTCCTCTCGTTCTGCTGCCTTTTCTTTTGCAGAGTCATGAATAATTTGTGCGCACGCCTTGTTGCTTGATGACAGCTGTGCAGTTGGTTTCACAGTCTGTTTTTTTTTTTTCTCAGATCAGGTGAATAATGAATAAGCCTCTGCAACAAAAGAGCTATGTCCTATATGTGCCCTGCCTCTCTTCATCTGTCCCAGCTTAGCCGGCGTGTCCCCCTCTGGGGAGGAGGGATGGGGGAGGACAGGTGAGCAGCGGAGTCTCTCTGGAACTTCTCCTTCCCCCTATCGGACGCGCGCTCGGAACTCGTCGAACCTGTGTGAAATGTGCTGATCGGAGCGGGAGAGCAAATATACCACATTATTATTACAATATACACCGCGGCTGTGCTCGGCCCTCGGGGGAAACGGTCACATCGGGCTTCTCTCGCGAAGAGCATCAGGTGTCTACCTGGCTCTACCTATTTACTCTGCTGTCAGCTGTGTGTGTGTGGGGGGGGGGGGGGGGGTCATTTTATTGTTTATCTGCGAGGCGCAGTAAAAGCACCAAATAGTTAGTCTAAAAAAATCTCTCTTTCATTATTTATGTTTAATTTCGTATTAATAATGAATCACTCCCAAAACCACAAAACCAAGTCTGCTGAACTTTCTAATTGCACAACTATGTATGTCAGGGGAAATGAATCCAGCCGTGTACCTCTGGGTGTGTGCGTGCACTTATGGACCGAGGCGCGGGCCTAGATTCTGAGCCTTTGGACTGCAGTGCTCTGATTACTGGCCCACTGCGATCGATCGAGCCGTCTTCTATCCATATTTCATATGCCTTGGGGCAGTTGGGGCGATGCTTTAAGGAAAAGGTAAATCTGGTGAGGCTAATGGCTCGTTTGGAGATTGTCGTTGCTGGGAGAGCTTCTGTCTCTGATTGCGCTTGTGCAGCGCGCTGTCGGAGGGAAACATGCGCACGCGGTCTGATGGGGATTCGGCTTCTAAATAACAACTGTTGAGAGTTTAGGTTCTCGCAAAATGTGTCAAATGCATCAATGCTTTAATATAGCTATCTACCTGGCATTTTAACGGGTAAAAGGATGGGATGGAAAGCGAAGATAAACATCCCGAGTGATATTTATACAAGAACAAACAATCTCCATTCTGATGATGATGATGATGATGATGAATCCTTTCTCCTGATGAGGGGAAGCTGAAGAATAAATGACGCGGCCTCGGCAGCACTAAGGTGCTTCAAACGAGCTCTCCCTGTTCTCCTTTCTATCTCCGGGGTTTGAAATATTCAGGCCTGAGTGTTGTAGGATTTTTAGGGGGGAGGTGAAGCGTGAAAAAAAAAAATCCTTGTGAGTCAGTGATTTCAAGCAAATGTTGAGGGGAGTTGACTTACCGCTTGTGAGACAAGATCAAATTGTGAAAGAAGGAAATGACAAGAGACGGAAAGTTTTAAAGCTTCATTGCAAAACATGATGGGTTGTATCCAGAACTGCTTTTATAAAAACATACCTAGTTTTCATATTTCCGGGTAATAGCCTACACTTTCTGATCATTTTTTTTTATCGCGTCAGATGCGTTATGCGCCATCCATCCAGAGGCCTCCGATCAAATCACAACAACATAACGTTTTCTAACTGCGGCCCACCAGCAGGAACCCTCGGTGGATCGCAGCTGCTGCGTGGGTTTTTTTTTTGTCTTTGTTATTTAAAAAACAAAACAGCCATGAGGGTAAAAAAAAGGCATCTGGTTGACGGTTAAATCTGCTCAGACTGTTTTGGTTCCAAACACATGGCTGCAGTGGTCAAAACAAACAGGCCTCGGGGTAAATCACAACGTGTTTTATAACGCCGTGGCACTTTGTTTGTTTGTTTGTTTGTTTGTTGGTATTTCCATGTGTTAGTGTGGTTTGTTTTGCATGTGGAATATTATAAAGAAGCAGTTTAAAGACGTTAAAGCGAAATGCGTTGCTGACAGCATTTATATTAGATCAAATTTACAAATTTGGCCCACTAATTTGGGGGATGACACATGAATTAAATGATTATTTTCAGATTAATTTGGAAGAACAATGAATTTGGAACCGTTTCACCTTCACTTTCAGATTTTTATTGCATATTAAATCGTAATAACAAAACAACTATATATTGTGATGGTCTTTCCTGGGAGAAATATCGATTCATCAAGGCAATTAAATGTGCAAAATGGAAACTCTCGTAAGGCCGTAACCCTCCTGTTTATTAAATCACACAGTCTGTTTTGCCAGCATGTCTCCACACCAAAACCAAAACACCTCGATTTTTTGAAGAAGCGCAGATTTCCATCTCTGTTAGCTTCATGTCGTCGATCCGGTTCTTTCACTGTGAACAACTACTTTGGCTTCAATGTCAAATAAAATATCAAACATGATATATTTAATTACGCTTCAGCACAATTCACAGCTTATCCCTGGTTTTCTGGACCTTTATAACAAACAGCAGGTTGGTTGAATAGTTAGTGTCTCCGAAATGCCGTGAGTTTTCGTTATTAAAATAAATAAATAATCTGCCTATTGGAGGAGATAATTAAATATATATGTATATATATATATATATATATAAATTCCCAACGCAGTTTTTTTTTTTACATCAAGACCTCTCCGAAGCGGACCAAAGTGAGTCTTGAGCCGAGCATTGTCCTCAGGCGATTGGAATAAAAAAATGTCTTTTTTTTTTCTTCAGATGTCCTCACTCCTTTCGAGAACAACGAGTCCAATACAAAAGTTAGATTACATGACGTCACGTGTGCATGGGGGGGGGGGGGGGGCGAGGGGGGTGAGGGGGGGTTCACTTCAGCCCGTGCTGCATCTCTTTGTGCCTCCTCAGGTCCACTTTCCTCTGGAAGCCTTTGCCGCACAGGTCGCAGCAGAACGGTTTGTAGCCCGTGTGTTTCCTGCTGTGCGTGATGAGGTTGGAGCTCTGGCTGAACGCTTTCCCGCACACCTGGCATTTGTGTGGCTTCTCACCTGAAAACAAAAAAAGCATATAGGAAACACGTCAATATGGTTGTTAGATGTATTTAACATTATCTAAATTATATCAGTGCACATCAGGCGGATTTGGCATTATTACACCCTGAAACAACACCTCGCGTTTTCTCCACTTGCCTGTGTGGATGAAGGTGTGCTTCTTCATGTCGGACTTCTGGTGGAACCTCTTCCCGCAGTACTGGCACGGGTACGGCCTGGTGTCGGAGTGGATGAGCAGGTGCGTTGACAGTGTTGACGACCTCTTAAAACTTTTGCCGCAAATCTTGCAGTCGAAACTTCTCTCCTGTATCGCGACGCAGAAGCGCGGATTAGTCATGATTTTCGCGCATCACGCCCATCCTGACCGAAAAGCCGGGTGACAACAACACGCAGAAAAGGTGCGAGCTGCAGGAAGCGGTTTGAAGTGTGTGTGCGCGCGCGTGTGTGTGTGTGTGTGTGTGCACGCGTAGTTACCTGAGAGTGCACAGCTTTGTGTTGTTCCAGGCTGACTCCGTGTCCGAACGTTTTGCCGCAGATTTCGCAAGCAAACGGCCTGGTGCCACTGTGCGATCTGCGCACGTGGACCTCCAACCCATGCGGAGTGGAAAACACCTGGTAGAAAGAAAATAACAGTGCGTTTAATTTGTTGTCTATCCCTTCATAGAGGTCAGAGGTCGCGCTGTGACGTGGTTAATTTCCTTTTTGCGTAAGCCCCAACAAGCAGAAGATGCGCGTGAACCTCCATCCTCACCTTACTGCACGTGATGCACTTGAAAGCGCCATTGAGGATCAGACTGGAGCACAGCAGGTCGGACGGCGCCTTTGCGCTGCGCGCTGTTTCGTGCAGGCCTTCGTCGGGGAACAGCAGGGCGGCGTTGTGCCTCCTGTAGTCACCGTACGTCTCCTCGCCCAGGGTCCGGTCTGCGTACAGGGCCGAGTGAGCGCCCCGGTCTCCGTAGAAGGCCAACGCCGCCGGGGCCCTTTCCACCTCCATTGCTGTGTGGAGGCTCTGCTGCGCCAGGGGCCTCAGCCCCGGCGGCGTGTAGCTGCTCCACGCATACGGCCGGAAGGGAATGGCGAAGGGCCGCGTCTCCTCCACCGCAGGAGAGAGGGATTTCTCCGAATCCACTGGAGAGCGGGACAGAGGCCAGATGAAAATTTAAAATGAGGTTAAAAGTCCAAAAGTGTCGCGATGGGACAAAGGAGACATGCAATGTTCTTTCAGAGAATTCCCAGATGATGATGACTTTAGGAAAAACATGCGCATAAAGGGAAAGGCTAAAATACAATTATAAATAAACAAGCAGCACCCGATGTTACTTAAAAGTACAAATTAGTTATTATTGGTCACATGAAAATGTGACAGCGTTGTTATAGAAAGGCACCGAACACTGGAGCAACAACACTTGATCGTTCATCTTTGATCGTTGCAATTCCCCAAACAGGGATTGAGCGGCGCACTGCTGAAGCATGAGGATGCGTCGTGCCTGTGCGGTGGCCGTGCGCGTACCTGGGGATGCGGAGGGGGACGGAGGCCTCCAGAAGTCCTCGTAGACCGGGGAGCGACCGCACAGACTGTCCGCAAGGCTCTGCGGTGACTTCGGGGAGAAATCCGCCGCGTCGGCCGAGGCGGAGTCCGGAGAGAGGCCGTACCTGTCCACCGACACGTCGGAGTCCTCCTGGAGCTTGTCCGAGTCTGAGGGGAGCACGCGCAGGAACGTCAAAATACAGGGACGAGAAGGTTCGAGGGACATCTCGCGTTTTTTCCTGCGACTCGGTTACTTTTTGAAAACTATTACACATAATAATATAAAGTATATAATAACAAAACACACATGACACGTTAATTAAATAAATGGCAATATATCATCGTTCAATTAGAACAGTAAAAATTAAAGTGCAAAATTACAAAACAGCAAAGGCATTACTTACTCATATATGGAAATAAGATGACTGTTTTATTTTAGCGTCAAATCTCTGAATAGATGTATCACGAAATATCACTTTGATTTCTAGGAAATAATCCAATGCTTCTTTCAATAAACTACTCATCATGTTCCAGTCTGTTAACCTGCAAAATCAGTGATTTACCATCAGCGTGCAATTTCGCTTTGTGTGACATCACTTAATGCCTTTAGAACAACGGCTCCACTGAAACACACATTCGCAATTGTTACCATGGGAATCAATTTCAGTTTTTCAACCAGTGAGGTGACACAAACAAATCGAACGACATTATTTAAACAGTGAAGACTATTGAAAACACACACCTGAGCAAATGTGCGCCAGTATTGTGTCCAGCCTGCTGGCGTCGTCCTCCAGACTGCGCGGTTGGTGGTAACTGTGCGCCTTCTTGCTCTTCACCATGAAGGAGCGAGGCATCTCTGATCGGAGAGCGCGCGGCGCGCGGACAAACCCTCCAGCTGTGTGGACTGTGGACTGTGCTGCCCGCTGTAACCACCGCCAAGACCGGATCTCCACTGACGGGGAGGTGCCAAGCCGAGTGCTTTAAGAGACGCGCGACCTGCCGAGGGCGCATGCGCACACCATGCGCCCCGTCTGCCAGGTGTCGCGCGGACAGGTGTCAATGCAACGACTCCTCAGTGCATTGCAAAGTAAAACGTAGCCTATGTGTATGTATGTAAATATATAACTGATCACGTTACATCGAGGAGCTTAGGCCAGGAATCACTGACTAGAATTTATACTAGTCAGACACACACACACACACACACACACACACACACACACACACACACACTCACACTCACTTAATCTCTCCCGTCAGTCTAACTTTGTTTCAGGTGTCCGGCTCGCGGAACAGTTATATCCGGCCCACGAGTGAATATATCATAACTGGTCCGCCGCCCACAGCTGATATTAAAAGTCCCAGAAGGCACCGCAACAGCTACACGCGACAAATCTAGCGACTTGTCTACAGGAGGAGGAGGCGGGGCTGCCCAGCGCGTGCTCACTACGAGGGATCGCAGGGGAGACGTGAAGGGGGTATTGTATTGAATTCTGGCATCCTAAGTATCTGGTTTCTTCACATTTATCGCAGACGAAACGAGCAAAATGTAAATCCTTTGAAGGGTGGAACTAAACATCTAAAAGAAGAGATCTGGGGGGATATTTAAATCTGACTTAATTGGGATACCACGGACAGGAGAAACACACCCACACACACACACACAAACAAGCACGCAGCATGCAACACCGATACCACTGATGTCCACACGTTTGGTCTGTTCTCTTCTGTTCCTTTCGACAAAATAGTTCGTATAATTGGTATAATTAGTACAGTGATTCCAGTGTCCATATTGTCTGTTCTGGATTAAGGCTCTGTAGATGTATAGTAGCCCAGATAGAAGCATGTTCAGCTAGAAAACTACACCTGTAGTGGATCGGAGGGGTGGATCCAAATGTTATAAAAAGTATGTTGTAAATTCCCCGTAATCATTTAAAATAATGTTACGTGTAATGTATTTTCCCAAGTAGGCCAATGACTGGTAAAAATGTGCGACCCCCCAGTCCGCCCCTGAATGCCCCCCCACCCCTTCACCCATAACATTATAATATAGAGCATTAATATATATATATATAAAATCAATAATGTATTATGCATACATTGTATTATACACACATTTTATTTAAAAAGACAAATGGCGCCTGCAGTGTTTTGCATGCGCGTCGTGCGGTTTTCGTATTAGGAAACCTGTCTGCACGCGGGGGCGACGTCTTCGCACCTCAATGCAAAATAACTCATTTCAGAACTTCCCCCCAAGGCACATGACCACGATTTCAAGAAAAACACCCGTGTTGAATCATCAGCGGGTGACTTTAGAGACAGCAATCGACGCTTAGAATCTTTCTGTTGGTTTGGTTGCAGCCTGGAGCCGCTGCCCCTCCGCGCGGATCAGACCGCGGCTCGTGTCTCCACGGGAGCGCGGGGCAATCAGCAGAAACGATGCAGGCCTTATCAGCGCTTTGCTCAATCCGACATTGGGAGAGGAAATGCGGAGGCGCACCCCAGGGTGTCTGGTTTAAAAAAAAATAAAAAAAAGAGTGGGAAGAAACTCTGAATCAACAGCCCTCTTGTGCTTAATAGATCATATACGCACATGGAAATCCTATTGCCCCCGCTCCACAATAAAATATAATGAGATAACAGGAGCAAGAATTGTCATGCATGATGCCCATACAGTTGTGTTTAAATCTTTGGACATACGTCCACTCACGACAAGGTCCGGTGGAGCCTCGTCCTGGTCTGCCGGTCTGTAATTATGTGACAGACTCTTGCCGTCGCAGAGCCCGCAGGGACAGATCATGTTACCCCGGATTTTATGCTAAAAAAAAGGACCACTTGTTTTTTGACGCATAGTGTAGCGCAGGTTAAGCGTCATTACGCACAGCCGTGCGCCCTGGCGCCTTTCATCCACCGCAGCTGCAACAATCCGAGACCGTTGTTGTGAAGCACTGAGGTGGATTTTAATTATCGCAACGCCAAGACCCACCAGAATGAACGCAATCATCATGCGTCATTGGAGTGATGTCACTTTCTATTTTTGGACTTTTGTTTTATTAGGTTTTAATGATTCTTTTTCTCAAAAACAAAGAATAATAATAAATCGTCTTTTTTCCCAATGCATCCAACATATTCTACATCCACGTGTAAATCAGCGCACTCTTTCATGCAACGATTTATTCAACAAACAATACTCGAGCCCCATATAGTTACAAAAAAAAAAAAAAAAAAATGTGCTCATCTCACCGGCTCGCACTGGATGTGCACGCGCACTATCAGGAGAGCACCTATTAGTGCACGTGGGGCAGGAAATCAAAGCGCCACATGCCGAGGCTCGATTAGACGCCGCACGGTGACCGTTGCATCCGGACGCCGTGTTGGTGCAGATATGGAGCCCGACAAGGAGACAAGCAGAAGCACGCGGAGCCTTGGTGGCCGGCGGAGACGGTTCATGATGATGCAACGTGTGACAAAGGAGGAAATAAAACCGAGCCAGTGGCATATAATAATAGTATTACTAATTAAAAAAATGCTAATGAAATAACCTGTAATTATTATTTGGAAAGCTAACAAGTTTGTAAAAGAAAAATAATCAACATCCTTAACAACCACTTAACTTTCAAAACATTTAGAAAAAACCCAAAGAAACAAATCCTACACTGAGTCCTACATATTTCAATAAAAAATTGGGTAAAGTAATTACGATTACAGGCATTTCATGAGGCAGAACCGAACCAGAGTTCTTTGGCAGCAGGATCACAAATGAGTCGAGCTGAAGCAGCCTGAAATAATGTGAACAAAATGTCCCCGAATGCATTTTCAATATGTCACGCATCAATAAATGCGATAAAGATAAATGCTTTTTTTTTAATGTGGCTTCTGCACAAATGATTAGCAGTTGAGGCTCAGCTTTGAAAACCGCAAGAAATCACTTCCTGAAAGCAGTTAATCTTAACAAGAATCTTCAGAGGAAAGCGAGACACATCAGCTCAACGTCATCTGAGCTGAGGAAGAGGTCTGCTACCTTCAACACGATCAAGAAAAAAAAAAATCATTCAGCCAAGGAGTTTAATAAACATTTTTATTGTGAACTCTTCAGACACGCACACACACACATACATACGTACACACATACCAATCTCATTTAGTCTCCATAGTGTTGCCATGCATGTCCTCACCACACTGCACACTCAAAAAGTGCCATAAAGTGTTCCTCTCCCATCGAACATCCATCGCTCATCGGAGGGACGTTATCACCACCAACTCGAGTCACAATCCTTCCCGTTTCCACGACCCGAAGCCGACCGGTGCGTTCAGGAGTTAGTGTTAGCGAAACAGACATTTGGAGGAATTCAAAGGTCGCTCGGGGGGGCTCGGTCCTCGCTGCATGAAATGGAGTGGGACTGGCCTGCGGACGAGCACAATGTAGTTGGTGGCGCTTCCTTTGGTAACCCTCGACGACGCTCCATTCCTCCCCGGTTGGTGACACAAAGTGTACTGTGTTGAGTTCCCTGGGGCCGCAATCCATCCCCGTGCAAAGTGTGTGTCCCACAAACCCCCTGCCCGATCGGCCCGCCGCGCGGCGCCTTTGGAAAATAAAGTTGGATACTTTCAGAGTCGGTGCAACGGCCACATGAGCCTGCTCTCCCTTTCCTGCACTGAGGATGAAAAACAGTAACAGTTTGTTTTACCACATTAAACCAACTCCTCCGTCCCTTTTTGTTTTTGCATTTTCCTGTATATACTACACATCAGATATGCAATAGATGATTTCATGATTTCAAGTTCAAAAAGGAATTGAAAAAAAAAAAAAACATAATACACATTTACATATCTACAAGTATGCAGATGTCACATGAACCTTGTTGTAGGCATGCATGTGTGCTAAGGCCAAGTCGTCAACACAGGCAGCTTTGATATTGGCTGTTGACCAAGACAATCGATATACACACGCAGGACGCTTTAATAATTGCCTCTGCATGAGGGACACTTTGTAGTAACTGAATCAATGCGTGTGTGATGTTCATTTTTAAAATGCTTTAAAAGCATAAAAACACAGTTGAAAAGTGTGTAGTATGACCCAAAAGGACTTTCTGTGTTGTACCTACAGGAGGGCGTTAAGAGAGTTATACGCTCCGCCTTATGAAAGACACCAAAAGGTCTGTAAACAATGATCAAGTGTTTGCTGCCCGCAGGGAGGAAACAAAACAAACTAAATCCATAAGTGTGATTCTCTCGACATGAAATGATGATGCATTTCCCCCCTGAAACTCAGAGCTCCAGTCGCAGGCTTCTCCTCTGAAATGGCTGCTACAAGCCGCCTCCTCTTTCTCAGCGAGCGCCGCTGGCCTTCCGTCACACGGTGGTGGACTTGTGGCTGCTGCTCGGGGGTACAGTGAGTCGCAGGGACTCCTCGTCCTCCTCCTCATCGTCGTCATCGTCCTCCTCCTCCTCGCTGTCAGTGTCCCCGAGGTTGGGGCGCAGCCGTATCCGGGTCCTGTTCCTCTGCTGGGTCTCCTGGAGGCTCGGGCCTTTGACGCCGTCGTCATCTGAGGACTGGTAGGTCCCATGGTCCCCCACATAGTGATTGACGATGTGGATCCCATCAAAAGTGGACTGATTGGGCCGGCCCCGCTGTCCTTTTAGGCAGCGAATCTGCGAGAGCGGGCACAGGGAGGGTTAGGAGCAACGCGGAGGCTGAAGACGGTAAAACGTGAAACGAAGACTGCATGAGGCGACGTATACGAACACGATGGGTCGTGATTCAAACAGCTGGGGATGTTTGCATGCGTCGGTTCGACCACAAACAATGTCCTTCATGAGATGAGTTGTATCCCAATACTACATGCCAGTTTACCGCATACCAGGATACAATGAATTCATACCATTCAGCACTGACACTAACAGAAGATGGAGAAAATGGACCAGCAAATGGTTTTTGCAAAGATGCACCATATGTTATAACTAATTATTTGACATCCAGCCTTTTCTGGCATGTCCTACAGGACAATTGTCCTCAACTGCACACGGACATCTCTGGAGAGTCACTTTCCCAGTGTGAATGCACTCAAGACCCGCCCAGAATGAGATGCAGTACAGATTTGCGCCAAAGCGATTGTGAAAGTGTTTAGAGGTTGAGGGCGAGCTCTGTCTGGGGCTGAACGGGTCTGTTCCCTGCTGATAATCGCATGCGTCAAACCACCGAGCCAGTCCTCATCCTGCACATCTTTTTATCCGTTGGCAAATCTCGTCTTTCTTGGGCAAGCCAAACTGAGGTTGAGGGCACATCACCTACTTCCCGTTGCATCGAGGCAGCAGGGGCCGCACCACTTTGTGGCGGATAGGTAAAAACACCATTGCTGTTGAACTGCAGCTGCGGTGGATGTGGCCACCCCTCCGCCCCCCTTTCATCAACTACACGGGGGCGCAATGAGATTCTATTCTAGCTGCACTAACTGTGCAAAGATGAGACTCTTTGGTTTTTTTTTTTGTTTTTTTAACAGGATGTTTGGTAGTTAACGAGTACACAGACTGAAACGGAGAGGACCAACATGCTGGTTTGACCCACAGCTGGCCCTCACTTCCTTTTCTATGGAAACACTCAGGAAGGCCCCCCCAAGCGGGAGCGACACGATGGCCGGCGGAATGACTGACACATCCGCACCGACTTACCTAGGTCGGTCTGTCAGGCAGCAGTCAGACATGTGGGTAGAGAGGCATTCAGAGCAGACACACAACAAACACAACGAGCCCACGTCCACCTCGCCTTCCTGTTGTCTGAATCGACAGTCAAAAGGTTTTGAACTGAAATGACCACGCGAGGAGGACGGCGGCACTTTTGCCGCCGCTCGCTACTTTCGGGTTTGGTTTTGCTGCAGTCTCGCAATCTGCTCCTAAACCGGAACGACCGCGAGGCAGAAACCAAGTGAGACGGGGAGACGACTGACTGACACCGACTCGGCGTGGACTGTAAATAACGAGTTCATCTGTCTGAGTTCAGAAGAAACATATTTTTTTGCATTGTAGCTGCATCACAAACAGCGGGTACCTGAATAATACAGTGGAATGTCTGTCCGTGGACTCTTTATGTGCAGTTGGTGTCTATCACGGCTGTGCTCGGCGGGGTGGAAGCCTCAGCAAGATGCATGCGTTGTTTACTCTGCACAGGAAGTCTCCGGGTGTAGCTAACACTTCTGCTAATCGGTTTGCATCAAAGAACAACCAGAACTGAGGCCCTGTTGTAGAAATCTTCTTGAACTCTCGATCAAAGAAATGAACTTGTCCTCGGGGGGCGCGGAGTTGATGTATTACTAAAAGGGAGCAAGTCTCACCTCGTGTTTCAGCTCTGCTATCTGGTCTTTGAGGTCGTGGACGTACTGGCTCGAGTCTGTGTGGTTCAGCTGGCCTTGGACCTTTCCTTCTTCTTTCTGTTGGGAGAGGGGGACACGGGCCAGAAGATGAGACACACGTGGCTTTCAACACCGAGGCTGTTGGGAGACACATTTCGGCATCCGCTGACCCAAGTGGTGAAACCTGGCACACGACAGGATCAGTTGCGAACGACTCCACCAGCAGGACAAAGCCGGCAGGAACGGGAGCCCCACTATTCAAAAACAAGAGCAGCCCGCCAGAGTGACAGGTGTCAGGGGGGACACACACACAAAAAACAGTGTCTTGTGTGCTCGACTTCCTCCTGGGGCCCAAGGGATGAGGCACGCTGTTAGCTTCAGCAGTTAACAGCCCATGTGATGTTTACCTTCCTCAGCGAAGACATCTGCAGGCGTTGGAGACAAACACGTGCGCTATTTCTCAAAACAGTGAGACCAGCTCAAACCACACGCCGCAGCACGAAAACGAGGGGTCACCGAGTGGCCAACACCCTAAAAATACTGATGGAGGCTTTTGATTCCTGCGGTGGCGGTGAACATTGCAGGCTTTTTTTTTTTTTCTTCGTGTGAGCAGTATTTCAAAAAGCAATGTTTTCAAGGTGTCCCTCCAAAAAGCCTTCGGCAATAAGGAGCTAGGCGCTTGCTAAGACTTCCTCGCGTTCAGCTGCGCGTCAGGTGTCAGGCCCGACGCCGGGCTCAGACGGCAGAAGAAAAAAAAAAAACGCTGTGAATGGAGAAGATGACTTTCTGACAATTTGTCACAAACATCATCATCGTGTCAAATCACGACAGAGGTGCAAACTAAAAAGGCGAACCTCCACCAACAGGCAGCTCTTAAGACGGCACCTCAAGAAATTGTATAAAATGTAAAAAATATAAATCCCCAGGTTTCAGTTTGAATATTCGCGCCGCATGTATTTCTAGACTTTCTGTGCACCTCTTGTTGTGGCAACGGGAAGCTTGTTTTTAATCTGCCAAGACGTCAGTGAAGGATGTGTGAATTAAGATAGATTTGTAATCTGATTAAACTCCCAATAGATCAATGCCGCCCAATAAAGACCAGAAACCATCTGCATGGAAATACCCTTCCAAGTGATTTTAATAACATTTTTAAATCATAGCACAGATGTGTCATTAGGTTGACTTATTTTAATACCAGATTCAATATGAGAGACTTTTCCCCACCAATTCACTTAAACTCAATTCATTTCTTAAAGCCCAAATTCAAAAAAATCACTAACTTTTAACTTTGAATCTCTTGACAAATGGTGCGTAAACATCAGGATGTCCCTCACGGTACAAGCCGCTGTGTATAAATCTATGTGCACGCCACACAAAAACCTCAAAGCAAAAGCATGCACGACCCGTTCGGTGGAGCCACTGCACCGACACGAGCGACCACTTCCTGTCAGCCCAGAGACTCTGGAGCTCAGCGCGGGCCACGGCCGTGACAGCGAAAGAGTCCTTAAACTCGAGATAGCCTAGTTTCGAATGTTCCATCCATTCGCATCTCCTGATTAAATCTCTGCGTGATCCTCCGTGTGGCTGCTGAAGGTCGATAAGGCACTCGCAGAGCTGATGTGATCTTAACGTGACCTCACGACACACCCTGCAGACGCTCACCGCCAACCAGCAGCACGCCATCGCTGACGAGGAAGCCGAGAAACTGATTTATTTTGCTCTTTTTCTTGTATATGAAACGGTTTTTCACCCACAACTTATTGAGCAAGTAACCAAACCACAGACCAACATGCCAACCGGGAAAACAGTGATTTAGGTTCAGACAGAAGTTCACACAGTTCAATCTTTCCCTGGAGATCATTAAATGAAATAAAAAGGGGAAATTAATGAAGCGGAACGCTTCTGCGCGTTATTGAAAGATCATTATGCAGATTCTAAAAAGCACGAGGGCGGTAGTGGCGATTCCAGTGTGGCAGGTTGATGCACGATTCTGTAGTAACAAAACCTCAGACCACAGTGTGCGTGTGTTTTTGTAGGTGTAGGTGTGTGCGAAGGGGAAGAGGGGGAGGCCTTTTTGCAAGTGTCACACTTATAAATAGTCTACAGGTTAAGTCCAACAGTACTTTAAAGAAACCACTTCCCTTGGAAGTCTTTCCAGTAGAGCCCACCACCCCCACCCTCCCACACACACAATAATATTACAGCTGCTTTTTTTATACCAGCCTCTACTTATAGGGGTCCACAACGGCAGTCAGAGATGTCAACAACTACATTATTAAACCAGTTGGATCTTCTTACGACTAAATTATGGCCGATTATCCATGATGATATAAATGTTGTATTTCTTTGTTTTCTTTCTTCAATGGAGCCTTTGGCCCAACTCCATGTGAACGGGTTCCTTCACCGTTTGGTTGAATTCCAACAGCCTTCACGCACGCACGCACACGCACACGCACACACACACACACACACACACACACACACACACACACACACACACACACACACACACACAGGGGACAGCCGAAGAAAAAACACACACACAGCTGTGCTTGTTAATCACACAAACCATGGAGCCAAATCCAGGTCAAACGTTTTGTTCATTTGAAAAACAAAGTTTTGAACAAAAATACAACACTATTCAAAATAAAAATAAGTGGACTAAAAAAATGACGGGTTGAATATAGTTTTGACTATATTTTTTTGGGAATAAAATATATTTTTTTCAATCTTCACCTGAAGTATTCAGTTGCAGATTTTATATTTTCACATTCAGAGCTTTTGACTCTGATGTGGCGTAGGGGGCGGGGCATCAACTGGGAGGGGCGTGCATATTTGTTTTTCAAAATGAACAAATGTATGACCTGGATTTGGCTCCATAAGAAACAAGCCTGTGTGTATCATTATTATTATTATTTTTATTTTTTATCAATCTGTTCTGCTGAGTGTCGGCAGTGTGAGAAGGGCCCTGTATTTCTGTTAGTCACCCTTGTTGTATGTAGAGTTACATTGGTTTGGGGGTAAATATTAGTGTTTTTTTTTTTTACTCCTGCACCTGCATGTGGCAACTGGTTCATACGTTTGACGTTTGTGTGTGTGTGTGTGTGTGTAAATCTGCCCAACTTTAGATGCTGGTGTTTAAACTGAAAAACAAAAATAAAGTAATTTATTATCTTTAAGGACGGAAGGGTAAATGGATTGAATATAAAAAGTATAAACAAACTTTTTTTTTTGTTTTGCATATAGAGTTAAATTGGTCATCAAAATGCCCAGAATGTAATCGAAAAGGGGAGAACGTAATCCTTTTAAATGCTCACTTTAAGGTTTTGGAAAACTTGTGCTAGAGATGCGTTTCCACTAAGCTTAAAGTTCAGCTGTTCACTGTGCATGTCTATCGGCTGTGCTTGTGCTTGCTCACACATCCATGACTGAAAAAGCGGTCAAAGTTAAAAGAACCATGAAATAACTCTGTCACCACGACTGAGTGTGGTTTGATCAGATTTAATTTAAACCGGGGTTTCCTTGGCAACAGAAGCACGCTGCACTTCCACTACAGATTCAAATTGTCTTTCTATTTCAAGGGTGAGAAGCTCAAAACAAACCAAATAAAGAAGTCTTTGTCCAACTTAGATAATGATATGTACGCAAGTGTCACTAAAAAACATGCTGATAATCTAAAAGTCTCCTACAAAAAATCTTCTATGAAAAATAAGAACACAGCTCATACACAATCTTTTCTGCATCGCACTCTATGCCTGCGAGAACTTTAAATGTGTTAATCTGGTTTGCGAAGGAGTGGAGGAAATCCAAAGCTGACGTGACAGACAACCACAACAGGGGGTGGGCTGGGACTTCACCTGAATCTCCAGCTCTGATATCTGCTGCTGGAGCTCAGCCATTGCTGCCATGTTGTCCGCCTCCCGCAGCCTCACTGCCATCACCTCTTCCTTACTCTGCAGAACAACAAAAAGGAGCTCAAGACGGTTCTGCACAATAATACAAACTTTGGATTGATTTGACTTATGCTGTTGCAGATGAGCAGCTGTACCTTGCACTCGGTCTCAGCTTGCCTCCGCTTGATCTCCTGCAGTTGCCCGTGCAGGTCTTTATTTTGCACCGTCAGCGTTTGCACACCCTCCTGGAGACAGCGACTCTCCTGCTCCGCCCGCCGCAGCTGGTTACTGTGAATCTGATTCTGTGCGAGCACAGTTTTTAACAAAAAAAATAGGAACGTATGAAAAGATATTATTTACTATGATAGGACAAATTCCATCCAAACATATCAATTAGATAAAAAAATAAAAATGAGAACTTTAGTTTGTAACAGAGAACTGCTGCCCTCTGGAGGACACTGAATAACTGAATCACTGAAATACTGATAGAGAAACTTGTATTGTACAGAACACACTTGTTTTTTCCTCCGATTATTGGCATTTCTAGGCAAGAATCAAAAGAATAATTGAGTTTTATCGGCTTCACTAGGAAGCGGATGTGACATCTGACCTGTGTCTCCTGCTCCAGCATCCTCTGCCGCGTCTCCCTCAGCTCTGCCTGGGCCTCGGCCTCACGCAGCCGCACGCTCATCAGCTCGTCCTGCAGCTCGCACAGCGTGTTCTTCCTGGAGCCGTCCTTCCAGCGACCGGCGGTGCGTGCCATGTGGCGCTGGGGAGAAGCGTTACGGCCCGTCACGTTTCCATTTACTTTTCACTGACATTGGATACTCAAAATGGTTCTGACATCGGTAATGTATGAAGATCGCACCGCTCTGCGTTCTAGACAGCAAACCTTTTAGATTTAAATATGTAGACTTTCTTGACTAAATAACCTTGGTTTTTGATCCAACTGTGTCTCGAATGAGGTTTTCAAATACCCGAGGAGTTAGGAGGCTCCTGAATCAACATGAGCATCTACCCATGACTGAGCACATCTGTGTTTTATCCTTGTCTTAATGTCCCTCAATAGAGGACTGTCATGCCCATATTTTGGTTTATCGTTAAATCATCTTGGCTTTGAGTGCCTGTGGCTACTTTCCTTTACAGAAATAAGGTATCAGCATGTTGGCGCTCACCTGCCAGTGATCCTCCAGGTCTCTGACTTGCTGCCTCAGCTCTTTCAGGCCGGTCAGAGCCTCCACCTCTCTCAGCTTCACGCAGATCAGCTCGTCTTGCAGACGCGCCACATTGGTGTCATCAGGCAGCGACGTGTTCCTCTATACAAGGCGTGTCTCAATGAAATGTTTTGAAACCGTAGCAATAGTGGATGTCAGGCAGCACACCGTGTGCTGGAGCTACTCACCTTTTCAATATCCAGGATCTTGTCTTGCATCTCCTTGAGGGCGCACTGAGACTCCGCCTCCTTCAGCCGGGCCTGCACCAGCTCCCTCTCCAGCTGCAGGACGGACTCCTCAGAGTACCGAGGGGCTCCTTTCTATAATAGGACATGTTTTGTGAGCACCGAGGGCCCTGAGGCAGAGCTACAAATGCCCCAACGTTAAATGAAGAACTAAATATTTAACATACAGTCATGTAAAACAGGTCCAGTCCATTAGATCTGTTCAGCTGATATTAGACATATTCTAAGGCTGGTAAAATAATAATACACCATCTTTAGTTGGGGAGTAAATCATACATGGGTAAATTGTATTAAACAGTTCATCAAGGATTCTAAAAAGAAGACTACCATTAGTTAATTCTAACAGACCTTCCCCAGAGAGAAAGAAAATGCAGCTCTCCATTACCAAAAACTGGACCTTATCTGCAGCTGTGTGTAGAGATCAACCATTATCCCTTTCACGCGCCATAAATAAATCCTGACTGCTCATTGAGGAAGCAACACGGCAAATTATGTAAAACACTTGCACATTATCATCTGGAAAGAAACCATCAATAATTAAGGGCTCGATGGATATGCAACCAGAGAATCCTGAGAGCAGGGTGCCATGTGTGAAATGTACCAGCCTGTGAGACAACCGCTTACGTATTCATGAATGCATTTCTGAGAATGCAGTTGGACAGTAAGGAGGCTGAGCCGTGTAGTACTCCGTGTCCCAATTTGAAGTCATGCATGCCAAAACAGATCATTACCCAAAAACCAAAGTGCAAAGTGAGAAAAGCTAGGCAATGTGCGTCGACCGGGCGGGTAACTGTGACACTTTTGACGGGCCCAGGTGTCTACCACACTGAGTCATGTTGACCAGGCCAGCCCGAGCTTTCAGCCCCACACAAACCGAGCCGGGGGGAAACCTTCCCAGACTGGCGCGCGCTCTGTGCCGGCCGGGGACTCGGCGGCCCTCCTTACCGCTTGCGGCTGATGGAGCTGCCTCGTGGTTGCCTTGGCCGGCTCCACCTGGGCACTGGCCTCCTCGCTCTGCTGTTTGAGTGTGGCCAGCTCCCGCTTGACCAGGTACAGCTCCTCTGCCTCCTGAGCCCGAGTCACTTGTCCCTTAACATAACCAACCGAGGAGGAGTGGCGTGAGCACGACAAAGAAGGGGGGGGAAACGAGGGGCGGGGGGGGGCGGGATGGACGGGCGAATCAGAGGAGAAGATGAGGGATTGGATGTTCTGAGGGCATGCTTAACTCTAGTAACAATTCCTCTGCCGTCTTCAGCGTAATTTGCGATCGTCTCGCTTTTTCTGACATGCCACGAGGTTCTGTTTCATGCACTCATTCAACAAGGTTATCGGTTATCACAATCCGGTTCAAATCTTAAAATTGGAGAATCATTACGCAATCGGTACGCATTACGCACGTGTCCTTCATTGTACTAATCATGAGCATGCAATGCTAAGAGAGAAGGAAGAAGCAACATGAGTAACAGAAAAGAGAAAATGAGAAATATACCTGGATCAATCTATCTGCCAAGGAAGCACTTTCCTACAAAACAGAAATATCAGCAACAGACAGCAGAGGGAGACAATCCAGAGGACAGTTTAGAGCACACAACAACAAAAGAACAATTGATTGTACACGAGAAGAAACGCAACGTTGATTTCTTATCCAGAACTATCCATCTGACCGTAGAAACATTTTTACGTTCAGAGGTAGAAAAGGAACATTGCATGCAGGTCTAGTGGGAAAAAAAAGGGTGCAAATGAACCGCAAGCGGTGCAGATAAAAGTGAATGGGTTTCAGACAGGAAGAAGCCGGAGAGTAAAGTCGGGTGAAACAACAGCACAACGGTGTTAAGAAGTTAGGGCTTGTTTAACTGAGCAGAAGCTGTGAACTTTGACGCGGCCCGTGGGAAGTTACGTGACAGAGATGCGCAAGAGAGCAGTGGCCCCGAGCTGGACGTGAGCGACGGACTCCTCTAGACCCCCCGTGGTCCTCCCTGCGGGCAAACACGGCGTAGCCCCTGCTATCCACAGCAGACCTCATGCATGGTGCCTTCAGCCTGGCGGCGCTCATTCAAAAAGAGACACGAAAAAGTCGCAGCGTGACACAAACGGCGCAACGTGGTCATGCGGTGCTTTGCATGGACTTGGACAGCATCAAGCCACAGACGCGGCCCCATCCCGAGCGGGCCCGTTAAAAGGATCTGCCTCGGTTAGTGTCGGTTATTCGAACAGTTAGCGGGACAACGCCGCTTCTGATTTGGCTGCAATCAGATAACGAACCATACTGCAGCAGCCAGACCGCTGACGGTTTATCATGGAAGTAAACCTCCTTCATTAAGAAGAGATGTGTGACGTATGAGCAGGCACAGCTGGATGGGGTTATGTAATGTCTGACTGGCGGAGCACCTGGGACGGACACTCACTTTCTCTAGCGTGTCTATCCTCTGCTTCAGGAGACGGTTCTCTGTCCGCAACCTCTGCAAAAAACAGAGGTAAAGGAAAAATCACGTGAAACAAAAAAGGCAGAGTGGAAACGTCGAGCATTTCTTTTAACCCGAGGCAGCCTCCACGAACCTTTATCTCCACCTGCTCTTCCATCTCTTTAGTTTTGATTGTAGTGTAATCTTTCTCTAACCTGAGAAAAAAAGTCAGCAAAGACAAGAACGTTCACTGATGAAATTAGGACGCAATAGAAACGGTCTATCGTGGGATGGTTACTGAAAATAAAAAGCAACGCAAACCAGAGCAAATTATATATATTATTAAATATTTATAAAACTGCTGAAAGAGATGATAGATTACTTTACCAGGCCAGCAACAAGATAATGATATTTTTGGTCTCGTTGCCTTAAATCAGGAATTACGGTTACCGTAAATTCCAGACTATAAGCCGCTCCTTTTTTTCCTACGCTTTGAACCCTGCGACTTGTACAACAGTGTGGCTAACCTCTCGGTTTTTACGGGCTAACGTGCGAGAGCGAGACGCACGGTGCAAGAGATAATGCATTCGATGAAGACACCTGATTGCGTTTCGAACGGCCATTTTGCGCATCGTGGATTAGAGGATACCTCTAAAATATTTTTATGAACAATTGTAAGGCAACAGTTTTGTGTTTTTGCAACAGAAAAAATGAATAATGAAATTATCAATACGAACCTACATCAATAAGTTGTGTTAAAATGGGCCAGCCAGGATGCGCATTTTATTGAGGGTATACAAATGAAAGCAGAAGCAGAGGGAGAGGTGGTTCGGTGTTCATCAACTAAAAGCTGCACTTACTTCTTCATCTTCTTGCCGTTGTATTTAACTTGATAAGCAGCCTGGATGACTTTATCGGGTCCGCTGTCTAACTGGTGTGGGATGACCCTCTGGAAGTGCTGGAGAACAATAATGAAAGTGGCGCACAGACACGTCAAGCAGCTACTTTCACATCACTACGCCGCCCGCTCTTGGGTCAGATATCAAAGCACATCAGAAGTCAACATGTGGATACGGGAACCTGAGCTGGTGGAATGAGGAGTTCTGTGGAGCTCATGGCTGACGTACCTGTAACATTCCCTCCATGTCGAGCTGGATGAGTTCGGTCTGGTTCATCTGAAGGATGGCCAGTCCGACGCGGAACACGATCTCCAGACCCTGAAGAGAGAGATCACCTGTAATCACCGAGGGGTCTTCTTTTTAAAAGAAGAAAAATAAAAAAGAAACGTGTTCAGTGTGAAACCTCTTTTCACACTGGAGGGATGGAGGATTTACGTGTTACAACAAGTCTGAAGGGAGCGATAACACCACACACAGCCACTATAAAATGTGCAATAGAGTTTGGGCATGATGAGGTGGCGCTGCTCTGCAGGCGAAGCAGAGTCACTGCTCCGTCCTACAGACTACAGGTTTGTGCTGCGACAGGCAGTGTGCAATGTATCGTTTGGATGTCCTGTATGTGTGCTCTAGGTTCTTCTTTTGTATTGCTTAACAAGACAAATTTCTTCCAGTTTTCTCCAGCAAAACATGACACGCACAGACTTGCAATTCCTTACAGAATGATGTATGTAAGCAGACACACATTAGAATAAACGCTTGTGATTGCTCCAGCCACAATTTCGGTTGATCTGACCTCACACATGAAGATGTCAAAGATCCTGGTGGCGACAGGCAGGGGGAAGGAGGTGAGGAAGATGGTGAGGAACCAGGAGGAGGCATACATGGACGTGTGAAAGCTCTGAGCCTGGAAATGGATGTGCAGCTCCGGGAGTTGTTCCTGCGAGGCAAAAAAATAAGAATAATAATATAGATTCACATCACTGCCCCTCCTAAATGGAGCCTGGTACAACTCTGTGTTTATACTTCTGAAGTGTTCTACAAAGGGTTTCAGCAGACAAAAACCGGTCAGTGTTCAGACACGCAACAGAGGAGAGTAAAACAAACATACAAAACAGACCCTGCACTGCACATGAGCACGGTCACCGCCAAACCAAATAGGGGGTTCCTACCTGGATCATGAACTCAAACTGGTACATGCAGAGTCCCAGCTCAGCCATGCTGGGCTTGAAAAGCTCTCGTAATCTGTAGTCTTGCATCAACTTCACAAACACGCAGAAAGCCTCCTCTTCTGGCATCTAGGAGAAATAACACCGCCAGGGTGAAATCACACCTCAAATTGCTCCGTTATTCCGTTTGCTGGAAGCTGGTGAATCAGAGTGTGTTTTTGTGTGCGTCTGTGTGTGTGTGTGTGTGTGTGTGTGTGTGTGTGTGTGGTGAAGATCGGGTCATTACCTGCATGAGCAGCAGTCCTACAATGAATGCACTCCCCTGACAATAGCCGACCTCGCGGTCAACCAGAGAATATGCCTGAGGTAAGCAGATGGGCTTTGGATGAGTCTCAGTGATGGCTGCACACACGTCATCATGCTGTTACTGTACTCGCAGGGTTTTTCTCTCCCTTAACAAGACTTACTGTTAAACTCCTCTTTCTGTTCTCTGTACACACACACACACTTATCATGTAACAGCTGCTCAAAACACAAACGGCGACCTGCCTTCATCACGTTGAAGAGCACTTCCTGGCCAAAGCTGTCCTTCTCTTTGAAGAACTCGTGTTCGGGGTACGTGCGCGCGATGTCCCTGCGAATCAGCTTTTCGCAGGGCGACGTCATCTTCAGGAGTTCCGAGTACTGATCCTTGATGGGCATATTCTGCGCGTTGCACAACAACTGCCACACGATCGCCCGGAAGTGGTGAGGGATCCCTCTCCTGACGAGATCCTGGGGAAGAGAAGAAAAGGGAAAAGGAATTGACAATAATCCCGCAGTTTTACATCGGCTTACAGGAAGCAGCCATGTCATGCCTTGTGCTCTCAAGTTTATCATCCCATTTTAGCACAGACTGCATGTCAGTGCCACTTCCACTGACAAATACCATCTCGTCAGCGAGGCACTTTGTCCTGCAATTTGTTTTCATCTATTACTGCCGATATAATTCGATTAAGCAATTTCCTGTGCTGACAGGGAACACTGGTCTTTGTTTGTGGTTGCGTGGGTGTGTATATCTGGTCGGTCCAGGGTGCATCTGGAGCAGAGGTCCGCCCACACTGGCTTTCAGCAGGGGATCCCTCTTCAGGGGCCGGATAAGACAAATCCAGCTCTGTGTTGGAACAAAGCGCCTTCTCACGTCTTCACCGTGTCTGAGGCGCGCCACTGCGTCGCCCTCCTCTTTGTGTGCTCTGCTCAACGCTCTGTGTGCCGCGACAACTTCAGGGCAACACAAACATCGCTACTACTCACCAAATAAAATTGATTTCTCTTCAGCAGTAGTGGGTATTCAAATAACACTTGCTGACACATGCAAAAAAGTGCTTGGCACAACGGAATCTTTGTCTGGAAGCCAAGGGGAAGAGAACATACATTTTGTGGAGGCCTCAGCAGTTATGGTTAACATAGACGCAACCATCTGGCCATTACTACATCTGTCAATTACATAATAACACCCATGCATGTGCACTAGTGGTGTGTGACACTTCCTCATTCCTCAGAAAAAGCCTGCCCAGGCAGAACATGTTCCCTCCATTTGCATCAACTCTCTTTGCATGTGAACCGATGACAAAAAAAAGGGCTTTCATTTTGAGCACCAATGAGAAAGTCGGGGTTATCGCTGATGACGAGGCAGTTCCTGGAGTTTAATTCAAAGTAGAACAATGAATGGACCTTAAGCATGCTCACTACAGGAGATGCAATATGTATCGAGGAATGTTCCGACATGACCTCAGTTACCCAGTCACGTACTTGCACCAAGTGGTTGTACATAAGCACCGAGGAGGGTTTTCCATTGTCACGCTGTCCAAGCACAGTTCAAATCAAACCTGCCACTGATAGCGACTGGGCAAATGATTATAAAAAGACAGCCGAGAGCAACCGCGGCTACAAGTCACCTAATATTAGCTTCAAATGTCAAGAACTAAAATAACCAGTTCCAAGCGAAGCGCCACAGTGCCCTAGAACAAAGATAGCCTCGGAGACGGTTTCTGGACGGAGTAAACACTCACACAGATACGGCCATTGTGGCATTCGGAGCCTGAATTGATGCTTAGGAAACATGTGTATCACAAGCAGGACCGAGATACCACTTTTGGACTTTCATGTAGGTTCTAAAGCCATTTGCATTAGCAGCCGAAAGACTACTTTTCTGTTAATAATAATAATTTCTAATTAATTGGTTAATCTAAAAAGGTAGAACAGCATTGGAGCTTGTGTCTCTTTATTTGAGACCTGAATTGCTTTTAGTCTGGTTGAAAGTGTAGAAACTCTCAAGTGATAACCTCTGTAGGCCATTACAGCTCTTTTATCGTCTTCCTATTGTGTGTCTCTGTAAGCTCCTGAAGCGGTCGGGTGCTGGTCAGCTCTTAAGCAGGACTCGCACGTCACAGGTCGCTCCCCCCCCCTCGAGCAGCGGTCTCACCTTGAGCTGCTTCTCTTTCTTCTTGCGCACCTCCTCCCACTCGTTGACGATTCGTCCCCACAGGATCCAGGAGTCCTCCTCCAGGTGGGACAGGTTGGAGGAGGCGGAGGAGCTGGACACCAGGGAGGAGCCGCTGTTTCGCCTGGAGCCGTTCATGGAGCGCAGCGACTTGCTGTCCGTCTCCAGCAGCCTGTTGGGAAGACGAGAGGCCAGTTTGGAGCGTTACCACTGTGTGCTGACACAACACTCCTCTCCTTATAGTCTAAACGTCAGACCCTATTCGAGAATACATACCTATGGAAAGGGATAAAACATTTGTATTATTTGGCTTAAGTAACACATACAGGCTCCCAATACATGAATCACTCAAATTGTTCTAGTCTTGCTGTGTTATCGCCCAATCGGCATCAGCAGAAACACCAAATTCAATCAATTCCAGAACTACATTAGCAACATCTTATGTTCATCTCCGTCAAAAAGAGCCGCCGTGGGAGCATCTCGGTGGCTTAGTGGGACCAGCCCATCATTCCTGCTGCAATTCTCCAACAAAGACAAAACATCCGGTAAAGGCAAAGTAGCAGAAATCACTTTCAAATAGAAATCACAACAACAAATATTTGAGGTAAAAAAAATACAATTTAAATTACTGATGGCGTTAGAAGTGCATTGCGGGTGATTTCTCAGCAGGTTCATCCATCCCTTTATTACGCTTATCAGTCGGTCAATGACGTTGCCGACAGAGTCAAGGATCAGTGTACGGGGAAGCAGAGGAGGCTGGGACGGCCAAACCTGTGCGGCACAGAGCATCTTGTGACAGACACACAAAAGACTTGGCCATCCGATATCGGAAAAGAAACCCGGGCCTGTGACGCCACCGAGCTGCTCCCAGAGCGGCTGGCGTTACAGCCCCATGTGGCTGTTGTAAAGAGGGAGCAAAACGGACGGCCAAGAAGACGCCTGTAACGTCGTATGTCCAGAGAGGAGCATCTGTAGCCAGAACGGGGCAGTAATTCGCAGCCGCTTGGCTCACTAATGGCCACACAAGCTCGCCGCGGGGACGTGCTGCAGCCCTTACGCATGAACCTGAACATACTTGCACCTCTGCTAATAATTCACTAGTAGTCAAACACAAGCTGGAGCTTTACAAACACAGAAGAGCAAAGCGACGCAGGGATTTAGTGTTAGCCGAGCGGCACTTGTGTTTAAAACCAACGTTGGAACAGAATTTTGAGCTCGGACGAAACGCCGAACCATTAGCTTCACATTCCTTTTAAAAAAATGCGAACGTCACAGTCTCACGACTACATTATGGCAGGAGAGCAAGCTCGAAATACCTTCAACCTTACCAAGATAAATTCATGGTGTACTCCTCATGTCTCGGGTGTATTGTGGAGCTTGACAGATTTACAGATGTGGAGCGGTGAGCGCGTGACTCCCTCGTCTCTGTGTGACGCCACCGAGTGAACGCTGGAGCCTTTTATCTGCTCTGTAGGGTACAAAGGCCTCGTCGAGCACACAAACACCTCGCAAGCAGGCGCGGGACGCATCGCTGTGTCTTTACCATACTTTTGGAAACCAAAGTCCTCGCTGTTGTTGGTGCTGCTGCTGTTGTTGTTGTCTCGCCGACACAAACGAGATCATAAGGTCTGCGCGTTTCGGTGGGTACCAGGATGTTTTTAAAGGTCGGTTCACCGGATGGGTGTCTGCTCAGATCTTTGTGAGGTGGAATGAGGGAGAATCACAAACGGGTCAGTTTTAATCACAAATTGTGCGGGGGCCGGGGGGGCGGCACTCTCTCCGTGGGTGAGAGTCTCAACGGAGGAGGAATTCACAAATGCTGGCAAGGGAGGACCATTGCGTCACCCTCCAGCAGCGCTTTAATCTGCTGGGAACAGTGAACAGGGGCGCCACACAATACAACTTAGCCTACTAAAGATTAGCACAGCTCAATGAGTTAAAATGCTAAGCAGAAAGGAAGCAGCAAAGCCGCTTAACTTTTGACCAATTTAAGGACCGTACCTTTAGAAATCGCTTAAAATCACATTGCAAAATGTCTCCCTACACGAGCTGTGCTTTTTGTCTTTCTCTGCCTCAGTAGAACCTGCAGGCTGTGCAGATCTTAACCTTTACATATCTTGCCCCAAGTACGGTTAAACCATAGGACGAGACGGTGTGAAATGAAGCTATAGCCAAAAGAAACAACCCTAACACACACACACACACACACACCAGCCGAGGTCCAACACCTGAAATCAGCAACAGACAGAACAGACTCGGCCTTTATTGGCAAAGAGCACACAACTAGAAGCGGAAAAAAAATCCATGAACAAAAACTAAAAATCTTCCCAACAGTCAAACAAGAACTAAATCCTCCAGAACTCTGGACAAATATGTGATTTCTTTCTTCCACCAATATTTCAGTCAAGGCAGCTAGTCGGCAAGTCCTGACCTGTTGGCCGTTACTCTTCTGTAGGTGTGTGTGTGTGTGTGTGTGTGTGTGTGTGTGTGTGTGTGTGTGTGTGTGTGTGTGTGTGTGTGTGTGTGTGTGTGTGTGTGTGTGTGTAGCGGTAATCAGGAGAGGGATGGTAAAGATGTGCAGAAGGATTCCAAGAGACGAGGGTAGTGAAAGTGTTAAGAAGGCAAAGAGGAAACAACAACATAAAACAAAAGTTTGAATACTGACATTAACATTTGAACACAATATAATGCAGAAGTATTTGAAACAAACTTGTCTGTTTCAAATAACAGTCATTATTTTTAGCGTAATAGTTAATACTTCCTGAGGACGTTTCACTTGTTTGGTGTGGAACGCGTTCAGTTTTCTGAGCACGGCGTGGTGTCACAGGTCGGTTAACCTGGGTCCCATTGTCCAGCAGGAGGGTGAGAATCCACTCTGTCCTCCCTGTGTACACAGCTGCTTCCCTCCGGCTCCCTTCAGCCAGGTCAGGAAAGGTCACTTTGTTTTGCAAAGTTAAGAAAGCAATGTTTAAGTCAAGCTTGGGACCGGCATGCGGCCGATACTCAAAGCCCAGGTATCGGTAGCGTGGATCCCAAAGTCGGATCAGTGCATCCATATCCCCCAAAACAGCTGTGCCAATCCGCCAGCCTATGGAACGAACCGCTGAAGACGTGGTACCCAACTGCCACCATCTCCGCTCTGAACACACCTCTGAAAACGCCACTTCGATGAGCGGGAGGAGCTCGAACGACGGACCGCTCACCTGTTCTGCTCCTCGAGCTTGGCGAGCAGCTCCACATCGTGGGGACTGAGCTGCCCCGGCGTGGACGGGGAGAGGGCGGGCGAGGACAGCGGCGTGGAGGAAGAGGTGGTCTGCAGGGACGTGGGCGTGGCCACCTGACTAGCCATCTGACTGACCGTGTGGGACACGGAGTTCTTCACCCATGAGAGAGTAGAACTCAGCTTACCAGCAACCTTGTCTGTCGCCACCTGCAGAGGACGGAGGCAAATTGTGAACATCAGACCCCCTCCAGAGTCTCATTAGCGGGTCGGCTGTAGCTGCGCTGAGAGTCGGCATCGTCTGGATGGTTTCAGCGTCCGAGCTTTAAGCTTGCCCTCAGCTAATTAAAATCCCCCTTTCGAACCCCTAGATCAATGCTTTGGGGTCAACTTACTCATTTCCCCCAGTCTTTCTGATCATTTGGTCAGATGCTCTTTGCAGATTATCTTCCTACATGATTGACATTTCTTTACCTTTGACTTTTACCAATATTCTGCAGAAGTACAGTGCGGTGTGTCATGGGTAAGCTGTCAGTGTTCCTGAGGAAGAGCCAACATCACCGCCACGCATCAATCTGATTGCATTCTGTCACACTGTAACAATAACCTACAGCCTTCTCTCTCTCACACACACACACACACATACACAACAGCATGGCAATAAGCCAACAAGTACCTGGGTGCTCAGCAACGGCTTCAGGCTACCGAGAGGATGGGACAACCTGATCCACTGTAGTGAAAGCTGAATGCCGCCAGTCGCCTAGATCCTCCTACTCCAAATAATCCAAAAGCATTGGTTTTCATCTGCTCACATGCTCCATGAGGACAACACTAATAGAAATACGAGCGACTGAAGGAAATCTACTCCTCGGCCCTTCGGCCGGTTGCATGACGCACAGCTCTGTAGTCATATGCTGATCACAACGTCAACATGGGTCAAAGTGCTCCACTAAAGATTACGGGCGCTCTTTAAGTATCCTGCTGAAATCAGTGGGCGAGGGGGGAAGTGGATTTGTGCGCTCAGCAAAAAAAAAAAACTCCACAGGAAGTCTGGATACTACAACGTTTCATGCATTTTAGAATCTTTCTGTGAACATCAGGTCTCCTGAGGGGACGAATACACAGCAGAGAAGGACATAGAAACTAAATGAGGCGGAGAAAGGGCTGGTGGTAAATGTTTAGCAGTACAGACTGTAAGTATCGTGGCTAAGGGTTATTGTGACACTCCTGTACACCAACACAGAGACACGGGCTCATTCTACAGCTGGTTATCTTTAGACCTACACATTGGGTGCCTTGGGCTCGGAAAATAACAGAAATGTTTTGGACAATGATGAAGCTAAAGCGAGATCTTGAGAAGTCCATGAAGGCGTAGGCAACAGGACGAAAATATATTCAACCTTAAATCGAGTAGCAGTCGCCAGGGTGTCCCGGTGTGATGAGTACGAGATGAAAATAGGTTCAATTCCTACTAGGGACAGTAGATGTGTGTCTGAGGCGTCAATGTTAAAAAAATGGCCCCACTGGCACTAATAAAACATATTCCAGCAAATCATAGAAACGCTCTAGTGCAAATCAAAGTTAAAAAAGTTCTTAACTATGCAATTATCATAGTTTACACCACGCCCTCTAGCTAAGCTGTTGCCTGTGCAGAGTTCATTCTGAAATGGAGAGAAACAGGAAGCTGGCCCACCTAACCTGTATTATTTCCATAACACCCCCACCATAACGCCCCCCCCTCGCCCCTTTCCATGAGATTTCACTGTGGGGGTGGAGGGAGATATTTACTGACCGTCATCAACCATACGACATGAAAGGCAGCTAAACTAACAGTTTCACATCCTGCAGCCGCATTCAAACGAGCCTGCAGAGACAACACCATGACAACAACTTGGCTGTAGGAGGCAACACTCACGTCGTAGCAGAGAGCATCATGAGAATATGTATGAAGATTCGTTTCAATGCAGAAAAGCTGTTTAATGAAGCAGTGATCTTTGTACGCTGTCAAGTGTAATTTAATTGTGGGGTTTTATGGATAATGTTGCTACACTGTAAACCCAGATTTTTTTTTTCTACTTAAACTTACGAGTGATCATTACTTATTATTTTACGTTTTGTAAAAACCTGCTATCAATACTAAACAACATTAGTGGTTTGTACTGATGTAGCTGAAAAATGAATTCATAAGAAAGGTGAGGGGGCGAATTCAAAAACCTGCCTGGTCACGTGACAAGACCAACGTCTAGCACGTTAGACGTTGATTTAGTGGTATCCGACTGTTTCTTTTACTGCGCGTTAACTGAATCAGGGAAAAGTTCTAAGAAGACCTTATTTCTACTTCTAGACAACAAACAAGACAGCAACTCGGAATCGGCGGTTTGCATTTCCTACCGTCCGCTGCCTTTCACAGAATTAAGAAACACCACCAGCATCAGACGTGTGCTCACACAGCCACAATATGCAATGTGTGCGTGTGTGTGTGTGTGTGTGGTGCACTCCGAAGTCAATTGGCACATTTTTCGATCTCAGCAGCAGAACAACAAAAGCAGTTACGGGAGTCATATAGGACATTTAATCTTCCTTACTGTCAGTTCACTTGTATGATAATAATTCACTTAATTATTACATTTAAAAAGAAAAAGGATAACAAAAATGAATAAGATTATTTGTGTTATAATCACCAATCTGTGTATATGATTTACTAAACTAAAAACATTAAACCAGTAGATTGAAGCCCCCAATATTTAACGTAAATTTCTCTTTACACCCTACCAACTCTTTTTTTCCCTTTGCATCACTGAGCACGCTTTGCATCACTGACCAGTGTGTGATCAGCAGCGCAACGGTTCCTGCTGTTATTTCACACTCCTGCAAAGCCTCATGGTAGTACACTCGCCAACACGTGAGTTTTAGCCTTGGAGAGCTTATGCTGTGTGAGTGACAGCTAAGGTCACTGCGGCCCACCGACTACTCGGCTGTGCACCCTCCTTTGTCTACAGGGGGTTGGGGGGGAGCAGGCGTACGGTCTTCCACTGGAGTGGGGCAGCCTCATGGCCACCTTGACGGAGCAAAGCAAAGCATTTTACACGGTTAGAAGTGTCACTGAGCTGATTGTCAGAACAGAAATACATCCATGTGTAATCACCCAGGGTTTCATTGGAGGAGTAAGTTCCCCTTTAGCCGGACTAAGTCCTTAGGATGGGGTTTCACGTATCCAATCCCAGAAAAGAAAAGGTTGGAGGTGAGGGATTTAATAACAGTACAACTATTGCTTTACATTTGAGTGCACGTCGTGATCGGCATTGGTTTGATTCTGCATATCAACAGGGACACTTTCTCTCAGCACGTTGTGGGACACACCGCCACAACCAATGTGAGAGATACAGTATTTTAAGTCATCGTGGAGTTAACCAAAAATACTACTGCATTCACCATGTGTCCATCAGACACGGTGTGGCTCACTGGGACACTTCACTTTCTGCATGTTTCAAGGGTGTTAAAACGTGATGTAAATCGCCCACTTCCCCTCCGGGCCCCAGAGCCCAGTTGTTGTCGTGACTTGCAAGTCACTTCTGCTAATTCTAAGTCAAATATATATCCTTTGCTCGAATACCAGCCGATCGTTTGCACAATCAACACCATCCACGGGGCTCCAAAGCCAACTCACGTTTGGTCCTGCGGGCAGTTTTGCGAGGAGAGATGCACGGGGCGCAGGGGGGAAAAAAAGTCCATTTAAGGCTCGCTGGTGTAAGTTAGTGAGCCGAAATGGAGACTTAACGTCAGCATCCAAAGCGACAGCATGCAGCGCGTTGCTTACAACGCTCCACGAGGCATAACACGTTTACGTAGGTAACTAACTCAACTTAACAGAGCGTCACCGAGCAGAAGAAGAAGAATGAAGAATGGAAAAAAAAGAAGAAAAAAAAAATCTCCCCCGACCGACAACGATAGTTTCGTTCCAGGCGATAGCTGGAGCCCTTCGCGGCAAGTTAATTAGCCGACGGTAGTTTTTCAACTCTCAGCCACGCTTATAGTGGCTTCACAGACAGCCGGTGACGGAAGCGAATACTGCCAAATGCAAGAGTTCAGAATGGACCCCCGTCTAACTTATAAATGTAATGTCATAGCGTTTACTTGAACTCATAACCGGTAACTTCCAGCTCGTTTTATGAGTTAGTGTTCACTCCAGTACTTAGTCAGAGCCACCAAAAAAAAACCAAGAACACCCTTTACCTTGAAGCGTTTTAAACCAGCAGCAGCAAACGTCGTCTGCTCCCCATGCACCGAAGTACAGTCCTACTGCTATCAGGCACAAGACCGCAATACATTAGCTATTTATTCCCAAGTTAGCATAGCTAGGTTTACACTTGAAAGCTAGCCACCTTTGAGTTCGCTAGCTAGTTTCCATTGACTCCCGGTCCAGCCCGTGCAGTCGTATAATACGTGTACACAAAAGTCTGCGGAGCTCAGAAACACGGCGGCCTACCAAATGTTTACATCGCACGGAGCATGCGCAGTCAGCTCACACACGACTCAACGGCACCACCAAGTGTTCGTGATGAGTAACTGCACATTAGAAACCGCGAGCTAGTTCGATTTTTTTTAATTTCTTCAAAAAGAGTTCAGATTGAAAATGCTTGTCTGTGGTTGGAAGGAAAAATATAGAAGTGCAAAGTAACCTCTTTCTGTTAGGACAGCTGACGTTGTGTTGGATTATGAACAACCTATATAAGGCTCACCCATGTTGTCCCTGTTGGACCATAACAGCATTGCCACCTTAAAACAAATCACTAGTTGAGTGCTCTTCTATGTCATTAGGGTTATCCAGAGGGCATGCATTCACTGACAATAATTTCATTTGTGGCCACAGCACCCCCTGGAGGCCTGAGCTCCAACCAGCTCCTCAAACTGACCGGAATAATGTTCACTTACACTTTCCTTTATGATACTGATGACTTACTTTGTGGTTCATAAGTCACTTTTTCTATGTATAGTACTGTTGTAGAGCACAGACATTACTTACACATTTTTTCTTAAATTTGAGAAACTTTACCCCAATATCAAAATTAGGATAAAATATTTCAAATATGGCAGCACTAAAGACAAGAGGGCAAAGCATACAAGACCATGTGTTATGAAAAGGGAGCATCTCAGACTCAGCCAAATCCCTTTCACTCACTTTTTCACCAGGTGTATGACTGAGTGTCTCCCCATTTTTGAGATTTATTTGAGTAAAAGTGAAAGTTCGAGCCCAGCATATAAGTTTCCAGAAAAGAGTCTCAAGATGCTTTGTCAGTAACCTGCCTTTGATCACTTACCTCAAGTTCATTGCTGAGAAATATATCTTCGTCCGGGCAGACTTGAGGTTCGAACACCGATGCCTCAGTGGGCATTCAATTAATGCAAGTTATCCTCATAGTTGAATCAGAAAATAACCATGAATAAATCCCTGAAAACCAATCTGATCTTCCACAGTAGACAGTCCTTTAAAGAATAAAAACCGTCAACCTAAATGAAAATGAACTCATGTAAGTGGATACCGACGAGGAGCTCCTTCTCCTTGTTTGGTAGTCTCACACTGCTGGCTTTAACTCAGCGATGACTGTCAATTGAAACTCATGAGGTAACCACGTCCCCTCTCTGGTGAAAGCCAAGTGCCTTGACTCACATACCGGACAGTTTTGTAGCTTACTTTTCAGGTTTTTCATGGGAGCGGTGACGCACGTCTTTTGTTGGAGGTTGAACACTGCTCTGCCCTTTGAAGGCGCTGAACAGCAGCTGACGTTGGAGGTTGGCGTTGGTAACACCATGGAGACTGTGTGCCACGCAATCTGACACGCCATCACAACAACGCCGTCTCAGTTTGACAGGCGTAAATAATAGAGACAGCTACGAGCACAGGGCGGAGTACCAGTTATCCGTAATTAGGCGGAAAGTCACAAAAGTTGATCCAATGGATTGAAAATGAACGCTAACAAATATCAGTAGATTTGTGTCGGGCAAGTAGGCAAAGGCCAAAATCATTTAGTGGAATTCGATTTTAAATTTAAGTGTGACTGTGCTGGTGTTGTTTGCAGTCCCGCCCTCATCCCCAGATGTTCTCTACTGATGCTCACTAGCTAAATAAATGATGGAGTTTCTGCTACCTTAATGGGAAATAATACCTGAGTCAGCATGGTGACATCTAAAGACATATAGTAGTAGATATTATCTTTGACTCTTGGTTGAACAAAGGGATGTTTCAGTTCTAAACCTAAAGACGAGCGTCACACGGCACCAAAAGAGTTCCGCTTTCATTTGCGATGTGCAACTACAACTTGCACGGCAACTTACTAACATTTCATACTAATAATGCAACTCGGATAAATATAGACACACAAAAGGTTATTGCCATTTCAATTAAGATCTGAGAGTCTATGTATTTTTCATCGATACCTGAGAGTTCTGTCTTTGGATCATTGGTCATTGCGTTATTTTGGCTGCCCCGGGTCACCAGTTGGTCAATCTCCAACATGTAGGCGGACTCATCCTCACCAGAGATCAGAACGCAGCCTCGCAGAGGGGGGGTCTCAGCTCAGCTGATGGACGGAGGGGCGGAGACATGTTTCCCCGGCTTCATGTGCTGCTTCCTGTCAGACAGGAAGTCAGTGACACACTTGCAGGTGGAATCGGGCACGTGCAGCTGGGAGCGATGAGAGGATCCTGGCGTAGGTTCCCGCGGAGTCCAGATGCTGGAGGATGAAGTGGAGGGCCATGTTGACAGCGTCGCCTACACACCTGTTGGCTCTGCAGGCGATGCTGCAGAGGGTCCAGGAGGGTGTCAGCGAGGGTTTTCAGGTGAGAAGGACGAGACGCTCAAAAGACTACAGAGGTTAGGGCGGCGAGCCTGTGATCCAAGGCTTTTTGGGGACGAGGACGGAGGTGGAGGCCTCGAAGCAGCTGTTTCCAGAGGAGGGGGATGTATGTCATTTTGCGCTAATTTTCTGTACATACAAATATGGAATGTATGCAGGTTGCAAAGAGGGTTAATGTTGGTTTGCAAAGTTGTGAATGAGTATGTATTAGAAAGCCCCCATTAATCCGCCCTATTCTGCCAGTATGAAAAAGTTAAAAAGAGATACAATGTAATAAATGAGAACATGTGTTTTAGTGAAATATTTTACCATTGGGTAATGCCAAAAAATACACAACAAGAATTGGCGTGGCCAGATTTGAATCATACTCAAAAGTGTTATATTCCGGGCGAATATTGTAATAAAGAGTGCTGTTATTTGGTTAAATGCCCGCCCCAAGTCGACAGGGGGCAGAGTGGTGAAACCTCCGCGGCGCGCGCCCGACCGGCTCATCCTCTGACGCGCTATTTACGGAGCATGCGCACCAAGCTCCTCCTTTTTCCAGTGCAGCGGAGTCAAGCCCCTGTCTTTGGCTCCGGGCTCCTTCCTTAAGGAGACAAAAAGTCTGCAAAAATGGTTTGTACTTTGTCCCAATATGTGTCTACATGCGTGCCTAAGACATACATCGTGTGCTGTGCGGTGTCAGACATTTAAAATCATGCCTCTGATGTTCAGATGAAGATAGATTGAGTCTTGCTAATGGCTAACCCGGTCTGCTTAAACGTGGCCTGGTGGCTGCCCTCACAGACCCAATGCTTCCCTTTTCCTGTGGGATGTTGTCCCTTGATATTTTCCTCACTCGGGGACCACTGAGTCCCCAAATTAACACGCCCGAGTTGCCACGTCGTAAACCTCACTATCGTCTCTTTAGCTGATCGTGAACAGCGCGTAGCTGTTTGTGCTAACTTGCTAACGGGCTCACGGTGACAGCACAGCGTTTGGTGCCTGATACTGAAGTTGACGCGTGTCTGCTTGCAGGGTTTTGTTAAGGTAGTGAAGAACAAGGCCTACTTCAAGAGGTACCAGGTCAAGTTCAGGAGGAGGAGAGGTAAGACCCCATCTGATTGTCATGCCAGGGTTTGATGTCATATCAAAGTAAGCATGGTATCGGTTTTGCTCATGTTTCCTGTGTTTTCATTCAGAGGGAAAGACTGACTTCTTTGCCCGCAAGCGCCTGGTTGTGCAAGATAAGAACAAGTACAACACACCCAAGTACCGGATGATTGTCCGTTTCTCCAACCGGGACATCTGTTGCCAGGTGAGTGCTCGCTGAGATAAACTGAGCACATCTTTTACCTGTTTAGGAGCTGACATAAAGTTGATAACGGCCTCCATGACGCCAAACGATGATCTCTTATGGTTTCTGAGCAACTAGAACGTATCCATATCAAAATCAAGGGATGGATTTTTCAAATTTGTTTCTGAACACGTGCCTGAATGCTGCATCGTTGCTGCAATACAAGCGGCTTTACAACGTGCGCTGTCATGGAGGTACTAGTTGGTCGTCATGGCTGATGCGGTTTAGATGAACGTACTTGTGCTGTTCATTGATTCCTTGTGATTGCATTGCAGATCGCCTACGCCAAGATCGAGGGGGATATGATCGTGTGTGCGGCCTACTCGCACGAGCTGCCAAAGTACGGGATCACCGTTGGCTTGACAAACTACGCAGCCGCCTACACCACCGGTCTTCTGCTGGCCCGTAGAGTAGGTCGCCACTTCTCTGTACATGTACTAACCCCCATGTATCGTGTTGAGCAGAAACATTTGGGATTTTCATGATTTGTTTAAATTTCCGGTGTGCCTGAGATCAATTCTGCGCTACCAGGTGTTGATCTTGAATTGCTTGTCACCCTCAGCTGCTGAACAAGTTTGGCCTGGATAAGGTGTACGAAGGCCAGGTGGAGGTGACCGGTGACGAGTTCAACGTGGAGAGCGTTGACGGTCAGCCGGGCGCGTTCACCTGCTACCTGGATGCTGGGCTTGCCAGAACCACTACTGGCAACAAGGTGTTCGGTGCCCTGAAGGGCGCCGTGGACGGAGGCCTGTCCATCCCTCACAGGTAACCTGCCACATCTAGGAGTTGATACTTCTCTTGGCTGTCGGAGGATTTATTTTAAACAGATTTGCGTCCTTTTTTCCTCAAGCAACACCTTGAAAGCAATGGTTTTTAGACAGGAAGTTGCATCATTTCTACTTGATGGCGTTGTTTGCGTCTTGTAGCATGCAGTATTCAACGTGTAACTGATTGCAAATGGCATTTATTATTCAGTTTAGGAATCCTGGCTCAACAAAAGCCCCCGTTCACAGATTTTCATACTATTTTAACGCTGTTTTAATGCGTGCTGTCTCCCTGATGAGCTTTTCTTTCCAAATGGCCTTCCGAAGATCTAAAAAGCAGTGAAGTCTTTTAAGCGGATAGTTGGTATTGACTCATCTGTCGTGGTGATGTAAATGCAATTAAAGGAATGTTTTTGTAACTTCTCTGCCTGATATTGAGCTACAGTTGCTGGTGTAATCAGGTCTGCCAACTGCTTTGGGCTTGGTTTTTCGAATACATTAAATCTAAAATTGAGATTTTTGCAAAAGCCCATTAAACATTAGGGGTCTGAAGAGGGAGGCGCTTGTATGAAGTGGTCCAGTACAGGTTTAATGACTGAGCGAAAAGTTATTGAGTTGCTTGTCGGGTGGGGGAAGGTTCAGGTCGTCCTGTCTGATGCTGTCCACATGTGGCCATTGACTGTTTACATTTTCTGTGCAGTTGTTGGATGAATAAAATGCCAAAAAGTTTCACTTAAACCACTCGTATGGTCTGATAAGTCTTCATAGAAGATTTTGAGGACAATTGGCCAATGACTTCATATTGAATTGTTAATCTAGTCAGTTGTGAAACGTGTGGCGGGTTCTGTTCCCTGAGTCCAAACATCCCGTTGAGAGGAAGCGAGAGAACGGCGGCGGAGTTTGACAGCTCGCTTAATCGCGGCAGACACAGCGATGTTGTCATTATGATGCACCCGTAGACGGAGCTCGTACACCATCTCAAGCCGAGCTGTTGGGACAAGGCACATGAGACGTGCTGTGCATATGGTGACGCACGGTTGTGCTTAACTATTTTCATATAAATGCTTGCAGATCCTCCTGGGATGAGCACGTTGTTTCTTCTGTACTCCCCCTGCAGCACAAAGCGCTTCCCTGGGTATGATCCCGAGAGCAAGGAGTTCAACGCCGAGGTCCACCGCAAGCACATCATGGGCGTCAACGTGTCCGAGTACATGAGCTACCTGCTGGAGGAGGACGAGGACGCTTACAAGAAGCAGTTCTCCCGCTTCATCAAGAACGGAGTCACCCATGATTCGGCAAGTGGTCTTTGCGCTGCGAGACGTTGTCCACGCTGAATTGCCTGTGGATGTGAACGAAGCACCTTGTGGTGAAAGAGCTTCCAAACATCAACTGATCTCATTCATTCGTGGCAGATTTCACACACGACTGTTGGTGGTTAATCATGCGAAAGGGCTTGAGTCATTCACTCAGGAAATTAATCCTGCAGTAGTTTTATCTGGGTTTGGTTCATTGGTTAATGGATGATGCTGCTTGCACAGATGTTAAAAATATATATAAATATTGGACATAAAAAGGATATATTCAACTAGAGCTGGTGTAATTTGGTTATGGTTCAATTTGTCCCAGTAATTCATATTTATTTTGGCCCAATGACAAAGCATGCTTCATCTAAAAATAATTGCATTTGTGTAAAATGCTCCCGCCGTTCTTAACCTTAGCTGTTACGTTTTTACAAATTGCTGCACAAAATGGATGTGATTTATTTTTTTTCCCAAAAGATGCCTGTTGAAGTATTTTATGTACTTGGCACATAAATTGCACCAGCTTTTTGGCACAAGAGGATCAGTGTTTAGTCTTTATTAAAATGCTTTAGTAAATGGGTAGAAATGGCATATTTAAACTGCTTGTTAAATCATGTCATGATTTCCTTATTCGGAAATGACTTGACGCTAAAAATATTGAAAGAGCAAACTTAACTTTATGTGATGAATGACAAGTCTTCTCTTCAAATGTCTGATGGGAAACTATAAACACTTGGAATTTAATCAAATTACCAAAATGTTTCTTCTAAGCTAGTGAGCGAAGAAGATGCACCAATGAATCAGATGTGGACTTTTCTTTCAGATCGAGGAAATGTACAAAAAGGCTCATGCTTCCATTCGCGAGAATCCAGTCCATGACAAGAAGCCTCCCAAAGAGGTCAAGAAGAAGAGGTGAGAAATGCTGCGGCGTTAGACTATTTGTTTTAGGATGGTTTTCAAGGTGTCAAACCAGTTAAACTAAAACTCCTGAGTAAGCAAATGCTAGTTGTGAGTGTTTATCGTGTGTAGTCACATAGGTGGAACCGGGCCAAGCTGTCTCTGGCCCAGAGGAAGGACCGTATCGCCCAGAAGAAGGCCAGCTTCCTCCGCGCTCAGGCACTGGAGGACGCAGATTGAGCAGTCGGTCGCCAGTTCCTCACGGAAATTTGTTCTAATAAATCTATTGAAAAGGAAAAGTCATCTTGTGTGCTTTTTCATGTATGGTACTTTTTACTTTAATAGCAGAGCTGGGTCTTTCATATTTTACAGCAATGTTACTTTAATTGTATTGCTTGAAAAGTAATGTTTTTATAAGCTTATTTGCGTGCAATTTAAAGCCTAGTTCTAAAGTTGTTCAGGCCTCTGAACCAAAAGGGTTTAATGTTGAATTGATTTTAAAAATCAAAGCGCCACCAACTTTATGCTGATCTGCGATGGGTTAAACAAGCGCACAGCATGCAGGCTGGTTTGGTCAAGTTTATTGATTGGTCATTGAAGTTCACCTCCTCTGGGTCCAGCATAATAAAGTCAACATGGGATACAAAATGAAGGGACATTCAATGATTGCTAGGATAAAAGTTGGACATGTTGATCAATAGAAGCAGGGTAACTGTCCAATATTTGGATTGCAACCAGAGGATTCCATCTTCAGCCTCTTACGAGTCTTTCGTGTGAGAGATCTTCTTCCACAGCAAAGTCTTCAGATTGTTCAGAATTAACGAGTGCTCAATTTCCATCTGCTCAGCGGACCCTTTGAGCGCGACACACGAGTACAGCTGCTTCTCGAGCTCCTCCCTGACGTCGGACGGGGCGCCCCTCAGGACGTAGTCCTGCAGCGTCTCGCAGGCCTTGGCCAGGTTGGGCCTGGTGACCTCCGGCGTGCACCGGTGCTTGGTGAGGTCGCAGGAAGTGACGCAGTCGGCCCCGTAGAGGCAATCCACGTCCGCGTCGCAACGCAGCTGCCTGACGTCGTCTTGGAAGACGGCCTCGGGGACGATGTGCCGCGCGTCCATCACCTTCAGGTCGTGGCGGTCGTTGTAGCCGAAACTGGCGGCGCTCACGTCGCACATGAGGAAGCTGCCGAAGGCGCCGTGGAAGACGTCCTCGACCAGCTCCAGCAGCCCGATGGAGATCTTGGCCTTGTGCGGCCAGGAGGGGGTGAACCACTGGTCCACGCTGCGGCGCAGGCCCGCCGGGATCCATGCCTCCACGATCCACGGCAGGCTGACGCCGTACAGCGGCGAGTGCGGCACCTTCTCCGTCACGTACAGGTCGCCGCAGAAGCCCAGCAGCTTGGGCGTGTGCTCCCTGTCCTGCAGGACCAGCGCCAGCAGGAACTCGTTGAGCTGCAGCAGGGCCCACGTGGAGCGAGCCTCGGGCAGCGAGATGTGGCCGTCTTTGTTGGCGTCCGTTATGGACAGCACTTGGGTTGCCAGGTCAGCGATGTTGGCCCGGTCCCCCACTTTAGCCTGTAGAGGAAAAGGAAAACCAGTTGCTAGTCAAAAGGCTTCTAAGCGTGACTCCCTTTGACGTAGTGTTTGAAGCTACAGACGGTAACTTAAACCTAAATGTATTCTTGTTACTGTTGCAATATCCGTACAGTAGTAATGGCATTTGAAAGATTTGTGGTCGTTTTCTCTCGGGGCAATCAGGGCAGTGTAGAGCTCCATCACTGTCAGTCGTGCTCGATTACACAGCGCTGATCAATTATCAGTTACTATATTGTCCATTTCTCACCTCAAATGTTTCTAAAACATGCTTTGACTGTTTAGCTATTGAATGAGACATGGCTGCCATGTTAAACAAAATGACTCATTTTACAACTAAGCGGTACACTAAAATATGTCAATCCAGTAATGGAATCCCGATTGGTGTATTGATCAAAGATGCCTGACAGTTTGAGTTCAAACGCTTCCCGAGCAGTGACGCGACGCTGCGTTTGACTCCAGAATCAAGCGAATGCCATTAGGAGCTCCAACAAACGGGGACCAGTTTTCAGTCGAGATGCTGTGACAATTCTAACAAAGACGGCGGCGTTATATCTGAGTTAGCAGCTGGCGCCGGAATGAGGGCTTCCTGACCTTCACGTGGTTTAGGATCATCTCTCTGAACTTTTCCACGGAGGTCCCCTTGGTGGGCTGCTTGAAGGCCGCGGCCTCCTTCCTCGGCTCCATCTCGTTTCCCAAATCGTAATGAGGCGCCTCCTCCATCTGGCACTTAATGACGCCCTCCAGGTCCCCCCAGCTCCCCGAGTACACCTGAAGCAAACGGGGGAGGCCTGAGGTGCATCTGGGTTCACTGCGAGCAGAGCAGGCAGGGGGGGGTATTGAAAAACACGGACCTGGCTTTTGGGCTGGGCGGTGAAGCACTTCCCCAGGTACAGCGTGTCCTTCTCACAAAGGCTGCTGCAGGCCGAGCCGTCAATGATTCCTTTCTTGTATTTATTGCACTAAAAAAAAAGGACTGGTAATGTTGGTAAGCTGCACAAACGGAACTGGGGGTGCGAGGACAATGCTCTCAGACGGCAAGAACATGGTGACGTGCAGCAGGTTGGGTCTGGACGCGTCGACGATGCACGCGCATACTCACTATTGAATTTTTGCAGTCGTGCCCTCGACACAGCTCGGTGTAAGACGAGTACTCGACGTACACGATCCAGCTGCCCACGAACACGGCCAGCCAGGAGAAGAACAGGTACTTCATGTGCAGGTAGGGAAGTCTGGCCTGTTGAGAGACAGAATACAGGAGGGGGGGGGTTCGATCACTCAATGGGATCACATCCCGTTGCAGGGACACTGATACTTAGCAGAGTGGATGTGCATGGCCGCGGACAGGAGGGCTCCGTGAGCAGTGAATCAAGCGCCATATCGGGGAGGTTGGAGACCTTTATGAGCGGGGAAGCTGGGCGACAATGAAAGAAGGTGAACAAAGAGGACGGCACACATGGGTTCAGCCAGTCATATTAAATTCCCGAAGAAACAATAAGGATTAAGGACGCAACAAAAAAAACACGTGAAATCAGATGATATTTACTCAAATATTTCATTTCATGAAATATCTCATCAAAGCTATTTTGATTAAAAATGGTAAAACTTTATGACTTCATCTTGTGAGGACAGTACCTGGATGATGTTCATTGTTCATCAATTCCTGAAATAAATACACTCACCTGCACATCATTTTTGATGTTGCCATGGTGACGTGACGTGGGCAGCAAAGTGCTTTCCCATTTGTATTTAGACCATTTCAAGCCCTTATAGACTGAACCACTTACCAGGAGGCCTGAGTCAGCTGAGGGGTTTAGGGGGGGCGTTAGGATTGGTCCGTACTTTCCTCAGGCCGCCACATTTGCATCTCCTGTACAGCCTGATGAAAACATCTAGATTTTTTAAGAGGACCAAACATGAGGCGATGTGTTAATTGATGCTTACAGTAGAGTCGTTTGGTCCGTGAGTTTGGGAACCGGCCGGTTGGTGGATTACAAATGAGCCACTAAGTGAGTCGTGTCACAGAGTATAGGCCTACATCATTAGTGCATTTTGCCTCTGAATAGGTGCTCGGTGATTAACAGCAACTCCAACGTTATTACCGCGTTTTTTTTTATTTTCTTTCTAATTCCCCCGCTGATGAATACAGTCTGCTGCGATCAATAATGGCCGTCTTCCAAGCGGAGCAGGGACGTTTTTAACAGTGCTTCCATTATGGATATTTGTCCTTGACAGTGATGGACTCCCCCTGCTTCCACTGTCTGCCCACTTCAGCTCGGGTAGGCTTTATTACACACACACACACACACACACACACACACACACACACACACACACACACACACACACACACACACACACACACGCTGCTTTTACTCTCAGTAACACGCTTTTTGATTCATAGTGCTGGAATCTGTCTGACAACTTGACAGTTAAACGTAACACAGTTCATGGTCACTTTTCCTGTGCACTTAAACTAATAAAAAAAGCCCAGAATACATAAAGAGAATACATTTACATCTCCCATCCATTTTGTGCCTTTGACGCCACAGATCATTCTGAAATATAGCTTCCAGGGAGCCTCTATATGTCACTCTGTCGTCTAATTTCTTTCCAAGCAGCGGCCTTTAATCTCCTGTTGCTCTGTGTTCTTAGGCGAGAGCATGTCGACATATATTTATACCATTGCTGTCAGGGTCGTAGCTACCAGCAGAGGTCATGTTTTCTTCTTGATATCTGAGAATTCAACAGTGTGCGGAGTTGCACATACCACACACACATCATCTCACAAACACCACCGGAAATAGGAAATTACAAAATTGTCATTGACAAGGCATTTAAACTTACGCCATCTATTTACGGTTGCTTCTGCTTTGTGTATTGACTGGTTTACTTCCCAATCTGACCGTGCTGGCGCACCTAACATGTAAAAGTAGTGACCACACTAGTGCTGCCGGTAACTCCATATCGATTCCTCTATGGGTGAAATGCATCAATAGCAAAAGCATTATGGGAATAACACTGCATGCTCCCCCTTTTATAATCAATACAGTTTGTGGCTTTCATTTCAACTCGGGCCGACGCACATCTATCTCCGAAATTATGTATTGACCCACATGTGAAGGGAGAGAATTACACAAACATGGCTAATGAGGTCATATCGATTGTGGCTAATGTGACAGCTATTAATTAGAGACTGACTGGGAGCCGTGGCCATGAGCTGAGGGGGGTGGAACGAAGCGGCGGGCCTCCATTTGGTCCAACTCCCTCCCTCCCAGCCTACAACCACTCACAGCCCTGTTGGGGAGCCCGTGTGTTCAAACCCCAAAGGTTCATTTATAGATTCCAAGAAGCTTTTTCCACGTTGAACTACTGAGGCAGAGAGGAGATTGGAGCTGATCAAGAGCAGCACATTACTGTCCTGACACCGCCTGCACACCATTCATCCATTATGTATGATCATGAAGCTATCCCTCAGAGGTTGCCGGTTAATGGGCCGCTGAGCAGAGCAGAGAAAGACCGGATGGCCCGAGAGGCAGAAGATGGACGGACGGGGCGAGACATGCTGTTTGTGAAATGTCGAGGGCAACCGGAGAGAGAGTTTTGCACCAGTAGAGGCGGAGAAAAAAAAAAGAGAAAGGATGCAACGCTGTCTGCACAAACACTAAAGAGCTGACTTATCTCAGTCCAGAGCAAAGGCACCAGACACACACACACACACACACACACACACACACACACACTGCATTTCCATGCGGACGCAATCCTGCGCCAATAACACATGTGAACATCATATCAGCAGGTGTTCTGCCTGTCACGCTGCTGTGAATCTCAAGTATAGGAATTCTACTGACACATTTAACATACCATAATAATAATAATGCTGTATGTCATCTGAATATGAGTTATTAGTTGAGATTATTTCAGAGGGGGCACTTCATTTGCTTATTGTCTGAAACAGAACAAGGTACATGTACAAGGTGCTCTATGACGGTTACGGCACAACTAGTGCCTTTAAGCAAGTCCATGGCCTCATGAAAAAACGAATAACGTGTCCCCTGTTGAAATATTGAATCGCATTCAAAAAGATGCGGCAAAGCTCTTAACATCATGAAAAACAGCCTCAGTAGACTCAGAAGTTTTGCATTTGCATTACACAGTGTGACTGCAGAAACAAAATCATCTCTGCATCACCTGCGGGATGAGCGCAGCCACTGTGCTCAGAATCTGCATGGGAATGACGGCACCATCTCCAGCTCGCGGGACGTGTCGGCTTTTTTCATGTTGCAGTGGAAATAGCTTCTCTCCCAGGACCGCAGACTGACACTTCTTAAGTTGTCCCTGGAAGGCCGAGGTGGCCTAGAAACCTGAGCGATGCGGGTGGCTGTCCCCGGAGACGGGCTGCTCCCTCTGCTCACTGAATGAGACGGGTTCTGTCCCTGAAATGCAGGGGCCCGCCCGCGCGCCACTGGACGCCCAGAGGGAGGAGATCGTGTTTGACCTAAAGTAGCCGAAATGTCTCGAAGACGAGCAGCAGAGACTCGGCTTCAGAGCGGTGTGATGACGCAGCAGCGGGGAGACACTTTGAGACACCGCCGGGGGGAATGTGCTTGAGTTGACCTTTTATCAATGAGATATGCAGAGTTCCTGGGACCTCCACCTGCATCCCTAAACAGCAGCGCAGTGGAATTTGACTTCCCGGGAAAGCTTCGCCTAATTTCAATTACATCAAACACGGTACATAACGTTTTTCAACATAATGAGGATAACCAGGGCAGCAGCCCCGTGCAGGTCTGTGATCATATTTGATCCATGTGACTGATGGTAAAGGTTGGAAGCACTATAGAAACAGGAAAGCGCTCGTTATTTAAGGTGATGCTAAAGTTCTGCCGTCCCCCCTTTTTTTTAACGTGACTGTAGCTAGATGTATCATGGATGTGGTTGCCCTGGCAACGGGGATCCGGAGGATGGTTGAGCCGTCGTGCATCAAGTGACTTTATGATTTAGTCTAAAAAAAAAAGACAAAAAAATACGTCTCCACAGCAAAGCCTGTAAACTGTCACGGATACATTTGCAAAACTAAAGTGAAATCATTAAGAAGTGACCGGCGGTGAGTCACATCAGACAGATGGACACCGGGGTGAGCGCGGAGGAGGGAGGGGGGGGGGGGGGGGGGGGGGGGGGGGGGGGGGGGGGGGGGGGGGGGGGGGGGGGGGGGGGGTGGGGGGGGGGGGGTCGGCTTACCTGGATGTACAGCGGCTTCCTGCAGAGTCCCCATGGAAACCGTCCTCTCGCCATAGCGAACGGAGAACATCTCACTCAACCCGTCGTGGCAGGAAATCCGGCGCTCGGTTCGCGCGGTGCGGGAAAACGGCTGTGCGACCAACGCTGCACATTTTTACTGGTATATGCAAGCAGGCATCAGTCATCCTGTCGGCGGCATCGTGCACGGTGCGCGTTCGGGAGGCGGATGAAGCGAGCGGATGAAGCGGACTGCAGCGAAGTGAGACTCATGTTGGCTGCGATCATCCGCGGGGCGTTCCGACCAATTACAGGAGGAGAGGACGGCGCCTTCAGGATGCCTCCTGACTCCAACAGCAATCTGCAGATTGGTTTTCCCAAGCAAATGTATGTATCGTTTTAGGTGGCAGAAAAGCTGTGTTTAGCTGTGTTTTCAGTTCAGATCAGTTTAAAAATAAGCAGACATTACATAATATTGCCGAGTTTGTGAAAAACACATGTGTGAATTGCCTATTTAATCGATTACACACACACACACACACACACACACACACACACACACACACACACACACACACACTCATATATATAACAAATGTGCTTTACAATAAACTGCCTCATGCACTAAGCAACACGTTTGGACGATTAGGCCTACTTGACTCGGATTGGCTGCAGAGTATACATACGTTCCTGATAGTAGAAACACACCAGTGAAACATCTGTACATCATTCTAAATGAATGAAGAACAACTGAACATTCTGTATGCCGAGTTTAACAGTAAAGCAAGAAGCCGTGTCAAGTGCTGCTACTTGCAACCATGACACAGAACTACTTAGTGATTGGCTGATTGGCTGAAAGGTAATGTTCAACATGGCATAGCAGCTTTCCTATTGATGGATTTTGGGTGTAAGATCTTCATTCGTGGTATACCATTATCAACATGCCCTGCGGCTTTTTTGTTTCTTTCAGCTTTTTGTTTTGCTGTTTTAATGGTCCACAACTATACCACATATTGAGATGGAGGATTATAAAGCAGACCTAAAAGTAGAGTTGATTATGTATTTATATTGAAGTTGAAGACTTCAAATGAATGCATTTTTTTACTGTTTAATAAGTTTAGAGATTTGCATATTAATGTGACATGTGAAAAGAATAATAATTACCCTGTATTGCTCTGTTTATAATGTTGTAATAAAACTACCTGAAAGGTGTTAAGAATTTAAAAAAAATATATATTTGATCTGCTCTTGATTATGCAGTGGCATGTGAGATGTCGTGCCTGCATCCTACACAGGAAGCCATACAAGATTGCAGGAGTGCTCTCAATGAAAAGACCAGCAAAAAGCAATGGGCATTCAGTCATAGAGCACATCATCATGTGCATCATGATGCCCATTATCATCCATCAAAACAGCCAAACTATCTGCGATCGCATGTCACAATAAAAGCTTTACCAAGTGTGAAAGCTAAAAAGCAATATGTCTTTGCAGTACGAGATGAAAGAGATTTGATTTGCCCGAGACTACACAACGCATGCATCACAACAGAGCTATGAAAGGCCCACTGCTAAGTTCTTTATGGGGGAACATTAGGGAAGACAAAGCTGACATCACTTGGACAGCAGCTCAGAGATTGGAGGTGGGAGTTATATGAGCCTGCAGGAAGAAAACTGAATGCACATGTGGTGTTTCCTGAGATTATGCAACACTGATTACCTTGAGGCACTTTGAGTGGGCAGATAAAGAGAAATCTGTTCCCATACAAGAACAAACAAACAACAACCTTGATGCAGAGAGGAAAGCAGATGTGGTACCAATACTGAGGTAAGTGGGTTTAGAAATATCAACACTGCATCCACAGAGATGTCCAGTTTACCTTTCATCAATCCTTGTTTGGCCTTGCAGCCCACACCTGCTCATTTCCTCTTCGTCCCACTCACATCCGTCGCAAGTCAACATGTAACCGTGGTAACAAAGGACAGGACGTTTCCCCTCCAACTGCCCTGAAATAATTTCCTTTTTGTGACTATTTGCACCTGTGCTGCAAATGATCTTTAATAGAGACGGCGAGGATCTGGGATGTTGTTTTCAAACTGGATGTTAAAAGGATTCACAAAAAAATAATATTGTTTCATTAAAAGTGCCTTGCTGAGAGGAAGCAGGCAGACTCGCATTAAATAACTGGGGTTAGCCTTCCCACTCATAGGCATTAACCCGTATTACAACTCTATATCAAGCGGGTCTACAAAATACACGCATAATCAGAAAGAGAGCAGGTTCATGAGCTAAATCACACCGAGAATGGATTTATTTTTACTTGATTGAACTTTTTCATTGATTCCTGCCGTTTCTAAAAGTTTTCAGAAGTTTTCAGAAGGATTCACAGCAAATCCACAGCCGGATCTACCTGTGCTTGATGGACTTTGATGTTTATTTTTGTTGTCCAAAACCTATAAAAAGAAATGAATGAGCCCCACCGGCTGACTTGCTTTATTGCTTATTGCTTTATTGGACTGGATTTATTTTTAAATTAAAGGCCCAGTCTTGGCCAGCGAGGCCCTTTTGGGTTCATACGTTGCCTTTGATGCCGTCGACCACCTGCAGCTCCTTAAATAGTGTTGTTATGAAAAAGCTGCCCTCTGATGGAGGCGAACGTCATTACCACAGTTTGGCACTCCGGCTGCTCACGATACCACAGAGAGGGAGGAGTGAGGGGAGGAGTATCTAGTCGTTTGCAATCTGCAAACTCACCCCAAGATGCCACAGAATCGCACTGTGCCTTAAATGATATACTGCTCTGCTGCTCCTCACTGGAGCACTGCATGTGGACTCATCCGTTCTTAGACAGGGGTCACCAAGAAATATGTGTAAAAACATTTAGTGTTAGAGAAATAAGTCTCTAAAACGAATGCACATCGCAGATGGTTTTAGTGATGCACTGTTGGATGGAGATTGGATGAAAGTTCCCTCAAAATTGAGAGTGAGACAGCAAAAACAAGATCTTTGTCCCTCCCATGTGACGGACATTGAACCGTGGCAGCAAAGCAGCGCGCCACCTGGTCAGCCTCAAAATACGCCATCTCAAATGCTATATTCACTTTTTGGTCATGTGCGTGTTTGGGTATTTCTTGACACAATTGCTTCATTGTAGAGAAGGGAATCAAATGTCTAACACAGCAGCTTTGAATGGGTTCGCTCCGCCAGCTGGATTACCCCCAAGGAAAGAGATCCCACTTGACAAACTTTCTGAAAAAGACTTTCTGGTTCGGATAAACAAAAATGCAACATTGGTGCCATAGTTGCTGTTTTTAAGTCAAGGCTGAGTCAGAGGCTGCGTTAGTCACGCTGCAGGAACTCTATTTAACAACGAACGACGAACGACGCAGGAGAGGCCCTTTCCTACTGACAGCATAGGAAAGCTGAAACTACACGTTAAACAAGTACGCAAGTTTTTTACGGAGGAGCCTTCATCTATCGCCACTCCCTACAATCAGGAGTTATGATTGGAGGGTCCTTTACATTGCTAATGGTTGTAAACGTCAGAGTAAAACAGCAACAACTGAATATTTTTTTAAATACCTTTAACTTGTGCAATCTCCCCTCGGTTTGGATCGGCACATCATTGGAGTAAAAGTTAAATTTAAAGTGTTCTCTGCTACTACTAACACTACGTTAGTCCTGTAAGAAATCTAATGTAATCGCATGAACGCTCACCTGCTGGCATAACATTCAACTCGAGCGGCTCTTCTGTCGTACTAAAGCCACATTTAGGCTCAGTGTGACAAACGACACTTGCTATTTGCCATATTTGACCAAACTGGTTGGTGACCACTGTCTTCTTGTTGGTGCTAGTAATATTTGTGGCAGATCCTTGATATGTTATTAACAGATTACTGTGAAAATTCACAGATTACTGGAAAAAAATAGGTATCAAGATCAATAATGCGTTTTTGTGTATTTTAGCTAAATGTATCTTTAATATGTCATAAAATACAACAAACCGACAGCAGCGTAATGATATGCTCTCTCAAACATTTAACACAATTTGCCAACACAACGCTGCAGCCCAAACAGCAGAGACGGAGGGGCCGTTATCCGGAAAGGAACCGGAGGCAGAATGGAAGCATCCGGCGTGCAAGAAAAACACTTCGTGGCCAATAACAGATGCACATGAATTGCAATTTTTGCATTTTTGTTGGTCAGAGAGTGCTTGACACACTCAAAATAGTTTTTTTTGCTAATATGAATGATTATGTTACTATTAGAGGTACAATTTATGGTTACATTACTAGTTTGTTGTTATCAAACAGCGGCTCGCGTCCCGAGAACAAAGCACTTACATTCTCAAGAACTAGTAAGATCATTTGTACCTCCTCACAAAGCTGAAGGCGTGTTTCATCCTTCTGTGCGTGTTCCCTGCCTCAGCACATACGTGATAGAGGCTAAAGGGGGCCCTGCTCTTACCATCGGTACGCTGCTGGGACTGACAAAGCAGGTTTGACCTGCGTATGAAAGCGGGCCGCTCGCCCTGCTCCTGTCTGGGGCTTCCCTCTGGAAGTTGTTGTATATAAAAATGTTGCACATTTTATGTGGCAACATGTGGCAAAAGGTCTGATGAAAGTGAAGGTCATGCCTTTGTAACATAATTAAATAGTTGTTGGTAACACAAAGGCCTAAAGCTTCATATGTTTCTTTGAATTTGATAAAAAATAAAAATAGTGAAAGAATGTTGTTGAAGTGTGTTTTTGTTTTACTTTGTATATTTTATGGGTCAAAAGTGAGTAAGTGATCGCTTTCGCCTGCAGCCAGTCTTATGACTTGTCAATTGTAATGGTGTGTACTAAGAACAGGCTGTTCTTAGCACTTCCAGACATGGTTATAAAAAGCTAAATATCAATCACGGTGAAGTTCATTTGAAAACAAAAAAGGCATTTCATGAGCTGCAGCAGCATGCTTTAGGGTGGATCATGATTGGCCGTTGAAATCATATTCAGTGGCGTCTTCCTTGTGTCTTATGCTCACTGGTTGTTGCATCGCAGGACACTCGGTTCTCGGCGTTGCAGATGCAGGTTGCAGATCGTGCTGCTTCCGAAACTCAACATGAGTAACCTTGATGGCGAGCTCACTCGGAGGGAGCAGCAGTTACTGAAAATCCGACGCGACAGCGACAGCAAGGCAGCCGAACTTGTCAAGATGGAGAAGATGCTGCAGCAGACCAAGAACCTCTTGGACAAGAAGACAGAGCCCGGTTCAGAGAGCCAGGACTTCCAGGAGAACATGGGTGTGTATTGCCACGGAAACACATAACTCATGTTACCCTCTGCGCTTTAACTCGCGGACTGTGGTGAGTGACTGTTTTTTTTTTCTGGTCCGCTTGTCGCAACAGAAGACCTGGAGGAAAGAGTCAGATCCAGCAGACGGCACAGGAGGAACTCCCTCCATCACACGCAGATGCTGGAGAGCCAGATGAAGACCGTGAAGGGCGAGTTGGTGGACACGCTGGACCACCTCCAGGAGCTGAGGAACGTCTTGCGCCGCTCGCAGCAGAAAGCGGAGGAGCGCAAAGCCACCATGGAGAAGCTGGCGGCGGGGCTCAGGTGAAGCGCGGCGCAGCGAAGGCCCATCTGACCTTTTTCACGCCGCAACGTGCCGACTGAAGGTCCGACGCGGACGCCGGGCAGAGATGACATCAAACGGCCGTCGGCCACTGAAACAGAGGGGAAGAGACGTGAGCTGCTGCGCTGGTCTTCAACCCTCGCTGGGGTGAGGCCACTGTCTGGCACGTAAAGACAAAGTTCAGACTTTGGTCGTGCTCTCTCACAGCCGGCCTAAAGCCTGAAGTTGCTTCTTTATCCTATAGTTCTCCCTTTTTTGTCCGGTATTATAAATCCAATATTTTGAAGGCTATAAGTCGAAACGCTCTGTTAGTCGTCGTTGTTGTTGTTGTTGTTGTTGTTGTTGTTGTTGTTGTCTGTCAGTTTTAAAATACATTAAATTACACATACAAACACGTTTTTCCCTGCTGGAAGACTCAGATGGCTCATTTTAGAAGCGTTTATTCTGAGCAGCTCTCATGAATGTTTGTGTTTTTCTGGCTTGCAAGTCCGTCCATCTATGAAAAGAAAAGACCTTCACGATTCATGGTGTAGCTGCAGAACGTCCTCCAGAGAGGACATGGCCGTTGTTTTTTAAATCTAAATCGGTAACCATTTTTGTAATTGTGATGTTACTAAATTCTTAGCAGTGGATGCATGCACATAAATAGCAACATTAATGATTTGCAACAACTGTGGGGAGTATAATGTGTCTTTTAAATGAACACTTTTACAGTGTATTGTCAGGAGTGCACATGTAAACATGTAAATTCTGAGATGTGACTGTTTGGACTGGCTCTGGGATCATTGGCTTTTGTCTGTTTCCTGCGGTGAGTCAGCTGAGAAGTGGCTTCCCGGTGGCTGAGAATGTGATCTCATGCATCTTGTTAAGCACAGCTCGTCTCACACAGCCTGACACCATGTGAGACTTTTGTTCACTGACCCCGACACATGCACATCTTTAGCTGTAATTATAACACCGTGCCAAGGGGAAGACTGCTCATTACGCACAGCCAGAGGTGTAAAAATAGACACCCTCACTTACAAGTCTCTCACAAGGGACTCATTTTGCCAACTGGGCAGCCGACAGTAGGCATTCCCTCTCATTTGTCCACTAAAATCTTCATATCGATTCGGGGACAGTGACATGGCTGGACAAGTTGCTGGTTTGGGTTAAATTATATGGACATTATATTTCTCACTCCTACCCAATTATCGACCGGTTGAGAAAAGAAGAAGAAAAATATCCCCCCATTCCATTTACGTTAGTGTCTTATTTTCTCTGGAGCCCTTTTGTGCCCACGTGTCGATGTAGTCACACTCAAATAAATAACAGTTCCCTTCTAATGCACTTAAAAGTACTGACTGATTTGCTTTTTCATTCATTTTGCGCTGCTGTAAATATACATGGACCGAAATAAAAAGTGATTCTCCAACCGTGCGCTTTGCATTAATTAATCAAGTTTCAACTGGAGGTGTTAAATGTTAAATGTCGTGTGAAATGTTTCCCCACTTTAAGCAGCGCTGGTGTTTATAGGGTTAATGAATACATGAGGCAGCAACAGGTTATTGGAAGCCTGCCAGCAAACTTGCATTGTGGTACATTCAAGGACAAGGTAGAGAAAACCAGTTCATCTGCCTTATTGTGGCATCAATAAGGCAGATGATGTAATATGGCAGATTTTCAGCTGCCATAATGACACCTATTATGTGCACAATAAACCCGCTGTAAGAATACGTAAAATTCAGCAGATTTAACAGAATGTTTTGAAGAAAAAAAAAGTATTTTATGAAGATAGGACGGATTACTGCAACAATTTAGCACAGGGGTCTCAAACTCATTTCAGGTTCGGCCCCGATACTCCCCACTTTGACCGAACGCGGGCCAGGCCATAAAAATCATAGGGAGGGGTGGCGATGACGATCCGACCGGCGAACGGTACAGCCGACAGGTGGCGGGCGTCCACACGCAATAGTAATTGCAGATAGCAATGAGGTATTCAAGGTGAGTATCTTATCAGGCAATATGGCTATTCAATGGTGGACTACCCTAAAGGTTAAGCTCCGAAAACTCAATCTACATTTTACTTTCTTTCATTCGTCCCTCCTTGTAAGGCAGTTATTATTCTGTCTGCTTAATGTCTTTGCCTTAGTGAGGGATGTTTTCACAAATGCACACTGCGCAACATAAATCCACTCAAGACAATATCCTGAGCGAGGCCGTCCCGCTCACCTTGCCTTCGCCCTTGCATCACGGTGCTCATGTCGGGTTATTGCTTTCCGTGACTGTATCCTGCTTAAATCCAATGTACATTAAAAGAAGCCCTTGTTAAACGAAGGGCCGGGCTTTATGAGAGGTTCCATGAGGGATTGCAGATAATCCAGGAATATTCATGTAAATATAAATTAAAGACACATGACCTTTTATTGCTTTATTTGAATTTTCTGAAACGCATTTATTTGCTTGATGATTAGTACGACTCCATCACCGGGACACAGTTACCGTATCTTAAATTAGCTTGAACAAGGAGCAAACAGCTAAATGTGCTGTCAGCCTAACAGCACTTCTAAATGTCACACATTAATACGTTATACATATCAAACTCTTTGCATTCTGTGTTTGCTGTTTCCCCTCCATTCCTGCTAGACTGTATATTAGAAAGGGACAAAGCCACAGTGTCCCCGTATGGCTTCGTGCACACTGTTTTGAAGCTTCCATTATGGCATTTTTGGTTGATACCAGATATATTTATCCTCACAACCAGAATTGACACGAGAGGGTTGAACTAAATACAACCTATACCGCTGACTAATGATCATTTCATTTGACCAAAATGTTACAATTAACTTTCATGAACTTTAAAAGACAAAGACAAATGAGGAAATGCTTGGGTAGATACCTGTCAATCAAAAGGTAGCCATGCCCGAAGCATACGTTGCTTCATTGTGTATTCTTCTCAAAAAGGAACCAAAGTGTATTGAAGAATACTATAGAGATTGTGACCAAGATCACGCATGCTTCACAGCGGTGTTCCAGCCATATAGTGCTGAAGGCTGCTCGTCTTCTCATAAATATTTTCCTTCCTATGCGGATATCAGGCAACGCCCCATGCTACACAACGTCCATTTTAGGCACGCACAAGCTGGAACAGGTAGCCCAACGCTGGCAGCGTTGTCGTTGTTGGGCTACACTGCGTGTGTGCACTTGTGTGTGTGTGTGTGTGTGTGTGTGTGTGTGTGTGTTTGGTCTTGTGGAGGCACATTGGTATGTCCCAGACAATGACTGCGAGGCAGAATGTGCTGGCGCAGCTCTGGCAGATTGATGGACCCAGCTCTAACCTGGGGCGACCTCCAGGGCTCAGAGGGGAGATTTAACTCCCTGTCAAGCTGCCAGATGGGAGCAGGAGGGCTCACACCACAACCCAGGTCTCTTCAGGTAGTGTTACAGACCTTGGCTTAGGTGCAAGTTATTCCTGCAGCCCTATAATGTCCCATCAACTGTGGCAGTAGATAAAAAGACTGTGTTCCACAGTGTTCACATTATATTAGATCTAAATTATTCTGCAGCTCCCATTCCCTCTGTGCCTACAATTTGATTATGTTATCTTTGGGCGGAGCAGGCTTACAGTCGCTACTTGTTTCCACTCATCATGGTGAGCTATCTCAAATCATGAATTATACTTACACCTAAATGTCAACGGCACATGCATATGCATGCATGGTTTGTAAATAGATTGAGCATTGGGCATTTAAATGGAAAACTTGTATATATTGTATACAACAAGATTTTTAATATAGCCTTGCATGAGGATGCATAACGTTTCACTTTTTGGCAGCTCTTCTTTAAAGTGGGTTGGGTCGGGTTGCAGCTGGACACGCCTCACCTTTTCAACGCGGATGTGTATCTGCACTATATATCACACAAGCACAGACGATCGGGGTGGAAACCTGGTCGTGCAGCAGTTCAGCAGTGTCCCGTTCTTCTGTATCAGCATCTACCTTCCCTTCTTACCAGGTAACGTGAAGTTGTTGATTATCTGCACCTTTAGACTGCTATGACAAACTCTCTTTTCAGCTATTCAGATAGGTATTTATGAAGTAATGGACTAAATCCTTGTTTTGCCTATTGAGAAATGTGCCTGTACTATTCTTGCAGTGTTCAACAAGTTGCATTGAAGGAGGCAAAACAGTTGATGGTTTACATGTAGGGGTATAACGATCCAGCTATTACATCGATGTATCGATTTATATTCCTCCGATCCAACAACATCGTATGGACGACATATATCGATTCAACATCGTTTTAAAATGTAATAAATCGATTGTATCGATACTAGGAAATAACCCATTGGATTTTAGCACGCCAGACTTTATATGGATGTTTTCTCTTAGCACTTTTAATGATAAAGGCTGTCACGGACTGGGCCGACCACCGCCGTCCCAGCCCCGATTCAACTTCCGGGTTTCACGGCAAAGCCGAGAGGGATGTTCCAAAAGGGTTGAAATAGAGGGGGTTGGTAGGGGGAAACCATTATTGCAGGGGTGTTTTATGTGTATATCACTAATACGGGTTTTTTTCTGCTACACTGCTACAGTGTTTGCACTTTATTCAAATAAAATGTGAATTCATTTTCCATTAATTGTTGTTTACTTGTTTATTTATATTCATAATTAATTGATACCTGATTCTATTACAAGAAACAACAGGAATCTAGGAAATTTATTTCAGTCACACAGGTTGAATTTTTGGCTAAAAAGTTACTGATTCGATTTCAAGTCACTGAATCGTTTCGGATCGTATTGTTCTAAATGAACCAATATCGTCCGTGGATCGTATCGACAACCACGAATCATGATACAAATCGAATCGTTGTTAAAACGAATCGTTACCCCCCTATTTACATGTATATATTTTTTTACTGCTATGTGATAAATGCTAAATGTTAAGTTGTGATCAGATTTTCTCCTGATTACTCATTCTTCTCACCTGTGTCCAATCTCCAGCCCCGGGTGTTTCCCTCTGACAACCCCACCCATATAAACTGCTTCTGCTTCTCATGTTCCCACTAGATTGTAGTTGTTCTTCTCTGTTGGAACTCTTTTGTGTGTTAAGGTGTCGTTTTTCCAGTGTAGATAACCTCCTTTATTCAAGACCGTCTCGTTTGCTCAATCCGCCGTGTTTGACATCAAGCGGTCCATTAACTAAGAACCTGCCTGCTCCTGGTTTCCGCTGTTATTTTGCACTTGAGTCTCAGGTGCTGTTCAGTTACACACAGCAATAATTACTCTTTGTACAGTAAGAGGTTTTGTTTCTTTGGACTTTAAGGAGCGGTTTTTGAGGCCCTAAAAAACATTTTTGCAGTCAGTGTAGAGGACACCTGATGGATCAGGTGATTTTTCTTTTTCTTTTTCTCATCACTTAATACCAACACCCTTCTGCTATGTATGTATGTATACATGTACACATGTAACCTGTATTACAGGTTAAGCAGCAAATTATGCACGGTGAATAAAATTACTAGTAAATATCCCCACATTTTTAATAAGTTTCTGAACAGAACAAGAGCAGCAAATCTTTTCCGAAGTTGCACCTGGAGAACATTTGTGCTCAACTTCCAGTTATGATTCAGAGTGTGCAGCGGTGTTGTAACACACCTGTCCTCACTGTGGCTGACGTGTCTTCCCTCACACCCAGAGCACTATGGCGTTACACAAGGAGTTTGCGGCCGCAGGGAAGAAGCCCGGACTGCAAGTGTGGCGGATTGAGAAAATGGACTTGACACCCGTCCCTCCTGAATTCCATGGCGACTTCTTCACTGGAGACTCCTACATAGTGCTCAAGACAACCCGTGCTCCTTCTTACAACATTCACTCCTGGTTTGGTATTCAACCTAAAACAATCTCTGTCCTGGAATATAATTAAATCCTCCCCTCCCCCATTGTTCAGACAAGCGTTATTTTTATTTTAACGTCTTCTTTATGGTTTTTGTCTGTTAAATTGCAGGTGAAGAAGCTTCCCAGGATGAGAAAGGGTGTGCTGCCATCTTCATGACCCAACTGGACACCCACATGAACGGAGCCCCAATTCAATTCACTGAGTATCAAAACAACGAGTCCGTCACTTTTCTTGGATACTTCAAGTCTGGCATCAAATATAAGGTGAAATATGTTACAAACACTGTTCTTTTCATGGTAAATAATTGTAAAATATGTTTCCCCATAAAAAAGGCCAAAATAAAATCTATGTGACGATTAAGAAAAATCAATTAATTTCATTATAATAATACTTTTATATTTTCTGAATACCCAGACGCTTTAAATTGGGAAAAGATAAACAGAACAGAACAAAACAAAAAGAGAAACGTGCAAACGTGCTTGTTTGACTGATGCCTTGTGGGAGGGGGGGGGGGGTGGAGGGCCTTCCTGCGGGGGAGCTGCAGCAGCTGAGTCGCCCCTGGCTTGTTTAAGTTTTTATGGGAGGTGAAGTCAGTTGGGGTTTGTTGCTTTCTCAGGTTTTCAGCCAAAGATTTCCTTGTGCTGGCAAACAAGGATAGCAGAAACTCTTGTTCTGATGTCACAGAAACAGAAAACCAACTACATCCATTGTTTTAGTTTAGTATCGCAAAAGGTAGAAATGCCCATTTTAAATAATGCCCAACACCATGCAGTGTAATGTAATATCACCAATACTTTCATTCTCCCTTACTTTTTTCTTGTCAAAGAAAGGGGGAGTGGCCTCAGGCTTCAACCATGTTAAGATCAACAACACAGATGTCAAACGCTTGCTGCATGTCAAAGGTCGTCGGACAATCAGAGCCACTGAGGTTGACCTGAGCTGGGCAAGCTTCAACAAAGGCGACTGCTTCATTATCGAGCTGGGAAAGGTGATCAAGAATAACTATATAGCCATACGTGTTGGACTGAAATGGTGCAGGCTGAAGTTTATAACGTTCTTCTTTTTCTCCCAGCTCATCTACCACTGGTCCGGCAGTGAATGCAACTTCTTTGAGCGCCTGAAGACCACTGAGATTGCCATTGCGATTCGCGACAACGAGCGAAAAGGTCGAAGTGAACTAATAATGATTGATGAAGGCTCCGAGCCGGAAGATCTCATTGAGGTGAGCTTCATTTCAATATCTAAATTCATTATTTTTTTTAATTTTTTTTCTGGCTTCGGAAGCAAGGAAGGAATTGAGTGCAACGTCGCAATCTGTGTTTGTGTTTATTTATAGGTGCTTGGACCCAAGCCTGACCTTCCTTCAGGAACCTCTGATAGTGATCTGAAAACCGACGCGCGCAACAACAACCAGGCTTCCCTCTATCTGGTAAATCCGTGCAAATATTGCGTTGCAAATGTTAGCGTATCGACTATTGTGGTGATGAATATATATGTCGTTATCCCCCCCCTCTGCAATTCCTAGGTTTCCAATGCTGGCGGTTCCATGACAAGCACTATGGTGGCGGACAAAAACCCATTCAAACAATCCATGCTGTCCGACAGTGAATGCTACATCCTGGACAATGGAGGAGACCACAAGATATTTGTCTGGAAAGGTCAGATAACAAGACATTTGTCTATTTCTGCACCATCTTCTTATTTGCTTCCAATCAATGCTTATATCGCTCAAAAACATGACTCCACATTTTTGACCAGTGTTTGTTGTCTTTAACCACTGTGTCACACCATAAACTCTAGGCAGCGCTGCAAATAAAGATGAACGCAGTGCGGCACTGACTACTGCAAACCAGTTCATCAAAGACAAGAATTACTCCCCAATTACCCAGGTGATATGGCAACGTAGTAAAACGCCTACCAGGCTACCATAAAGTCATCCTCCTAATCATGTCTCTCTGTTTACGACCATGCCCGATCCTCTGTCCGCTTCTCCACAGGTCCAGATAATGCCAGCGGGGGGCGAGACCACGCTTTTCAAGCAGTTCTTCTTCAACTGGTTGGACAAGGACGAGACCACCGGACCGAGCAAGGCCTACACCATCGGCAGCATCGCCAAGGTCAAACAGATTCCATTCGACGCCTCAAAACTCCACGGCGATGACACCATGGCCGCCCAGCACGGCATGGTGGACGATGGCTCCGGGAAAGTAAAGGTACGGTAACTGGCCAGACTTCACTCGCGCTCGATATGCATTGACTCAGACGTTTACGTGGAGGTGTGACAATGGTCGATGTCTTTAGATCTGGCGCGTGGAAGGAGGAGATAAAGTACTTGTTGACCCATCAACCTATGGACAGTTCTATGGAGGCGACTGTTACTTGGTGCTGTACTCTTACAACTTAGGAGGCAGAGAGAAGCATATCATCTACACCTGGTGAGTTTGTTAGGGGGGCTCAGGGCAAAAAACAATGTTTTGGGGCCTCTACTGGCCCCCATTTATTTGGATGAATGCAATAGTTCAGTTATTGTTCGTTTTTTTTATTACTGGTATTTATAAATGTTTTGATCTTGCTTTTAACCATGTTTCTGTGTGCACTTTACCTCTTCTGTGATTATGTACATAATAAAATATCTATCTTAAAATATCAATTAAAGATAAGGTAAAATGCAGCAACCATCTTGGTAGATATATTTTACTGTAGTAGAGAGATTTAATAAAGTGAGAGTTCCAAAAAATATCTAAAGACACAGATATGGTCCCAACTTCCCAGGTCCAACCATCTTTTATACCACATAAATGTGACATTTATTAACACAAGAATGTCCTTATATACCATTTATATAGGACTCGATTGATTTGCTGGGAGCATTGACTGCCCGGCTTTTAACACCTAGCAGTCACTATAACCATTGCTTGTGCTGGTTGGTTGATTCCTTTTTGAATAAATGATGGCGTTGCATCCTTTAGGCAGGGGATAAAGTGCACTAAGGATGAACTGACTGCTTCAGCCTTTCTCACCGTCCAATTGGACGACTCCATGGGTGGCGCAGCTACCCAGGTAAGACATTCGCTGTATGACAACTGTTGTTGTTTTGTTTGAAGGAATAGTTCTTGCAAAAAACAGCCACATGGTCAGAGTTAATGAGAAGGTTAATACCGCTCGCTTAAAAGAACAGCACGTATGAAGCTGGAGCCGGCAGCCAGTTAGCTTAGCATAAACGCTGGAAACATTGGGAGACACTAAGACTTGTGCTAATGGGTGAGCTTTAGAGGTGGTGGTAGGATTGCTATTGTGCGATGCTAAGCTAATCAGCTGTAGCTTCATATTGAACAGAGTGGTATCGATCTTCTCACACCAATGAGCAAAGCACTCCCTTAACGACTCGTTCTAGCATACAGGTCAAATGACTCCCGTAGGTTGTCCTCATACCTGTTTGCTAAGCTGCTTTGTCCTTGCAGATCCGTGTCACTCAGGGAAAAGAACCCCCTCACCTTGTGAGCGTGTTTAAAGCTAACCCTCTGGTGGTCCACCTGGGCGGGACGTCCCGTGAGTGTGGCGAGAGCGCACCCGGCAGCACGCGCCTCTTCCACATCCGCCGGAGCTCCACCAAAGCCACGCGGGCTGTTGAGGTCAGTTTGCTTCAGCTCGCTGATCTCAGCCGATGCTTCATGAGCGACTCTCAACATTCCCCCTCTCTTTATGTCTGACGAAACGCAGGTGGAGCCCACTGCCTCTTCTCTCAACACCAACGACGTGTTTGTGCTGAAGTCGTCCAGTTCCCTGTTCATGTGGGTGGGAAAGGGAGCGACACCGGAGGAGAAGGTTGCTGCCCAGTACGTCGCCGACCTGCTCGGAGGAGCTGCCACTGAGGTGGAGGAGAGCAGGGAGCCAGGTGAGCTCAGGAGGTGGTAGGGGGAAGTGGGGCATAAAACACTGTAGTGTAAAATTGAGACATTAACATTCGTCCTTGTCAGCTGATTTCTGGACGGAACTCGGTGGAAAGGACGACTACCAGACCTCCCCGGCCCTGCAGACTACGGTTAAGCCTCCAAGGCTGTTTGGTTGTTCAAACAAGACTGGAAGGCTGATAGTGAGTACTGTCTAAATGCAATGTTGGTGGTTTTATTTTATGTGGATGTGTTTCTCTTACCTGTTCATCTGAATGAATCATATAGCCAGCTTCACAAATATGCACTTCTCTGTACTCCTCTGTATTTAGGCAGAGGAGGTGCCCGGAGACTTCACACAGATGGATCTGGCGCCCGATGATGTCATGATTCTGGACACCGGGAATCAGGTACGCTGCCATTCGCTTTGAAACAAATCATTCAGTGTGATCTCTTGCTTTCTTTTAAAAACCATTGTTTTTATTGCTGCAATATACATGAATCCCTTTGGTTTCTCTGTTGCCAGATCTTTGTTTGGGTTGGAAGTGATGCCAATGAGACGGAGAAAACTGGATCTCTCGATATTGGTAAGACAAACCGAGCTATTAAAGATGAGAACGGACATTGGATACCTTTTTTTTGTTCAATGAATGCATTCTCCTTTTCATTTCAGCCGAACAATATTTGAATAAGGACCCGTCTGGGCGCCGTGGAGTCCCCATCGCCACTATTACGCTGGGGAATGAGCCGCCCTCCTTCACCGGCTGGTTCCACGCCTGGGACCCAGAGATGTGGGGGAAAGATAATGCACACCGCCTGCAGGACCTTATCGCAAAGTAGAAGTGGAAATCCACGCCGCCGCAAGAAAACCTGCATCGACTCATTGCTTTTCGTATGTCTTGACTTCAAACGTAAACAAACCATTAGATATTATGAGTGTCTGGATGACGGTGCATTTTTCATTCTGTCTTATGCATTTAAATCAAGAACTGTTTAGGTTCTAGAGAGTGGTGCACTTATCCCCAAATTCAGATCTTCATGTATGAGAATGTGTTTGTTTTTCGACAAAACAATGTAGATTTTTACAAAACATTCCCCATTTTACAACGTGGCTTGCAAAGCGAAATATAGATTGAGGAATTCTGAATTTGAAATAAAAAACAATGACTGTTTTTTTTTGTTGTAAGATTCTCGTCTCTTAATGGTTTTCTCTATTCAAACAAGTCCTGCTTTTTCAGCCTAATCTTTTGAGTTGACTCCCCCCCCCACTTCCCGGTCTCCAGAGCAATATATTCGTTATCGTGAGCCTAAATCCTCAGCCAGCAGCAGTAGTACGTGTAGTCCTGGCTCAACGGTAATCTCCAGCCCATGTCCACAAGGCTTCTGCTGAGTCGCAGAGCTGTGGATTAAGGAGCGGGCTTTAACAGGGTCTCCTCGCCGCCCGGCACCGCTCTTCTCCTTTTGGTCGCATCGGTTCTCCACCGCTGCAGCTGCTTGTACAGGAACCAACACTCGCCAGACATGATGACCCAGAAGGTGGTGCTCATCACAGGCTGCTCCTCTGGGATCGGCCTCGCCCTGGCTGCCCGCATCGCAAAGGATGAGAAGAAAAGGTTCATGGGTAAAATAGCCACAAAAATGAAATTTTGAATAACTTCTAAAACTGTCACTGACGTGCAAATAGACTGAGCAGTAAGATGATCAAAATGGGAGATTGTTTTGTGCATTTATAAATTCAAATGCCGTAGCTTAACGGCAAAGTGTCAATTATTTCTCAAGTTTTAATTATAATCAATTGAACCATGTCATGTTTTTTGGAAATATGGGGTGCAATATTAGTGAAGTTGCAGGGCGCTTTATTAAGACAAACTCTGGCCCTGACTCCTTACGTAAAAAAAAGTTGGATGTAAATTAACAGTGAATATTCATAAGTATAATAAAGATATTTGAAAATAAAGGTTGTGTTGGTTTCACCTCTAAATCTTGAGCCAGCACGGATTCAACTACGGACTAGTTGCTCTGGATAAACATACCTCGATGCCAACAGCTTTCATTGGAAGTACTTTCTATGTAAGAAATAGTCCCAACGTCTGCAGATCATCCTGATCAACTGGGACGTTGCAGTTGTGTTTAACATCTTCCATGTTTTCCAATGCTTTGAATGATTTAAATAATCTCTGTAGTATCGTTATAGCAGGAGATATTTGGACAAAAATCCCAAGAACAAAACTAATATCAAAACAATTGCCTTGTTTAAAGCCAAATGAGGCACCTGCGTTAATCTGGACGCCTCTTTAATTCTGCATTCAAGTACTGATGAAAGGAATTTGCTCGTTGCAGTCTATGCCACCATGAGGAACCTGAGTAAGGGCGAGGCGCTGGTCGAGGCAGCAGGTCGGACCCTGGGCCGAACTTTGGAGCTCAAACAGTTGGACGTGTGTGATGAGGACTCCATCAAAGCCTGTGTGGACAGCCTGCCAGAGCGCAGGGTGGACATTCTCAGTAAGCACACACCATATGGTACAATTTTCCAACACGCACACGCTTCAATAACATTCCATGCCTGACTTCCTCGCTCAGTAAGCAATGCTGGGATGGGCCTGATTGGGCCCATCGAGTGCCAGTCCATCGATGAGATGAAGACCGTCATGGACACCAACTTCTTTGGGCTCGTGCGTTTGCTGAAGGAAATCCTACCCGACATGAAGAGAAGGAAAAGGGGGCACGTTGTGGTCATTAGCAGCGTCATGGGCATTCAGGGTCTGTCACATCTCTTCATCCTGAGATTGTTTTTTTTTTTTTGAGTTCCCATTCCCGACATTGTCTCTCACTGTTTTCCAGGGATTTTATTCAACGACGTCTACGCAGCATCCAAGTTTGCGGTGGAAGGCTTTTGCGAAAGCTTAGCGGTGCAAGCCCTGAGATTTGATCTGAAGTAACGTGACCCTTTAAATGCTGTCTACACGTTGCACGCTCTTCTCTTTCCATTTCGCACGACATTCTCAGCAAGATTCAAATTTTGCTCACACGCAACAATTCCCCTTCAGAGACAACATGCAAATGCCTGCGAAACCAATACTTATCTGTGTAGAAACATTTACACAATCATATTGCACAACTGGACCAACTATGGAGAGGCACATGTGCTATGCAAAGTCACACCACAGCACACCTAGTTCTGGGGCAAGTACTAACACAAGAGCGTTCATCAGAGGGAACAGCTCTGCAGGGTGGTATCCGAGCAGCACAGTATATTGAAAACTGCAGCACTCTTCTTCTCCTCTTTTGTATCCGATGAGATGTGAGGATGTCTGTTCTGCCTTTCTGTCCTCAGTATCAGCCTGATAGAACCAGGTCCAGTGATAACGGAGTTTGAGCGTAAAGTCTACGAGGAGGGTATGAAGACTGACCTCAGCAAAGCCGACAAGGTGACTGCCGACATGTTCATCAACATCTACTTGAAGAACTACAATGAGATCTTTGCAACCCTCGGGCAGACTGCTGAAGACGTAGCGGAGGTACAGCATCTTTGATCCACATTCTCTGCCTCATCGTTATGTTGTCTGTTCCTCTGGTTTACGTTGGCTCTGTGTTCTCCCCCCTATAGCATACTCTCAAGATCATCACCATGGAGAACCCCCCCTTCCGTCATCAAACAAACAAGCTTTACACCCCGATGACCACGCTCAAATACGCTGACCCCAATGGCGACCTCCCCATTGACACCTTTTACAAAATGGTGTTTGAACACGACAAGGTCTTTAATGCCAGTTTGACCTTCATCAAGCTTCTGCGCTGGAGAAGCCGAAAGAGCTTTACCTTGGAAAATGACAAGAGCAACTAGAGTGGCATTGGGTATTTAGCAAGGTACATTTAGCCACGTTTAGGTTTACTCTAGTTTCCCTTTATTCTAATTTTAAAAAATCTTAGCTGTGTGAATCTGTGTCCATTATGTATGTTACAAATAAAATCTGAAAGCTAAAAATGAATGTGACAATGCATTAAAAAAAAGAGCCATGTCAGTTCCTGCTGCAGGTTTAAACGCTACTCTGACATATTTCATTACCTACTCAACCCTTTAAGCCTCAAAGTCCACAGTATGTCAGTATCAAGCAAAACGAAGTGAGAGCATGAGATGAGGCCTTTAGATGGATAAACTGCCCTGTTGAGAAGTGATGTTTATATTTAAATAACTTTTTTTAAAGAATTCACTGTGGATTTGGGTTTGAATACCGGGTTTGTGTCAGTGTCTTTATGTGAATGTATAATATTTCTTGGTTTGTAGGCAGAGAGCAGAAAACGATAGACAATATGAAAAGAGAATAGAAATTATGCGTTAAGTATCTAACTGAACAACAGGAGGAAGTAAACCTTTGCTAAGAAACCCAGCGGAGAACCTTTCTACATGACAGCCGTTTGTAAGACCCTGCTGCTGCCACTGGTTCTCGTCCACTTCCCGGAGAAAGCGCGTTTCCGAAGAGCCACAATAAAACCTGCGGGTGGGAGTAATGGGCGCCGACTGCCGTAAGAAGAAGAAGAAGAAGAAGAAGAAGAAGCGCGCATCCGGGTCTCTGGCCAACGTCATTTCCGCACAAATTGATGCTAATGCTACTAAAAAAAATGCAAAGTTGTTTATGAACTGGCGATAGCTGTGGGATCTTTCGACATGTTCGGTTCAGGTAGTCGATCGGAAGAAGAGCGCATTTCAGCGTTGTGACAACTTCATTCAGCTCGTGGTCTCTAACGGTTTAGTTTCACATGACAGTGGCAGTTCATTGTTAGCTTAGCTTTAGCCATGCTCTCAGACTCCGCTTTCACTTTTCTTCTGGGTTGTGGCTTACTTGCGACAGGGACCACGGCTACTAAGCTAGCTTGGTAGCTAGCAAGCTAAGCGAATTTCAACCCCGGTATTAACGTGTTTATATCGACAATTGTTTGCGTTTTTTGGACCTTTTGATGTTCTGTAAGTCTGTTTAACAGCGGTGGTCTAAACATAAACTGCCCATAGTTTGTTTTAACACGTAGAATGCGCTCTTAGTTTACGTAGCGAGCTGCCCAACGGGCTTTATTTCGAGGAAACGTCTTATTTCTTGATTACGTTTGAACCACCCGACGAAGGTTCGCTCATCGTCCGCTAACGTTTTTCACCACCCAGCCAAGAGCCGCAGCTTTTCCTTCTCGGGTACATTCGCCCACCACCATGGCTTCTTCCTCTGGAAATGACGACGACCTCACCATCCCCAGAGCAGCGATCAACAAGATGATCAAAGAGACTCTCCCCAACGTGCGAGTGGCGAACGACGCCAGGGAGCTGGTGGTGAACTGCTGCACGGAGTTCATCCACCTCATCTCCTCCGAAGCCAACGAAATATGCAACAAGTCCGACAAGAAGACCATATCTCCCGAGCACGTCATCAACGGTGAGTCCGGGCCCCGCGTGGGGCTGCCGTCCTCGCGCAGCAGCCGAGCTGTCATGTGTGTTCGCGGCCGACGACAAGTTCGACCCACGACAGTAATTATTTCGCTTTGGCCTCTTTTGTGCTCTTTCACGCCGCAGCTCTCGAGAGCCTGGGGTTCGCGTCGTACATCACGGAAGTGAAAGACGTCCTGCAGGAGTGTAAAACCGTAGCTCTGAAGAGGAGGAAGGCCAGCTCTCGACTGGAGAACCTGGGCATCCCAGAGGAAGAGCTCCTCAGGCAACAACAGGAACTGTTCGCCAAGGTATGATCCCAAAATACCAACGGACCTTGCAATTCTGTGTGTCGGTGTTTTGGTGCCTGCATTTGAAAATCTGAATACGGTTCGTGAGAAGTGTAAAAATCTGTTTACGGAATGGGACATTGTTTTGTTTACATAATTATTTTTGCTGCAAATCTGGAGAAACATGTCGATTACATTTACGAATCCTTGTAATCTTGTTGTGATGTAAATGACTGATGCATGTTATAAATACAATATATACAATTGCGTGACATATTGATCTTGTGAACTTGCAGCGGCTCTTTGGTCATCAATACATCCACAGTCTATTGCATAGTGAATTTCAGCCTCCGTGATACATGGCTGAACTCCTTACTGTCATCACTTTTCCTATGTCTGAATATCTGAGTGAAAAAAAGTTATATTTGACCCTCTGCACCCCAATATCGCAATCCTGACCCACCCGTCACATCTGTGCTTTGGTTTGACCGTGCTCCTGCAGGCGCGGCAGCAGCAGGCGGAGCTCGCCCAACAAGAGTGGCTGCAGATGCAGCAGGCCGCCCAACAGGCGCAGATGGCAGCAGCATCGGCCAATGCCGCCCAGCAGGCTGGCTCCTCTCAGGATGAAGACGAAGAGGAAGACGTGTGATGCATAGGACGCCAACTTCCCTCGTCCCAACCCCACCCACCCGCCCCCCTCCCCCACCGGGACAGCGCCGGCACACAGATCCCTCGGTGCGGTCATCGGCAGAGACGTGAGGCGCGTTTGAGCGCCCGTAGACATCAGTGTAACTCGGGATCATGTACATTGGAATGGACTCTGATGAGAAAGACGACTGGGGATTTCAAGATGGCCTCTCGCTCAGGCATCACAACCTCAGCGTGATTTGGCTTGAGATGCTGCAAAGTTCTTGACACCCCCACCCCCCTCCCACCACACCCCTCCCGACCCCATTTCCCAGATGCTCTCCTGTTGAGTTATGTCTTCATATTATGTTGTGAGTGATTTTTAGATTACTGGATGTGTTGTGGACACAGAGGGCAGACATTGCCCGGGATGTTTCTGGGCGGTGCATTTCTCTTTTCATGTAGTTTGATGGTCGCTTTTACGGAAAGGATTTTCTCTACCCTCGCTAGATGTATTTGTTCAACAGAATAATTTGAGAGGTTGTGAATATAGGAATATTTTTTGTTAAGTAAAAGGAGAAAAAAATGGACATTTTGGTTAATTTTAGCTCATTCAAATGCTTTATGCATTTTGTCTCTATCTTCAGCCACCCACAGTATTGCTAATTAGACACATGTTTCAGAAAACTATATTTTTGTCTCATAGAACCAAAGATAAAGGAGGGACTAACAGCCCAGAGTTAGTGTTTTTTTAGGTGCTGAGGTGATTCTCGTCGCTGACTCAGTCAGTCTAAACTACATGGAGGATTATTCGACTTTGTAAGATGCTTTGATATCCAGACTAAATTTGTTGATTATCAAACATTTGCATCGTGACTGTGGTCAATCCTCAGTGGTGATGCACACATTCACTCACCCATGCTGCGGAGTTGTATTCTTTAAGCAATAAAGGAACCATATTTTATAGACCACTGTGATGTCTGTCTTTGTTACGTCTTTAGAAAACCATCTTAAAGTTGTATTGGTCTGTATCCAGACACATGACTGTTACTCCCCCAGTCCCCTCCCTCCCCCCTACGCTGGCTGGAAGATGATTTGTGTCTCTTGGGAGAGGCAGATGTGTGGGAGCAGGCGGACCAGCAGCACTGGAGCTTCGGGCCGATTGGGAACACAAGCTGGCAAGTCGCTTTTACCTCAAATCCTCTGCAAAATGTCAGGAGCGATCATAGAGAACATGAGCACTAAGAAATTGGTTATCTTGGTTTTATTCATTCTTGTGTTGCAAGCTGTTTCCATCATGGTTGGCGCGCTGATTGGTAAGTACGCACTACGCAGATTTTTTTTTTTTTTTTACATGGTTATACAACGACTGTTTCTAGAAAGCATGTGTGTGCTGTAAGCGCAGCAACAATCCGTTTGGGACGAGCCGCTAACTGACTAAATGCGTTGAAGCTTGTGTCCGTCCCTCCGTTCTCCACAGGACGTTACTTCAGCCACGTGTCTCTGACAGAGTGTCCCTCTTTTGCCGTAGCTCCCAGTCCCACCAGTGCCATTCGCTACTTGGCCACCAAGTGCATTAACCGGCAGGAGGCGCGTGGCTGGCTGGCGCCGTGGGGGTCGAACCGGTGCCAGCAGATCGACAGCTTCGACGAGCCTCTGGCCAAAACGCTGGACGCCAACGACATTGTTTTCGCCGTGCACGTGCCGCCCCCGCGCACGGAGATGAGCCCCTGGTTTCAGTACATGTTGGCCGTGCTGGAGGTCGACGTGGCCTTCAAGATGGTCAATCCCATCGGTGAGAGGCGTGCGTTTTAGTCTTGACGAGCTCCCGGTCTCTCGCCGTGCGTTTTTGTAACCAGCTGAATCTCGCTCGTGCAGAGGATGACGTCGTCATCACCATCGACGCCGCCTTGGCCTACCGGGACGACCTGGCGTCCGAGTGGAGCGCCAAGTTCCACTCGGTGGAGCGGAGGCCCCTCCGGTGCACGTTTGCGGTGGCGAAGGTAAACGTGCATGACGGCGTTTGAACACGTTGGACGTGAATGTTTGTCCTCCTCGCTTGGTGGCCTGTAACGGTCCCCTGCTCTTGCAGACCTATGAAAACGAGGGCCGTTTTTATCACTGCGACCCCATTCCATTCATGGAACTGGGAAGTGTGGCCCACAAGTACTTTCTGTTCAACATTCGCCTGCCGGTGAACGACACGGTGAACGTGGGAATCGGAGAAATCAAAGACGTCCATATAGTGGTGAGTTCGATTCGTCCGCTTCATCTTGCGTCACACGTTTTGATTGGATGCCAATCACTCAAGCGTTTACCGTTCCTCTTCTCTCAGGGCATCCACCAGAACGGGGGCTTCACTAAAGTGTGGATCGGCATGAAGACGGTGTTCAGTCCCTGGATACTCGTGGCGACCGCTTGGTACTGGCACAGGATCAGCCTCATGGCGAGGCCGCCGGTTCTTTTGGAAAAGTAAGAGCCGGTGGTGAAAAATAAAGGCTGATTGTATTTCTCAACCAAACTTCTGCAACTTTAAAAATTTTGTTTTATAAATGAATGAATACATCTTTTGAATAACGTGATAATAAATGTGAAACTATACTTGATATCTTAAATTAACAACATATTGCTCAATTGATGTACTTGTAATTTAATAATGAGTTAATTCACTAGATAGATAGAACCACACACACAGCTCTGGAACGCCGAGGCTCCCGGGTCACTCAGTGCAGACTGAAAAGAAAAGTGCTCAATCTTAAGTGCGTGTTTGGCCTGGCAGAACCGGGTCAATACTGCGCCTGCGGCGGCATGTGAGCCGGCGTAGCATTCGTCTGTGTGGTGCAGGGGGATCTTTGCTCTGGGCATCGCCATGACGATCCTGAACGTGCCGGCTGAGTGGCTCTCGCTGGGCTTTGAGTGGACGTGGATGCTGCTCTTGGAAGATGCCCAGCAGGGCATTTTCTACTCCACGCTCTTCTGTTTCTGGGTCATCTTCTGTGGAGAACACCTTATGGTTGGCGCCTTCTCCTTCCTCTCTGCTCTACTTTCCCCTCCCAGTTGGACACTTTTAAAAACTGTCTTTCAACACCACATCCCGTAGGACCAAAGCCGGAGGAACCGCCTCTCGGCGTACTGGTGGCAAGTCGGGCTGGTGATGTTCTGCTGTGCTCTTCTGCTCGTATTTGACCTGAGTGACAGGTAGGGCTGCTATTGATGAGCTTTATTGTGTTCATAACCCTAAATATTAATGTGCTTCTTGGAAAAGGGGGGTGCATTTGACCAACCCTTTCTACAGCGTCTGGGCATCGGAAAGTGGGATGAAGCTGGCCGTATCCTTCAGGTACCAGCGGTGCTTTAAAAGATCTCTGCTTCATTGGAACCTGGGCCTTGCTCCTTGACTGTCCTCTCAGATCACCTTCATCGTTGTGGCCGGGGTTTCTGTCTGCCTGTACTTCCTGTCCTTGTGTGCCATGGTGCGTTGTGTGTTCAGGAACATCGGCGGGAAAATGCAGCAGCTTCCTGCGATGCCAAAGGCCAGAAGATTGCGTTATAAAGTTTGTTGGGATTTGAATCCAATCTGAATCACAATAATTCAAATAATGTTGTGGAAGTTTTTACATATCTCACTGGTTCTGGCAGGGAATAATCTTCAGGTTCAAGTTTTTGATGCTAGTGACTCTGACGTGTGCCGCCATGACGGTCATCTTCTTTATATTAAATCAAGTAAGTCGTACCCCTCAAATAATCAATCACGAAGTTCTATAATTGTGTTGTTTTTGTTAAATAACAATTATTCCACATGTTCTTCCCCAGGTCAGTGAGGGCCACTGGCGCTGGGGAAACTACACGTTTGAAGTCCACAGCGCTTTTCTCACAGGCATCTATGGCATGTGGAACCTTTATGTTTTCACCATCATCTTCCTCTACGCGCCCTCCCACAAGCACGGCAGACAAAACGCAGGCAAAAGTCAACAAACAGGTCTGTAACCTTTTTACGTGGTGGGCAGGATGATACGGAAGCCCAGAGAGGCAATTTACCAAAAACCAATGTGGGGATTTTTTTTTTCTTCTTCTTCTTTCTGTTTTTATGACTTGATGAACTTATATTGTAACATACACTATTGCCCTTGGTTATAATAGGACTAATATTCCCCAAACGGCCGATTAGCACTGTTAAAATACATAGCCAAATGTATTAAGACATTCTTTACCAGCACATAGTCTATGAACATTTTGCTTAAAGTGCATGGAAAGTAAACTTGCCTGGATAAACCATCAGGTATCGTAGTCCTGTTTGACACGCAGAGAGTCGGGCCCCTCAACCACCTGTGGCCGGAATGAGCATTACAACAACACGCCCTAAATCATCCTGCTAAACGTCACAGGAGGACCAGTCAAAGGTTCTGACAGTTTCTCATTCAGTTAAATGAGAAAGTGTGTCCAAACCTTTGACTCGTACTGGATATATTCCTGCTTTTAGAGACACTTTAAGCAATTCCAACGGCAACATTTGTCTTTTAGTTCACCGGTTAAGTCATTAACGCATTTAGATCACTAGATAATAGATCAACATCTTGCTTTCTGATTTGACTTTTTTGGCTTCCGTAGTTCTCTAATGAAAAAACAAGACATTTACTCTGTAAACCCATCGGATGCTCAAATTTAAAGAAAAGCTTTACTATTCCCAGATGTGCTGGAGAAGCCAGACAGCCAGGAGGCCGAGCCGACATGTGGAGGGCAGGGACCGACGGAGGCCTACAGGATCACTGGGAAGGTGGCGGAGGAGTGACCACCAGAAAAAATACTCCTTTATTTCATGTGGCTACTGTCGGTTCTGGAACCTATAGGACTACAGGCTTTGTAGGCAGGCTTTCAAGTAGCAGTAAAACATCAAGTCTTAAAATGTAGTTTAATCTGTTTTATCCTTTAGTCATCTCCAGCCTACAGCCTTTTATTTCCTACTGGAGTTAAAATCTTTAAATGGAACATGCCATGTCATTTGTCTTTTTTCCCATTGTCTCATCGTCTTACTGTCTGATGTTATGCACCAACCGCTGTGTAAAATCCTTGCGTATTTTGGCAATAAATGTTCCTGATTCATACTGTGTTAACTCTTTCTATCACGTCACTACATTAGTGCACATGTTGTCCTAGTGCACCAATTTAAAATGCATGTTCATATGCAAACCATAGAATACTTAATTTTTCAAACCGGCTTATAATGATATTCTCTCCTTGTAAAATGACCCAAATGTGCAGTCGGTGCGGTCCGTGTGTAGCAGCGACCGGTAACTCGAGGCACCAGCAGAGGGCGCTGTTACGTCTCACCAGGAGAGACGCGTCCCTGCCCGACAATGCAGCCACAGATGCCTTGTTGATGGCTCTCCTTGTCTCGTGTCGCCGACGGCGAGATATGTCCGTCTTCTGCTTCGTGAAACTTTTAATTTGACACCGCTCGAGGGATTTGTTTTTGTTTTTGTTCCACTCGCATTGCTTCATTGCTCGTCTTTGAAACCCCCCCCCCCCCCAAAAAAAAAAACAACAACCGAAAGCAAACCCGAGAGGCCAGGTGAGTATCAGCGCGCAGTCTGTAAAGATGTGATGTGGAGAGTAGTTCAGATGTAAACGGTGGGAATGTTATAATCCGTTCAATCACTGGTTGCTCACCGACTCTGGCGTTTAATGCAGGAGCGACAGGTGCGCATATAACGTCGAATGATTATTAAAAAAGACCAATGATTGAAAAGCTTCCTTCTTTGAACTTCAATTTAAATCGGGGGTCAAAAGTCCCACATGGAAACAACACTACTACCATTAGCTGTAAGTCCGATTTTATTTTTAACATTTTATTCATGAAGTGGCTCACATGAATATACATGCTAGAAACGTCTGCAGGAAATAAGGATTTGATCCTTTATCGATTTTTGAAGTTTACCCACTGAAAAACCACAACAACTTGATTTGCATTTGATTATGTGAGTTATGTATTTGACCCCCCCAAGACACCAGGTTGGATTTGTAACTTGGTTTAAGAAAGGACTCAATCTCAACTCATTATACCTCCTTACAAGACACCTGTCCTCAGAATCAAACAATCAGAGACAAACCTTCTCACCGTGATCACAGAGCTGTTTAAGGACCTCAGAGTCATCAAATACATATTTCACACAATCAAATACAAATCACTTCGTAACTTTTATATGATGTGGTTTTCTGGATGTCCCTTTTAGATATTCTGTCTCTCACTGTTAAAATAAACCTACCAAAGCAATTACAGGCTGCTCATTTCTCTGTCAGAGGGAGAACTAAAAAATGTAAAAAGCCAATTACAAAACTGAGCTCCTACTACTAAAATAAAGGTGTAATATCTGTTACAGCTGCTTTTTTAAACACTTTATTATTTGCATTATTTGACTTGTCTCCTCAGTGGCACAGGGCTTCAGGTAGTTGAGTGGGATTCCACTTGAGTGGGTTTTTGATGCTGACGTGTTTTTTTGGGGGCTGTGTTGCCTGGTTACACCACAGCCACCGGTGTGGACCTTAGCGGCAGAGTAATCTCATGAGAGTGCCTCTCTCTCTCTCTCTCTCTCTCTCTCTCTCTCTCTCTCTCTCTCTCTCTCTCTCTCTCTCTCTCCACGCTCGGCCTCCGGGGAGCTCGTCTGTGCGTCACAAAGAGCTTCAGCCGGCGCGTGGAGTCAGCACAGCGCAGCCTCTGGCCCTGACACGAGCCGGCCTGCGTCTCCGTGAATGGGGTGGGGGGTTGGACATTTACACAATGTAGTTTCAGGATTTCGTTGTGTACCCCATCACCCTTTTCCCACAAATGATGTGTCCCAGTTGTGTCTTTAATCGTATTTAGGGTTCAACAAAAATCCTTGTACCTGTAGACCGTTAAGCCCGTACGGATTTTCGAAAAAAAGATTGTTTCAAGTCAGTGGCTATAAAAGGGAGCCCAGTTTGAGTAAGAGTCATACGAGTTTTCACTTCCTTCTCGGTGATTCCTGACTCCTTCATCCAACAGCATATCAAGGGAAATATTTGAGTCGTGTCAGCTGGTGGAGCTGGTTTTAAAAATCTAAACGTATCACTCCATGGTCACGTGAGAACTGCATATTGCCTTGTGTGTAACCTTTTTGCCATTTGTAAAACTCAGTTTGTCAGACATGATGTTGTTTTTTTTGCTTTGTTGCTGTTGTACCTGATGGGATTAGGCTTGTGGGGGCTTGTGGGAATAAAAGCACAGATCAGTTGGACTCAGGTTAGCATTAGGCCTCCACAGCTCTGTTTGCGCATCACTGGGCTGCCAGAAGGCCACATCTGCTTTTGCACACTGACTGCAGGTTGAGGCTTTATTCTGGCCGTCTGTGCCTTTTGGGCCGTCTGCAGAGGTACCAGGTGGACTCCACAGGGGGTACTGTGGTTCCCAATCATTCCCTTTGTAATTAAGTGAGCATTGAAAGTGTTCTTGTTCGGCTTACGGATTCTAAAGTTAAGCATTCGTCAATTTTTTGAAAAGGTGACTGACCTACTTTTTGAGTTGAAAAAGCTGCTGTTGCTCCTCCCCTTCAGTACACGCCAGTCATTAAATAAATGATCCTCTCTTTACTTATGATGAGCTATACATATGCCGCGTAGTCTAGGATAAAAACCTTTGTTGTCATTAACTGGATTTATTCAACCGGGTACTGTAAAATAGAATTTAAACACATAAATGGATGTATGAGGGAATTAACCTTTATTTGGAGGTTTCATTGCCTTGATGAAGTCGTAGTTAGCGTGTGTGTCGCACAGCAAACATTTGTTAAGTAAGGCTTTCATGTCACATTCTGTGTTCCTCTCCGCCACGCTGCACTGAAAGAGGACAGTCAATCATACACTAGAGAAGGAACTGAGAGGTTGCTTAGCAACTGGCAACAAAGCGTGTAGTATCACATCCCATGTGTCAGCGTTGTACAATAGGAAACTGCTGAGTGTTGGTTTAATGGGTCAACAGTTACTTTAAGTTTGTTCTAAGGACTGACTGAACGCCAATAATAATATGTATACACATATTTTATATAAGAAGCCTTTCTGATGAGTTTAGTCATATTAGCGTTTTCTTTTCCTTACAGGTGTATGCTGGGACCCCCCAACACGAGTCACCTGAGATCTTTCCCCACACAGGTCAGCAGCACCGGTTTCCCCCTCGCCGTAACTGGGAGAGGCCTCAGGTTACAAACATTGCTACACCACGCTCTCCATTATTAATCGGCCCCGGTCCTCACACTCACACTTTCATATGTCCAGTCATCCGATGCTGACCGCCAGAGGGGCTCGACCGGCCCTCTGGCGGTCAGCGGCCGAGCGTACAGGGACGTTGCCTTTTTCTATTCTTGACGTTGACTAGTGCTCTCAGTCACACTGGAAGGTGGAGGAAGATGGATGTAAATATTTATGACATATTTATGACAAATTTGACTCAAGAGGCTTTATAATCTATATAGCATCTGAAACCATCTTTCCGGATGAGACAGAAAAAAAGCAGGGATATTTGTGTGTGTGTGTGTGTGTGTTCTTTCAGAGTAGACCAACACAACAAATGAATGACTAGTGACAAGAAATCATATATGAAATGTATGTATAGTTGGATGCGAGGTAAAATAGTTGAAGTAAAAATAAATGGAGTTTGGACTCGTCAATGTAACATGAAAGGGCCCTTCAGGGGTTACATTTGGAGGTTGTGGGAATTTATCAGGTAGTGGGGGTTGTGGGAGTAAATGTAGTAAATCAGTTGCATCATGGGAAATTTGTTTCCCTGGATTGCTGCGCTGGTTTGACTAAATTAAATCCGATATTATTTTTTTGCTATTGTCTTAGATCAACTCTTTTTTTTTTTAAATCATCCTTCCTATTAGTCTGTAGGGTTCAAAGGTCCCTCCCTCTGCAGTGTTCTGTGATCATACGTTTCCTCCACATGATGGCGGTATCAGCCTGTCGTCTCTACTCCCCCTTTATCAAAGCTGTTTGCTCAAACTTTGACAAATCCTCCAAAAAAAAGGTCGCTTCTTTGTCCGTTTCTGGTCCGAGCATTGCAGGTTGCAGAGTAATCCGACTCTCGTGAGGAGCCGCAGCAAGTGGGCTGCTCCTTCTCCTGCTGCTCAGACTTGTGGCTGCACGTTTGCTGAAAGCACAATGGCTCGTTGCTGCGTTGGGTCTTAAACAACTGTACGTGTGCTGATTAATAGCGTGTCGTGCCATTGATAGTGCCATTCTGCCGTTACCGGTATGTGAGTTAATCACGATAAAAAACTTCTGTAGGGGAGAATAAGGGGCTGGAAATATCTGAGGTCAATAAAAACAACACCTTTTAGATTAGAACAAGATATACTTGTTTGCATCCATTATGATGTTGCGTGAGGCTTGTAAAAGTTACCTAGCTGTGTGTGCTTTTTTTTCCCTTCTATTTAACCTGTTAGTGTGTGCTGATTGGCTGGCAGACGTACGCTGGCAGAAACCGAAACCCGCTCTGCGCTCACCTGTCAGTAGCTCAGAGTTCATCTTCCCGATTCACCTGACTGTTGCTCGTCATCACAATAACCGCTCGGGGGAGGGTGTGGACTCGCAGGTTGAATCAAAGTTTTGGGCTTGGTGAAACTTGAGCTTTCGGGGGAGGTGTGGGGGGGGGGGGTGTGTGTGTGTGTGTTTATTCGAGTAGGAGGAGGTTTACAAATTTACTGCAACACAGTCGCACCCAAGGGAGGTCCCGGGCCTCTCTGAGGCATGCACTCCATCCTGTTTCATAAGCATCGGCTCATATATGGGCATCGTCCTTCCTTCTGTCCGGTTGCACCTCATCCGCTTCCTTAACAGCAACCTCCCCCCCCTCGGGCATATACACACTCCTACACATGCTGGTTAGCTGAAGGCAGAGTGGGCGGGAGTGGCTCTTCCCCGTGCAGGAAGCGATGTGGTTACTGCTCATTTGATCAACTGAGTCTGATGACTCGCATCCCTGACCAGCGAGCCAGCTGGTGCGCTCCGTACTGATGGGGGGAAACAGCTCATAAGTCTGCACGTGAAACTGATTGTTTCCCTCATGCCACACATGTCCCGCTTCAATTCTTCCAAGGGAGCGGAAGAAAGGGAAGAGAAAAAAAACCTCTTTGATCTGCGAGAAACAGAACTGAGCGTGTTTTTCCTGCCGTGTGTGCTGTCCTGAGACGCTTTCTTCTGTTCTGCCATGGGCTCGATGTTGCTTGTAAAAATAAATCTTCCAGAGGTTTACGTCCTTAATGTCATTAATGTGCGTGCCCCTGTAATTCACACTGGTGTGCTGTGGGTGGCCTCTGAAGTGCCCCGGATGCATGTGGATAGCGCTCGAGATTAGCGTCCATATCTTGACAGCTGTAATGTGGACACGTGTTGGATTTTTAAGAAGGACAAGTTCCACCCGTGTGCAGCTCGGGCACCAGCAACCCCCGAATTACACTCCTTCCCTTGTTCCCCTTTAAAAATATTTACACTGTAAACAATATGCTTTGGATTAATCCTTTGAAAAAAGGCAGTGTTATGTAGTTTATTAGCACAGGAACATTTCCCGTGTGAAGAAATCAGAGTCTGGCGCCGGTCAGCATTGTGCCTACACAAAACCATTAGTGTGAATGAATTATTGCTGCAGGGTTAGATGTGTAATCACCCCCGCACCCTCCTTTTCCCTCCTGTTTCCCTTCTTCCCCTCCTTTTGACATGTTATCAGCCCGCTCCAGATCTAGGACAGTGATGATCCCTCTTGCATGGATCGGATTTTCACACAACTGCCTGCTCAACGCATTTTCTCACCATGTCTTTGAAAAAACACTGCTTGGTCCGCGCGTGGCCCTTTGGCACGTGTCAGCGAGTGTGTTACAACATACGCTCATTATGTGCATAGTGCCTTGACAAAGTAAATGTGTTATAACCAAAACCATGGCATTTTCCTGATCCCAACCAGGTAGCAAAACAATGCAGGCCCGAGATCTTTTTCAAATGAGGCTAGAAAACGTTTAAGGCCAAACAGTCTGATTCTCCTCTTTTCCCAAATGCATTCACGCTTCAAAAGCAATAATTAAAAAACCCCTTGGCTCTTTCTTAAGGGCACCGGTGCCACCCAGCATTGCACTGGTGCCTGCCATTCTACACGCCGATGCATGGAAGGACCATGGAGGAAAGTGCTTCTGCACAGCGACAGCATGTCTCTCTCCCTCCGCCTGCTCCCTGCAGCGTCTAGACAATAAACACTGGCTGCTTCATCTGCCGCTGTGTCCACTTCGAGACGCTCCTGCGCCGAGGCCCACGTGTCTGCGAGACCGGAATCCCAGCCACCCTGACCGTGCAGGGAATGTTGGATTCCAGTTAACAAACACCAGCCAGTCAGGAGAGGAAGACCACGCACGTCACCCTGCACAGAGAATCTGCCCAGCCACCAGTCACATGCCTGGGATTCTTTTCCACAGGCCGCTCTCTCTCTCTCTCTCTCTCTCTCTCTCTCTCTCTCTCTCTCCCCGCTTTGATTTTCTCTTCTCAGAGACATTTTCCTCCACCAGACAGTGGCAAAGGAAATATTTTCCAGTCCAGAAATAAGTTGTTTTTAATTGCGTTGCCGTGAAAGTACACACTCGGAGGTCTGTGCCGCTGCAAGAATGCGCCTTTGATTGATGTTCATTAGGGGCGAAGCGGGGCGGTGCGCGGCCGGCTGGCCGCTGCAGCCCGGCGTTCCATTGGAGTTACTCTGTTCTGAAAACAAACCACCGCAACCAGCGCTCGCATACTTTCCCCGTGAGATCCTGGCTCGCTGCTTTGAATGAATGCGGCGTTATAAAGCTCCAAAACGCTCGGCTGGAAACGGCTCTGTCGTCATTTGAACTCTCCGCACCAGACTCGCTTCCCAAGCGGTATCGCGCGGGTCGTCGTCCACTGAGGTGATGCAATTTTTTATTTTTTTTTTTTTTTTTTTTAAGATGAGTTGCTCATCGGGGCTAATGGGCAGGTTAACATTCCAAACTACACATGCGTGCTGTTTAGGGAGCGGACCGGTCTAGGTCTTTGCGACCTCACGGCGGCGTAAATGTTCCCACTCGCTCAATGATTTGCTGTGACGTGATGGAGCCCATTCAAAAGGGGATCTGTTTGTATTTTCGTTGTCAAACCCTGCTGTGGGAGCTGCGTGGCGAGAGTGACACGCTCAATACATACCCAACCTTTTCCTGCGAGATATCCTGCGACTTGGATCGTGGCTGCTGCTTTGCATGGAGGCCTTTCATAAGACAAGCAGATTTCTGTTGATTCCCCGTTTTCAAGTTATAACGAGTCGTTATAACTTGTGGGGGCTCAGTTGTTTAGCGTCTGCACTGGAACGAACAAACACACTTAGCTTTCAGGCAGCCACAACGCCACACCCTGTTAAAGATGGAATCAGCACGGAGGCCGACACGGAGCACACACGCACGAGTGCCTGCAGAAAACTTTGATGCTCCATCTGGTCCTTTTTATTTTGCCGAGCTGAGGGAGGAACTTAGGAACTATGTCGTAGTCTAAGGGGGCTCTCCTCCCTCACACATATCTATCTACCGTAACCTAATTACTTTTGTAACAACGTGTCGAATCGCAACGTGAAAACAATGCGACAATGACGTGATTTATCCCCCCGAAGCTTCGTGGAGCATGCAGCAACTACTCTGTTTAGGTTGGTTTTCCTCCCGGGGGGAAAGCTTTTTGCAGACGCATTAGGAAAAAAAGAATAAATAGCTGGTGAGCATCGTGGCAGCTGCTCAACAAAAGTATATTTGCCTCAGGTGACCCAAAATTGAGCTGAAACAGAGTGAATATTAGACTTGTAGCAGAATGTATAATGTTGCTCCAAGAATGCGGGACTGTGTAAATTGTCACCTGATAATAATATGAAGTTAAAAGTGATGCTATGACAGGGTTGTGATTACAACTTGCAATGCATTATCTGAATTCAAAATGCTCCTTCACTAAACCAACCATAGGACTGCTTATACAGCTATGCACATATTTTATATAATACTATATGGTATTCTTTCCCTCATTGGACAGATGATTACATAAGAGGAAGGGGAGATAGGGAAGTGCCAAACACAATTCATTCAGACCCTCCATTATAACAGTTCTTGAGGGTTTTTTTTTAGTGGATACGATTACATCGGGATAAGTTTAGTATGCAAGTTACAGCAAAATGCAGGAACAAATAAATCACAGGGGAAATGCTGCACTACTTCATACATGCAATTGTGAAAGACAGTCATTTTTCAAGTACCATCTTAAAACTAATGACTACTCTCAGCAGGAGAACACGTGAATCTTTTCAACGTGCTCACTATGAAAACGTGAACTCTGCCTGCACTGAACCTTGTGCAGAGCTGGGTGAGGTGGATGTTTGGCATTCTTTCTTGGTTAATAACGCTGTCGGTTTCATTTGCCTGCATCTCGCTTCCTATGGAAATTCTCTGTGACTAACGTGTGGGTACAAAGGGCAGATTACGAATACCTCAAGGCTGCAGGCTCATAAAAAGGCTGGCCTCCCGAACGGGAAATCACAAGAGACCAAACCTGCAGACACACATGGAGCCTCCCTAAAAGGACACTCGGCACACAGTGTCCACCCCAGCAGCTCTTACGTCCTTAACCGTCTCCTGCGCCTCCCCCTGCGGGCGACTCGCTATGTGCCGCGTGTTGCTCACTCAGCTGTGGGGTGCTCCAAAGTTCACAGCAGGGAGCAGAGAGGGTGGGAGGTGGGCAATTACTGAGGTCAACAGGCTGTATTTTTCTTTTCCCAGCCCTCCCTTTATTCTGCTTCTGTCTACGTCTTTTGTCCGCCATGATAAGCAATCACCAGGCAGCAGTGACGAAGCCAGCCTATCACCTACCACCACCTTCCCTCAGCGTGGGCCATGTGCAAGTTCCTTATCCATCTATCCCATGTCTCACTGTGTGGCGTTGCAGCATTCGCTGCTCCACTCGATCTGCCGTGCAAGCGGCACCAGCTGTGGATGCTTTTCAGTCAATTCAATGTTTCATGTTTGTTATATAAGAGGCTTGCATGCATACAACTAATCTAAATATAGACACTGCAATGCAGCGCCCCACGCGGTACAAGTGCCCAGAAAGTTCATTCATTCTTTCATCCACTCACATGTTAGATGGTTTTCTTTGTTTTTCTAGAAATACAAATAGAAACTGTAGAAAACTGCTCAGATATAGGCAAAGAGCGTGCAAGATTACTTTGCTTAAACTATTAGTCGGCATAAATTTGCACTCTGTCCATGACGGCAACTCATTTCACGTTACTAAAAAATGTAAAAAGCCAATTACAAAACTGAGCTCCTACTACTAAACTAAAGGTGTAATATCTGTTACAGCTGCTTTTTTAAACTCTTTATTATTTGCATTATTTGACTTGTCTTCGCAGTGGCACAGGGCTTCAGGTAGTTGAGTGGGATTCCACTTGAGTGGGTTTTTGATGCTGACATGTTTTTTTGGGGGCTGTGTTGCCTGGTTACACCACAGCCACCGGTGTGGACCTTAGCGGTGTGGACCTTAGCGGCCTTGCCTGAGCAATAATATGCGTTTAAAACTCTGCAGGAGAAATGACCAGATTTGTTGCAAACATTTTACACCATGATGAAAAAACCTTCCCAGACAGACAGAATCCATAACAGACTGAACACAAAGAAACCTTAGCATGCATGTAAATGGATGCCTGTGTGTGCATGCGCGTGTGTGTGTTTGTGTGTTAGGCACGTGGGGAAGTGGGGGAAAGGTGATAGTAGCTTGACTTGACTTGGGAGGAAGAGCTGCTGGTGCGATTGGCGTGACAAAAACAACCTCTTAGCCTGACTTCACCTTCAGCTCTTCATGCCCTTCAGCCTGCGTGCTTGGCATCTCACATTGCAAGTTTTGAAACTTGAAATCAAGCGAGCTGAACTTGATATCAAGCAAGCTGAACTTGATCAGCTTGTGTAGCAGTTAAAGCCAGTTTCGACACCCCTTTTTTTTACATTCCTGTTAAGAAGTGAAGAAAAAAAAGGGCTGATTATAATACACAAACCACACTTCGCTTACTTTCATAAATAGGAGGCTGGTGTTGGATTATTGACACGATAAGAGCCGTGCCTTGTTGTTTGGTGCCACATGAGAGCGGCAGGCTAAAGGTGGTGTGAGAATGGAGAGCTGTGGCTTTTACTGAATTCCTATCTGGTGAGTGGAGCAATTGGTTTCTGTCTAGACAAAGCTCAGTTGTCGGGGAGACCCGTGCAGATCCAGGACTGGGCCGGGCTGCAGGAAGTACTGGTGGAGGAGTGTGGGCTCCCCACCCCCCTCCCCCTCCCCCACTTGGGGGATTTCAGCGAATGCACAGAGCGGGGCTGAGAGCGGGAATTTTTTACTGTTGGTGGGAGTTTTTCTCCCATGTCAGGGTGGAGACAGCCTGGTGCATTTGTGCAGAGATACCAACGGCATAGAAAATCTCTCCCACTCAACAGGAAATAGAGGTCCGGCCCACCGTGCACGTAAAGATATCGCACGCTGCAACCAACAATCCCTCACCTAGTAAAAGACACAATGCAGGATATATCAAGTTTGCGACTTTTTTTCGGCAAATAACAAAAGCATGTCTGGAGCCCTGCGTCCACGCAGCCGCTCTGTGTGACGCTATTGTCTTTGAGAGACTGTGGACAGAAAGATAAGGTGAAGACAGGCGGCTCGCACGGCGTCGGATCAGTGAGCGGACAGGGCTGACTCGGGGCTCCATTAACTGCTGCACTCAGCTGAACCCCCGGGCCTCTTTCGTGGTGCCGAGTGTCCCGTTCCACTGGGGCCGAGGCGGTTCTTTGTCTTCAGAGGAATTTATAGCGCCGACAGCAGATATTAGGGGAGTAAGTTGCCTGTTTTGCAAAAAACGGAACTATATATGTTGACCAAGTGTCTACAAATAGCTGCTCCCCTGTATAGGACCATTTAAACTAGCTATTTTGGAGCTGCTTTTATTAGTATTATTGTGCAACATCTGCAGAGAAGAGACATTTTTCAATAGCTGAGCTACAATCAATAGTGGCCCAGATCTTTTTGAATTCAGTCACCCCAGATTTCAAATTTAAAATGGAAGCCCACAAAAGCATGCAGAGCTTAGTTTACAGTCATTAGGTCAGTTCCTCTGTCTTTAGGCTGATAAAAACGATCGAGCAACAGAACACACTTTTTTTGCATGGAAGTTGATGTCGAGGCTATTTAATGTGAGGTCGCTTTGATGATCAGCTAAATGTTAAATGACTAACGGATCTTTACTTGTGTTGTGCTTTTCTAGTCTTTCTAACACTCAAAGCGCTTTAAAACTACACGTCATCACCCCCGCCGTTCACACACTGATGTCCACCGTCAGGCAAGGTAACAATGCATCATTTCACAGCGTGCATGAGCAATTTGGGGCTAAGTGTCTTTCCTAATCGCACACTGTCACGGACCAGCTGAGCAGTGGACTGAACCCCCGACCCTCCAAATTGAGGAAAGACCCTGTTTCCCCTCTGATTGAGGTACGACCCTGCTCTATGACCGGACTATCGCAGCACAGCGGAGGCTACGACCCAGGTAGAACCCCAGGTGATCTCCCAGGTTACAAGGTGATCTCACTTAGATATTAATAAAGCGAATACTCTGTTCATTCCAAAACGTAAATGTAATTCAATCCACCTTATTCTGTGTTTGTATGGTTATGAAGTCTGGCCTTTAATCCAATTACGAAAGTGCTGAAGCAATGAGCTAAAGGAACAGTCTCAAATGCAAAATCCTTTGCATCAAATACGGTCTGTTGCAACACATCACCCTTTCGAAATGGATTTTTAAATGTCTGGCATCAAATGCAAAGTGAGTATTCTGGTTTGCATGTGTATGACAGCGCCTCTTTGTTAAATAACAGCAGCTGTAGGTGTGCATGTTGCCGTGCATCATTCCGTCCTCATTTGTCTCCAGACATTGTTTGTCCTCTTTTTATTTGTCCTGGAAAGCAACCAAAGCAGAGCAGGGAAGAAGTCTGTGTGCACGTGCATGATGTGAAAGCAGGAAAGTTACTGTAGTAGCAGAGAGTGCACCTGGATCAGGGCGTTTTGACTGCTTGTCTTCCACTGACTTGACCAAACACAGAGGAAAACATCAAAGAGGACCCTAATCCATGGCTGGTATTCATTGCACCTCTTTGCACGGTGTGTGTGTGCGTGCGTGCGTGTGTGTGTGTGTGTGTGCGCGTGTGAGTGAAGATACATATTTCTCAGGGAATCTGAAGCAAACTGCTCAGACCTTTGAACTTTCTAAACGGCTGCCTCTGTCTGCAGGATGTACCATACACATACACATACAAACACACACTCACACACTGACGGGCGGCCAAAAGAACCTGTTTCTCCGCACATGGCGCCAAGGTGAGAGGAAAAGATGGGGCGACAGAAACCCGAGCGAGGATCTGTTGCCCCGCGGCAGCGTGCAGGGGAGAGGTGTACGCCGGAGCCCAGAGAGAAACTCACAGCCTGTGACTCAACGGCTCGTTACCCTCGTCTCCTGGCTCGGCCGGCAGCGCGGACACCCACGCCTCCTGGGTGGCTTTTCAAGTCGGCCGTCTTCACACAGAAGGCCTTCAAAGCCTCTTGTACAGCACCCGCGACGCCTGGATAATCGACGGTGTGCCCTGCACACTGGAATGTGTGTGCAGCGTGAATCATGCAGTTGTCTCCAGCAGCCGCCGGAGCGACGCTGCGTGTTTGTTTCTCTTTTGGGAGGCCTCTGTCTCTTTCCTGTGCACGCCTCACTGGGCAGTCTGGCTCCCAGATAGCATCGGGCCGTCTGAGATTAGCGCTCACGAGGGCGCAGTTAAATTTGTGAAAGCTCCGGACTGCTCTTCCAGAGTTCCTCTGGGTGCCAAAGGGCCGCTGTGGCTGCAGCACTGACAGCACTGACACCGCGTCTGCATCGTCCCCGTGCCTGCAGCATGCGCTGAAGCCTCTGGGCTTAATGCAGAGGCGCGGGCCGTGCAGCCTGCCGGTGTTGTCGCCAGGCAGTTTAGCAGTGTAACGGGCAGATAATGGAGTCGCTCAGTATCCCATGGACAAACATTTTTGGAAGCAGACAGCTGATAACTAATCATTTAGGCTGCAGCGCCCTGCCTGCCTTGTGTTTATCACACGCACACACACACACACACACACACCGAATAGCACCTCTGTAATCTGTGAGTGAAACGCACCTACGTTGGTTTGTATTCCGCTTCACGACATTCGTTTCAGGAATTTTTAATGTTTATGTTTGTTTCCAGTCAGCTGTGAAACCTTACTATAAAGCCCACTTGTAAATTTAGACATGTTTTTTTGATGTTGTTTCCTGCTCAGTCCTGGCTCATCCGTTCAATTGTAAACCCAAAGCTTATATGAGGTTCTGCCGTGGATGGACCAACCATCCTTTGTGACCATCTGTTGAAAGCGATGAATTGATATCCGAAGTCCCTCCGTGCTGTTACCGCTTAATGCCATGGCTGCCAAAGAGAACCAAAAGGAGATCTTACCCTGATTGTACCCTGAGTAGTCGCACAAACGTTTTCTGTCAATCCACTGATTTCTCTCAATATTTGATACTTGACCTTAAATTCTTGGCAATATTCCCTAGAGCAGGGGTCCCCAACCCTTTTGAAACTAAGAGCTACTTTAAGGGTACTGAGAAATACAAAGGGCTACTTGTTTAATACAAACTTCCTTAATAACATAATAACCGCTGCTCAGAATAATGAATCATTTCCACAACAACGACTGTAGGAAACACATATATTTAAACATGCAACGTTATATTTTTGACTGGTAGTGTATATTTATTGAAGCAGCAGTTGCAACACATTTTCCCAAACAGGGCAAAAGCTGTGAGTGTGCCACATGCCTACATTTACCACATACAGGTATACACGCTGGAGGCAGACATGCACACAACAGCTGAAATATTGCAGACATTCTTTTGCTCAGAGGGATTTAAAGGCTCCCGACGCAAATATTTACACACCCTAAAGTAGTACATTCCATCCAGGACTCCTTTCACTTACACATTGGTTTCACTGAGGTCTTGATTCCAAAATAAAATTAAAAAGGGCAATGAGGTAATCATTTTAAATGTGTTGACATTTGTCTTATAGATGTTCTGTTACAAGTTTTAAAAGAGTATAAAAGAGTTTGAGACATGTAACGTTGTCCAGGTTCTCAGCGTAAACTGAGCTGTTGTCTCCTCTGGCCTGAGCAGAGGAGTCACCACACAGTCCCCCAGTGCAATATAGTGCCTCCGCTTCATTTATATTGCTCACCTTACCGTACTCATTTTTTTTTTCTTCCATCGTGAAAGTTGTAACGTGCACACACACGACGTGCCGATTTAGGACAACATTACATCACTGTTAAAGACCTGCATGGAGCAAGTGTGCCTTTTTAACAGCCAGGCGGGCTGTTCCACTGACGTTTAACGTCATGACTTCATAATGCAGTCTAATGACAAATGCAATGCAGCTATTTGTCTATAGTACACAGCCATACTCGCTCCATCACTCTGTTTGCGTGTGCATGCACTGTGTATGCAAACAGAGTGACAAGTTGAAAAAAGAAAGACATGGAAATCAAAGACAATGTCAAAGTTTGAGTGTTCATCAGTGTCCCTTTCAGTGCAACAGTACAACTAAAAACTCAACTGAAGCAGTTTAACAGAACAGCCGTTGACGTCTTTTACAGCTACCAGGAAATGTTTAGTGCTCTGAAGTAGGCGCTGGCGTCACACAAAGCCCTGCAGACATGAGAGGAGAGGAGGGGGGGAAGCAGCTCTCCTTTTCCTTGTGTCCACGAACGCCTCGCCGGTGCAGCCGAGGGGCTCGACTATGAGAACTACAGCTGTGTTGACAGGAGAGCCACGACTTGGAGCGTTAGGTCCCCTGGAACAATGAGTGCACAGGTCAAGAAAGCCAAAACAATGGACGCAGCTTGAATAGACAAAGAGTACAATCAAGGTTTCAATGTCATGCGATCTTTCGGAAAGCTTTAACAGTCCCCCAGCAGCCATTCTTTTTATTACAGGCCCATGTGTGTAGCTTCTATTTTTAACGCCTCCTCCCCATATTTAATCATTTATACTTTAGAGGGTATCTGGCCGTATTGCTTCCTGTGCAGGAAGCGGAAAGGAGTGGGTAGGATGGGGGAGGGAGGTTGAGGGATGCATGGTCCCGTCTCCTCTCTGTAGTCCACGTTTCATCTGCCTTCCGTTACACCGTGTCCCCCTCCTCTGTAAGGTCCTGCACCAAAACAGAGAGCAAACATGGACACACAACGTCTATTAAATGTTGGGTTTTACAGTCCCACTGTATCATTTTCTGCGGTGCTTTGTTCATTTTGTTATTCCAGGAACAAGTTATCCCCGAGCAACTGCTGGGTACACAGGGAACCTCTGATTTATTGCTTAACAGCATTATGTACTATGTTCTACTTATAAAACACACAGTGTTCTTCATGCATTAGAGGCTGTTCCTGTGTCTTAGTTTCTTTTATTGACTTATATATTATGTAGTTGAATTATATTTTTGCAGAAATATGAAAAGAAACAGCAGGTTTTAGCTGCTTTTTATCTTCATGCATTTCCAACAGAAGAGCTTCCAATTCAAGTGGTTCAGGGAGTGACGTAATGAGCCAGTAAAAGCAAACCATTGTTGGCAGGAAATTGGAATTGTGAAACAATAGTACGTGAGGTTGAGCCACACAGCTTTTACTCACAATGAGTAAATCCCAGACAAAATCAACTGTCTGACACTTCTGGCAAGTTACACATCTGTAGAGATCTGTGCAGGAAAGTTACTTCTCTCCAAATCATCTTTGCAACATTGTGCAAAGTTGCTCAATCATTGTGCTTCACCCTAAAAAAAACAGCTGTGGTCCTGTGGCAGAGACGTTGATGTCCGTGTCAATCTCTACAGCTACCTTCCCATTAAAAACAAAAACTATTACTCATAACCACGTGCTCTTATCTACTCAATGAATACATCATATAGCTGTCGATATTTGTTTTTTGCCTGCAGTTGCACGTCGACGACAGCCATCTCATCACTGGACAACAATAATTGTGTGTCTGTCATTGATCTCTTTAACAGAATTGGATAATGGCAAACATAAGATACTCATTACTAAACAGTAGTCTATAGCTTTCATAACATGTCCCACTTAGTTGGTTTCAGGCTGATATTCCAGGGAAACTGTCGTAGCTATTAGGGCTAAATCCTGCTTCTTTTCTATCAGTTATGGAGTTCCACAGGGGTGTATTATTGGGCCCATAAATATTTACATTACATCAGCTGGAGCTGACATTATCCATGACAGCACTTTTCACACAGTTCACAGTAAGATGGAGTTCCTTAATGACAGTCATAAATGTCTGTCATGCATCTTCCAATTATAACTTGACCCTAGATGTCCGATGTTTGCCATTGACCCAGGCCAAACTGCTGTTATTAGTAACCAATAGAAAATAAATTGTTGGAAAGATAACTTGGGTGTGGATAAGATACATTTATTGTCTCAGTCTCTGTGACAGTCTCAGTTGCATGAGCCTTTGTGCTTCTTTCATTCGACAGGGACATATTGGTGATCGTTTGAATACATTTATTACACTGCACCTCAATACACTAATTCATGTCTGTAGAGTAACTGTATTGTTTTGATGTTGTCCTAACACAGGTCCGAGCGGAGTTGCCCAAAGGCTGCAATGCCCTCTAAAATGCACAACGCCGGTCGCTTGGCTCACGCCAGGCGGATGGTGCAGCAGCTGAGGATAGAGGCCAGCATCGAGAGGATAAAGGTGCCTTTATATTCACAGTCACTCACACCGCTCTCAGCGCACTGCTTCTGCTTCTGAGTGTGTGGTATAATTATAAACTTATTTTTCCGTAGGTGTCCAAGGCTTCATCGGACCTGATGCGCTACTGCGGGGAACATGCCAAGAACGACCCGCTGCTCATGGGCCTCGGCGCTTCTGAAAACCCTTTCAAGGACAAGAAGCCCTGCACGGTTTTGTAGAGCAACCCTTGCTGCTTTACTATTCGATTCTTATGTGGGAAATATATGGAAGTAATACTGTCACAACTCATCTGAAGGCCAGTTTTACCAACCCTGTCAGCAGAATTCTTTGGGGAATTGTACTTTTATGCAAACCACAGGAATACAAATGTCAACATTTCTGAAGCAAAAAAATGAGTGTCAGCCTTGAATGGCGCTCGACAGTAAGGCACGATGCCACATGGTCAACATTGTGACATGATTGGTTAGCATTAAACAAAATTGACTTTTTATGGTTAAATAAAAAAATACTGGTTTGTGTTCAAATTATAACAAAAGAACGCCACGTAACAACTGTAACAAAACTACTGTGAATAAAGATCTATCTACAGCTGACTTTTTACAAATGGAAGATAAATGCACGTATCCGGTGGTTTACAGAAACCTATGATGCCAAGATTACTTCCTTGCAAAAGAAAAAGGCAGTTACACCAAAGAGCAAGCAGGAGTCTGAGAGGAACTGTGCCATGGACTCCAGACTCCCCCATTCTTACAGAAACAAACAACCCCCCTAAACCATTGGTCCAATCAGATTCAGGTTTTAAGCTTTCACGTCTTGCTTACATCAGGCTTGCTTCCGGAAAGAGTTGTTGTAGGTTGTGTGCTGCTGATAACGAGGACCCGAGGTAATGATATCCTGTCGGCGAACGCTCAAACCGAGCCGTCCGTCACATGAAAGCAAAGAGGAAAGAGCTGAGGGCCTCTGATGCACAGCTCCTGCTTTATTCTTGTCATCCAGTCACAATCATGCTGGTTCTTCCAAATTGGCCATTACATTGCTCTATTTGTTTCCTGTAAGCGCAGACAGAGCAATCAAAATGTCCTGACATGTGCAATTCAACTTTTCCAGACACAAACCATTAAATTAAAATGTCAATTGGATTTTTATTTTTATGATATCGAGGATCGCTTTTGCCAGGTAACGACAAAGAGTTCACTTAAAGTGCAGATCCAGAGTCTAGAATAAATTAACTAAGAATTCAATTGTTCCTGAGAGCGACTTGAATTCCTGTTACACAACAGACCTTTAATGCTCACGTCATTTAAATCCAAAGCAAAGCTTTTTGGATTAAACTGTTCGAATGTATACTTTTTTGCTCTTTGCCTGTAAGTGAATTAGCAGCTCAGTCCAACTCTCTCTTCAGGAGATACGCAAAGTAAAAGGTAGCGGTGTCACGTTTGTTTTCAGATTGCTGTTCATTGCATATGACCCTTTTGAGGTTTCTCAATTTATATATTTGTATTCAATTATTGCTGAAAATGAAGATTTGAAACCACTCAGTGCCATTTTATCCATTCCAGCTATTTAATATCACTGTGTTCTGTCTGCAGAGCTTACAGCTGCACTAAGCTCTCAACATCAGATGCCTGTTACACCTTTGAGTTGGAACCGTTCCATGTTTGCAACTGCTCTAAGATGTACTTTTTATTTGGAATGTAGCTGTGACAATGTCTTTTTTGTGCGTTTGTGCACATTCAAAACTTAAACTAGTCAACCAGCCACGACCTGATATAGTGATCATGCTAAAAACCGTACAATCACCTTCAACTTAAATAACTGCTGTTGTCCTAAACTGTGAATAAGAAAGATCCATTGATGAAGGGAGTATCTATAGGCTGTTATTGTATGGCACTTATATTCAAAAACACATTGCATTGTAGATACTTCCCACTTCGATCGAACGCGGGCCAGACCATTCAATCATAGAAGGGGGGGGGGGCGCTGACGATCCGACATGTGTGGTGTATCTATGGCAGAAATGAAATGTACCTTCCCTGCTTGTTGTCGTTAAATCCTGCACACTGACGCTTTACAGTTTTTTCCGATTGTTTACACGCAATTTTGAACACCGGGTTTTTTTTGTCAAAATATAATCACAATTATCCAAACACCACACTCAATTTGCAAAATTCCTAGATAGTTCGCAAAATGACACACTTCAGTCAAAACATATACACATATTTGTGAAAATGCTATTAGTTTTCATTTAACCAACACAGTCCTCAATGACCAGACACTATTGCAGCCAGTTTCACGCTGCTGTGATAAATAGAAAACACATTTGTAACAAAACTTTTAGAAAATAGCATGTGCTAGATTTTTGGCCAGACGTTATGTAAGGGATAATTTAGATGAAAAAAAATAGTGACAAACCCACAACAGTCTTCATGGTTAGTTTGACAAATAAGTACATACACTTTGAAGAAAAACTACTGTAAAAGCAACAAGAATACTGTAACTATTCATCATCTCCTCCTTTGAGGTCCCCCTCTCATTCTCACTCTTCTTCTTCTTTTAGCTCCTTCCATTTTTGTTGAAGACAGGTGAACTCACCTGCTGCCTTTTATAGCAGACCTGAGTGCTGCGTTTTCAAATGAGCACATGCGTGCTTCCACATCTGGATGTGTTTATCCAGTTCGCTCATTAGTGTGGTCATTGGCAATCCGGGGCTTTGTAATGACAATGAAATAACCTCACAATCCTTATCTGTGTCTAAGGTGAGAAAATGTGTGTAGAGTTTTACAAATCACTGTGTGTAATGTTTTGCAAAAAGGGTGAAGCAGACATTGTGTGTAATGTTGTGCAAATCTGAGAAGGTGTTTTGCTCATTGGAGTAGAATTTTGCACGTTGTGTGGAAATTTTTATTTTAGTGTGTAAACAATCGTAAAAAACTGTAAGATATGTCTCATATGTCCATATATTGTTACGCAATGTGTCTATGAACCACAGTATGTGCTTGTTTTAGCTTTTTAATGTATTGAATTGAATAGAATTGTAGTCATTCCATCACACCTCAGCCTGAACTTGTAGTTGTGCAACAAAAAAAAAAGAATTAAAAGAGAAATTTGACTAATGATCAGTTGATTTTTGCTTGTGAGTAAGAACTAGTGGTTTACCAAGTACTGTATGCACGTATTCATTTTTATATAAATTATGCAACACAAGACAATATTTGTACATTTTTTTTACAATAGTAGGCATATATGTATACCAGGAAAGTGGTCACTTGTATCGTAACAAAAAGTTCTTTCAAAGCGGTAAAGTTCTCTTCCTTTGAGAGACACAATATCAGGTCAGGAGCACAAAAACGTTCCCGTTTGCTCTAATTTCTCAGTGAAGGTCCTTGTTGTGCCCCGCAGCCCTACATGCTCTCTGTTGTGCAATAACAGCTCCCAGCAGCCCTTTCTCCTCCTCCCCAGTGTCCTCAGGTGTGATGTTACACCCACAATTAGGTCAGGCCATATTTGTTGGCCCACATTGACGTTACCCTTCTCTGGGGTCAGATGCTGGATCGCGATGGCTTTGTGGCAGCGATTGTGTTACCTGTGCAGCGCGGGAGCTCCGGGATGAGCTGTTAAACTCAGTATCTCCGGCATCTCACCTACTTTTAATGGCTGCCTCCTACTGTGGCAGGAAGGAATGCTGTCTTTCAATTATCAAATGCACTCATCCCAGACGCACCCTGCTCTTGTATTCAGGGCATTAATGTTACGCGCTCCAAGGGAAAAATGTTAATGCCCCACTTTTTCGGTTACGTTTCAGTTTGGCTGTTTGCCAACTTCCTTTACAGGAAAGACAGCAGCAAAAAATCTGTTCCGCCACTGACTCTGGGACTCTTTATCAATCCAGTGGAGTGCAGATCAGCCGGTTTGTCGGTCGTGCACATTTGATCACATGTGCAAACTGCAGCCTCGGTCAATTCAACACCAGCCCTCGGGCCACTGAGTCCTGCAGGCAATGGTCGTGCTCTTACTCTACCCGGCCGACACCTGCGCGGCAGGTTCGCCTCTCTGCGCCCGCTGCCTCATAATTACAAGTGCCCCTATTGTCACTGGTCAGGGGGAAGGCCTCTATTCACAGGGGCTATTTTCGCCGTGAAGCCAAAGCACTGTACAGCTCTAGCAATGGAGACCTGAATAGCCCTGACTCATGCATGCATTGTCTTGTTACCCCACTGTGTAGAAGGCTTTGTCCCTCCCCACTCTGTGCACAAGCTCCAAGAATTTCTGGTTTTATCTACATGCAGAGTGTGAAGCGGGTCTCTGATATGTTTGATTTTTCCTTCTTGCCTGTGCTATTTTTAAATGTGGCTCACTTTGCGAAGCTGCAGAAGGCTGTGAGGAATGAGTGGTCATAATGAGATAAATCCTGCTCAGATTACAACAATGGGAATTCACCTTAATATATGCAAAAGGTCAAATTTCACCAGAGTTTCCCCGCAGGAGTGAGACTGATTTCAGTGAATGTTGTCCCTGCTGCAAGTTCTCAAAAACAGAATACATTAACTCAATTAATATAATGAGGTACTTTTGGGATACATTCTACCTCTACTTCACTACATCTCAGAGGCAAATAATGCATGTTTTATTCCACTACATTTATTTTGACAACTCAAGTTTGAGTGCATCAAAACTAAATATGTGTATGCATGCATGGAGGATTATAATGACGTGTGTGTAGTACAACTCATTAATAGTGAAGCCAATTGACCATTGACTCTAGCACATGTTGTACTAAACAGATGGAAAATCAGCCAAAATATTATCTTGCTTTTGGTTCAAAAGATCAAAACTGCAGAAAAGGTGCATAATGTGCCGGGGGAAATACTTTGCAGGACACAAATTGACCCAGGCTGCATAAGTGCAAGCTGTACACCAAAGAAGCACACAGTGTTCCCCGGGACACCCTGTGCCTACAAGCACACAACATATAAAGTACAGGGCAATCATGGAAGCATAACCGCCTGTGAACTGTTGTTTATTTCATTCAACGTAACAAGGCAGAATTCCATGAACAATAAATATAATTCATTAAATGAATGATTCACAACACAACACAAGATAAGTTAGTGGACTAAACATGTCTGAACATTGCGTTGCCCTTAAAATAATAATAGTTAACTGTGAAAAAACTTTCCCTTTTGACATATCAAAGTGACCCGTCTTAAATATAATTAAATAAATGTGCTTTTTAAAGAAATGCTTTTATTTGGTCAAATTTTTCATGAGAGAGCTGCGACCGGTCCGCTCCAGCATGGTCCGATCTTTGGGGAGTCTTTGTCAGCTGAGACTCTGTCTGCTTTTCCTCCAGCCCTGCGCCTGTGCTCGCCACCACGTGCGCGTGTCTGCTCACACGGTTCGGCTTCCTGGAAAGGATTCTTTCTCGGCAGAGAAAGGTGCAGTCATAAATTGGAAATCCTGCAACCCAGAGTGCTGAGTCACTTTTCCTCGGCCCACAAGTTCACCCTGACTTGTAACGGTTCACTTCCTTGAGTTCTTTTCCCCCCCCTGCCCCTCCCGTCTCTCTCTGTCTCTCGAGGGCATTTTTCCAAAAGGAGTCCAACACAGACACTAACACGGGCCTTGTGCAGTTGCTTTTCCCTCAATGCACACAATACATTCATAATCCAGGCAGTTTCATCGGTCGGGCAAGTTGATGACGGGCACCCACTGGTCCAGACAGCGGCTTTCTCTGCAGAATCTGGTCACTTTGCTCAGCGCCGGGTCCTTCAACAGAGACGACTGGGGGTTCTGCACAAGAAAAGGGCCAAAACGCGTTAACATCTGCTGACTGTGGAAATGTGCAAAACAAGACTGAAATGATCCCGATTGCAAAAACAATGCAAGCAGCAGCTCCTCGGCAGCACTGACACTGAGCTGCGTGCTGAAAATACAACGCAGCGAGCTCAAAGCAGCTCTCCTTCCCCCCCCCCCCATTGTGATGGAGGTGAGCCGCACACAGCAGGGGAACGGACATGGGTGAGACACTTACGGTAACTAGGACACAATGCCGGTCCGTGGGCTCCCCTCCGGCCTTCCCCCCTCCCAGTATCTCCGCCAGACGCTGCATGTTGCTCACGCGCAGGATGTTGATGTCATTCTCGCAGCAGAAAGCCTGGATCAAGGTGAAGTGAATCTGGAGAGCCACGTCCTCCTCGTCGTCAGTGGCCAGCAGACACAAAACCACATTGTCCGGGTCCCTGAAAAACATAAAGGACATAAGAGTGGTGAGGAAACTTAAGGCGCGCACGTGACAGTGGCTTCACCCAATCGCGCGAGGCCGACCGGCGTCTCGCTCTGAACTCACGCGTTCAGGGACTTCGCAGCCTCGTAGACGCCGACGGTGGTGCAACCCTGAGGCACCGCGGAGCTCAGGACCTCCTCCAGGGCTTCAGCCACCGACTCCATCCTGAGGAGGAGGCGGACACGGGGAAACGTTAAAGCCATAAGCCACACATATGAACACGGTGCATTTCGAACACGGAGATAGTAACGTCCGCGCGAGCGCAGGCGGCGGACGTTAGCATAGCGTCACTTTGACGTTGGGACGCAACGTTACCGGGACAGTCCCGGTGTCCGTGTGAGAGAAACCTCACTTAAACATTCAACACCATTTCAAAGCCAATATGCCCGTGACGTGACGCTCACATGAACGCACACAAAAAAAAAAAACGGAACCAGGGGAGGAAAGCGATGGGAACGCGAGGAAGAGTGCGAGAAGTTAAAACAACGGAAGCTGACCTTTCTGATGAATTATCTCCACTGGTTTCCTCAAAAGTCATATTGCACATCCGAGCGGGTGGGTGCCGAATAATATCCAGAGCAAAGCGCGAGCGACTCGTAGTGCGTGCAGAGACTGACTGCGTGCCTCTACGTTAGTACTGAGGTCCACTGTCCCCGCTGCTCATCTGCATAAACCAGCCCGAGTCCCGGCGGTCACGTGGGAAGAACCCCCCCCTCCCCCTCTTTGGGAACGCAGCGACGCCTTGTGGCCGTAAGCGGAAGCTGCTTCTCTCAGTCGATCACTGAGGGGTGAAGTGGCTCTGATTTAAAATAGACACCACGGGGGAGTCTTTAAGTTATGTGGCCTTCCGGTTTTGCATTTTCATATCGAATGCACGTCTTCAAAATTGATTAACAAGATTACTTTTATTTCCAGAGATCTTGTGACAATTTGAAATATGATCCATGAGTAAAGTTGCACAGAGCTTCGTGACGAACAGAATGTGCCGCACGTCTAAAGAGCCATACATTCAAATGTATTTAAGGCATCTTTCCTTTTTTTTGCACTGTAGTTGCAGTAGTATAATAGTATAGAGCACATTTGTTTATTCAGAGGTTGAAATAACGGACAGTTGATGATTGCAGCATGGGGTTACAGCGCCTCTCGTGGAAATCTGATATAAACGCTCAGCTACGCTACGCTACGCGCTGACCAAGAATCAGTTTCATGGTGCGCACAATACCGGGAAGTCGTCTAAAACTGACCGGAGACCAGCTCAATACCAACTCCATATAACCGTCTTCGGCGGTACGCCGCATCTTCTCTACCGGCAACGTGGCAGCACTGACCACTTCAAAGTTCCACAATACCCCCCCCCCCCCCCAATCCGAGGACACGCGTGTAACACACGTTACACAGAATGGACTGAAATCATTGTCTTTGGTTGGAATCATCCTGGAGATGGACGTGACTTGTTCTTTTCCAACCCTGTGGGACTGTCAAACCTCTCAGATTGTTCTCCACGGTTCACTCTCAGCTCCCCGAACTGACTCACAATGCGTGTGGAGCGGGCATGAAGCACCATTCCTGTCCTGGATGTTGTGATTCTGAAGGGTCCATTGGTAAGTTTGAACCCTCTCTCATTGGACCATCATCCTGAGCGCTATTTCCGGGTGCAGTAACAACACAGTTATGTGGGTGAACTTTATCCCCTCGTTATCATGCTTATCTGCTGAGAGTTTCCTGTGAAGTGATTTGGCAGTGGTGGATGTACTTTGACTTCATCTGGCGTGTGTGAGCAGTGATCGCCTAAACACAACTTGTTGCCGTGTGGGTTTTAATTTATTTACCTCAGGTGTCGAGGGAGGCGGAACCTGTGTGAAGGGGTCATCATGGATCACAGAGGTCACCCCCGGCTTGACCCTTACAGGACCAAAGAGAGAGAGGACTACAGGTACTCTCAGCAGGAGAGGGACCAGAGGTACCCACAGCTCAACCCCAGGGAGGGGGGCGGGCACTGGGCTCAAACGGATGCCCGCTACAGGGCTTACTTCACCAGTCCTCCGGCCCGACCCGAGCAGTATCCTCCCAACGCACAGCAGTATCCTTATGGCTACGGCCACCCGGAACCCCAAAGACCCCAGTCCAGGTAGGCACAATCACGGAACTGTGCATGCAGCTCACTAAAATTGGTTGAATTAAAGTGCATATATAAATGAGCATGACGCCATCTCACACAGATTTCTGTTTTATGGATTAGCCTATAACGAGCATATTATTTGCCAAAGCGTGGTTCAGGTGCATAACCCATCGGGTTGAGGGCATGTTTTCCTTCTTGCTGTTTAGCGCATGCTGAGATACTCACCTGTCACCATGAGACGATAGTTACAGGGAGTCAGAAGGAAGCTCTGTAGATCTGTGTTCGCAGAATGTCATGCTCTCTTTAGAGAGAAAATGAATGGTCGCACTGATGAAACCAGAGGCCCCTTATTTCCAGGCATGGGTATGACTATCCGCCGTACAGCCACTGGGACTACAGAGACCCCAACTACAGTTACTATGACCCTGACTACTATAGAGGACAACGTGGACGACAAGGTACAGTGAAACAGCTCTCATTAGCAGCGCTGCACTCATGTCTAGGCTAAAACAAATGAGACGGTGCTCGTTCTCATTAAGACGCTGGACTGTGGGGGCCCCAGGACTCCTCCAGAACGGCCCCCCAGGACCCCTCCAGAACGGCCCCTTATCGCGACGGAACATTCAGCCATGAGCGCTCAGGGAGCTCCTACACTGACGAGCACAGGTGAGCTCAAAGACGCTTTCAAGGTAACCATCTTAATGCATTTACTGCCAGTAACATTGTGATGCGTCCATTGTTCTTTTTTTGCAATACGAATAGGTTTGTTCTATCCATACAATGTCAGGTGTAAACTTGCATTTATTATAATGTTATTTTAATAAAAAATAATACATTTTTTGCAGAATATTCTTTTCAACAAAGTAGCAGATTTTACATTCAATACCCTTTATAAAAAAACACAAGGAAGCAATACAGAAAACATGCAGTCCGAAGGGGAAGTAGAGAAGTGTACACAAAGCCGGGTATTTTTGCTCAAAGGCCAACATGTAGCCTTTAGAGAGATCTATTACAAGAAATGGAATATGATTTTAGTGTTTAAGCACCTGCAAATAGGCAATAGTCAAATTCCTCTATGTGTAACATACAGTATGTGGCAATAAATAGCTTCTGATTCTGATTTCGTTATGTCAGAACGAGCCGTTATTAGGGAGCGGGTCGGCTTTACAAAGCCAGCCGCTGTGTTTCTACAGTAAGCTAGAAGGCTAAACAGAGACATTTGCAGTTTGCCACCACCGTTATTCTACAGGCCAAGGCCACAGGAGATCTGTGTTGGTTATGATCTGCAACTTCCATGTGTGGTGCTGCTCAGAGTGTCCCAATGCCTGCAGAGAGCGAAACGATTGTGCAACAAATGACAACAAATGCAACAAAAGTCAACAAATGAGCAATTGTTTTGGGGCGATTCTTGGCTTAAAATCCAATGGGTGGAAATTAAAATGAATTGCAAAAAAGCAAAAACACAATAATCCAGAGTCCATTTGACTTCTGTATGTTTTTTTTTTCATCCTGCGAGGAAAGAGCTGCTACATGGTGGTAATAACAAGAATTTAAATGTGAATTTAAAATTGCTGTCCAGCTTAACAGCGATTGAAAGTAGCAAACTGAAGAAATGTTTCCTTCTAAAACACGATACATTGTTGCCTTCATTCTTTCAGGTACGACCAGGGCCGAGGTAACCCCCAGCCTTACCTGAACCCCTACGAGGACACTCCCTCCAGAGACAATGACGAGGTGTCCTCGTACTACCCGGGGACATTGGAAAGTTCCAAAAACTCAGGGCTGTCCTCCAGCAGCTACGAGCTGAGTCAGTACATCAACGGAGCCGAGCACAGCGACTCAGTCCGCACACCTGAAGCAGGTGAGCGTGCAGTCCTCCCTCTATCCCCCTCACTCTACTCAGGGTCCGACGTGACGCATGTTCTGCTGCGCTTTACATCTCCCCAGAGCCCGGGCCGATGCACCGGCTGTCTGCTCCTCTCAAGTACTCCATTCCTCACGTGGTCGTGAGCTTCGGGCCAGCAGGCCAGCTCATTCGGGTCACTCCGGGCTCGTCCACGCGGGAGAACATCAGCCAGCTGGAAATCCACAGTCTGGAAGTAGGTGCAACGCCAGCGTTTGGTACAAACGTATTTAAATGTCAACGTCTTCTTGTTTAGCCCTAGTTCTGCACTCTCGAAGGAGAAATTATTTCTGGTCTTCTCTCCTGCGCAGGTGATTCTGGGTGAGACAAAGGATCAGCAGGAGATGAGAAACTTCCCGGGGCCCTTAACCAGGTACAGCCATTACAATATACTTTTACAAGGTCCCATCCAAAATATATATTTTTCTTTTTGTGAGACTCAAAGGGATTATATGTAAAGGTCAATGTTTGTCTGTTGCGTGTTTTTGCAGGGAGGATCTGCACAAAGTGGATGCTCTGGAGTTTGCCCACCAGAGGGCAGGCGCCTGCATCAGCAGCGACACGCTGCAAGATAAGAGCTCCGCTGCCCTCCTGTGGAATCTACTCATCCTGCTCTGCAGACAGAATGGAGTACGTGGATCACGGCTGTGGATGGCTGTGCGCTTGTTGATGCATTTGGACATATTTGTTGTCTTTTTTTTTTTTACAGCAAATAGTCGGCTCAGATATCGCAGAACTGCTGATGCAAGGCTCACATTCAGATGGGAGCTGGGAGTCGGACGCTCCCACACTCATCGACTTCAGTGAGGGAACAACGGCTGCGGCACCGCCTCGCACAGGAGATGACCTGCTCACGGGAAACTGGAGCAGCTTCAGCTCCGAGAACTCTGAGAAGGCCCTGCAGAGCTACACGCAACTCCTGCTGGCTGGGAGGAAGAAGGTTCTCCACCTTAACTCCATCTATTGGTCATGTCCGTGTTACTTATTCCTTAGGTAACAGTGCAAATACCAACATGTAAAATTCAGATTGTTAATGGAGCCTTAATAACAATCCACACAGATTATAACTACATCATTCGGGGCATATCCATGTCTACAAACTGCCTCTTAATGTGTGGACGGCTTAGCTGGTAGCCTGCAGCTAATGGTGCAAACAGCGTTAAATGTGCAAGTGCTACGCTTCCGCTTTAATGTCTTTTAGCTTAATTTATGTGTGCAATGCTAGAAATCTCAACAGAGAATAGTGGATAAGGCAGGAAACACACTTTATCTGCTGTGTCCAAAAGATTTGCGTTTCACCTCCATAAGGCGTCGCCCCTTTTATATTTTACAACGTGGTTTCCAGGAGGCCTTGGAGTCGGCTATGAGCGGCGGCCTGTGGGGGCACGCCCTGTTCCTCGCCAGCAAAATGGACAACCGGTCCTACACCAACGTCCTGAACAGGTGAGAAAGCAAAGTCATCTGAGACACGGCAGCTACAAGAAATGTGTGTACAACTCTACTCAAGCGCTGATTGGTGAAGTAACGCTCCGCCTGACTACATGCTTAGTTAAGCGTGCTGCAGCTACATGGAAATTGGACCACTTCTTTTGTCTAATGTAGTTTACTGTGTGGGCTTATGCCAAGCCTCCAAACGCAGCTCGGCTTTGATGTACGTAGTTTGGTGAGTATTGTACAACTTCCTTGTACGTCACATGACTAAAAATGCTTTTTTCCATACGCAATGGGAAACATTGCATTGCTTGTTACTCATATAAGTATGACAGAATTTGATCCATTTGGTCGCGTTACTTTGAAAAAGTCAAAACTTTTTTTTAAGCATATAGGTATATAGGATGAATCCTAATTATTTTGGTGGCCCCTTGACTTTCCAAGTCAAGCCACCGTGGAGCTGAGATTTGTTGTGTCAATGTCTCAACAGCTCTTCATATATTGCCCTGAAAAATGATGCATTTGTGTTTCCCTAAAGAGGAATTGTAAAAGCTTGACCTGTTGACTTTACATCTGGCTTCACCATCAGATCAAAGCTCAGGTTTATGTCCAAAAACTCAAACTCAATTGCACTTAGCATTTAGAGCCAATTAGCAAAAGCTACCTAAAGTATGACAAACATCATACCAGCTAAACATAGGCGCGTCAGGAGGACATACCAGCTGTGTACACGTCCAATGGCTTTTCACACCCCTGCATCCAAAAATAATTCCCTTTATTTAGAATCAGTGGAAGGTAATTACAGATAGGAAAGAAGAGGGGATTGGACCACTGCAACACTTTAACTTGGCTTTCAGTTTTTAAGAAAAGTTTGATATTTTTGCAACACAGAGTAGTTACGATTAGTTTAACTTGCATAAATGGAGGTGGAAACTTTCATCATCCCGAAATGATTATTCATGATTCACATTGACACTATGAAGAAATCATTGACCTTTTCCGGTAAACTTAAGCTTTCTGTGAACTACTTATCAAGTAACCCGATCCAGTTTTACAGACTATTGTGGCTACCGCAGAATGTCTCACAGCACCTCCTAGAGGAATTGCTGGGGGAGAGCAGATTTCTTGATCGTGATTGACATCAGCATGGTGTGTCACTTCTGCACAGAGCGGCAGCAGCAGTGCTCTTAAACTGATAAGATGTGTAAAGGTGTGCATTGAGACAATCAGCTCTTTTGGCAGGTTTACAGGCCAGCTAACGGCCAGCGATCCCCTCCAAACCCTCTTCCAACTGCTGACTGGGAGAATCCCCGTGGTATCCATGGTAAAACATCCAGGCCGTCACCTCTGCGCACATTGTCACAGTTGTGGTTATTGTACTTTCAAGACTCCGTCTGTAATTTAGCTCACACGAGCCATGTGCAATATGCTCTGTGCCTAGAGCTGTGGAAATGAGAAGTGGGGAAACTGGAGGCCCCATCTGGCTGTTATGCTCTCCAACGAAACCGGAGACCCTGCCGTCCAGCAGAAGGCCATCGTCACCATGGGGGACACACTCGGTACGCACCGAGCGCCCGACTGGTCGCAATGTCGTCTCTGCTCAGATATACGAGCCTGTTGCTTTGTGTTTGTCTTCCCCCGCGCAGCCTCCAAAGGCCTCGTACACGCCGCCCATGTGTGCTACCTGACAGCCAGCGTGCCCTTCGGGGGATTCGTGCAGAAGGCCGATAGACTGGTGCTTCTGGGCAGCAGCCACAGGTGAGCTGCGCTCGCTCCCAAAGCACATTCATCTGTCGTTTCTTTCATTCATTCTGAAGTCTTTGTTCAGAACGCTTCTTGTCTAATGTGTGTGTTTTCTGAGGCGATCTTGATTGTTTTGGGTCGGCTGTTTCATCTCCTCTCCTCTCCTTCAGGCAATCCTTTGAGTACTTTGCCACGAACCTTGCCATTCAATGCACTGAATTGTATGAATACTGCCAGACACTCGGGGGCAAATGCTTTTTGCTGCCATCCTTTCAGGTACGTCCCTTCTACACCGGATCTCATTGTTGTTGTTTTTTTAATGAATAATTCAATTCTTATTTGTGGTCAGATTTATTGAAATATGATGTTGAGCATTGCGGCACTGTGGTCAGGTGTATAAGTTCCTGTACGCGAGTCGACTGCTGGACTGCGGCCTCGCCTCTCAGGCCTTTCACTACTGCGAGGTGGTGGGACGGGCGATCCTCAGGCAGAGGGAGCCTTACCTTGTGCTGACCGGAGAGGTTGTCAAGGTAGTCTCGCATCCTCCCAAACATCCTCCCACGCGCCATGGCGCATACATTTGAGTTCTTCAATCAAATGGGATCAATGTGCATCCATTGAGTTCTGCCCGGAGGTCAATGTGTCCGTTCCCCTGCAGCTGTCAGACAGGCTGAGACACTCCGAGGGCCAGTTCAGTGAAGCAGGTCTCAGCGGAGCCGGGCAGGAACCTGACTGGCTGACACAGCTGCGTGCCAGGCATCACGCTTTACAGGTGAGCTTCCTCCTGCCGAGTTTAAACAAGAAATTTGCTCTGGCCAGCGCCTGGTGCAGAGTACCGGCATGATTATTAGAGATGGTAATGTCTGTCTGTTGGAACATCAGTCCACCATTTGGGTTCAGACTGGAATTTGACACCAAACGTTGATTAAGACCTGCTAAACATCAGCATGTCAGTGTGCTGGTGTTAGCATTTTTTCTTAAAGCTTTGTTGTGGCTAACTCTTGTTTGTCAGTAAAACCACGTGAGCGTTTTCATTCATTGTTTTCTCAGACGGGAAGTTACGACCGTGCTGACACATCACAGCCGACTCCTGAAGGAAGGGCTTTGGCCCGTGAGCATAACGCAGTGTCCTTAGGTCATTAATCCCCCTCATTACCTCGAACGATGCATCTATGTCACACGTTGTCTGTTACAGAGCAGTGTCTGTTGCACTTGACATTTCAAAATGTGGATTCCCGATTACTCTACAGAATCGCAATTGGAGGCCCTAAACCGTGACATCCAGAGTCCAGAGCCAGAACTCCTTTACTACGGGGGCACTGGGGATCAAGCGAGCCCTGAGCATCTAGTCGAAGGGATCACCGAGGAGATGAACGCGCTGCCGTGGAACGCTAGCAGAGCTGAGGACTGGAGCCAAATGTGAAGCCTTGTCTTTATCCGCGCCTGTCAGCCACGTAGAGCAGCACTGTTACTGCTCAAGTGGTATCCATTGCTACAGTAACAGACCATTATGTCACTGTCCTCTCCCCGTTGCTTGTCTAGGCCACACGCCAATACTCCAATGCCAGCACCGCTGGTTTATCCCCCCCCAGCACCCGCAGTGACCGCGTGCCAAGCCTTCAGTTATCATAACACAGATAGTGCTGGAGTCAGAGCCGCCTCGCCACATTGTCCTCTAAGTAACCAGCCATCAGTAGCACAGGGTGAGAATCTGAACGTGGGATCACGCCTTTTTTTTCATTCATACGTATTCTAAGTTGAATTTTTGATGTAGTTGGATTTAATTTCTCCTGCAGGCGCCGGGCCGTCCTCTGACGCAGGCACAGTGAGTCATCATTTTAGTATTCTTAGAGAGGAAAAAGCATGTAACACAAAGACGGCCCCCTCCTGGTTTAATGTTACATATGTAATGCTTTCCTGGATTTATGTCAATGTTTTTGACATTATTTTCAAATGTGGAGAGTTTTGTTAAATGTTCCCAAAAAGTTCCCTGGGTGACCATCCGTATCTCCTCTGAAGATGGGGATTCAGATGCTGGAGGTGAACATCAGTCAGCAGGGGCCACGCCAGCAGAGCGTGGAGCGTGCAGGTGTCGGAGGCTCTGGGCAGACCAGCAATTCTCCCCAACAGGTGGGTCAGAGTTTTTAAAGCGTCAGTGAGCCTTTCGTTGGACACGGGTCTCATTCTGTCTGAGTTGAATGCAGAGCACCAAAGCAGGATGGTTTAGCGGCTGGTTCAAGTCGAAGCCCAGAGATGCTCCCGAGGAGAGTTCAGAGCAGAGGAGCCCGGCTCAGATGGTGAGAGTCGAATGGACAAACCTTGTGCTGCTGTTTAGTTTCATTGGCGATCTTAGATATCTTAGATCTTATATTTGTGTATGTTTCCTGAGGAGCCACCAGCGACTACTGGCTTCTCTCCTCCTTCCCCGCCTGACATGTTTCCATCTCAGCCGTCCTCTGCTGGAATCAATCCCTTTTCAAGAAAAGCAGGTGACTTACAAAATAATCAGTGTTTACTTTTCAATAATCATTGAAACTCATTGACAACAAATTTGGGCTGAAATACAATCATGATATGGATGACATTTTAACTACATTGAGCGACGCAAATGTGATTTTTTTCAAATATTTTCTCCTTCTTAGGGCAGCAACTGGGGTAGCAGCCCTGCCCACACCACTAACGTGTATATGAGGTAAATGAAGTTACTTAAAGATATATTATATATGCATCGGATTAAAGTACGCACATTGTCACTTTGAAACTTTTTGTGTTTCACAGTGCGTTTGTGTCCAATGAGACATTCTGCTCAGCTTGGATGAAGATGAAGATCAATAATACCTAATATACCCCTGCACATTTATTTTTAAAGGATGTCCTTTCAACCCCCCCCACAGCTTTGCTCACCATCATGTTGCATATTAAACACATAAATTCTCTGGATGGACCGGCATAGCAACTCATATTGCAAATGTGCTCCCTGAAAGCTGACAGCGGGGAAGTTACCAGTGGATGCCGGACATAATCGGGGGACGGGATATTCTAATTGACCCCAATAACCATTTATGTACAAGTTATATTTAGCAGTGTAAATCCATCCAGCCATCATCTTTTTATGATAACATGTACATGCACGATACAGAATTATTCAACAATTATAAGCACATTCAGACATAAACAGGGCGTGAACTCAGATGTAATCCGATGGCGAGGTTGTTTATTTCCCATCCGAGCAGAGTAAGCCTGACTTACTCCTGACACATCCAGCCAGTATTCACTTATTGGATTTAAACTGTTAGTAACGCCGTCATCGGAGATCAAGCTTTATTAATAGCTCTATTATATAAATCTCTGGGTGACAACAAAGTTATTGTGATTTTCTTAGAATGTACATAAAACACAGTAATATGCTATTCTTACCGTCACTTTTTAACTTCTGTCACACGGCTTTGTGCTCTATGTATTACAGTATTTGTATTTGCCTTTTTGTACCTCTATCCAGCACAAGAAATTAATTAATTACCAAATTATCAGAGCAATTTTTGCGTGCCATATTAAATAAAAATATCTTGCCAAGAAATGTCTGGGATTCCCAACTGGGCCTCTCACTAAACGGCAGGTGCGGTCTCCTTTTACGATTAGTCTGCAGTGGCCAAGCGTAGCTGGGGCTCAGTGGCAAGGTGACGGTCACCGCCTGCCAAATAGTGTGTCAGACCATAAACACATTGAGAATGGATAGCCTTGTGAAACACTGTTACCAAGCGGCATCCAAAAAGTGCAACCCTGACTAGAGTTACCGGCTTGTTGCATAAAATTCCATTTCCAGTGCAGTCTTTTTCCAATTTTTGTTAACTTTATTATGGCATAAATCCCTTGACTTCCAGAGGGCAACATTGTTATTAGTACAAAAAAACAAAAGTTAAATTACTAACAATGATCAAACGTTGATTAAGATGAATCTTTCCACATTACTTAATCGGATGTGAAATGCCGTTTCCCTTTCATCCAGTAGAGGTAAAGCGCCTACATGCTCACGGTTAAAAGACGAACATGTTGCGCACGACAATATGATCAAAAGGGCCGTTGCTTAATCGCTGGCACTCCATGCACACTAAAATATATACTGCACACATTTAAAGCGTCTTCATCATGGAACCAGCTATACTCCCAAACCAACTAATCAATACAAAACACCCTGACGATATTATGTACAGACTGACGGATGTACAAACGCATTAAAAAACACAACCAGGAGGTCTGATGTTTGTCCAAAGAACTTGCTTCTCACCACACAATAAAAACAGCATGCACCCGAGAATAAGTAAATATTGATGAAGCTGTTGACTGGCACTGATGGGACGAGAATGTTGGGCTGATGTTAAGTAATATGAATATAGTATATCAATCTCTGTTTGTCCATAATATCCACAGGAGGATTTAAATGCAATACTTTAGTCAGCATGTTCCGCCTTAGCAACACGATTCAGAATGACACATGCATGCTACCATGGCCCAAGCGTCGTTCATCACATCCCACTTCCTGCATTTCCTACATCCAAAGGAGAAACGTTGGGAGATTAGTATGAACTAATTATTAATAACTCTTGACATTGATACGCTCACTCTACAAAGGGTCTGATATCCCTGTAACCGCTTTCACGTCACACCATTCTGTCAGCTCCAGTGTCGATGCCGGTGGGAAATTTTCATGTCAGAACGCTCCCATGGGAACCCAGCACCTTGGGGTCAGAGTGTGTGTGAGTGACCAGCTCACAAAGCATACCATGACACAAATAAAACGAGTGGCCTAATCCCTTTGAATGGCTCCAGTTGGCTAGCAGTGTACTTGTCTTTGAACTGACTCAGACATTGGCGTCCCGGTGGTTCAGCACGTGCTGCGCGAGCTTCGTGGCACACTGGAAGGACTTGTCACACTCCACGCAGACAAAGATCCTCCCGGCACACGTCTGCTCCTGGTGGAGCTTCAGCGTGGCGAGGTGACTGAAGTTCTTGCTGCAGCCCGTGCAACTGTGGGGTTTCTCCTTACTGTGGACGTACTGGTGACGCACCAGGCGCGACGCCATGGCAAACGCCACGCCGCACTCCTCGCACTTGTGCGGCCGCGCTCCGCTGTGAATGGCCTCGTGCTCGGTCAGGTTGGACGACTTGGTGAAGGACTTGGAGCACACGGGGCAGACGTACGGACGGACCCCCGCGTGGACCTTCTGGTGCTCGGCCATCCGGCTGGCCAGAGCGAAGGCTTTGCCGCAGTCGGGGCAGGAGAAAGGCCTCTCTCCCAGGTGCTTCCTCTCGTGGCGCTTCAGGGAGAGCGGCTTGTTGAAGGTCTTGCCGCAGTGCGTGCACGGGAAGGGCTTGTCATTGGTGTGCATGTTCCGCTCGTGCTTCCGCAGGTCAGAGGAGCGAATGAAATCCTTCCCGCAGGTGTCACAAGCGTAGGGCTTTTCGCCCGTGTGTGTGCGGATATGCTTGCGGTAATCCGAGGACCAGATGTAGGTCTTGACGCAGAAGGGGCAGTGGTATGGTCTTTCTCCCGTGTGCAGGCGTTTGTGCTGCTGCAGTGTGCCCTGGTGGGAGTAAGCCTTGCCACATATGTCGCACACGTGTGGCTTGAGGCCACTGTGCGTTTGCAGGTGACTTTGCAGGTTGCATAGCTTCTTGAAAGCCCAGTTGCAGTGGGTGCACTTGAAGGGCCGGTGTTCTTTGTCGACTTCGTTGCGTTTTTTCATCGCGACCAAAAGTCGAGGGATTTTGTAATCTTGGCGCTTTTTAATTAGCTTTTTGACAAAAGGACTGTGTACGTCCTTCTTCTTGGAATTATTCCAGACACCACCCGGAGAATATTCCTCAACATTGAGCTCCTTGAGTTTTGATTCCCTCTGTTTGACTGAGGCATTACTTTGTGTCGCATGGCTCTCAAGGCCGTTACTTTCTTTTTTTGGCATGTTAGCGCTGCGTACTTTATGGTTCTCAATATGTTTAGTGCATTGGGACAATCCTCGACTGCTGCTGTCGATCTCATCTTCATATCCTGTTAATTCTGTCGGTGAAAGTTCAGCAAACCTCTCCACTAGAGACCAGTTTGGTGTCTGAGGGTATACATAAAGGATTCCAGCTTCACGGCTCTCTGGAAGTGAGTCTCTATCACAAATGCCGCCAAATGAAGAGTCAGCCTTTGCATGCTGAGGATTCATTAAGAGCTGTCCATCCGGGAGAGAAGAAGTGACAGAAGGCCTTTTTGGGTATTTTCTATTACTTCTCTTCTCAACAACTGGCCTGTCGAGCATCGGTGGGGAGATTTCATCTGCCATGGTCACTATAAATCATGCCATTAAACCATCTGCCTGATTTGGACAATAAGCCTCCTTAGAAAGACCTGGAAAATCAAATACACAGAGCATGTTCTTACTATCCTCGTCCAAACCTTCAGGAGTTTACCATCATTTACTTTTCTTCAATAAAAGATCATATAGAAGCTTCCATATGGATTATATTTATTCATAGAATAGCTTTCCCCACACTGGCCTGTTGGCTACTTACTGTGCGGCTGCATCAACCACGGTCTTGGGTAAATCCTTCACATAGCCTCGCATCTCACAGTTTTGGCCAAACTTCTAACATGTGTTTCTCCGTCGACTTTCCTCGTATTCCCTTAGAAAGTCGTCCCGGTGAAATTGAAAGCATTCTACTCTGCGGTCTCCTTCCGAGCAGCTGAGGAGATGCCACGGAGATACCCTAGCCCCGGGGCAGGATGTTCAGGCGCTGGTGTTAACGGGCGGAGCTTTGGCAGAGACCAATGTCTCTCGGACTTGGTCAGCATCTTTCCTGCTGGTCAGCAACCGCAGCCATGTCCCCCACAGGCGGGCTCAGCTTACCGCGCACGGACTCTGGATCTGGCGCCTCTGCAGGCGGATTCACGGAGAATTACTGCGTCGAAAGACACGAACTGTGACCTTTGGTTCACTTTGAGGACACTTTAGATTGCCGTACACTTTCCTCATATCGCCAGAGTGGAAATGCAGCCGAATAAGCCTCCCTTATTTCGTCGTGGCAGGTTAACGGCGCTTTGGTCTTTTAACGAGCTGTTGAACAAGGTCTCGCGCGTGCCTTCATTCATTTTAGGCAATTGGAGCAAATGTCAGGAAGGGCATCGTGTATGCAACATGTATTACATTACTAGATAAGCCGCTGGCATGTTTTACCGTCTTCATTTCTATTGACATGGGCCATTTTCCGCGAATCTGAAATTCAGTGTGACAGCTTTTCACCGCGCAGCCACTGTGCACGCGCTCGCCCCCTTTTTTTAGGTAGACGCGCGCTGCCCCGCGGCAGCCTGCGCGCGGCGCTGTTCACCCGCTGTTCAATGAGCACAGAGGCCACAGACACAGTGGAAAATCACCGGCTCCACTCACAAAAACAAAACCCTTAGGACTGCATGGTCTTCATTGTAGCAATGTGTATTATTTAGCATGGATCAGAATGTTCTTAGTTTAGTGTTTGAAAAGAAGAGGGTGGATCTGTACTGGGAACTGTTACCGGGAAGCCCTCTTTCCATGGAAACTTTTGTTTCTTTTGTTTATTATGTGTCCAATTTATGATTTTGAAGGAAAATCTGTTTTAATTTGGCTCAACGTGTTCAGCTCTCTCAACATGATAAATAAGTTGGCAAAATGTTGCTTTCAGTGAGGAACATATATGTGCACTTATCAATAGTAAGTCTGCTGAAACTCAGCTGCTTCAAATTAACACAATGAAGACTTTTTGATTAGCGTCTGCCTTTAAAATAATCAGATTTAAGCATTCATACACTGATCTGCAACTTTCATTCTATTTCAAGCTTCATTATTGTTTTAATGTCAGCTATTAATGTTTCAATCAATGTTTTTATAGTTTCTATAAAAAAAAATAGCATATTACTGTGTTTTAAAAATAGCCTTTCCTTTGGCCATATGTTTTATGAGTTCTATGTGAAGTTCTATGTGCTATACAAATAAACGTGCCTCGCCTTGCCTTAAGTAAAACTATTTTCTTATGTGTCATCAGTTTTGAGAAGTCTTTGCTTCCTTATAGGTTTCCTACTAATGTTTCCTCTCCTGAATTCCACAGTTGATCACCGGTTCGACCATCTCTTTCAGTTTCTTGTGTTGTGCCAATCAGAGAAGCCCTCTCCCGTACGCTGCAAGAGACAAACGGGCAGCTTGTCTTAAGTAATTGAGCGGTTCTCGTGAGACTTGTCATGATTAGATGGACTGTGCTGGCCCTCAGCGTATGTTCCCAGGAGAGCAGACTGAAATTTGACGCTTACCAAATAACCTTCACAAAGCTGGGATGCACCTTCTTCGTCGACACATATCAAGTTTTAATCTCTGCAGACTCCCTCCTGCGTAGTTTCCCACACAATAACACCATTCAGCGATAAATTCACTACGCTTTCAGGAATATTCAACATTGTCATTCAGGTTAGTTCATGACTGTGTTCTGAAAAATGTCCTATAAATACACCATAATTACTATCAACAAAATCCAGCTCAATGGGCTTTAGAATACAGTCAGTTAAAACCTAAATAATTCTTTCATACTATCTGTCACATGACTCTGCTGTTGTGCATGTGTGTGTACAATGCAACATGCAAAGAGTTTCATAACCACACATCTAAATCCACTTTATAGCTTACCTTTTAGTGCAGAACAAAAATGACAAATAAGTGAGATGAAGTAGGTGAGAGAGAGTTGAAATGTACATGACTCTTTGCGTCTTTGTGATCGTCATCTGGAAGCTGTCACAACAAAGCTGCGATGGATGTTACGCAAGTGTCTTTTTTAGTGACGCAGGGAATGAGCCGGGATGCTGAAGCTGTACCAACAAGCAGTACGAGGAGCATCACCCAGGAACTCCCTGCTGGGATTAAAAAGATTGTGGTTTGTTGGTTTACTTGGTGTTTGTGTTTTTTTCCCGTCCCGCAGACGGGAAAGTGTTTTTTTTGTGATGGTGGCTTCAAAGAACATTAAAGGGAGGACGAATACACGCTTTCTTACGCCGAATTTGACGTCTGAGCTTTAAACAAATACTGTCCATTGATTCGAAAATATTGTGTCGCAATAGTGTCGCAAATGTATAGTATTTTTGTTTGTCCTGACTGACTGAGAAGGACAACTCTAATCCGTGGGAACTTTTTTCCCTGCTGCCATTGGCCTTTTTAAAAACTCACTGTGATCTTTGTATTGTGGTCATTCTTCATTTGATGGTTGTGCGGTTACTTTGAGGGAAACAAAAATACTGTTATTCCTTGATGTCTGAGTAGATGTGTTTTGCTAGAAAGTTGGACATGGATTAATATTACATTGACATACGCACTCAGCCCACTGGCACACTGCACAGGAAAAAGTGCACAGTCATCCTGCAGGAGGGGGTTCTTGATTTCACGCTGGAATGAAGCAGAGCTCCTTGATTGTAGAACATACCAGATTTTTTCCACAGAACCCACGTTTTCCAGCTCTGGAAATGGCTGGTTTTGCTTTGCTAATCCAGTTGCATAAGTAGCACCATATACACAACCCACCTCGATGCTGTTAATGCACACTCAATGTAGTTACACGGTCCGCCACATTCTTCTATATCTAGATTTGTTTTTTTAGCTCACCTTTCCTTTTGGCTTTTTGGCCCAGTTTTAATGACTTATTTTGTTTATTTTGTATTATTGCACAAATATAGTTGCTATAATTGTGTCTTCAGAGCTAATTGGTAGCCAATAATGGCTTGTTCTGTATATCATATGTAAAACAAGCTTAGCACTGAATGCATATATTTTTTAAAGAATATTTCCTAAATTCCTAAAGGAAGTCCATAGATAACGTCATAACGGTGATTGTAAATTCAGTGAAACTTGAGGCTTCAAAACAGCTATTTCCATTCACCCACCGCTTGCCCTTTTTGTTTTAAAAAGGCCATTGGACACCTTACGATTTTCCCCTTGGCTCTATTGTGACTGTGCTAACCTGTTTTTAGATTGAGGCCAATAGCACTGAGAGCAAGAATGAACATGGCTGATACTATTTCCACTTGTTACTTCAATCTGCCATTGGAAAAGTACTGGATGGTAACAGTTGACGCATTGGATTTGGTATCATTAAAGGCTTACAGTGAATTGCAGAGCACTCGTGTCTAACAAACCTTGAGGGGGAAATGGTGCCATAACACCCAGCAGATAAAATGAGAAGGTGCAACTTTAAAGGAACCCCTCGGGTACGCTGATTTGCTGTTTATCCCCCTATTCCAGCCTCTATGCTAAGCTATGCTAGCCAACTCCCGGTCTTAGCCAACAGTCCCCTATGGTCCCTCATGATGCATCGTAGTTCATGTGTGACCTGATTCACTGTCCACTTGTGATTGGATCAAACAAAACGCATTTCACGTCTCGGTGTACCCAGAGCCTTTGTGTTGTCTCTTTGTGTTTCATTCTCACCAGCCTTTTATTCTAATAGTTCTCTTACGTTTTGGAAAGTGGAAAACGAGGGCCGTTAAGTAGCATTGCAAACATGCAACACCTTTACCTGGACTACATCCAAACTGGCAAAAGTCTGTAAAACCAAAAGAAGCATCCAGTCATTTTGTCTTCAGTGAATCTCAGGTTTTAAGCCCAAAATGAGTCTCCTTTGTCCTTCCAGGCCTGTTTTCTCTTGGGACAGCATTGTCCATCGAAGCTCAAAGTGTAGAGCCTCACGCAAGCATGTATTTCATTTGCTTGTTTTATCCCTAAAAAGACATTTAAAAAAGGCACAGCTTTCCAGAACTGCAGATGGTAGCCTACACACATCAGGCCCATGTCCATCTCTAGAATCTGCTCAGAGCTTTGCTTACTAGTGTGACCTTTGTGAAGAGCCATTATCTCTGTAGCTGGAAAATGGGGGTGGTGCTGCCTTCACGCCTCCCGAAGGCCGAGGCAGCGGGGGAGGAGAACACACAACGACAGGACTGGAGAAAGGAACAGTCCAGAATGAAAGTCAAAATGGATCAACCCTCAAAACTTTTTGCTTAAAACCAATGAATTGTACACAATAGGGTTTGTGAATGTGTTTTGTGTCGTTACTTTTAGATAAACTGTGGAAAGGAGACCAATGCTTACGAGAGGAGTCAACTGCTTTATTTGGTCTGGCACAACAAAGACCTGCTGGTTGTGATGAAGGCATGAAAAAAGGCACCTTGAAACTTACAAAACCATAAAAAGAACGAACCGCTCTTAAGTACCAGGCACATGTAGCAACACATGACAAAAAGAGAACACTGTGTCCCTGCTGTGTGCCGGCAACCTCACACCGGAGAGTTTATAAAAACAGGACGAGAGACAAACAAACATTCAGGGTTTTCAGAAGTGTCACAGGCTTATCAGCCAATCACAAAAAAAAGCCGGTGAATCTTTGACCCACGTTTACGACTTCCTTTGTAAGCATCGGTATTCCGATGTGGAGTGGAGCTCACTCTGTAGCATTGAGCTTGTAATCAGGCCTGTCGCGCACACTCACGTGTTTCTTTTTACCGGGTCAGCTGCGGTGGATGCCGGCCATAACAGGACACGCACACAAGCACACAAGGAAGCTCTTTGTCTCAGCATTACTGAGTTTTTCTGTGCTGAATTTGGATGTACCCCAAACTGAACATTGTTCTGTGCCGTTATGCGTCCATTGATACGGTAACAACCAATGTAATAGTCACAGATACGATCTTGGGGGTCAGATTTAATAATGACAGTCGGCACTGCAAACAAACAACTGCCGTCTGCCAAGTCTAACATGTAGACGACGTGTGAGGGTGGTGTGATCTCCGTCCGGGTCCTCTAATCTCTCGGTCTCACTGTGCCGCTCTGCTTTCACAGCTGCTCAAGTTTACGATCATCAGGTCAACTTGCCTGCGTCAGTTTTCACTGCTGCCCTGAAACCCATCGCCGCAAAGCAAAGGCTCTGTGGGAGGGTTGGGAGGGGGCTGCGGGGGTGTTAGTGATAGCGACGGGGCTGTATGGCCTCCGAAGTTGAGGAGACTGCGTACGTGTGACGAGATTAGAGCTAATCTAATGGTGCTTCATTTGCTGTTTGGACTCAAGATACCAAATTAAGTCTCGAGCCTCTGATTGAATTGCAGCTCGGGTGCCTCTTCTGTTCTGTGTTGTGCGATGAAAAAGGGTGAAGTGAGAATATACAACGTGCCCGTAAATGTGATACCGGCTTTAAAAAGAGCCGCAGTGGCAGTTTGTGTCTTTTTGTTCTGTGTACTTTACATACTCTTGACCTGCCTGTTGTTATGTATTACCTGGCGTGGAGCCCCACCCCCACCTCTCTTCTCCACACCAAATTGCTTGAGTTTAGGCCGCAGCTGCCATGGAAACGAGGCCACGGACATAATGGTTTTTTTTTTATGAGACGTCGTCTTTGTCTAAATCAGCCTGGGTTGTCTTATCTGAAATATCAAGGTATATCAGTGCACAGACAGTACACAATGGGCTGGATAACGCGGGAGACACTGAAGAGGAGCTCCGATTCTAATACAATGGCAACAATATGTTGTGCAACCGTAAACGATCAACACAAATCAAGCACACGTAAGAAAGGGCCTTCATATAGAATGTCAAGCTCCTCAGGTTTCACTGCTGTCTGACAGACTCAATCAATAGTTTGTTTGCAGTGGAAGTGACTCTCCATCTTACTTTGTACTGGAAGAGAACGCCGGGCTCCTGACTGAATGTCCCACATGTTTCCAAGAGGCCCCCGCGGGCTGCAACATTTCCTGAGCTGAGCTTGTGTACGGCATTGAAGGAGGCCAACGCACTGTGGATTGATTTGATGCATGTTTTCGTTTGGCAGGAGATTCTGAGACAAATCGAATTAGGTGTGTTTTCACAACGCAGCCATATATAGTACAATCCTGTGGGAAAATGGCGCCGCACGCACCGTCACTCCAGTTTCAAGGCTTCCACGCCGATTCAAGAAGAAGAAAACCGAGCGCTGCTCCCACAACTACTATACAGCATTTTTTATGATTCAATGTGATCACACATTGTGATTGATTAGATGTACATCCAGCTTCAACTTCAATAAGCTTTAGTTTTAGTACTTTCAAGTTTGTACACTAGAATTACCTTTGTGTATGTTATTAATAGAAAAATGAGCGCTGCTCTTGTGTTTGTCACTCACCAGATTTAGTTTGTCTCTTCATACAGAACTCAATGTACGTGATACAGTGAAGATGTTTACTGATGAGCTGTGAGAGTCTGGGATCGTGGTTAGCAGTTGTAGCTGCGACTACAACACACAGACATTACCCCGTTACGTCTTTACATTGCAAAAAGTTGTTTAAAAAAAAGCTGCTTTATTATTACTCTGTATTGCAAATTTAGCACCCTTACATTTAGTAAAAAATGTCTGCACGTTAAGGGTGAATTGCAACACAAATGTATCATAAAAGGAAGTATTAGCATTTGCTGGCTTTTGCACGGAGAAGATGCGAATGTTCCCACGCCCAACTAATCACCGTTTGTTGAACGTTAGAGCACATTTTCCCTCAGCGCTGGTCACATTTCTGAGATATAAATCGGCATGTGACGGCGTGTTGAATAAAAAATGATGCAAGACAGGATACACGCAGGATTAGTTAATTATTTCTTTTGACAATGACACATGAAAATACATATGGATTATTTTGTAAACTTAGAAAAGTAGATTGGCTTAAATTTGGCATTACACAAGATGACATAACCACCGTTGTGACAGAGGCCACGACTGCTAAAAAGCATTCAAATGCCAAGAGGATCCTGCCAAGAGGAGTTACAAGATCTGCAAAAAAATCCCTTCTGCAGGTGTGGACAATTTTTCATTAGCACACATTACAGTTGTGTCATTCTAGGATCTCGGGCCACGACAAAACCTTTTGGCAGTTTTTTTGTGTTAGAGATTAAGACTTGCTGCACCAGCACAAAGGATGCAGGTATACCCGATTATTATTTCACCTGCCAAGTCAACAATTGAGAATGATAAACATCCCTCCATCGAGTCTGGGAAAGAGACATGGCTAGAGACAGTACTGGTAATGATACTTTAGGACTGTTCATTTGTCCTGATCTGTGGGCTCCTCTTCCTGCTCTTTGAGTACACACGTGCGCACCAGAGCCTCTGTGACGCTGTAAGGGTCGCAGTTGGCGGACGGTCGGCGGTCCTCGAAGTAGCCCTTCTTGTCCTGCCCTACCGAGCGAGGGATGCGAATGCTGGCGCCCCGATTGGCCACGCCGGCCGAGAACTCGTCGATGCTGGAGGTCTCGTGGCGGCCGGTGAGGCGCCTGGCATTGTCGAGGCCGCCTTTGGGGTCGTAGGCCCGGATGTGGTACATGTGTCTCTTGGCCAGCCTCTCGATCGACTCCTCAATGATTCTGTGAAGGAAAGGGAATCAGCGAGACGCTCCTAACACGTCCCACAGCCATTTAGGACCCTAAAACAGACGATTCTTACTTCAATCCGCCCTCCTCTCGCATCTCCTTGGTGCTGAAGTTGGTGTGGCAGCCAGCGCCGTTCCAGTTCCCCGTGATTGGTTTGGGGTCAAAGGAGGCCACCACGCCGAAATCCTCACACACTCTGTGAAGGATGAAGCGAGCCACCCACAGATGATCCCCCATGTTGATGCCTTCGCTGGGCCCAACCTGGAACTCCCACTGAAACACAACAGAGACTGCATTATTGACTGCTCCTAAATTGGTTTTACACAACCTGACAACAAAAACGACAAGGGGGCCAATACCTGAGCCGGCATGACTTCGGCATTGGTGCCACAGATGTCCACCCCCGCATACATACAGGCCCGGTAATGGGCCTCCACGATGTCGCGTCCGTACGCCTTGTCCGCTCCAACCCCACAGTAATAAGGCCCTGATCAGGCGGAGGGAAGCTGAATATTAAAACTCAAATGGCCTTTATAAGATGCAATGAGACAAGCTATGGACCCGGCATTCACCTTGTGGACCAGGGAAGCCGTTGGAGGGCCAGCCGAAGGGATGTCCATCCGTGCCCAGGATGGTGTACTCCTGCTCCATGCCGAACCACGGGTGGTTCTTCTCCACCATGCTCATGATCTGTTTACAGGTCTGCCTCAGGTTGGTCTCTGTTGGAACGACGGCAGGGGGTTAGCTGAAATTCAACACGGCTTCATTTGCGACCCCTTTCCGACTTGCTTGTATCGGCTTCACCTGCAGGCTTGCGGTTGTACTTGAGCACCTCACAAAGCACCAGCTTGTTGGGGTCTTTTCTGAACGGGTCTCTGAATATGGCGGCAGGGATCAAGTACATGTCGCTGTTGGAGCCCTCGGACTGGTACGTGCTGGAGCCGTCAAAGTTCCACTCAGGAAGCTCTGTCCCAGACCAAATAACAAAAAAACAACACCTAGAATCAATCATGTACTCCAAAGTCTAAAAAAACATCAGGTTTCAGCGCACGTTGACGTGTTGATCATATTGGAGGGCCAGACCTTACCCTCAATTGTCTTGGGTTCAGAATCCAAAGTTCTGGTCTTGCAGCGCAGACCCTCTCCAGAACCGTCGATCCAGATGTACGTGGCTTGGACCTTATCCCCCTGAGGGAGGTCCATGTACTGTTGCTTAACAGCTTTGTTCAGTTTAGAACTGGTTGAGGTGGCCATTTTGCTGACCAAAACTTGCAGAGGGAAGAGGACAGATTGTGAGCCTCCCACAGTGGATACACTATACGTTTCATACATTTGTAAAATGTGCACAACCGGACAAAGAAAAGGCTCAACTTAATTGTTGCTGCCACAGAAAATGGAACATGAATCACTCAAACGCAACACCATCAGTGAAATAACCAACAACCCTAATGATGTGCTGCCTCCCCATGTCACAAAAGGAGTCACAAAACAAACTGTAAAACAAAATATCAACACTACATTTCATTAGATGTGATTAATATCAGGGTAAAGTTAAAGCAGCACTCATAAAGAAATCAAGTTCTCCTTCTAAGACCAAATCCAGAAGCAGGATGTCCGCACGTGTGGAAACGTCCAAAAGCACTTACCTTCTCTGTTAAGTAAAGGAAAAAATCAACAGACTATAAGAGCCTCTGGAAGCGTGTTCTTTGTGAAGGTTTCGATTGTCTTTCATTCCTGCTTCACCTCCGCGTCTCCGTCTGATTTATACTGCTGCTGCTGCTGCTGCGCTTCTGCGCCGCCTGTGATTGGCCGAAGCCGGCACGTGACGGGTGCGTGACGCGAATCGCTCAATCACTGCGGCGAGGAGGCAGAGAATCTTTTAAATCTCGCTCGGCTTTTCATCACGTTATGTAAAGTATGATAAAAGGTTGATGTAATCAATGATTATTACAGTGATTAAACATCGATAATGATCAAGTTACACACACAGCAAAGTCTTCTTATCAGAACAATTTGTCCTCAGAAGTTACAGTTGAGTTCCACTGCTAGCAGACAGGTTAAAAAATAGAGTGAAACTACGGCAAATTATTCAATGTAAAAAATTCATATATTAACCGGATGAGTATTGGATTACAATAATGGAGTTGCCTGGTCAGATTAAGTACTTGAATCTCGTGTGAACACTCAAACCTCGTGTAAAAAAGCCTGCTTAGATACACGTTACTGCTTTAGGTATAAATCGGCATAGCAGGTAAAACATATTCTTTTATTTTATAATCATTAAGGTGTTAATTTATGTAGGCATTACACTTTTTGTCAAATGCTTCTGTCACTGTTTGGGTAGTGTAATCTACAGCCAAACTATCTGTTCTGTAACCCCAATAATACATTTTGAATGTAACATCTGTATCTGTTATTTGACTATAAGCCTCAATTAAATACTGAAAAATACAAATATTGCCTTCCAAAAGCTTTACTGTGCAGCTTAATGACCTTTCTAGTGATGTATGACCTATGTAAGCCAACCATATGATTGAATTATTAAAATGATATATACACAATATTACATAGTTCCTGGTGTAGTTCTTTGAGGTTCAGTTCATCTTAACTTCTCAACGCGAGCTGTTGAACGCGCAATAATGCATCGTAAGTGGATAATTCATTTGGTATTTACAGTAATATAATACAATTTATTGTAATTTTAAAATACAATGAAACAAACACACTCAAACAAAGTACATGTATCTCAGAGTAGAGTAAAGGTGCAGTTAATTTCCACTTGGGTCATATTTGCTGTAACATGAACTCAGAAAAACCTGGCTGAGATCTGGTCCTTCCTGACCCTGAGACGATCCGCAACGATGAGCTATGAGGTGGATTCACAGTCGTGGCAGCAAAGTCTTTATCGAAAGTCGGTATGTGATCTTCAAGGTACGTCTCGTAACTCGTCACCTTGGACCGCAACACAATAGTGAATCAGCAGGCAGAGCAGAGCAGGTGTGAGGTTTGAACTAAGAACTGAATTATGATTGTAAAACTTTACCACTACAAAATACTGGAATGTAAACACCAGTGACTTCACAGCATTTGAGCAGAATTCACAGCTTTTAAATTTGACTTCCTCAAACAACAAAAATGTACAATTCAAAATGGGATTAGCCTTCCCTTATGAGGGTTGTGTAAAAGTACAAGAAAACCGGCCCAAAGGAGTGTGATTCCACTTTGGCTGTTATGCTGATCATGCATTTACTTGCAGGTATTGAGCGCTGCCAGTAAATGCATGATCAGCATAACACGGAGCAGTAGTGCCTGTACCTGAATGCTTTCTATTTATGTTTGCGTGGCCTCTTCTCGGTCTGCTCTCGTGTAGTGCAGTCGGTGTGCCATGGCGCTTTGCTGAGTGGGACCAGCTCACATAGAGAGAGACGGTCTCAGGCTCGAAGGCACCCGGGCAATGACGGTACGTGGGAAAGGGCCCCCCATAACGTGTGCACATGTACCCTTCTTCTCCAGGAAAAACAAGTGCTCTCCGGGGCTGGGACTCCACGCACCTGGAATAAACACCCGCTTCCTGTCAGCCACCTCGTGTGGTCACAGTGAAAACACTGACGGGGACACGCAGACTCACAGCTCGCCGTGTTGTGTCCTTGGCTCTTTGTTTTTGTTGTTGATCCGAGGCCTCGCTGCAGCTGCTGACCCCCTTTGCAGGAGCTCCCGTGGCGTTTCACACACATCTTTTTCAAAGGGGGTCAATGTCTGTGAGTTTCATCCAACTCAAGCAGTGGTGGATCTGGGTTCAGGCCTACAGCGCTCTCCCAACGTCCCCCGGGGGACAAAGGCCTACTGCGGCCTCGGATCAGCAGGGAAACACAGCCGGCAGCATTTCATAACCCGAAGCCAGGGATCACATGCTCTTCACGGGGCTGTATGCCCAGTCACATCTTATGCAAAACTAAAAGCATCCATATGCGGAATAAACACTGATGATGAGGGCAAACTTTGGTTTGTGGTCCGACGGGGACCTCTAGTGGCTGATTTGTAGAAGGGTTGCAGGACAAATAGTTGTTCTGGTGTGACTTCCACCTGTCCGGGGTACGTGAAGACATGGAGGTCTTCACGTACCCCTTAATCGGCAGAGGGAAATGCCTGTCTCCTCAGTTATTGGGTCTTTATTTGTGTGAGACGTGTAGGACAAAAAATGTGAGCAGATGCAAATGTTGTGGAGCATTTTCACGGACAGACATTAAATAGTTTGAAACACACATTGTGAGTGATGAAGAGAGTTGTGCAGTCATACAACAGGACAAAATATGTTCTTCTTGGTTAGATGTTTGATTTAAAGAATTGTCCATCGAATGTTTTATATGTGATATATAGTTGCATAGACTACTGCATCCACTGCTGTAAAAATGAGTTGATGTTTTTCTTCATTTCTTCAATACTATTACTTTTCTAAAGTGTAAAATTCAAAACAAATGTATTGGTTTCCCTTAATCAGCATGCTGATATTCTGTGAATTCCATTCGACTAACCTTCCACATCTATAGTAAAGTTCTTTAGCATTGGCTTGACACTGAAAGTAAAACATATACCTGTTTAAACCTGCACACATTTTGATCCAGTTTAATTTAGCTGTAACTTTTCTCTGTTCCTATTCAAGTGTCGATCCCCGGGATCTTTGTCTGCTGTCAGTCTGTTTGAACCATCGGACTGTGTTTTGCTCCCTCGGCACCAAACAAACCCATCATATCTAGTAACATCTGTCACGTGACTGACTTGTACATTAGTTAAAGGCCTGGAAGGTGGAGACCTTGATGACGCCGATGTGGATGTAGAACCAGCGGCTCGTCGTCCTCACGATGTTTTGCGTGTCCCAAAGTTCAGATGAAGGGATTGTATTCGGCCTCCTTTGAGTCGCTGGGATGTCAAACACTGCAGCCAATGACATAACTAACACGTACTAATGTTCTGGCCTTTCTTCTCTTTAGTGGTTTGTTCTGCTGTTCAGTCACTAAAAACAAAATAATAACTGTAGTTTACGCCTGTGTGGTGGAGAAACTGATTCCGTATTGTGATATAAAAGTTCTTCAGAGCTAACTTTTCTTTCCTCCTTCTCATGCTGTATTAACCTTCACCACAGGGGGGCGACGTCCCTCCATCCACAGTCCACAGTTTATTTAAAGATATCAGTGATGATAAAATAAAGGATTTTATTTCCTCTACAGCATACAGAAAAACAAATGCTGCTCTCTGAAAAAAATATTTTGTGAAGTTTTATTTGACCTTAATTGTCATTTGAGGACTGATATATTGCCTCTACAGTCTACAGCTCTTTGATTCGTTCTATTGCCTTGGAATTCTAAATATATAAACCATGAAGTGGGCCCCATAAAGGAGTGCCAAGCACAGTGATGGTCATTTCACCCCTCAAACAGAAATGGTAATTGGCTAATTTCTGTTCTAACATGTGCTATAAAAGCCCTGCCAACCCGTTTAATTACGCCGCCATGAAAAGACTTTGCACAATAAAAAACGGTGTCAATTAGTATGCAGAACAATGTTTAACATATCAGAAAATTAATCTACACTGCACTTTGAATTAAAAGTTTCTTTCTGGAAGAACTAGGGCAGGCCAGCAGAGAATGCTATTGTATGTGGTCTAAATGACTCCTTTGTTACCGCTGCTGAAAAGCAATTAAAACAGCGATTCAAGTGTGCTCGTGTTCTACAAACCTGTCACTGGTATATACTGTAAATTTAAAAACGCTCCATGTCCACTATCTGCTCATTTATGTCGAGCATTGAAGAGATTCGGATTCCCAAGGCATGAAGTAAGTAGAAAATAGAAGCCTTCATTGAAATCCGGGGCTGATTCTTGCCAGAGGAAGACCTGTTTACTCATGTTATTGTTACGGAGGAGATGAGCTTATCTGATACCTCGCTGCTATTAATGATGAAGGACTGTGAGGCATGAATTTAAAATGTGCCTCAGGCCACGTTCTAATGCAGCCGCACTCCTTCTCCTCCACACATCCTCCAGTTGCTTCGGGATTCTTTTAAAGCAGAATGTTGTCGTCATGTTGAAAATGTGTTAGTGAACCTTTTTTTGCATTCAGCCCGTTCTCATCACTTTGTGTGATTCAAGACACTACAGAGGGCACTTCGTTGTTGTGTCTGGGTATTGTCAAATTTTCAGTATTGATTTTAAATTTCAAGGAAAATAACAACAGAAATGCAGTTGTCATTCTATTTTTTTATTTGAAACAACATTTACATTTTATTTAAAAATTAAAAAAAGAGCTGTCTTTCTATTTTTGTTTTATAATACGAGGAAAGTTCACATTTCTTTTGTTGTTTATCCTTTGTCCTTTGAATTGAGAATAAAAAATCGCAAACTGCACTCAATGTAAAAGCGAATACATAAAAGCCAAGAAGGTAGAACAGCTGTAAATATCAATTTTATATACAATATAAAAAGAAGCACATGGTTTATGTGTCTGTGTTGTAATCTTCTGTGATTCTCGTTACTGTTTTAATGTATTTTGATTTTTTTGTGTTGGAGTCTGCTTGTGTATGACGCTAGCAGTTACAGCTCATCATACTTCAAGTCCCAGAAATAGTGTTGTATAAATTCTATGTTTATTATTGCAAAGTTGAGTATAGCTGAGTCAATTACTACAAAGGCATGTGTGTCAAATTAGCTCAACTGGTTGAACATCTGTTTTATCAACTGGTTGAACATCTGTTATAAAAAAGTTATATTATAACAGATTGAAATATTTGCAAATTAGGAAGAAAAAAGTAATTAAAAAATGTAGTATTCAACTCCAAAAATATCCATCAAATATTATACTAAAAGAAAAAGAAACCTTATAGTTTACACGTCAAAAAAGTTCATAGTATAACATGTTGGAAAAAGTAAATTCAGACTGTAGTTTGTAGAATTCAATCATTGGAAGACGACGGTCTCAGGACTAAACAACCTCAGCCGGCTTCTGCTTCTAAACATCACCGCCATCATCACCCTGGTGGGAACCACCTCAGACGGGACCACAGCAGCTCGTTTCCCAAACACACTCGTTTTAATTAAACAAATAAGCAGCAATAATAAAGGAGAGAAAAAGGAAAGGAGACGCTGCAGCTATTCCCAGATGAGGAGAAGTCCATTAATATTGAGAGACCCTGCGGGCGCTCAGATGTCTTCTGCTGCTCTTCTGGAGAATCTACATTGGAGTATTTATGAGCTGAGAATACGCAGGCAGCATGTTGGTCCTGCAGAACCCAACCTGCAGTCTGGTTAGTGGTGCACTACACAATTTACCCCACTTTCAAATCTGTCAATGGAGAATCTGCATCGGAGTAAGTAAACAACACGTTGTCACAAAGTTTGGAGACAAGCAGAAAAAAATTATCCAAGCAAGAATCCGCTGGAATACCCTGCTTACCCCTGCTTCTGGGGCTTTTGCTAAGCTAAGATGCATTGCTTCAGCTTTCTGTATAAACCAATTAAATTAACATAAAAAAAGGCATTAGTCCTGCAACTGTACGGGGTCAAAGGTCATTAGGAACGTGAAAAGGAAGAGTTGAATTTGGACATTGTGGTCATTAGAATGGACAGAAGCATGATTCCAAATAAAAGCTAATGTTGCTCTGCGTCGGCTCGGTGTGTTAGCACGTTCAACCTCAACAGCGACCGACACCTAGGTGGTCATTGTTGTGGTTACAAGTCGCACAACTCTGTTTTTAGAAACTGTAAGTTTGCAGTTGTAGTAGCTGGTGATTGCTTTTGGAAGCTATTTTAGGCGGCGCTGTTCAACATAATGTGTTTTATAGTTCAGCAATATAAAACACACACTGGGTTGTTCCCCTTGAGGGTTTGAATCAAATGTGCTAAATGCAGGGGAAGGTTATCTCAAAATAATCCTGCCATTTTAGTTTCGGGAGAATGTATTTGATAAGCGTTGTATTCCTCCTCTGGGGCTCAATGCAACTTTTGTACACCTGACTTTGACGTCAAAGGAAAATCTTGGTTGTGTTGTGCGGGCGTTCCACACCGAAGGCTTGTTGCTGCCTTTGTAGTCCCATTGCTGCTTGTCTCATAATTGACAGAGAAACTAGACCCAAATGTTATGGATGGTGGGTGTTATCTACAGTCTGGCTTCCCCTCGGCGCCACGCACAACTCATTTCTCACTGCGCTTGCAGGGGCTCGGAGCGCGTCTCTTTCTCACACAGCCTCAGTAGTCGGGCGGCCCTCAGCCATTCCAGCTGTCTGTCGAGTGTCACGGTGAATCAGCGTGACGGAGGGGTGTAAAAGAAAATCACACAGCTTTACATGCTACATTTGCCTTTAATGGAGGGGGAAGTGGTGCGCAGGGCCCGGCCCCAAATAGAAACCTCCAGCAACACTTCTGTGCATGTGTAATTAGCACAGTCAATCTGCTAATTAGCTTGTTGCGTTGACAGTGGTTTGAGCAGCATCCGGGTGGGGTTGTGGGTGGGGGTCTGGGGTGAGGTGATGGTGGTGGGGGGTACAGCAGATGGCTGCGCGCTGTCTTGCAGGCACATAGTCACGGAGCGGAGGAGAGGCTGAGGCTTGTGTCAGACGAACCTCCGTCAGGCACCCCCACCTCCCCCCTCCGCCTCCCTGCTCTCCTCCAACCCCCAGCAGCCAGCGGAGGCAGAAGTTAAGAATAGAGGAAGTCTTGTCACATCGCATGTAAAGGCATCCTGCGTTCTGAGGGGGTGATACACTGCTGGAAACAAACAATGGCCGGGCGGCTGTGCCACCCTGATGGGGTTTTCTCCCGTAGTTATCGGTCCCCTTTGGTCAGATGCTGTCACAGATCTGCACTGCTCACAGCTGACTTAAGGCCTCAAGTTGACATCATCCAATGTGGGCTCGACTGCTGTGGTTTTTATTGAGGGTTTGTATGTGCCTCTGGAATACAGCACCTACATCATTAGGAATTCCACGCTGTCCAAATCTCTCCTTTTGGTTCTGCGTTTGCTGTGTTTGTCAGAGGAGTGTGGACGAGAATGATTTAATGAGATGACAAAGATGCTTTGTGTAGGATTCCAAAACACGACACGTCCAAAGGCCCGGAACACGATGTGAATGTAGACGTCCTGAGAGAGAGAAAGAAGCTGTAAAAGTCAGTGCAACTGAATGCGCCCTATTTAGGACGAATCACTGCAGCTGCCCTCGGTCCTGCCTCAGCCCGTCTGGAATCGCATGTGACGCAGAGAACAAAAGCAGTTTCGGGGACTTGTTCCTCCTCCAGATGTTGAACTTGATTCGAAAAGAAAAGGTGATTTTGAGGGGGGTTGGGAAAAAAAGGGACAAGGAGGAGGGGAGGCAGAGTGGGACGGGGGGAGGGCGGGCGGGCGGTGGGTTGGCAGCTGCTGCAAGAAGGAGAGCAGACGGGGATGGAGCATTTCAGCGCGAGCCCCGAAAAGGTGACACAAAAGCATTTCAGGGCAACGGTGTGTGCACTTTGTCCGATGTTGTGATTGATGGATTTCTCCCTTTCGCAGAGTGTTGTTCATCTCACACCAACATGATAATGTGCGGAGATGGCCGCCTATTGTGCCTACTCAATTTCACCAGCGAGCCTTTGTTTGGACTGTGTGGTTGAACTGCTCTGTTTTTTTTGTGCCCTTAGGATTCTCGTCCGTGTGTTGTCTGACAGACTCAATATTTGATCCTTTTATTTTATGGTTTAGTCCGTTTTTAATTGGTGTGAACATAATTTAAATTGCAACTGTTACTACTGTGGCTTCAGCTCTCCTGCGACTTCCCGTTAGCTTCAGATTCATACGAGAAGGCTTTCACAAATTCACAATCACCGTCATAAACACCAGCAAAATTCATCCTGCCTTTAACCTTCTGATAAAGTCTACACTTTTGACAAACCTACAATAGGATCACTGTATAAATAAATATATCGAAATGTAGAGATTTACTGTAACGTCCCTATCGTACTGCAATTACCAATGTAATGACAAGTTGGATGTGAATATTATTTTGTCAGATGTAAGTTTGCCAGAGGCACAAATATTCTAAGATCGTCAAAATAGGAATACACTTTGAGAAGCACAGCGTCCTCTATATAAATTCCTAATAGTTTAATTTAATGGAATCCAGTGATTGAAAAAGATACAGTTTCAATTAAAGAGCTTTAATTGAAAAAGGTCATTTCAAAAACTAAATGTTCTATTAGAAATTCAATTACCTCCCAGAGAAAAGGAATATAATATCATTCTTTATAATGGACTCTGGAATGTAATAAGTCGGCCAATTAACTATTTTTTATTTGATTTAGCTAGATTTTATGATCTTTGTTCACAATATCAATTACATGGAGAGCTTTGTGTAGGCACTGCTCATAATGGCTGCAAATGGCAGAGGAGGAAAGAACCCTTGACTAATTAATGCATCCCTAACCAGCTTTCAATTATAACACAAATCATGCACTAACACACATCTAGGTCAGGATTCTCAGCCTTTGTTCAATACAGAGTTTTAACATTAGGAACTTTACTTTTTGAAACTGAGGCTGGGAATTATGTCAAAGTGGCAAAATCTATCATCAAAAGTCATACCACTGGATGTGTTCTTGTGCTGTGTTGACTTTACAGAGGTCTTTTTGCTTTAAACATCATCAAGTGAATCTCGGCTCCATCGGCTGCTTTTTCGCTTTTGACAGATATCAATCAATCCACCAGAGGAGGTCAGCGCTTTTAATTTGCTCACGCTGCGTCCTGGGAAATGAATATTCAGCACTTTAATAATAAAGCTCTGCTGTTTATGCACACCCAAGACATTCATTTGCTGGCACCATTGCTGTTTTTTTCCCCTTCCCAAACATACTGTACTTGCCATAACAGGCTCTTTTCCTCACTTAGCCGGGCCGGTCTGGCCTTTTTCCACCAGTGCTCGGCTCCATCGTCCGACGCAGGAAGAGAAGACAGACTTTTAAAAGCTTTTTCCTGACAGCTGGAAATGTGTGCGTCAAATACTCTATAATTCTGCCATAGTGTAATAAATCACTCAAGCAAATGCGCCTTCACATTTCCACTCCACAACATTATAGACCCAAAACTTGTATATATAATAAAATACATTCACTTCACAGCTTAAGCTACTGGTCACTTTTCAGATGAAATAGATTGTTGGTTCACGCTTCCGACAAGAAATTTCCTCTACGTCAACCGCAACTCACAGCGCTCAGTGATAATAATCCAGAGACATAATATTGATAACAGTGGAAGTCGTAACCAGTGATCAAAGTTAAGACACGTTTCAGATTGAGTTAAGTTAATATTATTTCCTACCATGAAGGTTCAGCTGCTCTTTTAAAGCATATTGTGGGTTTTTATTATTATTTACTATAAATTTATCAGAAGTTGACTTCTCATTTACAGTTTTTTTTCTTCAATTCCTAACAAGCATTGTTCAATGCTGAAACAAAGTCTGCATTACCAACATTCATTTCAGACACAGTTGATGTAACCTCCAAAACTCACTCAGACTAACAAAACACTTCATTCATGTCTGAAAACAATCACTGACCTAAACAACACTAGCAACAGGGAGCTTTACATCATTGTATATGTATATATATATTTATATATATATATTTTATATATTTTATATATATTTATATATATATATATATATATTTATATATATGTGTACGTTATTTCATTATAGAACAGGTTTTTTATTTATTGAATTCATTTATTGTACTAAAGTATACGTATGAAACAAAGATAAATCAGAAATCACTTGTTTTGAAAAGTTTCAGCCTGTCGCTCCTGGTATCGAGAGCAAAGCAGGACACCTGGGTCGGCTTTGAGCTGAAATTGCAATTAGCTTGTTTTTTTTTTAAAACATTTTCTTCTAAGATTTTCTTTATTTCAAAATAAAGACAAATTTCAAACAGAAATGTTTGAAATTTGTCATCTTTCTGATTTGAATGTGCTTTTATCAGTTTTGAAAGCAGTGTGTTAGCATATGAGAAATATCCTGCAAATATACCGTTTATTGAGGACTTTGAAATATTGGTTTGAGTATTGAACAATGCTTGTTAGCGATTGAAAGAAAAAACGGTTTGTGTCTTCTTCCTTTAATCTTCATCCAAACCTGTAAGCTGTTTGAGAGTCACAAGTAAAATGAACAACTTTTTAAAGTCAAAATTGAACAATTTCTCCAAAAAGATATATATATTTTTTTAATTTTTTTATATGATCACAAATTGAGCAAAATTAGTTTGTTGAAGACATCGCCTGGAGTCTGGAAAATGGTGATGAGCCATTCTTTTGGAGCAAAGAAAGTTTAGATTACCTGATAATGAAAATGATAGTTTGATGCTGATCGCTTGAGGTGAAACCACAGTACTCAAAGTTTTGCGCTAAAAGATGCCAGTTGTTTTCCAGCAGGGGGCAATATTAACCAGGGAGGGAGGGAAATAAAGGGAAGATTTCTTACTACAAAACAAAACAGACCCAACCAAAACCAAATGATATGCTGCATATCCTTTAAACCCATCCAGCACCAGAAGGAGATAACCTGGGATGTGGTTGATTGACAGCCTACAAGCATCACTGTTCTCAATTACACCATGCATACATGATTTACAGAATGCATTAAACTGTCGCTCAATATTGAGGATCCGCCTGAAATGTAAAATGAGTGTAGAGCGCAGTAAACGATCACATCCTCTTTGTGTAACGCACAAAGTAAACAGACGTCTGATTCTCAGGCAACTTTGATAGGAGATCAACCGACTGATGCTGCACACAAACCTGCTTTATTACATGTTTAGGCTCAAGTCTCCAGAGAGAAAACGTGTGTTGTCGGGGGGGAAAAAAAACACGTGTTTAACACACACGCGCACACTCACACTCACACGAAGAGTGTAAGACGACAAACTGAATAATTTCCCAGTGCTTCCTGCGGCAAAGAGGAGTGAGACTTCCACATGCGCAGTGGGTCATTATCACTGCATAATGTGTTCTCATCATGGTGGAGGAAATGTAATTGTCATGCAGTTATTCACAAGTTTGACCTAATAAACAAAGTAGAGGCAAAACATCAGCTTCGACCACAACGGAGAAGATACAGGCTGGTTAATCAATTATTATTGTTGTGGGCTTATCGTTTTGCTTATGAGGAAATGCAAACCCCATCGAGATAGTTTTGGAATCATTGCAATTACTCAAATAATGTTCTCAAGTGCAATTTGTGGCTACTTTACGACCAGATTTCAAAGGGAAATATATGCTATTATTTTTATGACGTAATTTATTTCTTTAATCAGAGCTCCAGTTACTCTAATGATAGAGGTTTCACAGACTATACCATCGTCTGTAAAATACAAATTAATTTTTATAGCTGAAAACTACATCTCCATGCACAGAAAATAATGACTATGAACATGAATAAAAAGCATTCTAAAAACAGGCCTTTTATTTGTTCATTATTTTCTGCTGTTGTGGAACACATTTCTGTAAGGGGTATTTCTGAATTGGGCTATTTACTTCTGTCAAGGATCTGTCACTTCCATGCCTGAAAACATCAAATCCCAGCAGGAAGCCTCAGACCAAGGCCAACTGCCTAACCTCTCTTTCCTCCTGGTTCATCCCAGTCCCATTGTTGCATAAACTGCAAGGATGAACATCTTGTGTCATGGATTAACAACAAACCGCCTTCTAAAGCAAACGGGCACAAGTCATCTTTGAGTGAAGAAACGTGTGCAAAAAGAAATTGCAATCGTTCATTAATCAGGTATGAAGAAATACTAATTGGGTAACACGAAACATTAAGCTAAAACGAAATAAAGAAATCGTATGAAATCTGTCATCATATTGTCGATGTTTACTGTGTGTGTGTGTGTGTGTGTGTGTGTGCATGTGTGTGTGCTTGTTATTGGTCCTTTGTTTTCTTTGTTTGGCCTCCGAAGCATCGACGTCCCACCCGGCAATGGGTGTCTACCAGAGTTAAGATGTGGAGGGAAGCCTCTGTGAGTGTGTGTGCACCATGTGTTTGCATACTTCTATGCGTGTGTGTGTGTGTGTGTGTGTGTGTATGTGTGTGTGTGTGTGTGTGTGTGTGTGAGTGAAGGGTCGGGGTGGCAGCTGGCGGAGTTTTTTTTCCAGCTCACCCGCCTTGGGGAGCCCCCACTCCAGCTGTGATTGATGCGCTCCTGTTGCTGACCGCGCAGAGGCCCGAGCTCAGAGACCCGCTGAGGCTGATGTTTGTTTATTTGTGGTCAGAAAGCGCCCGGGTCGGTGGGGGGGGGGGGGGAGTCTAACGTCTTAATCCCCACAAACACAGGTCTCCGTGCTGATTTCGTCCTCAGAAGGGACACATCAACTTTGGCTGTTGACTGAGTCTCTGTCGTTGTAGTTTTTGTCATTATATGAAGCAGGAGATATCTACAAGAATGCCCCAGAAGAACAGCACTGTATTCTTGTTTTACTATATTTCTGGGGGAGGAAATATTTTCCCCTGTTTTTAGAATATTAAACTGATGTTGTGCTCTAACGCAGCAGTAGTGTTTCTGTGGGAAAGTGCCAATGCACTCTCGTCTCTCTTTGATCGCAGTGGATGTCGGGCTCTCGCCCCTGAGTGAAGAATGCTTTTTGTATGTGACATTCTGGAGCACTTAAAGGAAATGATCGGTCAGAGTGCAATCAACAGGCGAAGCCGCAGCTTCATAGCGAACTCCCGGAGGGGCCATAGAGGTAAACCCACCGAGTCTGAACTCGCTGACTGATGGGACGCGAGGCCGCCCGTTTGTTTTGTTTGAGTCCGGTCTTGTTCAGGCGGAGGAGGCGGCTGCCGTGGCGACTGTTGCTGTTGGCAATGAAAGGCTGCGGATTCATCAGTTGGTCGCGTTAGGCTCACGAATACAAATGTGTTTAATGGTTATCTCTGATAGCGACAACACAGACTTTACGGTCACAGCACAGCTGGTTGGTTTTTATGTCGTCAAAAACACGTGTACATCCCACCCAGTGAAAACAATCACTCCCACCCCCTTTACAGAAATAGAATAATGCACGATGGGCTAATTATGTGTGTCAGAGGTTCGAGGGCGGTTTGGGGTTTAGCACTTCCTTTGGTGCATTTATTTATATCTTCATTTATATAAAGGAAAATAAATAATAGACATAAATAATTGAATATAGTGGTGTATCTGTATTCTGTACAAATGTTTATTCTCCAATAGATCATTTGTTTCTCTGGTTTAACACACATGTTTGTGCGACTTACTCCTCCCTCTCGTGTGAGGAAGCAACCTCTGCTGTGCACGTGGCACCTTTTCACATCCATCAATCACAAATACATTTTAAGTGATTTATAAACCCCTGGACTAAGATAGTTTTTAAGGGGTTTCTGCAAGACTTTTGCATGTTAATAACACATTGCACACACCTGTGTTGTAATGACAATCAAGACATAATATTTCAAGAGAAGATCTACCTGCCCTGTCGTCGATACGGCCAAACCGCACACGGACTGCAGAGCACCGGACTACTGGAACTTGTAGCCATGGAGGGAAATTTGTTAAGCATATTTAGCATTATGATATCATTTTCAATGATGATATTGTGACTATTGCGAGTGACGTATCGGCAATTGCCAGTATTTTGAATTTATACCCAACCCCAAATATATGATTTATATATTTATACATGGCAGCATGTTCAGTTGCAGAAAAACGTTTCACATTCTATTAGTATCAGTAGAAATACTGGAATATAAAAATACTCCAATGAAAATGTTATATAAGCCTCACTCAAATGAGTGAAAAAAACAATTAATGGCAAAACGCACTTCAAGTATCAAAAGTACACATATTGTAGAAAAAGCCCCCTATACTATATATATATTGTATTGTATGTACAAAATGAAATGTTCATTAAATGTTATAATATCTGAAGAGCCGTTGTTAGAGATTAAACTTAACACAGCAGCACACAAAGTAGTTCCAAATAGCTGTGTTTGGAGCCGCTACATTAAAATGCCTAACATATTTAAAGGCTCTGTAATAAAATAATAATGTCTGCATAATGACTACATGTACTGAAGGACTTTTAATTTAGTATGCGATTGTATTATGAGATCTAAACACATCTTCCATCTCTACTGTGCAGCCCGCAGAGCGTCGTCCTGGTCTCCTGGTTGCATGGCTCGTTGTTTTTAAGGAGACCAGCCTTACCTTGCTCATTCCACATTACATTGCAGGTTAATGACTGACTTTAAAATTAACGACCCCCTAAAGGCAGAGGAGCTCCTGCGGTTCGGCTAGATGCATCATTTTGTGTCATCGTTACTGTTGGCAACAATCTACAATCTAATCTCAGAGACAGAGAGAAAAAAAAATACATTTTGTTCATTTTGCAAGGTTTATTATCGTGCAACACGGACAACGCACTAATTGCACTTAACGTGTGGTTGAAAGTGAAGATGGATTCACATCCGCTTGCTTTTTTGGGCCTTTGATTAGCACGTTGTTATCCAAATTGACTAAATGTTTTGGAAATTAGGGCTGGCGTGATGGTGAGGAGATTTTTCGCAGTGTTTTATTGAATACGATCACGCTGAGCCTCGGAGCTGCGTGGCGACAGCAGATGCCACGCATCCTTCCAGGTTCAAATTAAGCCCCCTCCTCTTGTGACAGTGATGCTCTCGCTACAGTGTCCGAAAGCATTCAGTGGATTACCAGGAATAATAAAACCAACACCCAGCACTTTCAACGGGACGTGCCTATCTGACGCGAAAGGGGGGTGGGGGGGGGGGGGGGGGGGGGAAGGAGATTGATCTCCCATAATGCTTTGTCTTGATGAGACAATGAAAAATGGCCCTAGCCGGTGACATGTCAACATCAGGGCTGGAGATGCACCAGCGGTTCTGGGTTCTTATTTAATCTGCTTTTTCTTTAAGATGATACCTCTTGTTACATTTTCACTGCCTGTCTGTCAGTTTGACATCGCAATATTCCCCCTCTCCTCACTTTCCTGCTCGGTTTCATTTATTTTAAAACGCCATTTCACACACGGCTGACTTTAACAAGGCATTATACAGCACCGAGGGAAGGTCTGTGAGATAGAATTGTGACAGGTACAACATTTTTTATGGCAAACCTCCTCCCCCCCCCCCCCCCCCAGAATATTGTAAACAGAAGAGTGTATGAGTGTGGCAGAGTTGGCAGAGGAAAAGCAGCTCATGTAAGTATAGATGCCGTTCACTCTCTCCTCCTCCCTGTGGGAACGATGTCCCCTGTCAATACCATAATGAGCAGCGACAGCCGAGATTGTAGAGGCCTCATTTATTGAAATGCAAATATCAGGAATACTGAGTATCGATTGCGCCGTTTGATAACAGGAACACAGCACAGTGTAGGCGATTTTTGCCAGCAAATATGCCGTGACAAGTAGTATTGTTTTCCTGCCAAAATGCCGCTCATCCAAACCGACCGCAGAGATATTGAGAATAGCCATGTATTACTAACACAATTGATATTCATACCACTACTATTTAGAACTATTTTTCAACCGACGTGGTGGGTCACAAAAGAACCCCCATGAAAACCCTCCGAGAAAACTGCACCCCGATATTCCCGGTTTACTATCCCCCCCCCCCCCCCCCCCCCCCCCCCCCCCCGTCTGGTCTGGTTGAAACCATCATGGCGTTTCACTGCGAGAGTGCAGTGACAGTAGGGGTGCAGTCGCTCGCTGCACCCTCCACGACGCAGCTGCGGGTGAAACATGCCGCGGCTGACATATCAGTGATGTTTATTAAGAGACGAGTCTATCAGGTCTCATAAGCCAGTTCTCGCTGGCGGCAGATCTTTTGTTTCTTCCGGAGGGTGTCATCAATCTTGCGTGGCTGCGCTCTCCTGAGCGCTTGATGGGGGATCACGGATTCCTCCCCACCATTGCAATGGGTTCAGTAGTGGAGGCAGGTAGATAGCGCGCACACACACACACACACACACACACACACACACACACACACACACACGGCCTACATGCTCTGCAGAGCACCTCCATTCTGGCAAGGAAAAACACAGAGGAGGGAGGCTTCATTGTCGACATGACAGTGGAATAGTCTCCGTGCTGCTGGAGGGATAGCGTAGCAGGTAACGATACAGAAATTCATTTTGGTTTTGACACACCATGAGGACTTTCAAGAAGTGCTCTTATTAAAATACCCCAAAGGTATTCGGTGCTTTAACCTTTACTGGAGCCTTTGGACTATAGAGGTAACACATTTAACTAGCCGCTGTCCATGCCGACTGGCCCCGTCGGCATGGCGATGCTCTGTTCTGTAAACGACGGGATGGATTGAACCTATATTCGGTCGGAGCAAATTAAGTTGTGCAACCAGCGGCAAGCAGAGCGAGTGACGTAGTAAAGTGAGCACTCATGTTGGTCAAAATGATGGGTTTTAATAACGAGAATGACAATAAAGTTCAAGTCCTCTATTCCTCTGGACTTCAAATGAACACACCCGCCCTTGTCATTGGAATGTCCTTATTGAGAAATTAAATAAGAGGATACAAATCATTCATCATCTTCAAAACTCAATAAACGTCCCTACAATAACGGTTGTGTTGCCTTTGACCATATGGAATCTCCATTAGCAGCTGATTAACAATCCTAATTTATAAACAGCCCCAGCGAATATCATAGTTTTTAGAAAGTAGCTATTTAAATGTGGAGCCGTGCTGCGAGTGTAATATGATATTGATATACCAGGCATGCGTAGACTTGGACAGAAACGTGCCCTCCGCTGCAGCTAAAACCAAATGAACTGAGATAACGGCATCGACTCGGAGGCCTCCGCGCTGTCATAACTCGTATGTAAATCCCTGTGGCCGGGATGGCGGACCTTCATTAAGTGCGCTTTAGTAGATTTATTAAGTGATCGGTGCAGAAGTCGTTTGTAGAAACTGTTCGCTTTGGACCCGGACATGATGGATATACTCCACTTGGCTCTGGCTGCACTGCTGAATGGGAAATTGGAGCTGACCAGAGAATGCTGCTTGCTTCCAGAGCTGGATGGAGCCCTCCTGTTTATTCTCTCAGTCTGACCTTTAACAAAATATGCCGCCACTCCTGCAAAGGGCATTCGTTGCTTAAAGTATTTCTTGCCATTATGATTCTTTTACAGTCTCTGCTGCTACAACATGGTTACCTTTGTCAGGAATATTAACTGTGTAACATTAAACAGCACTCAGTGCTTCAGCTCTTACTACAAATGTTATTTCCGACCACATCGCAAGGTTAGTGTTCGACCCCGATTCCTCATGGCTTTGCCCGGTACTAATGAATTAAAGGGATCATTTCATACTAATTGCTTTTCCAGGATGATAATCCAAGCAATAAACTGCAAAGAGGCGTTGCGTGTCTGAGGGGAAATACGGCCAAATGAAATAAACACCAATTCAGTTTAGATTTGAATCTGTTCAGCAGAACAGAAAACAGGCCGGCGCCTGGACAGAAAGAGGGAGAGCGAGCAGGGAAGTTTGAATCAATATTTCCTATTAGAGACGTTGATGCTTAAACCAACAATGACCCACGCTGAAAGAGGTCCAAGCCATTGTGTGTTCAGGTGGGCAGAGTAATTGCATTCTCCATTGAAAAGGTTACTATGATTAAAATGAAGAATAAAAGGAAAATGCAATCAAAGCGACGGTTACTTGGGACAAAGAATTACCCTCAAAGTTTGTGATGAAAGTTATTTTGATTAATGTGAGACTCACTTCCTTGAATAGAGCTGTGAAAGGAGCACAGTGGAACATTTCACCGGGGCCGGCTTTTTCATCTTTTAACTATTCTTTTTTATCTTTTTTTTTTTTTGGAAAGTTTATTTTGCACAACATGCTTGCGTGTGCCATGTTCTTATTCACGTGTGTTTATAGCTGCCAGGTGGTATATTGTGTTAATAGACAGATAGAAATCAGTGAGGAAATGGCCCTCCCACCGCTGACCCTTCCACCACCCCGGCTCTATCTGTCAAGCTGTCCTCCCTCTGACTTTTCACCCTCTGATCCCCATCGCCTGCTTTGGATTAAGAGAAAACAGACCAGCACTCCCCGAGCACATTGCACGCCGCTTTAAAGAATGCTGCAGCTACGCAGCATTCAAACACAGGCTCACTAACGCTGATCGCCCTCACGTTTCCAAGATGATTGCTGCAGATTGAGGTCGACGGTCACTTGTGGAATCCGCCTGGAATCTAACGAGGTTATTTAGCACCGATCCCCGCTGACCGCTTTCCCCTCGTACCACGTGGACACCTGCAGAGTCGTGGGCTAGCTAGCTAGCATTAGCACGATGGCAGCTGACCAGGCTGACACAAAAACGAGAAGATCCTATGGGTCAATTTCCCAGTTATGAAGGTACACATTCCTAACACGTCCCAGTTCACGTCCAGTTGCGGTGGATGTGAATGACTTGCACATGGACCCACGCTGTTGCGTAATTATGTCATTTTGTTGAAAAAAAGTCTACAATCCCAGCCCATCACACATCCCCCAGATTGGTGGGATCAGAGAACACCATACAGGGGAAGAAGAATATGTAAAACTGATTTCCGCTCGACTTTAAATGAGCCGCAGTGTTGGAATTGGACTCGGGGGAGAAAAACAGCATGTAGCATCCAGTTGTTATTCACGCGCTGCGTAATGTGCTGCTGCTACGATCAGATTTGATGCCGGGTGTATTTTTGGTAATCTCTTCCCGTGTGCTCAACTCCTTGGGCATCTCCGTATCACTCGCAGATAACATTCGCCGTGATTAAAGGCCGCTGCGGGAAAAAAAGTCAGAATTGGCGCTGTGCTGATTGCTTTCCCCCCGCCTGCGCGTCAGATAGTGGTCAGCGAGAAAGCCTTTAGTGTGCTTCATCCCGTCTCCACCTGCCCGCTGCCGTCCATCCATCTGTCTGCAGCTCCTCGTCCTGTGAGAGGAGCGGGACTCAATGGAGGCCCTGAAGGCTGAGGGAGACCTCTCTTTCAAAGCCCCATCTGATAGGACTGCAGCCACAAAGGAGCCAATCACGGTTCTGCTGGAGTCAGTAGATTGGAGGCGCTTACATTTCGGGGGTCACCGGGAGGAATAACGTAAAGGGGAGAAACAAAGGAATTGGACTTTGTAACCTTTTCTGGGGATCTCAGTGCTGCAGATCCTGCAGACTCAAACCGCAGACATCTTCATTCAGGCTCTCTTACTTTCTTTCTGCAATGCTGTTGGTTAATGTCTGACCTTGTCTCCTCCGTGTTTTCCTCTAGTGGCTCCTGGGGGAATTCAGAGCGTGTGGACTGCTGTATTAGACCATATTCATTTCATTATACCTCTCCGTAAAGGTTATTATTAAATGTAGTATCCAGTACATCATATACTTGTGTATTAGGGCACTATTACTTTGCTGTAAATCAGTTCAGTGAATACCTTTCTGCATAATGTCTGCCTATCTGAGTCAGTGAAGGACAACGCGTGTGTTATTCATGCCGTAAACATCACCCTGTAGCTCATTTGTTTCTGAATGTGTAAATCCCAAAAAGGACTTGCGAATGAGAAATCTGTGTGTATCTGTGTGTGTATTTTTTTGGGGTGGGGCGAGTGCGTTTCAAATGGTAGTTAGGAGGAGCTGAAAACAACCCCTTAAAGACAACAATCTGTTTGGCACCCATGAAGAATCCCAACGCAGCCGCAGAGGTTTTCTTTGGCGGCCCACATCCTACCAAAACACAAAAAGCCAAAGAAATGAGGTGTGCTGTTGGCGATGTGTGAACCACAATGTGAAAGTTAGCTCTCAAAGCTAAAGACTCCTGCATTACAGCCGGGTCTTTAATTCTTACAAATGGTATATTGGCACATATTGGCACCACTATGTTGGTGGTGCTACCTTTTTTTTCCATCCTGTTCTTATTCTATAACTACAAACATCAGGACTGAAGTCTTCATTCGGCGCTCCCTCTCAGACGCATCCGCGCTGCTTCTGAGAGGAAATGTGAATCAGGCCGAAACATCTCAGGCGTGATGCGCCTAACAGATTATTCCCCCGACCAAAAACAACAGAGCTGGGAGAGGAGGGTGGCGGACCGGGAGCGAAGCCTCTCTGAGCGCTGGCAATCGGGTGGTGTTCGGCTCCACCAGCGGAAGCGTCAGCGAGGCAGACACAGCCGCACATGTGTAGATACTCTCAGCCATCATCCCAGACACAATAATGGAAAAACCAGATACCTTATCAAGCCGCGGAGATTAAGTGCGGGGATGTGCGTGGCGGTGCGATGCCTGCGGTCGGGAGCGGGTAGGAAGTGTATCGTGAATGGGAGTGAGCGTGAGAGGACAGAGGGGTTATTTGCAACTTCCTGCGGTTCGTTCGCAGCAGAGTCCCCCGCTGTATCATGTTTGCTTTGTTACAGAGAGAGTGCGGCATGTCGGGGTTTTTTTTTTTTTTTCTTCTTCTTCTTTTTTTTTCTGCTCTTTATCCAACTGTGAGATCCTCCGGAGGGTTTCTTGATTGACGCCGGAGATCCACCCACTCCGGGTTGCTAATGAGAAAAGCCCCGAGGACACAGAAATTCAGCAGATATTACTCCCTGACCTTTGCGGGGTTTTGCCGGGGAGGCCGCGGCGAGGCGAGGCGAGGCGCTCACGCGGCCCGCACCACGCCGCGTGTCAGCCTCCTCGGGGGGCTGCGCTCGGGGGGACGAGGAGTAACACTGGGGAGCCTCGTTATGTGCGCAACATCAAAACGAATCAGGCTCCGTCCGCCACCCCCTCGTCTCAGGCCCCTCAGACGGCGCGGCCTGCAGGGTGAGTGTGTGTGAAGGTAATGAGACCACATTGCTCCTCCACTGTGAGACTCCAACAACTACTGGTGCCCCGGGGAAGTCCGTGAGACCGGCAGTGAGAAAAAGAACGAGTGAAATGAGGGGAAAAAGAGTGTTAGGATGGAGGAGAGAGACCAGGCAGTCCACCTAACCAGCTGAAGTGGAAGTTATGCTTATGAAGTGTGTGTGTGTGTGTGTGTGTGCTTGTGTGACTCACACACTGCCGGGGGTCCTCGGTGGTCTGGAAGGAGCCGTGCCAAGCTGTGTGGAAGTTTCTCTTGTTGCCAACAGGCGTTGAGCAGTCAAGCCTCCCCAGAGTCATACAGAAAGCAGCGATGAATCTCCTCCTAATAGGGAATTCATAGACAAACGGCGGTCAATGTTGCAAGAATGGCGGTTCTGTCTTGATCGCCTGGTGATGTGGTGGTTCACTTTCATACAACGATCTGTATGGATGGAGTTTTAACTGCTGAATCAGTTTGACACCCTCAACGATTCCCTGCATGCACCGGGGTGGTTGATGTGATGTCATGCTAGATTGTGGCTGGTAAATTATATTTCACATCCATGATAATGTGAGCAGATTGAATATTAGATACAGATTGCAGCTGATATCAACGCACCTCAAACCTGCATGTCACCTTGGTGCTATCTACGTATATGATAGCTTTTAATCAGGCATGTGGGCAAAAAGATTCTTGACTTTTTCAGTGTAATATTCGACCTTACCAGAATATATTATTTTTAATGAATTTTGATTTTGTGTGAGATATACAAGAATGGGAACAAGGTTGGAGCCTTAACCAAACAAGGAAGAGAACCTCGGTCCACATGTTTGTACCACTATGACACAATAACAATAATGTATGCTAACAGAACACATGTAACACAGCTCTGTTCTGTTCATCTTTGGAAGTGCTAACTCAATATCTGACCGACAGAGGTTTTGTGAATGAATCAATTGAGATACAATTGAACGTGTAAATATGAATGCACAAAGCAAGCGACGCAGTATAGTGACAAAGTACTACTCATGGAGGATAAGTCACACACACACACACACACTATAAGATCTCTGTTGGCCACCTGTGTTTGGAAAATGCTTTGAAGTTTGCTCAAACAGAACTTTTTAACTTACATTCGTAGACCGCCGGTGACCTGTAGATGTATAGTGAGTACAAAGCAAAAAAAATAAATCAAACTGCTGCGTTGCTTTGAAAACATAAAGCCATAACGGGACTATTTGTTTGTGAAGCGGAAGGTTACGAGTTCCTTGGAAGGAGAGCAGGCAGTAGAAATACAGCAGAACTCCACTCATTGTAGATATGATAGAGATAGTTATGCCAACTCTTATCAGGTCTCTGCACGAGGCGTCCTCAAATACTGTCAAACGCGTGCATTCCTCTGAATCCGGTTGGGGCGTCACATTTTGAACTTTTTTTTCTGCGCTCTCATTTCAGCAGCGATGGAACCCGTGAACAGGAGGACGCGTCTCCGGGCGGCATGTGGCACAGCAGCCCGAGCTGTTAGCAGCTGAAGGAGCGCAGCTGAGGAGCAGTCTCCCCGGGTCTCGGGGGGCTCACGCAGCAGTCTGTCTGTCCTTACCTGTTTCGCTTCTTCTCTGCTCTCTTCGGGGACTTCTCCTGGTAGTGTGGCGTTTGCTGTGAGAGAACGCGTCTGCCTCTCCATCTGTGCCCAGTTTGGGAGCGAGCTAAACTACAGTCAATGTCACACGAGAAGTTGCTGAATTATTAAGAGTTCCAGACTTGCTGTGCACGGCACATCTTTCCTCCATCTGTTCGGGGGAGCATTCATATATGGCAAAGTGTACCTGCTGCATTCTGTGGCAATCTGTCGTGGATCAAAATTGGATGCTTCCTGCGTTTGTTGTCGCCATTAGGAAGATTGGCTCACGATGTTTGACTACCGGTGCGCTTCCCATTTTCAGCGCTTTGTAGCGTCGGTAGGATCCGGTTCAATATGAATATATTGAATGAAGCAGACCGGCATGACACCTCCACCTGCGCTTATTAAAGTATTCTTTGCTGAAACAAAGAGAAAGAGATAACACGCGAGAGAGAGAGAGACTGAGGTGTAAAAATAGCATCCCACTAGCACCATCTCAATCATCCTGCCCATTTCCTCAAGGTGACATGAGTACAAAGGTTGGTGCAGTACATCCTCACACAGTATTGTATCACCTCAGGTTTAATCATTGCAGCTTTATTCACCAGGTTTTTATTAAGTGATCAGCCTTTCAGGGAAATGGTAATTATATGGGTTATGGTTCAGTTTTAATGCCATCTATTGCTGAGCTACAGTTCTAGGGTAACAGACATATTGTGCAGTCGACCTGTCATGTAAATGCTAGCTCGATTGTCCGAAGATGCTAAAATATTTTTAAATTATGCAATATTCATCAGACGGCAAAGGTATGCTATTGCCTTTTCCAACAATCTGTGGAAAATGTAGTAATCAAGACAATAAGTGCAAAAAACTGAAAAAAAATGTAGGAATTTTAACACTGAACATAGCTGTAAACTATCAATAAGTTTAAGCACAAGAATGAACGCGTGGGATGTTGTAACTTTTACCTCTTTGACTGACCTTAACCAGTACTTTGATACGTTGTAGGGTCATTGCTTGTTTCCACATATGTGAGTTGATGGAAGTCCACCCGTTCATACGGGATACTGTGTGAGGGCGCCATGATAAACATCATGCTGCTCTAATCATGCCTTATTCAGCCGTTTTTTTGTGGGCCGTTTTGTTGAAAAGCGCACAAACCACAACGCAGAGCTTCACGCTGCACAGCCAGCAGGCCACCGCAGTTTGCTGAAAATGCAGTTTTTCTTTTCACCGCCATGTTTGTTTCTGGATATCTTAAAAAATGAAATCTGCTGCTCTCCCATGTAAGCAGTTGCATTTCGATCCGTCCCTCTCCTTGCGTTGAGCACTTGGGTATGTATTATTGGGTATATAACTATTGTGTGTATCCGCGTACGGAGCTCAGGACTGGAACTTTGCTCTCATCAACGTCCACCACATGACAGCCCTGACGTAACCAGTCGTCCTCCTCTCCTCCATCGCGAGTAACTGAATCACTGCCATCACCTGATCAAACGTTTGTTGTTACATTCGACAGCGCTGAAATACCGCTTTGCCAACCGTTTTTTTTTAAATAGTATATCTCGATTACATTTGTCACCAGAGTAAAAAAAGAAGAAGCGATCCTCGCTGCCCGCGTTGTGGTGGTCGGCGCCTGCCAGTGTGCCGGCTGTTGGCTGTGCTCTGTGGCAGACTTTGTACTTGACATTTGCATGATTCATGCCTGGTGTGATGGCTGGCCTGGAGGCTCACAGAACCTTTACGCAGACAGAAGCAGGCTGCATTCGCCTGCACGGCCACAGAGCTTCATCAAACTCTGCGTGTCTGCGTGTGTGTGTGTGTGTGTGTGTGTGTGTGTGTGCATAAAGATTTGACCCAGACTGTGGTTATTATTTTGGCGTTTGATGTTTATTAATGTTTAGAGAACCATTTTGAACAACCTTTTATCCTCCATTGTGCAAACCACACTGTGCACTTTAATTCTCAGCTTTCTGTCGCGCATTGTGATACTGATGCAGTCGAATACTGAACTTTTTTTGCTATGCAGAACTTCAGAGCGTGTGCGCTACTTTTGAGAAACCCACACTCTTTTGGGTGTGCTCTCTTTTCATGTTTTAGAGAAATCATGAAGTCAACTCTGCATGAATATGTTTCAGTGCTTTGGGGAATTGATGGCGGCTATGAATAACAAATAGATGTGAGTCAGTGCGGTTGAGAAGCCTTGGCTTTGTTGCCGTTATTAAAGCAGTGGTAGCAGGAGAAATGGATCCAAAGTATGCTGTTGATCTTTCTGCGAGCAGATATCAAAGCCCGGACAGCAAACGAGTGGTAAGTACTGGGGGACAGGGGGGATCCCCGGAGCAAACCGAGGGTGAAGATGAAGGGATACGGAGGAGATGAAAGACGGAGGAGAGAGGGAGGCGGCGGCGGCGGCGAGAAAACAGAGGAGGAGAACGCGCGAGAGAGTGTGTGCCTTTGTGTGTGTCTGCACACCAGTGTCTGCTGGAGGAAGGACTTCAAAGACCCAGCAGAGCAAAGGCGGCTTCGCCTTTTCACTTTTTTTTCCCACCAAAGCTCCTCTCGTGTTGGATCCCCCTCCTCACCCTCCCCCCCTCTCACCCCGCTGCCAGGCCCCCAATCCCCCTCCCCTCTCTCTCTCTCTCTCTTTCTCTCTCTCTCGCCCTCTGGTTATTCATCTGTCTCTCCTCAAAGGCAGCCGGGCCTGTTGGATTCTGCAGGGCACCACTGACATGAATATTTCTGCTGCATCAGAGACTTTCGCTGCCGCGGCCTCTCGGTGCTTCGATGGTAATTGAGCGCATGATGCCACAAAGTTTAGTGACTGCAATGTTGGCTGCATTACAGACGCTGATGTCTGGTGGAGGGGAGCCTTCATATTCATCGGAAGTATTGTGTTTCTGTGAACGTAGACGGGAACAACTAATTATCAGAAAGGAAAATGAGGCGGTTCGGCTACTACATTATGTGATTCATTTGATTATGGTTGCCATTTAAAACACCTGATGTTGTGAACCAAAACAAAAACGCAGCAAAACTACCTTCTTTCATGGATAATTGCATCAGAATTTTTTAGATGTCTGACTTTTTCCGCCGTCTTCAAGTATAAACTACATCCTTTAACTTTGTTTGGAACCTCTGGTAGCTACTTGCATTGAAAAAACGCCATTCAAATGATTAAGAAAATGAAAGATGGTCCTTTAATGAGAATAGATTGCCATTACTTTGAGGAAAAAAAAACAGTACACAGTGTAAACGACAGGAGAGACTGCTCGTAAACTTCGCGGGGGCTTACGGCCTTGCTGCGGGTGTTGACGTGTCGCTTTCAGAGTGTGTCAGTCTCAACTGTGTGAGTGGTTTACTTTCCTCAGTCCTTCCGATGCCATGATGCTGATCACGTTGGGCTTTGAAGAAGAAGCAGCTTCCCCGGAGGTACAGATGGCTACGCGCCTTCTTGGATTGTTTTAGGGGAGATGAGGGGGGGGCGGGGTGAAGCGTGTCGCCGTCGTTGTGGGAATGCATGGGGAGAAAAGGGGGGGGGAAAGGAGGGAATTTGAGGAAATCAAAGATTTGTTTGTGCTTACAGGCATAGGTGAGTGGGTACAACTGCTGCTGTCATACACGGAGATGCTGTCAGGGCTCCGATGGAGCTCATGGTTGTCTAATTTTGACTGGTTCTCCTTAGCGACACATTCAAGATGTATTTGTGTCACCCGGTCTCAAAGCATGGAGGATTTTTTTTTTTTTTATGTTTCCTACTTTACTTGAGAGTCAAAGAGGTCCGTAAACCAGGAAAGTCACGGCGTAAGTGGGACTTAAAAGGGTGTCACATCCAATTAACTTTCCACAATGTCAAATTCATATACAAGGGTATTCAAAGGAGCTTGTAATGGTCACACTTGGGGGGTTTTGGGGGGATTTCTAAAGAACAGCGTGGTTTGATTTAATGGAAAAAGCAGTTATTTAAAAAAATAACTGTCTTCTTTCAACAAATTGTCGGCCTTCCCAAGATGCAGAGTTGTTGCAGAGCCGAGTAGACGATAGATCAGAGGGCCTCTCGGGCGTCTCAATACTGCCCTTGTTCAAAGAGTTTGACAGATAGATCCTGTCCCTTATATTTTTAGAGCACCCAAAGGACTTCGATTGGTTTTCAAGTGCAGTATATTGGCCCTATGAATTTACTTTGAGCCTGCTTGTCAAGGTGAAACACTTGCACCTCATTACAGTGTGCAGGCCCAGATTGCTATAATATTGCAAATCCATGACAATGGGGCTCATCACCACGGTGGATCAACAAAGGGGACGGGCCATATAGCACGAGTGCACAGTTGTTAACATTTAGAGGGGGTGAAATAGTTACGAGCATATAAAATTTGATCGCCCCCTTTAGAGAACTTAGCAGCAAGTGTAAAGTTTGCACTTTGTGGGATCAATGGCTCCCTTTTTCTATTGTACACTATATCTCAATATCTGTCTGCTACTCCTCTCTCGTGGGTTGTAGATCTGAGTTCATGTTGAAGTAATAGCTCCCTCTTTCAGAAATACTGTCTTTTGATGCTCCATGCTTTAAATCCACAGTACATTTGTTATGGAGAGGATGCTGTGAAACATAAACCGTGGGAGTCGGGAAGACCTCTCGCATGTTCCTAATATCATCCCTTAATCAAAACATTAATATCCATGTGGCAAATAATTCCCTCCCATTGTTTATGAAAGGGGACACAGTCATCATAGATAGAAGTCATCGCGATCCAGAACCGTGTGTACATGCCCCCCCCCCCCACTCGTAGGGCTTGTAAAGGATTTATTTGGGAAGGTATTGCTGTAATTAGGAGTGAACACAAAAGGCAGTTGGGGGGGTTGCGACATGTTAATGGGTTGATGTGCGGAGAGCTAATCACTCTTTGGCCGTTAAGCAGACGCCGGCACCAGTGGGCCCGTTCCAGGGGTTAACTAAACTGAGCCGTGACACATGGCTGGGCTTTATGGGGTCCGGGCAGGGAGAGGAGGCCCACAAATGACGCTAAAGAGCCCATAATAATGACAGCAATTACCGCAATCCGCTAAAACGAATGGGAGCGCGCCGAAAACCCATCATACTCTGATCAGATTGGCCCTAATGAGATAAAGATGCCAATTAATCCCGTGTTAATTGCCGCGGCGCGTTCTCGGGAAAACACTGAAATGTGCACATGCAAATGCAAGACGGGGCCTGCTGTGCCGTCCAGGATTCCAAACCGCAAAACGTCGAGAGCATATTTACATAATGATTATGATTATGACGGTCGTGTGGATAATGATGATGATGCAGATGAGCGTTCATATTTGGGCTGTATTTACGGTAGATTTTGAATGATGACCTTCCCAAACTGATCACTGGCTGTTCTTCTTCTTCTTGGCCGGCTATCACAACACACAGAGACACGAACAAAGTCAGACTGACATTCGCATTAAGGTAATGTTTGGTGACTGATGCCGTCTTCTAATGATTCAGAATGGCGGGTCGCGTAACCTCTCTCTGCACGGTGTCCGGACCCCAAAGTGCTGAGATGACACTGTGCAGTCGGTGACCTCATTATCGCTATTACTGCAGTCAGGAAATTTATAACATACATGTCTGTGATGGCAAATTCCATAAATCAATGCATTAACTCCTGCTCAGAAGTCCTCTGCTGTTACATTCTCCTCGCCGCTGATGCCACTGTGATCCATTTTCTTTCATGTTCTCTAATTGCCCTCCTCATAGTTTTGCTCTTTTTCTTGGACGTGTTGACGTGCCGTAATAGTCAGTCCATGTAAAGTGGCTGCGTTGTCGCTGCCGCCATTATATGGGCCATTTTCATTTCATCTGCAGAGGTCCTGGCTCCTCACCACAGTGACAGCATCCCCCTAAATCATCCTCATGTGTAATTGCTCCCTACTTACCCAAATGGCTATGGCCTTCTCTATCTGCCTAAGAGCATTTACTCAGGCAACTCAGGGATTCATGCTCCTGGTTCAATGCTCGTCGGCTAGTCCTTTATGCCGAACTCACTTGCTTCATTGCTATCATTCATTGCAATGTCAACCTAAATGTGTTGTTTTGCATCATGTGACTGAAAACCTTGAAGAACGACAAGGACCTCCATTGGGTACGATTTTTTTTTAAGCTGCTAAACTTCTATAATCCATTTGTATTTTCCTCATTTAGCAACCGGCTACTAAGCAAGCTAGCTCAGTAATTCCACCAGGATTTCCCGCAATGGCTGGTTACAAAAAATGGACCAAAAATGTTGTCCCTCATCCGGCGATAGAAACAACTCATGTAACTGCTAGTCAGCTAGATAGTTTGCTAATTTTACTGATGCTACACATATTGACTGAACGTGCATCGGCCAACAGTGGAGGCAATGAATAGGCCAACTAGCCAATCACAGCAAGGCACAGACGAAACACACAAGCATAAACTCACAGTAACAAATGAGAAAGAACTGCGCCCTTTCACATGGAAGCCATTCAGCCACTCTACACAGACAGGAGGTCGCTGTTGTCCATAGTCTCAGAGGTAAATAGAAATATATTAAAATCTTGAAAAAAAGCCAGACTTAAATAGCATCAGATATTCGATCTGATGTAATGAAAATCTAAAGTATTATTACTCCTGTCAAGTTCACCTATTGGAGGTCCAAGCCTGACAGAAGTGATATTTGACTTGTTTATATTCATTCATTAGATAAAAGGGGACACCAGGGAAGAGACAAAGATGACCCTGACAGACACACACACACGCACAAAGCACACACAGGGCGCGCACCCACGCGCATAGCAGCTGGCAGATTGTGGCTAAGCCATTACAATGATAATGGCTGTGTCCACTGTGATATCCCACTTTTTAATTTTGATTTCGAGAGGTGAGTGAAGTCATTATGGTGCAGCCCTCGCTTGGTTTTATGAACAAGCCAATGCCCCAGAGTCTCCTCTATACACACACACACACACACACACACACAAACAAATGGCCACACATGGATGATAGATAAGCGCAGTCACGTACACGGACACTTACACGCACACACACACACACACACATCAGAGCGAGTCAGTCCCCTTCTCCCCCTCCCCCCAGTGATTTGCCCTGCCATTAGGCCCACGAGTTCCAGAGGGCGGCTGAGCGAATGCGGTGTCCCGGACCCACTCAGCGTCAGAAACACATCACTTAACCCTGACGCTCTCGCTCGCTCCTGCTCGCCACGAAAAGCCAAAAGCCCTCTGCGGTTAGGCCCTGCCTGTCTTGCCTTTATTGATTTTGTGACAATGTGAAAGTCCAGCGTCGAATCAGGTAGCAAATCATTGAGAGAAAGTTTCTCCCTTCCTTTTCTTCCTCCGCCTGAAACTAAAGGCTGCAGCGGATTCCGCAGTGTCCTCTCCTGCGCCGTCCTGTCAGGGGTAATAGGCTGATGGTGCAGAGGATACACAGGAAGAAGAAGATTTCACAAAGCCAGGGGCCTGAGCCTTTTTAAAAGCCTGCCAGAAGACCTGTGGTGTTCAAAACCGATCACGGCGCTCATCAGCGAAGCATGCAGCCGACAGTAGCGTGCACGTAATCATACAGTGAGAGACCGGCTCCGTGCAATCTGCCACAAACAAAGCCACCTAAAAATAAAAGCAATAAGGACTCACGGCGTTACTTATGCAAAGTAAAAAAAATACCCTTTTCAGATACCCCGTGGCTCCGATTATGAACCTATTTGTGCACATTTGATTATTTTTCGCCCCTCACACGTGACGGCACACAATGAGGAATGTGGGCTTAGTGGAGATTGGATTAGTTGAGGTTCCACATCTTTTGACTTCCACATACTTCTAATGGAGATGAAACTGGCTTAAAGTGATCACAGTCTTATTTAATCATACCAGAAAAAAATGTGCTCTAATCAATTCTGCAAGTGTGCAGCCAGATGTTTGGAATTTCGGTAATTGAGTTATTTCAGTCAGACAAACAGAGACGTGTTTGGTTTAATTAGACTCTGTTGTCAAGGAAATCAAAAATTCTTCAAGCGGGAGCTGAATGCTTTTAATATGCTATTGAGTGATGTATCATTTTTAGAATTCATTTCTGATGCAATAAAAACTTGTCTGATCTTTGGATGTTCTTGTTCATCAAGAGCTGTCAGTTATTTCTGTCATAATTCCCTCAGAACAAACCGTTTGGAACACGCATTGTTTGTCTCTGTTTGATCATCCCACAGCAATCAGGCAGATATTTATAGCGCTCTGGAATTAATATTTGTGCAAATGAACGGGCTCTCTACTTCTGTCAGCGTACATGTCGTAATGTATCTGAGCATCTTATAGCGCTCTCTCAATTCATCCATCCATACGTACAGCTTTGAAGGGAAACTGTCTTTATTTGGATTTAATAACAGACAGATTTTGTTGCTGGCAGCTCTTAGCCTGTGTGACTTCATTACCCCATCAGACCCGCCAAGCACATTGGCTAATTACTCAGTCGGTTCAGCATTGGCAGGTAGCTGCACACATATTGATCAAAGTGGTTAGGGCTGGCCTCTCAAGCAGAAATTAATCAGGCGTTCTTTTTTTGCTGAGAAAAAAATATATGAAATCTCAAACTGCTCCATGTTTGCTGCAATGTGGATGACGTAGTGTTTATGAAGCAATAGTTTCTGATTGGACTAAGGGCCTTAACATAAGATGACATCAGGGAATATGAATCAGTGCGATGATATAAATGATTGGCTGAGACCCGCCGGGTGAGGGAGGCGCAGTCCGTTCTGTGAGTCAAAAAGTCACCGATTTCTGGAAATCAAAGTACACAACCACTGTTATAAACACACCTCTCAATTAAACCCCACCAACCCGGCAATATTACTAAAAGTCCAGTGTTGTTTGTTGGAAGTGTCATTAAAAAACTTTCATGAAATTATGGAACATTGTATGCAGTCAGTCGTCCTTCATCCTGCCAGTCTGATGCATTTTGGTAAAAAGAAAAGAAAAACATGCCACATCGTTTGCAGAGGGGTCATATTGAGACAACACTTTAAATCTGATTAAATCTCCCAAGAACACAGACACGGGGATAATCACTGCAATGGAACTATCAACTTCATACGCATAGTATGACTTGCAGGGCTTTAGATTTGCCTCAGAGGGCTTTACAGTCTGTACACATGCGAGACCTTCACATCAGCACAGGAAAACTCCCCCAAAAATGAAAAAACCCTTCTATGGGAAAAAAGGAGAACATCAGAGGAGGGTTCCCTCTCCCGGGAAGGACAGACTGCAATGGATGTCATGTGTACAGAATGACTCATACAGATGTAGAATACATTCAATTACAACATAACAGAAATGATTCAAAGAATTCCAAGTAGCAGGCCAGGTGTACGGCAGGACCACTGCAGGGGCCACCACCATCAGATAGAACAACCATCAGATAGAACCATCATCAGATAGAACCATCATCGGATAGAACCATCATCGGATAGAACCATCATCAGATAAAACCACCGTCAGATAGAACCACCATCAGATAGAACCAGCATCAGATAGAACCACAATCAGATATAACCAGCATCAGATAGAACCACAATCAGATAGAACCACCATCAGATAGCACCATCATCGGATAGAACCATCATCAGATAGCACCATCATCGGATAGAACCACCATCAGATAGCACCATCATCGGATAGAACCATCATCAGATAGAACCACCATCCACAGAAGACTGTGGGGAGGGAAAGCACAAAGGCGTAAGGAAAGGGTAATGTTGGTTTATGATGATACAAATAGTAATATGAATCATATTTAAAATAATAACGATGATGATGATGATGATGGCAGCAGCACCAGGTGCCAGCAGGACCAGGGTCCTGACGGAACTACGATCTTGCCTTCAAAGTCTGTACACCAATGCAGAATCTGTCCTAGGGTTAGGAAACACATATGGAAAAATTATACGACCCTGCATCAAACAATATATATTTACATTTTTTCCAAACTATCCACAGCTAACATAACGCTGAGCATCGATCTCGTTCATACTCCCAGAAAAGAACGCAGCTTGAGTCCAAGCAACTGAAACTATTTAATTTAATTTAGTTCATGGTCAATTCCACAATTGGCTTTGTGCATCTCACTTAAAAAGCATAATGATGAGTTTTAGCATGCTGACGTTTGACCAGTGCCTGCAGCTGAGATGAAACGCTCCCCGCGCCCCCCGTGGATTTATCTTACGTCATTTATGTATCTTGGAGGGCTGCCAAGAAGCCCGCATTGAAAGGCAGCAGCGTGATTAACGGATAATGACAGACCCAGGTGTCGATACGTTCTGCGCTCAGAGTTGTGGTGTGGGCACTATCACAAACTCAGGCCCAGTATATCATCCAAAGCCAGGGTCCAAAGTGTGCTGGGAGAACGGTAAGGAGGCCACAAGTGTGGGAAGGAGACAAAGAGAAGATTGGAGGCTCCAGTGAATCCCTTGGTTTTTACGCCTGTGCCGTTCTCCTGACCTGAACTTGTGACCTGCCCTTGTGTCTGCGGGCACGCTCCCTCGTCGCCCCGCTCAAGTCTGCCGAGCAGGCGGCCGGACCCCGGGCCTTGTAATTCACAGGCTTCTAGATCGCCTGCCACGCTGTATTGATTTTTGTTTCCCCCAATCTCCAGGAGAGAAGCAAAGAAAAGATTAAAAACACAGTCAGTTTGAAGTTGAATAAGAATCCTGCACAGGGGAGATACCTCGGAGAGCAAGAGGTCACCGCTGAGGTGCGTATATCTCCTCATACGTTTGATCCTTCCTCGGCCCGAAATCCAATTACCCGTACACAGAAACGGCGCATTGCCAAACATTTAGACCACAATCCCTAATGAATATAGCAGCCATTCATCTAATATTCTAAAGGTTATCTACCTTTTGGTGAAATCATTTTTACTTGTTAAAGTTGTCATGAAATCGAATGAATAATGATGATTCAAGTGGACTTGAGATCCGTTCATAGGAGCATGACGGGAGCGCAATCTGTTTAATGTGATTTTTGTTGAAAAAATCCGCATCAAACATAAAATTCGTAACTTTTCAGCATATTGAGTCAGATCAATTCTTATTGGACTGTATGGCTACACGCAGCACTCCAATAATGTTCAGTCTTATTTCATATGCAACAAATTGCTGTTGCATAATAGTCACTTAAACAGTCAATAAATCACTTTACATCACTTTAAAGCCGCAATAAGTTGTTTTCACATATTGGACTTGTGGAGGCTCAAATTCAAACAAATCCCTCCAGAGGAGATTTTGGTGCAACTCAAATGCTGCAATTAACATTCAGGAAGGGAAAGCGCACCGTGAAAGAGTCACGCGTTTAATGGACAACTCCCGCACCGGACAACGCTGTTGCAGCGACCTGTCAATCACAAGGTAGTCACGCCCTAAAGCATAGCCTGCCGGCGATCACAGATAATGGGATAATGGAACGCACTTCTGCATTAGTTTAACTTTTCACAACTGGAGGTTGTCAACTGTGACAAACCCACAGAGAATTACCAGCAGACTGCAGACCCCCTCAGCACCAGCTGCCTTAAGCATCATGCAGCTCGTCCACTTGGTTCTACAGAGGAGAATTAATAGCACGCGAAAGAAAAAAACTTGTCAATTCTCTCAGAAGGTGGAGAGGGAATATTGTACCAACAATATTTTGCTTAAATAAAAGGTTATAATGTTCATAAATTGCGTGAAACAGCTTCATTACATTTATTAGAGGTGGGGTTTGAACAGGTCAATTCACCCGGTCAATTTTACGCATCATGACACACACACTAATCTGATTACAACCGATGAGTGTGTGTGTGTGTGTGTGTGTGTGTGTGTGTGTGTGTGTGTGTGTGGTTGGTATTTTGATCATGGCAGTCAGGGCCCTTTTCATCTCTGTGGTGTTGAAAAGGCTCCTTATTGGCCCCGACCCGTCATGAAGTACTGTCTTATCAGCTGGGCATGAGTTGCCATAAGGCATTAGGGCTGGCACATTTCTCCGGCTCCCCTCCCCAACAATCCCCGTCCACTGGAAAGAGATCACAAATACAGTGCTGTCACTCCCTGTCCGCTCTGTTTACTTGATTTCTATCCATCTCCGGTCAAAGGATGTCAAATCAACTCAGCCTCGACGGACGTATTTTAAATATTATCGTAGTTTTTACTTTATTGAATTCCTTTTGATGAAGGCTGCTTCCCGTCCAGTGTACAGATACAATTCAAAAGCCAAAGACACCTGCATAAAATATACCCGGTGTTTAACACAAACTGTACTTGGCAACATTGCAAATACAGGTGACGACTCTAATAAGAGACGACACACTACATAAGAGAACAAACCACCGGGTGAGAACATCCTCAGATGCTGTCACCCACGGTTCAAATGGCAGCCTGTGTTCTAATATTTATTGAGTTGGTTGATGAAATGCCATCTCGGATGATGTGATGTTCACGGGGAAGGCTGTCGTTTAACTGACACGCGTTGCCGTAGCCAAAAACACGTAGTGTCCTTTAAATATTGAAGGCCTACATAAGGAGGAACAGCGAGTCTTTTGTGCTGCCTGTCATTATTACACTCATGTCGGCTGGTGTAAATTAATTAGATGGATTGTCCTCTTTGTTTTGGATGCTCATTAAAGCAAAGGGGCTACCGTTCCTGGGATGCTTTTGCATTTAGGTTTATATTATAATGCTCCGGTTTAATGTACATGTTATTTGCATCACTGTGAAGCTAAAGAATCTTCTGATGTGGATCAGTTTGAAGGATTTGGATCTTGCTTTCGCCATCGTTTTAAGGGATTTGTTGTAAACGTTATTAAAACAGGCAGCAGAAGAGAGCAAAAAGCAATTGACGGCAAATGCAGTACCTTGCAAATTACACAATTTAAAGAGCATGATTTTGTATTTATTCGGTATTCATAGGAGTTTGCCCTCAAGCAACTTCACAAGCGTTAAGGCCTCCACAATATGCCGGTTCTCCTCAAAGGGCATATTAGTGTTTGCTGTTGCATATTAATTTGGACTAGATACAAACCACCATGCTCCTTTATGCCTCCTTCTCTCGCCCTGAAGGGGTAATATCGCAGGATTACGAGCCCTGCGCGCAATATTTATAAATCCCCCTCTTTCTATTCCTTTTTATATCGAGCAATTATGTCTTTCCCCCCATCAATCTGTCACTCAACATCCACTTATACCCACCAAATGATGTTCATTCACTGCTAAAGACTTGACTTTTTGATCCATCTTCATTTGATTTCTTCAACATGATCAGTTGTGGTTAAAAGACAGGGAGGGAATTATTAAAGCCACTGTAGACCCACGTGTCCAAATACCTTATAACTACATCATTTTAAAAACTATAAATGTGTTATAATCCATGATTAAAATATTTTCATTATATATATGGTAATTATTCCTGATATTTCATTTTGATTGGGTAAGGTAATGCTTGTACAATTGGTTGTAACATTGACCCAGTTAATTCCACAAAATTAGATAATTGCTCCAAACTTGTCTCTTCGTTTAGAACCATGTAGCCGTTTTCAGCTAGCTAACAATACGTTGGCTATATTTGATCTATCCATTTATCTCTTACCTCACTATGCTGGTTTGTGCTGTCCCTCTGTGCACAACCATAAAACTCCCCTTTTCCACGCAAATTACATTTATTTCCGACATAATTAGACTATCGCTATAACTGTGGTGTATGACCCGTATGTATGTATGCATATCTAACTTTTGGATGTTGCTAACATTATTGTGACCAACGAGATGCAAATCAAGACGTGATGTCTCACAGAAGGAGGTTAATTGACCTCTTAAAGGGGACGAAGGAGTCACCTGAAATACCAGCTAATGTAAGATTTAACAGTCTTTAAACACAAGCAAAGACCTTCTCTTTCCAAAAAATAACAAAGTGGCAACCCAAACCTACATTGTTGCCCTGGTGACGCATAAGCATAATATGGAGTTGGGAGCTTCTTAACAATCGCGTGCATTTCTGCCCCGCCTAGCTTTCGAAAATGTACGATTGTTTTATCATTTTGGCCGATGCCAGTGGCTTTAAGTGCAAGTTGTTCCGGGTAAAATCAGATCACCTGTAGTACAACGCTGAAAGAGCAAAGAAAATGTCCTTTGTCGCTATTAGCCAAAAGCTACATTCTGCATTGACATTGTTCCCAGCAGTCTCACAGAAGACTTCTTTTTTTCTACGTTGACGCGCCTCCATATGGCTGTGCAGGTGTGAGAGGAGGACATATGAGGAATCTATCACCACTGTACCGCAGCGGCGGCGCCGGTTATTTTTGTTTGTCCCATCCTCTTTGGTGGAACATGAGGGGCGCGGGGAGCACGCTGAGCGGGAAAAATGTGCGAGCGGAGGAATCAATGGGAAAAGAGGCATGAAACGTGCGTGTGCATAAAAGAATACAAACCGCAAACAACAAACAAAACCTGCACACGCCTACACATCACGCACGCGCGCGCAAACATTATAAATACACGGCATAAGCCCAGGTGGATTCGGTGCAAGCTGTTTTCACTGGCAGCATCCCCCCCCCACCCCCCCCTGCATCCCCATCCCAGCCCTGTTCAGCAAAGCTGTCACAGCGGCAGCACTCATAATGAAGGGGAAAATATTTTATTCAGATTTATTAATTTGAAAATGAAGCATGCCTGTCGACGGAGGGACAGTTCTTCTCAATCTGTCAACGCGGAGCCACTCGGCGCTGACACCGGGATTCATTTGTCTTGTCGGCTCTGACAGTCGGATTCTCCCAGTGCTCTGCGGAGAGGGATCGCCCAGGGATTTTTTGAGCCGGATAAAACACATTCCGACAAGGAACAGCCTCTTTATTAATGCAAATTAGGCCAGAAAAATTCCAGCAACAGCTACTTGGCTCCAGAGCTCTGGCTCCATTCTCTGTTATTTTTGGAGGGGGTGGTGGCGGGAGGGGGGGCTGTGTTAATAAAAGCAGCCTTTCGAGTGTTTGTGGGAATAGGGCCTTCAGGAGGACCTGTCACACCGCAGCTGTGACACTATCCACACGCATGGGACCTACACCACATTTTTGGAGCCTTTAATGCACTTTTAGGTCTCCTCTCCAGGTGCAATATCCCAAGCCACAAAAATGAGTCTTTCTTACATTTAAACTCCTGATTTTGACAGGAAATACCAGTAGATTAAGGTATTATATTCTCTCACAGAAGGCACTCAAGCATTCATTAGCTATTGAATAGCTTAACCGCGTTCATATTAGTCGGAACCACTCTTTTTTCCATTCTTCTTTGCATTTGGATTTGCTTCTCCGTGTGTCTATTTGGACAAGAGGCCAGGAGACCCACAAACTGTGGCTGCCTCGCATTTGCCTGGATGAGTGCAGGCGAGTTGTTGTTTTATTTTGCCGAGAGTCCTTTGACATTTATCTCTCTTCACCTGCTCCGTGACGGCGATTCCAAGTGACAGGGTTCCTTCTCTCTCTTCCTCCTCTGTCTTTCTGTCCGTCCTTCCTCCCCCTCGCTCAAGTCTCTCGCTCTCAATTTCCATCCCCCCTCTAAGCTCGTCTTCTTTTTTTTTCCTCCTCGCTGAACCTTTGGTTCTCCCCCCTAACCCTGGCCACTTTTGCCACCGCACATGCTAAACTAAAGCCGCGGGACCCTATGGTACGGCCTTCCAGTCGTTAAATTAATCAGATGGACAAAGGAGGGAAGGAGCGCGTGCTGCCGCTGTATCTCCACTCTAACGCTCAGCTTAGTTGCTTATCCTCTGGTACAAGGCGGAGGTTGTATTTCACTCAGGCAGAAAGGAGGCATCACTTATTCCGAGTCCTCCCACCGTCGATGCAGAGAAGGGCTGCTCTCTGGCCTCCTGCGGGGCGGGTTTGCTCTTGCTGGGAGAGAGAGACGTTTCCCGTATGTAACCATCACAGACATTAGCTGTTTCGTGAGAGGCACCAGAGTGACGGGCGCTGCTGCAGAAGAAATTGAAATCAAATGTCAGCAAAAGAAGTGGCCTGTCCAATTTGCGGTGATGCCGCGCCTTGGCCCCGCTCTTAAGGGAAAAGTCACCTTAATTGCCTTTGGCTTCAATACTTGACCTCACCATCAGTTCATTAACCCGGCAATAAAAGAAGCCCTCATTCTGCCACAACTGCACCCTTGTCTCCCCATTTCAAAACCATCTCACTTCCACGGCTCCGTTTCCACCCCCCCCCCTCCCCCCCCCCCCCCCGGAGCAATTGCCGGTGAGCCACCCACTTTATCAATTGCCTTCATAATTTTAAAAGCCTTTTTTATGTTGTTGTTTTTCTCTCATATAGTAAATGGAGCCATAATTTAATATTTTAATGCATGTTAATGTGTTGTTTAACCTTCTAGCAACAATCAGGCGTCTCTAAAAGGTTAACCTTGAACGTGAGCCAGTGCAGACAGCAGCACAATAACGCGTCAATCTTTGAAAAACATCTCTGTCTAATGGATTAGTGGTTGATTGCACAGCCCCATCTCGAGGTAGATGCCGTATATATTGGATAGGCATTAAAACAAGCATTTCTCAATTTTCTCGCTGTCGGCCCTCAGGGTCAATGGATCGCTGGGGCAACAAAACGCTGAGTCAACGCTTGCCTCTTAATTTATCTTGGGGTTTGATTATAGCTTCATTTAAGTCCCCAATGCAGCAGCCGACCAGCACAAACATCAAACAGGTTGGATATAAAAGACACAGGACTGTTCTCTTCGGAAGTTCAGTGAAGAAATCTTTTCCCTTTAATAAGAGCTCACTGGTTAGAGTGCAAGGTGTGGGGGAAAACACGCCAGCCCTGCACTGACATGAAGGGTAAACAATAGTGTAAGAATTCTGACAGGTGGCAGAAAGAAAAAGTGAATGAGAGAGAGGGCAAGCAGCCACTGGTGTGTGAAGGATAACTAGACCGTCAGTAACCTTTATGTGAGGGCCTGACGCTGCGTCTATCACATTAACGATCGGTCAGGTGGAAAAGCACTGATCAGGGAAATGCGTAAGTCAATCAGTCACTGTATTTCTATTATTATGCCGTTTTGAGCCCCTTGAAGGCCCCAGTATGCTTCGAAGGAAGTGCTCGTCAGATCCGGAGTCGAAAAGGCATCTTTCTTAAACTTTTCAAAACAGACAATCCAGCCGTCCCGCTCACTAATTGCAACGACGGGCAACGGAGTGTGGCAACGACGGGCAACGGAGTGTGGCAGACTGGCTTGGACTTTTCTCTAAAAGCGTTTCCATTTCACACACAACCACTTCCTCAGGACATCAACACAAATAAAAAAAAAAACCCTGAACGAGCCCCATCGTGTTCACACTAGACATCAGAAACGATCTTGTATCATGCGAAGAAGTCAGTTTGAAGCGTACCGAGGCCTCTAGTGGTCCACTAGTGTAGCTGCACACTGTCAGAACTGTTAGCTCGGCATGGAGTAAAGCTAATTATTATAATCTACTCTTGATTTGCAGTTTTTTTGTTGTTTTTTTTATTACAAATGAGTGTTTAATCAAAGCGTTGGGGAAGCCACCATGAAAAATGACACATTTGGGTCTTACAGGGATGTGCCAGACAACTTCTTAGGATCTCCACTGATTGCCTTGATATATTTCCCAAAATGTTAATGTGTTGGTTAATATTACAAATCTGAAGTTGCAATCCCTTACGATACTCATCATTAAATAAAACTACTCATAATACATAAGAAGATATATGTCAAATCTATAGCAGCTCTGTTTGTCACAGGGGTGCTTTCTTTCTGCTGGTTTCCTCAGTTTATCCTCGTCCTCACATCTGTCTTTAACCTCGTTCTCTGAGGTGCATGTGAGATGCCTGGGATACACTGCTGTGACAGTGGTTGAGCAATGGGCCTGTCTCGTTCTGGGGCCCCTGTTGAAGCACAGTTCCTCCTTGTTCTGTGATGTATTGATCCATTCAGACCTCCTTCCGAATGTACTCCGCCCGTGCTCGCTCTGCCCAAACCAGCTCACGTCATGGATCTTTGCGCGATGCACGTTCAGGCACACACAAAAGGAAACCCTCACTATATTTTCTACTCTGAAATTACGTAATGATCAGTTGAAATTCTGTACTTTCATCGTTTGAATCCTCAAAATAAAGCCCTCAAACTTTTTTGTTTCTGACACAGAAAAGAAAAGTCACTTATTGCCATTTCCTACTAGTAGGCTTCTGCTGTCACTGCTGCACATACATCCTGTGCTGTATACGTTCGAAAACCGAGTGGACACGGAGCTCCCGTGCATTTGTTAGTCGGTCCAAACGCATTAGAATCAAAGACAGGGTTATGTGTGTTAATCCGTTCCATTAGCGCTGCTCCACACAGGCCAGAAGCCGTGCAGGATGAAAGGGAGGATTTATCCTCCCAAGCTCATCACATGGTGTGACCCGGGGCCTGAAGAAGAAAGGTCTCTCGCTCTCTCTCTCTCTCTCTCTCTCTTTCTCTCTCTCTCTCTCTCTCTCTCTCTCTCTCTCTCTCTCAGGTACCATGGAAACCAGTCCACCACTGGCTGCTTGTCCCGTCGCCCTCCAGTCGCCCTCTGGGCTTTTCCTGCATGGATATCTGGCCAACGCTCTAAGGAGGATTCATGGCCCTCGTCTCAGTTTGTTCTCAAAGAGAATATTACAGAAATGTCAGAACTTGCGTTACAGAACTGGAATCTCAATCGTGATGTTCCTTGGGACACAACTAGCACGTTGTGCCATTGTGCACATGACAACCCTTGTGATGGCTCTCTCAGTCTCCTCTCTCTCTCAAATAGGAATGGCACACCGTGCTTGGTTGTAAACCCACAATCCATGTGTGGAGGGCAAAACACAGCAGCACTAAACTAGTATTATATTTGTGAAAATGTTTGTCTTTACTGTACCCAACCATAGACAAATTGTCTCTATGTGTATGTAGTCCTTTAGACGTCGGCCATTGGTTTATGGACAACAAGTGGCAACTCCTAGAGCGACACTACATTCATTACCTGCTTTACCGTCTTTTACCACAAATGGGACCTTACATTTGATAATGAACGTCACACTTTAGAAGAAGACTTGAAACTAGCAATTGAGACCTTAGACTCACTTTTACAATGTTTACTGAGGTTATAAATCAGGTGATTTTTTCACAGACTTCCATAGACACACGCCTCGTTTTGCCACAGTGGCTGACCATTTGCCCAGCGCGGGCTGGGATAGTAGGTTAAGTTATACCGAAAACACAATAAATGAATCAATAAGTAACACAGGTCAGCCGTTGCATTTGGCGCTGGTGTCCAAGTCTGTCGTTGTTACCGTTAATAACTGTGACCGCATCACAGAATGTCACTAACGTGGACGGCACCCTGGCACTGGAAATGATTACAATTGCCACAATCCATAATACATCGCTTACGTTTCCGCTGCAAACTAAGCGTTTTTACAGGGCCCCTAGAAGCCTTTCCTGTTTTATCACCAGTGAGTGCCTGATCATACATCAGCCTGGCAATGAATGGATGAAGATCACTGCCAGCTCTGTGATTTGTTTACCTCGCCACGAAGCCTGAAAGTACCAGCGTATATTTAGATTTCTAAATGCCCCGCTAACGTAACTTAGCAGATGCTGGGGAGTCATATGGATGTTGGTGTAACAGAGACCCCCTCAGGTATTCTCATTATTCTACAACTGAGCAGATGGCAGGGAAACTTACCACACTTACCATTATCCATCATACATATTCTGCTCCCAATTTACATAGCCGGCGCTTCACAGGAGCTCCTACAGGGAAAGTACCTCGCTCCAGGATCGCACCGCAGCTCCACCTGAGGCTTGGGAAGACAGTCTGAGATGTCACTGCCACTGCACCTCAAACTCAAATATGCTAATAGTTGCACAAAGGAATTCCAACGGGGGCATCACACTTTGTATATTTTGAATTGTGAGCTAGGAACAACTGCAGCTCAATGATTTTTAAATAGATTAATATAAATCAGGACATGTTTTTACTGTGAAACAGCCCTAATAGAATGATAAACTAGCGGCTTTTAATATATTCGGGAGAATTCACAGCGTGTTACTTATCAGGACTCCAAGTTTCAGAACTCAAACTGTTAGAGACTTTTCATACTGCAATTAGGAAACATCATTTTAGCATGATAGTACATAGTATGCTTTTGGAGCCCTTCAGAGATGTGTTCATAGTAGTGGCTCCACGTTTCATTGGTTGTGATACTTAAGCACAAGCACAAAGGTGGTGAAGTGCATTATGTCCCTATCACGCGTCATTCTGTCAAAAACGGGTCCACCGTCAGTCGGCCGCACAATATTTAACTAGGGGGAAAAACGGAACAGAATGTCTGAAACCAGCTAAAAATGTTACTTTTCGACATTAACTTATCTAGCAGGTGTGCAGTTGATGACTAAAATGTTGATGAGGTGGATAACGTATCTGCTAGCAAGCTAATGCTAGCTACGTGTTGGCTTGTGACTGTGGCTAGCTTACACGCTTCAAATCGATAATTAGCTTCTCGCATGGTTTTGGTTCTCTAGTCTGTTGGTAGAGCCTCGCTAAACAGAGCAGCTTTCAAGCATTGTTGTGTTGTACGCTGGCAGGCAAAAGAGACACGGTGAAACCGTCACGCACTACAAAATCAATGGAGAGCATTGAATAGTTTCCCCCTCTGGTCTCGGAGGGGTTTCATTGCACTCTGTCTGTGTAGACTATAGCTTTCTTTTTTGAGTTGCAACCCCAAACCAGGAAATCCCCTGATAGAGACGTATGTTGAGGCATATTTTGATTCAAACACTCAATTGAATCTATTATGAGGCAAATTACATCACTGGTTTAGGGGATAGAATAAAAGCAAAAATCCCATGTTTACATGTTCTTTAATTTTATTTCTCCACAACCATCGCTGAAATACATCTTGCCATCCCGCTACGTGTCAGGACCCCGGTTTAGGACCCCAGCTGTGGATTGTCTTGAAGAAGTGGACCTCGTCCCTGTGAATCTCCCGTTGGTTTGTGTACTGCTGTTTTGAAGCCTCGAGTTCTGCACTTCGGCTGTCACCATCTTACTGTCTGCAGTCAGAGGTGACACGAGACCCAAATTATGACCAAAGGCTGACAGACGTTTTTTGCGAGAAATGTCAAAATCAACTTTCTTTAACTAAAAAAACACACTGAGGGGATTGAGGTCGCCTGACTATTGTCAAACCAATCAAATCTGATTGAAAGTAGTGAATGACACAGTGTGACTCATGTATACAATGTTTACTGACGTAGTAATCAAGTGAGAACTAGGGTCCCTTTATTTCAGCCGAAAGAGTCGCCCTCTAGATTTTCCATTTTTTTGTTTTTTTTGTTTTACGGATATGGTTTTACATTGGGGACCTTTAAAATATTTTAAGGTAAATTGTCAAATGAAAAGACTGACCAAAGCAGTGATTCAGATTGACGTTGTTTAAAGAGTGAATTTTTATTTGGACTTGAACTTAAAGCCTTGACACATGTAACCCTTTGTTTTAATAATCCGCACGCACTGAAACGCTGCGGCAGCCATTAGCGTTTACGTCCCTTTCCTAAGTCACACACCAGGCTGATGATTTGCACAAGACTGTTCACAATGTAGTTCCACGCTGGAGCACTTATTTTTATTGTTTGTTTTTTTCCCCCTCCTCCTCCTCCTGCTCATCCTCCTCCTCCCCTCTCCCCTCCGAATGGCTCTCAGCGGCGGAGGGGAGCAGCGGCAGTGAGGCAGCACTGGGCCTGAAGGGCACTTTTCAGCCTGGCCAGACACACTCGGGCCTTGCTGCTTGGCTGCGCCACATGGGTCACCGCCTTACATTAGGAGGGCCCTGCCAAAGTCAGCCAAGCGGAGCCCTGCAACATACCTGAAAACCAAGGAACAAAGCCGCGGCTCCGCTGCACAAGTGCTGCGACTAAAACAAGCCTGTTTTACCGTGACAACCCTGCGTGACATCAGAAAATGAATTATGAATATCAAACATAAGGTGTATCATCAGTGGATGGATTTTCCTGGCCATAAATATCCATTCACATTGCCCCCTTAATAATTATAGCAAATGAAAAGCCCTGGCCGATAGCTTTGATTGGTGGGCCGTGTATCTCGGCACTCCTGCGGAGCCCTTGGGTGCTCCCGCTGAGGTCACAAGGGGGGACTAAAGCAGACCTTATGTGTCAGCCACCGTTATTTATTTGGAGTCCAGGCTCTATTCATCATCCCGCTGCCACTCCGAACCCTCTCCAGCAGCGGCCAACCCCCCCCCCCCCCCCAGCTTCTCCCCTGCGTCCCGCCTCCTCGGCCCAATGAGCGACGTTTCGCGAGAGGCACCTCAAGGTGGGGCTAAACGGTCTTATATTCCCAATCATGTGGCGGGGGCGGAGTCCGAACCTTGCGCTGTCTCCTGCGCTGCTGCCTGCTCAGCCCGTACTGTACATGACGGAGGGGGGGGGGGGGGCAATCAATGCACACTTCTTATTTCTCACGGACACTTTTCTTTTTTGGGGGGGGGGCAGGGGAGGGTAATTTAGCAGGAAGACCGGGGAAGGGGAGGTGTGGGGGGTAGATAGATCAGTGCGCCAGATTACAGGAAAACGTGGTGCCCTATTTCGCGTCAGTAGTTGAAACCAGCAGCCTCTCTCTCTCCCTCTCTTCCCCCCCCCGCTCCCCTCTCCCTCCTTACGCACGCCGTACTCCAGTGAAGGAGACGGCAGTTCAGATCACATTTCACATTCAGCTCCGACCAGCTGAGAGAGAGACAGCCAGAGAGCAGAGGAGGAGTCGAGTCTCTGCTTTCCTCTCCGCTACCTTCGCCAGAGAAAGAAAATAATAATCATTTATTTAAAAAAAAAAAAAAAAAAAAAAGGACGCTCCGGCGGAGGAACGAGCGGGCGCGCGCCGCGAGAATCCAAAAAACACCACCGGGATTTTTTTTTCTTTTTTCTTCTTCTTTCTCATTTGTATTTTTGCAGGGGGGTTTTTTTCTTCATTTTTTTAGGAGCGACACCGCCACAGAGAAATAGATAGACAAGAAGAAGAGGAGGAAGAAGCAGAAGAACAGGAGGAGGAAAAAGAAGAAGAAGAAGAGATGGACGAGCAGACGAGGTTGATGCACTCTCACTCGGGGGTTGGCATGGCGGGGCACCCCGGCCTGCCGCCGCATATGCAGGAGGGCACCGGAGGACCGGACGGCGACGGGAGGAAGCAGGACATTGGAGACATTTTACAGCAAATCATGACCATCACGGACCAGAGCCTGGACGAAGCTCAGGCCAGGTAAAGACCTGCGCCTCTGCACGGGAATAAAGGCGCGATTAGAGACCGAATATGTGACACGGCGAGGTGGACACGCGCGTCCCTGTGCAAAACGATGTGAAACGCACATTCGCCTCACCTTTCAATTGGAAAAAAATCAACGTGGTGTCGTCGCCGTGGCATGGCAACGTGTCGCCCCCCTAAAGCGCTTAAACACGAAATATTAGCGCTAATAATTTATGTTTGCAATGTAATTACTGAGTAGTTCGTCGCGAGCCAATGCAACTTTCCCACTCGTGATACACTTTAAATCGACTGACGGCACAAGTTATGCGCTTGTAATGTTTTACTTTATTGATAAAGTTGGCCAGGAAAAAAAAAATGAATTAATTATGATTTCATAGCCAGAGGAAAATTGACGTATTAAACGCATATTAAATGTGCGCAAATACAGCTTCTGTTAATCCGTCATTATCATCATTTATTATTATATTATTAATAGCATTTGTTTAAATGGTGGTGGAATGAGTGTGTTGTGTGGTTTGATTCTGAAGCCACTTTTCTGTTTCAGGAAACACGCTCTCAACTGTCACAGAATGAAGCCAGCCCTGTTCAATGTCTTGTGTGAAATCAAAGAAAAAACAGGTACGTTCACGGTGGATCTGCATCTGTTGTTGTTGTTGTTGTTGTTGTTGTTGTTGTTGTTGTTGTTGTGCTCGTTGTCCACGTCCACACAATGTGCCCGAGAATTGTTCCAGGTCTCCTCAACCGCTTTCAGGATAATACAGTAATGGTGCCCTAATGGAGCTTGGAGCTGGCCTACCAGACACAGAGAGCCGGCAGCTATTTAATCACCAGCGTGTGATGTGCCGCCCGGGCTGCGATCCACACGGCAGAAACCCTGACGTTGGAGCGTCGCTCACAACACAATTCACCACATAAATTTCACTGACATGTCAGACATGTGTTTCCTCCTGTAGCTACAAAGTCTGTGCGTTTTTTTTTAACTCTTTCACAATAGGACCTGTGGACAAGCGGGCTGTGTATACTATGTGCTGAGCAAAAAATGTCACAAGTGCATTGATGTCTCCCCTCGTGGGTTAACTGTCAAATCCCGGTGAAAACGTCTCTTTCCATCCCGCGCCGTGTCTCTCCATTAGAGCAGCTGTGAGAGAGCGTGGCAGCAGAATAATTGCTGGAAGAGCAATAACGTAACATGGGATGCGTGTGTCATGTTTCCAAATCTCCCCCTTTCCCTCCCCAAACTCCATGTGACATTTTCTGAAATTGGCACAGATGGAATGCGGCCGATTGGCGTCCCTCCGTGTCATTTCCCCGGCGCTCCGCAGGACTCCCTCGAAAAGTTCTGCTGCTGAGATACTGAGTGGCGGCGGCACGCCGGCCTGCGTCTCACACTCATCAGTGCATGAAATTGAGTGGAACCGATGGAGGATGGGGAAGATATTCTTTTCATTGTCTCCCAAGTCGCACTTGCTCACACTTGACCTTTGCTGGGCGGCGGCGCTGTTGACGTGCAGGTTTCTCGTGTGCGATTGCATTCTCGCCATGCTGCTTTCATGGAGTTCTTTTTTGTTGTTGTATAGAAGCTCATCTTGCCGCCGAACCCACGAGCCCCGGGGATGTTTATGTCGAGTTGGACCCTGCCTCCGGTGAGAGCAGGGGGGCTTTTGTAGCCTGCTGGCTCGCTCCTCTGCTTCTCTTTTTCTGTATTGTCTTAGTAGGTTCCTTTCGGAGGGGGGAGTGACGCAGTTATGCGTAGTGTTTTACTCCCTGCGCTTCTCGGGAGTTCATCCAAAGTTCGGCTCTGCCGAGAGTACAAAGTAGCTCGGACCTCTTCCTGCCTTCGCAGCCATTCTTTTCCCTTTCAGCCGGCGACCTATAAATACGAGGTGCAGCCTGCTGGAAGCTGCACGCAGGAGATCTGCTGCTCGTCTTCCTTTTCATCCACTTGGATTTGTTCTGAGATTTAGAGAGGAGCGGTTAATACGGTTCAAAGCCCTTTCTCTGATTCTGGTATAATTTTAAGATTTTTTTTAATATCACTTCAAATGTACAGGTATTCTTAGTAAGCCTTTTGCTAATCCTACTGGAGGTTGATTTGCTTTAATGTGGCATTAGGAAATCATCACAAGTAGTTGTGCTCCAAACAGACCTCGACCTTCATCACTGTTTCAGTTTCAGTGTAAATAAAACAAGATTCATTCCTGTCGAAAGACATCATTTCACAGAGAAAGAAAAGCCCCGATATGAATGTTGAGTTTTTCTGGTTTCATTTGGTTCACTCATCAAAAATAGAGCGTGGGCTGGATAGTTAGTTCCAATTAATTCATTTAAATAGCACCGAATCGTAAAATAAGTTATATTAGGGCACTTTTCAATAAATATACAATTATGTTAAATACTATTTTATTCTTCTGGTTTGTTTAGCGTTCGCAGCTTGCTGCTCCCCCTGGTGGATCGCTCTTCTTTGGTGCTTTAATTTAAACAATAATTTAATTCGCTCGTCGTTTCTTTCCCGACGCTCCGTCACGCCGGACGGGAGGCTGAACACACGACGGAATCCGTGACGCAACTTTGTTTGTTTTTGCGTCATTGTCATTATTATTTCCGTGTCGAAGTGATGAAACCTGCTGGAAACAAACCTTTCTCGTCTCCTCCCAGTCGCACCTTTATTTCATGCTACTGACACCAGCGCAGAGCCGCTTTGTGCGTGTGTGTGTGTGTGTGGGAGTGTGTGTGTGTCTGACAGCACCTGCAGGACACAATGCCAGTGTTGATCTAGGGCCTGAACTTCTGACCTGCTCTGTGTATTTTTACCGAGCTGAAGTGAGGGATGGCCAACAGAAATATTGTGCAGTATAAACAAGCACAATGGTGCAACAACACCAGAGAGGAAGGGGCAAAGAAAACACACTTTATTGAATCCTTTTTTTCCCCCTTCCTTTTTTTGGATACGCGTCGGCTTCGTCTTTACCCGGTTTCATTCCGGTCATATTTGGGTTCTCTTTTAGACTTCAAAGGAGTACTGTTTTTTCAGACACAGTGCATAATGTGTGTGTGTGTGTGTGTGTGTGTGTGGTGTGTCGTACATTCCTAAGAAGAGACAGTATAAAATACACAAAAGCGTATTAATGATTGTGCTTGTCTCTCCACAATGTGGAGTAAAGGTAAAAGAAAAAAGACATTTCATCTCTGTGGCCCGTTTCCTTCCAATAACTGGGAGCGAGCTGAGCGAAGGGAGGCAGGACAATCGAATATGACACGACCTAATCCAAGTTTACGCTCTCTGTCGGTACCCCGTGCATCCGTCCGCGCACACATCACAGATGTGGTGGAGTGCGGCGCTTTCTCTCGGCCCTCTCCCTGAGCTTTTTGTATGATTGATGAAAAGGCCTCTTTAGATAAGCAAATGCTTGACAAACTGATTTGGAAAATGAGCCGCCTTGACCCCTGTAAACACTTCACCAACATCGTAAATCTCAAGCGGTGTCAAACAAAAGCACTCCTTCAGCGAGCTGCTCGGCAAATGCGCCGCTCCGACCCGCTATTTAATTTGGGCTTTTTTCTCCCTCTCAACCTCAACAAAAGGCCAGCTTTCTTGCGGCCCCGTGTTTGTGTAGTGTAAGGTTTCCAGCCTCGGGGATCCTCCATTTATAAAAAATGACTTGCCGAGTGATGTAATGTTATTTTTCGAAGGGTGAAAATGGGGTGTTTTACCGAGTCGCGTTTGACAGGGTGAAATGAGCCAGAGGTCTGATTATGGAAGGTGCATGGGAGCCCACACTACATTGACTTGTCAGTCCATTCGGAGGCTTGGCATCTGCCTATTTGTACTGCGGGGGGCTGAACGCCGCTCAGCCGTGGCGTCACTGTGTAAACACTGCGACGCAGCCTTCGGAGGGGCTCGGCTACCGGCTCGGAGGTGCTGCCGTCTGGCGCGGCGTCGCGCTCAGACAATTAGGCCTTTCAGCTGGCCCGCCTGTTGGTGCCGAATGGATCCGCGACCATTTTGATCATTAACCGTTTAAGTCCCGTTCAAATGAACACGGCAAACACGTTGTTGTTCCTGTTTTCATAAGCTTTATGTCATTTAAACCGAAAGGGTTGGAACTGTTAGTTTAACAGATGGCTTTAACTGAGTGGTCATTGGACTGACCCATCGTTGCAGCTCTAGATGACACCAGACTAATGCAACCCTCGTTTGTGATTGGCGTTGACATTTTATATACGCTGATAAACTAATGGAAAAAAACTTTGTTGACATTGAAAATAAGCTTAAAAAGGACCTGACTACTTGTTTTACTCTGCCAGGTGTCATATCTGCATTGAGAGCATTGGGAGTGTTCGCCAGCACATGGTAAAGGGGAAGGTTAGCTTGTGTGCATGTAGATCTCTGATGCTGGTACATCAGCATACGGGTCAGAGGGGGGGGGGCGATGCCAAGCTTGCCAGCACAGCTGTTTCCCCAATCTCTCTGCTTAATCATCCACTGAGAGAGTAAGAGAGAGAGACCGAGGGGAAGATGTGAAGTGTAACTCTGCGCCGAGGACGTGGACCACAAGAAGAAACGCGCGTCGACGAGCCGCCGTCGGCCATATTGTAACTTTTGCCTCTATTCGACTCCGAATCCTAATCACAGGATCGTCAGTGATTGACAGCGTTGTAAATGGTGTCTTAATACCATTACAGTATAGAACAATGTGCTTACATTATACATTATGCTAATTGTCAGTCGCCTAATTGATACGTGTTAATCATATTAAGGAGCTTAATTATAGGAATCTTACTGCGCTGCCGTTTGTTAATTAACACTGACATCACGCGTATACCAGCGGGGTGATGTGATTTCTCACCGGCATCGCCTCCCCTCACCCGGTGACTTTTTTTTTCTTCCATTCCCGTTATGGCTGAAGGTCGCTGGAATGCTGTTTGTAGAAAAATAATTGAATTGAGCCCGTAGCCGGCCGGCCACCTGTGACGATTCCAGCATGAATGCGAGAGGCAACCAGACGGGTGGAGGAGCGGCGGCCTTTTCCCCGAGCGTCGCCTCCCGAGGTCCACGCGCTGCTTTAACACCACCGGACGCTGCCTGTCCCAGACTCAGCCCCCGCACGCACGGTCTTTACTTCATTTGCCTTTAAATACAGGCCTTTAGAACACGTTCCCGAATTTAATCAAGTCTGCAAATCCGTTTCGCACGTAAAATTGAACACGCAGTGGCAGATTTGGATGTGGCTGCCATACCAACTTCTCACCCCCACCGAGAATTCCCGTCCCCTCCCCCCCACAGGAGTTCATTTTCCGTAATATAGTGTTCGGAATCTCATTTCCTCCACTTTTCTCTCCCCAAAGCCGCGACTTGCAGACGCCCCCTCCAGGCGTCCAAAGCACGTTCGCCGTGACGAAGCTGCCACGGCTCTCAGCCGCTGAGAGGGGAGGAGGAGGAGGAGGAGGAAGGGAGCGCGGGGCCTCTCTCCACGTAGTGGAAATGACACAAATTAATATACACTACTTAAACCAGACCAAGATTAATGGTTCCCTTTCGCTGCAGCTTAGTCCCACTGTCAGTTGCCGGGTGCTCGTTGGACAAAATCAACACTAATCAACATTTATTCCACTTTTGCCCTGGGCTCTCAGGAGTCTGGCAGGACTGCGTGCCCCATCACACCCCCCTCCTCCCCCCCCCCCCTTTTCCCACACACACACAGATGCACCCCCGCTCCCTCCCCACCCCCGCTCTCTTTCGCCCGTCTCGCTACGCTTTTCACCTCTCATCCAGCTCCTCCATACATCACCCTCCTCACACGGCTCGGCTGCTCAGAGGAGAGCGCGCCCCCTCCTATCAGGCCACATTAGAGTCATGATAGATTTTCTCTTTTCATTTGCATCTGATATTTAACACGGCAAAGCAGTTGCTCTGTCACTTTACAGAATGTGCAAGTGTGTGTGTGTGTGTGGTCACCTGTAATCTCATCTGCGCTGCATTATGAGAAACGGGAAACGCGTCATCTCCGCACTCCCGAGTTTGTGAGAATTTAGTATTTCAGGCAACAAAGTAGTATTTATATTTTATGAAACATGGGGGCTTGTGTGTTTTGTCCTGAAAGGATACAATGTTCCCAGGTCCGATTCCAAAGTTTGGGTGAATGGCAGCCGAGGCCTCCAGAGATCAGCTTACTGGTCTCTGGAGCGTCGAGCGAAGGCCTCCGACTGGCCGAGCTAACAAGCGCGCTCATTCAGGCTGAGGGACGATTAGGCAGAGACGTGGCCAAAATGTAACTGTGTCCTTTTCCTGACTCTAAATATGCAGCTCCTGATTTCTTGTAGAGAAAAGAACTATTGTTGAGTATTACACTTACACAGACATTCAATTCAATAAGAATGCATATTTTCATATGTTGTATTTAAGCGATATAAAGTACGAGAGGCTGTACTTTATCGTCCAATAATGCAACCCTCGAACTGTTACATTATTAAAGATAAGTTCTGCCTCAAATACCGTATTGGTTTCATAACACGGTTACCAGTGAAATTATAAATAGTAAGTAAATAGCTGCCTTTCGGCACAAAGTAGTTGTAGCCACCAAACGTTGTGTATCGCATTTCAGTAGTCGCCGTACATAAAAATAAAAATAGTCCCGTACAGAAATGTAAACAGCATTGGGTGTCCTTGCAAGATCTCTCACCAACTCACTCATTCACATTGCTCATGACGTCCCCCTTAATTGTCCAGTTTCGAACGCTCCCGTTTTTTTTTTCCAGCGATCACCAACGAGCTAAAAGGTAAAACGTGCAAAAGCTAACCTGTTCCTTTGAATGCTTGGGTCAATGTGAACAGGGTCGCGATGCCCGATCCCTCCGGGTTCAATAACTTACTGAGTGACTCACTCTCAACCAATCAGAACGCTGGATTTCATCTACCCGTATTACAATACGAGTAAATTCCCGATATTATGTGATAATGTCCCTTTTATTTCCCATTTCAACTGCTGTACAAGTTGTTGGGAGGAAAAAATATGAGTGATTATAGTGACTATTTGTCAACACATGGTATGAATGCAACCGGTGGTGCCTTGTGCTCCAGCGGGAGTTGTTTGTCAGCCGCTGTAAATGTGACCTGCTTACACGACCCTGGGCTTGTGACGCAGCGGATGCAAAACTAAGTTAGAATCCCGCTATTCATCGTCCTGCAGCAGTCCCACCTTTGGAGATTGCAGGTTGCCTCCTTCCCCTCTGAGGATGGAACTGTGCAAACAGCTGATGCCTCCTCTCCTGCTTCTGGGAGAGATTGGGCGCAGTGTTGTCCATCTTGCAGCGCCGCGCGGCCAGAGGCGCTGTCACGGCACCAACTGGCCTCATTGAAGTGACACCGAGTGCTTTGTCAGCTCTGTGTCTCAGGTGCCAACATGCGCTTCCCAAAATAAACTGTCATGCAACGTGGCAGGACAGAAAGAAATGCCGGACTGGGGTGGGGGGGGGGTGGCTCTGTGAAAATGCCACAAAACAAATGTTCCGCAGCAGAAAGGCTTTGCGGGTTTGGACGCCATCGCCTGCGGCAACGCCAGCAACATGGCGGGAAACACAATAGCCGCGGGGCGGGGGGGGGGGGGAGCACTCAAAAGAGCATTTTATTTGTCCTTTCAAGTGGTTTTACTTCACCGCAGACTTGTTAGCCGTTAGCTCTTTGCTATTTGCAGACATCCTCCTCCAGAAATATCTTGTGCTTACTGTGGTTAGCTGCTGTTTTATAAGAGGTCCGTCACTCTCTCTCTCTCTCTCTCTCTCTCTCTCTCTCTCTCTCTCTCTCTCTCTCTCTCTCTCTCTCTCTCCGCGGTGCAACATTACACCGGCAGAGTGAACGCTGGATGTGCACTTGGCCCGAGTCCCTTTCGGCGGCGGGTGTCAGCTGGTTGGAGAGGGCGGGCGTGTGGAGAGTAACCTCCGAACTGCAACCACCGGCCGCACCTTGCCCCGCTGGTATTTCCCCCCCCCCCGGTCGAGGGACCCCGGTGGGATCACGTGGCCTGCGTCGCCCACGGTGGCCGTGACATTTTGATGACCAGTCGACTGAAGCAACGGTGGGAGTCACAAAGGCTTAAAAACGGAAGTTCAGTCCTCACCTCCGTTAATGAGGAACCAGAAGCTTACGACGCAGACAGGGAGGGATTCTGTAGCCGCGCAGAGAGAGAGAAGGATGTTTCACTAACCACGCGGCTGCACAGCTGTGCAGGACAGGGTTTCTGGCAGAATTCCCTTGAAAATGGGCAAAAATCACCTGTTCGTTAAAGGGTTGTTGCAGGGGATCGTAATTTCTAGAAAAGCAGCCTGTTCAATGGTAGAGAGTGAAGTTTCTCTCTCTAACAAAGCATTACCGTGCAGGCCCGATGGGTAACAGATTCAATTGTTGTAGTTGGGCTAATGCGCTTCGTATTATTAAAAACACAATTACGGCACGCAATTAAGAGACTGAGATTGCACATTTTCTGACATCAACAGCATCTCTCCCTGTGTGAAAAAAGAGAAGAAGAAACACAACAAAAGACGCAGATTTAGACTGTTGATAAGGTGCGGCGAGTAAGGTCGGCAGTGGGGCTGCAGCTTAATGGAAACACACCTTCTTGTAATTGTACATTGTACAATGTCAGCAATTTCAAAGCACCCCCCCCCCATGTGATGGGGACTGTCAAGATTATGAGTCAATCAGAAAGTAATAATTGGGAGATGAATTGAGAGTCATTAGATGGCGTTCTAAAAGCCAGCTGGCCGCACTGTCACCGCCGTCGCTGCTGATAAATGCACGTTGCTCCCGCCTCGGCTGTTGGAGGAGGGTGTTGATAAGTTAATATTCCGACAACAGCGTTGAGATAAAGAGGTTTCAGGAGTTTGGAGGATAGTGTAACCTTGGTAAAACGCTCATCTCAGTGACATTGATTCTCGCCATCCATCTTTGTCGGATGTGAGGTATGCAAATGGTGCCGTCGGGTGGGAGTGCAGTGCGCCGCTGTTAAATGGGCCATTTCAAATGTTCTTTGAACTATGCTGACTTCCAAAAAAATGTCACTGTCAGCCGGCTCGGCTCGTGCTGATGTCTTTTCCGGAGACACTTTTCTACCTTTATGCTATGTCTTCTTCCGTTTATTCCACGTCTCTTTACCCCGCCACCCCCCCCCCCCCCCACCTCTCCCCCCTCCCCGCACCACACACACACGCCGCCTGGAACCCCCCCCCTTTTTTTTGTTCTCCTCCCCATCTCTCCTCTTCCGCTTTCCTCGCCTGCTATACAAATTAGGTGTACTGACAGTGTCAGAATGGCTACTCATGAAATATTAACAGCTTGTAGAGAATTTTACATCGCTACATTTCTCTTCCTTTTTGAACCGTGTCAGCACACTAACGTTTATTTGTGTGAGTTCAGGCAGGATATTACCCTACCAGCCTTTTTCCTTCTTTTTCTCCCCCCTGTTTCACACCATAGCCCATCAACCCGCCTTCCAGATGCAGATTTTCTAGCTCGCCATAAATGGAAGCTAGACAATGTTGCAGTGTGTTTATCTCTATCTAGCACATCCTGGAGTACAGGCACACAATGAGCTGAATGTAACACAGTGTTTATCGCCTTATGATTGTGCTAATTATCCCCTGTGAGGGAGAAAACACCAAATACGTTGTGTAAAAGCGCATATGGAGAGCTGTTAAAATGAAATGAAACCTGAACTTCGCTAAGTCTAATTACAATAGGTTGAGGATTAGTATTGTGCAAACTAAATCTGTTTTATTTCCCCACTTTAATCTCTTTTTGCTTCCTTTAACTGCTGATTTCCAAATGCATTGAACTGAGTGGGTGGGATGCCCCCCCCCTCTCTATCTCTCTCTCTCCCTCTCTTCCTCCCTGTCTCTCTCTGCCTTTATGTCGGATGGCCCCTTCAAAAGATGGAGCTGTCAATCATCTGCTGACTCCCCGAGTCCTGAGAGGCAGCGTTGGGCCTCTGTGAGGGACGGGAACAATGACTCTCGTTGTGACACATGTGCCTTTCTGTTGAGCGTTGTGTGGACAGTTTGTTACCCGGTAATTAAATTCATCCCTTCGGTCTGAATGAAGCTAGAAGGGCGGTGCGCAGATGGCTGTCCAACAACGGCAATGATTGAATACAGCTGAGTTTAACACAACCTGCATCTCTTTTTATGGGTTTATGGTAATATTATACTTCAGTTCTTAAGTAACTGCTGATATCTGGGAGAAGGGATGGAATATCACCAGGAATATCTGTACACAGTAGTGAGGGGGTCATTTTATTTCTTTCTATCATTGATTTTATCATGCAATAGGCGGCTCAAATAGATCAATAAGTAATAAGATCAATCGATTACAGTTGACATAATGCTATCTCCCAGTATATAACGTGATATCGCGCGGCCCTATCCGCTGACAGTTCCAAAAGAACAGGCATTAAAAAAAATGGAGGGAAATGAGTTGATGAGGTGTGTCCTCCTCTCTTATCATACGTAGCTGGGACTTGCTCTCCTCTTGACTAATGATGATGTGTGGCACAGGTAGCTGTCAGCGAGCCATGATTAATTAAAAGGGAAAGTAGGCCAATTAGTCACATTGTTCTAGCCGTGGTCAGGGAGCCAGGCGGGCCGCACCCACAGCGCGTTGGCTTCTGCAGCCATCGGTGGGGAGTCTCATCTGCGTCCCCCCCCCCCGCTCGCACTGCTTCAAACCCAGATGACACTTTGGTGTCTCCCTCCCCTCCCCCCTAAACACACAGCTGGAGCCTTGTTCCATTTTCTGTGCTTGTGTTTCGCCGGTCCGGTTGCTCTCGCTGCGCGGGGGCTCCGGCCCCTGTGAAGAGAGCAGGGGGCCCGGCTCGCGTATCCCAGCATGCGGCGATCCCTGTCAGCGGCCCTGCCATGTCTGTCTCCAGGCCTGTTCCGACAGCCAACCCCCGGACTCCCCCACCCCCACCCCCCCACCCCACCCCCCCCTCCCCCGTCAGGCAGGCAGCCTCGTCCTGGGGGAGACGGATGTCGGCGAAACACCCCCCCCCCCCCCACCCAGCGCGCACCCACATGACCGTCCAGGCCAGGCTGAGCACCATGAAAAAGGAGGCTCGTCTCTGCTCCCCTCCCGCCCCCCCATCTGCAGGCGCCCCGTCGCCAAAGACCCGAGCGCCGTCAGCGCGTGAGAGCGCTCAAGTGTCAGACACGACGCATCCAGCAGTCGGACAGCGTTACGGGCGGAGGCTGCCTCCTGACGGACTGACGCGCTGACTGACAGCTTTATTGTGTCCTTTGAGGAACGAGAGGCATTACAAACACAGACCGCGGCCGCGCTTGGGAGGAATTACTCGTCCCTTTGTATGCATTGTTGTCCCTTTGTGTGGAGTCCACATCTTTTAGCTGACGACACTCTTTTTCTAATTGTACAAAAGCAGCCGGAAGACAAAAGCCGCGGCACCGAGGGAATCTGGAATTTCCGGAGGAATTCTTATCGTGGCGTAACTTGATAAAGATAAAAGACGTTTGATAATAGTAGAGGTTATTTTCTTTCCCATGTGGGTGGGGGACAGTAGCGTTAAGCCGAAGCATCGTTCTAACAACCATAAGTAAAGCAGAACGGCTCCAAATGTGTCCATACATTTTACTGAGCAAATACCCTGCTGGCGAAGAAGGCTACGGCTAATGTCAGTTATGAATACATTCCTTCCTAAAGCTGTGTAATGGAAAGTCAGACACGAGGATCAACAACGCTGAGATCCGACTAAGCATTTTAAAGTGGTGATTTTAAATGATGTATCAGTGCCACCATATCAATACTGTGACACAAAATACTGGCACTCTACAACTTATATATGGAAATAAATATGCTAAAGTTCTGTCATTTCAGAGGAAATTTCATCCATTTTTCATTGCGACTTTACCAAACCGGAGAACGAAATTTCGTTATTGAAAGCCAAACGACTAAAGTATGAAAATACACTTTCCTCTCTCTCTCTCTCTCTCTCTCTCTCTCTCTCTCTCTCTCTCTCTCTCTCTCTTTGTGTGTGTCTACTCTGCGGCTAGCATTTCCTATTTTTACTCCTGGTGTTATTCTATTCACCCAAATTGATCCACGGTGAAGCCAGACAAAGTTCGCTGTATATTTAATGTGTTTCAGCAGCCACATTAAGAGTGCGGTTTGAATTGGGAGGGGGGGAGGGTTCGGTGCTGTGACATTAATATTTAATTGCAGCCGTGTATCTGAATGCTGCAGGAGCGCCAAGTGATGGATATTTTTAATGATATGAAGAGTGAAGCCCAGAAAAGATCAATGCCAGCGAGCGTGCACACAGACACACACAGTGTCTGTCAAAGGGAATATATGGGCCTGGCGAGGATGATTGTGCTCTCGCACTAATATTGTTTTGGTCCATAAGCCGTCTGCTCTGATCTTGCGGGCTGAAGGTCTCCGGCCCAAATGACTCTGTCCCCTTTGCTGGTGCTGTCAGAACTGACAGTGCTCATGTTTATTTCATTTTGCGTCTTGGCTGTCTCGTTTCCCTATCCTCCAATGTCATTAACGCTCGGAGCCAGGACCCTGCAATGGCGCGCCTAATGAATTCCTCTGCGGCTCCTCGCTCCCCACCTAGTTACCCCAGCTCAAGGTGTCAAATTAAAACAGCCTGGGAAAAGACGGCGACGAGCCGGCTCTTGTTTGTGTGCTCGTATGTCCCCGTGTTGCATTATTTAGTTTGTTTGGGGGGGCAGTGATTTGTTTTATGTGGCTTGGATTGAGGGAGCCACTTCTTGATACCGCAACAATAAGAAGGAGCCGACAACAAACAGCAGACTAAAGCTGTGGGAATGAGTTTGATCCAGAGCCCCCCCGCCCCCCTGTATTAGGTTTGCGATGGCTGCGCGTGAGCCGCGCGTCACTCGGGGAGCGATTGTCGCTTTCCCCGTTTGGGATCCCCGCGATTATTCGGGAAATGGAATCGACAGCGGCGCGGACGCCCGCGCGGCTAATTGTGCGTATTTAGATGTCATTGTGAGAAGCGTAACGAGGCCAGACGTGCTGCTGAGCCGTGAGGGGAAGCAGGTCTCCCCCGTTCCTCGCGCATCGATGGAGCCGCGCGTTTTTCATCCACCGTGCACCTGAACGTCCTTTTATCGAAGCAACAAAACAATACTTTACGTTGACACTGCGTGCTGTGGTATGCGTGTGGTCCTCCAGAAGGGGCCACGGTGCTGCAGCTCCGGGTGTCACGGGCCTCGCTGTGTGGCTTCCCCCGCGCGCGCGCCTTTTCTGACAGCGCCGGAAGATGGAAAATGGTGTCAATCAATTCATCAGAGCAACACGGGTGGCTGTGCAGCGAGGAGAGATGGGGCGGGGGAGGCAGGGAGGGAGGGGCGGGGGGGGGGGGGGTCATTACGGCTCCCTGCCGCAGCCGTTCCCCTCGATACGCCGCAGCTGACGCTGCAGCGCCTTAATGGACTCACGCGACTCCACATACGCGTCGGTTCAGACGGAAGACTCCGCGGGGCACCGTCGCGTTGTGGTGCCTCCTCCACCACCTCCACCCACAGCCCCTCTGCCTGCTCCGTACGAGTGTGTACGCCGCGTTTGGGGCCACTCGCCACGGCTTGTTGGACCTAAAGAATGCCGCCGCTTTAATGCAAAGGCTCGAGTGGGCCGCGTCCTCGCATTAGGAGAGCTTTAATTTTAATTAAGGATTAGTTACAAAATAATGGGGGGGTTTATTTTTCCTGGCAGACTGGATTTGGAGACGATTCTGTCATCAGTGGAATATTGAGCACCGTAGCCGGCTCCTCCAGGAACGCAGGGAGGCAAAGGATGTGCCACCTCTCCTCTTCGGAAGAACTAGAAATAGACAGATTTGCTGCGGGAGGGAGCGGCCAACGCTCCCCCCTCCGCCCCCCCCCCCCCCCCCATCTTCACCCACACCCACCCTCTCCTCTCTTTTTCGGCTGGCAGAGCAGCAGAGTGGCTCCGAGACACGGAACACTAGTTGTGCTGGCAATTATGTTAATGGGATGCTATTAGGCCATGATTCCGTATGAGCGATCGGGGAGAAGAAGAGCCCCGGCGGCAGAAAATGATAACGGAGGCGCGTGCGTCTCGTCGATACCGCTCCAGCACGGTCATTTGCATAATGAACCCTCCCCACTAACGAGGGGCGTGGCCTCGACACTGAGCTACTTAAGAAGGCCCTCGAGCCGCCGCGTGAGAAACAATGTGACAAGAAAAGATTCATGCACTTTGCGATGTCGTTCCGAGAGAAAACAAGAAAGAAGAATGAAAGAAAGAAATGCACTTTGGCACCAGTGTGACTGTGGCATGCGAATTCCTCGGCTGGCGTATATTTAAACTCCACGTCACAGACAGGAGACGTGACAACGCAGTTCCTCCGCTGCGCACGCTTATTGTGCTCCACTTTGACCCAATCGAATTGGTTTTACTTGTTCCGGCGTAGTGTGTGACACGTGGCCACATGCATACTAGAGTGTCCCCGGCTTCCAGTTAGAAATCAAACATTCATCCCCCTGCCACTGTCGATTCATTGATTTTCAACCTTCAACCTTTTCTGCCCGCAGTAGACACTGCATGCACAAAACAGACGCAGGCGCACACACACACACAGAGTGGAGTGTTTCGGCTGTATGAGTCACTAAGCTATAAGAAGGAAAGTACCTTGGGGCACCGATGCCCCGCGGATTCCCTCAGCAGCTAAAAGAAAACAAGCTGAGCGGAGATTGCTCCACTTCAGTCACACCGCTCCATTTGCTGAACCTGCTGCATCTGTGTGAGCCTTTTCCTGCAGTGAGCCTATTGATCCCGAGCGTAACAACTTGTTATTCGTTTGGTCGCGGCGTCTCATTTGCGCGCGCCTCCTCTGTCTCGGGGCCTCTTGATGTATTATTTGTGTGTCCTGTCGTCTTTAGACGCGGCCGCAGGATTTGATCAGAATGATCTGGAAGGCCCAAGGGAGGGCATTAAACACCCAGAATGCCCCTCAGGCTGCTTCCCCCTCCTCTCTCGCTCTCTCTTTCCCAACCTTTCATTCCGCCTTAATGAGAACTCCTCCTAATTATTTCAGTGGCTGGAGCGTGGGGACAGAGCCAGAGTTAGATCCCCTGCGCTCGGACGTGACTGCGATGCTGATGAAGGCGGGCGATCAATAATTTAGGCCCTGGCCTTAATGGAGGAGTGAGGAGAAAAGCGATACATCTGAGTCAGAGATTACATCCATGGAAGGAGAAAAGAAAATGAGGCTCCGGAGTTAACTAGAAACCCCCCTGAATGTGTTTTCTGTAAACAGCTGACACGTTTGTGTTTTACTGGAATCCTTATCGCTCTTCCTCTGAGGCAAAGCCTGCGTCTAAGTGCTTGTTTACCTAGCTTCGTATATTCAATTATCGCAGTCTGCAGAGTCACTCTGGAAACGTCTCGCTCGCCAAATGATTTGCATTTGAAGTACATGGGGGTATAATTGATTTAGAGGCATGAATATTGATGGCATCTTATCAGCTCGGTGCCCATCCCTCAAACCGCCCGGCGGAGGAATAATGGTCCTCTGAGCATTTTTCTGGTCATCTTGCCTTAGCGGATGCACACGTAATCTTTAAGTGTACACAGCCTCTGCTCCGTGAAACCCTTACATCTCCCTCTGGGGAGGCATCCATGCATCTTTTAAGGACTCTTCACATCAAGACGGCCCGGGCAGAGTACCCCGCAGTCTCTCGCTCAATTATTAAAGCTGCGATTTTGACGCTCTGTTTTTCAAACTTAGCCTTGGAAGAGAGGAGCAGGGAAATTGGCTGCATGCAGGAGGACAGTAGGCGAGATAAGCCTCACAGCCTTTCCCCTGAAAGGAACACAGAGAGAGGGTGACAATTTTCCAAGGCAATTTAGTGGAAGATTTGAGACTCGGAGGAGGGTTTGAAACATTCATATGGATTTCACATTGGAGACGTTCTCTCTTCAAACGGAATGATTCACTCCAATACGGTTTTTTTTTCCAACGTTGCACACGCGAAGAGGGAAAAAAGGGGGCTGCATCCAATTATAACAGGGGGACACATTTGCTCACCATGTTTCGTCTGATTGATGCGCGAGGGGCTTGCGGTCGGAGCTCTAACCAAGTCCAAATGGCTCAGATTGAAACATCACTTATTGACTCGGCCCGACAGACAATAACATCAGCAGCAGACGTCAGTGGGAGAAACTAGTGATGAATGAACTCATCGTCGGCATCTCGCGTTACGCCCTTCGCCGCTTTGGATTTAGTTATTACGTACACACTGCGGAATCCCATCGGTCCTCCACTTGATGTCGTCGTCTATTATTTCACTCGAAGCGCCACGAAAGTCCTCAGAATGCCACAAACGGAGCCCGGCCCATTGTCTCTGGGAAGTGCAGCTGCCTTTAGCTCTGATTAAATATTGATACCCATGTAAACACTCGTGCCATATTGAGTGCTTCATTCGGAGTCACAGTCTGAGAAATAGGCCCGTTGTTCCCGCGCTCGCCGCCGATCCATGGTGACAAAGTAAAGCGTTCCCGCACCGAGCTGGAATTGAGGCCCCCCGAATCTGAACGAATCCCCGTTGCAAGCGCGCGCGTCCTCGCGTGCGGCGGCGGCTCTGTCACAGTAATTTAACTTTGTCTTCCACGGGCATAAATATTCTCCGGTTGGGGAAAGGCGGAGGATTAGTACAGCCTAATTGATAATTGACACGATTTATTCGGTGGTTTGTTACATGAAGAAGTCGGTCGTGTCTTTGATTAGTTTGATTTGCACAGGCTCGGGTCAGAGTGTGCTCCACGTGAGTCTAGACAGTGGAGGATGTGTCCACTCGTTCATCATTCAGATAACTTAGTCAGCATGATTGTCAAAATGCGGAATACAATTACCAAAGATTCTCAACTACTTGAGACCATTCAGTTGCACTGACTTTCATTCATAGTGAACAAAATACAACAAATGTTTCAGCTTTGTTGTCTTCCAGTGGTTCGGCGACTTTAACAGTTGTTATGATGAAGCAATTCAAATTACTAAGAGTTTTGTGGTTCAAAAGGAAAAAAATCCAGTTTCTTTTAGTACTTTGTTGTTTTGTTTTACAGTTGTTTTACAGTTAAGTTACTGTAAAAAAAAACAACCCTTAACAGAGTTCCAGCAGCCTAATTCTTCCCCTTTCCTGTTGTTATTTTGTGTGAAACATTTCTAGTAGTAAGTAGAAGCAAAGCAGAAACATTTGTTGAGGAGGAACCCTGCCTCTTCAATTCCATCCCCAAAAATGTATCCAACGTATCCTTTATTCGTTGGTGCTAATGCATTCCTCCTGTATGGGAAACTTTATGTAATTATTTCAAACTGGGTCCCTATTTGAATCCCCACATTTATTTGAGAACTTACTGTACTCGACCGTCGGGCGCATCGAGAGGCAATCAGGGGACACGGCCATCCGGATTGCATCTGCAGATGAGCTTGAGGCACAGCGGAGCCCTCCGCCACCTGCGTCTTTCATCCCACGCAGCAATAGTTGCCACATGCTGCGATAATACTACTGCAAGCGGAGACATTTTCTCCCTCTCTGTCTTTTCTGTGAATAATAGATCTCTTGCCAGCAGAGCTTCTTTTTTTTTTTTCCCACTCCTCAGTGTTTGCCCGATATCTCAGAAACATTACAGTGTCTCACTGTGAGGCCGTGCGAGTGCCTGTGTGCATACAGTACGCCGCGAGCCGTGTCTGAAATGCCATGCTCCCGGGGGTGGGGGCGGGGGGGGGGCTATCCACATATCAGAAATGAATGAGGTAATGTGCCGGGAGGTAATGGGTTCATGCAACATACTGGAACAGAGAAGCTCGTTAGGAGACCGGAGCCTTAACACAAGTGCTGCTTGCCTTTACTCCCTTTGTCAAAGGAAGACTGGTGCAGGCTGGGAGAATTTAGTGATGGGGGGCGGGGGGGCACGTCATAACGCTATGATGTTAGGGCAGAATTGAGCAGTTGAAAATGATCACGGGGGTTATAGCTGCTTTCAGCGGTCAATATTAAATCTCTTAGTCGCACAAAACGTACATGTGGCTCGAGCGTGTTCCTCGACAACGGCGAGCGGCGCCGCGCGTGTTCAGGAAGGACAGCGGGTTAAACGAGCATCAGTGGCGTGCTGTTGGGGCATTGTAGATCCTTCTTCTACTCTCCACATGTTTGTTTGAGGCGGGGGGCATTTTACGTGGCCAACCTTTCTGGCGGCGGCACAAACGGAGTAGGAGTTATTGGAATAACGTCACAGTTTAGCCCAAGCTTATTAATGCCATTATTCTGTGCTGTGCTATGTTTCTTTAGGTTTGGAACGAGAATCTTCTGAGTACCAATCAGCACCACTATCACAAAACGGCAATACCGATATTGAGTAAAGCCTCCGGAATACGACTCACTTTGTTTTACAGCGAGCCCCGCTGGTCGCTGCTCGCAACGCGGAGAGAGAGGCCGAAGATGGGCTGTGTGCCATCTCCTGTGTTATCATCACACATCACTGGCCAGCGCATTAACCGGCTGAGGTGTGCTGCACACACTTTGCTTGGTGACGGCGTCAGCATCACCGCACAGTGAATAACGTGCTTCGATCACGTTCGGTTTGTGCGATTGGGGGGGTTGTGTCTCTGCACGGCGGTCACATTCGTTTGGCAGGCAGGCAGGCAGGCGAGCGTCACCAGGTTTCTGGCCCGCGTGGAGTTTCCGGTCTATTTCCAGCGCCGCTGTGTTCATTCTAGGTGACCGGGGGGACAGTGTGTCATTAAAGGCCCGTCCTCTGCCTCAACCCGAGTGTGAAATGCGGCGCCTCGGAGATGCTGGTCTGCTTTTGTTTGTTGGACCGGTTTCACTCGTGAAATCGTGGGCAGAGAGTGCAGAGCTATTCTTAGAGGTCAGGGACACGCCGCTACGCTTGATTTCTCTTTGGTATTTTCGCTTCTGTTACACAGCAAGAGTACTTCCTTATCATATACCATCCATATGACACATACATACATTTATATATATATGTTCACAAAAGGTCCAGTGTGTAGGAGTTAGGGGGTCTCAACTAGCAGAAACGGAATACAGTTTTCATACATGTGTTTTTAGTGTATAATCACTGGAAACCTTTTTTTTGTCAGCTTGAAATTGATATCTTCACACAGAGCGGATACTCTTAACTGAGCCCACAATGTTGCACAGACACACAGACAAACCCAGAATGGACAAACCAAGAACCTTTGCAGTGTTTGCGTTACCTAAAGGCCAGGTAGAAGCCGTCTGAATGTGTTTGCTCCTGAAGCACAGGACTTCCCAGGGAGAAACCACGGTGTTGCACTCACCGGCTCAAGATTACAACAGTCTCAGAAAAGTATTCGGCGGTGTTCAGTTTGTTGCAATCTGCAACCTCACCACTAGAGGTTCCTGAATCCCACACACATTGCTCCCAAACTAAATGATTCATTCAGACTATACAGGCTCACTGTACAGTGTACAGATTTCTCATTTACTTCTCAGGAAAGAGAAATTAGCCTTTTGGGACACATCACCATAACAATACATTTGGTCAATTATCCCTTTGTGGACAGTTTGCCAGCCGTTTTATAGTTGACTCAAAGAAAAAAAAACACGGCTCCTTGGCTCTGGTTTATACTACCTATGTTATAGGTCCTTCATGACATTTAAAACTTTATTGGACAGGACTTAGAAATATGGGGCCAGTATATAAAATTAAGAATTTTGTGGCCTTTAGTGTAGGTTGCATTTGAAATTTTATAGCGCAGAGAGATGGATGAGCTCGGCCGGTCTGGTTTGAATCCTGCAGTCAGTCGGTATTAATGTGCAGTAAAGAGCAGGCAGCAGATACTGAAGCGAAAAAAAAACATGATATATCAATATTTAGCATAACAGATGTGACGTGGTTTTTATAATGCCATAATCACCAGCTGAGGCTGTAACTCAGAAACAGCCGAGTGATTGGTCACTATAACAATACAATGGTCCAAAACGACATCTTTGGCTTTCGTCATTTCAGTTTCAGGTCATCTTCTGATCGCTGAGATGAGGGGTGCATTTCCTGCACAGAGAGCAATGCGTTCCAGATGCGGTTCAGGGAAGGCTATAAAAGCCCCGTTCTAAGTCGGAGATTTCTTTTTTTTCCTGAGGCAGGTGCGCATCCGCAGCCACGAGAGCAGAATTTAAAAGGAGCGAGGAGGTAGGCTCTGCGGGGAAACCAAAGTAGGAAGTCAATAAGGCCTGAATCTTTTATGAAGGCAGAGGTATTCAGATCACAGCTCTGTCGACAGGAAGCGCAGCGTGCTGCTTATATGAGGAGACAGAGAGCAGTAGAGGGTCTAAATCTCCCCCTGATTTACCTCAATCCTCATTAATGCAGGAGCCGCTGCTCGTTACGCCTCGCTCCTCGCAGAGGCAGAGGCGGCTGTTGTTTGAATGTACACTCTCGCACTGTGATGGAATACAAGAGACAGTGTCGTTATAATATGCAACCCGGTTGTATTCTGGCGAGTTGGGAAGAGTAACAGGATTTCGAGAGGACATATTGTCCCCATTTTCAGGTTGATACTTGTGTTTTAGGTTTCTACGAGAACCAGTGTGTGCATGCTTCAATTGTAAAAAAAAACACATCATAGTGACCATCAACTTTTCACAGCGTCGCCGCCGACGCACACAGTGCGTTTATGTAGCATCTTTAATTGCTGGTAAGAAAAAAAGAAATCTCACTTTCTTACAATTTGGCTACTACTTTTGTAGTTTTTCCCATTACTTCTATTGGTTATGATAACACTTGGTCTGCAACTAACAGTGAGTTTCTCATTAAATGACTGCTGATATTGCTTTTAATTGTCCAACCAACAGTGCAAAGCCAGAAAGAAGAAATTGTGTTTACAATCAAGGCGTAGTAAAAGGAAAGCAGGGAGTCCACATAGTTAAGAAGCTTGATCAATTGAAAAATTACCCACAATTAAGTCATGACCCAATTTCTTTCTGGTTCATTTTCTGTTGATCAACTTATTCATTAATTGGTGTTATCTGACATGTTAAAAAAAAAAACGACAGTTTACCCAGATTATATTAATTCACTTGGGTGTTAAAACAACATCTAACTTCCAAAGAAGTTTGGCTCTCCACGAGGTTAATTAAAGAGTCTGAAGACTTGTTCCTCACCCAGGATCACGACATCTACACAACACACAGAATCCAACTTGCACAGTAGTTTATTATTACTAATGAGAATAATGGCCAAATCTATAGAAATGTTCATGTTTTTAAAAAGCAGGAATATCATTTAAGTGAAGCCGCTATAGCATCAGGGGCTGGTGGAGACCAAACTAGAGCTAACAGGAGACTCAGGATCGGACTCATAATACACAAAGAGATCCGTAACCAAGAAACTGCATTCCTATTTTCACAACTTGTTTCAATGCCCACAAGTGGCCCCAAACAAATCAATGAATTCAAGTGACAAATGATCAGGAATTCTTGCGTGAATATGAATGTAACTGTTCATATCTGTTAGTGGTGACGGTCGGTTGGCGGATTCCCCCTCACGGTTCGGCATTCATGCAAAGCTCAGATGAATTACACAGTTTAAAGTCAACCATCACAGTATGAAATTAAGTAATAATAAATACAAATGTCAAATTTTCTCTTAATCAAATCCAATACAATCTTTTGTTCTTGTGTTTTTTATGACGAAAACTCCACCCAAAGGATGACGTTTAGAATTGTTGATTGAGGTTTTTGCTGACTGGATGGCGGCAAAAAACGAAATAGCCTGGAGCCTTGTCCATCATCTGCTATCAATTAAACAACCAAGGGATCTGTATCTACCAAGATGGATCTTCAGTGATCGTAAAAACCTACACAGAGATCTCTACAAACCCTTTTCCCCGTGTTTTTCTTTTGTGCTGATCCGATTTGGAGTGTGTGATCGCTGACACCATCAGAACCGCGGGTTTCATGATCCGTCGCACCGCAGATATCTACGGCAGCGTCTGCGGCACTGGCCCGACCACTCAGACCATCACTGAGTGTGTGAGCGTCTAAGTGGCTCTTGTTTACTCGGAGGCCCGTCTGGGGTGAAGTTGAAGTTTGTTATTGATCAGGGAGACAGAGTGCGTCTGAGAGCCGATGTTTTGTGAAGCGCCTGCTACGTTGTTGAGGACCGAAAATAGCCCATCGGCGCCTAATCAAATGAACGCATACTTACTCCCGGCGAGATCTAATTAAGCATGCCGGGCACAAAGACACCCGGCGACATCGGATGAATAGGACAAATATTAATTTGAGTGGGAAACAAATATCCGACGGCGCTTCAATAGATCCCTGGAAATGTAACACCGCCCTGCTGGGTGGCGCTGTCGCCCGAGCGCCAGGAAGGAGCAGGTGCAGCACAGCAGAGAGGTCGAGGTTGCTCTTTGTGAATGTTGGCCAGCGACACCGAGGCTGGGACGTGTCCACCGAAACAGGCCTTTATTTTTTTTGAATGTCCTTTTTTTCCTTTGCTGTCCCAGAGACGCTCCGCTGGATCTCATTGCAATTAAAACCAAGTGTCCATCAGAGGCTATCTCGGCTCTGTGTGGCCCATATGTTTGGGTGCTGATAGAGCGTGGATTACTCTGTTTGGGACACAGATAACAGGCTGTTTATAACCTTGGCAGAGTCTGGGGCCTAATCTGGCAGGAGCATATTTCCCCTTGCTCCCCGATAAAGGCCTGTTAGCAGCTTTATCACACGGGCAGATAGAAGTCGAGCCAGAGCGAGACGAGCGCAGCACTGAGCCCAATCTGGCACCACACACACGGTTCTGCCGCTTTATTTTTAGACGCCATGTCACCCCATCACACACAGACACGCACACACACACACACACATTCACGCGAACTACTCCTTGTCAGAAAGAGCAACTCATTTGTCTGTCTTCTCTCCAACAAAAGGACCAACAAACAAGTAAAAAGAGGGACAATGTTCTCATTCATCTTTTTTAGTATTTCGGGGGGAGCGTGAGAAAGGAAACAGCGGCAGGGAGGTGGAGGCCACTCTCTCATGTGCATGTCGTTACGTTTGCTTGTAGTTTCTGACATGTAGAACCTCAAGGTAATCAACCTGAGCAGGGAAACACAACGTGAGGCGAGCCGGCCCTGCGTTTGTTGGGGCTGGTCTGTTTTTCTTAATCTGCAGAATGAAAGGGCGTCTGGATTTATTTGACTGAATAACAGGGAGGTTTTATAGCCGTTTCCCTGCTTGTACCTCCGAGTTGCTCTGGGATACGTGCAAACCTACTCTGCTATTTTCTGTGTCCCCATCTTGATGGCTCTGCGTAGGCACAATTAGAGAGAGAGAGAGCGCTCCCTTCACAGCCGGAAAAAATTGTCGTCCTCTGCAAATTGCTTTTGCCGCAGCTTAAAGAAGATCTCTTCCCGTCTTTCTCGTGCGCCCGCTCTCCCCCTCTTTCAGGGAAAATTGCTTTCTCGCAATCAACAGATTGCTTGCTGCACTTAGGGGTAAATACAGGTAGACTACAGCATTAGCATAACATTATTCAGACAAGTGTCAACCTCCAGGCGGTTAGCGCTGCATCTGAGCTCAGTGTGAGGCGAGGTGAAGTGCTTCGGAGTCGGAGCCGCTCAGATTTTCAGAGCACAGCTGGAATTTGCCAAAAGTGCACGAGTGAGAAGTGATGATGTGCTTCTACATTTCTGGCGCTTTAAAAAAAAAAAAAGGAAAAACAGATCATCTTCAGACGGAAAACGTGTGAGGGCGCCACTTGCTTGAAGGGGACGTGACGTGCAGCGTTCACTCCCTTTCAGGTGGGTGGAGGAGTTAGATGCTGTCGTCTCCGGGGGTCTGCAGCATGTAGGTCAGACCGACCTCATCATCCCATTGCTAAGCACGCAGGGCGGGCTGGGTGGGAGAGGGCTCGGTTGGTGCCCCACTGATGTATGGTCCGGTGACACCCGACTGAAACCGGAGCTCCGCGCTGGATCCGGCGTTTCTCTTTTTTTTAATGATTTTTCTCTCGCGTCGGTTAGCTCAAATGAACCTCCCTGGCATGAGTCTAATTAAGTTTCTTCATTGAAGCTTAGCACCACTCCCCCTCCCTCTGCATATCATTTTGGTTCCCCTCTGTCCTGAGGGATGGGCTGTGGGGAGCAGCGGGGCGGGGGCACACACACACACACTCACTCCCCTCCACAGCTCCGCCCCTTTTCTCTCGTCTTTCTTGATTGACAACAGGGGTTCCTTCTGACCTACATCTGCATCTGCTCCTTGACCCAAATAGGACCCACGTAATGAGCCGCTCGGGCAGGAACGTGTGTGTTTCTCATCCTGGCTACGAGGGCTTGGTGGGGGCAGGGGGGGCGGGGGGGGGGGGTCAGCTGTACCGAGGAAGCAGTGACCCCGGGGGCGAAGGGGGACTTTGTGTCTGGAGCTGCAGGGGCTTGCACAAAAAAACACCGTCCCATCGGGGGCCACCCAGGCCATTTGAGGTCAGCTGATCACTCCTGGCTAATGTGCTGTACCGCTGCACTAGTGGTGGGACGCAGATTACCCGTTTATCAGCGATTGGCATCTCTTCTCCTCAAGTGTCTCCTCAAATCTGACAATAAAGCCAAAATCCAGTCCTATCGCCGTGCAGAGCGGCTGTAATGCAATCTGACTGTGCGATGAGGGCGTTATTGTTTTCTCCCAAACGCCGGGGAGAGCCGGCGCGGGCAGCAGCCTGTGCACAAATAGAGGGAGAGGGAGAGATCCCTTGGGATCCCACTGTGGATCCCACAAGCGAGCGCAAAAGCCGTTCGCGGCAGAAACTGTCTCATGAACACGATCATCACACCGGAGCTGATGAAGATGCTTTGTCAAAAGAAAATAACACAAAACAAAAAAGAGAAGAGACATTTAGAGAACAAATCGCCTTTGTCTGTTCTTTTACCACCTTGTACGATCTTATAGGTGAGCTTTGACAAGGCTTTGTAGGGACACGGATACATGCACACACACACATACAAACACACTCACACCATACGTCGTGAGGTGATTGAATTTACCTCCAGCAGAAATATATAAATTTAGACTCACAGGAACAACTCTGGAACTTGTTTCCTAGTTTCATTTCCTGTCTCTTCACTCTGCAATTTTCTCTTATCAGCATTTGTGATATTATGTGAATAATGTCATTTTCGTGCAGCTTTCATAACCACAATTTCCCATATTCCTGATTTTGATAAACGTCCTTGCTGCAGCAAGTGTTGAGATACAAAAAATAATCGTTTTTAAACGTCCCTTTGGAGGGAGAGCGTGAATGAGACATATTCTCATTTCATTCGTTTCACTTGCGCTTTACTCCACCTCATTTCAGCTAATATTGCTCCCATCTGTGCTGAACAATCAGAGAGGCAAGCCTTCCCAACAGCTGTATTAGATGGCCTTTCATTTTGCTTGGGCCTGCATCCCTAATGACATCATGTGGTGCACAAGCCTCTACAGCCCTCTTCCCTGGCTGGGGATTATAACGCAAGCAGCTTACAAGATACATGTGTACATATATATCCATATGAATATATATGGATGTATATATATATATCCAATATGTCTTCTAAGACATCCCATTTCTCTGGCTAAATATCAGTGGTACAGGCGGTGTGTGATGTTTTAATGAGAGCCCCCGGTCCCCAACGCACAACGCAGTCTTCTCTTTTGCATTTCCTTAAACTGCCAAGTAAGAGCCCCATTAATAATTCAGCTCATTAAAGTGTGTAATTAATCTGGAGCTGTGTAGCAGGGGGAGACCGGGGCACGCGGAGGAAACTCTCCAGGGGGGGGGCAGAAGGGAAACATTGGGCTAAGAGGAACAGCACACCCGCTGTGATGGAACCCGTTCCCCGGCGCACAACCAGGCCTCCTGCGTCATTTATCTGGCTGCACAGAGGCTACGCCGCTCCACACATCCACAATGCAGCGCATGGGGGCTGGCACTGTGTGCACGTGTGTGTGTGTGTGTGTGTGTGTCCTTGTGAGTTTGGGGAATCTGATCTGGTGTCTGTTCAGTGTACATATTGAAGGTCAGTTGGAGAAGGCGGTTGCTGTTGCCACAAAATTCCTTAAAATGTGTCGGGTGATGTGTTTCAGAACTCATGATTCATGGGCCTAATCTTATCATAAACACACACACATTTCTACACATAAATGACATGAATTACACATAAATATTAAGAATTACATGTGTAGGATTTGTCTTATTTAGATTGCACCGTTTGTGAAAATTTAAAATAAACATATTTACTCAACAGCAATGAAGTGCTGAATGCCAAAATGTATGGTTTGAATTAGTTTTATTTTAAGTAATCCACAGTGTTCTTTAAGAGCTTATAATTTGTTATAAAACACCACTCAGGTTAAACAATGTCACGCTGACATTTTGTCGGCTGCGGCAGGAAAGATAACGGGATGCGAACCAACACATCATCATGTAAAGGTGTCACTCTTTCTATGCATTTATTTCTAGACTAAATAATTTTTCCAGTTGGACGAATCCTAAATTTGCTCATATTTGGGCTCACGTTTGGATGTCTAGTAACAGATTGATGAATCATAATCTGTTTCCATCACATACGGCCGGTTGAGTAGTGCAGAGACCACATATTTGACTCTCAGTCAAATCTTTACAACAAACAATAGATCCCATCCATGTTTGCTAATGTTATGGCTCCATGTGAAAGAAAATCTGGGACCGGGATACGACCCGAACCGTGAGCTTTATGATCCGTGGCTCTGCGTGAACTGAAACAAAAATCTTTTTTTTTTTCTTCAGATTTTTCCAAGAGGTTGCCACTGCAATGAACACCTCTGGTCACAGTGACGGGCTGTTTACCAAATGAATTTCAAGAAAAAAAACCTTGTATTCATTTATAGGAAAAAAAAAAAAAAGATGCATTGTTGTGGGTCATTCGCTGATAGCTATCGAGAGCTACTCTCTGAATTCAATTTCCACAACACAAAGTCCAAACAGCCCAGTTGAGACGTGCCGCTTGGCGCTTCACGTAGACCTCAGTCAACAGTGGCTTCCACACCCGGCACGCCTGCTGCCACTCTCAAAGCCCTCAGCTGCTCCAGATGTGGCTTAATTTACTGCGACTTGGCTAATCACGGTGCTTAAGGATTAATTACTGTTAATCACTTCTACATAAACTGGTTGGCAGTAGGGGAGGCTGTGCTCGCTGAAAAATGCCACACAAGTGTGCGTATTCGGAGAGGCGCAAAGGTACAGAGCTGCGGCTCGCCAGAGTTCACGCTGTAGCTTTTTTTTTTTTTTACTCGTCTAAAGACGTTAACCTCCAATAACTCTCTGCATCCGTTCACGCTGGTCAGACAGCACGGGGCCAATTTGCGCCGGAGGTCTATGCGTCGATTGGTCGAGAGTCAGCGTTCCTAAATGGGAGTCGCCCTGAACATATTTGTTGCTGACGGGAGAGACGTTGTCAATACTCCTTGCGGCGCTCGGCTGACCAGACACCGCGCGACCGTCCTGCTACGGAAGATAAGAATGGGAAGGAGCACAACCGCAGCGAGTTCCATTAACAAGGACTGACAAGGGAATCACAGGGACATCAGGGGTCCGAGGTGAGGCTGACAACAAAGCCGCTGCACTGTGCCCCCCCCCCCACCTCCCCCACCGTCCTCCTCCTCCTCGCCCCCTTGCACGGGCTGAGGGTGGCAGTGTGGTCACCTTCCCTCCCTGGCCTGGTTTTCACACTGTGACATGCTCGTCTGCTCTCCTGAAGGAATGGTTTTAATAAGGTGGAGCGGATCAAGGCGACTGATGATGACATGGCGGGCTCAGGCGACGCGGCGCCCGAGGCCACGGACGGCCCCCGGCCTCCTGCATGCTGCCGGACGCTAGCCGTCCTCGCGTGTGACACACGGGACACTGGTCGGGATGCTCTTTCACTGCTGCCCATCCTCCATGTGGTGTGAGAGTCGAGCTTCACCCAGCTGCTTGTAGATAAATCTCCTGCTTGGTTGTTGAAGAATGTTTTTTAATTTATTAATTTCTGGGGGTTGGCTATTTGTTTTTTAATGTGGAGCATTGTCAACAACAGTCTACACACTAAAAAATGCTGGGTTATTTAATCTACCCAAACGCTGGGTTATGAAAGTCATGATCAAATCTAGCATGTATTTTGTTACAGGTTTGTAGTTGAACAGTTTTATAGACAACAAATAGTGTAGTTGAATGAACCCAGAATTGTAGTTAATTTGACTCTGCATTTGCGTAGAATATTTAACTCATCCGTTGGGTTAAAATGACCAACCCATTGTGCTGGGTCGAATTAACTACTGCTGGGTTGGTGCAATAGTGACCCAGCGCCTGAGTTATAAAACAACCCAAATTGAGTTATTTTTAACCCAACTGTTTTTTAGTGTGTACAAGGTGACAACATTGCAACTACAATTTACAATAAAAAGTGGAATATTTAAGAAGCCAGTCAGAAACAAAAAGCCTATTTCTGTCCTTTAATAAAGTGTTTGTGATTCCACAAATAGATCCACAACTGTTTGTGTTGAAGTACGGCAGACTGTGCTGCTTGTGATTGATCGTGTCCTTGGTAGGATATTTAGTGGAATAATGTAAAGACTGTAGGATGGAAGGCAATAACTTGGACACTATGCAGAAACACTGCCCTAACACAAGTAAATCCAAGCCATAACCCCCTAACCGTGAGGTAACCTTAACCCTCATGCAACGTAAACACACTTATCCTGAGTTTCAGTTCGCAACGTTTTTAAATTGAAAATGTATTGGGAGAGAAAATACCTTTCCCTGGAAAAATAACTGACCATAAATGGACCTTGTGATACGTTTGAAAGCCTTTGGAAAAGCTAATAAATAGACTAATTAAGACTATTTTATTCATCAATTACCAATGACTTTCAATGGTCAATGAATACATATTTCAGTAACACAAAATTACTTATTTTGTATTTTATAGGTCGTTTTTTTGCAGTGTCGGTTGTCTTTTCTGAAATTCCTCACAGCTCATAGAAGTACGTAACCTGTGTAGAGAAGAAGGCAAGAAGGCAACGTATTGATTTCAAAAGGGTAAATTGCAAAAAATGGCATTGAAGACACTGGAACCTGGGGCTGATGGTGCAACTTGATCTTTAGATGACGTAAAGTCCACTGTGGTCAGGATTAGACATTTTAAGAAAAGCATTGTGTGTCCACTGCAGCCAAGACTGTGCGTGCATTACCGTTGGCCCTAAGGCCCTGCTTGCCCACATTCTAATTACCTTCATTAGTGGTATCTGCAGATGACAGTGTGTGTGTGTGTGTGTGTGTGTGTGTGCGTGTGCGTGTAGGATTTCTTAACAAAAGACTACGCTGCATCTCCTCCTCTGAACTGGTGGTTACAAAGCGGAGGGGCTACATAGCGGATGAGATGGCAGCGCGGCGCTTTAATGTGAAGGCTGTCAGCTCCACTCCCCTTGGTTTTCACCCTCTGAAGAGCACACGGCCTTATCGCTTTAATTGACTCTTTATCTTTTTGTTAATTTCCCCTTTAGTGCAATAGCTCGCATTCTACCTTTTGATATGTCATTTTGCGTTGGCTTTTGCATGACTTACAGGAAGTGGCTGCATAGATTATCATATTTCATAAAAAGCGACAGCTTTCTTTTCAGCAATCCTGTTAAGGAGCTCATTTGTTTCTTGATTGTCTTGATTGTCCATTAACCTCTCTGATGGTGTCGCTTAACCTTTTTGCATTATATGAACTGCTCGGCTATGTCTACGCTTTGAAAGAAAATGCGGGAACATAATTGCATTCTTTGCACATCCCAAATCTTTTTTTTGTGCATATCTAAAAAGTTGTGTATAATTTTATAGTGCTGCCAAGAGTTTAAAGACTTGAGCCTCTACAAAGGCAAACAGAGGGAATTAAGGGGTGCAGGATTTAACAGTTTGATGCCTGTCGTCTTCCTCCTGGTGCATGTTGGTTCTCTTTCCATTCCAGTACACTTGCGACTGTATAATGAATTATGCCGATGTCGAATTAGCATGTAGCTGTCGCTTCGGCGCTGGTGCCTGCCTTGTGACAGGACCACCGTAGCACAGGCTGGCGTCGAGAGAGGGGGCTTCTCCTGTGATTTATTAACTGCTGAAGCCACAATGAAGTGTGCCCACTGAAGCACCAATGCAAACAAATAGGGCCGGGGCTGTCACTGCAAATTCAAGCCGACAGGCCGACCGCCGCCTGACCAGAAAGGGTTAATTATGCAAAAGCATTTGGCTTTCATCAGACCCGCTGGACAGTCTTTGGGGATGGGATGATTATTACGGGCAAGATTACATCATCATGAAAGGTATGACCACATGCGCAAGTCGCTGTTATCGGACCCGTTTGTTTTAATGTGCTGATTTGGGTTTGATATTTCCCAACTGTATCACTCTGCAGTGATTTTAGATATACTATTTAGTCTTGCCTAATAGTCAGGAAGCTGTAAAAGCATACATTATTCAAATCTGGTGTTGACACAGATATAAACATGAATTCTTGTCAACATTGGAAATATGGCCACTATGTTTGTTAAATTCCCAAACGTATATAAAACTAGCTAAATGTTTGCATGTTTTACAATGAAATATATACATGTCCCTGGTAAATCCAGGAACATGCCATGTACTCTTTCAATCTTGGAAGTATCTTGGATATGATGGTTATTTACGAATTAATAGCAAAAATGGCTAAACCTGTGTCCTCTTAGCCGGGAGCAAGCTAAGTAGCTGCCGCCTATAATACCAGCCTCTCCCGACGCCTCTGATCGTACGATCCGCTTGCGATGTACTTCCAGGACTATTTATGTGTTTACTACCATTTTCTTTAGATTTAGGACATTCCAAATTCCAACTATCAAGTAAGGAACATCTCAGCACGGGAACATCTCCATTCATTTACCTCACTTAGCAAGAAGCTACTGTTGCTGTTGGCAGCACTTAACGAGCTCAGCAAACAGTCTCACCATCAGCCACCTTTTATTCTTCCACGTTAAAGAGTCCGTAATGCTTCCCCGAACTACTTTTGCTACGTTGTGTTCATCTGGTCAGCACGGCTCTCTGGTGTTCACCATGATGCTGTTGTGGTTGAACAGTAGTTTAAATGATATCTATAAATAGTTCTTTGTTTTTAAAGCATGGTGGTGACCCTCGACCCTCTGGCTGATACTGTAAACACAGGAGGCATCGCATTCTTTTTTTTTTTTATTTAACAGAAGACCAAACCTGACAGCAGCAAAAGCTTTAATACGCGACAATTGGCTTATTGTTGACTAACATAACAGAAAAAAACTGATATGGACCCGTCAAAGGTCTTCACTATAAGTTTTGTGCCCGTTGACGTTCTACTCAAAGTGCTCTTAGAAATGTCAAGCCAGGATCACGCGGTCACCTGACTGCCGTGGCGTGTCCCTTTTTGGCCGACCCCCCCTGTGCTGCTGAATGTGATCACATTTCAGCGCCAGGGTGCAGAACGGAGGGCCTCACAAAAGGTGTCAGCCGATTCCAACCGAGGTGCCCAATCTCTGTCAAAGGGCTTTAGGTTTGGCCGTCTATCTCGCCACGTGTGACAGAGCAGCCCAGCATCATTAATTAAACATCAGCCCCCCCCCTCCGCCTCCTCCCCAATAACCGAATCGCCACGACGGGCTTCCATGCCGTCAGTCCCTGTTGACATGCTTCGAAATCTAGAAGGGGATTACATATGGTAATGGTTGTTGACAGCCTGCCATTTGCCTCCGTTAATCTGATAGGATAAGATATCTGGACTGCAGAGCACGGTGTGCTGCAACTCTTTGGAGTCGGATATTGTTATGCCTCGAAAAAAAAAAAAGAAAAAAAAACGGAATCATTTTGAAGATGCACGCAGTGTCCTGGAAGAAATCTTAATCCCCTGACAAGCTTTTGATATCCAAAATATTGTCACTGAATCAAAAGCGTATTTTTATACCTGGATCTTCCTTTTACTTGCCGTCAATTTCGATACTTCTCACACAAACTTTTGCCACGGCGATATTAATCTGTAATCTGTGTCCTTCCACCAGTGACAATATTTTTCCACCGAGGCTAGTTTCTTTTGCCACGATTCATCCCCCTCACACAGGGTTTATTCTGTGGTCTGTAAGACTCACCCTGTAATATGATGGCTGAGTCTGAAACGGTGAATCGCTGTTGCTAGTAGTTGAATTAATATTTGAAAACACACGGCCCTCCTCATATAGGAGCCATGAGCCAATCTCCTCGGATGACTAATATATGGAAAGAGTGTTACACATGTGCTCAATAAAACAAGCAACGGGAGGGAAGAAGGGGGGTTCAGGCAAGCTGCCTACCCCCCAAATGGGGACGTAAATCATCTGCGAGCATGATATGCCCAGTTTGTCCTCAAAGACCAAGAGCTTTCCACTCCCAGCGTGGAAATGAAACAAATATTCCCAGATCAGCTACCAGACATCTCTTCAGAAAGCCTACTGCCGCAGTCTTTTTACTTCTATATTTTTTTCATCGATTCGATTTGTAAAAGGTCAGTTATGTTAGGTTTTTTAAATAAATATCACGTCCTGCCGTGCGGCCTTTCCTGCCCCGTCATTTTTCGTCTCTGTGCGGCACACAGACCAGTAAACCCATCGACCGGCGCGCACCCAACTTGACCCAATCCCCGTCACACGGTAAACACGTGCACAGGTTTCCTTCTGCATTCTGTGCGTTATTAGTGAATCCATCAGCAACCAAAACAAAAATGTAAGAATTTCCCGTTTTTTATTTGCAGGGAATAAAGTGAAGCAATAAAGCCCAGTGTTTGCCTCCTTCGGAGAATTGCTTGTCAACAACAGGAGGCAGGAATACGGCTCCGTCTGACAACAAGCCATCTTTGAAACGCCTCCAAGAGGGAAATGGCATCCATTAGAGACATACAGAAAATGTGTGTTCACCAAAAGGGGAGGGGGGGGGGGAGACAATTGTTTATCCCTGGGAAGACCTTCGATGTTTGTCTGCGGGTGGCTAAGTAACTATTGGACAGGGAGTGCCCAGCAGACCCGAGGCTCAGAAAAAAACATTAGGATGAATCAATTAGGCTGCTATTAGCCAATAAAGTGGCCCTCGCTGAGTCGTGTAATTATGACCCACAGCAAAGCCAATTTAATGGAGGCACATTACCCCTTCCTATTCTTTAGTAATTTTATTTGTTTGCGATAATCCCTCCATGGTTTTAATTATGTGCTCCGGGTTCAGGGGTGGAATGAATGCATCTTTGTTTGCTGACATCGGCAGGTCTGTTTTCTCCGAGGCAAAGCGACTGCTGCCATTCCGTCTGTCGTCGGTGAAAGGATCAAACTGATTAGACGCTCAAATGAAAAAAGAGACGCCGTTTTATCCTTCCCGCAGTAAGCCCACTCGGAGCGGACGTCCATCGGATCGTACGATTAGAGGCGTCGGGAGAGGCTGATATTATAGGCGGCAGCTACTTAGCTTGTTCCCGGCTCTGAGGACACTGTGTAAGTGTGACAATGTGCTGTCAATGAGGGATGACAGTACACAGCCAACATGGCGTAATGCATTGTTCCTTCCTGGGTCCCTCATGACAGACGCTCTCTCCAAGACAGCTGGATCAGCAGCGAGAACGGAGCTGGGATCTGGGCTGTGAACGAGTAGCGGATGTGGAGCGCGGCTGATTAGCGCCGGTATACACGTGTCAACAAGCTGGGCCTGGGGATCGCATCGGGAGTTTGTGTGGATTGTCAATTCAAGACATGTTTACCGATTTATTTTGAGGCATAATACCATGCTTCCAATACCCAGCTCTGATTTTTTATTATTTTTTTTTATTCCATCTTTCCACAAAAATGAAAAAACAAAATTTGGCCCAGTAGCGTTTTTCTCTTTGCATTCCGAGAGGGTTCTCCTCTGAAATGACCTTTTTCTGCAACAGGCGCCCGTAGAAGACTGATGTTGGAAGTGCTTCCAGCCAAATGAAATAAACCCTTCATGAGTGTTAAGTTGGAACTTGGCAGCCGTGAATCGAAGGTTTTCTGAGGGGAGGAGGCGGGGAGGGGGTGGGGGGGCATTTGGACACTACATTTTTTGTGTTCCATTTTCATTTGACGGCCTAGAGGTTTTATGGGTGTGGTAGGAAATCTTGCCTTGTTTTTCTTTTTTCGCTCTTTTTCCGACGCAAGTCGCAGGTCCAAATTTAGAGGTCAAGATGTCAGTCTTCTGAGCTGCTGCAACACTAAATGTAGCATCTTCTTGTGGCCTTTTGTCCGTTTGCTGCTGGCGGTTGTTTTCGTACAGAAAAAGCCTTCCACAAAGCGCACATCCTTGTTTTACTCCACGGGAATATTGTAGTGTGCTCTCATTTTAACACCCACTTTAGTCTGATATTTATGAGGTGGTAACTATAGAGGAAAACTGCCTCTCCATACTGGTGAGCGCTCAGGAGCCGGGGTCGGGCGGGGGCCTCTGCCGATGTACGTTAACTGGAGAGGACAGGCGGGTGTAAAGTTTCTGACGGAGCGGGGCTTGATCGGGTCACGACGCAGCTTGCAGTGCGGAGGTGAGGCGGGTGTGAAGCCATCCGAGATTTTCCCCTCCCGAGCTCGCCCATACATTAGGGGAGTGATGAAGGCGTTTGGGTAATGAGACGCGATGTGTTGTACAGTCCTGCCATCCCGAGGGACGTCCCCACCCCCACCCAACACTCTTTCCACACTCAATCGACCTCCCGCTGAGCCGGTGGCCCGAACCCCTGACCCCTTACGCTCGCCAACAGTTGCCATATTTGCATTTCCAGCCCACTTAAAGGCAAAGGGACGCGGGGGGGGAGTACTACAGCAGGCCTCATTCTCATCCCAATGACCCCCTGCCCAGGCCTACCAACCCGGACAGCAGTCTGGGGTTAATGCACCAAGCGCTCCAATTGTCTCTGAATTAATGAAGGGCTCCCTGCCTGTCCCTTCTCATTCGATGACAAGAAGGCACATGACGAATGGTAGCGTTTTAAACGGCTACCGGCACACAGAGGGGTTTGGGGGGCTGAAGTCACGGATCCGCGGCTCGCGTTGGTAGAGCCGCTTTCAATCTCCACACCAGGATCAATTTGCAATGGTAGCATCAGCTTCTCAGATGGAGGCGAGTCAGAGGCGCCGAGTGTTTTCACCTCAGGAAATGGAAGGTGGGACTGGAGTTTTTTCAAGAATGGCATGGGAGCCCTCTAGTGGAGGGCGGCGGTATCCACCCCGCCCACCGTGGTGGATGAAAGATTACTAAAAGAATGAGGAACATTTTGTTCATCAAGCCGCCTGTATTATATATTTATTATAGACAAAGTAACAAGTGTACTTCAAAGTTTGAAATTAAGAAATTATTAAGAAAACACAGGTTGATTGTGGGATGGATCCAGCAGCACTGAGAAAGCAGTAGTGAGTTCCTGAGTACGCTAATCCTAATAACTAAATATGGCAACTCGTTGCATCTAATGCTGCCGTTTGAGATCATTTTCATTCTACTTTACCAATTGATTGATTAATCATTAGAACAAAGTCCAAGGCTATATTTTTTGGGGGTTAGCTCAAATCATTGATTAATAGTGCAAGCTCCAATTGAATGAGCCACCCGGTCCATATTGCCGGGTGAATAACAAAGTCGTACCCACACACTTAACACTACGCTCTGCGGCTGACAGCTTGTTACGGCGCATCACGCCCCCCCTAGGTGCGACCTTTCCCGACTGACCTCTGACCTTTTGCTCTCCCTGCAGTGCTGAGTATCCGCGGCGCCCAGGAGGAGGAGCCCCCGGATCCCCAGCTCATGCGCCTGGACAACATGCTGCTGGCCGAGGGCGTGTCTGGTCCGGAGAAAGGCGGCGGCTCGGCGGCAGCCGCGGCCGCCGCGGCAGCATCGGGAGGGGTGGGGGCGGACAACTCCACGGAGCACTCCGACTACAGGGCCAAGCTGACCCAGATCAGACAGATCTACCACACGGAGCTGGAGAAGTACGAGCAGGTGAGGACATATAGTAGGAATAATACTACTTGATAATACTGATACCACTTCATCTCACCATGTGCGTCTTGAACATTCTCGACTCAATGAATTGGAGCGACTCCACAGTGAAACTGAGCCTACTTACTCCGTAATGTTAAAAGAATCCAAAGCCTGAGAGATCTGCCTTGAATGTGAAATGTAAGAATCCCCTTCAGACAGTGTTCCCATCCCAGAATAGTCCAGCATACGCAGCACGTTGTGTGGCCTCCATAAGCAGCGCATTCATCCAATAATGCCGTCGCTTTTCGATGCATGCGAGTGAGACAGATGAACACGCAGATAGACAGGCACACACAAAGCCTGACAAAGAAGAGGAGACATTACGAGATGCCGAGTCGCAGTGTAACATGGTGGCAGATTCACGCCTGGTGTCACACGGGCCGGATGAATGAAAAACGTTGCGTCGCATTCGTCTCTCAGGGCGGCTGTGCCGTGAAAGTGCGTCTGAGAGGGGAACTGCTGTCATTGGTTCCTCTCAACACACTGCCATCTTCACTTCTGTTAAATATGAAATACATCAACACTTATATCGCTTCTTTACTCTGTGAGAACACGTGCCGCAGAACTGCGTCTTTTAAACACTGTATGGCATTGCCTGTGTGCCTGTGTGTGTGCGTGTTTGTTTCTGCAGCGGTGAATACGATATGGAAAGTGTAACAGTGTATTTCCATTGACACATTCCCTGTGCGTGTGTGTGTGTGTCCTCCACAGGCGTGTAACGAGTTCACCACCCACGTGATGAACCTGCTGCGGGAGCAGTCGCGCACGCGGCCCATTTCGCCCAAGGAGATCGAGCGCATGGTGAACATCATCCACCGCAAGTTCAGCTCCATCCAGATGCAGCTCAAGCAGAGCACCTGCGAGGCCGTCATGATCCTGCGCTCGCGCTTCCTCGATGCCAGGTGGGCCTTTTTTTTTCTACTCCCCTTGTTAGCCACGCTCCAGGACGCAAACAACCTTGCGCTTTCTAACAAACGCCGCGAATCATCGCGTGCTCGAATGGGCGATGTAGGAGGCCTGTCATGCTATAAACACGCTGTAATGGTGCCGTGCGTGCCGCGGGACGGTTTGCACCTATGGATGCCATTTGGACCGGCGTACCCAGCGAGGCCGGCCAATAGGAGTTCACCGCGTGCTCCACAGCGCTAACTATTTCCTTTTTTTAATGTAATCGCTTGTTCCTCTTTGATGCGCGCTTTGGATTTGCATACATTTCTCCGAGGATAAATGTCACTCAAAAGTCTGAGTCGGAGGCATAACATTTAAATGAGGCATGCGCTCCCTTACAAAGCCCCGTATCTATTCTCTTGCAAATGATTGTGGCGGTGCGGAGGGGAAGGGAGAGGAAGAGGAGGGCTTTCACTGGTTGAGAGGCACCGCCATGCTCGGCGCCGCTGATTAATCTACTGGCTGCTGGAGCTCACGCTGTGCACATTTGCATATTCTCAAGCAGGCTTTGGAGTGCGGGACAGAGATTTTAGCACAAATCTCCTCACCGGTGGATGCATGCATGGAGATTGTACAGGGTTCCCCTGCAGCTTATGCAAAGCCCTCCTCAGATGTGGCACATGCAGACATGACCTGATAGGTGCAGGAGATGGAGGGTCAGTCAACTCGCGGGCATCGGCATGTGATATCTGTCTGCTTTCAAAAAAAAGGTGTGGGTGTGTGTTGGTGGGGGGGGGGGGGGGGGGTGTTGGAAGCTTCACTGGGTTTATAGGGAGAGTTGAAGAGTTGAAAAAATTTCTTGCAGTCGTGTTTCTGTGCTGCCTTGGATGTAGCGATTATCTGTGTGTTTGCTATGAGGCTCAGTTAATCTGTGCCTTTGAAGTCAGAACAAGGTTTGCTTTAAAGCGGCTCTAATGAATATGTTTTTAACCATGAAACCAATTGCAGCATTGTGTTGGTTTTATGGTTGCCTAATATTTCCCTTTCCCTTTTCAAATGATGTCATTTGACTGCCAGATGTGTAGATACACAACTGTGTGCAAACCTTTTCCACACGACTACTCAGCTGCCCCCAAGTGGCCAGAAAAGGGCTGCAGGATTAATAAATAGAAAGGAATAATCTTTGAATGGACCAACCAACAACCACACAAAGAATTTCTGAAACAAAATAGTAAATTGTTATTGAATTTAGAGCTTTATGAAGTCTAAAGAATATTGAGATTTGGATACTTTAAAGTATTGACGTTTGATACGCAGCCTCACCAATAGCTGTTTTCATCATTATTTGATCTTTATACGTGTCACTAATTGGCACAATCTCTTAGTACGTAGATTTTGAGCCATGTGTGTGCTGTTGTTGCTACTGCCACTTCCTCTCAGTTGTTCATGAACAGCTTGTGAGTTTTCTTGATAAGTTTATAGTACTGCAGTAGTTTTTCATCCAACACATGACTAGGGGAAGCCTAAAGCGAGTCCATCATTTGAAGATTAAACTACTATAAAGTTAACATTTTAGTTAGAAAGGGCCTTTTTGTCACTCGTTTAGCGACTCCTAGTGGTATTATTTAAATAAAGTATTGTTGTGAGGTTGTGAAGAAGAATTAATAAGACAACGGCCATTAGATTGGGACTGCTCGTACACCAGGCTGCCTAATTATCCGACCCGCTCTTATCATTGATGGAACCGCCTCCAACTCCACGCCGCTGTGATCCGTGTCAACTGGACCTCATGTTTTAACTCAACATTGCTGTTTTCGCAGACGGAAAAGACGAAACTTCAACAAGCAGGCAACAGAAATCCTGAACGAGTATTTCTACTCTCACCTCAGTAACCCCTACCCAAGCGAGGAGGCTAAAGAGGAGCTGGCAAAGAAGTGCGCCATCACAGTTGCCCAGGTACGCCACAGGTCCGTGTAGGGAAAAGCACTGTGCAGGAGAGTGAGACACACTCGGTTTGCAATCTGAAGGGGCCACGAGCGTCTTGGCAAGTAACCTAATCATACGTTTTCTGATTGTCGTGGGTACCGACAGCTCCTCTAATCGTTCGGCGGTACCTTTCAGTGAGACAAGAAAGGACTCAAAGTATAAACACTTGTCATGAGTTTGTCGTTTTGTAATTGAAACCAGACAAAGCTATTTTTTGACCAATGGCTCTTTGTATTTGTTGAGGTAACGCAGGCTAGAGACAACGCTGTTGTCAACGTTCTTCTACAGTGGACAAACACGTTTTCTTACAATGCACCAAATATACAACGTCCAGAGTTAGTAAAGGTACCTTTGTGAGATGTTTATTTTCATAACTGATACCTTTTTTTAAAAGCATTTCTTAGTTTTGTAAGATTTTAAAATGTGTTTTGTTTCGGCTAATCATCAAAACATTTCACAAAACTATTGATTGATTAAAAAAAAAAGACCAATAGGTTAGTCAATTGTGGAAAAGCCCCTGCTGTGTGTGGAAGTAATTAGCAAGATCATCAGGCACCTTCGTAGTAGCACTGCCGTCTTTTGGGGCAGGAGCAGCACACTGAGCGTATTCAGCACCTCGGCGTCTCTCTGTTCACCTTCACCTTTGCATTCTAGCGCTCAAGTGGTTTCAATCCCGTGAGAATTGATAATAAGAGAAGCAACGCCAAGGTAAACAGCGGTTTGTGTTTAGAATCCATCATTTGGGAATGGATTGTTTTCTCAATTGGTTTCATTAATTTATATCAAATGATTTGAGGATGCATCTGGGCCTGATTGTGGAAGCTCCTCTGCGGCTCAATGATTTGTAGACTTTCCGTTTCTTGGCCATAACAAAGGAGATGTTTACCTACTCTGTGTATTGAAAACTTTGCAGGATTGATTTGGTTTTCATTTTAATGTTGTTTATCATTAGCGCCGAGATTACCCCCCCGGCGTCATCTGGGAGTCCATTAGCAGTAATGGGTGTTAGCGCATGTTGACTGATTGGAGCGTGCGTGAGTTCTGATGATAGCTGCAGCCACGGTGACATAATGAGACTGTTATTGGCAATCATTCCGTTCTGGCACTAATGCGGATTCGCGGCACCAGTCTATGTAGCCCTTACCTCTCTGCAGTGCTACATACCATTAAGGCTACGCTAAGGCGTCTATCCTGATATCTCTCAATGCTTTGCCCCCCAAACGGGGAGAGGCGCTCTGTGTGCTGGGGTTTCGTGAGCATTAAACTACCCTCTCTTGTTTGTCTGCTCAGGTTTCCAACTGGTTTGGGAATAAAAGAATCAGATACAAGAAAAACATTGGTAAGTTCCAAGAAGAAGCCAACATGTACGCTGCGAGAACTGCCGTGAATGCGGCTAATGCATCCTCACATGGAAGCCAAGCAAATTCACCCTCAACTCCAAACTCTGCAGGTGAGACAGGAAGTCCCTGGCTCTGATCAGCTATTAGACATGTACCTCCTCTCTGTGCATTACTTCAACTAAACAACTATTGCATTATATCAGACTGCTGGGGATTTGTAAGGAATGAACGAGTTAGGACTATCAAACAGGCCGTTCTCGTACAAGGGACTGTGCCTGTCATCACCCGGTGATTATTATACGGAACAGGTCACTTTAACAAGGGAGACTACACTTCTAGAGCGAAGTTGTGTCAGAGATAAGCCAACCTGAGCCCCGAGTCTCCCCACGCGCAATGTCCTTCTGCCTTCTTCATCTCAATTAATCCTATCTTTCGTGTGTGGCGATTTAACTCTGCTTTCATCATGTCCTGCTGTAGCAGAAGCGTATTGCTGCATTGTCCTTTTGTATTATTATCTTGTAGTAATTTTCCCACGATCTCGGGTTCAAGAATTGTTATGATCTATTATAAATGAGCCAGTCAGATCTAAGATCGACACAATCGAGACAATAACGTTGTAATATTAAGAGCTGGGCTGAATAGTTAACAATAACAATTCTAAATCAATGTTTAAATACTATCCATATTTCATTGTTGCATATGTATTTGCTGTTTAAATCGATTATTTATCTATGGTTGCAAAGAAAAATAGACTAAACTATTTCATTAGCGTTACACACATAGCAACATAGACTTAGCTTGAGTGGTGGCTACCTGGGATTGTTTCTGACTGGATACCCAGACAAATAACTTCAGAGTTCAAGTCAAAATTCATCAGAAATAATATGCATTATCATTTCAAAAAAGGTTTTCTTTTTGTAGTTAGTTTTGTAAAAATATTTCTGATATACAATCCATATTTTCTGGCATTGATTCTTTAAAATGCAACATATTCACTTTGTCAACTCAGCAACAGTTCTAGTAAAAATCTTAACCGCACCATGAATTTAGAGCTACAACATTAAAGCATTTTTTTTTAGGTTTATGATGATTCCACAAAATATGGCAAAAAAGTTCCATTGGAAAACCTCAAAAGAAAAATACATTGGAAAAGCCCAAATATTCAAAATGTCATAATTCAGAACTTTCATGCATCTCATAGAGGAAGCTGTCAATCTGCCTCAGCATCGCTCTGCCGCTGTCTGTACTTGTTTCCCGCTGCATTGATTCTCTGAATTCTGAATGAAGCACATTGGACTTTGAAATGAAATCGCATTGATACTTCTAAGTGACTCCACGAGTAACCTCTCATCATCACTAACCCGAATAGGACTTAAATCAAAGCAAACGCACACAGGCTACAGCTGTATCTCTTCTGTCCTTCTGTGTCCATTGGTTTCCTCTTCAACGGCTGCATTCCTCTCGTCTAACGAAGCCTGTCTGGCTGCCCGCTAACCCCTGCATGCCCCCCCCCCTCCCCCGCCCCCTCCTCCAGGCCTGCTCCCTGGACCGGCCACCTTGCTTACGCTGCTTGCTCTCTGTCTCTCTGTGATGCGACTGCTCCCTCTCTTCCTCCAGGTTCTGGCGGCTCTTTTAACATGTCAAACTCCGGGGACTTGTTCATGAGCGTGCAGTCTCTCAATGGGGACTCGTACCAGGGGGCTCAGGTGGGAGCCAACGTGCAGTCACAGGTAGGGCCGCCAGCTGCACAGCAGATGAAACGGGGGCAGTCCCACCTCCGATCCCAGTAGACGTTTGGGCTTTGATTGTCAGCAATTGCAATTAGTCGTGTTCAAGTAACCTCACGACCCTGATTCGGTGCATTCAGCTAGTTCTAAAGGCGCTGCCCGGCCTTTTTTTTTTAGCATTTGCTTGTCAACAAAACGCCACTGACGTAACAGATTAATTAAGGTAATTAATTTTGTGCCGTGTACTCGTCGAAACTTTTTCGCCGTTCAAACAACGTGTGAATGCAGAATTTGTTTTTTTATGTGACAATGATGTAGTTGCTCGATGATTTTATTTTAACTACCCTTTCATTTTGTTGGAAAATGTCTCACTAACCTTAGTATTCCACGCCTTGCAAGCATGAAAGCACTCATTTGTGTTTTATTGCTCCCAAATATGGCGCCCCACAGATTTATTCCCCCTCATTTCCGCTACATGTTTTTAACCCACATTGCTTCTCTGTCCCCAAAGAGGAGCTAACCAACCAGTTTGGGGGAAAAAAAGCACATGGACCTAAATGGAACAGAGCCTTAATAAAACCCGCCGGCTTTCTGGCTGGGGCAGGTTCAGATGTCTGTTTAAAGAAAGGCCGTACCGGCTTTTACTGCCTCCATCATAGTGCAGGCCATCCCCTACAATGTGTTCAGGAGGTGAACGGCTTTTATTCTAACAAGCAGAGAGCCTAAGTTCTCCTCGCCGTCTCCAAGGACGTTGCTGGCAGCGGCGTACCCTTGTTGTCTTGTCTCGTCCTCCTGTCACCCCTTTCTCTCTCTCTCTCTCTCTCTCTCTCTCTCTCTCTCTCTCTCTGCTCCCGAGCTTCCCCCGTTGTTGACTCTGACCTTGCTTTGTTTGTTGTCTCTGAATGTTTCAGGTGGATACCCTTCGCCATGTTATCAGTCAGACAGGCGGATACAGTGAAGCACTCACAGCCAACCAGATGTACAGTCCGCAGGGCATCAATGTAAGGATTCCTCTCTTCTTCTTTCTTTCCCCTCCCTGCCAATTATTTCGAAGCCACGGGGGCTCACAACGCCACTTAGCGGGACTCGTCTCTGCTCCGTGGTCACCTCGCTGATTGCCCCCGCGTAACCGGCGCCACGGGGCAGCGCGCCGTCCGCGCCAACGCAGACGTGTGGCCGGCCACGCACACGCAGGCCCGCCGCCTGGGCCTGTCACGTCGGATCAGGTCCGCCGAGGCACCTGCAGCCCCGTGCGGTCGGCCGCGAGCGCGCCGCGCAAACAGGTGACACCTCGTGCACCGGGCCTCAAACCCCCCTCTGACCACCTGACCCGTGACCAGCGGCCTTCGGGCCAGAAGTTCCCGCTGAAGACACGGCGGCTCTACTGAAAACAAAAAAAAAAGCTCCTTGTGTGCCATGGGGCATGTGGCGTCCCCCCCCCACCCCCTTTGCGTTCGCCTCATTTTGTGGCAGAGTTCGGGGAAGAGGGGGGCGGGGGGGTAGGAGCGTGCGAATGAGGGGGGGGGTTTGGGGCGCGCTGGCTCGCTGAAATTCACAGCGACAAGCCGTGTCGCAGAGGGGGAAATCGATAAGACAGACACAAGGAGAGCAGAGTGTGGACTTGGGACAGCAATCCAAGCGCATTGCTCAGATCACGTTGCCGCCGCACTAATGGCCCTGACAGCGAGCCGCGCGGCGAGAGGACGACGGCGGTCGCAGCCGCGCCCGCCGTCGTGCCTCAGTGGCCATATGATAATCAGATGAAACCCCCCCTCCCCCCCCCCCCCCCCCCCCCCCCCCCCCCCCCCCCCCCCCCCCCCCCCCCCCACCACCCCTCAGCAGAAAAACATGCGTAGATGCGTATTCAAATGGGCTCCCCCGGCTGCCCCGGAGCCCCCCACCCCCACACCTCCCCCCGCAGCGGGCCGTGCTCGCCCCGAGAGGCCCGCTAACGTATGCGGCCCGTGTTCCCTCGCAGTCCTTTGACCTCGCAGATCCGGTTCTCCTTTGGCGCCTGCTTGCTCTACCACAGCGCGCGCCGCGTCGTTCACTTCCCCTGTGGAGGGGCCCCGCGATGCATAATGGAAGAGCGGGATGTGTCTGGCTGTCCCGCTTTCTGCCTGTGATTTATGTAGCTACGGAAAGTAAATGCAAGTTTTTTTTTGTTTTTTTTTTACGTGCAATACGCGCTCCGTCTAGTTTGACGATTAGATTTTCCCAAGTGGTGGTAATTTCTGTCAAAGCTGTCGGTCCAGTAGGTGAGATTAAAGTGTCAATTCAACCTTTAATTCAGAGGAGCACACGGGAACTCCAAATGGATGCTACTATTCTTTTTCAAACTGAAGAAATAAATCAGAAAAATAACACTGCGTGAGGATTAAAAGTCTCCTTCTGTGCCGTCGCTAATGAGACACACGCCGTGTCAGGAAAATTGTTTTCCGGACATCTGAAGACCGATTTCAAGAGTGAAGTGGGGAGCAAATGATGAGAGCGAGTTAAAGGAACTACCTTATCGGAAAAATAACAAAATGACTGGATAATGACCGAGCGGATGCATAATGCATGCTGGGGATGATTGCAGCCATGATTACAATGTTGAAACGGGCAAACGCAGACGTTCTTGGATCCGACCCGTCCACGTTATGATTACACACGCCGTCCTAAATTACAGGCCTCTTTCTAAATGAAAGGCTGTTGACGACCATTTCCAGTTGGCTTTAAAGGCACTATTAATACCCTAAATGCTCTCTCACAGGCCTGTCTGTGGCGGCTATTCATTGCTCTTATTGTATGTTAATTCCAGCTGTCGGCGTCACAATTAGTGCACATGACGTTGATTGCACTTGTTTTGTTTCGGGGCCTCTTTTCATAAAATTCACATTTGTTATTCATATTATTTCAAACAAAAGTGACAGGAATTTATGTCAAGACAAAACCTCGCCCAGCTTCTTTTCCACTGAGGCTTTTTTTCTTCATTATTTGAATTTGAGTGCGCGGCCGAGACGCAGACGGTAATTCCCTCTTTCTGCTTGGCTGAAAACAGGGTTTTATATTTCTTTGCGTCCGTCGCGTTCTGAAATACCGGCTGTACTTCCAGCCGGGATGGCTCCTCATCCGACGCAGGAAGCCATTTGGCTCAAGGCTGCACGCGTCCCAGCATTCCACGCCGCGCTCACGCACCACCTTGCCCTCGGGGGCCTCCGTCGTAGCTCTCCGCGCTTTGACCCGGCTGCACGGAGTAATGAGTAGGAGAGTAACGCTTCTGTTCTTTCCTCTCAGGCAAACGGGGGCTGGCAGGATGCGCCGACCCCCTCGTCTGTGACTTCACCCACAGAAGGACCCGGAAGCGTTCACTCCGACACCTCCAACTGATCCTCCCCCCCCTCAGCCCTCCTGCTTCCTAGCTTCCTCCACCCCACCGCCTCCCTTCCCCCCCCCTCCCTCCCCTCTCCCCTCTCCCCCCCCCAGCCATATCTCCCAAAACTTAAGACCACTCCCCATCAGGACTGGACGTGGCGCTCTGTACGTAGTCACGCGGTGGGACGCAGCCGGGCTCCGGGAAGACATTTAAGGACAAACGTTTCACTTTTCCTATCCGGAGCGCCGCTGCAGCGCCACCAGCAGCCTGAGGAGAGGACTCGCATCCGCACTTCACACTTTGTACAGTTTCCTCTCGATGTCCATGCTGCCTCTTTGTATCTCTCTTATCATTAATGTTACGGTTACTATTATCATGTGTTCACGCCGGTGTCAGCGTAACGCCCCACGTCTTGTAAATTGAAATGTTTCCACGCTACCTCGATTCGAAATCAACAAACAAGATAGAAATGATTTCTTCGGTTTTCATTTTTTTGATAATTACTGGAATGTTTCTGTCCCCCCCTCCCCCCCCCCCCCCCCCCCCCCCCGCGCGCCCTGTCCGAACACTTCTGTCTTTATTCACACGTTTCTGTTTGTCTGCAGAGCCAAAGTTCAATCCTGGGGGGGAATTCAGATAACGTTACGTTTCTATGTCCTTTCATTTTCCGCCCCATAATTTGTAATGTAGTTTTATTATATTAGTTCCGTCCTATTAGTCAGGTAATAACGCGATTTATATAGTTTGTACTCTAAAGCAGACAATGACTTTTCTATTTTATCTCCAGACAAGCAAGATGTGCGCTCATCTGCAGCGCAACAATACAAAGAAATCACAATTCAAGCACTTAACAGACGAGTGTGAATCATGAGGATATTTATTCTATCGTGCTTGATGGCTGCAGCCACAATACTCAAGGAAAACCTGCAACAACCGGAACACTAAATCCACGGCATTAGAAGTGACAATTGCGGCACGACAACATGCATTAAAGCACAATAACAGCCACTGATACTGCGCATACAGTATGTGATCAGCCGTAATCAGTGATATCAAAGTAGCCAAATACTGCTGGTAACCAAATCCAAAAGGAAAATAAATCACATTTCAAACAGGGGTCCGGGGTGATGGCATTGATGTGCGATGCTCTTGAGAGGATGATGGGGCATTGTATTGTTTTTGCATTTGCTGAAATGAAGGCGATTCTAACATACTAACTATTGCTTGAGTATACCACTAGCTAAAATATCATTTTCTGTGTCAAAATATCAGGTGCTCATGTGTTTGGCTCAAATAAATCTCCACATGCCGTCAGTGCTGGACAGAAACCTGTGGTTACTTGACACGTAACTCCTGTTACCCGGATAACCAAGTAGAATACTGAAGAGTCCGTTCACATCAATCCAAAATGTGAAATGACATTTTTGCCATTTGTTTTATGTTGAACATGTATAAGAGATATCATTTGCATACTTTGATACCAAAAAGGAGAGAATTTGTACCCTACGTTTGTTTTAGATTTATTAACCTTTTCCTTTTCCCTCCTTTTATTGGATTTTATTATCTTCGCTACTGGCGGGCATCTCACTACGTCGAGTTCTCTGGTTCCAAAGCCAAATGAATGCAGTTGGAATACAGAAGTCTTTATATAAATTATAATGGAAACAAACACCACGATGGCACACAAATCCAGATAATGTTTGGATATATTTTTATGTCTCCATTTTGTTTATTTTGATTTGATATAATGTTGTCTTTTTTTTAAGCAACCATATGGTGAATTAGCCCAAGAATGCTCTATATACAGGATGTAGATATGCACCCCTACTCTTTGATTTGTCATCTTTGGATTTCGGACAGCAGCCATTTTAACGCAGCCTGACAGACTTCTTTGTCAGATTTAAGGCAAAGTCCTCATTATTATTTTGTACCAAGGCCAAAGTCACACAAGCCTGCCTCCAAGATGGCTGCCGTCCGGATGACAGCGACGTGAAAAGCGCTGACATCGCCCTCTGGCATTGTTTTTTGGGGGGTTTATCCGGGAACCTCGTGGGGGAAACAACAAAACACAACCCCAAATCAGTCGTACGGCCTGAAAGCAGTTTTCCAGTGTGTTTGTATTAATTACACGTGGATGAAATCTCGGATGTTCCCGGATGCTTCTGCGTTGGAAAAAGGTCGCAGCGAGCAAAACTCAGCAGGATCTTTCCTCCTGGACTCTCCTGCTCGGAATGAGAGGGGGGGGACAGGAAGCTGTCTCGGCTTCGTCTCCTGGAGTCACTCGCGTGGATTGACAGCAGACATGGGGGTTTGTTTTTGCACCCTTCTACCAAGAAGAAAAGAAGAACTTAAATCTACTTTTCACGTTGCCTGTCAAATATTATTCGGAGCTTCATGTAATGATGGTTTCTAGTTTTTTTTTTTATATAAAAGGAAAAAGAAAAACGAACAATTTGTAAAACATGAAATGTTTTATTTGTTGCATGTCCTTTTTGTTCTTCAATAAAATAACGTACTGCAGTGTTTTGAATGTTAACTTCTTTTATATGAGGATTTCAGAGTGAAACCGTGGAGCCTTTTTTTCTTGACAGGTTTTGACTTTTAAGATCTCTTCGTATGTATCAAATGGAAAACTGTTGTCTTTTTAATTCCAATTCCAAACCATTTTTTTCTGTGGGGAGAAAATAGCTTAAAGGCGCAGGTTTGATGGTCTCTTAATTTGTATTGGCGATGCGAATCCCAAATAAATACTTTCTTTTTTTGCATAAATAAATTGCTGTTTTTTGGGTCATTTTTCACGTGTGTTCCCCCCCCCACAAAGCTGAATCGAACATGTAACTAACTCAAACATGTGCGTGGTTCCTCCTCGGGCCGCTTGTAACGGGGTCAGGGTCACGAGTCACTGCAGGACACAAGTTTGCACGTTGCGGCCTCGCCGGTCCGACACCTCTGGACGGCGTTGCAGCAGCGCGCCGCAGCACGCGGGCATTTCATCCACACTAAGCTCGAAGGTGTGAAGGGGACGTTTTCACAGTTTTCCGAGTGAGTGAAAGCTGTGTGCTCCTGGCAGACAGACCCCCCCTCCCTCCTCCTCCTCCCCCTGCTCCCCCTTGGAGGCATGGCTAATGTGCGTTCCCTGAAAGAGGCGGAATCCACCGTTATCTCTCTCCTCCAGATGAACCAGACAGGACGCCCGATTCTGCTCCTTCAATTCATCCGTCCTCGGGAAAATTGCAAAATTTGCGAGGAGAAATAGAAGAAGGGGTGTAAACATGATCGCGTGGATTAAGAGGTTCCCGCGAGCGTCCCGATTCAGGGAGCGTGACAGAGACTGTGGGAGTGACATATGCAAACATGATCAAGTGTAATTACATGGAGGGGCCTCTTGTTTCGTTCAAAGGGCCACTGTACGAGGTGCTGGACACATTTAATTTATTCATGTGCTCATTTGGGAAACCAGAAAATGGCATTGTGAAGCTGATTCAGTCATTGTGTGGGGAAAAGGTGTAAATCCCATTTAGTCAAATGGCTGCACGTTGTTTTGGACGTGTGACTGCAAGCCGCCTCAACACCGTTACCGTTTACATCGAATAGAAACGGAATCACTATCTGAGGTGCTTTATCCATTCATAACCACCTTAATAAATCACATTTCGCCTATAACAAAAATTTGTATGTCAATTTGTAAAGGTCACTCACTATTGAACTGACCTAAATCTTTTTTTGGACGGAATATAGCCTGAATGACGGGTGATATGATTTTTGATCTACTGCAAGAGGAGCAAGTCGTTTCCGGCTTACAATACAAAAGATGCCTTAATGTCGGATTTTAAGTATTTATAAGGTGCTTTATGTATTTAGAAACTAGTTCAAGTGTAAATATTGCTATTTTAATTCAGTTGAATAGACAGTAGCTTAGATTTAAATCAGTAAAAGTTCGGAAATAGATTTTAAGCCGCTTTCTCTCAGTGAAAAGATAACAGGGATCATAACGTTTGCTCAAAGCACTTTAGTGGCAATAAAAAGAAAAGAACAACCGAGAAATTCCGATTTCTGGCGTTGTTGGATATTTTTCACCAAATCTATGTTGACATGTGACAGTAGCTACATCCACGCCGCGTTCCAGAAGCTTCCAAGAGCCTCAAAGGCGGCCGCGACCACCGCCGAGCTCACACATGTGGAGCGGACGAGACGACGCACAACTCACTCACCTCCACACCGACAGATCACAGCGATATGAAGCATATACACACAAAAAAGAGATGAACACATGAACCACAGCAAACTAATGCAATAAAACGTTCTCATTGATTGACGTCTCTGTGGAAAAGGGTGTAGAGCAGCGCCTTTAGGAGGCGCTCATGGACGCCGGCGTTTGATGGTATGGAATAACATCCGTAAGGGCCTCGCCATGGTTCACATTGTTCCAGCTGTGTGTCGTGGGGGGCCCTGGGTGCCTCTCAGTGCGCGCACAACCAGCTGTTTTGACACTGATGAAATAGCTCTTGTGAGCGACCTCGTCATTTCGTTTGTTTTAAACGCGCCTCGGATGGGCGACACGAAGCTAAATGCTTCATCGCCGATGAAAAAGAAACCCTGGACTCCGGTCCAAACCAGTGGAGAGCAACGGTTTCCTGTAGAGCCCGCCCCCGTTGGCTACGTGCACCTGATCTGAGGACTCGTCGCCCACATCAATCACCCTCAACCAGACCGCAGTGCACGTGCCCCACGTGCAGCGGGGCCCTGGGGCCCGCATTATATCAATGACAATAACAAGCCTCATAGCGCCTCACGCGCAGCGCATACGGCTCATCAGTTATGTCCACGCCTGCCAGCGTGACACACACACACACACACACACACACACACGTGCGCGCGCGGTAGAGGCTTGGTCTTAGGGGGACCCTGATCGATCTCGTGTAGATCCTGAAATACCTGTAGCAGTGAACGGGGTCAAGTCATCGCGTGGGCGTGTTTGTTTGCACATTTGGAAACAGCTCGGTTTGGCGAAGCTGCAGTCTCGTGCTGCCTGTGACGCCACCCACAGATGCTTAATGAATTCCTCTCACCGCAACTTTCGGAAAGAGATTTCACAGATCAGCGTGTGTCATCGTGGCCTTTCAAGTTATTTCAACCGTGCAACATTAGAATTAGACTGCGCAGGAAAGTGGAGCATCCGGGGCGTGGGAGTTTATGGCTGTGAACTGGTTCTTTCCATCGGCCTGAAGCTTCCATAATGAGCGAGATGTGGACCTTATCTGTTATTCAATTACAGGAAGGGGACGGGGGGCTTTAAAACGGTGCCAGGAGACGCTCTTATTAAAGAAACAACAAACTTATCTCCCCCAAACACGGATCGAGAATGAAACGCAAACAAAAGAGAGCTGTTTTTTAGCGTCGAGGACGAGGACATTCAGATACACTGCCGTTGCGACAATTATGGCGCTCACGTGCAGCTGATCTGTTTGGAGTTGGCGTCCGTGTTTTCATCTTTTTAAATGTGTCCTCCTCGCGTTTGTGGACATGAAGGCCTTCGCTGCGGCGCATCGCTTCGGAGGGAGCTCGTGTCTTTTCGCGATAGCGTTGTCAGGGCGGATTTATGTTTGATAAACAACAACAAGCCGCCCGGTTGCTCCTGCGTCCGTTGTTCAGGAGGCAGCGGTCACTTTCAGTACGTCCAGCCTGGGTTCATATGGATGGTGCAAACAGAAGGAGCTTTAAGGAGTGTGTGTTTGTGAGACACTGCTGACCCCTCATGGTGTGAGAGACGGAGCGCACTGAGGACATGGCGCCGTGAAATGTGTCCCTAACACACAGGAGCTACTCAACTTCCACCTCAGGCCTCACTGGGGCTTTCAAACGAATATTGGAATTTGCTGAGTGTTGTTGGGTCTTTGGAAGTTCAGCCTCAAGTGTGTAGATGTCAGTGCTACACCCACATGAAGTCATTTTATTATGTTCAGCTTTCAGTTCAGAGCCCCGGGTTTAAAATTGTACTGTATAATAATATCCTGCACGATAAACGTATCAAAAAGCATCAAAAAACTTCTGCTAATCATTGACATAACAGACTGTGAAATCCTTTTTGAAAGGTGGCATTATGTGAATTAAACATTTACAGAGATGTAACACATAATAAATATGTAGATGTTCATTCAAACAATTAACTTTAAATTTGGAAAGTTGAAATATACAACATTTGATGTGAGGCACAATAGTAAAAAGGTCCTCACTTTAAAGAAATAAACAAATTAGTGATAATGAATCTGCAACCTTTAATGCAATGGAGCCAGCCTGCACGACACCCCAACCCCGTAGCCGCTGAGTGGCATTAATCATTCATTTCATCATGTTCACATACACAAACTTTTCCTAGGATGCATTTTGGAGATTCGAGCCTATTCAAGGTACAGCCACAGTTCCTGGATTGTTTTGAGAGGATGGGCATTAAAATCATCCATCTGGCACAGCATCGTAAGTGGAGGCGTGCATAATAAAGGCGTCAAGTAAGAAGAGGCGCAGGGATACAGACTGACACACAGCTTTCAATAGGTAATTGTACAAAGTCCAATTGCTTCATTTTCATTCCATTTCCAAAAGTAATGCAACATGACGAACACAGACTGGATTACTCTCATCAATTACAGTGTACACACCTAACAGGTAATGAGGGAAATGAAAATGAATGGAAACCATTGGCTGCTAGTTGAAAAAGACATCCAGACATCAGAGATCTTGGATCCAAATCAAAAACGTGGTTTTAATGTGAACTGCGCCGCGCAAATGGTCCAAAGCCGCATCGATCCTTTGACTCAGGACGAGAGAAATCGACAAGAAAAACTCCGATCACCCGTCTCTTGCTCTCCGCTTTGCAGGAATGCCGCCTGTTGGCTCTTTGTTTATGATCCAGAACTCGTGTGTGGACGCGGGTCTGACCTTGTGCAGCTTTGAGCTGTCTCAGCAGAGCGTCTGACCACGGCGGCTGACACAGCGAGACGTCTGCCTGTTGGGGGACAGAGGGTGTATGTAGGTCAGCGACGGGCCCGCATGCTGTGACAGCAGCAGGGCCGCTGTGCCGTGGAGCAGGACGGGGATTCGAGTGGACACGCAGAGAGACGGCCCCCCTCACACGTCAGCACCGATACTTCCTCATTTGGCCTCTTAAACACTTTGACATTATCAGGCCACACGGAGCAACGTCCACACTCATTATTCTCACCTTTGTGCCGCAGTGAAATGGGAAAAGAGGAGCAGGAGGACACGGGCGGGGACACGGGAGGGACATCAGATCATTGGGTGTCTGTCTGCATGGCCATTTGAGGGGCAGATGTTCTGTCCATGTCAAGGCACGTTGCACTGCTGATCGAATAGGAAAAGGTTACAGTTTGGACAACACAGGGAAACAACACTCAATTGTAAAAAAGCAATGATCAATTAGAGTTGATTTGTTACTTTGCTTAAGGTCGTAAAAATAATAAAAGATTAAGTGATTTAAATGAGTTTGTTAAACAACCAGGTCGTTTTTTTCAGATATTTAATTGGAAAAAAAGGGTCAATTTTAGAGTACTAAATACAAGCTTTGCTATTCCCAAAGAATGACGACATACTGCCATCTAGAGGCTTAAACGAGGAGGTTCAGACGATGAATGAACAATGACAAAAAAATAGAACAAAAATGATGGTTGCAAAAGTTCAACTTTAATGTTAGAAATCATTTCAAAGAATGTCTGAGTCTTCAGAGATAACGGAGTAGTAACTACTGTGTAGCTGCTCCATTCTAGCAAACTAAGTGGTTTGTATAAAGTTACAAAGGAGAGTATTGCAAATAGTTTTCATTGCTGTGACAGAGACTCTGAAATAAGTAAACAAATTCTTATAAACATAATCACAAAAAAAATACATAGAAAAGGAGCTCATCGGTTGTAAGGATGCATTGAACCAGATGCAGATTTGATGTTTGTCTTGATGCTGCTGGGCATTTTTCCTGAGAAAAAAAAAAGAGAAAATGAATACTTTTGCTCCAATACAAATTAATAAATAGTTTTGAGGCATTAAGCTCATTTGGGCTGAATTTCTGTCTCGTTCTTTCAATCTTTTGATGGATGACCGAATTGACAAAGAAGTTATACATTCTCCAGCAGCATCATGTCCAATTAAAATATTATCTGTCCATCATGCACGACCACTTTAAAACAACCGTGTTATCCCTTTAACACCTGTAGAAACTCATAAGAATAGAAACAACAAAAGAAGTGATGGTGCCATACTAACCGAGCTCTCCAGGTCTCCTACCTGGCTGCCCTTGCTGCTGTGGAGCACCAGGTCCTCCCATAACTGCTTGCTGGTTTGAACCACCACCAATGGTGACCTGCTGTAAGGTTGGCCCTCCACTCATCATGGGCCCTTGTCCCGGATGTCCAGGGGCCACGGGCCCGGGAGGCCTGCATTTGGAAAGGCCCTTTCCAAATGCAACTGCTCCCACCAAAGCGTTGGTGTCAGCCGGGTTGAACGACGGCTTGTTCTGTCGTATTGCTGTGGAAAAAAAACAACGCACGACTCAACATATTTAAAACGTATCCAAACATTTTAGAGGAGTTGCCTGGTCGAGTGAAAGCGCAACATACCTGAAGTCTCTGCATCTCTGTCATCACGAGGGTTGTTCAGCTTCTCCAGCAGATTGGAACAAAGTTTATTCAACGTCTGGATCTGTTTCTGTTGATGAAAATAAAACCACGGGGCGTTTGAATGATGCAAAATACTGTACAGCTCTAATTGCTAAAAAGGCATACGACCATTTTTATTTTTGCATTTGAGTAAGACAGCGCTGATCCACTCTGTAACTGACCTGCGCCGCCTCGGGGCCGATTCGCGCCGCCTCTACACTCAGCTGTTTCTCCTGCTCCTCCACCTCTGGGTCAGGCTTCGTCCGCAAGTAGTCTGGTACGATCTCATGGCTGAACACTGGGACGCGCTGCTCCGTGAGTTTCTGCAGGGTGCCGCGAATCGAAAGGTCAGAGAGAGATCGCTAAAAAAGAGAAAAGGCATCAGTGAAGCGGAAACTTTGGTCACTTTGATACTCACCGCTAAATCCTCATCTCGGTCCGGGGAGAGAAGCAGCGGGATTATAACCTGGTTGCGAAAGGATGGCGTCTTTTCGTTCTTCAGCAGCTTATTGATGGTGTTCAGCTGACCGGATAACAGGGCGAAGTTGTCCAAAACAGAGGGCCTGAATGACACAAGCAGAAATCACAGATCGCCATAAAAAGGACATTTGTAAATATATATTTTTTTAATGACAAAACAGAGCATCTTGGATCAAACATATAGTAGTTTCACTTTTTCAAGGCTAAAGCAGCAGAAAACGCATCAAGCATAAGTATTTAAGCATGAATTTGGACAGATTTGTAAACTCTAAACTGATTTTTACTACCATCCAGAGGGACAGAAGGATACAACAACAATAGTTTAAAAACATTTCAAATTTCAATAGCATACACTCCACACTAAACCCAAATTCAAATATGTATTGTATTCAAATCTTAGTCTGTCTCTGCTGTCAAGCGAAGTGTGGCATCAAGAGACGGATGATGAAGCTGTAGTGACTTAACGTTACGTGCAAAGCCTAAATGCTGGATATGATGCTGGATGCTGAAATGCCGAATTGATGCAGGCTTCTATTGAAAGAGGATTCCTCCTTTAGGTTAGACAGCACAAACATGTGCATACTACAGCTGTGCTTTGGGGCTTTGGTGCTTTACTCACCACGTTAATCGCTCGTATTCATTTTCCAGCTTGTAGATGAAACTGTGTAGCGCGTTTTTGACGTGTGCTACACGAGAAATGAGAGACTCCACCGCCGCCTCCAACTGCTTCTCCTCTCGTTGCTGAGGGAAGTAAAAGACGATTAACATAGACGGCAAATTAAGGTGGAAAAGTTATTAACGTTACTTTAACGCAGCTGCAATGTCGTTGTGCATGGTGGAGGATGAGTAAAAAGAAAGTTGTTTTCCAGTCTGGTGGTACGGAAGCTGATATTCTAGTGTACACACCAAACCACCCGAACACAGTCCTCATTCTTTAAAACAATGTGAGTTCAACGTCACATTGAGATTGACTTCCTTGTAAGGTTAACCTAAATTAGCTTAGACGCTAGTTAACATAACGTTAGCTGCTACCAGTTAGCAAGCTAGCTACTCCTAGCCCTAGAAATCTGTACTAAACCAGAAGCGCAAAATACAAACGTCCACTTGGACTTGTCAAAAATTTAACAAAGGTGAATACGGTAATTGACAAGATATGGGTAATAATATGGCATTACCTGCATTGTTGAACAACACGCTATCTCTGAAATGCTCTTAACGATGCGTTAAATCAGTCTCAAACACTTCCGGTTAACGTTTCAGAATAAAAGCACGTTTTCAACTTGTAAAAAACATTGCATTTGTACTAAACGGAAAAACCCATAACAAAGTAGTTGTTCCTGTGCGGCGTCCCTATGTTAAAGCTGTCCTAATATAATCTGATTACACTCAACGTTCTTATTAAGAATGGTAATTATATATACTAACTATATGATTTGTGAAGAACCCTGATGTGCTCATCTAACAGATCAAACATATTGAAATGACGTCTCTCCAAAGTGACAGCTTGGATGCATTTTATTAACCAGCTGCGAGGACTGGAATTTGTTTAAGTCTGCACAGATTCAGACTCGATTCTTTGCAACCCAACGCCAGCGGCTGCTTTCCTCTCGGGGTCCTGGATAGCAAGCTGAAAAATGGCAGCAAAAAATCCAAGGAGAACTTTGATTCAAGAGTATTGTAACTCGGACAGTAGCCACCTACGAGTCCTGTGGCACTACAGCGTTCACAACGACATCCACGTGCCTTTGTTTTCCAGCCATAATTCAATGTTTATTCTGAGGCAACAAATAACCAGGCATGGACTTTGTATTGAAAAGATTTTATTTGGGCGAAAAGGCGTTAATTGTCCATTAGTGTGTCACTTAAGCATGAGTGCTAAAACAACAGTTTGTCTAAGGCTCACTATTTAGGAACACACAAGCATTTGTAATGTGTTTTTAAAGGTAGTGGGTTTGACATCACAGTTTGTGTTCATTTACTAGGTCAACACTAAAGTAGGTGCACTCCAGAGAGCTTCATGAACTTGTTTGGCAGAAAGCATGTGATAAAGTGTTTAATTCAAAGTTAACTGGTTAACCGAGGAGTTTAGAAGAGACTCTCCACGTCGCCCATTTCCACCACAACCGCCTTCAGCTGGGAGTAGTACTCGATGGTCACCTGGCCGTTCTCTTTGCCAAAACCTGGTGCAGCACAACAGAGATCGGGTTAAAAGTAGATTTGAATTACCTCTCTTGCTTTCATTTGATGAAGATAATGCAGGTCACTCGCTGCAATACATTCATCGTACTATGAATGCATTTGCAGTATAAAAAAAAAACAGACATTCGGACCATTTTATCATTGAAAAACCAGAAAACACCCCTACCTGACATCTTGTATCCTCCAAAAGGCACCTCCACAGGGCTGATGTTGTAGTTGTTGATGAAGCAGGTCCCCGCCTCAAGGTTCTCGGCCACGCGATGGGCTCTGGAAATGTCCCTGCAGGGCAGAGGAAAGGAACACATTTTAAACGGAAAGCAGTCACCGCCTTTCATCCAGGGACAACTGTTACGCAACCAATCCAAACGGTAATTACGACACTCCTTAGTGTCAGCGTTTTGAATCGGGAGCTGCGACCTCTGCTGACCTGGTGAAAACGCCCGAGGCCAAACCGAACGTGGAGTCGTTGGCTCTCGCCAGCACTTCTTCCTCCGTGTCGAAAGGCAGCACCGACATGACTGGCCCGAAAATCTCCTCCTTTACACAGGTCATGTCATCCCTGCAGTTATCTGTGCAGGGCGGGATGGGTGTGGGGGCGGTACTGGATGTAACATGCTGGGACACTTAGAAACTTAGCGGTTATGTGATGGCGTATCGTCACTTACCAAGCACGCAAGGTGACATAAAGTAGCCCCCTTTCAATTTGGGGTCGCTGGGAACGAACGGTTCTCCTCCACACAGCACTTTGGCTCCCTGGAAACAAAAGACATGTCATCAAAATAATTATGAGAGAAGTAAAACTGCACTTGACTGCTTTGAAGTCTGCACGAAAGCAAAGGGCCTTCTCAGATAAAGGGCCTCGGCGGCTCGGTCAGAAGCACACCTCTTTCTTGGCCTGACTGATGTATCCCAGCACTTTCTCCAGCTGCGGCTTGCTGATCAACGCGCCCATCCGGGTGCCGTCCAACAGGGGGTCACCCAAAGGGATGGCCTTGGTCCTTTTCACAACTTCTTCAAGGAACTGGGGCATGATCTCTCTTTGCACGTACACCCTGGTGCCATTGCAGCAAACCTGCGCACAGCACAGAAACAAAGAATGCATTCGATCGGGTCGAGCGTGACACTGGACGACGCACGAATTACACAACTGCCTCACCTGCCCCTGTGTCAGGAAGTTTGCCATCAGTGCTCCCTTCACCGCGTTTTCCAGCTCACAGTCTTTGAAGATTAGGAGGGGAGATTTTCCGCCCAGCTCCAGCGTCAAATGCTTCACCCCCTTTGCAGACATCTCCATGACCTGAGGACAAGGAGGACACGCTGGGCATCAAGGAACAACAGCAGGGACAAAAAAAGGGTTTTGGGGTTTTTTCTCTCCAAAAAGTGAGCCAATGTTGATTCATTTCTCAAATAAATTGGGCGTCGGTGCCGTTTGATTTTCTTTGCGGCACACCATGGCCCCTATTGACCGTTCTGACCCGAATTCTAAACTGATCTGACGGGGTGTGCATTATTCAGCGATAACGTCCAGTTGCTGTTGACATTGATCTGAGCGTTCCTTATCACTGCGCGCTCAAAGTAACAGGTAAGTTGACATGTTAGCGTTTAGCTCGGTCGCAATCGCCGAAAAAAGGCCGTAAGTTTCAGGCAGTGCAAGCTGTCGCACTCGGACAATTAAGGTGGAACGCATGAGCGATGTGAATGAGTGAGCTGGTGCGGGACCCAGTGCTGTTTACGTGCACGTACGGGGACTATTTTTCCTCTTGACCACTGAAATGCGACTATTGTGGCTGCAACTATTTTGTGCTGAAAAGGCAGCCATTCACTTACTATTTGTAATTTCGCTGATAACCATATTATATAAGCAATAAGGTACTTGAGGCAGTACTTTATCTTAAATAATGTAACAGTTTGAGGGTGTTGTTAGGCCCGACGCGCCCTTTCGTACCTTATTGCGTAACTGTTGCTATGTTCTAACACAGTGGAAACTCTAAAATCAAGCTAAACTCCCATCCAAATGATGCTACGAGTTGTGTCAGGTGTAATCACACAACGTTTAAGTCCCTCCAAGTTGAGTTCAATCGTGCTAAAACCCCGGTACGGCCTCTGCACCTTCTTGCCCGTTGGCACACTGCCGGTGAATGACACTTTGGCGACCCCCGGGTGTTGGCAGAGCAAGCTGCCGGTGTCCGCCCCGCCTTGCACCACACAGAAGAGCCCATCCGGGACGCCCGCCTCCTTGTAGATCTCAGCCAGAATGACGGCGGTCACAGGAGTCATGGGAGAGGGCTTGAACACCATGGCGTTGCCTAAACGCAGCCACACCGTAGCACAGAGTTTGCAAGGCAAACATTCACGAATAACGATGATCTCAAATCGCCACCGTTAAGACACTCACCACATGCCAGAGCCGGGGCGGACTTCCATGACGCCACCTGGAAGGGGTAGTTCCACGCACCGATTCCCACGCACACGCCCAGGGGCTCCCTCCGGGTGTAAGCAAACGCTCCGCCAGGAAGCTGGATGTGCTGGCCTTCGATGTCCCAAACACAACTTTAAAGACAACTTTTACTTTTAAAGTGAAAAGAAGAAATCATAAAAGTGCTTGTGTACGCACCAGCGAGTGTACCAGCCATGCCGGCGTAGTACTCGATGCTCTGCCAGGCGATGTCGATGTCCACCAGCGCTTCAGTGATGGACTTGCCATTGTTGATCACTTCCAGCTTTGCTATGTTCTCCCTCCTTTCCTGTTTGTATTGGAATAACACAAACGAAAGCCGCGAATGAGACCTTCGACCAAACTATTCAAACATTTATGTGGTAATTTGCTGTTATTTCATGTATATATATGGAATTATTGGTTTACACAATGACTAAGGTTAAATTCCAAACTGATACAGACACAATAAAGGTCTGTGAATGTAGGTCAGCAGGAGGTGGGGGCCGCAGGGGTGTCTAATGAATACCTAGTGTCTTACTGCAGGCCTGCTAAAGTTCGCTCCAACTTGTGTTGCGTAACACCGAAGTCCGGCTGGTTTCAAGGGAGCATGTGAACGAAACACTTCCACCGGCTCACCCTGATAATGCGCGCGGCCTCCAACATCACACGAGCCCTCTCCATGCCCGCCATCTTGCGCCATTGCAGGTAGGCGCCGTGGGCGCTCTTTACGGCCTCGTCCACCTCCTCGGACCCACAGGGAACCATCTGACACAGGACACGACCTGCACAAACAAGATCAGCCGGTTTACAGAGTGACGGAGCTCCAAGACACCAGGGTGAAGGAGCGACATGTTCATTGGGATTTCCTCCTACATTAGGTCCAGTTGTGCCTCCTTTAAACTGCTTGTTCCAGATTTCAATTCAATTATGAAGCTGGATATCTTGATAAATAATAATAATAATAATAATAATAATAATAATAATAATAGGGGGGTTGTGTTATAATGGTAGGGGAAACACTGCAATTGAGTTGTATAACTTGCAAGTGCGTTGGGTGATTTCCAGCTAATGTTAAAATAGTAACATTATTCAAGCTTTTTAGGGGCCCTTTAAAACTCCAGGCCCAAATCACAGGTAATAAATCAAGTTGGAAGCAGGAGTCCTTTTTCTCATACTAACATATTTCTACACCGGACCGGACTCCGGTTCTTACCTGTCGCGGGTTCGAACACGGGCTCCGCGTGTTTCTCCTGCCGGGGCTTCACGCGCTTTCCACCCCAGAAGTTCAGCGGCTCGGTGATGACCACGGTGCCGGTGGCGGCTGCGGGCATGGTGTCGAGTATTGACTGGGCCATGGTGCGCTGGAGAGAACCTGCAAGGACACGGAGATGGTTGGCCATGTTGCTGTTGGACGACGGAGACAAATATGTGGGGAGAGTGTATCGCGTACTAGAGAGTGTAGCTCGGCTCGTCCGTCGCTTCAGCACATGAACTTCGTCCAGGCCCAGAGAGCGCGGTGACGCGCCGCGTTATCCACATAGGACACGCCCCGTTCTCCACATAGGACACGCCCCGATCTCCAGATAGGACACGCCGCGTTATCCACATAGGACACGCCCCGTTCTCCACATAGGACACGCCGCGTTATCCACATAGGACACGCCCCGTTCTCCACATAGGACACGCCCCGTTCTCCACATAGGACACGCCGCGTTCTCCACATAGGACACGGTCAGTTCTCCACATAGGACACGCCGCGTTCTCCACATAGGACACGCCCCGTTCTCCACATAGGACACGCCCCGTTCTCCACATAGGACACGGTCAGTTCTCCACATAGGACACGCCCCGTTCTCCACATAGGACACGCCCCGTTCTCCACATAGGACACGCCGCGTTCTCCACATAGGACACGCCCCGTTCTCCACATAGGACACGCCCCGTTCTCCACATAGGACACGGTCAGTTCTCCACATAGGACACGCCCTGTTCAGGAGGGAGTCACATTTCTGTAGTTTGCTGCTTCCTGCCCTGACCGTATGAAAGCCACTAAAAAAGGGATAGTGTCGAAATTATGAGCTAAAAACTCATTGTTATGAGATCAATTGGCTTTCATGCGACAGAGATGTCGCTGATGAAGAAGGCTAAAACGGAACTGAAGGGGAATAAGCCATTTCTGCAACAGCATGGGAACAGCTGAGGGGAGAAAGCTATTTCTGCGACAGGGAGTCCTGCAGCGCCTCGAAATGTGCAAAAGAGCTAGTACAGCAGGAATGTGGCTTTCCAAAGAAGACTTGAGTAAAAAAAATGATAATAAAAATAAAAAAACACAATCAAGAGTAATCATAAACTTTATTAATATGTAAGAAATAAGGATACAGACAATAACATACAATAAAACTGACAAACGGATCAATGTTACTGCACCAATGAATCATTCAAATCTCAAAAGATGTCTGGCTTGTGCTGAACACAAGGTGTCATCTGTATCCTTTAGTAATCAATGGAATCACAGACTAATTTAAGTAAGTACATATCTTAAAAAGTTAAATAAAACTAAACATGACTGAGAAATCCAGCAGGAGTGATACAGCCGTTCGCTCCAGCCCTGCAGAATCAGCTCCGTCCGTGCCCTGAGGACGAAAGCCACGACTTTATGCGCAAACGGCACAGGTGGATCCGCCTGGTGATCAGGAGAACTTGGCTGCTTGGGGAGGAGGTCCCAGGAAGCCTCCAGCCTGCTTGGTTGCAGCTCTGGAAGGCGCGAGGCCAAGCATCTTCTGGATGTTCTGGGGAGAAAAGGCAGAAGAAGAAGAAAAAAAAAAAACACTCAGCGTGGCACTCTATTTTAATCTTTCCCCGGGAACTTCTTGACATAAAATTACATGAATTGTATCATTTTGAAGATGCCAAAAAGGTCAGAATTGTAAAATGCTGGGTATTTTACCCAGAGCAGAGTGAAACTTCTGCAAAATGTTCACAACCTTATATCAAATATCCTAGATACAACTATTTGGTTGTTCCGGTTAGTAATTGCACATCGGAAGTACATCGGATGTAACAGTCACCTTTCTGGGATATTGGGGCAAAACTTTGAAACAATTAAACATTTACCATATATTTTTGCATCTCATTTTACATCTGTACATCATGTAACATACACTTGTATACATTTTCAGATTACTTTCACGCTGTTTGGCCACAGGCTAGCAACACAACATGCTGCTATTTAAGAACAACATCATCTTGAATCCTGATACAATTCATGTGACAGACCCACTTTGAGCTACAGTGACTTGCTGCTCTGACTCCTATTAATGTTTGGCCCCTACTGCCTTCCCCCGGCGCTAAGGGGCACGTTACCTGTCTGATGGACATGGTGCAGAGGATGTAAAGGAAGATAAAGGAGCAGTCTGTGTAATCCTCGCCCAGCAGGTTGCGATGCGACAGCCCCTGGATGTAGGAAAGGGGCACGAATGGCAACTTGGCCACGACTCTTCCGTCAAAGCTGAACAGAACAAATGAGAAGACGTTTTTTTTTAACCACACACAATCTTTGCTTTGGCCAAATTCAAACCTTAATTCCTCATCGACACAGACGGAAAAAAGTTGTCACCATTTGGAATTGTATCTTATTTCGATTGATCGTTTGTAAACGTCAAAATATTAAGACGTAAAATCAACTTTGTGCATCACTTACATGGAGTTGAACATGCCCATCAACGCTGTAAAGCAGAAGCCTATCGCGAACATTGACTTCATGCGCACCTGCAAACCAAAACACACACACCATTAAAAATGGAAATTTGTCCCGTCACATCTGACTACAAATACAAGAACAAATGCAGTTTGGCACTTCTGAAATATATAACTAATAATGAAGGTAAGCCGGTAGAAAAAAAAAACACATTCTCAGGAATGATCTTATTGGGTACGTTAATATAAAGATAGATTTGAAAGTCTAAGCATCGCCTATTTGTTGTAAAGAGATGGTCTCTCACCATGGACAAGTCTCTGTTGTTGTTCTTCAGCTTCTCTTCCTGTCTCTCTGGAATACATTCAGAGGCACACATCACTTATCAAGAACCACAAAGGGACGAATGGAAGAAATGCTGACATATGTTGAGGTTTCAGCTTTTTGGTTTGCCTGAGGGCAATTCATTTCTCCGCCAATCGAATTAACGGTGAACTTACCAATTTTCTTCTTCTGTTGACGTCCTGCAGATTCTGTGATGGTTTCCTTTTTCTTCTCAACTAATATCAAACACGCAACAGATAATGCATTAAAAGAGCCAATGGAGAAATAACAGTATGACGTTTACATACGAGTCACTTACGTTTTTTGCTCTGTTTTTCCACTTCAGCCTTTAGCCTCTTGTACTTTTCAGTGCGATACACTAAAACCCAGGTAATCCCTGAGAGGGTGGGGGGCGAAGAAGAGGGTTGTGTATCAAATAAAAACAACTCTTTTGGACCACTGTCACAATTGCGCAACGTGGGTTCCATATTGGGCAACACATGCATTGATACAATATACATTTGTAAGAGTTTTCTGTCTGATTCATTTACAAATAACTCTTAACGCTTAATATTGTTGTGTTAGAGATTGTATTAAGCGGCTGAGGATATTGTCGCTACCGAATGCTTGGAAGGTAACGACGCAATCGAGTGGTTAACCCTTTTTGGAAATACTACCAAGAAAAATTGGTGTGTAAAATTCCCATCAACAAAGTGGTTTTCACTAAATGTTCAATAACCAGTCGATTTACGTTCTGAGGGGGTATTCATAAAGCATAGTTAATACCTATGTTATAAAGAACGTAAATGCAGTTCTTTTATTGTGGAAATGTAAACCGGAAGTTATTTCCGCCGTCTGACAGACTAACGTCAGCAATTAACTTAACGTAGCTTGGTTGGCGAAATGCAGTGCACTGCACAAACACACGCACCAGTGGTCGTCAAAGCCATAAATAGTAGACATCAATCACTATTAATAGCATGAACAACACGGCTGCGCTATCTTATGTAGAAGGTTGTAAAACGATGGCGTGTGAATGTGTTTCCTGGACGGTAGTAAGATGCCTCCATACTGGAGCTGCCTGTCGGGACCGTCGAGAGGATTTCACTCACCTTCGGCCAACAGCGCGGTGCAAACAGAGATGAACACGATTAGAATAGTGTCAGCAAACATGGTGCTCATGTTGCTATAGTCCCAATTTCCGTCCCGTTTAGCCGGCCGCAGAGGCGAGAGGTCAGTTTGTCATTACAGGCTACACCTCGGCCAGCGAGCACATTACATCGGCCTCAGACCCACTAAGCTGACGTCAGCTCTCCGGAGCAGGTCACACATGTAAGAAGTACTTCCGGTTCAATATACTCAAACTGATATACTGTTTACTATCTGCAACACGTTCCTCTAATATAACGGTTGTATATATATATATATATATACATATATTTCCTTTTACAAGATTGTAGTATAGCAGAAGAAGCTAATTTATGGGTATAAATATGTAGATAAATTATAATAGATATAGATATATATATGTATATATATATATATAAATATATATATATATATGTATTTGTGTATGCAATGCTTACAATGCGCGGGCGCACACGTATTACCTTAAATTGAAGGGGCACATGAACTGCTGAAAATATTTTTTTCACTCAAACGTGAAAATACGACTAGTGACAGTTAGTGAGATGAGCTTTAATGCAACGTACCCTACTTTGATTTCCTCGTGTGATTATGATGATGATGATGATGATGATGATGATAGTCCCCCCCCTCGTCGTCACAAAGCATCACCGAATGGGAGGGGCGCAAGCGCCCCGGTGAGAATGTTTTTAGAGGGCCGCATCGTGTCGCAGATGAAGCATGGCAGGAGACAGCGAGACAAAGCAAGGTGACCAAGCCGAAAAGGAGAGCATTGATCGGCAGCCGTTCCTCATCGGCGTGGCCGGAGGGACAGCCAGCGGGAAGGTGGGTGGCCGTCAACGCAATTAGACACAGTGTTTAGGCCAGCAAACGGCTTATATTATATCATCATATGATAACACGTGCATTGTCCAAATAGGTCATTATCATAAAGGAGTATAGTTTGATATGTGGAAATCAAACAAAGACTCCAATATATTGCTAGTATGAAAATAGATTTTAATTCATTAGTGTTACTGCACAGTCTAGATTTCAGCACCTGAAACCAGACAACAATAGAAGGCATTTACAGCCTCTGAAAGAAGTTCAATATAACCAACAAGCTGTAATGTAAGCCATACATTTATGAATTAAATATCCTGGTGATGATTTTTCTGTCTTTCGTAATCTGTGTTCTCTGCTGAATCCTGATTTTTAACCTCTTTGTGATACTGATGTAACCTCTGTTTCAAGCCCTTGCTGCATTGTCACTTGAGGGCCTCATTTCTGAAGCTGGCTCACAGGCACACCAATTGTGTATTTGCTGCCATGAGACAAACACCTGTTATCATTCTGGTCGGTCAATAAGTGATGTCCTCTCTTTTTTAGATCAGACATGGACACATTCGTTTTAGTAGAATCGGTCCGACATCATATGCAACAGAAAGTCTTTATTGCTTCAACGCAATGTGGGCTTTAAACGTGGTTATCCAAATGTCAGAGAGGCGTTCGAGCCGATCACATTTTGGACAAGGCAGCTACATGCTTTACTTATTTCTAATGTTAGTCGTGTAGGTCCACTTTATAAGTGGTTGAGTCAACACCGTTGTTTGTGGGTGGGACTTCCTGGTACTCTGCCGTGTTTTTCTCCCACAAGTGTAACCGCTCACAGAGCCACCTGCTCTCCCACACACGCCGTCTGTTTGGGCATCTGTCTGCCAATCTCGGTTTGAGGCCGGCGTTTTCCCACGCCGCTTTTTTAGTTCTCCTTTTGTGTGACTAGTCGTCGGTGTGCAGCAAGATCATGGAGCTGCTGGGCCAGAACGAGATCGACCACCACCAGCGGCAGGTGGCCATCCTCAGCCAAGACAGCTTCTACCGGGTCCTCACCCCGGAGCAGAAGGCCATGGCGCTCAAGGGGCAGTTCAACTTTGACCACCCAGGTGTGTCCGCGTTAATCAGCTTGTCCCATGCCACAGCAGGGTGATCAATGATAGGCTGAAACCGCTGTGTGTTTCCTGCTGGGAAACGTCTGCCTTGTTCTCTGCGAGAGGACCTGCAGCTGCTAATCTGTATGTATTAAATCCTGCTCCCGAAATGACTTAACGGCTTTGTTCTCTTCTGTATAGATGCCTTTGACTGCGACCTTATAAGCGCGACTCTGTGGGACATCAAGGAGGGAAAAACCGTACACATTCCCGTTTATGACTTTGTTTCTCATTCCAGGTGAAAAAGTCGTATCCACACAGCTACGTACTGACACAAAATGTTTGCATGTATTTGTTTTCGCCAAAGCAATATTAAAGAGGACTCCAATGTGGCAGTAACATTAACTTCAATGTTCCAGAGGAACCCTTGTGTTTTTATGTTCCGTCTTCTGCACGGCAGGAAGGAAGAGACGGTGACCGTGTACCCTGCCGATGTGGTGCTGTTCGAGGGCATCCTGATGTTCTATTCTCAGGAGATCCGAGACCTGTTCCAAATGAAGCTGTTTGTGGACACCGACGCGGATACGCGTCTATCTCGAAGAGGTGAGACATCCAAGTACTCCCCCACCCCGGTTTCCAAATGGCAAGTGAAGGATGGTTGGACATTTTGGGAAATGGGACCGGTAGCTTGTACGGAAAGTCAATAGGATCCTAAAAGCTAAAGATGACTCTGCCCTGCTCTTCTCTCATCCACCAGTGCTGCGTGATATAAGCGATCGTGGACGGGACCTAGAAAGTGTTTTAGCACAGTACATTACTTTTGTGAAGCCTGCGTTTGAGGAGTTCTGTCTGCCAGTAAGTGCTCGTCTCCGTCTATACTGTAACTCATTGGAGTGAATGTGGCGCTGGGCCTCGACTCACGGTCCAACCTTTCATGTGCTTTTTTTTCATTGCCGCTGTTCAGACAAAGAAATATGCTGATGTAATCATACCGAGAGGAGTTGACAATCTCGGTGAGTATTTGTGCTTTGGGATCCAGATGTTACACACTTGTCTGAACAGTGATACCAAAAGCCGATACAGCTGTATTTGTTGTTGGCTTCTAAACTTTGGTGTTCTCAAACCAAACCGATGTGTCTGTTGACTCAAGAATGCAACGTTGTAACAATCACCATAGTAATTTTGTTGGGCATACTTTGTCTTCACACTACTTCTCACTGGATGTATTCTCTCCTACAAACATGAGTTGATTCTCTTGATTGGTAGTTTTAAATCTTCTCCAATACAGCATCGTGTTCATTTAGTAAATTATGTTCCATTTTCCAGCAAAATGGAGGATGAAAGATGGTCAGGGAGGGGCCAACCTGTGATTGACGAGTTGCTGCCACGTCCTATGCTCAGGCTGGTCATAGTCATAGGTTTTGCTGGCATTTGGCTGGGAAACAAAGTATTGAATATCTTTCTATGATTGTCTGAACCACAGGAAATGTTTCATTTCTTTTATCGAGTTACCTTCTGCGTTTCAAAGATTGCTGTGTAGGTTTGACTCTGTCGTAATGGACACGCACACCGGGGCTAAGCCTCACTACGCTATCGCTCTGTCTCCCTGTACAGTTGCCATAAATCTTATAGTTCAGCACATCCAGGATATTCTGAACGGCGGTTTGACCAAGCGGCTGAACGGATTGGTAAATGTTTATGCGACGATGACGACAACGAAGAAGCAGCAGCAGCCAAACATGGAGTCCAGCAGCCGGCCTCATTGAGTGTACTGCTCCCTGAAGAGAGGGAGAGGGGGGCGGCAACACTGTGGTTAACAAGGCAGGACTGACTTCCAGGGACACACAGGGCCTCTTTTTGCTATGATTCCGTTTGGACTGAAGAAATGAAATAATCCCTTTCTGGCGTTTGAAGCCGTCTTCAGTTACGTGTTCCTCTTCTTCAGTTTGTGTACTGTGTGGGAGGAGGGATGCAAAGGGGCTAACTTGCAATTTAATTCAATATTGCTGCTTGCCTTTTCCACAGCACTGATTTCAGAACACTTGACAGCCTTTAACCATGCAATGAGTGCATGAAGCAACACGCTATTTAAAGGCAAGGCCTTACCTTGGCTCACTGCGGATATAAGGTGCACCATGTGACCTCTCTTTAGCAATGCAACTTGTCATCTATTTTTTATTTTTTTCCAGTGAGATCTGTGTAAATCTTGATTTGACTTTTTCTACTTAAAAAAAAAATGTACTAATGGTTTGACATTTCAGATGTTTGTGTCTTCATGCGTTGTCTTTTCTGAATCTAACAAACTGAATCAGTTATCAGTGTAAACAACCGATTCCCACCTCAAATCGCCCGATGAAATCACCAAAGAGCCGTTTTCTCAACCGATGTTACCATAACTCGTTTTATGAGATGTTATGAAATAACCACAAGGTATTACTTTTCTTTCGATTCCCTTGAACTAGAATATTCAGATGCTTTTGTTTCCAAGTTTTATTTTTATTGCACTCAGTTGTTCAAATTTCAACATGTAAATGTGTTTAAATGAATTTTTTTTCCTGTGTACATTTTGTTAATAAAGTTCTCAGGTACTCTTTGTTTGCTTGGGTTGACACATGTCATTTGTTTGATTCATAGATGCCAGGGAAAGGTTAAACAATTAACATTTTAACTTACTAAAACAGAAAATGTGATCACAAAGGTGGCTGTTACTAACTTAACAATACTGGGTCTGAATTTGGGGGTCATGCATTTTTGGTGTTCTACTTGACTGCTGACCTCACAGCTGCTATTTTTTAATTTATTGTTAGCTAAGTTGTCTTAATGTTAATATAGTTTTGATATAATGGCGCCTTTGCAGTATTGTCGGTAATGCCCGTAATCTGAATTACAAGTCAGGTTGTATTAATGCAAAAATTTGAATAAAATGAAATCAAACACTGAAGAGGAGTTCCTTGGTCGACATTATGGGTCATGAACCTGGAATGCATCATGCAAGTAGTACATAAATGCAGTATGTAAAAAATACCAGGATGTTTGACCTCTCACAGCGGTTGATGTTTTTGTGTAGTTCAATACGCACCCTACGAGCGCTGCAATGTGTACTAAAACAAATGATCTGGTCCAACCCTTATTTCTTTGTATGCTGTTGATGGACATTATGCAATGCACGTATGGAAAAGACTGCAGACAACTGGAAATTATTTTAATACGATAGATTTAAAAAAAATCTACAAACAGAATAAGATTTGTTTTCCATTGCCAAAGACATTACAATGCAAGTATTATATTGTCTCTAAGCAGCATTCAAACTGGTTTATACTTCCGTTTATTAGCTAAAAACATACTTCTAAGAGGAGTAAACCGCATGCAGTCTGCATGTTGTATGGAAGTAGCTTAAGATAGTTCTCTACCGTCAGAAGAGGTACGCATTTTACTTGAATAGAATTATACATTTTTGCACTTTGTTTCCTTGGAAACGACACAGTGAAAATTGCCACTGTGTATAAAAAAGGTATTGATGAGCCATAGAGCATCCCCGGCCTCAGTCCTCACCCGGCCGCGTTGTTGACATCTTGGCACTTCGCCGTGTACTCCTGAATACCGCCGACACGTCACTCCCTGACAGCAGAGTTCTGCCCAAAGAGGCCGCGGTACACTTCGCTGCGAGCCTCGTCGCTCACCGAGCTGTGGTCGATAGGAGCCATAAAATTCACCAGCTTGCTGTGGATGTCGAATCGGACCTTACGCCCCTTGCTTGCTTTGGTATCCACCTTCTTTTTGATCTTGCTGCGCAACTTCTGTATGGCCAGCCACTGCCTGCCCATCGCGACCTGGTCATTGGGGTCCGATGCGCTCGTCTTGCGCTCAATCAGGTCCCTCAGCAGCTGGTGGTAGAAATCGTCGTCGTCAAATATCTCCTCGTCCAGGTCGTTCAGATGCGTGTTCGCTTTGAGCTGCTGCTGCAGCTCCTCGCCCTCTGCAGAGACGGTTTCACAGGCGAGCGCAGCGTCCTGTGTCTCCCCCAGGACTCTGTACTCTGAGCGTCGGGTCTGCGTGCGGCGCACCAGCCTCTCGTTGTCCATCAGCACCTGCTCCACCTGGGTCAATATGTTTCTGTCGAACGCGCCGAAGCCCTTGCTGCTTTTGCCCATGATCAGTCGGGTTTTGTCGTGCCACTTTTGCAACGTGGCGTTACGGTAAGGCTGGAAAGCGGCAGAACGTTTGGCCATGAAGTCTGGATATTCTGCCATCTCCAGTTTTCGTTTGGGCGCTCCGACCGTGTGCAGGGACGCCTCTTGATCCTCATTCTCGTCGCTGTTTATCTCCTCATCTTCCCCCTGAGCTTCGGACGTCCCCAGAGCGATGGCTCTCGTGTCTGCATTTTGGTAGAGCAGCTGGTCGTGAAGCTCCAGCAGGGATCTTTGAAGGGCCTTCAGAGCTTTGTGGGTGTTCTTCAGCTCCCCAGCAAGCTCCGCTCCACCCCTCCTCTTGAACTCTGGGAAGGTTTGCGTCTGTGGAAGCTGGTTGGCAGTTACCAGAGCTTTCTGGATTTTGATTCGACCCTCGAGCAGTTGGTCCCACAGGGCCAGCTGGACTTTCACAGCTTTTCCTTTCTCAACCTCCTTGTCCACTTTCTCTTGAGAAAATGTGCGGGCAGTTACTTCATCCATGGCGTCTTTGTCATCTTCCTCGCTGCCTTCACTCTCCTCCTCGCCACTGTTGTTGTCATCGTCTTCGTCATCATCATCATCTTCACTCACACCTAAGTCATCCATGTCCTCTGTCAGTTTGTGGAAGTCCACTCCCTGAGGAAGAGTAATGTCTGGAAACTTTGACTTAGACGCCAGTTTAGCATCACTGCCTGCCAACTCCCCCTCCTCCTCCTCCTCAAAATCATCATCATCATCATCATCATCATCAGCTCCCTCATTCCCCAAAATATCTGTTTCTTCTAGCCCATCTATGCTCTTCGCATCATCGTCGTCGTTATCGTCGTCGTCATCATCATCGTCATCATCATCATCATCGTCACCAGATGCCTCAATATCCATCAGCAGTTGTTTACGAGAGATCTTCTTCCCCACGTACCGTTTGTCCGTATCTGAGAGTAAGGATGTGTTGTGCTTTCGCAAGGCACTGAGGCCAACCCCGTCTTCGTCCTCGTCCTCATTGAATCCTTCTATCACTTTGGCTTTGGTCAACTCATCGTCGTCATCCTCTGGATCAGCGAATTTAGGCAAAGGATTCAACAAATCCTCAAGCTCAAGAGAAAATGAGCCAGCCATGGATTATAATGAATTACAACCACCACCACCACACGTGTCGGAGCAGTTTTCTGGTGAGGGGAGTGATGACGCCAGTAGTATGCGACAAGGAGTAAAAGTCGGGTGTTAATTTTCCCTGGGTTCGGTCTATTTAATGCGGAAACCCTATTCCAAAGGGGATTTGGATCCAAAGGGTATCTAACTAAATACCAAAGAAAAGATGTTATAAATTCGGCTATTTTGAGGCAGGGGATTGAATTGTAAAAAATACGAATTCATTTCAGGGACAGTAATAACGTCCATTGTGTAGTGAGGAACGCCTGGAAGACCTCTTCCAGGGCAGCATAATCCTCCAGGCCCAAGACCAGCTGCGCATGCGTACATGGGTGGCGAGGCAAAGAGCTTCTTGCCGTCTGAGTTTTGTTCCGCGCACTTAGCCTGAGAGCGTACTTTCTGGAGATTCAAAATGTCAACAAGTGACTTCTATTTGAGATATTATGTTGGACACAAAGGAAAGTTTGGTCACGAGTTTCTGGAATTTGAATTCAGACCCGACGGTAAGTACAATTTGGCGGTAAAGTGCAAATGGGTTAGCTGCTTCTAAGCTAACGGCACTAGCCACCTGGTAGTGGCTAGGCCGCAGCCTACTCGAGACGAGTTGCTAGTCCAAGATGATCTTTCTTTCACTCGTGTTTTTACTTTGCTGCATCTAATTCATTGATGAACCGGATTTATACTGCAGGATATAGGTTTTTAGATTCGGTAATATTTTGAGACGTATCCCATGCCGTGTGAGCGCCATGTGGCCCACGGGGATGAGTGTTAAAAGTGTTGCGCCGTTTAACTGTAACTTGAACGTTTTCTTTCAGGTAAACTGAGGTACGCGAACAACAGCAACTACAAGAATGACGTCATGATCAGGAAAGAGGTACGTCGGTGTGCGTAAACAAGTTACTGTAAAGCCAATGATACGCAGTTCATTGTGTCAGGGTTACTTTTATTGTTGAATGAATGCCCCGTCAACATACGAACCGTGTGTTAGATTCCAGGCGCTTTCATGCATCACTATGTAATATGTAACATGCAGTGGGTGTTGGAGTCATTCATTAAGGGGATTGGTGGTTCACCATGCAGTGATTCCTTGTTTCTCAGTCAAAACACTGTATATGACCTAAATTCAGATTTTGGTATTGAGATAATCAGTACCTGCACAATTGTGTAGCCCGGCTCCACGTATTTATATAGTTTGACCCCATCTTTTCTCTTGTGTACCAACCCAGGCATACGTACACAAAAGTGTGATGGAGGAGCTAAAGAGGATCATTGATGACAGTGAGATCACCAAGGAAGATGACGCTCTGTGGCCGCCTCCCGACAGAGTTGGCAGACAGGTTTGTGACTCACTTCGTCAGTGACCATGATATACTAAAATAGGTTCTGTCCACTTTTTTGTTATGAGCTGTTTTAAATGTTGTTCAATAATCACTCTGCATCGATGGATTCAACCAAAAAAGTAATCAGCGCTTTTCTCTGTCCTGTCCTAATTTTCACAGGAACTTGAGATCGTCATTGGAGACGAGCACATTTCATTCACAACTTCCAAAATTGGCTCTTTGATTGACGTCAACCAGTCAAAGTGAGTAATGTACCCAGTGGCGGGGAAAGGAGTCACTGTATTTTTTTAGGGACAAACGGTTAACTTTGAAAATGGCTCTTTGTTCCAGGGACCCTGAAGGTCTTCGCGTGTTCTATTACTTGGTGCAAGATCTGAAATGTCTTGTATTCAGTCTCATCGGCCTACACTTCAAGATCAAGCCCATCTAAAACCCATCTCTGGATTTTGCTCGTTTTAATTGATTTAGGTAATGTTTCTGTTGTTGTACTGTATTTGTACATTTGTTTTTGAGTGGAACTTTTTTTATTCTAAATAAAGGGTTACAAAAATCTTCTACAACACCATGCCTTAACTTTTATTTAACATGTATAGTATGTTTTATTCTAGGGAATAGAAAGGCTTTTAGTAAAATATGGTTACTGAACTGGATTGTTCTTAAAGCATATTCTCTAAATGTAATCATTCTTAAAACTCAATTCAAAGCTTTAAATGACAATAATACTAGTTTAAGTTATAGTTGTTACAGTGACAAACCTCAAATGTGCTGTTGAATTTAAAATTGTGAAACTAAAAGTTGAAACTAATCTGTATTGCAGAGAAGTTCTGTGAAAAATCTGTGCATAAATATTACCAGCACTCTGAATCTCGTCACTTTAAAGGGCCCATATTTTGATTATTAATATACAAGTTATAATAGGTCTTTGAGTTCCAGAAACCATGTTTCTGAACTTGTTTGCTGGAAATAGCTTATAGGAAACGATTGTTACCTCCCTCTACTCCCCTGATTCAGCCAGTTTCAGAGTGTGCTGTTTCTGCTGCTCATTACATGTTCATGATCTGCAGCTAATAAGGCCACGCACAAAGCTCGTAGAATCTTTGCTCGCGCCCCACTGACTGTTACCACCACTCAGTGTTGCCAACTTAGCGACCTTTCAGACCCCTTTTGAGCTACTTTTCTTGACGTTATTGGTGACGTGTAAAGAACGTATTGTTCCAACGATTCTTAACGAGCAGCGGGTTCTGTCGTGAACCTCACCCCCTTCCCAAAGCACTGACAAGCGGCCGAGTGCTCGCGCAGCAGTCCCTTCCAGCTGCAGTCAGTGCAGGAGATGTTTACCGCTCCACGTCGAGACCGCAAATCATTCGCGCATGCGCAAATGTAAAAAAAAAAGGCGAAAAATTGAATCATCTTAGTCGAAAATATTACAATATTTAAAGTCTGGACATTCTTCTGTTACATAAAATTACCAATAAGGTAGAAATACCTTTCTGAGTCCGTGCAACCCCTTAAATAAAGTTAAAAAAAATCATATCTGCAGAACCACATGAAATATTTCACAAAGAGCAGATCTTATATCCCTGAACATTTCTTTACTGAGCTATCCAGGATATTTTGAGCCTTCATGGCCTGTAGTTGCTTCACACTGTTCTGGCTGGAAAACAAAGGATTGTACACGTCGTTGTGAACGCTGCAGTGCTACAGGACTCATGTGGCTGCTGTCGGTCCATCCTGCCACAGCATCTGGGCTCAACGTGCTCTTTTAAATTGGGCCTCGTCACCTTTCTTGAGCTCCCAAATGAGATCAACTGTTAGTGTTGATAAGTGTTAATAACTATATCGTAGTTTCCAGGTCTGTGTCAAAGGGCTGAAATCCGTGTTGTATATATAACATAGTTAAATACAGCAAATGAGTGCTGAATGCAAAACAATAACTTAAACATGATAACATAAATAACATAAAAGTATTTTGCGTTAGCAGCTGTTTGCACTTGTTATTCAGAGTCTTTGGAAAAGCTGACCGGTCTCTCTCCCAATAATGACCAGTAGAATTGTGGTGGCAATAACCATTGCGATAAGCTTGGTCCGAAACCATGAACAACCCAATCTTAGTGAATATCCAAGCTTTCTTATTTAGCAAAATAAAATAGAATACAGGCAGCCAACCTCCCCCCCTAACAGGAAGGAGAACATGAGATGAACACCTCCCCCCCTGCCACTCTACAACTACCCAGACTGCTCTTTGGCTGTGTTCTACATGCAGACCGATCCAACCGGGAGGGTCAACGACTTCGATTCAACTTTAATACACGAGTATCCACGAGCACTGTCATGTTCGTCTGGCCGATATTAATGTCCAGCACTACGCCAAGACATTAGGAAGGTGATGCAGCTGTGCAACATGTCATAGATGAAACATGTGGAATTACGCTACTACTGGTCTAAGCTACTTGTAATATTTCATTACACATATCTTCTACTGATATCGACATCATGGCGTAACTTTTAATCACTACTTCTTTAGTATGTTTTTTATATCATAGTGAGTATAAAAAAATGTTTGCAAAAACATGCATCAACAAACATTTATAAAATAGTTATTTCATCAGGTATTTATTTTTCAAAATACATTCTAACACATCAATGAGAAGATATTACTGTTACAAAAGGCTGTTGAATTCACATTCTGATAAGGCACAGAAGTTGCCTTCATTCTGAAGTTAAATCTGTGAAGTCGTGCTGCATACATACGGTTACTAGTACTCTGAACCTTGTATCCTGTCAGCCTACCACAAAACGCAGCTAACAATTCAAATGAGGCCAAAGTACACTGCACACATGGTTCAATCTCCTTAACTCGGAGTTATATTAGCTTTGATGTCCTTTATTTGAAACTACACAATGCATCTTTTGGCTTACAGTATAATAAACTATCAATTTCCCCCATTCCTTCAGTTTATCCTACGTTTTAATATCTATAGTTATTTTCAAAACACCTTCAACCATCAAATTTATAATGAATTCATATCAAAGCACTGTGATTCTCTAGATGTATATTTAATGGTGTATTAGATATGTCTCACTAAATGCATTATTTCGACGGCAAAATACACCAATCACTGCTGTTCTTCAAAAACAAACATTTGGGATGACAAACACCCATTCCTTAGCCGAGTGCCTTTCCCTCTAGGACAGTGAAAATGTCCTCTAAGGACTTGTGGACACACTGCAGAAATTCATGGACGTTACGAGCCGGGTAGCTGGACACATTGCAGCCGATCCAGTCGTCATGGACACCGTAGCCAACGCCAAAGCCATCGGGCACCACCGGGGCGAAGCCACCCAGACTCACAGCTGGACTGGTGAGGGTGCTGGTGGAGAGGATGTTGTGGTTGATGGCAGCGTAAGCCGGGTCCGTGTAAAGCCCGTGCAGAGACTCGCTCTTCGAGTTGGCCAAGTATCGCAGGGCGAACAAGTGCCGGTCGAAACCTTGTCCTAGTGGGAGAAATAAAAGAGGTGGTTGGTGAAGAAGATTAAAAAAAAGGTTTGTGTCTAAAATAGCTCATTTAAAGATCAATTTGTATTTTTTGCAATTGAGATGCAACCCAGTCAACAGAAAATTCTCAACATGCAGAAATGTCTTATACACACCCATGGCTGCTTCTCTGGTGAGCTGTCCATGATATTTGGAGCATTCACTCAGCATGGCCTGTAGTTGCTCAACACTGTGTTGTCCTCGCTGGGAAACGAAGGCTTGTGCACATCGTTGTGTGTGTATGGTGCCGGGCCGGATGGTCTCCGTGCGGCCATGCCTGAACGCTGCAGTGCTACAGGACTCGTACGTGGCTACGGTCTGTCCGTACTGCCTCAGGAACGCCATTTGAAAAGCCAGCTGTGCTACGGCATCTGGACTCAACTTGCTCTTCTTTAACTGGGCCTTGCCCCCTTTCTTGAACTCCAAGGCATCGATGGAGAGTTTCGATACGCTCGAGTCAAAGTTCTCCTTGGCCTTTTTGATGCCATTCTCCAGCTCGCTGTCCAGGTTGAACTGCAGTCTGCGCACAGCAGAGGCCGAATCCACAGCGGCAGCAGTGGAAGCCGGGTTTACCAGCGGACTCTCCGTAGTATCTTTGAAGATCTCATTTTGAAAGCGAAGTACAGCGACGCCATCGCCCCAGGAGTGCTCAAAATTGATGGCTGCCTGGCCATCTTTGGTCAGAATAACTGTGAAGGACTTGTCAAACCACCGGTTGCAGCCGTCCCCGTGCAGCATGTTGTGGGAGATGTGGATGTGGTCTCTCATGCTTTCATCGTCCAGACTGAGACAGAAAAGGGCACTGTCAACAATCCGTAGGTCCTCTGCGTTTCCAGCAGCGATCAGCTGGTCTCTCAGCCCGGCCCACACATCCCTGTTTTCACTGGTCAGGACCCCGAGGGGAAAGGCAGCCGCTGGCGTTGGGTCGCACAGGATGTGCTTCAAGTGGGACTGAATCTCTGCGGGCTTTACCAAGTTCCCATCCCTGTCGACAATGTCAAACACATACATGTTGCCCTTGCTCATAACTAGAAGATGTCGCGCCTTCTCGTCGGTGAACAGCTCATCTCTCCCCTTCTTGGGGATCCGAGTGGAGTTGAAGAGGCGGAAGTATTGAGACATGTCCAGGGGGTAGGCATTCACCATGTAAGCTCCATACCAAGACAGCGAAGACGGGACCCAGCGGATTAATCTTTTGAAGCCGTCTGTGTCACTCTTTGCCGGGTTGAGGTGGAAAACCTCGGGCTCCAGCAACCCGGCTCGCAGTGTTTTCATGAAGCGCACAGCTGAACACACCACATTGGTCGCCCTCACAAGCTGGTCATTGTACTCCGTCTTAGGGTCAGGGTTGAAGGACATGAAGGGGTTGTAGTTCAGCACCACAGAGTCGCGAGCAGATAGATACATGTCAAACCATGGTCCTGAAAGAAAAAGAATCATTACACTCACTTACACTCACAGCTCACTTTCCGGGTCTAGTGTCGGAATGAAACGCTTACCAGAGATGTAGCTTGTGTGTTTGTTGTTTTTGTCCTGAGCTACCAGCTCCTCGTGCAGCCGTTTCCCCACACCGTTCTGGAAATCCTGTGCGATTTTCTCTGTTGTTCTAAGGATTCACAGTTAAAATGTTTGACAGGTAAGAAGAACTTGATTTAGACCATTAAGTTTCAAATTATCTTATTATTAAAAAAAAGGTCAAACTCACCTGAACTGGTCCTCATCCAACAGAGGCCTCTGCGCAGCCAGATACCTCCCGACAGTATCCTCCAACTTCGGTACTGGCAGCCTAAACAATTTACAAAACGAGTCCGCAAACGCAGCCTCTTCAGTCCAGTAGATGCGACTCTGCCCCTAGTGGGCATCCACCGCCAATCCAGTGTGCACTCTCACCTACATCCTCACGAACTGGGATCCCCTTGCTACTCCCTCCTGTCATTTCATGGCTAGCTTATATTCAAACGAGACTCAAGTCGTGCGGGATGAACGCTAAACATTAAGCTTGAGTAACATTTCATTTGGCTTCTTACCTGGGTAGACTCTTCTGGTAATGCATCGATGGTACGACACTTTGGTGCAAATACTCGGTCGAAAACCCCTTTTTGCTGCTGTAGTCTCGCTTGTTGAGGCCCAGAGCGGCGGTTCTTAAATGGATTCGGCATTTCCTCAGAGAGGCAGCGCAGTGCATTGGAAGCGGAGCGGCCATGGTGCTAGCTAGCATGCTGCCGACCTGCCGCTGTCAGGTAGTGACGACGTAACGCGCAGCGGCTGAAGCTAACGGGGGGCGAGATAGACACGCGTGTCGGAGCCTCCTTGGCCAACACACGCAGCTAGCATTTATCGGAACATGTATAAGATCCTCTCCCGGCTCGTTAAAAACTGACTATAATGAGAACTGACAGCATAAAACGAACACATACTAACTGAATTGAAGAACAGGAAGCGTAACTGGTGGCGAGCGTCACGTGACTTCTTCTTCTTCTTCTCTACCGGATAGTAGTGATGTTACGAGAGGTGCTGGCGCTTCGGAGCGTGTGTCGAGTAATGGAATCTGTAAAGTACCGTTGTTAAGAAGTATCATCATTGTCCAAGTTACACAAGCATATTCCTAGTTCCACAAGCACTTTCACTGTCTTCTGTCTTTTGCCCATGCCATTTTCCTTAAGTGACAGAATAACATTATTACATAACCTGCCATATCATATGATGCTACAATTTTGGGAAAATGTACGCACACAGAATAGATTAAACAATATTTTATTATGCACATATGTGATAATTTAGGTACAGAAATTATTTGGTCATACATTTTTGTAATTCATAGTCATTCCCAATAGCCATAACAGACACAAAGTTCAATGCATCACATTTAGGGGTGGCACGGTACATGAAGAAACATCCGAACCGTTCGGTTTGCGTGTCTCGGTTCGGTTCGTGTGCGTCGCACGGTTCGACGCATGCGCAATGGAAGCTCTCGCCCGTTTTTCACCTCAGAGTTTCCTTTTCGCGCGAAAAAAGAGTTGTTTGGACTCGCAAATAAACATTAAAAGTGGCGTAAGGAGTGCTCCAGGTCACGTCACGTGTAGAAATGGCGAGTAAGAGAGATAAAGGAAGGCTGCGCGGAGTTGGAGGATGCGCCAGCGTCGTATAAGTCCGGCGTGTGGGAACATTTTGGATTTCTTGTTACCTACGATGACAACGGAAATAAAACCGTTGATAGTGTGTGCAAGCATTGTGCAAAATGCTTTCAATATGCTAATGGAAACACGTCTAACATGTCAGTTTATATGAGGAGACACGACGCCAATGTGTCGGTAGACAGCGTCAGCAGGAAACAACTTCTAATGTCCGCAGCATTAAGCAACCTCTCAGTGATCAGTCGGACTGATAACTAAAGCAACGGGGATGTTTAGAGCCAAAGATGTGCAACCTTACAGCGTGATGAAGAGTGTGAAGGGTTTCGTGAGCTGATGAAAGTACTCGAGCTGCGTTATAATATTCCGTTTCTGCACCACTGTAATTCCAAAACTGTATGACGAGACACGATGAGAAATCGTTAAAGAATTATCCGACACAGCCCACGTGTTTCAAGAGTTTTTCTTTTTCTTTTAAAAGATACCATTTTTGTAAGAGCTACGCTGAAGTTGGCAGTTTGATTAATTTACTTTTAATCTTAGTGTGCTAAAAGGCACATACGTTCCTGTTGAGATTTATTGTTCTTGCTGTATCAAAATCTCATCTAGTTTCCCTCAGAGATGGTCTCAATAATGCGCTGGAAGTCAAGTTAAATTCAATTTGTACATAATTGCAAGATATAACAATTTCTTAAATACTGTATCCTAAATTGTGGATAATTAAGCTATATATCACATGCTGAAGTACATTTCTGGAGTATAAAATAAAAATAAAAACAAGAACCGTACAGAACCGAAAACCGTGACCCTAAAACCGGGATACGAACCGAACCGTGGGTTTTGTGAACCGTGCCACCCCTAATCACATTGTGTTTCAGATACAGCTGCCTGTGATTATACGCTTGGCCAGTAGGTGGTTTCGTGTGCACATGAAGCATCAAGAAATTACTCGCTGAAGTGGTTCGACGCCTCATGAGGCTTCATCTCACCGTCATTAATGCTACAGTTGCATCACCCTCACCACGTTTCTGCATCCATCTTACAATTTTCCTTCTGCTCGTATCTGTATTTGAACACACACTATCTGTAGTACAAAACACATTTGTTAATATTTTATCACTGTTTACAAGTGTTGTTCAAATTTGAATTTGAACTGAATCCGCGCGTAACGTAACGTTCACGTCACGTGACCATCCAAAGAGTAGATCCCAACGCGACAGAGACGGCATGCCAGGAGTGCAACATACTAATCAAGAGTCTGGAAGTATCTTCAAGGTTAACTATTTCAGGTAAGCTAAAGTAAAATACTGGTATGCCATTTGGATTTTGAAAGAACCGTTTTTTTTATTATAACTGTGACGTTGTTCTTTTGTTTACAGTCTATGGTGCCGTTTTAGGTAAAATTAGCGATCAGCAGCTAATGCTAGTTAGCCTTTAAGTACTTGTAAGAAAAGTCCTTACGTCTCTGTTACAAGGCAGCCATAACGTTAGTAGCACAGAGGTTAGTAGTATTTCATCCAGTTTTCTTGTCGCTATTTCTAAAAAACTGAATCGTTTCGGATCGTATTGTTCTAAATGAACCAATATCGTCCTTTAATCGTATCGACAACCACGAATCGTGAGACAAATCAAATCGTTGTTAAAACGAATCGTTACACCCCTAATTATTATATAAAATTGTATTGTATTTACAACTGAGATGTCCAATTGAGTGGAAATACTATTTTCCTAAGCCCTTCCAAAACGTTACCCAGAAAATTGTATAAACTTTTGCCCAAGCTAGTAATGTTAGCCACTGATATAGAATAGAGCCATCACTGTATGCTAATGCGCTACTAACATGTTACGTTAACACTTTACATGAATAGGTGTTCATAAGACTGACATAACATTGTCATAACCATGACATGACAGCTGTCATAAATATCAATGAATACTTACTTACAGACCTAACTGTCAAACTTAAGAAAAACGTTTACAATACATTACAATTGTGTTATAAATGTTGTCCTTTTCATTGAGATGTCGTTAAGTGTAACTACACTGCTAAATGACTTTATAACTGTCATATTTCCCTTCTACATTGATTTAATGATTTTAATTTTTCATTAAGATGTCAATTGCAATTACATAGTCAAACCAGTTTAGGACAGTGTCACGACTGTTTTCTTTGAATTCAAGGAAGGTGGAACAATTAGATTTTACAATTTAGATGTCATTGTGTGTAATTACATAGTCAAACCAGTAAGGCTGTCAACTCGTTTAGTCGTTTAGTAGACTAATCGGTCGATGCCGTCTTGGTCGACTGACATTTTCATTGGTCGACCAGTTGCATATTTTTTATTTTTTTACACCAATAAAGAAATTTTCATTGATTTACTCCTTAATATTTATTCCTTTATAAGCAGTTATATATTACTGTACGGGAGGAGCGGTTGACGAACCTCCGCATATACTCGCGCGCCTAATGTTCATCATTGGTCGACTAAGCATTTCTTTGGTTGACTACAGCCCTACAAACCACTTTATAACAGTGTCATGTAGGGATCGACCGATACGGATTTGTTAGTGCCGATGCCGATACCGATTTTTCTTCATCAGCCTTAGCCGATGACCGTTGACCCACCTCCAACGTAGTATTGTCACGTTTTGCCCCCCGCCCCCCAAAATTGTGACACATTGTGACAATACTACGGTTGCCTTGCAACTACGTCACGTGACTATGAAGTTTCCCTCAGCTAAAAAAAACAACATGGCGGACTGTCGGCGTATTATCTGTGAAAAACACAATATTTTAAGAAAGCGTCAGCATTTGTGTGCATTTCGATGGCATTTCTAGTGAGAAGTATGCGTTATATTTTCATAATCTTCTATCAGAGAATGTAGAAGACCTTCCGTTTATTAGTGTCTACGCTTGTAGCCGGCGCTCGGTCGGCGCACGGAAGCGGCGAGCTGCCTTTCTGCGTCCGTGCACGCGCGCGGGAGCGCTGTGAAGCCGACGCGGGGGAACGCTGTAAAGCCGACGAGTTGCTGGCGGGGGAGCGCTCTAAAGCAAACGATTTTCGCCGTGGCCACATTCGCCCCGAGCGTTTTAAAGCCGAACGGGAGCCGGTCGCGGCGCACCGCCACGGAGGAAATGCGCCACGGCACAAACCAGCACCGGAGGCGGGGGAGCCCGAGGACCCCCTACCGCATCGGCGAACTCAGCAGCCGCGTATCGGCGAACTCAGCAGCCGCGTATCGGCCGATACCGATCCGCGTAAAAATTGCAAATATCGGCCTGATCTATTGGCCGACCGATCTATCGGTCGATCCCTAGTGTCATGACGATCAGACTATCATATTCCATGTCTTAATATAAAGCACTGCTCCTTTAAGAGAAAAAAAGAATCACAAGACTCGACGAGTCATGTTTTAGTCTAACCGGATGAGGCTGTAGGTTTCCATTACCGGAAAACAAAACTAATGCGTGTTACCACATATCCGAAACTTCATATGCAATTGCCCCGCCTCTACAATTGGCTCTCCCTTTATTGTCAACATTTAAAGCTGCATGCGCAACAATATCAGATCATTTACAACCAAGCAGAAGTTTGACATTACTGATTCAAAGCAGTATCAACAGCAAAATCCAGCCACTCTAACTAATATTCAGAGAACTGCTTAGTGGAGGAAACAGCTGATGATAAGTGGCTGCATCTACATTTAATATTGTTGTTGAAGTAAATAATGGGCATTTTATAACCAGTTGCAAATGTACCTTTTGTACCAATTATGCATTTTGACTCCTTTTTTTTGTCATTGGGGCAAAATGCGAACCTGAAGACTCCCATTGTAACGGGAACTATCCTGTTTAATTATCTCTGCATGTCTGTGACTAGATTTTTGTAACTCTAAAATGCAGTCACGTAACAGATGTGTCAATATTGTTTAGCTCAATATTAAGGTTACGTTTAACGATGGGCGGGGTCAAACTAAGGGGGCCATTATCCCCTTTCTGGACACTTTTTACGCCCCTGTCCCCTGGTAGTTAAGCTCAAAATGAAGGCAGAGTTCAAAGATGGGTGTGGTCCGAGTTGACTGTTGCTACGAGCCGTCTATTAGTCGTGCTGAGGCTCAGACTGGTTCTGTGGGTTGCTATACCAAATATGGTTTGCCTTTTACTATCCCATTGATTGCAGCAGATGTCATGCTTTGGTGTGTGTGTGTTTGTGTCTGATGGAGGAAGTATTGTGCAGTGAATTTGTAAGAAGGGTTTGGCAAGACTCTCACAAAGTTCTTAGCAGAATTTTCTTGTGTGCTTTAAGTACCTTTGTCTGTCTGTCTCTTCTATTGTCTTTAATTCAGTGCTGATCAGAGTCAAACAACACTGAGGTCCAGACTGGAGGCCCTGCAGTGCGACATTACCTGGATTCTGAACCCCAGCGGGAACAAACTTTTACATTTAAGGGACCAGCTGGTGGACATCGACACTGAGGAGGGAAACCGCTGGCTGGGTCCCATCTACAACCTGAGGGGCTTCATTCAGTGCAAGCTGGGCTCCACCGAAGACGCCCTGAGTTTCTTCCTCCAGGCGGCAGAGGCCTTCCGCCAGATGAGAAGGGCAGACGAAGGTCCCTGGTTGGTGGTGAATTATGGGAACCTGGCTTGGCTGCACCACCTCCTGGGAGACCAAGCAGAGAGCAAGGCTTACCTTTCAAAGGTTGACGGCCTAAAGAAGACATATCCAAATCCATCGGAGGACGAGCTCCATGCAAAGCTCTACACTGAAAAAGCCTGGACCCTGATGATGTTCGACATAGAACGAGAGCTGGTGTCAAATTACTTCCAGAAAGCCATCGAGATGCAGCCGGACATGGTGGAGTGGAACACCAGTTACGTACTGTGCAGCAACTCATGGTTAGGGGCTGACACCTTGGAAAAAATAAGGGTCGCCCAAGAACAGGATCCAGAGAACTTGCGCCTCGCAGTTTACTACCTTAAGGAACGTGCTAAGAAAGGGAAAATAATTGAAGATGAAGCACGTCAGTTGGCTAGAAAGGTTTTGAGAAACCCTGTCAGTAGTTACATTGGTGTAAAAGGGTTACTAAGGATTTATAGATACCATCTATCAATTGATGAGGCCGTTAAACTGGCAGAGCAGGCTCTGGAAGATCATCGTTGAGCGTTATTTGAAGAGATGTGCGGCACTCTACTATAAATGGTTCATTTATTCTAGCTACAGTCGACCAGAGCAGAGGACGCTGGACAGAGCAATCAGTCTCCTTAAGGAGGTGATTTCTCTATACCCTCATTGTTTGCTTATGAAGAAAGTAGACCTCGCAAATATACATGCAAAGTCCAATGACAGCAAGGATGAAGCTGAGGAAATCTACCAGGAACTGCTAAAAAGTGAGCTGGAACCTGAAGACAAACAGCTGCTTTACAACAATTATGCTAAATACACAAAGTGCGATCGAGGGCAGTACCAAAGGGCAATAAGATACCACATAAATGTGGCGTCTATACCGCATCAATCTTCCTTCCGTAGCAACAGCATTAAGATTCTGGTGGACATTGTAGAGAGACGCAGAGACCCAATGTGGAGAGACGTAGAGGAGTTTCTGGAAAACCTGCAAGAGCCTTAGAGGAACCATGTGTGCATCAACTCAAATCCTAAAACAAAAGACATAGTTGAATAGTTGAAAAATCCACAATATGTCAAAGCTTGGTTCATACTTGTACTCAACCTGAAATTACATTTTGGTCATATTAGTGAACTTAAAAGAATGAAACTCTCATTCTATTGGAGAGAATGTTTAATCATCTTTCCAGGTCACTGAGCAAATTAAGGGTTTTATTTTAAAAGGTCTGATGGGATGTATTTGTTTGGCTTTTGTGTATTTCAATAACAAAGAATAAAAGTTAAAAAGTTCTTAAAATTTTGATCTTCCTTATTGTCACGTACGTGAGCGGCTCGGACGCCGACAGAAGACGCATGTAAAATCTTGATGTTTCTTCTTTTTTATAAAGTGGGGACATATTGTCTTCAGTCCTCCTTACAATACAACCTATTTATAAGAAAGGGGCTTAATATCTCCAATATAAATGCATCACGTGTGTGTGGTGGATGAATAAGGGATAATCTCAATATCCAGATTTAAAATTTAAAAGTAATTAATCTGGATTCAATTTCATTTGACAAAGATATAAAGATGTGAAATCTTGATTTTGATATTCAAGCCAGTGCAGAAAAAAAGATTTCTCACCCAAGGTCTTCACAAGAGAATAAATTGTCTTAGCTTTTGAAGTTATGTTTTAGGATTATAATCATACATGTCGTAGGCTTCCATTCCTGAGAAACGAAAGCCAAGGAGCTTTTGTTAAAGTGCCAAACCTCCACTACACACTATAATGGGACGGTGAACATATAAAGCTGCGTGCCCAACGTCTCTTTTGTATGCATGTTCTGCATTTAAGGACCATGTCTTATCTGCTGACCATTTCCTGGGCAAAATACCATACAGACTGGAGTGTGCACGCTTTACATTTCACACTTTATGCAGCTTGGCTAGAACACCGTTCACCAAAACCTGCATTACGGCTCCAACAGTAACACATACAAAAGTTGAGTTATGTCTCAAGTGAATTAAATGTGGATGGAAGTTCAAAGGTTCGAAAGTTTGCAGATACAATTCCCCGCCAAATGAAAGAGAATTTGGCAGATTTCGAAACAAAGATTGGTTCAAAGGTGTCAGAAATTGTCAGAATTTCCATTTGATAAAAAGGTCTTGGGTATAAAGATATGAAATCTTGCTTTCTTACACAAGATCTTTACAAGACAAAAAATAGTCTCAGCTTTTGAAGTTATGTTTTAGGATTGTAATCATACTTTGTCGTTGGCTTCCATTCCTGAGAAACGAAAGCCAAGGAGCTTTTGTTAAAGCGCCGTGCCTCAACTATCCGCTTCAACAGGTTTGTGAACATATTAAGCTGCGTGCCCAACATCTTTGTCCATTGTCGTCTGTTGTTATGCACCAAATTGGCTTCCATTCCTGAGAAACGTGCCACACCTCCACTACACACTATAATGGGACGGGGAACATATAAAGCTGCGTGCCCAACATCTTATCATTTACAATACATTACAATTGTGTTATAAATGTTGTCCTTTTCATTGAGATGTCGTTAAGTGTAACTACACTGCTAAATGACTTTATAACTGTCATATTTCCCTTCTACATTGATTTAATGATTTTAATTTTTCATTAAGATGTCAATTGCAATTACATAGTCAAACCAGTTTAGGACAGTGTCACGACTGTTTTCTTTGAATTCAAGGAAGGTGGAACAATTAGATTTTACAATTTAGATGTCATTGTGTGTAATTACATAGTCAAACCAGTAAGGCTGTCAACTCGTTTAGTCGTTTAGTAGACTAATCGGTCGATGCCGTCTTGGTCGACTGACATTTTCATTGGTCGACCAGTTGCATATTTTTTATTTTTTTACACCAATAAAGAAATTTTCATTGATTTACTCCTTAATATTTATTCCTTTATAAGCAGTTATATATTACTGTACGGGAGGAGCGGTTGACGAACCTCCGCATATACTCGCGCGCCTAATGTTCATCATTGGTCGACTAAGCATTTCTTTGGTTGACTACAGCCCTACAAACCACTTTATAACAGTGTCATGTAGGGATCGACCGATACGGATTTGTTAGTGCCGATGCCGATACCGATTTTTCTTCATCAGCCTTAGCCGATGACCGTTGACCCACCTCCAACGTAGTATTGTCACGTTTTGCCCCCCGCCCCCCAAAATTGTGACACATTGTGACAATACTACGGTTGCCTTGCAACTACGTCACGTGACTATGAAGTTTCCCTCAGCTAAAAAAAACAACATGGCGGACTGTCGGCGTATTATCTGTGAAAAACACAATATTTTAAGAAAGCGTCAGCATTTGTGTGCATTTCGATGGCATTTCTAGTGAGAAGTATGCGTTATATTTTCATAATCTTCTATCAGAGAATGTAGAAGACCTTCCGTTTATTAGTGTCTACGCTTGTAGCCGGCGCTCGGTCGGCGCACGGAAGCGGCGAGCTGCCTTTCTGCGTCCGTGCACGCGCGCGGGAGCGCTGTGAAGCCGACGCGGGGGAACGCTGTAAAGCCGACGAGTTGCTGGCGGGGGAGCGCTCTAAAGCAAACGATTTTCGCCGTGGCCACATTCGCCCCGAGCGTTTTAAAGCCGAACGGGAGCCGGTCGCGGCGCACCGCCACGGAGGAAATGCGCCACGGCACAAACCAGCACCGGAGGCGGGGGAGCCCGAGGACCCCCTACCGCATCGGCGAACTCAGCAGCCGCGTATCGGCGAACTCAGCAGCCGCGTATCGGCCGATACCGATCCGCGTAAAAATTGCAAATATCGGCCTGATCTATTGGCCGACCGATCTATCGGTCGATCCCTAGTGTCATGACGATCAGACTATCATATTCCATGTCTTAATATAAAGCACTGCTCCTTTAAGAGAAAAAAAGAATCACAAGACTCGACGAGTCATGTTTTAGTCTAACCGGATGAGGCTGTAGGTTTCCATTACCGGAAAACAAAACTAATGCGTGTTACCACATATCCGAAACTTCATATGCAATTGCCCCGCCTCTACAATTGGCTCTCCCTTTATTGTCAACATTTAAAGCTGCATGCGCAACAATATCAGATCATTTACAACCAAGCAGAAGTTTGACATTACTGATTCAAAGCAGTATCAACAGCAAAATCCAGCCACTCTAACTAATATTCAGAGAACTGCTTAGTGGAGGAAACAGCTGATGATAAGTGGCTGCATCTACATTTAATATTGTTGTTGAAGTAAATAATGGGCATTTTATAACCAGTTGCAAATGTACCTTTTGTACCAATTATACATTTTGACTCCTTTTTTTTGTCATTGGGGCAAAATGCGATCCTGAAGACTCCCATTGTAACGGGAACTATCCTGTTTAATTATCTCTGCATGTCTGTGACTAGATTTTTGTAACTCTAAAATGCAGTCACGTAACAGATGTGTCAATATTGTTTAGCTCAATATTAAGGTTACGTTTAACGATGGGCGGGGTCAAACTAAGGGGGCCATTATCCCCTTTCTGGACACTTTTTACGCCCCTGTCCCCTGGTAGTTAAGCTCAAAATGAAGGCAGAGTTCAAAGATGGGTGTGGTCCGAGTTGACTGTTGCTACGAGCCGTCTATTAGTCGTGCTGAGGCTCAGACTGGTTCTGTGGGTTGCTATACCAAATATGGTTTGCCTTTTACTATCCCATTGATTGCAGCAGATGTCATGCTTTGGTGTGTGTGTGTTTGTGTCTGATGGAGGAAGTATTGTGCAGTGAATTTGTAAGAAGGGTTTGGCAAGACTCTCACAAAGTTCTTAGCAGAATTTTCTTGTGTGCTTTAAGTACCTTTGTCTGTCTGTCTCTTCTATTGTCTTTAATTCAGTGCTGATCAGAGTCAAACAACACTGAGGTCCAGACTGGAGGCCCTGCAGTGCGACATTACCTGGATTCTGAACCCCAGCGGGAACAAACTTTTACATTTAAGGGACCAGCTGGTGGACATCGACACTGAGGAGGGAAACCGCTGGCTGGGTCCCATCTACAACCTGAGGGGCTTCATTCAGTGCAAGCTGGGCTCCACCGAAGACGCCCTGAGTTTCTTCCTCCAGGCGGCAGAGGCCTTCCGCCAGATGAGAAGGGCAGACGAAGGTCCCTGGTTGGTGGTGAATTATGGGAACCTGGCTTGGCTGCACCACCTCCTGGGAGACCAAGCAGAGAGCAAGGCTTACCTTTCAAAGGTTGACGGCCTAAAGAAGACATATCCAAATCCATCGGAGGACGAGCTCCATGCAAAGCTCTACACTGAAAAAGCCTGGACCCTGATGATGTTCGACATAGAACGAGAGCTGGTGTCAAATTACTTCCAGAAAGCCATCGAGATGCAGCCGGACATGGTGGAGTGGAACACCAGTTACGTACTGTGCAGCAACTCATGGTTAGGGGCTGACACCTTGGAAAAAATAAGGGTCGCCCAAGAACAGGATCCAGAGAACTTGCGCCTCGCAGTTTACTACCTTAAGGAACGTGCTAAGAAAGGGAAAATAATTGAAGATGAAGCACGTCAGTTGGCTAGAAAGGTTTTGAGAAACCCTGTCAGTAGTTACATTGGTGTAAAAGGGTTACTAAGGATTTATAGATACCATCTATCAATTGATGAGGCCGTTAAACTGGCAGAGCAGGCTCTGGAAGATCATCGTTGAGCGTTATTTGAAGAGATGTGCGGCACTCTACTATAAATGGTTCATTTATTCTAGCTACAGTCGACCAGAGCAGAGGACGCTGGACAGAGCAATCAGTCTCCTTAAGGAGGTGATTTCTCTATACCCTCATTGTTTGCTTATGAAGAAAGTAGACCTCGCAAATATACATGCAAAGTCCAATGACAGCAAGGATGAAGCTGAGGAAATCTACCAGGAACTGCTAAAAAGTGAGCTGGAACCTGAAGACAAACAGCTGCTTTACAACAATTATGCTAAATACACAAAGTGCGATCGAGGGCAGTACCAAAGGGCAATAAGATACCACATAAATGTGGCGTCTATACCGCATCAATCTTCCTTCCGTAGCAACAGCATTAAGATTCTGGTGGACATTGTAGAGAGACGCAGAGACCCAATGTGGAGAGACGTAGAGGAGTTTCTGGAAAACCTGCAAGAGCCTTAGAGGAACCATGTGTGCATCAACTCAAATCCTAAAACAAAAGACATAGTTGAATAGTTGAAAAATCCACAATATGTCAAAGCTTGGTTCATACTTGTACTCAACCTGAAATTACATTTTGGTCATATTAGTGAACTTAAAAGAATGAAACTCTCATTCTATTGGAGAGAATGTTTAATCATCTTTCCAGGTCACTGAGCAAATTAAGGGTTTTATTTTAAAAGGTCTGATGGGATGTATTTGTTTGGCTTTTGTGTATTTCAATAACAAAGAATAATAAGTAATAATAATAATAAGTTAAAAAGTTCTTAAAATTTTGATCTTCCTTATTGTCACGTACGTGAGCGGCTCGGACGCCGACAGAAGACGCATGTAAAATCTTGATGTTTCTTCTTTTTTATAAAGTGGGGACATATTGTCTTCAGTCCTCCTTACAATACAACCTATTTATAAGAAAGGGGCTTAATATCTCCAATATAAATGCATCACGTGTGTGTGGTGGATGAATAAGGGATAATCTCAATATCCAGATTTAAAATTTAAAAGTAATTAATCTGGATTCAATTTCATTTGACAAAGATATAAAGATGTGAAATCTTGATTTTGATATTCAAGCCAGTGCAGAAAAAAAGATTTCTCACCCAAGGTCTTCACAAGAGAATAAATTGTCTTAGCTTTTGAAGTTATGTTTTAGGATTATAATCATACATGTCGTAGGCTTCCATTCCTGAGAAACGAAAGCCAAGGAGCTTTTGTTAAAGTGCCAAACCTCCACTACACACTATAATGGGACGGTGAACATATAAAGCTGCGTGCCCAACGTCTCTTTTGTATGCATGTTCTGCATTTAAGGACCATGTCTTATCTGCTGACCATTTCCTGGGCAAAATACCATACAGACTGGAGTGTGCACGCTTTACATTTCACACTTTATGCAGCTTGGCTAGAACACCGTTCACCAAAACCTGCATTACGGCTCCAACAGTAACACATACAAAAGTTGAGTTATGTCTCAAGTGAATTAAATGTGGATGGAAGTTCAAAGGTTCGAAAGTTTGCAGATACAATTCCCCGCCAAATGAAAGAGAATTTGGCAGATTTCGAAACAAAGATTGGTTCAAAGGTGTCAGAAATTGTCAGAATTTCCATTTGATAAAAAGGTCTTGGGTATAAAGATATGAAATCTTGCTTTCTTACACAAGATCTTTACAAGACAAAAAATAGTCTCAGCTTTTGAAGTTATGTTTTAGGATTGTAATCATACTTTGTCGTTGGCTTCCATTCCTGAGAAACGAAAGCCAAGGAGCTTTTGTTAAAGCGCCGTGCCTCAACTATCCGCTTCAACAGGTTTGTGAACATATTAAGCTGCGTGCCCAACATCTTTGTCCATTGTCGTCTGTTGTTATGCACCAAATTGGCTTCCATTCCTGAGAAACGTGCCACACCTCCACTACACACTATAATGGGACGGGGAACATATAAAGCTGCGTGCCCAACATCTTATCATTTACAATACATTACAATTGTGTTATAAATGTTGTCCTTTTCATTGAGATGTCGTTAAGTGTAACTACACTGCTAAATGACTTTATAACTGTCATATTTCCCTTCTACATTGATTTAATGATTTTAATTTTTCATTAAGATGTCAATTGCAATTACATAGTCAAACCAGTTTAGGACAGTGTCACGACTGTTTTCTTTGAATTCAAGGAAGGTGGAACAATTAGATTTTACAATTTAGATGTCATTGTGTGTAATTACATAGTCAAACCAGTAAGGCTGTCAACTCGTTTAGTCGTTTAGTAGACTAATCGGTCGATGCCGTCTTGGTCGACTGACATTTTCATTGGTCGACCAGTTGCATATTTTTTATTTTTTTACACCAATAAAGAAATTTTCATTGATTTACTCCTTAATATTTATTCCTTTATAAGCAGTTATATATTACTGTACGGGAGGAGCGGTTGACGAACCTCCGCATATACTCGCGCGCCTAATGTTCATCATTGGTCGACTAAGCATTTCTTTGGTTGACTACAGCCCTACAAACCACTTTATAACAGTGTCATGTAGGGATCGACCGATACGGATTTGTTAGTGCCGATGCCGATACCGATTTTTCTTCATCAGCCTTAGCCGATGACCGTTGACCCACCTCCAACGTAGTATTGTCACGTTTTGCCCCCCGCCCCCCAAAATTGTGACACATTGTGACAATACTACGGTTGCCTTGCAACTACGTCACGTGACTATGAAGTTTCCCTCAGCTAAAAAAAACAACATGGCGGACTGTCGGCGTATTATCTGTGAAAAACACAATATTTTAAGAAAGCGTCAGCATTTGTGTGCATTTCGATGGCATTTCTAGTGAGAAGTATGCGTTATATTTTCATAATCTTCTATCAGAGAATGTAGAAGACCTTCCGTTTATTAGTGTCTACGCTTGTAGCCGGCGCTCGGTCGGCGCACGGAAGCGGCGAGCTGCCTTTCTGCGTCCGTGCACGCGCGCGGGAGCGCTGTGAAGCCGACGCGGGGGAACGCTGTAAAGCCGACGAGTTGCTGGCGGGGGAGCGCTCTAAAGCAAACGATTTTCGCCGTGGCCACATTCGCCCCGAGCGTTTTAAAGCCGAACGGGAGCCGGTCGCGGCGCACCGCCACGGAGGAAATGCGCCACGGCACAAACCAGCACCGGAGGCGGGGGAGCCCGAGGACCCCCTACCGCATCGGCGAACTCAGCAGCCGCGTATCGGCGAACTCAGCAGCCGCGTATCGGCCGATACCGATCCGCGTAAAAATTGCAAATATCGGCCTGATCTATTGGCCGACCGATCTATCGGTCGATCCCTAGTGTCATGACGATCAGACTATCATATTCCATGTCTTAATATAAAGCACTGCTCCTTTAAGAGAAAAAAAGAATCACAAGACTCGACGAGTCATGTTTTAGTCTAACCGGATGAGGCTGTAGGTTTCCATTACCGGAAAACAAAACTAATGCGTGTTACCACATATCCGAAACTTCATATGCAATTGCCCCGCCTCTACAATTGGCTCTCCCTTTATTGTCAACATTTAAAGCTGCATGCGCAACAATATCAGATCATTTACAACCAAGCAGAAGTTTGACATTACTGATTCAAAGCAGTATCAACAGCAAAATCCAGCCACTCTAACTAATATTCAGAGAACTGCTTAGTGGAGGAAACAGCTGATGATAAGTGGCTGCATCTACATTTAATATTGTTGTTGAAGTAAATAATGGGCATTTTATAACCAGTTGCAAATGTACCTTTTGTACCAATTATGCATTTTGACTCCTTTTTTTTGTCATTGGGGCAAAATGCGATCCTGAAGACTCCCATTGTAACGGGAACTATCCTGTTTAATTATCTCTGCATGTCTGTGACTAGATTTTTGTAACTCTAAAATGCAGTCACGTAACAGATGTGTCAATATTGTTTAGCTCAATATTAAGGTTACGTTTAACGATGGGCGGGGTCAAACTAAGGGGGCCATTATCCCCTTTCTGGACACTTTTTACGCCCCTGTCCCCTGGTAGTTAAGCTCAAAATGAAGGCAGAGTTCAAAGATGGGTGTGGTCCGAGTTGACTGTTGCTACGAGCCGTCTATTAGTCGTGCTGAGGCTCAGACTGGTTCTGTGGGTTGCTATACCAAATATGGTTTGCCTTTTACTATCCCATTGATTGCAGCAGATGTCATGCTTTGGTGTGTGTGTGTTTGTGTCTGATGGAGGAAGTATTGTGCAGTGAATTTGTAAGAAGGGTTTGGCAAGACTCTCACAAAGTTCTTAGCAGAATTTTCTTGTGTGCTTTAAGTACCTTTGTCTGTCTGTCTCTTCTATTGTCTTTAATTCAGTGCTGATCAGAGTCAAACAACACTGAGGTCCAGACTGGAGGCCCTGCAGTGCGACATTACCTGGATTCTGAACCCCAGCGGGAACAAACTTTTACATTTAAGGGACCAGCTGGTGGACATCGACACTGAGGAGGGAAACCGCTGGCTGGGTCCCATCTACAACCTGAGGGGCTTCATTCAGTGCAAGCTGGGCTCCACCGAAGACGCCCTGAGTTTCTTCCTCCAGGCGGCAGAGGCCTTCCGCCAGATGAGAAGGGCAGACGAAGGTCCCTGGTTGGTGGTGAATTATGGGAACCTGGCTTGGCTGCACCACCTCCTGGGAGACCAAGCAGAGAGCAAGGCTTACCTTTCAAAGGTTGACGGCCTAAAGAAGACATATCCAAATCCATCGGAGGACGAGCTCCATGCAAAGCTCTACACTGAAAAAGCCTGGACCCTGATGATGTTCGACATAGAACGAGAGCTGGTGTCAAATTACTTCCAGAAAGCCATCGAGATGCAGCCGGACATGGTGGAGTGGAACACCAGTTACGTACTGTGCAGCAACTCATGGTTAGGGGCTGACACCTTGGAAAAAATAAGGGTCGCCCAAGAACAGGATCCAGAGAACTTGCGCCTCGCAGTTTACTACCTTAAGGAACGTGCTAAGAAAGGGAAAATAATTGAAGATGAAGCACGTCAGTTGGCTAGAAAGGTTTTGAGAAACCCTGTCAGTAGTTACATTGGTGTAAAAGGGTTACTAAGGATTTATAGATACCATCTATCAATTGATGAGGCCGTTAAACTGGCAGAGCAGGCTCTGGAAGATCATCGTTGAGCGTTATTTGAAGAGATGTGCGGCACTCTACTATAAATGGTTCATTTATTCTAGCTACAGTCGACCAGAGCAGAGGACGCTGGACAGAGCAATCAGTCTCCTTAAGGAGGTGATTTCTCTATACCCTCATTGTTTGCTTATGAAGAAAGTAGACCTCGCAAATATACATGCAAAGTCCAATGACAGCAAGGATGAAGCTGAGGAAATCTACCAGGAACTGCTAAAAAGTGAGCTGGAACCTGAAGACAAACAGCTGCTTTACAACAATTATGCTAAATACACAAAGTGCGATCGAGGGCAGTACCAAAGGGCAATAAGATACCACATAAATGTGGCGTCTATACCGCATCAATCTTCCTTCCGTAGCAACAGCATTAAGATTCTGGTGGACATTGTAGAGAGACGCAGAGACCCAATGTGGAGAGACGTAGAGGAGTTTCTGGAAAACCTGCAAGAGCCTTAGAGGAACCATGTGTGCATCAACTCAAATCCTAAAACAAAAGACATAGTTGAATAGTTGAAAAATCCACAATATGTCAAAGCTTGGTTCATACTTGTACTCAACCTGAAATTACATTTTGGTCATATTAGTGAACTTAAAAGAATGAAACTCTCATTCTATTGGAGAGAATGTTTAATCATCTTTCCAGGTCACTGAGCAAATTAAGGGTTTTATTTTAAAAGGTCTGATGGGATGTATTTGTTTGGCTTTTGTGTATTTCAATAACAAAGAATAATAAGTAATAATAATAATAAGTTAAAAAGTTCTTAAAATTTTGATCTTCCTTATTGTCACGTACGTGAGCGGCTCGGACGCCGACAGAAGACGCATGTAAAATCTTGATGTTTCTTCTTTTTTATAAAGTGGGGACATATTGTCTTCAGTCCTCCTTACAATACAACCTATTTATAAGAAAGGGGCTTAATATCTCCAATATAAATGCATCACGTGTGTGTGGTGGATGAATAAGGGATAATCTCAATATCCAGATTTAAAATTTAAAAGTAATTAATCTGGATTCAATTTCATTTGACAAAGATATAAAGATGTGAAATCTTGATTTTGATATTCAAGCCAGTGCAGAAAAAAAGATTTCTCACCCAAGGTCTTCACAAGAGAATAAATTGTCTTAGCTTTTGAAGTTATGTTTTAGGATTATAATCATACATGTCGTAGGCTTCCATTCCTGAGAAACGAAAGCCAAGGAGCTTTTGTTAAAGTGCCAAACCTCCACTACACACTATAATGGGACGGTGAACATATAAAGCTGCGTGCCCAACGTCTCTTTTGTATGCATGTTCTGCATTTAAGGACCATGTCTTATCTGCTGACCATTTCCTGGGCAAAATACCATACAGACTGGAGTGTGCACGCTTTACATTTCACACTTTATGCAGCTTGGCTAGAACACCGTTCACCAAAACCTGCATTACGGCTCCAACAGTAACACATACAAAAGTTGAGTTATGTCTCAAGTGAATTAAATGTGGATGGAAGTTCAAAGGTTCGAAAGTTTGCAGATACAATTCCCCGCCAAATGAAAGAGAATTTGGCAGATTTCGAAACAAAGATTGGTTCAAAGGTGTCAGAAATTGTCAGAATTTCCATTTGATAAAAAGGTCTTGGGTATAAAGATATGAAATCTTGCTTTCTTACACAAGATCTTTACAAGACAAAAAATAGTCTCAGCTTTTGAAGTTATGTTTTAGGATTGTAATCATACTTTGTCGTTGGCTTCCATTCCTGAGAAACGAAAGCCAAGGAGCTTTTGTTAAAGCGCCGTGCCTCAACTATCCGCTTCAACAGGTTTGTGAACATATTAAGCTGCGTGCCCAACATCTTTGTCCATTGTCGTCTGTTGTTATGCACCAAATTGGCTTCCATTCCTGAGAAACGTGCCACACCTCCACTACACACTATAATGGGACGGGGAACATATAAAGCTGCGTGCCCAACATCTTATCATTTACAATACATTACAATTGTGTTATAAATGTTGTCCTTTTCATTGAGATGTCGTTAAGTGTAACTACACTGCTAAATGACTTTATAACTGTCATATTTCCCTTCTACATTGATTTAATGATTTTAATTTTTCATTAAGATGTCAATTGCAATTACATAGTCAAACCAGTTTAGGACAGTGTCACGACTGTTTTCTTTGAATTCAAGGAAGGTGGAACAATTAGATTTTACAATTTAGATGTCATTGTGTGTAATTACATAGTCAAACCAGTAAGGCTGTCAACTCGTTTAGTCGTTTAGTAGACTAATCGGTCGATGCCGTCTTGGTCGACTGACATTTTCATTGGTCGACCAGTTGCATATTTTTTATTTTTTTACACCAATAAAGAAATTTTCATTGATTTACTCCTTAATATTTATTCCTTTATAAGCAGTTATATATTACTGTACGGGAGGAGCGGTTGACGAACCTCCGCATATACTCGCGCGCCTAATGTTCATCATTGGTCGACTAAGCATTTCTTTGGTTGACTACAGCCCTACAAACCACTTTATAACAGTGTCATGTAGGGATCGACCGATACGGATTTGTTAGTGCCGATGCCGATACCGATTTTTCTTCATCAGCCTTAGCCGATGACCGTTGACCCACCTCCAACGTAGTATTGTCACGTTTTGCCCCCCGCCCCCCAAAATTGTGACACATTGTGACAATACTACGGTTGCCTTGCAACTACGTCACGTGACTATGAAGTTTCCCTCAGCTAAAAAAAACAACATGGCGGACTGTCGGCGTATTATCTGTGAAAAACACAATATTTTAAGAAAGCGTCAGCATTTGTGTGCATTTCGATGGCATTTCTAGTGAGAAGTATGCGTTATATTTTCATAATCTTCTATCAGAGAATGTAGAAGACCTTCCGTTTATTAGTGTCTACGCTTGTAGCCGGCGCTCGGTCGGCGCACGGAAGCGGCGAGCTGCCTTTCTGCGTCCGTGCACGCGCGCGGGAGCGCTGTGAAGCCGACGCGGGGGAACGCTGTAAAGCCGACGAGTTGCTGGCGGGGGAGCGCTCTAAAGCAAACGATTTTCGCCGTGGCCACATTCGCCCCGAGCGTTTTAAAGCCGAACGGGAGCCGGTCGCGGCGCACCGCCACGGAGGAAATGCGCCACGGCACAAACCAGCACCGGAGGCGGGGGAGCCCGAGGACCCCCTACCGCATCGGCGAACTCAGCAGCCGCGTATCGGCGAACTCAGCAGCCGCGTATCGGCCGATACCGATCCGCGTAAAAATTGCAAATATCGGCCTGATCTATTGGCCGACCGATCTATCGGTCGATCCCTAGTGTCATGACGATCAGACTATCATATTCCATGTCTTAATATAAAGCACTGCTCCTTTAAGAGAAAAAAAGAATCACAAGACTCGACGAGTCATGTTTTAGTCTAACCGGATGAGGCTGTAGGTTTCCATTACCGGAAAACAAAACTAATGCGTGTTACCACATATCCGAAACTTCATATGCAATTGCCCCGCCTCTACAATTGGCTCTCCCTTTATTGTCAACATTTAAAGCTGCATGCGCAACAATATCAGATCATTTACAACCAAGCAGAAGTTTGACATTACTGATTCAAAGCAGTATCAACAGCAAAATCCAGCCACTCTAACTAATATTCAGAGAACTGCTTAGTGGAGGAAACAGCTGATGATAAGTGGCTGCATCTACATTTAATATTGTTGTTGAAGTAAATAATGGGCATTTTATAACCAGTTGCAAATGTACCTTTTGTACCAATTATGCATTTTGACTCCTTTTTTTTGTCATTGGGGCAAAATGCGATCCTGAAGACTCCCATTGTAACGGGAACTATCCTGTTTAATTATCTCTGCATGTCTGTGACTAGATTTTTGTAACTCTAAAATGCAGTCACGTAACAGATGTGTCAATATTGTTTAGCTCAATATTAAGGTTACGTTTAACGATGGGCGGGGTCAAACTAAGGGGGCCATTATCCCCTTTCTGGACACTTTTTACGCCCCTGTCCCCTGGTAGTTAAGCTCAAAATGAAGGCAGAGTTCAAAGATGGGTGTGGTCCGAGTTGACTGTTGCTACGAGCCGTCTATTAGTCGTGCTGAGGCTCAGACTGGTTCTGTGGGTTGCTATACCAAATATGGTTTGCCTTTTACTATCCCATTGATTGCAGCAGATGTCATGCTTTGGTGTGTGTGTGTTTGTGTCTGATGGAGGAAGTATTGTGCAGTGAATTTGTAAGAAGGGTTTGGCAAGACTCTCACAAAGTTCTTAGCAGAATTTTCTTGTGTGCTTTAAGTACCTTTGTCTGTCTGTCTCTTCTATTGTCTTTAATTCAGTGCTGATCAGAGTCAAACAACACTGAGGTCCAGACTGGAGGCCCTGCAGTGCGACATTACCTGGATTCTGAACCCCAGCGGGAACAAACTTTTACATTTAAGGGACCAGCTGGTGGACATCGACACTGAGGAGGGAAACCGCTGGCTGGGTCCCATCTACAACCTGAGGGGCTTCATTCAGTGCAAGCTGGGCTCCACCGAAGACGCCCTGAGTTTCTTCCTCCAGGCGGCAGAGGCCTTCCGCCAGATGAGAAGGGCAGACGAAGGTCCCTGGTTGGTGGTGAATTATGGGAACCTGGCTTGGCTGCACCACCTCCTGGGAGACCAAGCAGAGAGCAAGGCTTACCTTTCAAAGGTTGACGGCCTAAAGAAGACATATCCAAATCCATCGGAGGACGAGCTCCATGCAAAGCTCTACACTGAAAAAGCCTGGACCCTGATGATGTTCGACATAGAACGAGAGCTGGTGTCAAATTACTTCCAGAAAGCCATCGAGATGCAGCCGGACATGGTGGAGTGGAACACCAGTTACGTACTGTGCAGCAACTCATGGTTAGGGGCTGACACCTTGGAAAAAATAAGGGTCGCCCAAGAACAGGATCCAGAGAACTTGCGCCTCGCAGTTTACTACCTTAAGGAACGTGCTAAGAAAGGGAAAATAATTGAAGATGAAGCACGTCAGTTGGCTAGAAAGGTTTTGAGAAACCCTGTCAGTAGTTACATTGGTGTAAAAGGGTTACTAAGGATTTATAGATACCATCTATCAATTGATGAGGCCGTTAAACTGGCAGAGCAGGCTCTGGAAGATCATCGTTGAGCGTTATTTGAAGAGATGTGCGGCACTCTACTATAAATGGTTCATTTATTCTAGCTACAGTCGACCAGAGCAGAGGACGCTGGACAGAGCAATCAGTCTCCTTAAGGAGGTGATTTCTCTATACCCTCATTGTTTGCTTATGAAGAAAGTAGACCTCGCAAATATACATGCAAAGTCCAATGACAGCAAGGATGAAGCTGAGGAAATCTACCAGGAACTGCTAAAAAGTGAGCTGGAACCTGAAGACAAACAGCTGCTTTACAACAATTATGCTAAATACTCAAAGTGCGATCGAGGGCAGTACCAAAGGGCAATAAGATACCACATAAATGTGGCGTCTATACCGCATCAATCTTCCTTCCGTAGCAACAGCATTAAGATTCTGGTGGACATTGTAGAGAGACGCAGAGACCCAATGTGGAGAGACGTAGAGGAGTTTCTGGAAAACCTGCAAGAGCCTTAGAGGAACCATGTGTGCATCAACTCAAATCCTAAAACAAAAGACATAGTTGAATAGTTGAAAAATCCACAATATGTCAAAGCTTGGTTCATACTTGTACTCAACCTGAAATTACATTTTGGTCATATTAGTGAACTTAAAAGAATGAAACTCTCATTCTATTGGAGAGAATGTTTAATCATCTTTTCAGGTCACTGAGCAAATTAAGGGTTTTATTTTAAAAGGTCTGATGGGATGTATTTGTTTGGCTTTTGTGTATTTCAATAACAAAGAATAATAAGTAATAATAATAATAATAATAATAAGTTAAAAAGTTCTTAAAATTTTGATCTTCCTTATTGTCACGTACGTGAGCGGCTCGGACGCCGACAGAAGACGCATGTAAAATCTTGATGTTTCTTCTTTTTTATAAAGTGGGGACATATTGTCTTCAGTCCTCCTTACAATACAACCTATTTATAAGAAAGGGGCTTAATATCTCCAATATAAATGCATCACGTGTGTGTGGTGGATGAATAAGGGATAATCTCAATATCCAGATTTAAAATTTAAAAGTAATTAATCTGGATTCAATTTCATTTGACAAAGATATAAAGATGTGAAATCTTGATTTTGATATTCAAGCCAGTGCAGAAAAAAAGATTTCTCACCCAAGGTCTTCACAAGAGAATAAATTGTCTTAGCTTTTGAAGTTATGTTTTAGGATTATAATCATACATGTCGTAGGCTTCCATTCCTGAGAAACGAAAGCCAAGGAGCTTTTGTTAAAGTGCCAAACCTCCACTACACACTATAATGGGACGGTGAACATATAAAGCTGCGTGCCCAACGTCTCTTTTGTATGCATGTTCTGCATTTAAGGACCATGTCTTATCTGCTGACCATTTCCTGGGCAAAATACCATACAGACTGGAGTGTGCACGCTTTACATTTCACACTTTATGCAGCTTGGCTAGAACACCGTTCACCAAAACCTGCATTACGGCTCCAACAGTAACACATACAAAAGTTGAGTTATGTCTCAAGTGAATTAAATGTGGATGGAAGTTCAAAGGTTCGAAAGTTTGCAGATACAATTCCCCGCCAAATGAAAGAGAATTTGGCAGATTTCGAAACAAAGATTGGTTCAAAGGTGTCAGAAATTGTCAGAATTTCCATTTGATAAAAAGGTCTTGGGTATAAAGATATGAAATCTTGCTTTCTTACACAAGATCTTTACAAGACAAAAAATAGTCTCAGCTTTTGAAGTTATGTTTTAGGATTGTAATCATACTTTGTCGTTGGCTTCCATTCCTGAGAAACGAAAGCCAAGGAGCTTTTGTTAAAGCGCCGTGCCTCAACTATCCGCTTCAACAGGTTTGTGAACATATTAAGCTGCGTGCCCAACATCTTTGTCCATTGTCGTCTGTTGTTATGCACCAAATTGGCTTCCATTCCTGAGAAACGTGCCACACCTCCACTACACACTATAATGGGACGGGGAACATATAAAGCTGCGTGCCCAACATCTTATCATTTACACCAGAGAAGCCGAAGCAGCATCAACAGCAAAAACCAGCCACACTAACTTAGTTCAGGAAACAGCTGAATGATGAGGTGAGTAGCTGTTTCTTTTTTATTGATTTAAAACCTTATCATTGTGTAGAGCCCAAACATATTGTCATTATGTCAGTTCAATCGTTAGTAATTCTTTGCTGCTTTCCCAACTTTCTGTCTTTACTTCGTTGATCTCTCCCGTGTTTCATCTTTTCTGTTTTTTTAGACACTATCAAAGGGATTTAAATGTTTTCCCTTATTCTTAACCAGTGTTACTTATCAGTGCTTTTCTCTAAATTTAATTTTTTCTTACTCCGTTTTGTCTTCCTTGGTCTCAGTAGCTCACACCATTGCACTACTTTCCTTTCTTACTTACTCCTTCCTTACCCCTTTAATCCTTTCTTGCCACACCTTTTTCTTCCATCCTCAAACTTCATCCTACCTTTAACAATATTCAATGCAAACTTTGTTCACCTTGTGTTTTCTTTCAGCCTTTGCTTTTCTTTGCCCTCCATTATTTTATATTTTGTCCATTCTTATACCTCCTTTTTATCAAATCCTTCCTCCCACTGACCCATTGCCTTCCTTCCTTCCTTATGCTAAAGGAGCTTAGTGAGGAAACATTGAAGCTCCTTTCCTTGGCATTAGATTATTCATACAACTATTCTTCCTTCCTTGCTCAATATGAAATGATGATGATACAGCATGCCTTTGAGGACGTTATATTAACCTAGTGATGTGTTTTAATATTTCTCATTCTTATTCCACATCAGTGCTGATCAGAGTCAAACCACACTGAGGTCCAGACTGGAGGCCCTGGAGTGTCACTTTACCTGGATTCTGGACCCCAGCAGGATCAGCCTTTTACTTCACCAGGACAAGCTGGTGGAGATCGGCACGGAGGAGGGAAACAGCTGGCTGGGTCCCATCTACAACCTGAGGGGCTTCATTCAGTGCAAGCTGGGCTCCACCGAAGACGCCCTGAGTTCTTTCCTCCAGGCTGCAGAGGCCTTCCGCCAGATGAGAAGGGCAGACGAAGGTCCCTGGTTGGTGGTAAATTACGGGAACCTGGCTTGGCTGCACCACTTCCTGGGACACCAAGCAGAGAGCGAGGATTACCTTTCAAAGGTTGACGCCCTAAAGAATAAATACCCAACTCCATCGGAGGACAACCTCCATGCAGAGCTCTACGCTGAAAAAGCCTGGACCCTGATGATGTTCGACTTAGAACGAGAGCTGGTGTCAAATTACTTCCAGAAAGCCATCGAGATGCAGCCGGACATGGTGGAGTGGAACACCAGTCACGTCATCGAGTTAGTGAGGGCTATTATACGAGGCAGCACAGAGATGGACGCTGACATCTTTGATAAAATGAGAGACGCCAAGGAAAAGGATCCAGGAAACTTGTTCCTTGCTGCTTCCTGCCTTCGGCTACGTGCAAAGAACGGGGAAGACGTTAAAGACGAACCACGTGAGTTAGCCGAAAGGGTTTCAATAAACCCCGTCAGCAGCTACAGTGAAGTGAGAGCAATACTTAACCTTTACAGAACCTGTGGATTAATTGATGAGGCCATTGATTTGGCAGCAAAGGCTCTGGAAAACAACCCAGGTGATTCTTATCTGAAAAGATTTGCTGCACTAACTCTCAAATGGAGGATTGTTTTTTTTAGCAACCGTGGCGTAGATGAGAGCATGATCAACAGAGCAGTCAGTCTCCACAAGGAGCGGATTTCTCTTTACCCTGATTCTTCCTTTGTGGAGGAAATGGACCTCGCAAATATATATGCAAGGTCCAAACACGGCCAGGCTGAAGCCACACGTTTGTTCCAAGAACTGCTAGAAAGGGAGCTGGAACCTGCAGAGAAACAGGTGCTTTACAACAAGTACGCAAACCATCTCTACTTTAATCTAAAAGATAACAACAAGTCAACAGAATATCACATGAAGGCGGCAGTAATACCAATAAAATTCTTCTATCGTGAGGGCAGCATTAAAGCTCTAGTGTCTAAGACTACAAATATGGGCATCAGGCGTAGAGAAATAGAGGAGTTTCTGGAACGAGAACTGGCGTCAGATTACTTCCAGAAAGCCATCAAGATGCAGCCGGACATGGTGGAGTGGAACATCAGTCACGTCATCAGGTTAGCGAGTGCGTTTGTACGAGGCAGCACAGAGATGGAGGCGGAGACTGCAGGTAAATTGTGCCTCGCTGCTTACTGCCTTCAGCTACGTGCAAAGAAAGGGGAAGACGTTAAAGACGAAGCACGTGAGTTAGCCGAAAGGATTTCAATAAACCCCGTCAGCAGCTACAGTGATATGAGAGCAATACTTAACATATACAGAACCTATGGATTAATTGATGAGGCCATTCTTTTGACAACAAAGGCTGTGGAAAACAATCCAGGTGATTCTTATCTGAAGATATTTGCTGCACTAACTCTCAAATGGAAGATTTTTTCCAGAGACAGTGGCGTAGATGAGAGCATGATCAACAGAGCAGTCAGTCTCCACAAGGAGGTGATTTCTCTTTTCCCTGAGTCTTCATTTGGGAGGGAAATGGACCTCGCAAATATATATGCAAAGTCCAAACACGGCCAGGCTGAAGCCACACGTTTGTTCCAAGAACTGCTAAAAAGGGAACTGGAACCTGCAGACAAACAGGTGCTTTACAACAAGTACGCAAACCATCTCTACTTTAATCTAAAAGATAACAACAGGTCAAGAGAATATCACAGGAAGGCGGCAGCGATACCGATAAAATCCATCTATCGTAAGAAAAGCATCAAAGTTCTAGAGAAGAGTAAAAATTGGTGTAGAGAAATAGGGGAGTTTCTGGAAAACCTGCAAGAGCCGTAGCGGGTTATTTTCATACTGGATCTAAATCTGGAGAAGATAAAGATACTGCATTACCTAAAAAAATACGTATACATTTATTTGTATCCTTTAAAACAGATGATTTTCTAGTAGTGTTTACACTTTGGCAACGCTGTCCTTCAAATAACATCCACTGTGGACGTGTCTGAATGTTATTGGCATCATTTGATTTCACATTATTACAATAAATATTGATCAGATGTATAATTTCTATTCTATTCCTGTTATGTTTTTTTCCCTTTAGCTGTGTATTTTAAGTTTATGTAAGAATATTACTAATACCACTACTTTGCTGTATGCCTATGAGTAGTGGAATATAGAAACGTCTCTATTGTAACCATTTATTTTAATGAGCCTCTAACCTGAATAATACAGCCAGATGCAACTTATTGGATGTATAAAAAGTATGAAAAGCTGTAACACAATTGCCTGTGTAAATGTATTGTTTTCTCTTTAAGTGTGTCATTGTAATTATGTGGAAGGAGGGTAAAGCAACATAATTAAGTTGTACATAGTAATTTTTGTACACATGATAATAAATATCTTGAATTTCTAATTTCGTTGAATCAACTTAAAATAACACATACATTTAAGCATTAAGGTACGGGGAGGCTGTACTTTATCGTTCAGGGGTGTTGTTACGGCAACCCTCAAACTGTTACATTATTGAAGATAAAGTACTGCTTCAAGTACCTTATCTCTTTTATAATACTATTCATAATTCTGCTGGTAACCGTAAGTAAATAGATGCCTTCCAGCACAAAAAATAGTTGTAGTCACCAAACGTTTTGCATCTCATTTCAGTAGTCTAGAGTGAAAAATAGTCCCTAACCCGCTCAATAATGTACACCCTGTGACTCACTCTCACTAATCACAACGCTGGATTTAATCTACCCGTGTTATATACATACATACCATCTTTGTTTAATTTCAAAACTTGAGTAATCAAACAAAAACACACAAAATAGAAATTAAGGTCTTTATTTTCTGACATATGTCAGGTCAGATGGTGAAGTTCCTTCTTAACACACAGAAACACATTTTCATACTTTTACACAGATCCGAAAGCGATCAATGAAGGCCAGAACAATACAAATGTGGAGTACTTTTAAATCAGATTGTTATCCTCTTGATTGCGGCTGAAAGGCTGCGATGGGGTGAGTGAGAGGATACAGGTGCATTCACACTGCTGAAACCTGAGGGCTCTGCATTGTGAACCTTGGATCAGGTCAGTGATCCAACACCTGAAGTTGAAATTATTTTTATAATAAAAAGAATTAAAAAAAACATTGAATTTCGAAAGATTTTGAGGCCAGTTAACCGCCAGTTCACAAGCAAAATAAAAAGGAGGAAACGGAGGAAAAAGGAGGGAACGTCAATCGTTTCCTCTCCGACTCTTCTTGTGACTCTTTTTTGAACTCCTGTGATGTAAAAGAAACAAAATTATGTTGGATGGAACCGATCAAACAAATGGTTCATATCTCATTACCAATAAGACAGGAGATCCAGAAAAATAAATGACGAAGCTCATGTGATATGATCCAATAAATATACTAACGTTTTTTTGGGACAGACATAAAAGAATAAGGGGCACAACATATCAAGAACAAAACAACACTGATTCGTTTTGATGTGCTTAAACAATATTCAGTAACTTTGGCTTATGTTGTTCAATAAAACCCTGTAAAGTAAAGCCTGTTTTATGCTTCTGCGTCGAATCGACGGCATAGTTACGCCGTCACTCCTGCGTAGACGCGCACCCTACGCCGTAGCTCCACGTGCACCTCCAAGAAATTGTAACTACGCGTCGAGGCGACGCAGACCGCAAGGGCTGTGATTGGTCAGAGTATACATCATTCCCAGAGTGTAGCTTTTCCGAAGTGAAAACGCGGAAACGGCGCACGGAACCAAAACAGAGTAACAAAGAGATTCGCGAACCCCACAGCCCCCCCTTGCGTTCTGACGGTGAAATGCAACGCGACCCGACGCAGAAGCATAAAACGGCTGCTACGCCGTAGGAGTGACGCAGAAGCACACTGAGGCCTTAACACTCACCTCTCGGGGGACTTTGAGTGGCTGCGATGTCTGTGGCTTCTATGGTGACCTGGTTCAAAAATAATGAAGGAATAAAAAGAAATCAACCATCGTCAAATCAGCACACAAGAAGTTTATTTCTCTTTATATTATTAAAAAACAAAAGCACTAAGTCTGAAATCTGGTTGTATTTAAGACCTTTTGAAAACTCCTGAAAAGATCAGATTAAAAGTTTGTTTTTCAAGAAAGACTAAATCTCACAAGAAATGAGTAATCACTTTAGAAAGCATGTATTTTAGACACATGTTGTTTAATTGTGCAATAAAGGTACGAGAGGCTGTACTTTTTTATCCAATAATGCAACAGTTCGGTGCTGTTCGATGAACTGTTACATTATTAAAGATAAAGTTCTGCCTCAAATACCTTAATACTTTTATAACACGGTTACCAGCACAATTATAAATGGTAAGTAAATAGCTGCCTTTCAGCACAAAGTAGTTGTAGCCTCATTTCAGTAGTTTGGAGATAAATAGTCGCGGTGCGTAAATGCAAACAGAACTCCTTGCAAGATCTCGCACCATCTCATTCATTCACATCGCTCATGATGGCCAATTGCCCATCTCGCATTGCCTGACACTATAATCACTTGTGGGATTTCCGGCTTGTTTTTCGGCGATCGCCACCAAGCTGTCTTGCTGGCTGGCTTTTGTGCGACCAACAGTCGCACAAAAGCTAACCGGTTACTTTGAGTGCACAACGATAAATGAACGCTCCGGTGAAAGTGAACTGCAACTGTACATTATCTCTCAATAATGCCCCCCCCTCCCTCTGTGACTTACTCTCAACCAATCACAACGCTGAATTTCATTTACCCGTACTGTAATAAAGCAATAAGGTGCAAGAGGTCGTACTTTATCGTCGAATAATGTAACAGTTCGAGGGTTTTGTTATTTTATTGAAGATGAAGTTCTGCCTATTATAAAACGGTTACCAGCGAAATTATAAATAGAAAGTAAATAACTGCCTTTCAGCACAAAATAGTAGTAGCCACCAAACGTTGTGGATCGCATTTCAGTAGACCAGAAGAAAAATAGTGCCCGTACCTGCACGTAAACAGCATTGCGTCCCGCACCATCTCATTCATTCACATTGCTCATGACATTCACCTTAATTTTAAAAACACAAAACTATACTTTGCTGTGCTCTCAACTCTCCATCATTTGACACGGACGTCAAATGATGGGAGTTTTCCAAAACACAGCCTTATAGGGACACAATGGAGGTCCTCTGCAGACTGTGTGCGGCGCAGGGTACAGGTTGAAATGGAAGTAGCTTAGCAGTGGGTAAAGTGGTCCGTTTAGCCGCATAAGACGTTCATTTCGACAGCCCTACATTTTGGGGGGGTTTGCATTTAGTTACCTGGAGATTTGGAGCGGTGGCGTCTGTCTCTGGACCGGCTGCGGTGGCGGCGGGGGCTCTTGCTGCGGTGGCGCTCTCTCCTGGGCGACGGGCTGCATGCGTACACACAACAAATAGACATCAATAAGCCGGCACTATATGGCTTATATTTAAAAAGGGTGACCACGGTCAATGCTAACGTACCTTCGCCTCTTTGGAGATCTGCTCCTCCTGGGAAAAAAAATGGAGAGGATTGGATCTGATTTAGAGCTGCACTCACAAATATAATATGTGCTTAAATAATATGTGCGAAGTTTATTTTACACATTTAAATCACAAACCGTCTGGGTGAGCGACTGCGTCTGTAACGAGGCGAAGGAGAGCGGCGAGGCCTGTCGTTGTCCCGGTAACCGTCACGCCGTCTGTGGGGCTCAGGGGTCTGGAGTCGCTCCGGCTGCAGGTGGAAGAAACACAAACCATTTATGTTGAAATGGGCTCAGAGTGTAACAAACACCACCATGTTCTTGTGGTCCATTAAAGACAGACACATATTTAACCCGAAGAGGTTTCTTGTCAAAAACGTAATATAAAACAACCATGTGATTGATCGTAACCAGGCGATGAACTCTCTTCAAATTAAAAGGTTTCTACTACAACAAATGTGTGTTTTTAATCTACTTTGAAAATATACAAAAAGTTCACTTGTCTATGACCACATCTGCCACTGCTATAGTACATTGTTGTACCTTCTCTTCTTCCTCATCTTCTTCATCACTGCTCTCCACCTCATCCAGATCTTCCTCCAGAGCGCTGATACGTGGATCTAACATCTCAGCCTCCTCGAGGACGTGTCTTTTCTGCAATACAAGGACACACACAATCAGTGTTGTGGGCCCAAGACTCAAGCGGCAACTGTGAACAGATGAGCTGTAAACCTACCTGGAGGCGGGGCAGAATGATGTCACACATCCTCTCTGCATGAAGAAGCTCATCAATGAACTCGTCCACGTGCATCAACTCAAATTCTAAAACACAAAGATCAAATATTATAGACAGCTCCTTCTGCTTACAGCAGGCCGAGGGAACCACTCTTTTGATTCCAGGATGTGCATTGTTGCAGTGAAAAATGTTCTTACTGCAAGTCGATTAATCAAAAACTCACCCCCATTACGGTTCTGATTCTTGACTTTTCTGTAATCGTTATACAATGGCTCCAGGTATTTGTAGCAATCCACTGCAGTGCCAGTTAACCTCATGTACATCGCTCCAAGTAAACGAACATATCTGAGAAAACGAAAGAGAGCGCAGGATGAGCTGGGCGTAGAAGATCTACTATAAGCAAAGTACAAAACAGTAGACACTATTCATGCTTGACATAGATACGTATTGCATACAAATGTTAAATGAAGAACACCAGAGTTTTTACACTAGCCACGTCTTTCTGTCAGATGGTCTGTAGTTTCTTATCTCATTCTTTCTCTCGCAAAAATCTGTGTTGCTAAGTCCTACAATACCATAACATGTCCCAGAGTTTAGATTTATAGTCACTACATCACAGTTAAAATGTGCTGATGAGACACTACAGAGCCAGTATTAACGCCTTCTATGAAAAGGAATGAAACTCACTTGAAATCCTCATTTTTGATGAACTCAACAATGATGTCTTTTTCTGGTTGAATCTGCAGCATCTTCAGTGTGAGGCAGAGGAAAGGAGTTGGCTTTATGTTTCCTCCAAAAACTCCACCGACGTACTTCAGCTCCATAGCTTTGTCAACAACCAGCTCAGCTGTGTATCACATTACATGCACAAGCTTCAATAAGTATGCATTGTGAAAAACAAGAGGACAAAATCAAACTGCACACGGAAAATGTTGGCCCAGTTTTGCATGCTGTTGCATTAAGATTTGCACGAAAACTGAGTGTCAAGCAAAACGTATTTAAAGAAGTGTTGATGTGATGATAATAGTTAGTGATAGTTCGACGAAGTCCAATTTGTCTTACAATGTTTTTTTTTAGGTTTTGGTCAGACAAAATAAACAGTTAACGTTACAACAATAAACCTCAGGTTTGTGGGAACGTTGATTAGCATAGTTAGCTTTAGCGTCCTTAATATTCGTTTCTACTTTTTAACAGGTCTAGAGTATGCAATACTTTGCAAACATGTCTTAACTGATTCCAGTTTTTCCGTAAACGAGACAATACCCTTGACTTTTCGTATATTAACAAGCTTTATTCAGAAAGCAGAGGGGGGTAGAATCCGCCAGGTCTTCTGTTAACGTTGATAGCCGAGAGGAAGCTAACGTTAGCTCGCTGGCTGATATGCTACTCACCGGTCAGACCAAAGCACTCCTCTTTCCAGTATTTAGACTCGTAGATTCGAGTCCGGATGATTTTCTCAACCAGATACTGCGGATTGGTCCCGTGTATACTGTTGGCATCTTTAACAGTTCGGTTTGCCATCGGAATAAAAAATGAATTACTCTGCTAGCATGAGCGCAACCGCAAAAAGCCTGCGACCTAACACCGGAAGCAGTTTAAATTACACTTCCTGTGTCATAATTTTTGTTAATTTTTGTTAATTGGACTGCATAGATTTCAGTCCATTTTTCTGCGGCTGCAGAGTTAGTCATGTGGTCTGTTTTTATAACATAATTAAAGGCGAGTGTTCATGACTAGAGCAAGTTAAAGGAAAATACACTGTTACAAATGAGCATAATGGATCACAAAACCCATTAAAGTAAAAAAGGGACTTTTTTCAACTTGTCCTATGGGGCGTGCCATTTTTAACATCGGGAAACGGCTCCATTATTTAAAGCTATATTGTTTTATATTTTTAGTAATTTGTTTCTTACTTCATCTTTCCACTGGACATAAACTAATGATTTAACACATCCCGGTCCAGGAGAGGGCAGCGTTTACCATTTACATTCCTTCGGTGACGCCATTAATACTAGAGAAGAAGAAGAACGGAAGTTACGTAGTTTTCGCGCGAAACCTCCGAATGGAGGTGAGGATTTTCTGGAGACCGATTCTGTGAAAGTTTTTTTTTCGATGCTTCTTTTTAATCAAAGCGGATAAAGGGACAAACATAGATTTGGGGGTTTTGTACAGACTTGTGTTTGTGTTGTTGTATCTGAGCTCGTGTAGCAGACAGCCACGACTCGGGATGAAGTATTTCACCAGATTGAGGGTCAGACGAGTGTACGAGTGGCGTGGAAAGCCTTTAAGTTTCAACAGGAAGTTGAAAACCTATGAATATGGGTGAGTAAAAAGTTTGTTTCTTTTGGATTTGTACTCCTTTTTTATACAGTTGTGTGGTTAAATCTACGTAACTGCACCATGTTCTGTAAAAAGTGAACTTTAAGGAACTCCGTTCCCAGTTGTGTGACGATGCATTTTCAGCTGATTAAAGAGGCTTTTAAAAGTTCATTATTAGTTTAAGGAATAACTAACATTAGTGTTTTCTTTAGTGTATCACAAAATCAACCCATCAAGATGTGCATAGTTTTCAGTGAACACGGAGGATGATGAACTGTTACTAAAGCTGTCACGTGCAGTATGTATGTTTATATAATGCGTACAATTTTGGACTTTTCATATCTTGTACTTCTCTAACTTTTAAGTTAATTTATTACTGCGGTAGATTTTATTATATTTATCTTTTAGCGTTATTTTTCTTTTTATATTTTCTTTAATTTTTTACTATTTTGACCACAGGATAAATAAGTTGGCCTACTCACATATTCTTCCTTCCTTGTGTAAATCAAAATATACTGAATGCACTATTAGTACTCATAATGCAGAATGACCCATCTTCCAACATTTATTGATGCGTATCAGTGTTCATCAGTTTCTTTCTTTTTTGTCTGGGCAGCGTAATCTGTAATGCATCATATGTGTGTTTTGTTGATGCACTTTGTATTAACAATCTGAATCTGTAAATTTCAGCTCTTTGGCCATCAGCGTGGAAGGTCTGCCGCGGGTCACCGTCATCAAGATCGGGCAACACATCCTCATCGAGGGAGAGGATGAAGACAACCCGTACGTGGCCAAAGTCATCAGGCTGTTTGGCGACGGTGAGTCCCGATCACGTGACTTCGCTCCTTGTGGACTTGTTGCCAAATCTCTCTCTCTCTCTCTCTCTCTCTCTCTCTCTCTCTCTCTCTCAGATAGCGGGAAGCAGAAGAAGGCGGTGGTTCAGTGGTTTGTTCGTGTGTTTGAAGTCCCTATGAGCAAACTGAAGCTGCTCGGCAGAGAGCCTCACCCGCAGGAGATCTTCTACTACCAGGGTCGCAGCTGTGACGATGAGGTCGACGCCGGGTCCATCCTCCAACCTGTGCAGGTGACATTCGGTCAACTCTGAATAACGTGCAAATGCTGCTGTAGCGGTCATGTTGTCCTCTAGGAGCTAGAATAGTGTCTGTAGTGCCTGAAGAAAAAAAAAAGAATAGTCTCAAAGTCCACTCAATAATCTACTTACGTTCCATGAAGACCACAGGAAAAAAAAATCATGATAAAACAAACATGTAGGCAGAAGAAGGGTGTGCCCCGTCCCTGACCGACGCTAGCAGGCATTTACTGCGCCCCAAATCTCTATGTTCTGTACTTTATGCAAACTGCATGGTGTCCAGAGTCTCATATCCATATAAGCGTTTAATCATTATAACCGTTACACCGAAGTACGTTTTCAGACGCTGTGGCTAAAGTGACTAAAAAAATCAAGGGAAACTCAATCAATTCCCAGAGTAGAATCCGCGATGTTGTCTTTCCCACCTGCCCATCATGAGTTTTACGCTGTTGCTGAATCAGGGGAGAACTGTGTGTCCGCTCTTGGCGTGGGGCCAAATGTTTGCTCTATTAAATAAAATGTCTACTGACGCAGATATGCGACGTAACAAACCCCCGGACGTGGACGTACAGAGCAGAGGGAGAAGGTTTTGTGTGACTCGAGTCTTTGTTCTCTCACTGGAAGGTGACTCACCTGGAGGCAGCGGCTCCGTTCCCGGACTCGGGCGACCGGGACGCCCTCTACGTGAAGCTGTCCTGGGACTCCATGACCTTCAAAGAGGCGGAGCGCGCCATGCTGGAGTCTGAACCCGCTCCAGCTGCCTCCCCGCCTCCCAGGCCCTCCCTCCCCCCCTCGCCCCCGTGCTCGCCGCCTGCGGCGGCCCTGGCGTCTCGGGGCCACGTTCGACGCGCCCTCCCGACTCCGGACCTCACCGTGATGCGCCGGGCCGCGCAGGGGGAGGTGAGATGCGGCCGGGCCACCATGAGCGCGGGTAAGGCCCGCGCCGCCGAGGCGGAGTCGCTCCACTCCACGACCAAACTGTCGGCCTCCAAATGTCTGAGCGCCAAGAGGAGGAGCGCCTCGGCCCGGACGCCCGGCGTGCGCAAGAAGCTGGAACTGAGCAGTGAGTGCTTCCAGCGTTATATGCCGACCGGCAGCAAGAAATTGCAATACAGGACTGTTGGATATATTCAGTCTTTTTAAAGCAAAATTCTATTCGCCACCATTTTTATTTGGGATTTTAAAAACGTTTTCCGGCCGTTATTTTCCGCCTCGTCCCGTCAGATCCGGAGAAGAATTCTATGGTCGGCGAAGACGTGCTGGGCCAGCTGCTGGACGACGAGCTGGAGTCGGAGGGGGTGGTGGCTGTCGGACGGCTTTCGGCTTCTCCCCCTGAGGACCTGTCCCTCACCCCCCGCAGGAGGTCCCGAGGGGCCCCCGCCACCCCGGGGCTTTTCTCCCTGAAGCCCTCCAGCATCGTCCTTCAGAAGCTGTCCAGTCCTCCGTCGCCTGCCAGGTGAGCGTCAACTGGGCTGAACCGAATAGCTTTGGAACTTCATTTATTATGTCCTTTATTCAATTACAAAAAGAAAGTGAGTTTGTTTTGAATCTTTGAATATAAAAAAAAAATGCCCAGTTTAATAATTACTTCATCACAAAGTCGTGGGCCTTAAATCTGCAAACTGCTTTTAGCGAGCGTTTGCTGTCTAGCAGGTAGAGACGGCCAATGTTGCAGCTGTTTGCTCATTGTAGGAAAACTAAAAATGTTATCAATCAAACTAATACAGTATAGTTTTACTTTTGTAACTGTAATCTGTATTTCGTAGGGCAAACCTGTATTACAGTGACAACAAAATAGCCTCGTACTGCCCAGTACGGAGGACATAAACATTAGGGGTGTAACGATTCTTTTTTAACTTCGATTCGATTCAAGGACGATATTGGTTCATTTAGAACGATACGATCCGAAACGATTCAGTGACTTGAAATCGATTCAGTAACTTTTTAGCCAAAAATTTAACCAGTATGAAATAAATTTCCTCGATTCCTGTTGTTTCTTGTAATGGAATCGGGTATCAATTAATCATGAATATAAATAAACAAGTATAAATAAACAAGTAAACAACAATGAATGGCAAATGCATTCACATTTTATTTGAATAAAGTGCAAACACTGCTGTAGCAGTGTAGCAGAAAAAACCCTGTATTAGTGATATACACATAAAACACCCCTGCAATAATGGTTTTTCCCCAACCGACCCCCGCAAAAGACTATAAATCGATACACAATGTAACAGCTGAATCATTACACCCCTAATAAACATACTTACTCTGGGAGCTTTAAAATCGCAACATACTCCTTCATGCGTCTGTCTTTGGACAGTTACATTATAAATGCATGAAAACTCCCCCCAAAAGCCCCTTGAACTGGTAAAGGGCAACAGGGGAGAGATCGCTGCCCCAGGACGGTCGGATGGGGATGGGTGGCGCGTACAGAAGGAAATGCACAGAGCTGTAATAGTTGTCGTAGCACTAATAATATCTAAGTAACTTAATAGAGATGTAGATATGTAAATGGACTGAGGTTAGACATCCTGCTCTACCCTGCTGACATAAATAATTAAAAGAAACAAATTAAAATGTAAAAATTAAGATACATTTGTGTTATTCATTTCCTTTAATTATTTCTGCATTTCTTTATCGATACTGATGATGAACAGTGTTGAGGATTTAGCTGGAATCATTGCGTAAATGAATTTGATCCGCTTCACGCAGCCCGTCTAGAATGGACAAACCAAACTCTATTTTTAACCTTTTCAGGTTTTTTGTCGCCCGACTGTCACTGTAGTCTTTCTTTTCTTTTAACGTCGTGTTTGGCAAAGGAGGGCAGAGCAGAGTCCCTGCAGCTTTGGAACTGGTTTCAACCAGAGACCAGGAGTTCAGACATGCCGGCTCACTGGTGCTTCTTCTGTTGGCTAAAAGTCGTCCGCAGGGCGACGAGCCGATGGAGGCCGCGTCAATGGCCGGCTCGCTTAGGACACCCAGAAGGAGAGCCGCTACGCCGAGGAGGCCGTACGCCAGCAGGGAGCAGAAGTGAGTCACAGCGCTGCCGGCCTGTAAATCACCAACAAAAGGGCTCTTGCAAAATCACAAAGCACGTCATTGGGCTGGGTTTTTTTTTTTTTTTTTTTTGAGGTTTCCGTGCGATCACTCGAGCGTCAATGGCTTGGTTTTTCTCAAATACAAATGCGTTGATGTAACCCGAGAAATCCAATGTGTCTTCTAACAGTGCTACGACTCCTTCCCGAAAAAAAGAAAAGGAGCCCCTGAAGGAACGGGCCCTGGGAGTCCTGTGAGTGGCCGCTTTCTAAATGCATCACATCTGCTCTCAGACAAGCAAACCTGAACACGCAGACGCAACACACACGTTCTCAGCTTCAACGGGACTTTTCTGAGGATGTAATTATTCATGTTGTTGCATGTCCATAATTTTAATCCTTTTTAACTGTGGACTTTTTATGCTTCTGATGGCTTTTTTGGCATTCTTTATAAAGGTTATTATTTGCAGAAAAAGGATGCTCAAGTTAGTCTGCAGCTAATTTACTGATCAGCAACATGAATCTTTCTGTTGACGCCCCCTGAAGCACCCAGTCAGGGCTCATGTCACACCCAAACCATGTGTATTGCATCATATACAGAGAAAATAAAAGTTTATACACTTAAACATGAAAGTACTGTTAAACTGTTTTAAAAGAAAAGCTGTTCATTTTCCGTAGGAATGTGTTAAAATGCACAGTGTGACGTCTGAAGAATACGTGGACGTGCAATAAAGTTTTGTATTCTAAATAAGTTTTCCCACAGAATCTGACTTGAAAGCGTTACCAGCGGCACTGTGACTGTCCAATGACACACTAACGAGCCTCAACGTTATCGGAGTGTCTTGATTTGCAAACAAAACACCTGAAACCGCCGAGCTCGGCTCATAATATCGGAACTAATGATATTCTAAACCAAACTCCCGCCTCAAAGTCTGACGGGTGTCCTGCTGTTGATGTGTTCAGGGCCGAAGTGGATAATGAAATCTCTCCCATGGTGCCGGTCGCCGCCACGCCGAGGGGCTCCAAGAGGAAGTCGGCCCAGCTGGTGTCGTCGCGGATCAGAAAGCAGCTGTGAGTGAGGCGTACGGGGAGGAGGGGGGGGGGGGGGGGGGGGGGGAGTAGAGTCCTCAGTTGTTTAATCGTCTAGAAGGCTTTCGAGTGCTGAATGTTGGCTCTTCTGTGTGACCAGGAATCTTCTGGAGAACCTGCAGGACCTGAACTCTGACGACGACGAAGACGAGGAGGAGTTTGTTCCATCCAAGAAGGAGCTTCAGAGCAGTGAGGAGGAGGAGGAGGAGGAGGGAGATGATGGGGAGGAAGAGGAGGCAGGGCTCGATAGTGACGACGACGTGGTGTATAAAAAGGGCCGGTGCGCTGCGGCGGGGTCCCGTACTCCTCGGTCAAAGCGGAGGATTCGCTCCTCAGCCAGAACGCCGCAAAAAACCCCAAACAAGAGGGTGAGGCCCTGACGACGTGCATCTGCGGCGGGAGCGGGCCGCCGTCTGCTTTTCCCGTCTCGCCTTTCCTTTTAAACGTTCACTGTTTTGGGCAGATCACACCCGGCACGCCGCGGACTCCTCACCGCGCAACGCCCAGCATCCCCAGCAGGTCGCTGCCGGCCCGACAGCCGGCCAACGTTCTGGAGGAGGCCAGAACGAGGTGAGACGCGACGATGACCTCTGACCCTCGAACAGCGCTAAGTAAACTCTTGTTCAGAATTTGACGGTTCTCGCTGCCTTCCAGCCGTTAGTGAAGGTGAGAGGAAAATAATACAATGAACACAAAATGAAGCCTTTCAATGGTGTTGTTTGTATCAACGCTGCACATCGGGGCTCTGGAATTCATCACGTAATAATCCTCAGGATATCGATTCTACCGAAGATTAGTTTAATTTTAATTTTTGCAGAAATGTCTTGCGTGTTTAGCATGTGGTGATCATGGAGCTGAGCATTGGTCACGTGTGCAGCCGTGCTAACGTCGCCGCGTCCCTTCAGGCTGCACGTGTCCTCGGTGCCGGAGTCGCTGCCCTGCAGGGAGCAGGAGTTCCAGGACATCTACAGCTTCGTGGAGAGCAAGATCGCAGACGGCACGGGGGGGTAAGATGCCGACCTCTGGTTCTCTGGAATGGAGAAGCTACAAACACCGCAGGGTGAAACCCTGAGGGACGGTTCGACAACTCCATCTGTAAACCGTTCGCTTGGCTCTAATTGTTTTGGATGTGTGATTTATCCTCACAATGCATTTTCTTTTTTTAGTAGCGTTGCAATCAGTCATTTTCTGATAATGTGGCGCTCTTTCTTCCAATAGCAGGTATTAAAAATACAATTTGCTGTAACATTAATTCCGTAGTTCCCCCGGTCAGTAACCTCATCCTTCTTTTAGGATTTACCACAAACGGCTCAATCTAGATAGCGATGACCTTTTTGCCACTCGTTGAATTGTTCTTGTGTCCTTTTTGGCCACAACAAACAGATACATTTTATGGAATTCTTTTTATTGGAATAAATTACTTGTGTTATTTTTTTTATTGTATCCCAAATATTTTTACATACATTAAATGAAGCACATTTTCTGGTTCTGCAGACGAACCAATCGATGCAGGTTGACCACTATTTGAACTAGCGGCTAAAAGACTGCGGATGTTCTGTCCAGGTGCATGTACATCTCGGGCGTCCCCGGCACGGGGAAGACGGCCACAGTCCAGGAGGTGATGCGCTGTCTGCAGCACGCCGCCGATGTGGACGAGATTCCTTCTTTCCACTTCATCGAGATCAACGGCATGAAGATGACGGATCCTCATCAGGCCTACGTCCAGATCCTGCAGGTGAGCTCTCTGATGTTGCAAATCGCTGCGGGGCCTCTTCTACCGTCTGTCAGGGTTTATTAGAAAATGACCTTTTTTTATCTCTTAACTTTTGAACTGTTTCTCTTTTTAAATCTTGAGCACAACGAACTTGTGTTGTGACCATTCAGCTGGCAGAATGTGATAAACACCATCCAGATGCATTATGGGGAATATGAAATGTGGAAATGGTTTTGTGAAAATGGTTTTTGTGCGGTGCGTTCACTGACTGATCGGTCTTGTCTCTGCAGAAGCTGACCGGTCAAAAGGCCACGGCCGACCACGCGGCCGCCCTGCTGGAGAAGAGATTCAGCAACCCGGCGCCCAGGAAGGAGACCACCGTGCTGCTGGTGGACGAAGTAAGAGCTCCATTTCCTGTTGCTGGGGATTTACTCTGTGTCAAAGCTTGATGTGTCGTTTATAATCTGACTCCGAAACGGGGCGCGTCGTGTTGAAAGCGTTGTAAAAAGCAGCAGCATTGCTAACACTACTTCACTAGCTGACCTGCTGCTTATCACCATGAATGCACAAACCCATAAACAAACTGTATGCTTTTTACTCGATACACTTTTTAAAAATGACAAACTATTGTGAGTACGTTCACAACAGGCCTTGTTGGACAAATGGACTTTCCTGACCACTCTGTGCTTTTTCCCAACACGCTGTCTTGAAGAGAAATACTTTTTGATGATTTGATGAAAGCAATATTTACATCTTAAATAATAAATACTCGTAAATGATACTAAATAAATGAGTGGTATTATGTCGTTCTTATTTCTTAGCAGTAAAAAGGGCTTTTCTTCTGCAAAAAGGCACTTCTCTTTTTGCTCCATAGAAAAGCCTGCAGTGATTTCGCCACACGTGTATTCTACCACGCACGGCTGCCATTTCACATTCTGATGTCAAATATCCCTGAAAGATATTGACACCTAACACAAGTTCTGAGTCCTGCAGAGGGACGGTATGAAAAGACTTTACTCCTGTTGAGTCACTGTTTCCCATTTGAGTAACTTGCACACTAACTGCAACCTTTTCTGACAGAGCATAACCCCCCCCCCCCCCCCCCCCCCCCGCGTGCTTGATGAAATTTCCGTGACTAGTATCGACTTCTTGGAATAAAGCAATGTCGGAAGCAGAAAAGTATCACAACAAGAGAACGTTTTATTGTTCTGACTCAGCTTTGACTGTCAAGTTGCTCGCTCGCGCTCTCTCTCTCTCTCTTTCCTCTCTCGCTTTCCTCTCTCTCTCTCTCTCTCTCTCCCTTTCTCTCTCTCTCTCCTCCCTCCCCATTTCTCTCTCTTGATTATCGCGTGGGAGGAGAGGGGCATTTTGAGTGCTGCGATGGCGGGACAGAAAACTAAACCTACTCTTCCCCCCCCCCACCCCCCCTTTCCCGTTGCCTCTGGCTGCAGTTGGACCTGCTGTGGACGCGCAAACAGAACGTCATGTACAACCTGTTCGACTGGCCGACCCGGCGGCACGCGCGCCTGGTGGTGCTGACCATCGCCAACACCATGGACCTGCCGGAGAGGGTCATGATCAACAGAGTGGCCAGCAGACTGGTAACAGGAGCTCACTCGCGTCCCTCGCGGTGCTTCATTCAGATCGAGCCCCACGGCAGCTTTACCCTGTTTATGCTATTGCTATATATTTAAAAAGACTGTTTGTGGGAAGTCTTTAAAAATACTGGGTTTTAAAGTGAATTGATATCGATGGATGACGACTAGACTAGCGAGAGATGGCACAAGCGAACTTGGCAAGAGACTAAACTGGTTTGGCGGCTTTGTGAGTCGCATGCAGGTGGGGGGGGAACGGCGGCGGCCATGCGCATGCGCGATTAATTTGCAGCCTGCACGCGGAGTGGTGTCAGTGTCCTCACTCCAAAACGTCACAAAACATTTTTCGCCATCTTATTAATCACTAAATTCACGTCTGACAACGTTTTAGGAATTTACAACAACCTCGCTGACTCGCACTCACACAGCCACAGCGCAGGAGACGTGGGAGGGAGGAAGGATGATTTCAACACAGGGGAAAATGTCCGTGAATTTCTTCTCTCCCATCCTGTAGCCAACTCGCGCCGCCCCGGGAAAGTGTCCGCTTGAGAACCACTGGGCCAGATGAATTCCCCCCCAAATGAGATAAAAGAGGCGGAATTGCAGAATGAGGCTGGAAAACGGGGCGTATAGCGGCAACATTTCATAGTAAAGCGTTACTCAAATTCTCGCACACACCTCCAGACCTTTTTGTGCAGTTTGCAGCACTCAGTAAATTAGTTGTGAAATCCCTAAAATTGGCTCCGAACGACAAGCCGGTCGTAAAGCACTCCGCCCTCTTTGTGATGGTAAAGCGATGATGGAACGTATAGAATAACATTTATTTGTTTCCAGGGTTTGACCAGGATGTCGTTCCAGCCGTACAGCTTCAAGCAGCTGCAGCAGATCATCACGTCGCGGCTGAACAAGGTCAAGGCCTTCGAGGAGGACGCCCTCCAGCTGGTGTCCAGGAAGGTAAACGCCACGCGCGCCTCCCTGCGCATGCTCCCTGCGGGATCCGCTTCCCCCTCACGCGTCTCCCTGCGCTCTCCCAGGTGGCCGCTCTGTCGGGCGACGCTCGCCGCTGCCTGGACATCTGTCGCCGGGCGACGGAGATCTGCGAGCACTCGACCGCCGGCCCGTCGGCCGCGGGTCTGGTCGCGATGGGCCACGTGATGGAGGCGCTGAATGAGATGTTCTCCTCCGCCTACATCTCCGCCATCAAGTGAGTGTCTTCGTCGGGGACTCGTTAAGGGCGGCGTTGTGAAGGTGAGATGAGGTGACGGCTGTGTGTGTGTGTGTGTGTGTGTCTGTGTGTCGTCAGGTGTGCGTCCCTGCAGGAGCAGCTCTTCCTGCGGGCCGTCATCGCTGAGTTCCGGCGACTGGGATTGGAGGAGGCCACCTTCCAACAGGTAAGGAACGTAAACGATGACGTCCGCGAAGGCGCAAGAACACTTGTATATCCAGTTGAGTTGCACGTTCCCCCCCCCCCCCCCCCCCCCCCCCCCCGCCGTGAGTTATTGTAAGCTGGCGTGAACGCGCTCCCCAGGTGTTTGTGCAGCACCAGGCTCTGTGTCGGGTGGAGGGGCTGCAGCCCGTCAGCGTGTCGGAGGGCCTGGCCGTGTGCCAGCGTCTGGGAGGCTGCCGGCTGCTGCTGCTGGAGCCGAGCCGCCTGGGAGTCCTGCAGCGGGTCCGCCTCAACGTCAGCCAGGACGACGTGCTCTACGCCCTGAAGGCCGACTGAACCAGGGCCTTTGATGAAGATAAGATCGCACTTTGTGAAGAGGGAAGAATTTAGGGTGACAGAGTTTTTATGTTCTCAGTTTAAAAGGAGATTTGGCTCTTACTGGACTTATTTTTAACTTTGTATAGTGCATCTTTTATGTTTTCATACCTGAATATGCAATAAAACTATCTTTAATATGAAACTAACTCGACACCGGTGTGAAATTAATGGGACATTTATTAAAATACAAAGTATGGAGCAGTTAAAACACACATAGATCACGCATCAAATCTACTCTAAGGATTGGGGTTTTACAGTTTGAATCAGCTGTAATCCCACTGGTCACCCCACATCAAAGGGAGAGGTGACATCATTCATGAGTGCAGGAGATGGAGGAGAAACGTTTCATTGCTTAGATGTAACCAATGACTTCATTGGGGAAATACCCAGAGCCTGATGCCGTATGTGTCTAAATTCTGAGCGAGTAATTGTAAGTTCTGAGCGCAGAAAACTATATTTTGCAAGCATTACATAACATTTTTTGCGAGTGTTAATTTCTGTTCAAAATGTAAAGTTATTAAAGTTTCGCTGTGTCGCTGAGTTCCGGCGGCTGGGATTGGAGGAGGCCACCTTCCAACAGGTGAGTTCAATAACTATGATCACTTAACGTGTATTGAACCCAGATAGAAATTCAATCTTAAAAGACATTGACTTAAAAGAAGAATGAATGAACGGTAGAAGTCTTTAACCATCGCTCTTCTGTCTGTCGCATATCGTTTTATATCCTCAATAAACATGTTTAGATTCAACTGTCAACTAAAACTAGAAAACTAACTAAGCGAAACTCACCATTGCAGCAGGTTGCTTTTATTTTCCCTTTCTGTCCTTCACACATGGGCCCCACCCGACTCCCAGACACCTACACATGTGACTCACCATGATGTTTAACTGCTCTGCCTTCTGAGAGCTTCTTTAAACACCGTCCGATCCGCTAGTGTCCGTAAGTGAAACGTTTAAAACTTGTGTTGTGTAAAGAGATGCTGGAGTGAGATACAAAAAAAGTGTGCTCTGAATTAACAATAACAAAAATGACCACATTTAATTTTATTCATGATAAAATAAAAAACCCGCCACAAGAGCAACTCACTGACGATCAAAGATACAATAGAAACAGTCTTTTCAAATGATTAAGCAGAAAGCACTTATAATCACACATCATCTCTGGACAACATCATTTCATAAATGAAAATAAACACATACAGAATAAATTGCGCAGTTAAAAGGAGATCACATTTTGATTTTCTTTTGATTCAAAAAATAAAAGCAAAGCCAATTTCATAAGAGATAAAACATTTCAACTGTCATGTATACAAGGTTATAATAAATGAATCTCCCCACTTCCACAATGGGCGATCAATATCACAATTATCAGTAAGACGCAACACATCATGTGGTTTTACCGCCAGGCGAGCTGACGGACAGTTGAGATTTGGACAGATTTCTCCTTTTTTCATTCCCATATCACCATAATCAAACCATTAATCTGCTATGAGCTGCTATTTATGTGTTTTCTGTCTTAACACCATCATCCTTTCTGCTGATGACATCTGTTACTATCTTTTTACAAGGATAAGACTCGTTGTAAACTATTTTGAACAGCTTCTTGGACAGAGGTTCGAAGCCATAGACCCTCTGAAAGGGCCACCCTGGTTTTTCCACAGAGACCAGAGTGACCCCTGAAGTTCATTTATAACATGTAGGAAAAAAGAAAAGTGTTTTTGGACTTTTGAAGAACCTTCCTGAACGAATTTAAAACTCTTCTTCATATAATATGACATATCTTAATACTTATACTCTTCCCCTCTATATAACTAGTTATAATATATAACATAATATTAATAGTTTTGTATCTATAGTTGTCTTATCTTATTCATTTGTCAATAAGGCACTGTTCTGAATTCTTCCTTGTTCAGACAATGTGGTTTTGCACCACACCATTTTCTTTAGGTGTCTTTATGACGACGTCCTCCTGTCCTGCGTGAGTGTACAAAACTCCCGTGGTCCCAGATTCTTTATCTCTGCGTCCGGTATTTACGCCACAGAACCACAGAGACCAGAATAATAATGACAATCACAATGACACCAAGAACAATGCAAGCCTTGGCCAGAGACCAAATCTCATTGGTGGAGTTCACTGAAAGACAAAGAGAGAAAAGGGGTCATGCCATGTGATATTTTTTCAAAAACATGGTCATTATTAGTTACATTAGCAATGTGGCTATACTGATGATGTCTGTTATTCCACCACTTTGCGCCAACAGCTGGACTTTATGTATGATATAACTAACTAGAGCTACATTTTCTTATTATAGCTCAAACAAATATGAGCTGACAAATCACTGTATGTCAAACTTCATTCTGTCTTTCTTCTGCCATTGCTCTTGGCACAGTGCGGTGAGCCGCACACACAACACTTATTTTATTTTTTTCTAAATGTACCTAGACAGTAGGCGTGATTTGTTGTACAAAGCATTAGGTGGTGCTCTTTTAGTGGAATCTGCTTTTTTACTTCTGTAAAACACCCGTTGGCGGTGTTGAGCAGGGCCTGCTGGGTGTGTGTTTGTGTGTGTGTGTGTGTGTGTGGGTGTGTGGGAGCGCGACTTCTTTGTGTTCTAGAACCCCTCGTTTCTCCGTAGCTGTCATGGCCTAAGAACCAGGTCGTGGCAGGAGAGGAAACGTGGAGACTCACCAGCGCCTGGGGAATTCTCTTTTGGATTCAAGATTCTGCTGCAGTTGACTAGAAGACAAAAATAATGTGGAGAACAAGAGAAATGTAAATGGTTAAGAATAAGTTAAGAAAATGTCATAGTCTCCCTCTAAATCGCTGTTAATTTAAAAACAAATGTAAGGCTCTCGGGCATAATCTACTCGCCCCTTCTCTTCGGTGGAGCCAATCTTTGACCGTGTGTGGACGGAAAACTGAAAAGGGGAGAAATCTATTGTCACACTTACTATTGCAGTTGGCTCCGCCATTGACCTAAAAAAGGAAAGATGCACAGAAGTTATTTCTATAGAGCCAAAATGAGATGTTCAGGTTTGATTGGGAGGAAGTAGAAATAATGTGGTTGTGTAATGGTAAAATATGTTATAGCATAGTCTTATATTAACAAAGTGGTTATTGTCTGTATCAAACTAACGTGTGTGAGGTGGCTGGGCGTGGTTTTCAGGACGTCTGCAGCGGAGAGAGAGGAGGTGCGGCTCTGGGGACGGTGCCAGCTGGAGGCAAATAACCTCCAGCTGGGGGGAATTAACGGTATGCTCTCTCCCAGTACTTAAACAGGCATGGGAGAGCGAGCGGGAGGACTGGCGGACACACAGCTCGGAACGAGAGGACTGTCTCAGACCTGGAGACACGGAGCCATGCGCAGACAATGGCTGATTGTGCATTTAATAAAAGACTGGCATGTACGTGGACCCTGCCTCAGCCTCCTTATTCCGGGTCCCCTGAGCACCCACTTCCCTACAGTGTGAAAGCAGGGCGATTCAAAGTTTATCTTCTGCAGCTGAGTAGGGGAGGACGAGTTAACTCCCTACGCAAAGGCTCGAACAAAGGAGCTGTGTTACCCCAATTTAACTGTGATTCTTATCTCAACTTGGGTTGCCATATTTTATACCTGCCACTGAGAATGGCCTTCACATGTGTGTGTATAAAAGCTCAGTGTTCTGACCGCTCGAAGATGCCATTCTCACAGAGCACCTGATACGCGTCTGTGTATTTGACCTCCTGCTTGCAAGCAAATAAATGGACTTTTACAACTTTGATCATTCATCAAGACCCTGTTTTTCTTATTAGACAAACATCGAAACAAGTCATTCTCTTCTACCGAGCTCTTATTGAAATATTCTACAACAGTTGTTACAGTGGTTACAAGACAGACGCTGCTTTTTTTTTATAACGGAAACATGACTGTGTTTGTGGCTTGGACTGCAGATTGTACAAAAAAACAGCAGTCATGTTCTGTGGAATTTTTCACTTTTTCACCATAGAAAATACTTATTACGGAAAAAAAACTAATGGTACTCACAAGCATGTTCCTTTTGTCCTGGCAGTCCACTTTGTAGCGCAGTGAGGGCTCGCAGTAATTCAGGGTGAGCGACTGGTCAGTCAGATTCTGGACCACTGGGAGAAAATTCTGGTTCCGGGCGATGACGGTTTTCTAAAAAGTGTCAAAATGAGGATGGGGAAAGATTTAGTGCCATTAGGACATAGATCCTCGCCATCTCAGCTGTTTTACTTCTCCTGTGACAAGATTATCCACACAGTGAAACGGTACTTTCCAACATCATATGCACTCTTTCCAAGCATCACCTGTGAGTGCCATACCAACACCTTAGCAACAGCATGCTAACACCAGTAGCAAGCTACTGTACAGCAGCATAATCTCATTTTATGAAAGTTCCCCTCTGATAGACCCAGTTGGGGCTGAGTGTGAAGGACTTACGTTTCCTGTCTCCCAGCACGTTGTGCAGTTGGGGAAACTGGGAGGTCGGGACAGCTGGTAGATGAATGCATTGTTTCTTATGGTGACCGTGCACGTTAGGTCGGATTGAGGCTTTGCTGCAACTACAAAACCTGAGGGAAATAAAATTAATTGTGATGTCATTTTGTTTTTCCATGTGATGAAATTTGTTTTTTCCATGACTAATGACAGCCCAAGCTCAATGTCTGATGCTAACAATGTGAAATGCGATGCGTCACAGTTGTATGGAGTTTCCGTCCGATGTCGCCTTGTTTCACAGGAGGAGCTCAAAGTTGCGCAACAAGCAAATCTGTCTGAGGGGTTTGTGATGGAATTTTGTTTTCACACATTGTTTGTTTTCAATAACTGTGTGATCCTGATTTATTCTAGACCACGTGCAATAAAATGTTACTTTTATCATTCAAGCAGATGTGTTATGAAGGGTGCTGTGAATGTCAATCTACACTACAATAGCTTTTTGTTATATTTGTCCCTGCCGGTCTGAGTCAGAGGTCACCCCCCATGGGGGGAAGACATGAAGACTGAGAGATGGACTGTTCAGGAGAGTAGTAGGGAATTACATTTAGGAATTTGATAATGAATCTTGAATAATTTCCAGAAAAAAAGGGAGGTGAACACTAGACTAGAGAAAGGAAGTGACTCAGAGGTCACAGAGTATTTGTACTCCTCAAATATCTACTCTCGTGCAGTTTTTCACAGCACTTGGTAACCAGTTGGAGTGTCTTTAATGTAACACCAATTCAGATTGTTATCAGATCTCTGAATGAACAGCAAATGTAAACACAGCTCATTGAAAATAAACGTGTTTAGTCAGAATAGCGATGAGCTTAAGAAGTTCACTTAATCGCTCTTCTGTCTGTCCCATAGCATTCGGTTTTATATCCTTATTAAACATGTTTAGATTCAACAGTCAACTAAAGCTGGGAAACAGTAACCAAGTAGCGCAGCTCTCAGGTTGCTTACTTAAGACCGACTCCTCTTCTCCGACCCGCACAGCTGCGACCGGCGGTGACTCACTGTACTTGTCAACTGACATGTATACGAATCATAGCCTAGTTATTGTACTTTTTGCAGTCTGTTTGATCCAACTTTAATTAAAAAATGTAATGGCATGGAAATCTAATCTAATAATCAGAGTACCTGAAAATGAGTACTTATGCAGAAAGACCCTTTCCAGAATACACATTGCAGAACTGTAGTCATGCTTTCAAATTTCAAGAAAAAAGGGAGGTGATCACGAGACTAGAGAAAGGAACTGAATCAGAAGAGTAGTTGTACTCCTCAAATATCTACTCTCGTGCAGTTTTTCACAGCACTTGTTAACCAAAAATTCCGATCTCTGACAATAACGGCTTAAATTGTGAAAAAATATATATATTTGTATATTTTCATGGTAGTAACTACAAAATGAATGAACTGACTGACTGATATATAATTTTAAGTACATTTCTGAGGTATTTTTTCAGTAAGTATTATTAAATGCACGCTCACTACACTTAGGGTACATTTACTCCAGCTACTTGTACCAGTCACTAAACTGATAGAATACTATAAAAAAAAGTTGAAAACGCTTATGTGTTATTTATCGTCGTTACCATGGAAACTCTAACCTCGGGGCTCTGTATGCCTTCCAGGAGGCCTTGGAGTTCAAGCTGGGAGCAGTGTGAGTTTTTATAAAGCATAACTTGGCATTCATACATAGTAAATGAATGTTTATTTTGTTATCAAGTGTTCATGTATAGATTATCTCAATCTCCACATTTTAGTTTTACTCATGAAATCTTTAATGTAATGCTTGTGAGATGAGTTAACAGTCAATAGCAATGGCAGAAGGTCAGAAAAACGAACGCTTCCACCTCTCCAACAGACCTCAGTCTGTCTGTCTGTTCTAAGGTCATTTTGAAAAGGTTTGTTTTACACTTTGTTGCCACTTAAGAACAATGACTTCCTTCACGGTGGTGTTTGTGTGGAGGGGATTACCTCAAAGGGCGTGTTTACAGGGAACTTTCCCCTGCGGCTATGAGGGAAAGCTACCTTTAATGCAGCTACTGTCTTTGGGAATCAGAGTTAATAGATATTATGCATTTAATGAGCTCATTAAATTAAAATGGAGGGTGGCTGATTTTCTGTGAATGGATAAAGCAAGGTAACGGCTGTTTGTTGTGAAACTCCAAAATGAATGAGTCGGGATCGCTGCTTGAGGCGACTGTTCTTTTTTTACCTCTGCCACCACTAAAGTGTGTTTCTGTGAACGCTAGAGTGCAGATGCTGCTTGGTGGGATTGAATGAATAAATGATCCGCTAACGGCGGCACAGGTTTCCCGCGACCCTTTCCCTATATGCCGTCATCACTTCATTTATGTTCTTAAACCAAGAAAATGGTCAGTGGACTGTACTTGTTTAGAGCCGTTCTAGTATCCCGATCACCTAAAGCGCTTTGACACTCATCCTTCATACACCGATGACAGCAGCTACCGTGCACACACTGCAGTCACAGCTACAGGAGCAAGGTTTTGGGTTAAGTGTCTTTCTAGAGGACATGGCATGCGGGCTAGAAGGCTGTGGGGTCGAACCGCCGAGGACCACGTGATCTCCACTGGCAGTACACCTTGTAATGACGCGTATGGTGTCTCCATAAGGAGGACAAGCCCCCGAAAGGTGACTGTGTGCACAGGCTCATGTCCAACAACATGAGTGTGTGTGAGTGTGAGTTTTCAGTTTTAAATATTATAGTATACATGAGGTCTCATGCAACAAAGCCAGAGACGGTGAAGACGTTTAATCATACAGCAGAGGAGCGTCACACTTCCCTCTCGCTGCTGCTGCTGCTGCTGCTTTGGAAAGTACCTAAGCTTCTTCATGGGAATACTTCTTCCCTTTTCCGGGAATCACGTCTCGTGAGAACAGAAAAGTATCAGCTAAACTTTGTTGATATCCCGATTTAGATAACTACTTTACCACGGGGATACTGTGATTTGAATGTTGTCACTGCAGCCCGCCGCACCACGTTAGTTCCTGATTGGCGTCGCAGCCTGTGAGGCGCGCGCGTATCTGACATGTTACCATGCCTGTTCTATTGGTGTTGAATTGAATGGCACAAATCTCAATCGACACCCACCGCTTCAGCGACTCGCAATGGAGTTTGGTTTAAAAGCTCTTTAGATCTGAAATATGTTCCCGCGAAAAGACTAAACGCTTACCGATAATGACGAAGATCCAAAACCTGAAGCTTGAAATCATCTTGAGGCCAAAGTCCACGGAACTTAGGTTTTTAGGATGTTCACTTCGGACGGGATTCGTGGAGTGGAAGCTCAGAAGCAAAAGTGTGGCTACTTAAGCAGGCTTTATGTGCCCGCTTCCTGAACGGAAATCCCCTTGGTTCCTTTATGCTATCAAGTGGAGCAAAGGAATAGAAAGGGCGCAGTGCCGAATTGCGGTTGCATGTGGGACCACAGTTCGGTAAAGTTAGCAGATTCAGACTTCACGGTTCAATAGCTCTTCACGACACGTCCCTGTAACCGTAGTGATGTCGACGACCAAATACACCCCGTATTAACCGTCATTTAACCAAAACAGACCGCTCAGCGAGCTAGACAAATCATGCGAAGGGACCGTCTGCCAAGTACTAAGCGTAAAAGAATAACTAAAAGAAGTATTCAATAACTACGCTCTTATAGGCGTAGATAGTATCATGGCATATGTCCATGGTTGTGTACTTGTTGTACTACACTCTTTACTTTGTTTGAAAATGGCCTTTGAGTATTTTTAAAGAATATTTGTCAATATTTATCGCAAATACCGTTCAATAACTGCACTGGTATGAAATGTAGCACCACCAAAATCATGGCATATACCCATGGGCTTACAACTACACCTACTTTGTTTGAAACATGCTTCTGAGTAATTTTATTTTTAATATTTATGGCGAATACTGTCCTGGATGATAGCACCAACCAGGCCATGGGCCTACACTTGCAGTACAATAGCTTTTTTGATACTCAATATAATTATAATTACATTTTTTATGATACATATGAACATTCTATTGCAGTGTAGCTTCATTGAATTTTGTTCAACAACCAGGATCACTCGATCCAACTTGCTTTCCATAAAACAGATCATTGATTAAGGAGCAGTTTTATATTCATTTATGACACTGCTCCTTAACCAATAATCTGTTTTATGGAAAGCAAATTGGATCTGCAGCGCTGTGCCATGACTGGCTCACGGCCAGCCGGAAAGGCTTGGGGCACTGTAGCTGAATCAGCTGTTTACTGCATACTGTATCGATGCTGTGCCGTCTGCCCGCAGGGGGGCAACGGTCCCAGTGGGACCCAAGGCACGTCGCGTTGCCAGGGCGTCGATTGACTCAGGTAAAAGGCTCGCAAAATTAACCAAAATTATGTCAATTTGACTGACTTTGCCTTTATTTTTCTCAAACTCTACAGTAATTGAATATATATTTATATTACATAGTTAAATAATAATTTTCTATTACATTTTTTATACATTCTTGTTTATTGTATAAACCTGTGTGTGTACGTTGAGCCCACATGTAACAGGAGCGAAATTGGTACCTTTAGGCAGAACCCTCTTGCCACTGTAGTCTCAATCAATGTTGTGGTAACATTAGTCATATTTAAAACGCATGCTTTCATGAGATCAAACGGGGAAATAAACTGCTATGAATCAATCAATCTACCGCAGCCAGTCTGACTAAGCCATGCGAACCACTTGTGTGTGCGTACTCCAACTCTTTTCACTAAGCCGCTACTGGAAAATGGGTTCTCATTCAATTTAAGTTGTATATGCATGGTTGACACACATGTCCCTCTCTTGTTTTAGCGTTGCGATGCCACTCTGAACTTCTTTGTGGCTCAAGGTGGCGCCAGCCGCCACCGTGGAGGCCATGTTTACAGCCTCATCTACAGACCTGTTGACTACAGAGGTCAGGGCATAGGCCAGGAGTCATGAAGTCCTCCATTACATACTTTTTGGAGACCGGGATGATGGTGGAGGTCTTCAGTCAGGTGGTAATGATGGCTGTGAACACCAGAGACAAGTGGGAGTTTTGTTTTTTAAAAACCCTGCTGATTTATTTCTCCATGACTTGACAATATAATAATAGATCAACATTTTTTTTTAGTTTTACGGACAAGAGATGAAATGACAAATACGCAACGCGCTTGTGAATTATTTATATTGTCGGTTATTGGTTCTACATCTTTCTGCTTGTGCATTAATGACCTTGGTTCATGCTGATTTTGGGCCCTTGCAGCCGCTGTGGCTCCCAAACTCTGCACAAAACCTAGCAACATAAACATACTTATTTGTACATTATTCTGAAAAAAATAATTATTCCATGTCCCTATTATCTAGCTTTGCGTTTTGTTTTTGGTGAACTAATTCTAAACATCTCCTTTTTTCTGTGATCAAACTTTGTGATTTTCTTTTTTGTGACTTATAATAAACTTTTTTGGAGAGGATTTCTTCATCCTTTTTCATGCGAAACCGAATATATTGAACAGGCACAAATAATGCTGTTGTCTGTTGTCTGAGTACAGCAGGGCATTGCTGCTATCGCTATAAATGCCCTTTGGGAAGCGACAAATATTGATTGGCAAATCCTCAGTCAGGTTCTTCGGCTTGTTTGGATTCCTTTCTATAGATATTTTCTAGTCTAAATTGAGAAACATTGGGTATTCATCCGGGAATAATGACCAACACATTAAACTCGAGTGTAAGAGGCATTTTATTGTTTTGTTAACCTCTCACCACTTGGGGGCGTCAACGTTTTAATTACCGCAAGGTCCATGTAGTTAGGAGGCTCATATGTCAGGTTAATGGCTGGCGAAGCAAACCGCTTTGACCGTCTAAAACTAATTTGATGGTGCATCTTTATTAACCAGTGGTAAAATGTGGCATGAAATGAAAGTAATCGAGAGCAAAGAGAGAAATGTTTTCTGTTGAACAAAATACAATCGAAGACAACTGGACGTCTAAAGGATCATTTCACACGTCAAGGCAAACTAACCCAGGCTGCCTTATTTTTGATAGGCAAAAGGGTCACAATAAGTGTAAGGAAGAAACGGATAAGGACAGAGATTATGCAACAGACAGGTCTGGAGTCCAAGGGTTTTCAAGGCTATACGCCTTATAAAGGGTGGAGAACAGGTAGAACCTCCACACAGTAAATCCTCCAGTTACAGCTTTCTAGATAAAATGTTTCAGAGAGCACCTTCTGTCTCCTTTTGGCAGAGCAAAGTAACATCTACCCTTCGACTCCATATAGTCTTTGTTAAAAAAAAAATAAAAGGTTTGATCCAAAGTGTCAAGAAACAGTTGCTGTGTAAGAGAAGTGTTACATTACACAAAACAAATATTGAATTAATAAGAAAAGAGACCATGTTTTCTCTGTCAGTCTGCATCAACCATTCTGATTTTCTATTTTGTCGGCTCAAAAAGGAGAGATAGCGAGATGGCAGTGGCAAGTGAGTGGCAATCGCCACTAAATCATCATTTTATTATTTTTCATTTTAATGACTGAAAAACTAAATTCGCATTACAGTATTACTCAACTCTGATTCTGACATGAATACAACTTTGCCAACAAACTATAGCTAACAGGATTTAGACCATTTGGAAAAGAGCAGAGGATCTAAAGTGGATTACAATATATGACAATAACGTATGTGTAAAAGCAACATTAACAGCGTGCCGGAGGTGGGTGCGGCGCGGCGCTTTGGCTCGTGTTGTTCCTTCCTCGGCGCACACTGGCCTTTATTTGCAACCCCGGTGACTTTCCGCCCAGTCACGCGTCACGCCCACGGGCTGCAGTGACGATCCCCGTTCGTGCTTCATATAAATGACACGAGACGGACCTCTGGCTCCAGCCTCTGTCCTCGCGCTCGGCGGCTCCTGCCACTTCGGGCCACTTCACGTCGCGTTTGCGCGCCTCGTCCTGCTCGCGCTGCTTCACACGTCGAGTGCGCACGAACAGGTTGCGCTGCGGCCGCTGCGGGAGGACGTTCAGGTAACGTAACAATGGAGGTGGACGCTGCGACGGGGATTGCCGACGTGCTTTCGGCGTTACGTGTTTAATAGCAGCTGCGTTGTGTGCGGGTTTTACTTCCGGGTGCCTGAACGCATCTTTACTCGCCCCGAGGCAGATTCGTTACAATAACACGTTCGACAAAATAGCACGTTTTATGTTCTTTTTTGTTGTTGTATATATGTTCAAAACATTACAATGGGAAAACGGGTTTAAAAAGCGTTGATAGAGGTTCAAACGTGGTAGTGGATGTAACGTCACAATTGTAGATGAGGATCCAGTTGAACCCAATCAATAGTTTTCAACAGAATTTGCCTTTCTTAAGCAGTTGACAGTAAATTAACGAGGATATGAAATGCAATTCCTTGTTGTATGGTAAAAATATAAAAGTAAAAGTTCAAAAAGCTCTTATCGGTGTATTTTACCGAATGGTGATACCGTGTAACAATTGAAATGTCATTTGCCCCTTACAGGGAAATCGTAAACCATCAGTCATGGCTGACCTCAGCAGATCAAACACAGGCTTTGCCTTGGAGCTGCTCCGCACCCTGAGCCAAGCAAGTCCAGCTGGCAACATCTTTGTCTCCCCGCTGAGCATCAGCTCTGCCCTGGCCATGGTTTACCTGGGGGCCAAAGGAGAGACTGCTGCTCAGATGGCAAAGGTCAGCACACTCTCTATCACAATCACATCCCCTCCCACTTCCACTTCCAACCGGAGAATGAAACAGGAGAACCACTGCAGCCGTTCTGGCCTGTTGGGTCCCAGCTGTGTATGTGTGCACACTCACAGCATGAAGGGCGTGTCTTCAGACAGCCACAGTCGGATGAGAGCTGATCTTTGACCTGAAAAAACTCCCTTGAAACAAGTTACATATTGATTGCCTGTCGTTGTAAAAACTGGTTGACAATGTGGCTTCGGTTGAAATGTGCTTTTGTAAGTTCAGTAAATCCTCAGGGCTTGGTTCTTCTTTATCTTATTTTGATGAATGACTCTTGTGTTCAGACTGTAAGGCTCAAGCCATTAGGGACATTTTTATCTGCAGTGGTTCAGCAGGTTGGTGAATGATTGACTTCATGAATACATCAAGAGGAGACATGAGCATTAGATCCATGTGACTGTTGTAACGCAACATTCCAAACTATGGGCCTTAATCTGCTAATGACAAAACCTGGCTGCAGGGATTTTGTTCTGTCCAGTTCAAGCAAAAACCTAACCCTGAGCTGAAGAATTTAAGAACCGCGGAAAATGTTCCTTAATATAAAATAATCCAGGCTGTTCTTTGTCCATCACCAAGCGATTTGAATCAGCCAACGAAGACTAAAACAAACCTCTACAAACATGAACTGCAGAGACATTATTCCAGGACTTCTACACCTCCTGAGTCAGGAAACGGGGAAAAAGCATCTCTGTGGATCCGCAGTTAGCATCAGTTAAATAACAGTTTGTATTTTACTTGTTTTCCATTCAGTTTTTTAACGACTACATATGAATTAAAATTCATAAATTGAATATATGCACAAAAACGTCTTGGGTCCAAAATCGTTCTATGTGCCAATACAGCAGATTCTGAACTGCTGATGTAACTCAAAGAGGCTTTATTGATGGGTGCTGCAATACCAGCACCCAGATTATTTTAGGTTTTAATAAGTGTTTACAGTGGTATAAACTAAGGGCAGGACAATGTCTTACTGTAACGCACTGCCTTTGATGCCAGATTAAAGTCTGTTATTCTAAACTTTGACACAGGCCCTCGCTTTCAACTCTGGTGAAAGCGTCCACGCAGACTTCCAGACGCTGAACGCCGACATCAACTCACCCTCCGCGTCATACATCCTGAAACTAGCCAACCGTCTCTACGGAGAAAAGACTGCCAACTTCCTCCCGGTGAGTTTTCAGTTTACACTTCAATACAAGAGAACTCAAGCTACATTTATTATTAATTAATGAATTGTACAACTTCACATGACTGAGTTCGTACAATGTTATCTCCTCACTGCAGCTGTTCCTCAAGGCCACACAGAAGCACTACCAGGGCCGACCTGAAGGCCGTGGATTTTGTAGGGGCTCCAGAGGCCTGCAGAACGGAGATCAACAGCTGGGTGGAGCAGCAGACCGAGAGTGAGTCCATCTTCCTACTCGGACGTGGATAATTGCAATACCGACTTGTACAACAATCATTAGAGTTTACTTCAAGGCAGTCAATGAATAGGAATTACATGAGTCTAATCTGATCTGTGTGGCATATTGTTGACTGGTCTTCACATTTTTTGTTTGGTTCTTGATCCCTCCTGTTTAACCGTTATGTATCTATAGAAAAATAGTAAAAAGAAACAACATTATTGGACAAAATCTTTGGCGTGTCGCTGAGTCGCTGCGTCGCTGTCCAACGTACTGAAACGGCGAGAATCGATAGACCGACTGACACAGTGAACACACGCGTCATTGGCGGAATATAAGGACGCGCGGATGGGCTCCAATTCATGGACGTAGATCTCCGCAAACGTCGGTTATGCAGGTCGAGGAGGCGTTAAAGTTGTGGAGGAAATACGGGACAAATATGTCCGCGAAAAGAGACTAAGAAAAGCAGCAGTGTTGATGCACGGGGCAAAAAAGTCTGATTAATTAATAAATAAACCAACGACTTCCACTCGCAAAGCGGGCACTCTCTAGGTCGTCTTCGACAATAAACGTTTATATATATATAACGTTATATTATAGGGTTTACTTACTTTACTTATTAATAATTGTTTGATTCATAGCCACCAAATCATTATTAGGTATGAAGTATCATCTACAATTTCTGAAGCCATTGCTAAGATGCTGCTCCGATGGTCCCACATTTTGCCAGTGCAACTTTATCCACGTACACTAAGCAGGTTGTTTCATTTCTTAATATCAGTATTATTAATATGGTCATCTTTATATTACAATAGGATAAATATCATTTTCACCCCTATTTATCCCAAATGGCTGTGATTACAAGCACATTTTTCCACTAGTGTGACAATTCAACTGTAAGATAAAGCAGCGAAACCAAACTCCAACTCATTGCTTGCTTTGTTGTGGTATTTTCTACCAGATAAGATTAAAGATCTTCTGAAGTCCGGAACAGTTACTCCTATGACACGGTTGGCTCTGGTTAACGCCATCTACTTCAAGGGAAACTGGCTGAACCGCTTTGATCCGGCGAACACCAAAGAGATGTCCTTCAAAGTCAACCAGGTGAAGTTTTCAGATGCAGCAACATGAAGCTGCAATACAAAGAAACTGTTTAACTTTGTCAAATGACCCATTAACCTTGATTTACGTTGTTTCCCGTGTGTCAGAATGAGGCAAAGCCGGTCCAGATGATGTACCAGATGAAGAAGCTGCCCTACAACTACGTTCCTGAGCTGGGGCTTCCAGATCCTGGAGCTGCCGTACGTGGATGAGGAGCTCAGCATGTTCATCCTGCTGCCCGAGGAGTCGGCAGATGGCTCTGACCCGCTGCTGAAGGTACGCTACCCAGAAGTAACTGCCTAGCGTAGCTCGGCCTACAAGTGACGTAATAGTAGCTGTAATGCATATTTCTACCCTTGGAAAATCATTACAACTAATAATAATGATTTTGCATCTTACAAAAGATATCTTGATTTAAATAAAGGTTATATATATTAGGATTGGCTTACGTCTACTATTGGCTGAAATATAATGTGTGCGTTTGTTTTGTTGCAGCTGGAGAATGAGATCTCACAGGAGAAGCTTGCCGAGTGGACCAACAGGGACAACATGGATGTCAACTCAGAAGTCCTCGTTCACCTGCCCAAGTTCAAGCTGGAGGAAGACTACGAGCTGAACGAGCCTTTGGCCAAACTTGGGATGACGGACGTGTTCTGCCGGGCGACGGCCGATCTGTCCGGCATGAACGGGGAAAGAGGACTCTTCCTGTCCACAGTGGCCCACAAGGCCTTTGTGGAGGTGAACGAGGAGGGGACGGAGGCGGCCGCAGCCACTGCAGCCATGATATCGTTCTGTATGTTGAGGGAGGAGCACTTCACAGCGGACCACCCCTTCATCTTCTTCATCCGGCACAATAAAACCAAGTCCATCCTTTTCCTCGGGAGGTTCTCCTCTCCTCAGTAGACAGAACAAGCAGATGAAGATTTTGGTCCAATTGGAAAGAAAATTAAAAAAAAAGAATAGAAAAAAACCTTTTGAAAGGAATGCTTTATTTTCTGTTATTTGAATTTAACATTGGGGTTTGTCTTCCATTGCCCTTAATTCACAAATGGCTTTGGGTTTGAAAGTGATTACATTCTTAATATAGGCAATCCGAGTTTTTCAAAGGGCTGTTAATTTGACAGTTGTTCTAATCAGATGGGTTCACAATAAAACTGGGAACTGGGAAAGCTTATTGAAATGCAATTTTCTCTTTTCACCACAGATGTATTGTAGTGACAGAAAAATCTAATGACTACGAAATGTAATGACTAAACAAAGCTAACTACGCCAAATGGTCTGTGTTTGCGATTATAGCGAGTTAAGTGAGAAATCTCTATTCACTGGAACTTTATATTTTAAGCCTGTGTAACGTCTTTCGTAGGCTTTTATATACATATCTATGCATATGCGTATGTATATATGCATATATGTATATATAAAAGCCTACGAAAGACGATCATGGCCGAGAAAACGCAGACCATGTAAGTAACCATTAGCATAACTCATTTATATTGCAACCTTGTTTTCAAAGTAATACTTTGAACCATGTGTAACAACACATGGACCAAGGCATCTAGATGCGCTTTTAACGGATCACGTAAAATGACGTGACACTGCTGGTGAATTTGCTTCTTTATTTTCTTTCTTCAATCAAAATACTGTCTTTAAACTCCACCGTAAACATTAAAGTAAAACACCACCGTAAGAGCTTTTTGCCGTTTTTCACACGGGTCCATTAAACTATTACAATCCTTTGAATAAATTCGCATTTGTCCCGTACCAGATCCGTAACCATACAATCAAGCTCATACACAAACGTAGCAACCACCTTTTTGTTAAACTTTTAAATAAAAGTTGAATTCCTTTACCGGAAGTTTTATGGAGTTTACAGCGCATCAAATTGTAATTTCGCCACTGAACACTGACGTCACTAACGTGCGTCTCCCGTCGCATCATAACTACGTTTCTTAAGGTTTGCGGACGAGTCGGTTCCCTAAACACCAGGGTTGTCTCGCTCCACGGATTCTCCTGACCAACTGCTTTTCTTGACCGCGTGACGTTTTCCCACAGAGGTCCACGAGTAGACTATTGAAGGTAACTGACGTTACTCACACTTATACCTGTGTTACACTTATACATGTGTTAGTGGTTTTTCTGAGTCAGGTGGAAGAAAAAGTAAAACGCGTTAGAGGGAAGGTTAGTGACAACTATACGTTATTGAAGTTAGCCACAGCACGTTAGCTAGTGTTGGTCATTTAAGGCTCGTTTGACGTTGTTTACTAAACTGCCCTACTCGTGGCACTTGACGTTACCTGCCAACACGCACCTGTGGGAGCCTCAAGTGCAACGTTAGCCGCTCCTTTGTAATTAAGTATAATGAGCCCGACTATCAAGTGCAACACAATGATGCCTCCCCCTCCACGACGTATTTTTTCTGCGTTGTTTTCATTTTTTTCTAGATGAGCTGCCAGATCGATCACACCGCTCCGTTGAGGGTTCTGGTGACCGGAGGATCCGGCCTGGTGGGCCGTGCCATACAGCATGTGGTCAAAGAGGAGGAAGGAGGGGGCAAGGAGGGGGAAGAATGGGTGTTCCTCTCCTCCAAAGATGCCAACCTAATGTGAGAGAATACGTCTTCCAGCTACTACCATTATGCAACATGGTGCTGGTCTTGGTTACATGCACAATGTATGATGTGGATGGGGACTTTTCTCATGCTGTGTTTTTGTGGCCTCTATTCAGGAGCATGGAGGAGACAAGGGCAGTGTTTGAGAAATTCCATCCAACCCACGTCATTCACCTGGCCGCTATGGTCGGGGGGCTTTTCAAGAACATAAAATACAATCTGGACTTTTGGGTACGAGGAAGTCTCGCTTCCACTGTCACTGGCTTGCACATTAGAGCAGATGATGGGAAAGGTGGTTTGACTTGCGCGTGTTTATATATCACTTTTTCTCTTTTAAACTGATGTGTCTCTCCCCTCCAGAGAAACAATGTCTACATCAATGACAACGTGCTGCAGGCCGCCCATGAATTTGGCGTGGTCAAAGTTGTTTCCTGCCTGTCCACCTGCATCTTTCCTGATAAGACCAAATACCCTATAGATGAGACAATGGTAGAAGCCCTGCATGTGCTCTTAGCCGACATCGATACATTTGTAAATGGCAACTAACTTTGCTTTCTTTTTATAAGATCCACAACGGTCCACCTCATGAGTCAAACTTCGGTTATGCCTACGCAAAGAGAATGATTGACGTCCATAATAGGTGGGAACTGATAGTTTTCTGCTGGTGAATTCACAATGTTGGATGAGTAAGGATTGTCTGTAAAATTGTCTTTGTGTGTGTGTGTGTGTGTGTGTGTGTGTGTGTGTGTGTGTTTCACAGGGCATATTTCAAGCAGCATGGGTGTCGTTATACAGCGGTAATTCCCACCAATGTGTTTGGTCCCCACGACAACTTCAACATTGAAGACGGTCATGTGCTGCCAGGCCTCATACACAAAGCGTACATTGCTCAAAGTAAGTCCTATTCTGTTATTCCATCTGATGTTTCCATATTGATAAAACATCTCTGTATGGGGGACTGTGCCTCAGTGCTCGAGTAGGGTTGACCAATTATTTGCACTTTACAAGCATGATACAATGGGAGATTCATATAAATGGTTTGGTGCGTGATTAGAGGAGGGTAAGCCTCTGGTGGTCTGGGGATCCGGCACTCCCAGAAGGCAGTTCATCTACTCTTTGGACCTGGCTCGTCTCTTCCTGTGGGTCTTGAGAGACTATCCAGAGGTGGATCCAATCATTCTCTCTGGTGAGTGCTCATACGCGGCATATCCGCAGTGAAAGCTGAATGACGTTCATAGTGCTGATGTCTGCTTTGTGTCTACTGGTTCCAGTTGGAGAGGAGGATGAAGTGTCCATCAAAGAAGCAGCAGAAGCAGTTGTGCAGGCACTGGACTTCAAAGGAGAAGTGGTGGTATCCTTCTGATCTTGTTTGCGTTAACTGTTTTTTTTCTTCCGTTGTTCAACTTGGACCAGGTTGTTTACTGTATTAATTCACAATCCAGACAGTTCCAAGTTATGTTCAGCAAAGTTTTTTTGATAACTGGGCCAACAACTTTTTTGGATCAAACTTCCAGCAAACGGTTTAGCTTCCATGTTTTAGGCGGGATGAGCCACACTGTAAAAGGGTGCTGGTGCTCGTTCCACATTGATTACAAATTGCAAAAACATTCTTTTTCTTTTGTGGCGTTGAAATATAATTTTATTAATTTATATTTTTGCACTTAACAGACTTATAATTGTCACTACAGTCCAGCGATTGGGAACCTGTGGCTCGCGAGCCGTATATGGCTCTTCCGGTGACGCCATGTGGCTCCGTGAGTTGAAAAAAAAACAGTTGGGAACTGATTTTAAAATACTTGTGATATTTCTTAATAATACTGTGTCATTTAAAAGTAAACAAATTAGTTTTGAAGATAAATATCACTGGTCACCTGTGGGTCGGGTCTGGAACCAATGGCTCGCAAGCACGCCCGTCATTGTAAAGGTGAATAAATCGATTTCGGCTAGTTTTAACTAGTTTATCCGCTTCAACCCTTGTAACGGAAAATTACTCTTTGGCTTTCAATGAAATACATTTGGCTTCTCTGGCTCTCCCAATCAAAAAGGTTCCCGACCCCTGCTATAGTCCATGAGCTTTTACAATCAATGTGGTTTTTCAAAAAAATATTCTACATCAGTCGCGTGAACTTACCTTGACCTTTGACCTATAGTTTGATACCAGTAAAGCCGACGGCCAGTTCAAAAAGACAGCCAGCAATGAAAAGTTGCGCCGCTACCAGCCGGACTTCACCTTCACACCCTTCAAACAAGGTGGGACGGACTTCTAGTGTGTGTTGCTCGTTAGATACGTTAGTGCAGACGTTCAAAATATTTGATGGGAAATACATATGCTGACTGCCCAAGTCTTCTGGTTCTTTCTTACAGCTTTAAAGGAAACCTGCGATTGGTTTGTGGCCAACTATGAATTGTGCCGTAAGTGAAAACTCGTTGGTACAAAGTCTGTACCGTCTGTCGTTGGATTTTCCCGCTCTGGTGGAATAGATGCTGAATAGAGAAGATGGCGATGATCAGCTCCATGAAAGCCAAGGTGGTGCATCTGCAAAGGTGGACCGATGTTCCTCAGCATTGTTGGGTCACATTGCTGGACTGACTTGAAGTCTTCAACTTCATCTGGACTGGTTTCGGTTACATGGAGAAGTCTTCTACCGGCGTACTGTGCTGCAACTTCTGAATCTTGGGTGGGAAAAATGTGATAATTACTATTAATCATCTTCAGCATTTTAACGAAAGACTAATCAGATAATAGTTTGAGTTAAGGCTGTTGGTGATGGAGTTGTTAATAATTTAGGATAACTTGGGGTGCATTGGCACAATAAATGTTTTATAATCATTAAACATTCTTTCATGATATACTTGAAGGTTTTCCTTGTTTACAGGAAGATCAAATGTAACAGTAATTGAATCCAGCTTTTGGGAGCAAGTTTTTTTTGGAATAGACACAGAACTCAAAAGAAATAATTTATTAACTTAAAAATGAACATTAGGCAAAATTTCACAATATCAGTTGAGAAGACCCTGTAGCAACGTAAAGGCTGACAGGACAGTTAAAACGTGGCTCTGAAAACATCTAAAACATCTGGTCTTAAAAGACAGTCGCTCTCATTTGACAACGTAGGAGGTGTGTCCCCCTTCGTGGAATCTGCAGTACTCTTGTCCTGGCACGGCTCTCTTCTTACAGGCCTTTCCCGTTTTTGTGACGCCATTGCACAGCTGACGGGCTGATAAAGAGCTGCAGCAGAAGAGGAAAAGGGAAATCATGGTCAGTTTGTTAATGTGCAGCACATGACCGGGAAAATCCCAGAAAATCCCAACCTGTTGCTGACCAGCGACGGGGTCGGACTTGCACTTTGAGAGTCGTTTGCGAAATCCTGCGAGCTGTTCACAGCCTCAAACATACCGCCGAGGTTTCTCAGGGGGATATTAGCAGCCAGAGCCTAAAAAATAAATAAAAGAGGAGCCATCAACCAGCTTGATTTAATAGTTCGTGAGGTACTATAAACAGATCTTCAGTTTTCCCTCACGTGAGATTTGCTCCCCGCAGAACTAACTGGCCGGGGAGTGGAGTGATTCGGGCTGCCGACTATCGCCACGAATCTGGACTCTGGCACTGGGTTTCTGTGACGGGGAGACACTGCAGAGATCCCAAGGTTCCCTGTACAAAAAGACAGAAGTAATGCTTTACTCACAACATGATCATTTGCATCCCACTTACTTCCATATTGTTACTTTGTTTTTCCTTCACATTATTTGTACAATATCAATGTCAAACCTGATATAAAGCTGTCTTGAATCGAAAGGTCATCCTGCTCTGCAAAGAAATCGTTGTCTCTGACAAATAAAATTAGAAAAGAAAAAGACAAGCGCACTTACACATTAAATCAATTGCTAGTTTTAATTTAATTTAATTTAATAGCTTATCATGAATTCTGCGGACCCACTTCTGCGGCGTAGATGACAGTGGAAACGAGTCCTTCAGTGGCTTCACAGCATTGCACGGCGCCACTGGCAGCGGGGAGGCCCGCTTTCCTCTCGTCTGGATGCATTTCCACAACCGACTCACAAACCAGTGACCTGCAGAGATGGATGGAAAAAAAATGTATATGTATAGTAACAAATGTATGCGAAACTTGAAGACTGCGGCCGCGGCCTCTTAACGGTTGGTACCCAGCGAGAGAAGGAGCAGCAGCAGGCTGAGGCCGGGGAGATCCAGCGCCGGCTGCTGGTTGACTTCTGCCACTGCGTTGAGAGGCACGCTGAGCAGCAGCATGGCTCGAGAGAAACCTGAGCCACGCAGGAACGTCAGCAGGACCGCACACACGACAAAGTAGCCCGTGTGTGCCACGCAGGTCCACATGGCGGTCAGGCTCAAACCTGAAAATCACACAATTGTACTCAAATCATCGGGTGAAGATAAGAGGACAAACGTGGCTCCTGCACGGCGGGTGTCATGTCTCACCTGCCCAGCCAAGGTAGCCCTGGATCATGTGGAGCCGCTGCTCAATGCGGCCCTGCATGTTGTCCAAGAAGTGCAGCGTGGCCCCCAGGGTGCTATTCATGCGCTCCAGTTTATTCATCAGGTCAGTGTAGTACTGCGAGGTCTGATCCTGGTACTGCACAAACTCCGACATACTATGGTCTGATCAGCCACATGCACAAGGGAAGGAACAACAAATGGGAGACATTCCTGATTTTCGACGGCAAGTTGGATTTAAAATTAAGCGATGGATATAGATTTGATTACCGATTTTTTGGTGGATGTCCTGAGCTTGGTGTCGGACATCTGCGAGGTCTCTTACAATTGCCTTGTGGCTGTCCTGCACCTCGGAGCTTTGGGTCTGCAGATGTTCACTCACATTCTCTGAGACGGGCCAAGAGAGGAATACATCTCAATGCAATACTGCAACATCAGACAATATTCCCTTTAAAAAGGGGCAGATTCAGGCCATGAAACTCCAGCCCTATGAAAGATTTTTCTTTAAGCCTCATTTATTCCTCAAGACCACCAGCCATTTGTTACATTAGCATCGAAAAGCTTTCTTTTTACCAATTAGTACAATTTATTTGTTTTACTTTGATACTTATATGGTGAGTAAATTACCAAGTAGACTACCAATGTTGCTCCTTTTTTCGTCGCTCATCATCGAGCTTTGTCAAACGTAATGTCTAAAGCGCCGCGCCAAATCTACCAAATGCCGAATTCTTTTCAGTGTCCTGCACATGCAGACCCTCACCCATTCTCTTTGTAATGCTCTGAATGAGCTGAGCTACCAGTTGCTGTCCAGAGGCAATCAGGGCTTTCTCCTGGCTCAGGCGCTCCAGGTTGTCCTTCAGCGAACTCTCCATTTGGCCCTGGCCCTCGTACAGCTTCTCCTGTTGGGCCTGCAGGGCGCCGTGACCGTCCAGCAGCTTGTCCAAGGAGGATGCGGTCAGCTCCTTCAGCTCCAGCTGGCCCTCCTGTCAGAAAACCCCGCGAACAGAGCATAAACCTTCCACCCTCTCCTCTTGCATCCATTGCACGTAAAAAAGGTGACGAGGCAAAAGACGACGGGAAACCTACCTTCAGGTGCGTCATTGCTGCCAGTTGGCTCGTTGCCGTGGAGATGAGCGCGTTCACAGTGTGCTCCGCTCGCCGCCGGAAGAGCTGCTGCCGCGTGGCGTAACAGACCGAGCGCGCCCTGTTGCTCACTATGTGGTAGGCGTTCCACGTGTCCGGGTCCATGTCGACCGTGCACTCCTTTATGGTCTGAAACGTCCGGGTGTGAGATCCGCTCCATCGAGACCGTTAAGACACATGACTTTGAGCGTAAAAAACGGAACTTCGCGGCTTACCATTTGCTCCGTACACGGGTAGGAGTGGCGCCCCTCGGTCTCGGCCTGGCAATTGAACAGTTGGACTCCGAGCTTCGCAAGCTGCTCCTCTGGGAGACTTTCACAACTCGCCTTCAGCTGGGCAACCACCTACACGACAGCACGCCGCTTCATTACAACACAGTTCTGAGCTCTGCCGCCATTCTATGAAAACAGTCAAGCAACTTTACACCAGTGTTTGTTTACCCTGTAATGGCAGCTGTCTAATGGGCTGAGCTCCATCTGCTTCGACTCGGCCAAAAAACCCTCATCGACAGTCTTCATCTCAAATCGGGCATCCTTAGCAAGAAGTGTAGGGGCTGCTGCTGCTGCTGCTGCTGTTGCTGCTGGTGCTGGTGCTGCTGCTGCTGCAGGCGCCTCCTTTCCTTTCAGCCACTCAAACAAGCCATTGACTGCAGGACACTGACAGGCCAGCATGCACATCAGCAGGAAGTACAGGTGGTGGATCGGGAGATGGCCCATGTCTGGAGAGGATCACAATAAGAATGGATCATCAGCGGAAGCCTTGAACGGCCACAGCGCAAAAAAATAAATAAAATCATGTGTAGTCCAGGATTCATTTGTAGTTCTGTCCATTTTTTTCTTTAAAAATCGAACCAGCTGTAGTATTAAGACACCCATGTTATGTACAGCAATGTATTCAATAGTTAACGCATTTGTTCAAAGGGCTGGTAGAGCGATTTCACCCAATTCCTCATGCTGGCCTTTTCTTTAACCCTTCTGCAAAAGTTAATTTAACTAAATATACCTCACCCTTTCTATTACGCTTTCTTGAGAGAAATGAGAGATTTAGGGCCTCTCAAACAACTCATCTGAACTCTGTAGTATTTGCATTTCTTTCAACTCAATACGGTTATTAGCTTTTCAGAAAAGTCTGCAACATATTATAGGTAATTAAGACAAGTTTAAATTCTGTGTGTGTGTGTGTGGGATCTTGCAGGGCCATGCAAAATGACAACATTCAGAACGAAGACCACAGAGAAGCTTCGCCCGGGCATGTCTGCCTTGCTGCGCCTGTGCTCCAATACAACATCAGCTGTGTGGACCACAAATCTAGATTACACCTTAGAAAAAAAAATATTTGACGGTCTGAAATAAACGGATTAAAAAAATCAAATCACTTAAAATATACTTTTAAATCAACATATTCGTCTTGTTTGAAATACCGGGGAGCACAGCGCAATTCCTTCTTCAATATGCAAACGGAAATGTTAACAAATATGCGCGTGACATAATTTAAATCAATTACCTTACTTCCTATGCACGCTGGATTAAAGGCACACTTTGCTCAGTCATGTACCTGCTCGTAAATTTCGCAGCTCCTTGCTGCTGTCTCCCTCTCACAGCTGATCGAAATGAGAGCTAATATGTTTGGACTAATCCCACACCGCACACCTCGTGGATGTATAGAGACCACTAGGATAGAGACAAAGAAACAACCAATGAGATTAGACTCATTTGGGGGACGGACGGACGGAAATGGGTGTGTTACATTTGCTTGGCGGAGTCGCCGGCCACCCGGTGCTGCAGCGCAGGAGTAAAAAGCGAGCCCACCGACAGCTCACTGGAGGCAACAGCAGTGGGATGGGGAAACTAAAGGAAGGCATTTGTATGCTATTCAAAATAAAGTTGGGGTTGTGAAGAAAAGGGGAGGGAATAGAAAAGAAGAAGTAGTTATGAGCAGATTAAGGATAGGGCACAGTTATTTGAACAGCAGACATTATATTATAAAGAAGCACCCACCGGGTTTTTGTCAAGCTGCAGAAACAATAGAGCATGTGCTATTGAAGTGTAAAGAATATGAGGAGCATGGGAAAACGATGATGGAAGAGTTAGGAAATACTAGAGAGTGGGGAGAATGAACAATGTAGAGAAACTATTTTTTTTTTAATAAGAACAGGTCTGATGAAAAGAATATGAAGTAGAGAAGTAAATCCGGAAGATGGCGGTAGTGCAACATAAATGGATGCAAGCTGCCGATAAACTCTAAAGAAGAAGAAGAAGATGAAGCAGCAGCAGCAGCTCACTGGAGTTTCTGGGTGTTCCCGGTGCTAACGACCCCAGAGAAAGTTACACCAAACTTGATATTTACTATACGTCGGCCTTTTCGACAAACTACAGGTGAATAAATACCCTAGAGCCAGTGATAGTTTCAGCCGGTGTTATTCGCTACAACGCGTTTATGTAACTCCGTGTTATTTTATGGTTGTCCAGACAACAAGCATCGCTTGCATTGCGTTTGTGGTGGATTATGTTGTTGCTAACGTTACATGTTGCATCGTGTCGGGCTTTCCGCTATCGTGGGTTTTTGTTTTAAGACTATTTTATTGAGTACTATTCACGAACCTTAAGCCAACTGCCAAAATGTGTGCTAGCAACAGCGCTGCATCAGACAGGCTAGCAGCTAATTAGCATCCTCGCTGTGTGGATTTCTACCACCGTCGAGCTAGCTGGGCTGAAGTGCAACAACGATGGACGAGTGTGGTGTCAAGAAGCAGAACTGGGACGTGAAGGAGACTGAGTTCTTTTTAGAAATCCTCAAGGAGCTGGACATGAAGAAATGCCTGGACGGCAGGAAAGTGAGAAACAACAAGCTCTTCAAGGTGGCACACCGGAGAATGACAGCCGCCGGTTATCACAGATCTGTGGACCAGTTGAAGTTTCGCTGGAAACTTCTCAAAAGTGCGTATTACAAGTGTAAAAGAGAACCCCAATCTTCGGCATCGACCAAAATACAGGGCTGGTGGCGTTACGAGAAGACAATGGTCGCAATCATGGAGTCCAGACACCCACTGCTGGCGGGTGGAGTCCACCGTGACAGGAGTGACGAAGTGGCGGAAGACTCGGACGGAGACGCATCGATGCCGCCGCACTGGCCGCGGACCTGCCCGGACAGATCCACCCAGAACCTGGGTCTTATTGTAGGGGTGATGCTGTGGATGCGACGTCATCTTCTTATTGGATCATAACCGTGATAACAAGCCTGAAATTTGTCGTGTTCATGCACGCATTCATTACCTAACTCTATGCCGGTTGCGAACACCTCCTGTGGGTTTTTCTGATATGAAGTAATTTACTAGGAGCACCTTATTAAATCTAATGCACCGAAATAGAAAAGTCTTGCAGGAAATCTTACATGGATGCGTTACAGTTTTAGAGAGGTGTTCATTTAACTTCGTGGTCACTTCATTTAGATGACGCTGAAAATATGTGACTAATAGCCTGTCCTGCCTATTTATATCAATACGAATTGACTAAAAAGGAAAAGTTTCTATCAAACGGAATGAATGCAGAGGGTGTTTTATAGTGTTTTATCCATTATTTAAACACTTGCTCTAATTGAGAAATCCACTGAGATTTCCACATACTGTTAGATGTATGTTTAACATGGTTTCCACATCAAAGTTCTTCTTTGTCACTGCCAATGAATCTGCTGGTTTGTCATTGTTTTGTCATATCAGAAGAACGCACGTAATAACTTCCATGTCATGGTAATGGGTTCGAAATGCTTGCACCTTTTCCTGAATTACACTTAAAAACGTTGAATCAATTATCAAAATACTGGCTGTATAATTTAATTCTCAATAATGATGTAGTCATTTAGAGATGTAAAAGATGTAAATCTGATTTACACCCATATGTTTTAGGAAATAGTTCAACTATCATGCAGCCTATTGTAAATGTCACCAACATTTTTTTTTTCTGTCCTTTTCTTCAGATAAAAATGGACCGTGAGATAGACTCGCAGCTGAAGATTGGTTTCATCGGCGCAGGGAACATGGCCTACGGCATCGCAGCGGGCATCTTGTCTGGTGAGGAGAGCGAGTGAGAGACTTGTTTAGACAGAGCTTCTAAACGAAGTTAACAGTCTCTCGTGTGTTCCCGTTCTAGGAAATGTTCTCCCTGTAAACGTCAAAGTGAGCGCACCCTCCTCCAGGAACCTTGGGCGCTTTCAGGTATTTTTTCCCATCCTTGCCTCTTCTGATCCGCTGCTCGGTCCCGTGGGTGCCACGTTTTCTTTTTACGTGTGCAACTTACAGTGATAAGCGTGCATAAGTTAATAGAAGTTCTGTTGATCTGCTATCAAATCAGTATCTAGTTTTTACAACATTAAAACAAAAGGGTGTTGATCTGTCTTAAAATAAAGCTTTAGTTGATAATGTTCCCATCATTGATTTATCTGCCAGTTATACTCTTTAGAACTGTAATCTTTCACTTTATAATCTTTATCGTTGTGATGTTTACAAATTGTTTTATTTGATCAACAGGCTAAAAACCAAAGATATTCCGTTCACTATCGTCACAACCCATTTCATTTCCCAAGAGCACAAGGTGACATGTTAAGTCAGCATTTCCATAATCAGTCCAGCATCACAATATACTGTATATCCGATTTGCAATGAAGGCACAGAAAAGTCAAAAGCAAATGTTTTCCCTTTTTTTTTATTTTTTATTTTTTTAGAATAACTTCCAATTGATTTTCTGTCAACATTTATTTGACTTAAGTGGTTGATCTACGGGGACATGAGGAGCCCCATCAACCGTTTTTAGTTACAATTACTTGACAATAAATGGACCTGAATTAATGTGGTACAGAAATACTCTACCCTAACGGATATTTCAATGCGGGGATCCTGTTTGCATGCTGTCCTTTATTTTCTTTGCCATGTAAAACAAGGTGAACTGTTACTCCTCCTGACGCGTGGACGCAGTACACTTTGTACATGTGGGTCAGTAACATCCGTCCCTTTGGCTTTCAGGAGCTCGGGGTCACCGTCACTCACTCCAACATAGAGGTGGTGTGCGAGTCAGACGTGGTCTTTGTAGCGGTCAAACCTCACCTGGTTGCACTGGTTCTCAATGAGATCTCCGTGCACGTAACTGACCGGCACATGATCGTGTCTGTTGCAGCAGGCGTTACACTAGCAACGTTGGAGGAGGTGAGCGCCCGGGTGCCGTGGTTTCTCAAACACAATTGCGGTTTTGTGGCAATATCAAGATGGATAATGTCTATATTTTATCTCTTTTATAATTCCTAGCTGCTGCCAGCAAATTCAGCGGTCGTCAGGCTCATGCCAAATCTCCCGTGTTTGGTTCAGGAGGGTGCTCTGCTGTTTTCGCGGGGATCCCATGCAAAGCAGGAGGATGCAGCTCTGCTTCGCTCTCTGCTGCACCGCTGCGGTTTGGTGGAGGAGGGCCCTGAGGCCTGGATCGACATCCACACCGGTCTGAGCGGGAGCGGAGTCGCTTTTGTGAGTGGCCCAGGAGCGTATGGTTGTGTAGTTGCTTGGTGGTTTCTGTTATAAGACTTCAAAGTTAATTCGGATTGATGATTAGATTCAAGCCTGTAATTTAAGTTAAAATGATAAACGGTGGCACCTGTTGTTCTGCACACTGACAGTAAGCGTACATCCAAGACTCAGTGTGCATTACATTGTAAATCAAAGGGCCTTTGTTATTTCTGACTGACATCACAGGTTTTTGCTACATTAGATTCTGCATGCGGTCATGTGAGCTGCGCCCACACAGGGGATACAGAAAATGATGTTGAATTTCCTGTGCAATAATACACAGCATCAACGCGTGTGTGTTTGTGAGTTAATATTTACAGCATCTTTGATTGTGATGCATGTGATCTCTCTCTGCAGGTGTATCTCTTTGCTGAAGCGCTGGCAGAAGGAGCTGTTAAAATGGGTATGCCAAGTGCTCTGGCACACAGCATCGCATCCCAAACTGTCCTGGTCAGTTTAACTGTGCTATTTGATATTTGTTACAATACAGTGTTTTATGTTTGCAAGCACAATATTTGAAGTGGCAATACTGTTGATCGAGCCTCTGTTCCATTTGTTGCAGGGTGCTGGGAGATTGTTACGCGAGTCTGGGAAGCATCCGGCCCAGCTCCGCTCTGAGGTCTGCACCCCAGGGGGGACAACCATCTACGGACTGCACACCCTGGAACAGGGTGGTGTGAGGGCATCCACCATGAGCGCTGTGGAAGCTGCCACCGAGAGAGCCAGGGAGCTTGGCCAAAAGTCAACAGCAGGATCCAGGAAATGACCGCTGCCGTTTGCCTTTTTAATAAGTACTGCAACGAGCTGACATTTTGGCTCAAGCTCCCCGCTGAAAACAAAGACATAGCAGGACTTGTCACATTATTGTTTCGAATTGTGTTAAAACAAGTGAAGTTCATACTTCGTTTCATCTGTAATGTCTTTGTGCCGAGGGATTTATTATGAGGAAAAAGTCAAAGTTGGCTAAATTGTAATAACTTTGGCTAAAAGTAAATTATTTGAACATGATCTTGGGCTTTCTTGAGAGATGGTTACGTTAAGCGTTTGCATAAAAAAAATCGAACATCTACTGCTAGTAAGGTGTGACTAAAACCAATCCATCATGGGCAATGGTGGCGACTGGAGTAGAGTGGGTGTGCTGTGAACTAATATCAAATAATCAAACACAAATATCAAATAATCAAATTGATGGTTTGAACTCTGGCTGCCCCATGTGCCATGTCGAAGTGTCCTACCTAACTGGTCTCCCTGGGCAAAATGTATAAGCAATGGCTTAAAAATGCAATCGAAGTTGTTTTGGGTAAAAGCGTCAGCTTTGTAAGACAGCAGGTTCTATTTGGAGCTCTGCTTATCGAAGGCCGTGTTCTCCCATGAGTTTGAATGCCCTGTGATGTTGAGTAATATAGAGACGCTCATAAACTTCTATCAGGCATTAATCAAACTGACACGTAACGTTTAACAAATCCAAGAGCTACTTTTGTAGTAATGCGTTGCCGTAATTGGATTGTTATTCTTATGTATTGGGAAGTTCAGAATGGAAGAAAATTGTTAAAGGAAGCACGACGACTCTGGCTGCAGCTGTCCCAGGTGTGCTTGAAATCCAGTTTCTAGCTTTATGTATATCACAAAGTTTGCTGAACATTTATGCAGCTTTAAAAGTCTACTGCCCAACATTTTAGAAGCCAGTGATACATTTTGACCACTACATTCATTTAAATTAGTTACTACTTTGCAGATTCAGATTATCGACAAAATACATTTAACACATTATATAAATCAAGGTACCAATCAATATATATATAAAAAATTAGCTCAGGCTTTAACAGCTGCAACATTTAAGTAATGTATAATGCATCATTTTTAATTGTATAATATAAACAAACTAATATTGATGTATTTTTTTTAAAACGAGTTTAAAAATATTCTTCCCCCATTGGGATAAAACTTTTTTTACCACTTAACTACCTGGTTTAGTATTCGAGGAAATTATTACACATGTCATGTCAGAAGCAACACAGCAATGCTTGTCATACTGGAACAAGGGTTGAGTGGTAATTTAATGTAAATCTTATGTAACATGCTTCGCTGTATTGTTAATACTATAAATAGTTAACATAATTTTGATGATTGAGTGTTAACAATGGATGGAACTTAACTTACTTAATATAGGGTGTCATGAAACATTCATGATTCATACTTCCTCCCTCCCCCATTCCAGGATCGCACACTCATTGCTGCTCCTTGCTTCCTTTGCTTCCTCCTCGTTGACACTCAGTGGTTTGAGAAACACGCGTTTCATCCCCGGCCTGCTCCCAAACCGACGAGACAAGCACAGCAGTAAGTAACGTTAACGCTGACTGACAGTCACTTATTCAGTCTGGGGATTAATGTTACCACTCATGTGTGAGACATTTTCAGGAATGAAGGAATATTTAGCGGCGTTCAGTCAGCAGGTACTCGGCGTAGCCGAGGCTAGCACAGGGCTAGCTAAATAACTAGCTAAATGGTTAATGCTGGCTAATGCTAACGCGGATAAGGACGGTTGTCACGCGGGTTTTAGTGGCCGCTCTTCTACATTGACATCTTGCCTAACGTTTGGATGAATAATAAGCGCTTTAGTGCCGTGTACACCATTGTTGAGGTGTCCTCCTCTTTAAGTCCAACCACCCCCTGAGAGTGTCGCATCCTAGCTAGGACCTCCCACATGATGAGAGATGGCTAACGTCGTTAGCTCATGTTAAGGTTAGCATGGCACACCTCTGGATGATGCCAGCTTGTTGACGTTAAACATCGTCTTAAACGACACTTGATTCAAAATAATATGATAAAATCAAAGTGACGTACTGTGAAAGGGTGTGCTAGTTTGCATGTGTTTAGTCTTCAGACCTGACTTATTGAATCTCAGCTGTTTTAAAAAAAAAATCAGGTTTTGGTTAAATTATGTTAACGTTACGGTAATCCTGGGAAGAGGCCGTGTTTAAACCCTAAGGTGAATGTATATAAGAGAGTAGCGTTGTATTAATTGTATCTATCCTTGCTGAGGTGTCCTTAAGCAAAGCACTGAACCCAACCCTTCCTGTAAACCACCCTTAATGCTTTTATTGTTTTAATAAATGACTGACTTCCCTAAAGTTATTACAGTGTGTGTTACGGCACTGATTTATTATCATCGATGTAGAGACCAAAACTAACACTTTATTCATCCTATGTCAGCATATATTTATCCAAAGTCTTGACATGTGCCATGCAGCTGAATTGTTGTCAATAAACCATATGAAACGTGTCGTCGAGTGACACTGTGGGAAATGCTAACACACGTTTATTCCCACTCATGCAAATGATGCAACAAACAATATTTCCCGACTCATAGGATATTAAGAAAAGTCTATTTGATATGATTTTTTTTCCAGTGTAATGAAATACACAAGTAGGAGAAAAACCAGATGAAGGGCGTTGAAGCGCTGAAAGGAATCCAAATGGTTCCTTTTTTGTTATTGCTCAATATTGGAGTCCCAGTATTTTCCATATTCAGCGTCCTCCAAGACTACAGGCGTAACCTGTTGAGGAGGCAGCGTTTCATGTAGAGGAATTTATTTAAATACATACTTTACACATCGCTTCTCTCCCTTCATCTTGCATTCACAATTTGACACGTGAGTGTTGCGGATGAATTTGGACTTTACTGGGTTGGAGTTCGGTTTTCTTCAGAGTTAAACCTTTTTGTTGACGTTTCGTAGCTTTACAAGATGGTGATTGTTCAATTTCTTTCTCAATTGCTTGCGGTTAACTGGATGAAAAGAACGCGTTGAGCATTTGGTGTTGAATACTAGTTAAAGTTCAACACTTTTGTCCAGGAAGGTGAGTGGAGAGCCTGGATAATATTTCCCATGAAACATTAAAGGGATACTTCATGCATATGGGCATTTTAAGGGTGAAGTATTCCTTTTTAAGGAGGAAATGCCTTTCCAAAATGTTGAAAAAATCCATTTCACTAGTGTATTAGTGTTCATCGATTAGTACTTCATAGTAACCTCATGGTGAAACATTAAGGGAATGCATTTCTTGTATTGTCACAGATTGTAACATGAACCGCATTGGCTTGCATGTGTGATTTGTTAGCAGAATGAAATCTCAGCACCTGCTCAATTCATTAGTTTGCTTGCCTGGAGATGTGTGTCTTTCACAGATCTATCGGGGAGTGGGATTTAAATCCATTTTCTTAATTTGATGTTTTGTTAATATTTGGCCTTGGATTCATTACAAACTTTTTTGCATGTTGTCATGTCATTTTGTCAAGATTTATCAAGTGTCTTGTTTTTTTACTATAAGCCAGTTTCCTGTAGTAAATTGCTTGAAGTTAAGTGTTGGTTCGACATGCGTAGCAATTAGATCTTACACACATACATAATGTGACAAGTATTGTCTAATAAGCACTGTGCTTATTATTTTTTTTTATTTACAAAAGTGACTTGTGTGTTTAGGAAATTATGTTGTAGCATGAAAAAGATTTTTGTATTTGTGGCTACAATTGGCCAACTTAAAATCCAACTGGCATTTCGACTGCACAGAATTTCCATTCTCTTCCATGTGCTGCTGAGGTTGTAGGATGGGAGCATCGCTCTCCGAGATGTAGCAGAACCAGTTTAGCTTCTGCTGCGCATTCGGTGGATGATAAAGACTCTTGACAAATCCCAAAGGAGTAGATTCCATTCACTAAAGCTCTGTAGTTCATCTGCATGGGTTTCCTCTATTCTCCTGCATGCTCCTCGCTTTTCCCTGGGACTGATTTATAGACTCTGTTCTGTAAAACTCTATGAAGAATAGACTGTTTTTATCACTTATTTGTTTGCAGCGCTGAGTCTATCCAATCAGTCCCTTTTGCGTGTTCCTGCGTCTCTCTAACTAATGCAACAGTCTGTACTTGTTATTCTCTATTTCCCCTGCAACGGATCAAAGATGATGACTAAGAAGATCCCCCAGTGCTCTGCACTGGATCGGTCGGAGCTTGATCAGCCTCCCAGTCGTGGTCAGGTGGACCGCTCTGCTAATGCAGCGCCGGGGGGTAAGAGCAAGGCCGAGTGCCCTCAAAGACACGGGGAGGGCGCGTCGTCGTCGTCCCCGGAGAGCAGCAACTTAAACGGAGAAGGAAAGCGCAGCGGGAAGAGCCGCCGCCGCAAGAAACGCTCGTCCAACGCCGTCGGACGCCCCGATGAGAAGGTCGACGTGAAGATCACGAATGAAGAGAAGCCAGACAAAAGGACCAGCCACCCGCGACCCGGCCCCCCCGCCGAGCTGATGGGCCTGCAGTCCGAGTGTGCGAGCGTTTGGTTGGATCGCAGTGCCTACGAGCGGGCCGAGAGCCTCTACCAGGGCTGGTTGGCGAGCTTCTCTGATGGGGCTTCTCTGAAGTCGAACCGGTTGCCCACAGCCGCGGGTAAAAACGCCCAATCTGCTGCGGCCGCATCTTCCCCGGGATCGCTGTGCCGCCACCACGTCGTCCAGGCCGCCAGGGTGAACAAGGCCGTTCCGAAGTCTCTTGACCTCCCTGGCCCCGCCGAAGCGCTCCGCTGCGTCCAGGACTCCGGATGAAGGGTATCAGTCTTTAGCCGCGACTCCGGTCATCCAGCCGCATTCCGTTTCGCCGACCAATCGCCAGTCCATCAACGGGCTGCCCCGCCTCCCAGCGGAGCTGCTCAGAGACGTGTGGCTGGAGAAGCCGCTCTACGACCGCGCCGAGGCCGCCTTCTACCAGAACCTGTACGGTAACAACTCCTCCAAACGATCCAGCTGCACCTCCACGTCCAGAAGTACCGACCACCCACAAAGCCTCGTAGAGGAGGAGGAGGGGGAGGAAGATGGCGAGCTGGCGCCGGAAGAGGAAAAGCGCGGTATCCCCCAGGGCAAAGCGGAAGTCTTCCACGCACTGCTTCCTATTCAGGAGGAGGAGGAGCCATCTGAGGTCCCGGAGAACCCCCAAACGCCGCCAGCCGCAGTCCGCCACTTTGTTCACCCAGACAGCGAGCGGGTTTGGCTGGACAAGTGGCGGTATGACGCTGCAGAGAGTCGTTTCCACGGTCACAGTGAGAGTGGAGCTGTGGTGGGGAAGAAGGGCCGGAGGCCAGAAGCCGCCTCCACCGCCCCACTGAGGGACAAGTATGACCAAAGAGGGAGAAGAGAGTTCTCCAGATTTTTACATTTTTTATAATTCATTGTCTTTTTTTGTTACCATGGGTTTCCCTTTTGCCTTTTGTGAACGTTTTTTTTTTACTCTATTCATCAGCCTTAATTCACTTTTCTTTCTTTCTGTCTGTTTGAAATCGTTTCGTACGACTGTAGTTTGTATTAATCATTGTTGCCATTGTTATCTAACGTTTTTAGTATGGTTTTGATAGTTTAGTTTAGATGAAAAAAAACGTAGAAGTTCAATAGTTTACAGCTATTGGATTGTTGTGACTTTAGAGTAGTATATTTGAAATAATGATTATTAAGTTGTAGAATCCCTGACCACCTCCATCCTGTTCACCCGTCCCCCTTTGCTCTCTCCTCTGTAGCAACATGACTTCCGTGGACTTTTTAGCCAAGGAGAAGATCTGGTTTGACAAACCTCGCTATGACGAGGCCGAGCGGCGCTTCTACGAGCGCCCCAACGGCTGCTCCAACGGCTGCTCCCAAGCAGCGCAGGTAGACGCCGTCTCAGAGGCTCTTTGTTTCCTCCCATCTGAAGGAGCGAGATCGCTCCGACCATTTGATGAGCACGTCGTCATCATTTGTCTTTATCTTCCACCAGGACCAACAACGTGCTCCATCCATTTCAAATCAATCAGTGTATATTGCAATCAATGTGTCTGGTCAAACTACTACCTCATATATGTATAGATATCAAAATGACATTACTGAACATGTCGAGATATGAGGTTGCCAGATCTTGATATCTGATTTCTGCAGCAGTTTCCATTCTAAATCTTGCTTCCACTGCACTCAGACGCCATGTGGATAGATGAGGGAGAGGGCACATTCACAACACTGTAATCATATCGAGACCATTCAGATATGTGGCAACTCTCAATTAAAATATTTCAGAGAGATGTATGTAAAGGATGAATACAACTTAGTTACTATCCCTTTTTATTTAAGGATGTCGGGGGAAACACCATTCTGCAGGACATTGCCCGAGCCAGGGAGAACATCCAGAAGTCTCTAGCAGGAGTAAGTAGGTGTTCTGTGCAGGATCCGTCACTTATCCTATTGCTTCCACTTTCCCTCCGATAGAGCATGTTGCTTTAATGTGTTATGGTCAACTTGATTTCATCTATATTCACTTCCCAAGACAAGTTTCTGCCCCTGCATCCCACCTGTAGACCTTTTATAGCTGCCGTTAACATTTGTGTGAACAATGGTTTCAAAGTCAATAGAAACTGGACACTTGTTGGTGTTATCCTACACTTGTATGTAATGTACTTGTGTTGCTTTGTGTGTCTTCGCAGAGCATCAGCGCAGCGGCTGATCAGGGAGAGATCATCTGTCGCATTAAGAGCCTGGAGCTGGAGAACCACAGCTTACACAAAGGTGGGTCGTTCTGTAGAGCTGGTTTAGTTGCTGACTCAAAGTACCCAAACGGATATTTATAAGTTTGTTTTTGAACCGTCAAACTAGCAGAAGATGCTGCTGGACGTCCCGCCCCTAATCATTTTAATGACGAGCTACACCAGGACATTTTGGACTTTAAATTGGAATAAATCTATTGTGGGCTCCAGATGTACTATGTTTATAGAATGTCTTTCTGCTTGTCAAGTCAAATAATTGATCGATAGAAAATACTTCATGCTGGTAAATTGATGTGTATATTAAAACGATCCACAAACATTTGTTTACTTTTTATTCCTACATGACTTAACTGTGTGTAATTGCTTTAGTGGTGGAGGACTTGAGGGCCGCGCTTTCCAAACTGGATTGTCGGGTGTCTCTTCTGGAGAAGTCTCCTGCAGCGGTCGCTCCACCTGCAGCCTACACCAACGTGAGTTCATCCAGACGGCTTCACCTCATGCCTCCGTGGTGTTCCGTCTCCAGTGTGTCACGGGATTGTTTTCCTCCGTTCAGGGCACAGCTGTGCAGCAGAAGGCCAGCGCCCCGGTGAAAGACAACGAGGAGGATGACGACGACCTAGACTTGTTTGGCAGTGATGATGATGACGAAGAGGCGGCGCAACTCAAAGAAAAGAGGTTAAAAGAGTACGCAGAGAAGAAGGCCAAGAAGCCTGGCATCATTGCCAAGTCTTCCATCTTACTGGATGTCAAACCCGTAAGTCTACACACTCAATGTGTCCTATGAGAGCCTAATACTATAGCACACAGGGGTTCTGGTATGAATTGCACTGAATCTACTTCGACTTAAGAAGATACAAACACAAGCAGATCACTATGTCTACATAAATACATTTTGATTTGAGTTTGCTAATGACTGTCCTTGTCGCCTTGGTTAGTGGGACGATGAGACGGACATGGTGAAGCTGGAGGAGTGTGTGCGCTCGGTGGTGGCCGACGGCCTGCTATGGGGAACGTCCAAACTGGTTCCTGTGGGTTATGGCATCAAGAAGCTGCAGATTGCGTGTGTGGTGGAGGACGACAAGGTGGGAACAGACTTGTTGGAGGAAGAAATCACCAAGTTTGAAGACTATGTAAGTACTCATGCACGAGGTGCAACATGTGGCTCAAAGTTGTCCTTAACGTAAACTCGGAGGGTCTGTGTCAACCTGTTTGTCACATTCAGATGACCGCCTCAGTTATAACGGGGAAACACTGCTAACCAAGTTAAACCACATGAAGGCAGCAATGTTCTCGTACAAAACGTTAACTAGCTTTCTGAATGAGCTAAAGTAGGTGTTTCTGTTAACTGGTACAGCAAGAAAACTTACTTTTGATATATTTTCTGCAAGCTAGTTCACTCCTGTAAAGTAAACCCATGTTTAGTCCTCTGTTTGGATACTTACTCGTGCTGAAGAATCATAATACGTCATCAACACACGGCGCAACGATCTGAATTGTTCCCAGTTCCCACAGTACAATTTTTTTAAGTTGAGGCTTGCAGCCTTAATAAAAAGCTTTGTTAATGCACATGGGGGGGGTACTAATTCACTAATAGCGTAACCCTTTGTTCCTTCACCGCTGTATTTTCTGTGCCTCCGAAGAATGACAGGTTCTTCTGAGACACGACTCATTTTCGTTTGAGTTCTGAGGATGTCCTAAAATGAGCCCTGTACGGCAGGGACTGAGATTCACCACACTGTTCAATAGGGTTTCACTGATAGTCTCATTGCAATACCACCACCACATGCTAGAAATGGGGAGTAATCAACACTTTTAATAGAACCTGAGCGTTAAAGGCAGAACATCTACCCTGAGCTACTTAATAATCTCCATTTCAAATTATTTTGATGAAACTTTGCTTTTTGGAATGACGATGGGTTTTTAGTTTCTGCCTGTTATTTATAAACTTTAACTGCACATTAATGAATCTGCTGCTTGTAGTTCACGCAGTAACGGCGCTAAAGTTTCTCCTTCTTGGTCCGTTTCAGATCCAGAGCGTCGACGTAGCAGCTTTCAACAAGATCTGATTCCAGCGTTGAAATGTCTTTTGTCATGCCTTGTTTCTGATTGTGTCAACAGTTAATGCTAATAAAACAAACTCTTGCAATGAAGCCATCATCTCGTTTAGTGTTCTTGACTTGAGTCAAGTCGAAAGGAAAAACTTTGAATTCCACTTACCTTAACAAATGAAACCAACCATGCTAATCTAAGATTTCAAATGACTGGATAAAATCAACCTGCATTCCAACACACACGGGATGTAAGCAGTAATTGTAAGCTACAGACTCACTTCCAGTCTCTGCTTACTCACCAGACTGCAAGTGATGAGATGAGGAAGCATGAAGAAAGTTAAGGTCAATGAGTTTAACTATCATCTCTGGCAGACAATCAAATAACCTTGTATCGAGTCTCAAAAAGAAACCAACCCCATTTCCTTCTAAATGATAAAGAGCGTAAAACAGACTTATTGGACCACATCACTATATTTTCGAAAAACTACCCCCCTAGAGCCAAAGATAACATGAAGGATCATCAGTGCATCACCAAGTTTATGTGTTCCCTTTTTCTTTGATATGTTATAATTAAACCTAATTGACATTGTCAATCTCACCACGATGTCCAGTACGTGACACTCGGGCAAAAATTCAAGGTCTGCCAGAATCAATGCTGCACTCAGTGTGTACATCTGAGTGGGAGGGAAGAAAAGCTGTAATGATTTCAGCTGCCCACAAGATGGCGCTGTTTACCCGAGGTTGGGTGACAAGCGTTCTCTATTATAAAGGAAGGTACATATATGTTGTAGTAAACAAAAAGGTAAAAGGTTTCAAATTGCATCTTTCAAACTATTAATTTACAACGGAGGAACGTGATGAGTGAGGACAGCGTGTGATGAATACGGATACACAGCCAGGCTATTCTGCTTTGTGGTTGGCAATATCAGACCTACAATTCACTGTACTCGTCTGTCAAACGGTATGGATGGATTTAAGACACTGTTTACCATTAAATGTACTGCGAAACGTTTTCAATTTATATTATCAGTGAATGTTTAACGTAAAAAAAAAAGTTCAACGGTTGAGTAATATATTGAGAGAACAGAGACCACGGAAGCGTCATCTGATCTCTATGAAAACAGCTCCACTGACTGAGGTGCTTTTTGGTTACTGCATATCTTTGGGAGGCACTCTATTATTTCACCTCCTCTCCGCAGGGAAACCCGGCTAATGGAAACAAGAGGACTGCATTTAGTGTAATTCAGGTATCCTGCCGAAAGCAACAGAAAATCAGCCATTCTCCCCCTGTAGAAATCACAACCCAAAAACAGATGTTGATTTGCTTTGGAAGCAATCAGACTAAACTAATAGCTTTCTGGGTTGACGAAGAAGAAAAAACACCACATTTAATGGCCAATTAAAGTAACAGTTTTTGCAGCACAGCCCCTTTGGGCTCCTCCATTGAACAGAGAGGTAATGTCTGAATGTCTACACGTCCCACCACTCCCATCCTGTTTAGGGGGCTTCCTTTTGACAGCCTCTTCCCATACAGGGCGTCCTGTCTGGGCTTTGAGAGGCTGTGACGGCCCTGTGAGAGACATGTGGACGGACAGACAGATGGATGCGGTAAAGACACACCCTCTAAAGTCAAAGTGAGACAGGAGCAATTCCTGTGTGAGAGACCGAGGGAGGCAGACAGGAAGAGGAAGGAAAAACCCAAGAGGAACCTCTGACACTTCCACAGGATCTGAGCCGGGGAAAAAAACAAAGGCAGCAACACAGAACAACGCGTCAGCATTAAAAGCAAAACAGAATCCACCAACTTTGTTTCCTGCTCTTAGCTTGGCTTCACAAAGCGGCCTCCATCATTCCTGCAGTAGGTGCTTTTCTTCAGCCCTGAAAGGAGACACCTTTTCCTCACACGAGACCTCCTGCACGTCTCCAATGTGCAGTCGCCTTCAGCGGTTCTCTTTTCTTTTCCACTTGACCTGCACAAAATGCGAGTAAGAAAAATTGTGAATTTGCTGCAATGACTTCACGTGAGAGTAAGTTCGACTTCTGCGTCGACGCCACAGCAAAACGCAACGAGGGTTTTTATAGAAAATACGCAGAGAACATTTCCATAGAAATGCAGAGAGAGAGAGAGCAGGCTGTCGCATCACACAATAGCGTGTACTAAATATACATTACATAACAGCCGCACACTCAATATGTGGCTTACTTTTTCACAGCCACAGAAAATATGGAATTATTCATTTTCACGATGCTCTGAAAGACGACACAGTGAAGCGCCAGACTGATTTGACTCAGCTTGGTCGCTTATAAATATCACTGGGACGTGGAGCACGAAGAAGAATGTAATTACGCCACACAAAAGTGTCTCACGGGGCCGTTAACTTCCACACAGCATCCTGTTTGGAGGACAAGCTGCAGCACTGATGTCTGCAGGTGGAGAATCCAATTCTAGAAACCGCTCTACTGTTAGTCTCTGCCTGTGATAAATATGCTTAAATATGAAAACGCAAAACTATATAAAAAATGTTATGATACAACCTGGCATCAATACATTTCTCCAAATCATGACATTTAATGAAATCGAACCGCTGCACAATTTGATCGAGTCCTCTTAAAGTTTTACCTCCATTGTCCGTTTGACTGAAAAATATATCAAACTTTTGCTGCGATATTCAAATCTGACAGTCTGCGGTGGCCAAGGGACACCAGCTCTACACATCAAGTCCAGTCGTCATAACTGGAGCTACTGGAACATCGCACTGTGATTCCTGAAGGGAGCTTCGACTCACCACCAATTACCATGGCTTGGGCATGAAAACTTAATCTCTGTGGTTGAGCGATTGTCGGTCTAATCAAAAAGGTGCAATTGAGCTGCATCGTGGGAAAAGAAGGGTCCAAGCTCCTTGGACTTTGATGGTTGAGAGACTTGCCGAGATTTAGTCTGATCAGTCATTCATGAACCGCTTGTCTGCTCAAGAACTAAACACAGAAAGTTTGTATTTGTTAGTCTGCTTAGATTTCATCCAGACTTCTAACTGCCCAACTCTCGCTAATGTATTATGTTATGCAAAGCAGCCCAGATTCCTCTGTAAAGAATGAATAAATGCATCATGTTTGAATTATTGAGCAGTTATAAGACCCATGTGTCTCAGCGGATCGGCTGTTTGCACGTGGAAGCTCAGTAAATAAAACCAGCCTCATCAAACACTCGTCTCCATTCGCGGATTCTTCCGTCCGACACATCAACAGGCCGGCGACGCGCCGAGACGGCCAGGATTCCCATGGATGAGGACAAACACAGATGAATTAAACATCAGAGCAGCGCCTGAATTCCCGCCGTCCTCAGTGTTGCGTTTGGTTCCCTGAAAAACTGACAATCCATCAAACAAACAGAGGAAGGACACACAAGGGTCCCCACTGAAGACTGACAGATTCAACCGCGTCAAAACAGGAAGTGTGCGGTCGGGCGGAGCGGGAGTCTGCCTGCAGGAACGAGACAAAGGAAACACAGACAGGATATGCCCAGAATAAATAGAGAGAAAGGCTTTCTACGCAGAGCAAAGTGACGTCACCTTTAAAAAGACTCATAACACAAAACCAATGGGTCATGATTAGGGCTATTCTTTGTTTAAAACAATTACATTCATTATAGGAGTCATTACATCCCCACTTTAAAAAAGATACATCAGGAAAATAAAACAAAAACAAATATTCACTTCAATTTCTGTGGCATATTTGCATCATAGATACAAAACTAAAGATTTAATATGCAGCACTTTTAGAGTATAAAATCGACAGAATGTCCCAGGTTTGCTTTCGTTTTCAAAAAGGAGTCCTTCATTCGTCACAACGGCTGATGAATGACGTCGACTGGCTTCACAATAAAAAACACAAAAGATTCAACAGCATCACAGATAGTGGCCTTTCATTTGCTTTCTATAGAATAGATCGTAATACCTACTTAGGACTGAATATCAAAATAAATCACTTTCCTTCATTTGTTAGAGCAAGACCCAACTTGCATATTCACAGAGATTGTAAAAAAAGAGCAATAGAATATTTCCACAGAATGTACAACTGCGTTCCTTCATCAGAAAATACAATATAAATCTACTTCAGTGGTTTCAAAGGACGCAGGCGAACCAGATCGAGCATGCTCGGATCGCCTCCTAACGCACTTGGCCTCTTTGCACTTTCAAAAGACACGATTCATCTCCTCTGATGCTTTTAGCACCGGACTGAATCCTCTTTGCAGCCTCTTTGATACCTGCTTATCCAGGTGTGTAGCAACTATCGGAAGGACCACAGTGTTTAAGAAGGTTTCAAGATTAAAATTTTACATATATTTGTTGCATCACTGGGGACAAAAGGGGATTTTTTTTATTTCCAAGCATCAGGAATTTGCTTTTATCATTTTGTTTTTATGTTATTTATGTTTCTTTTAATTTAAAACCACAACTTGGTGATCGAAAAGATGATATGTAAAAACATGTTTTAAGTATTGGTGATTTATTAACGTTTCATTATCAGTATCAGACATTTCGTTTAGGTCTCTACTTTTGGTTTCTTCACCTTCACGAAAGGTCAGTTGGCCCAAACCTCTTCGGTCTCCCTCACCCATGCAAACTGTGTTGCTTTGGAGACATCCGCTGCTTGAACATCTGCCACCCCGATACAGAGGAGATTTGACATTGGACAAATTCCACAGCAGCATGTGTTTGCACACACAGACTTCACTGCACCTTCATGGAATTAAAACTTCACGTCAACGGTAGAAACCGGGAGGTCCGAGGATTCCTCCATCAAAACATTTGGGGGAATTCTTTTTTGGCAATTTGGCTTGTCGTGTGGACGCCAGCTGTTTTGCTTGCGGCCGTGAGGAACACGAGGGGGACAAAAGGTTCCCTTCTCCAACGGCCCAACCACACATTCCTCTCATTCTGCCGGACGGAATTCCGGGTCCGTTTCCGTGGCGTCGGGGATTATTTCTCCCCCCGCCCCTTTGCAGTCAAGGAGTCCGTGCAAGGACACAGAGGTCACTTGTAGACGCCGAGTGACGGGGTTATTTTTAGGGTCTGGATTTGGCATCTGGAAGCCTGCTCTCCATGTCTGCCAGATGTTCAGTTAACAGTGAAATAAAACCGAGACTTCCACCACGCAGCCTGATCCGTCAGCAAAACGACGACGAAGTTAGAAGCGCGTGAACTGAACCGAAAGCAGGTTTCTCTCCGTCAACGTCGGCTCAGCAGCTGAACACATCCGATCGAGTCAGGAAAGTCTTCAACATGCGTGTGAATTGCTGTTGAATTGTTGAAAACGTCGCAACTTTGGTTTGACATTATTTTTCTTAAATGGTGGAAGGGAAACTAAAAAGGAGAAACACTCAAAGATCCCGTTTGAAGTATTGCTTCTTTTTTTCAAGACAACACTTTCTGGCTGAGCTGCTAATTCCTGTCTTTGGTCTGTCACTGTGTGATCTGCTGGAATAAAATACACCCCTTTCACGTCTGTTGACGGCTCGTTATATTCTCTTTCGATAGAAAACAACACGCCGCCCATCTATCCTCCTACCAACTTCCTGTCAGTTTTTTGGGGGTAATAATAAGAATCGGCAGGAAGGAAGACTGGAAGCCATTCTCCTCTTGGACCCGAGATACAAACTGCAAATAACAATACTAACACTCAGCTACCATAAATATGTGCTTATTCAAACCTTAAAGATGAGCCAATGCTTACTGTTGCAGATCTCTATAGTACTATCTGGGGTGAGTAGGTAAAGCCTCTAGATTTGTGGTTTCGCTGCAAACAAATGGATACAAATTATTTTCTCCTGCTGGCGGAGCGCTGAAAGGTCCCTTCGAGGGTCACAGTCCGAGACAAAGACCTGCGCAGCACGGCACAAGATCTACGGCTCAGTGGCCCAAACGGGGGACAGAAACGCTGTAATGTGAGCGACGCTGCGGGTCCAAAGGCCTCCGGTCCTCACAAACTCTGCGGCACGTCGTGTGCCGACTGAACCGAAAGAGAAACACGTCCACGTCCCCTCAGCGCCCTTCCCCCCCCCCCCCCCGGTTCCTTCCATTCCAGGATTACTGGAAAAAGTATACTAATTATATCAAATTACATTTCTGTATAACACATACCAGCTGCCGTTTGCATTTTGTTTCATTGTGGCAGCTTTTGCATTATAACATAACAGTGACAACAAATATCCCTTTAAATGTAAAAAAGTTGGCATGATAATATAACTTAAAGCTGATAAATAGAATTTTTAAAAGATAGCTCAATTGTTTTGAGTTGTTCAGGAATAATGATTTAGAAAGTTGTTTTTATGATCACCAGTTATTGTTTGAAAGGATTTGACACTTTTAGCCGATTCAAAGGGATATTTCATTACTCCAATTACATTCATTATTACACAATTTGGTATTAAATGCATTCCTAAAGCAAAAATGTTAGAAAACGTTGGAAGAGCTTAACATGATAAATAAACTGATGATAAAATGATATTGCCCAATAGTAACGTTCTATGTTTGAAGTGTTCACATTTAATCCTCACAGTCCTGGGTCGAGCCCGGATCCACGAGGCCCTTCCTCCCCTTTCTAAAAGCAGGGAGAGTCGACTCTGTAAAGGTGCCAGTGAATATTTAAATCACAGAACGTCTTCCAGGACTGTTTGAATCACCTTTTCTTTCTGAGGCGTACCGGCGCCGGACTCGCTACTCAAACATTAGCAGGTCCGGGTGGGACTCGGGGTCGTCGCTGCTCCCCCCCATGCCTTTGCTGCAGGGGGCGCCGTTGCCCAGGAGGACCTCCTCGCCCAGGCTGATGCGGCAGGGAGGTTTGTCGGAGCAGGGGCTGGAGGCCCTTTGCCAGACGTCGCGGGGCTTCGCTCGGGGCTCCAGAGGGGGGGCGTCTTTGTTGAGGAGGTCCGGCACAGAGAGCTGCGGCTGGTGCTCCTCTTCGCCTCCTGCGCCGCTCCCGTTCTCCACCGCTGGTCCTCCTTCGCCGCCGCGTCCCGTTGGCTCCTTCTCCACTGGGCTGGGGGGCGGCGCCAGCTCTTCTGGCCCGTCGCCGTCCTTCCCGCCCCGCTGCTGCTGCTCCTCCTCCTCCTCCTCGCCGAGGAGGCCCGTCTTGTCAGGAGAAGAAAGGAAGGAGGAAGAGTCAGCGGGGTCTGGGGAGGAGACCACTGGATCCGAGGAGATCATCATGTCCTGGGTGGTCTTCAGCGCCCTGGGGAGGCGCTTCTTCCCCGATGGCGGTGGGGGGTCCAGCCGGGGGAAGGAGTCAAAAGAGGAGATGTGACTGGAGGAGAGGAACAGAGGCAATAAGTTGAGATGTACTGTCCCAGTTCTGGTGTTGGTAAACGCGCTGCGTTTTCAAAGCTATGAGATCTTTGCCTTGTTCTACATTTCTTCTCCTTGTCCCTCATTTAAACAGAAGGGTAAATATCTATATCTAATATATATTATATAACAGATCAATGCTTTCCAGGACTAATCCCCAACGCAGAGACACACAGAAACAACCTGCCATGTGTGAGTGGGATGAATACATAATTCAATGGAATTTCCATTTTGACTGTACAAGAGGCTGAAAAGTTCAATCTCATTCAATTTCAGGCGTCTCACAGGAAAATTTAATGTGTCATTATTCATTTAAATCCCACTTCACAGGAAAAATTGTAAATCATTCATTCTCGCCGCCGCATTGATAGACACTTCTCTCAGAGCAGGTAATGCAAAAGTTTTGCCTGCGACACGTTTACCAGTCAAAAGTTCTGTATAAAATCCATTCCTTTATACAGAAACGCAACAAACATTTCATCTGTTCGGTCAGACGGCATCAAACCAGCAACCTTTGAGACACGACTTTGCTAATAATTTTCGGAATGAACTTAGGAAAAAAATTCAAAGAGGATCATTTCTAATGGATCAAGTCAAAACGTGTGTGTGTGTGTGTGTGTGCGTGTCCATGTGCGTACCTGTTTGCAGTGGTCTGGTTGAGTTGCTCCATACTGCTCCACACGGCATCCACGTTCTTGTTGACCTCAGTGACCCCGATGTCCCCGAGGTGACTGGGCTCCTTTCTCCTCAACAAGTCATTGACCTACGAAAAAGACAAAGACGGACACAAAATCTACTCCACTGAATTGAAATTAACATCACAACTCCAAACACGGAGAGCAGAAGGAGAGAACCTGCTGCGCTGACCTTTGCGCCGACAGCCTTGCCCAGGTTAATGGCATTTTTAAGCCTCTGTTGGCCACCGGAGGACGGAGAGTCGGCAGAGCTGGAGCCCAGGTTGTGATTGGCCGATGCTGGGGAGCGTCGGCTTGAGGGCGGCCCCGACCTCGGGGTCTGAGGACTGGACTGCTGGGCAACGGAGTTCTCAAACATACTTTGATCCACTGTGAGAAAGGAGGAAAACATGAGACAGAAAGAGAGCGGAGGTGAATACCAAACAGGACCAAACAGGACGCGCCGTTGTTGCAAACACAAACAATGCAAATGAGACCACGTCAAGTCCCTCGGACGTCCCTCTGCAGCATCGCTCCAAACAAACACCAGCGTTCACTTAATGAGAATGCATTAAAGCCGGATGGCATGGACGTGATATTGTATGTAATGATCACAGAATATATAGATATATTTAATGTATTTAGGGCATTTCTAATGAAACATGCACATAAATACGAAACACCACCAATGAAAATGAAGTGATTGAAGTGAACCACAATGCAGGATCAGAAACAGCAAAATATAAAGGAGAGCTCAGGGAAATTTCAATCCACTTAAGATAGAAGATCTTACCTCTTGGAGAGAAATGTTTCTCAGAAGGCATTTAATGAGACAGAAATATCAGATTTCAGATAATTGTACCTCCAGAGATGCAAATCATTGCACTGAGAGTTTAAAATGCAGCTGATTTAGTGAGACAAGTCAGAGGACATCTTCTTGGCCAGATACATGTAGAAAAAATCTGAGCAATTTGCATCAGCTCTGGAATTTAGGGTGGAGCAGCAAAACGTAACGTCACTTCATATGCAAGCACTTCACTTACTGTACCAACCACCAGATTTGGAGGGTATTTAATGCAACTTCAAGGAGATCGATAGAAGAGAACAGAGAGAACAAAGTACATGAACTTTACAGGCAGGAATATGCAGGGAAACAAGCATCATTTTATGAAGAAAATAATCTCTAATCAGAGAAAATGTGAAGGCCGAAGAAACTCAAGAGAACTTCTGCACTCAGATTACCTACATCCCTAAAACTGTAGCAGTGTGCGTTTTGGTTACGTGTGTGTTATCTTCCAAGTGCAAATAGGGTTAAAATCATGCAATATCTGGTATTTAGGTTTTTATTTTTCAGTGTAGGATCCCTCCAAACTCGCGCTTTGCATTTGTTGTTAAGTTGCAGTAGTAAGAATAGACAATGCAGAGAACAAGAAGAGAAACGTAGCAGGGAAAAGTCATTTTAGGTGCACTAGAAAACCAAAGACTCCCACTCAGGTACAAGCAGCAGGCTCAATCAACTACAAAGATAACACAACCTTCTGACACACCAAGTGCCTGGGGGGGGGGGGTGGGGCATCAAAAAATCTGGGACGTAAAAAAATTACCACAGTAGGCTGCTAGTATAAATAACAAAATATGTCTAAAGCATGTTAATATGCAAAACCAATACAAAAGTAACAGGCCATCACTCACAGTAATGCAGCGCCGCGCTTAAAAAGCTGGGTCCTGGGCTACGGGGCCCCCCCGCCCCCCCCGCCCCTCGCCTCCTCAGCGTAATTAGTTTCACCCGATCCAAAGTCCAACTGGCTTGATGTTCACTTTTACGCGCACGGACGCTTTGGCTACGAGGAGGAAGCACAAAGAGGGGAAACCGATTCGCGTCACGAGCGGACGCGCACCTCCACAGCCCGGACACGCGCGCAAGCACACGCAACGACGCACTCTGCAAACACACAGAATATTCCGAGTAAGAAGCGGAAGCCGCTGGCAGCGTAAATACTCTCTGTAAACGCAGAAAGTATTCAAGGCAAGCCAAATTTATCTGTATAGCAGATTTCATATGATTAGACTCAATGTGCTTAAAAACCAAACATTCCCATTCCCTCCATCTCAATAAGGACTAATGAGGACTCACAAGGAAATTATGATTACACTTTCCATTGTGTGCAACTGGTAATTGGCCGAATCGGCTCCAAACGCCTCTTTGTCTGGGATCTTGGCTCTCCTCTGCAAGCGGCAATCGTCAGGCTCTCATTACTTCCACCCTCCACTTACTGCTGATGAAGAGACGGAGTTGAGAGTGTCAAATCAATATCCAAAAGATTTGACGAATCAAGTTGTGCAAAGATTTACCCTCTCAGAAGATATTAACGGAGAGAAAAAAAGTGCAAAGATACTCAAGTTGTAGGTCCACGTAACAGAAAAGCAGCTCCGTGGACATCCAAAGAACCCTCTGCACATTAACTGTGTCCCGCTACCTTTTATGTAAACAGGCCCAGCAGAGGAAAATGGCAACAGATTTTAGATTAACAGGGTTCTGTTTATCTGCTGAGGTAATCTAGAAGTGGAGCCCCTCATGTATTTTTTAACCAGGTCCATTATGACATGAATGATTAAAGTGCTTGGGTTCTGGTACGGGTCTTCCTCAGGCTGCAGACAGCTTTAATGGAGGAAGTTCCTGATTTGGTGGATTGAACTCTGGCGGACAGGCTGCCTGTCACATCCCCACTTTGTGCCGCCTTTTACTCATTTTTCTACTTCTAAGGGGCCCCGGCTGGATTCCAATTGCAATTTTATGGAGGATCTGATGTAATATTCACTTAATATTGTAGATTAGAGAGAAAATAAAGAGAAATATTTTGTTTAACTCATCTAAATAAAATTGCACCAAATATGAAATTAAGTAAATTAATTGAATCTCCTCTTTGAAGAGCAGTCCAGTTGATTCCAAAATGATGCTTCCCTTAGTATGCGTTTTCCCTCCTACCTGCTTGGATGTTAGAAAAAGTACAAAAAAAAAAAAAATCAATAAAACTTGATAAATCCAGCACAGCTTGAAATGAAGATGCCCGATTTTTCCCGGCATGATTGTCAATGTGCAGTTGTTGCAGTTGTATTATTGTCTATTCCATTGTCATTCGCCTCCTGGGACATCATTGCAGTTTCATCTTATTGGCCGATGTGCTATTTCTCCTGTCCCGAGTGGTCTATCAGGAGGAACCAGCTACACAGGGAGGAAGCTTTGAGCTGTGCAGACGACTGGGACTCCTACAAAGCGGACCTCTCTGCCGCCTCGTCCTCGTCCTCCTCAACAGGCGCTAGCAACCCCTCATTCTATCCCGCGAAAACATCTGCCAGCATCCTCTCCCTCTGACCTTTGGTGAAAACGGATACATCTTTACCTCCTCCACCTTAAATAACCCTTTCCACAAACTACACCTTTATTTCCCTTTGGGGTCGTTTTGTTGGCAGGAGCAGAGTCAAGGCTTCCTGGCTACAAGCTAACTGCCTGCAAATTAAACTTTGAAACCAGCCTCCATCATAATTAGTTCAGAGGAAGCCCTGTTAGAGTTCATACAATGCAATGAATGATCCTACATAATCTCCTCTGAATCAAATACTGATTACACTCCTGTAATTAGAGACGAGTCCACCTTCTCAGACTGTTCAATAGAAGATCAATTACAGCAGCAGGCTTTTGCCTTTAAATCCTCTTCAGGCCACCTCAGGCCGGGTTTGACAAACAAATCTCTGCCACAAAACAAGTGTCTTTCTGTGCAGCCCAGATTTCTGGGCAGCGTGAGAATAAAGCGAGCAGCATAGAGGTGGCGGGGGACGTACAGATGAACAAACTGATGTTGGCCCACACTTTCAGAAGCACTTCTTTCAGCTCAAGAAAACACTGGACGACCTACAGTATAATTAAATAGCCTCTTCGAGGATCCTTGCACCAGACTGATGAGTCTCTCAATGACACAAACTTGGACACCGTCCTTGGCGTGTCCTCTGGACGAGTCCAGCACACAGCTCAGCCAGCGACTGAGTCGCATTACAAGATACTTCCTACCAGGTCCAAGAAATACTGGAGGCAGATACACAACAAGCAATGTTAACCAAATCACCAACGAGTGGAATTTGGACCTGATGAGGGAACTAGATAAGAGATGGATTAACAAAGTTTATGAAACGCATCACGATGGGGACATAAATGTGTGTACCGACTTGTAAGGTAATTCAAATTGTTTCATGGTGATGTTGAGAAACCACGAGTCTCTGTGCGGGAATTCTTGCGTGAATCCATCTGTCATCTAGAGAGGCAAGGGACCAAGTGATTCAGCCTCTCGGCATCAAATACATGTGTAGAAAAATGAAAGGTAATCAATTGAATAGTCTGAGTTTGAGCTTTCCTGACTTGCAATGTGATATTCTGTCAAGACAGACAGATAAATCATGAAAGCGTGGGCACAAGCACATCAACAGTATCGGCAGCTCCAGTAGAAGCATTTATGACTCACCTTGTTAGTTTTCAAATTTCTTTCAAAAATAAGGCACACGAATACAATTTAAGAAGCTTTAAATCGATGCCAACTTCTCCACCCACTGCGTCTCATCAAACCACAATGCATTGCTGCCACAGCACACGTCACGTACCAATTAAAAAGGGAACACACCGTTTCAACCAGCTGGGAAACCCTGTTCTCTTTAACTTGAGCCCGTTTCCATGCACAACCCACATGGGACGAGTTCACCCCACCGGCTGGAACAGGTTCACACACATTCTGGGAAATTACAGACCAAACAAAACCGTAGCAGTAAACAGTGAACATACCAACTGAGTCTTTGAAGGTCCTTTAAAAACCACTGAAATAACATGATCCAAAGCGTCGTCGTGACGTAGGTTACACTCAGCCAGGAAAACCGGGCAGAGCAAGAGGAGAAGGAACCATAAGACGGCACAAACGCAGGAAACTACCCAACCAGACGCGCTCGTGTGCCTCCAGTCTCAAAGTGGTCAGATCAATAATTAATTCGGCCATTTGCCAAATCGCTGTCCGTCTGACCCCGAGGCTCCCCGGAGTGGGAGCGTCTGGCACACAGAACAACAGTGTGTCGCACCAAACGCGCCGCCCGTCTCTACATTTCAGAGCCGCGGCTTCCTCCGACCGTTTAAATCCACGCAGGCCGGGTAAATGCTGAGGTGGCAACGCGTCCGTCTCCATGAACCGGCTACCTGTCCAGTGGCTCAGCTGGGATTGACCCTGTGATGGATGTGTGCTTGCAGATAATGGATAGATGGATGGGCTTCAAAAGCCATGGGCACTTATCTGCAGCCTCCTGATCTGTGATGGGGGAACATTGCTGGAGGGGATTTGCCGCCATGCAGCCACTGATACGGTCTGGCTCATAGTCAGCATTGCAGTATTAGACGGGGTCTTTGTGGCGCTCGTATTGTGTTGAAGGACTGCTGTTATCTAGATTATCATTAATCCTCGTGCTGGAAATATTAAGATCCCTCCATGACATGTGCCTGCCAGTCAGTCAGTTATGAGTGAGTGTGCATCAACACTTGTGAGTCTGGATCCGAGTTTGCTACTATTGAGACGGTTTAAAGACGGGGAGCCTCAATGAGTCTCTATCCGAGTCCTAATACGACACATCAAACACCAAGCACGTTTAAATATTACCGACTGAATAAAAGTGATCAAAGGAGTCTCTCGTCTTTCCCCGTCAGGTCCTGCTTGCCTCAGTGGGAGTTGTTCTCTTTGACGTTGATGCCGACATCGACACTTTAATGTTGTTCAACTTTCATTTGTCGGCTCCGATATGAAGAAGAAACACAAGAGGAAGCTGCGCAGAAAGGGAAGAAATTGGGGACAGACAGACAGACAGGCGGACAGACCGATGCGGCTGAGCCGGGCCTTCAGCGTGATCCAAGACCACTTTTGCTCTTTTAGACCCTCACATCTGGAGCTGCACATGTTCCAGATTACGCACGCCCTGTAGCTCTGCACCAGGGGAACATCAAAGCAGAGGTCCAGCCAGAGCACGAGGGCAGCTTTCCCCTCTGCCTCCAGATGTGCACGCATATTTGTGTGAATGAAAGAAAAAGGCCAATTCAAATCCGTTGACCTGATGGTGACATGCGGTCAGCGAGTGGGACTGTAGTGCTACAGAGGGAACAAACCAGTGCACTGAAACTATGGATTACTTGCGTCAACAATTTATCTGTCAATTAAGCTATTTTTCATCCGAGTGTGCCATGTCCAAAAGGTAAAAAAAAACAGCTGTAAGACGTTTCTTAACCCATAGAAATAGAATATACAATATATCCAATTCACATGAATTCACATTCGCATGAAAATGCAGCAAACGTTTGTTATTTTTGCCCAAATGAAAAGGACATTAACCACAATGAACAATGGATTATTAAATTGTTGAATTCTCTGTGAATCGTGGCAGTTTGGTGGATTGCTGTTTGACTCCAATCATTAAAGCCAAGGTGAGAGGATTAATAGCTTGGCTTTTAAAGTCCCTTATTCCCTCTGCCCTTCTGGTGCAGACGTGGTCATTAGTTTGAGCACTGAGACGGTGTGTTTGAGAGTGTTGGTTCACACGTGACCCAGTACCTCCTCACGTCTCCGTCTGCACCACTTCACATTCAGACATTCAGCAAGACGCCCTCAGGATCCTAACAAGCGCGTTCAGTTGATGCCACGTAGCGGTTTGTGTGTCTGTGGCGCGTGTGGGGACAAACTGATTTTTGTTGGGTAATCTCCGATGTGTAACGTAGTGGGAAGGAAAACTACGTAGACACCTCGCGAATTGAGAAGACTCCAAAAAAAGGCTGCTCTGACAGCCTCTTCCTCTTAATCCTTTGGTTAACACACCGAGGGCAGCAGGAGGCGGTGGGGCCACTGCAGATGCTTTTAAGAACCCTCCTTGCAGCTTTCACCTCCTTGTAGCCCCAAACCGTCAGAATCCTTCTCTGGGTTCACGGTTTATCTTTTAGTCTTTTTCAGTTTGATCTGTCTCTTGATGTTTCCTACTGTGTAAAATAAAGTGTGTACGAAATAATCATTCTGTGGAAGCTGTCCCTTTAAAATCTCTGCATGCGTTTTTAAGCCATTGCGGAAATGTTGGAATCCATCAGGACTGTTGAACAGCCGTATTGGATTTTTGGATGTACGGTTATTGCATGCATTAACAATTTATCCGTGGTTCTTCCAGAAGTCGGCATGAATACGTGACCGACTGAATGTTTTGACGTATGCGATCGAGTTTCCTTGCTGAAGGCCAAAGCGCTTCTTTGTCATGTGACTGACTTAAATCGGTTTTCCCCTAATAACTTCATTGACCTGCTGCATTGTTCTTAAAATGGGGGGAGGCTTCGGAAAAAGACACCAAAGTTCCAAATTGTCCACCCCCTTGAATCAAAATGTGCCTCTTTTAGCGTTTAAAACACTCGTCATGCCCACGTATGTGTCGGCACGTCAGGCGGCGGCTGGCCGGGCCTCGTCCTTGCAAGTGGCCCACTGGGCCTGTGAAGAAGTGTATTGATCTGCGCTGCTCCAAAGCCGTCGCGGTTCTTAAGCCCAGTTTCAACAACGCATCCCTGAGACGGGGAAATCGATACAAGTCACCAGAGCGTGCTCTGCTCGGATGGACTGGCAGCAACGTGCCCTATGGGACTATTAATGACTTGATTACACACAGATAAGAGGCGCAGATCCGACTGGACCGGACGTTCAGCAGTTCAAACAATGGAGTGGGAAATCACAATATCATAATAGTTAGGGGTGTAACGATTCGATTTGTATCACGATTCGTGGTTGTCGATACGATTCAAGGACGATATTGGTTCATTTAGAACGATACGATCCGAAAGGATTCAGTGACTTGAAATCGATTCAGTAACTTTTTAGCCAAAAATTCAACCTGTGTGACTGAAATAAATTTCCTAGATTCCTGTTGTTTCTTGTAATGGAATCAGGTATCAATTAATTATGAATATAAATAAACAAGTAAACAACAATGAATATTCAAATAAAATGTGAATGCATTTGCCAAAGTGCAAACACTGCTGTAGCAGTGTAGCAGAAAAAAAAACGTATTAGTGATATACACAAGAAACTCCCCTGCAATAATGGTTTTTCCCCAACCAACCCCTGCAAAACCCCTCTATTTCAACCCCTGTGGAACATCCCGTCGGCTTAGCCCATCAAACCCGGAAGTTGAATCAGGGCTCGGGACGGCGGTGGGTTACGGCTCAGTCTGTGACAACCTTTATCATTAAAAGTGGTAAGAAAAAAGTCTGACGTGCTTAAATCCAATGGGTCATTTCCTAGTATCGATACAATCGACTCATTACATTTTAAAACGATGTTAGATCGATATGTCGTCCATAAGGCCAACTCGCCGAGCACAGATTGATGTAATTGGATCGGAGGAATATAAATCGATACATCGATGTAACAGCTGAATGGTTACACCCCTACTAATATTACATCACAAGATGATCTTTCTTGCCCTTTAAGACTACAGGCACATGATCCCTGAGCTACCTGAAGCCAGAGAAGCCTGCAACCGGTGCCAAAAGCAAATCCTGGAGAATCTGAAGTAGATGATCACAACTCATCTCACTCTCACATATGCACAACAGCAACCACAAATACGCACACACTTCAACTGTGCCCTTTAAATGCATCAGAGCCTCAATCCATAACTAGTAAAAGATGCAGGAATGAGTTTCAAACCTCTGCTTCTGCGCGTGATCTCACTGCAAACTCATGAACACAAGGTCTTCACACAGCGTTTAAAGACCTCCGGAGATTTTTTACATTTAAAGAAGAAAAAAAAATGTAAGCACACAAGCAGGAATCGCTTAAAGATAAATCGGCAGGAGGACGTTTGCAGTACGTTTGGCCTTTCGGAGAGGAGCAGGGTAAGAGAATAAGGTCAAAGAAAGGGAGTATTCACACCGAAGGCTTAAATAGAGAAGGGGTTCAGGAGCAGCCTGGGAAGGAAGAGAGGACAGGTTCAGCATAAAGAACCGCTTAGGCAAATGAATGGAAGTAACAAAAGGTGCAGAAACAGAAAGCAGAGTGTGTACTCCTTGATTTATTACGATTCTCGTGATCATGTCCTTACAGGAAATATTAGGAAAATACAATTAAGTCTTCACATTTTCTAAGGACCACTTCAGGGTTCGGACAAAACGCTGTCACACCACCGGGTTTGAACCAACCAAATTGTATACAAAACATTGACATTAAAACAAATTGACAAGTCCAAGAAATCAAATAAACTTGATGTTTTCACGCAGCTAGTTAAAAATGGTGTTGGGATGTGAGGTTCACAGATTGGCAGCATTTAGAAGGCAAGATTTGAATTTATTTTTAGGTGCCAAGTTATTATGCAATGCCACAATTACTCGCAGTTTATTTTAAATGAGAAACTTGTCTAAAACACACTCACAGTTTTGTTAAAATAAGTATGAACACAGAGGTTTATAGTACGGCAGCTGAATATTCTCCATTCTGAAAAGTCTTTTTTATGTATCATTTAATGCAATCACAAAAAGTACCACAGGAGATAATCGCTTGTACATTAACTGCATAAATATTGAAAATGATATACAGTTTTGTGGTGAGTGGAAATAGTTTAGAGTTCATTCTTAATGATTTGGGTTTGTACAAAATCAAATCTAACAGATTGCTAAAAATGCACAAAATACCTTACTGACGTAGTCTTTATTTTGTGTTTGGTTCTGCGTGTCCTCGTTATAAATTTGCAGAGACGAGGTCATTACAAATAAAAAAATATTTGTGTAATAACTTGCAGACACGCCGTCGTCTCCAGGCCTCTAGGACACCTCTCTGCATCAATCCAAAGGGGATCGAGTTTGATATTAAAGTCATTTCTTACCTGATAATGTGAAACGTTCTTTGATGAAATGCAATTATTACATCATGAGATGGGGAGGTCACCTTTATTACATTTCAGAAACATCCGTATGAAGATGTGTTTAACTGGTGATTTACTGCAACAGCGTAGATCGTATTTCGGGGGGGAATTTCAAAGGCTATTTCATTCAATTTGAAATGATCATATTATCTCAGGTTGATTGTGCCGCTTGCTGAAATATGCTTTAAGTGGCATTCTGGTTGCTGGTTGGAGACGCCATTTGTTTATTAATATCATTTGGGCCCTGATGGTGCGTTTCCCTTAAAATGGAGAAAGGAAAGCGTTAGTGAGATTCAGTGTTAGTTATTATCGCCATGTTGTAACAAAAAATAGAAAGAAAAAGTTGGATAATGAGAAAAGAGCAGTTGACATGGAGCAGCGCGTGTCGAACGTAGGGAGCAGCCTTTAAACCGACACACGCGTCTGATGTGTGATCAGTGTTTCCTCTCATCCGACTCGAACCCGATCAAAGAGACGCGAGCACTTCAGAGGAGCCGACACTGACGGACGGCGTCAGAGAGAGAGAGCCGAGCGTGTGGTGCTTTTAAATGTGTGTTTGAGATGGTTTCTGAAAAGAAGACATCCCAAGCGGAATAATAGGTCTCCCTAGTGGACCATTAAGTGCCGATGTCCATAGTTTGAATGTCTATTTGTTGTCAAATCATCATCCATCTCTCCCCTCATTTCCTGTCATTTCTGCAGATTCTTCACTCTTTGACGGTGGCTGTTTGTTAATTCATGGGGCTTTTTTGTGCATTTTGATTAAGTCAAATTAACAGTAACTTCCAAACGATTGTTCAGAGAATAACCATCTGAATGAATCTCCGTTATCCTTTAGTAAAAGCTTGGATTGATCCTATCCAGGCTAAAGCTAGAGCCCGAGCGTGCAGCATCCACCCACAGGCCTGTGCAAACCCTTCACCCACATGACACGAGGGCTACAGTAAACAGAAAAACCCTGTGGCTTTCCCCCTCAAAGGGAACGCTTTAATTCTGCATTGTGCTTGTATGCCGTACACAGAGCTGGATTTAAACAAATGAGAACACTCTCGGCTGACATCCGAGAATCTTTTGTTTACGGGATGAATAAAAAGAAACAAACAGCATTCCTCGAGGTCGGACTAATCCTGGCTTTGCATGAATGAAACAGTGGGGGGGGGGCGGATGTGTAGACAAGTGCAGAGAGCGCAAACATGCTCCGACTACCGAGTCAACAAACGAGGGTCTGCAGAAGTCGAGGACCAAAACAAAGTTTGTACACACAGTACACATACAGATCTTTGTCTAAAAAAGTCTCTGAATAATAATAATAATAATAATCATTATGAGGTAAAGAAATGACTTCCCCGAGAGACAGAAATAAAGCTCCTTGGCAGATCTGGCTGGTGTCCATCAGGAGTCACTTTTCTCTCCAGCAAGGACAAAAGCTCATCAGTCTCCACAGGCCCAAAGCCTGACGCCTTGTCGCCTTGTTCCTGCCAGCAGCCACGGCGCCAACCCTGACAAAGTGAGGGCCCGCCCCCCTCCCGAACCCGTTCCACGCTCACAGCACCACGATGGAAGACAGACGCACTCACAAATTCATCGGTTTGATGAAAGGAGGAAAGACTCTGAAGACAAACTCCCTGATTTCGTGGCAGAACTCACCAATTGAAATTCAGCAAAAGAGAGCTGGGAGGAGACTTTGGGAGCGTGTGTGAAGTGTACAGATTCGCGGTATGCATATATATGTATATATATGTGTATGGTAGGCGTGCAATAAAGAGAGAAGACAAACGCAAATGAAGGAAATGAGAAATTAGAGATTAGACTCCCCGCAGCTTCCTGTCCAAACTGGTTAAACTTAAGCCGGAGCGCTGATCCAAAGGTGTGGATCGATGCAGTGCAACAGAGTGATAATAGTAAACAAATGACTTTATACCTAAGATGTACATTTTTCAAAACCGACACAAAAGCGGGAGGGGTGCGTTTCACAAAGCAACTTATGTAGAGCTAGAAATGAATAAATAAACGTAGTTGAGCTTCTCTCGCAGTGAATCAAGTTGCTGAGCCGAATAACACCAGTAGCTCAGGTGCTTAGGATTCATACGTAAGCCAACCAGACTCCCGGGTACTTTTTTCTGCCTGCGTTGAATTTGCTTTCATCTCTTGGAGTGGTGTGCATACAGCAGAGGGTAGTTTCCTACAGGGTACTTTGTGTGAACGAACAGGATCCTCGAGGGGAGCAGGTTAGTGTGTTAAACAGCTATTTCATCTCCCAGGCAGTCGGGAGTTTCCTGTCTGTTGAGAACGTTAAGCAGCCTCAGAGTCTCCTCGTCCCTCCCCCAGCCAAAGATCTCCACCCCCTCCTCCTCGTCGTCCTCCTCCCCATCGTCCTCATTGTCGTCGCTGTCGTCCGTGTTGGACTCGTACTCCGAGGCGATGCCTGACTCGCGAAACCTGGCGGCAAAGTCCAGTCGGCTCAGAGATTTGGCGCCAGGGGACGGCGACCCCACCGGGCCCTCGGGCCCCTGCTGGCCGCCGCTCTCGGGCCCGTCGGCTGCGTGCGGCCGGGGAGGCGAGGCGAGCCGAGGACGCGGAGGCCCCGGCAGGAAACGGAAACGCTCCAGTTTGAGAAGACACTTGTCCCTACCTAGGGGGCTTCCCAGGGTCCCGTTGGAGGACGAGAAGGCGTTCCCCGTCCCGTCGGTGGCTGGCAGGTGGGGGGCGGACGCGTCCGGTCTGGGCGTCGTGGGGTCGCAGATCACTGGAGGAACTGTAGAGCGGAAGGTGATCTCCAGCAGGCTGTCCTGAGATCCCACTGCACAGAGGAAAAGTGATAAAGGACGCATCATATTTCATCCAAATGTTCCACCGTGACACGTTTAAATTCATCAAAGCCATCACACCTCCTCTTGGATCATGACAGAAGAACAATGTTTGTGATATGGATATGTGGGGGAAAGCGGTTACTTAGAAACCAACAAAATCCATCACTCAGTTGCCAATAAATCAATTTTGTATCGGGTAAGCAAGGAAAGAAAAAGACTCGTTTCGAAGCATTTCATCATCTTCAAAGCGTCAGTGAAACATGTTTCTTTTCCTTCAAGGAAGCCGACCGCTGAGAGAAGGATACGTTAAAGGAATGTATCCATGAAACGTTAACAATTGGACAAGTTTGTGGTTTGCTTCTTCATGGAGGATGGAAGTCGTAATCGTCTGGATTCAGAGCAGTTTCAGTGTTATCAAAAATCAGTCAGAGCATTATGAAATATCAATAGAAACTTCACAACTAACCCTTAAAATATAAAGTCTGTCAGTTTGGTCAAATCTGCAGCACTGTTCTATCAGACACACGTGGAGCGTGGAGGGCAACTTCCAGGTCAAACAGGGCGAGACAAAAAACTAACTAAAAGATGCATCACAAAGTAACTGGGGATCACAGCAGAATTACACGCCGCTCTCAGGGAAAAAACACCATCCAAAGTGAAAAAAAGATTTGAAACTTAACTTAAGATTTGAACACACTGCGTCCCACAAATATGTCTGTTTCTCTGCAGCGAGACAGCAAGCGTGCGTCTGTAAACCAGCACCTGTGGGCATCCACTTACTGGAGTTCGGTCCAGACAGCTTGAGCTCCAGCTCCTGAATCTGCTTGACCAGCAGGGAGATGTGCTGCAGCAGGTCCTTGTTCTGCAGCAGCAGCTGGTGGACTCGAGCCTGGGCCTCCAGCCGAGCCGTGGCCTCCGCATTCAGCTGGTCCTTTAACAGGTGGACCTGCACAGGAGGAGGTGAGGAGGATGGGAACAGTGTACACACACACACACACACACACACATGCGTGTATATACATTCGGTGTCCACCAAGCGTTTCTTTCATCTTGTATGAACAACTTTCAGTAAAGATGCTGCATGACACTTGGAAGTAGTCACTTTCTTTTTTTCCTTCTGAAGCAGATTCAATCTTTTCTAAATGTAAAGTGCTCCGTCATTCAGCCACATCGGAAATATTAGGGGCAGAAGTTTGTTTTCCGAATAGATTACAGGCAATAACTTTGGAGATGATAACGACAATCCCTGAACACAATGGCTGAATAATGGCACACTCAAGAAAACCATCCATCAGATATGGGAGAGACATTCACATAGATTTAGCTTCATAAATACGCTCTTAAAAACATTTTTTCAGGGATAACTACGCGCAGCAGGAAGTGAGAGGTGTGCAGATAGCAGTGATCGATCACACTGTGTTCTGACTGCGTGGTAATTAATCAAAGAAGCATTTGTAGAAAAGTCCGCGCCTTTGTTGAAAAGTGCTACATATCAATAAAGTTCATTATTGCTTATGAGGAAAATAATGAATAACAACCAATCGGCAGGCCATTTGGAATACTATATATTTAATTCTTCTCATGTGTGAATAATAACCGCTGCAATCGTTGGTTCAGGATTATTTTGTTTTCAATTGTGTAAATAGTTTTTTTGTGAATAATGCGTTTGCAAGTTGCTGAATAAAATATGATGGGTAGGATTTAAGAGGTTTGCTATTTCCGCAGCAGAGCTCTGGTGGTGGCTCAGATCCCCGTGTAACCACAGCGCCTCAGTCTGCAAGATCAAAGCAGGGACTTTTATTTTCAAACCCTTCTTTACCATTCGGAATCATTTATTATAGTTCACATATTCCCTCGCTGTCGACCGGTTAAAAAAAAAAGCAGACGTTGGTCCAGGAGGAGCCCACACACACACTAATGACAGGAGGCTCTCAGTGCTTAAAGCTCAACCCTGGAATGGGACCCGTCCAGCAGGACTCTACGGGTGAAGAGGCACCGGAGGAGCAAATGTGGGCAAAACGCGGTTCCACCCACCGACGCCGCATGAATGTGGAAAACACAGAATATTGACGTGCGTCTTACGGGTTGACATTGTAAACCTCTCCACTGTGTCTCATGGCTCGTCGCTGAACCCTTTCTACTCTGCTGTGAGCGAATCAGCAGAAGAGGCAGCTGCTGGGAAGTTTAGTGTTTGCAGAGCGCCGTGAATCACGGGGCCCTCGTGTGGAGGCGCGAGTCTCCGAGACTCGTAAACACTGCCTGCCTTCTCATTTCAGCTTCATGACCTCATTGGGGACACAAAAATCAAAAAGGAAAAACAAGCTTTAATTGGCATTTGAAACGCAGCAGAAAGTGCTTCAGGAATTCATGAGCTCTCTGAAGATGTTGACTTGACCGACTTATTTCTTCCTTAACCAACAGAGTGTGTTGCTGTTACAGTAAAATAGCACAATGTGGTCCTTCTGGTACATGTTGTACACCGTTAATCTCCCATGTTATTGCGGAGCCTGATGGGCGGTTCTGCTTTCAGTACCCGATCATGCAGTTTAATGATGTCTATGGCATCACTAGTTCGGATTTAGGATTCGGTTACATTTGAATATGAACGCTTTAATTTATTCAGCATTTCATCCGTAAACTAATGAAATATCTATAAATACTAGTCATCAGTGCAATTTCTATTCTTAACATACAAAACATTAATTAAATTGTTTAAGGACTCACAGAAAAACACAGAACTGAGTAAATGTTTTATAGAGAATAACCCGAGTTTGAATTATTTTTTAAGACACACCATTAATTCACGCAAAAAAATGTCTACCCCTCCTTTCTGCCCTGTCCTCTATTCTGCTTCATTGCCCGTTTGCTTCTTTTCCACATTGAGAGATTTTTTTTAGTCTTTAGGAAAATAATAGGAAGCCAGTGTGGCGGAAGAATACAAGGAGTCACAGCCTGTCCCAAGGCCTCCACCCTCATTCTCACATCCACCCCTCGCACAGAGGTGTGGAGGAAGGCGGTCCTCTACCTCCATCACCTCGTACCGGCCAGCAAATAACCCGCTTCCCCTGCATACGCTGAGCGGTTTCATTCAGAAACCACACGGAATCTCAGTGAAGTATTCAGACCAAAACGAAACACTGCACCTTTTTAATGGAGTGCATCAGTGCTGCAGGTTTGTATGAAGACCAGCACCAAAGGTTACAGGCTAAATGCACAGAAAAGGAGGAACTAAACGTAGACGTCAGACATGTCGATATGCCTTTTGAATCCAAACTGTGCTTCCTGAAGTGTTACTTGGTCCCTCGGTACTAAACCTACTGCCATCCATGTTTTCTGTCATCTTATGTGAGCAAGAAATGAAGAAGCTTCAGACTCCTTCAAGCTCCAATTAGGAAACAGCATCTCTTCTCTTTTCATTGCTTTCTTTGTTCAAAATAAAAGCGCCCAAGGCCATTCTTCATCTTCCAACAGACATGCAGACAACAGACTTCTGTTATTCTCTCTTCCTAAAATGGAAAAAGCATCACTGATGTGAACATGCAAACAGTATTTCCTACAGGCCCCCTGTTGTTTAAGCAACATCCACTGGATTCAAGCTCCTAACAGAGTTCGGCCCGACATCCGCGACACCTAAAACTGCAGAGGTCATAAAAAACGGGACGACGTTAGCATGAGGGGATTGTGACGCTTGGTTGTGCGTTGTCACTCCAACGCACAACCTGATTTCACGGGGCGCAGATGGAAAATGATTATCATTGATTTATCTGCTGTGATCGATTCAATGATATTCAATTTAAAAAAATGGAATAGTAAACCCGGTTCGACTTCAACAAAAGATTTAGAAAAATGAATTTACATAACTTGAGGTACAGACAACTCAACACGATGTCTGTAAGTGTTAACGTTGCACCCGGACCTAAAAGTCGCACACGTTTCAATGCTGTGAAACAAATAGCTTGACTACCCCGAGAGAAAAGGGAAAAGAGAACAGCATCCTCTAGACTGGTGAAAAGGAGGCAACGACACGAGGGAGAGCGATTTCCTTTTTGAGGGGAAAACAAAGCAGTCATAACACCAAACACACAGAGACAAATCTGTAGCTGTGCAGTCACAAGTAGGGCATCTCTTCCTCCGCCTTCAGCCACATTTGGCTAACTGAATCCAGAAAAGAGTTTTTACAGATAAAAGTTGTTATCAATATTATTCTTATTATTAGGGCAGAATGCATCTGGTCGTTGCTGCCTAGCGTTTGACCTTCAGTGGGGGAGTAAGATGCTTTCTGACCCCCACGAGATGCACAAAACTGCACTTTGGGCTCCTGCAAGCTGGAGCCCAAAGTGCAGCTGCTGTCAAATTGCCCTCATTTAATTCAAATTGACTGAAAAAACATAAAATACTTTATATACTCTTTTGCAACTGATGATTTTTTTTCCTTTGTGCTATTCCTGTGTTTTAATTGGTAAAACATCAGTAGTTTTCCCAGAGCCCACGGTGATGTTTTAAAATATTGTGTTTCGTCTTATCAACACATTAGCAGCCAAAAATATATAATTAACAATAAGACATGCACCAAAGCCCCACTTTGAAAGTCAGGCCAGTGCACTGCAAACGGAAGAACAGAAGAGGTGGAACTATTTAGTATTTCACATTTCCTGCTATATTATTTGACTCAAGATTCATTATTCATCTAGTGTATTTAGACAAAGAGAAGTCTGGTTGTCTTTTTAAGAGCAATCATTACAAACGGTCAATAGCAACGGCTCAACGTAGATCAAGTCCCACTAGACAATCGGAATTAAGAAAAGTCAATGGAGACTCGTTCAGATGAAGCAGCCTTTCCGCTGTTCGGTTCAGCCTCGGGTTGAGGAGGCCGTTCAATCAGGGGGACTCGCTGTTTGCGTCTCTGGAGACACCAGCAATCAACACTCAGACGCTTCTGGGCCCGGTTGGTGTTTGTGTGAGTGTGCATGGAGGTGGAAGACCGTGTGTTCAATTACAGTTTCAATTCCCGAGGCCTTTTGGAAGCAGGCTGACAAACTGCACCTATATAGATGTGTGTGTGTGTGTGTGTGTGTGTGTGTGTGTGTCTTTTGATCCAGCCCACTAGCCTGAAGCCGTTGCCGCCATTAGTTACTTCTCCCGCTGCAGCCACTCAAGCTGTGTGATTGATGTCCAGTGCTGTGTGCACAAGTGCTCTGTTGAAATCCAGACTGGACTGCATGTAGGTGCTGATCTGAGTGTTTCCAACTGTCACACGCTCCTTTTCATCCGTCACTGTGGTTTCACAAAGGCTTATTCACAGACTTTTCCGAGGATAGACTCCAAGTGGCCACAACCAGACTCGAGGAGTAAAGGTTTGCATTAAACCTACACTAGGAGGAAATGGAAGTAAACTACTCCAGTGTTTCCTCTACCGTTATTCAGCAGGTCAAGCAGGAAGACGCCATTGCAGAGCAGGGTGGTGTGAGCACCATCCAGCTGATCCAGATGATTTACACGGCCAACTTGCTTCCCAGCATGAAAAGCTTTGTAACCACATTTGAAATCAAGGTTTCGTTTTAGTATTATTATAAACTGAATTTACTAATAAATGAATGGTGAGAATTCTGCCTTTTGCTATCCTCTTGTCTCCAACTATTTTTGTAATAAATGTTAAATTGGATTGCCAAACTGTGTATAAAAGTGGGTATAGACACATATTAGATTGAGACACCAAAAAAACTAAGCAGTAAGTTTCTCCACATACAGGTTTACTCTAACATAGGTAGTGGTACAGTAAATAACCTATTGGCCCTGTACTTGTTAAACAAGTCTAAGTTCTTACTTAGATTTATTGTAGAGGGTCTCTAGGAACCCAGAAAAGCGCTAAAAGTAGAAAACAAACCCAAAAGTATTATTATTGTTGTTATAATAAACATGGCGTTTGTTCCTCCTTTGAAATGAAATGTTCCGCGTGGACATTTGGATGCTGCCCCATAAAGTACTAGAACAGCACTAGTAGTAGCAGTAGTAGTAGTAGTAGTGGTAGTGGTGTAGGTGGAAGGCCGTACCTGTGCCACAGCCACGTGGGTCTGCTGCTGTTGCTGCTGCAGCTGCTGTTGGAGCAGCTGGATCTGGTGGTGCACAGACAGGGGGGCGCCTGCTGGTAGTGTGCCTGACGGAGGCAGCAGCATCCTGGGGCTGGCAATCAGCAGGGAGGCCTCCTCCGAAGCCTGGAACCAGGGAGACGACCAATTAAGTGACTTAGAGCTACTGAAATATTTAACATGTAAACCCCCCCCAAAAAACTGAAACCATTGTTACTATACTATAGTAATTAACAACTATAGTAATAAAATAACTAATAGTAATAAAATTAATCCAATATTTTGTTTTACTTTAATTAACTTTCCTCACATATTTTAGAAACTAATGCACTGGAGAAATGATAAAGAGGACTGACTAATGAAGAAGTGCATATGATCTGGACAGGCACAGAATCAATATAAGGCCTCAGAGAACAAGTCATCAAAACAAGAATCAGAATTTAAAACGTAGAAGTGCGGATTAGTGTGCAAAGCTCTGAGACGCTGCACTCCAACAATAATGAGCTCTGGGACTCCAATGTTCTCCATGTAGCACCATCAAGCATCCTCACGACTTCAAGGTCCCAGTCAGAAGTCACACATTGCGCCTCTTGTAACGTTCATCCAGTCCAAACTAAATGATTTAATGGAGATTTGCATTAATCACATCGCAGCTAAATTAAGCAGCTGCAGCTTTGATCCTCGTTAGAAAATCCCAAATAGCAACAACGGGAATTGGGGAAGAACCTGTTGCTCCAAAGGGGAAAGTCAGATAATTGCTATTGTAAATAAAAAAATTGCCATTAGGGCCCCTCGGACAGGAGGTAAACAAACGAAAAAGCTTTCCTACAATGAACTCAATTCCTCTTTCCGAGGAGGTTTGGGCGACTTTCAAACGCTTTGATTTACAGCCAAAGAATTTACACCTGTGTATTTCGCTATCGAACACCAGAAGAACGTCCTTAATGCCTTCAGGAAACCATGGAACAAACACACTGCATCTTTCAGCTAACGAGAGGTAATCATCAGAGTAGACATGTTGTTTGGTGCCATCACATAATTAACAGCGAGGCAGAAGTGTGTTTGTGATTGAAATCATTTGTTGGACTTGTCAGATCGAATGAAGTGCTGCTTTAAAACGGAAACCCGATTCACGTCTTCACGTGGGAGCTACTGGCGGACACCTGAAGGGAAGGATGTCCAACAGGGTGGCTGCTTAAGCTTTACAACGTGTGGTCAGACAAACGGGGAAGCCTGGGTGAGAGGACGACGATTCAACAGCCAGTCTGAGAACAAGGAGCATGCAGCGCCTTCGATCTGAACAAAAACTGTATAGCTTACCTCCAGTTCTCGTGACATTTTCAGGTTAAACATTTGGAAACATTTTCTCCTTCAATTCCATGCAGTTCTGCTAATTATCACTCTGATAATTAAACTCGCCACATCATAGAGGTTGGAAAACAGACAAGTAAAACCTAACCAGAAGTTAACAGGAGGAATAACCTGTAACGTTAAAATGGCAATCACGGTCAGGAAAAATAAAAAAAGATGGGCAAAAACAGCTGTGAAGATTGGATGGCAAATTGTTCTCACGAACTACACGATAACCTCCTTAAAAAACAACAGGCAAATAAAAAGCTGTCTAGGATGAGGTCAATCATCGCTCAGAGTTGGTTGACCGGACGCCTTCTTGTGGGAGAGATGACCGGTTTAAACCAAGTGAGGCGACGCAGGGATGGACAGTAGCACTGATGCACTGCGAACACAGAAAGCAATGCGTTTGAGACGTCAAACATTCAAACACCGGTTGAGCCTCTGAACACGTTTGCCACAGTCGAACCCAATCACAGGAGGCAGCAGCATAGAAACTGCTGACCACTGCGATTCCCCATGATAACTGCTGTGTTCGGGCCTGCCGCAGGGAGAGTCTCGCTATTAACATCTAATTCCCACATGCACTCGCTAATGCAGGCTCTTAGTAGGCAGCCCAGAGTCTCCCTTCATCTTTTAGCCTCTTTCTCTGCTTATTGAGGGACAGAAACACAGTTGAGTGAGTCCGAAGATGACATGGAATGAAGGATTTCACCATTTCTCAGCCTCCAGCTTTGACTAAACAAGGTACTTTGTATCCGTCAAACTGGTATATCTCTCTCACACACACACACACACACACACACACACACACACACACACAAAAAGCAAGAGGTTGGTCGTGGTCTGGCATCTTTCCATGCTGACAGCCTCAGCGCACATTACAATGTTATCAAGGGGCCCTCAAGAAAAATATTGCTTTATTTTGGCTCTGCGTGTCCACACACTCGTGGATGGAGTCACCGAGGATGGAGAAACAACGGAGCCCGTACAGTGGGTTTAGTCCGGGTAAGCGAACATTTGAAGGTTTAATCCTATGAAGGTTTGATCATTCCAGTTCCTGCATGAATCTGCACTGGAACGACAGAACCAGGAACACATCAGTCATAGGATGATTCCGCTCGGGCCGAGGCATCCTTTGTACAAAAACTATACAAATGCATCATCCTGTATCCGACCCGATAAGATACATCGCTCCAACACTAGTTATTCCTGCATTAAAAACTGTAAACCGGCACTTGTGATCTTGTGACTAGTTGGATCGCATTTGCAGTTCATCACTCTGGTTTCCAGGGTCTGGTACTGTGTATAGAGCTTTGTTGTGAGGATTTTTTTTAAACTTCGAGTCTCAGGAGAGGAAAATGGAGAGTCACGTGATTGCATGAATCTTCCATGAGAAACTGCACCGAAAGCATTCCTGGCAAATAATGTTGAATGTCAGCACAAAACATGGCCAAATGGAGAGAAATGTAAAGTGATAGAGGTGTTGAGTGAGAAAAAGAGGTGGAGAAACAACGTACAATGTGGAAGTGAAGGTGTTTTCTGATTATATGAGCCAGAGGATGACCCGTCAAATCAGCCTCAGGAAACATGAGACTCGAAACCCATGAAAACCAGAAAGGGATTATTCCAACCCGCAGAGAACCAGATGGAAACCTGTGAGTGTGTGTGTGTGTGTGTGAGGTAAACAGGGGTTGAGTTAACGGGATGTCACTGGGAATAAAGGGTGTGTGTGTGTGTGTAACCTTTTTCAAAGTGACAATCTGCTTTGTTGAAATTGTTCTCCAATATATTAAAAATAATAACAATTTAGTTTTGGAAATTGATTTTCCACATTGTTCTCCCTCGTTATAAACCATGGATAAGAAAATACTTTGCACAAAATACGTCTCCTGCTTCACAGGAAGGTCCATATGCTCCCGTGTAGGTGCACTGGATCAGACAGCAGCGCCACATCTGCTCCAGACGGATGGCTGCGTGATGCGTTTCAACACATCCATTTACAAGTCACACAAACTGGGAAACTTGGATTTCCCCTTTCCACCCCAAACCGCCGTCCTACACAAGTCCTTCATGTCATCATCACTTTTGTCCTGAAGCCGGGTGAGTAATCATACGTGTGAGAGGATCATATTCTCACTGGATAACAAGGCCGACTACGGCAGCCTTAAAGGGCCGGAGCAGAGCGCAACACTTCTGCACTGAGCTGTGCTCATGCTGGTGATGCACAACGTCGCCCGAGGTATATACAAGAAAACATTTAGTAGCACAGAAAAGGATTTATTAACACGACCAGAAAAACGTTGGCAAAAGATGACCGAAGATTATCAGTTCTTCATGCCCCCATGTTTAAATACTAATAACACGCTCTGTGCAACAACTATCATGATCAGCTTTAAAATATGAGTCCCACTGCACAAACACATGCTTTATTTGGAGTCTGGTCGGTAGTGGGACTAAAAATGTGAAGAGCGCAGCGTTTTGGACACGCTGAATGATCAAAGCGTGTGTGCCACATCGAAGGAGGAAGAGACAATTCCTCACAGACACCCTTCTTCTTCCCATTTATTAAACTAAACATGACCCAAGAAGCTGTGGGCTCCATCTTCAAGCAGAGAAAAGCTGCGTCTCCCATTTCACTGGCTTTACTTATTCTAATAGGTCGAGCTTGTGACATAAAAGGCAACAAAGTAAGAAGCTCAATTATTAATTGATCATTGTAAACTTCTCCATACTGAACAATTTGTCAAATGTATGCATCTTAAGGTGATGTGCTGTTAATTGACTAAATCTCTTTAAATTAAGTTAGTCATCCCTCTATTGACCACCAACACTCCATTTAGTGAATTAAATTGTTAGGAGATTTACTTAATCCATAACATGGATTGTTTTCAGAAGCAAATCCCGGATACGTTTAGCTAGCTGCCTTATGAGCTTCCTTTTCAAATTCTGGTAAATCTCTTAGCAGTCGAATAGCTTTTAAATGTTGTCCCAATAATGCAATTACCTTAACTACACTAGCTTGAAGTTGTACCTGCCTCAAAGGCAGGAGCAATACAAATAAAAAAAAAGGGTCACCGAGTTTCCAACAATAAATGTTAACAGGCACTCAAACTGAGGAGCCCCACGGGCCAATAGTCCTTCAGCCAGCAGGCCTGCTCACGTGACGGTCCAAAACAATTGCGGAACACGAATTGTTGGACAAAAAATTACAAATCGCCTGTAGCGCAACACTCAGAGTGTTTACACCTGCATGACAGCAACTGAAAGTAGGCCAGCGGCGAGACCTTTATCTGAGTGTTTGCAGCAGTGGAGTCTGACATTAAAGCAGGCGTGCTCACACCAATTCCCCTTCTCACCGCCGTTCAGACAAAAACGGAACACGTGCAGCCTCTTGAAATGACTGAACAACTGTGACTTCTGCCTCCCCGATCCGCGTTTCGGTTGCACTCCGAAATCTTCCCTTCCCCCGATGCTGAAGGAAAGCCTTTTAAAAGGCAACGCCTTCACAGAACACTCAGTCCAACGGGAGCAGACGGGAAAATAATGAACTTTAAACACTCACAGGCTGCTTTCTCGTTCATGAGAAGAAAAAAACCCCACATGGTTGGGTCATAAGAGTGCGCGCACACATGGTCACTACCGTAAAGGGACGCACGGCTTAATTAATGTTGCCTTCCCACACACATCCCTGCACATTCTCACTTCATCCGCTGTCGAGAGTGATGAACGGGTCAAATTAAAATGCACTGAAGATAATACAGTTCTTATATGTGCAACCCAAACAGACTCGCACACATGAACACACGCTTGCTCCAATGACCTTAGAATGGAGGTCGTTGCCGAGAGCTCGTTGTTTCAGTGATTTCACGCCGTGTTGCCTTCAATCAGGGGCGGTAATAAAAAAAAAGGTCGTACAACTCAAACGGCTACGGGACGCAACGTTTAAGAGCGGAACGGCTTGGCTTGTGACTCGCTCGCAGTCTCCGGTGAGTCTTGCGGCCTCAGGGTGACATATGTAACCTTCTCATTAGGGTCCTGGTAGAAGTTCAATAAACTTCCTGTTAATTATTCACCATCAACAGAGATTGCCTCGGGGACTGGCTAATTACACAGAGTTAACCACAGAGCAGAGCTTTTCCTGAAAATGGGAACATTTGGGGTAAAATGCTGCTTGTGACTTTTCAGGCTACAGCTTCTCACCATTTTGATTAAAGGATGAAACCACTTCATTAAAACTTTATAAAACCTATATGACGTCATCTCCTCTTTATACCCATTTTCTACAAAATGTGACCCGAGAAAACCTCCGTCCCTCTGCGGAAAAGAGCCAAAGGTTTTGGAAGGTCGTTATCAAACGGGTTAAAAAAAAAATGATTAGATGCAGAAAATAATTCCCCACATTGAACGTGACTTAATGATAATGAGTCATCTTGAAACGTGAAATCGCAATCATGTTACAAAATGTATTTTAAGAAAGTGTTGCAAAAACACTGACGTTTAAATTACCAATTTGTAGGGTACAAAACAACTGACAATCCTCTACCTCAGTCAGCAAAGCCATGTGGTGGGATGGAAAACATAATAAATCTTGTATAAACTATTGTTGCCAGATTGACATGGTGCCCATAGTCTGAAAGGCAAAGAGCTACGCCGTCTCTCATCACGCCGTCTCAGCCACCATGATTTAAAATTCCTCCCCCTGCCCCCACCGGCCTGCCTACTACTGCAAATATTAGTGAACAAGAGCTGCCACGCTGCCCACAGACACTATTCACAGCCTTTCTGGGTGGCTTCTCTTCACCATTATTTATATATCTATGATGGAGGTATCTGTATATCTAAATCAGCGTGAAAGCCATTTCTTTGCATTTAAGAGCAAGAAAGCCTGAAAGAACAATGAAGCTGGTGTAGACTTTGGATATCCGCCTGATCCGGAGCTACACAACAGATATTTCATTTCCTGCCAGGCTTCCGGGCATCAACGTGGGCCGACGCTCGTGTTAATGGCCAGACACATTTCTACGGCTGTCCTGTGAACCTTTCTGTTCTAAACCACTCCCCCATTTGCTGACGCTGAATGCGTCAGCAAATGGCTGAAGAAAAGTTAGCTTGGACTCCAAATGCAGGGCCGGCCCAAGGCATAAGCGAACTAAGCGGCTGCTTGGGGCCCCCTGGTCAGGGGGCCCCAAGCAGCCGCTTAGTTCGCTTATGCTGCAAGCAGCCCTAGTTTTGTATTATAACCTCACTGTATTCGTTTATAATTTTCGCTATGACAGTATAGCGTGACATTTGTGCCAATAATCTTCTAGCACAGGTGACTGTGCGTGGTGGGAGGGGGCCCCCCCAAATAAAATTCTGCTTACGGCCCCCAAGAGGCTCGGGCCGGCACTGTCTAAATGACACTGAAACCAATGGCATTTGACTTCGCCAAGCCTCAACGGGATTTATACGTTTCCAGCCAGTCAAACCTGAGCAACTAATGCACTTTGTGTAATGGATTCATTTTATCCAAAACTATTCCTAAAGTGATTTGAACAGGTTTCCATATTATTTCAACACGGGCACTTAATATGTCCTTATTGTGTGGCGCTTTCTAGACATTGGTTACACATGGGAGTTCACCACTAGGAGATGCTCTACCTTGCTTTCCTCGTGGTCGGGGTCGGCAGGCTTGGCCGTGGCGTCCAGATCCGTCACGCCTCTGTTGAGGTTCAACTCTGCTGCAGCCTCGTGACTCGCGTCCTCCGCGTCGATATCCGTCTCCTCGGAGACTGTCGCCGTCTTCTCCGCGCCACTTGGCTCTCGAGCTGAGCCGAGGACAGTGCACACACACACAGGTGGATAAGCACGCACGCCTACACGCACACATGTAAGCATGAGTATGGTCACACGCACACATGGGTGGGCACACAAGGACACGGTAAGAAACATTATCCAGCCATTATATGCTTGAATATCACTGAGGCCTGATTATACAAAAGGTCTTTTTTTGCAAAAATGCAAATAGTGTAGCATAAAAGAATTCTATACAACACATATCACGTTCATACATTTTTAACTTTAACAATGAGCTCAACAATATTGCCTTTGTATATCACAAAATCAATGGAGACTCCAACAAAACAGTTGAATATATATTTAGTTTTTCTTTGGCAAAGGGAACCGTCCTATTCAGTGAAACACATTTTAACAGATCAATACTTAACTGTTAACATTCAAAAAGGAGTCTCTCTGTAGGGAGCAACACATTTCATCCGTTAATATTAGAAATATCACAACAAAGTCAACACAAAAATGTGTGCTTATTACTTTATGTAATTTCTGATTTAACTGAACGGATGCTGAAAAGCTCCTCAGAAAGCTTAAGACAGTCTTTGCCTTCACAGCCACAAATTGTTGAATATTTTAAATTTCATTCTGACACGCCTCACCGGGCGATTCAGCAGAAAACGACTGCAATGCAGGTGGTCACAGTTGGAGCACCTCCTCCGTCACTACACCGCCTGAGGTTGTGTATCATCAAAGTAAATGGAACAACACGGGAATCGTAGGTGCCAGTGGTATATTTTTATCCCGCTTTTTTCCCCCTTAAGCATAATGATTGTCCCTGGATTGAATTCCTGCCATCTTTGCTAATCTATAAATATAATATTTCACTTGGAGCCACCGGGAATATGCTCACCTACGCGGCAAAGCCATTTCTAGAAACATATCCATAGAAACTGCTCAAAAGCAGAAAGGCTCAACTGTGGAGCACTTTGTTCCCGATCTGATGGAGTACTCAACGGGCATTTCCTCCTTCACATGCCCCTTTCCCTTCCTGTCGGTCTATTTTATTGCCTCCGTGGTTGACAACATGCCTGCACCTCTTTGTCCATTACTCCACCTTTCTACCTTCCTGCCCTCTGTACAGCGCATGTGTTACTCCGTTTAAAGGTTGTGTGTACCACATATTGTTGATGTTATTGGAGCATCACCTGATTGAAATAAAGATCATGAAAGGCCAAAGTATATATTGGAGTCAGAAAGAAAGAATAAGAATGCAGAATGGCTTTGTGGTTATTTGGCATGCGTGTTAGACCTGTGGATTGTTTATATCCTTTAGTTAAATGGCAAGCTTGTTTTTATTTTACTTTGGTTGTCGCAGCCTGGTTGGCTCTGGCCGATGCGCTGCCATGATTAACCAGTCTGCATTCAGGGGCGGGTACTTGGCGGATGGTCAATTAGCCTCCACGTTTGATCTTTTCTTGCCGCCTCGTCCTCAAATGATCCTGAGCTCCGTTTTGCTCTCACGTCCATCTCTTCTTCTTCTACTCCTCCTCATCCACCATCCACGACGTCCTCCATTCCTCTAATCCGCTATCTGCCCCCCTTCTGTCCCATTTGCCGTCACCGCCAGGATAATTAGGTCTCCAGATAAGCGCATTGGCTGCGTGTGACGGCTCTTGTGTTGCTCCAACACACCGTGACTGTGCGTTTGTGTGCGCGTGGTGGTTCCTTCCATTATGGACGTGACGTTATATCATCAGCATGTCAAAAGGGAGCGGCTCTCTGCGGGGCTGGAGGGGGGCGATGTGGAGATAAAGCACCCACAGATCAGGGTGCGGCGGGTGGCCAGCGCCAGCCGACATAACGAGTGGAGCGAGGGTGTGAAAGAGCTGCGATAGTGGAATCGTCCCGGAGCCGAACCCCCCACGTCTGTCCTCTCAAGAGCCACGTGTCCCCGGGCGGCGGGGAGGACCGTCCTGTCCAGGCACGAGGCAGAGGATGAAAGCGGCTCAGCCCACCGGGGTTTCTGCGTGGTGCCTTCTTTCTTCGGGTTTCATTCCAGCATTGCCCTCTCCTGCTCACCAACTCGGGCACAGAGGCAGGAAAGCGTCTGTAGTGGTGCATGTGTGTGTGTGTGTGAGTGTGTGTGTGTGTGTAGTTTGTGTACAGACCGTTTGTGTGATCAGAGGCCTTATGCCTTGGGGAGAGGTGTCTAGCAGTTTGTGCACACGACTGGATGTGCGTCCAGCTTCAGCCTACTTTTCGGACTAGAAGGTGAGCTTTATTCCAAGAGATGATAATTAATTAAAATCTGTTTATTAAAAAAAAGCCTTGCGGGGAAAAAGACATCCATTAAATCAACTGTCAAGATTGTCATCTTGCAACCATATTGATCGCCACACAGTGTAGGGCAAGATCTGCGTAATTCAGATTGTCAGGCAACCGCAGTTAATCGATCACACCTTGAGGGCCGGTGTGTCGTCCTGTGAGCGTTTGTGCGTTTGTGTACCTGTGACAGTGGAGTCGTTTCCGTTCTTTTCGCCGTCCTCCTGTCCGTCTGCGTTGTGCTGCGTGTGCTGCAGACTCAGCTTGTGACACACCTCGAACGCCTGGCCGACCGTCCGAACAATACGCATTGCCTGGCTCTGCGTGGGTGGGGGGGGGGGGGGGGGGAAAGTGAAAAGTTAATTTGCTTTTTTTTTCTTCTATGTTTCCACTTGGTTGTGTTTGGGAACCAAAATTCAAACATTTTATTCAGACGTTATTGTTCCCTCAAACATTTTGGACAGTTTCTGCAGATAATGCTTTGTTTACTTTGCGATTCAGCTCTTCTAAAGAAACCAGATAAAGAAAACTGGTTTCCACTAGTTTCAGATGCTGACTGGAAGGTTTTAAATAGGCAGTATAAAAATCATCTATATAGGACACACAGTCCCACAAAGGTGATATTACACAATTAAGTCTCAGAGGTTATCTGCATTTGCATCCTCACTACAGGTAATATCACAATGTCATTTCTATTTCTGACTTCTTGTCAGTTCTTCTTTTGTCCTCAGGTGCAAAAAGCCGGATGCATTTGCTTATCCGTCATCTGCCCAGCTCTGAAAAGGCAGGTCAAGTGAAAAGCAACTTCTGTGACTGCTGTCAACCCCCTCCTGTCTGGCTTATTTTAGTGGCAGTTGAAACATTTTCATTTTAAAGCACTGAGGCCCATCTTCATTCTCAGCTGAATGAGCAGAACAGATGCAGTCTGGCCTAAAGACCAGAAGGCAATCAAGACCCTGCCGATCCTTCCGTGTCCTGTTTAAAAGTGTCAGAATAGTATGTAACCCAAGCATCACCATTAGATGACAATTATAGATGACATTATACGCTTAAACTGTTTGTTTTTGTATAACGTTTTTTCCAAAAAACTCTACACATTCTATATCAACTGTGCTGCTTCAGCATCATTTGGTGCTGATGTTGTTTCCATAGTGACTAGCGAGCAGCTGCTTGCAGTGGCAAAAACAAAAGATGCCCTGATCTGAAAAAGTCACAACACGTACTGAACCTCAGAGCAACAGCTCCTTCCCACAGTAACTAAGGTGCCTTTGTAGCCGCCATTGTGTCCGTTATAAAAAAGACCTCAAACTAACAACAGCATGAAAAAAGATTAAACCCAGTAGCTAAACTATTGTGTTGAGTGGTTAGAGACGCCCCCACACGCAAACACACTGTACTTTTCATATCCTTTACCCTTCTTTTCCTGCCAAGAGCCTCTGCTGCTCTCTTTCTTCCATTCATCACCACGGGTTCATCGTCCTCTTCTGTGGACCCTGCAGTCGCATCCTTCTCGCTGGTCCTCAGCGTGACCGGAAACATTCCACACACTAAAAAGGAACCAGCTGCCCCCGACTCACCCGCTCACTGACTGGACGGAAACTAAAGGTCTCCGTTTATCCTTTTAAAGAAACCCAACCTGTCCACTTAACTCATGGCAGACAAACGTCTCCCAGGTTGATCAAGGGAACGTATTGACTCACAACCACCTAGTCCAACTTTTACACTAAAAAACAAAAACCCTACTATTTGGCTTTACGGTTTTGCAATCAATCCAATTCTTTCGTTAGTTACTCTGTGGGCACAGATTGTTTCGTAGGCCCTTTGGGGGAAAATGGAGAGCCACATATTACTGTAGTAGTCACAGGCATTGTTGAAATGGAAACCGTCACATGCAGTTTCAGTTGGGACAATGAAAGAGTACCGGCGGCCTTTAGATGACAGAGGGCCGCTGGTTGTGTTCTTTATGCTTCTAAACACCAGATCAGAGCGAGTGATTACGCACCGACTTCATGCCTGTGACGTAACAGTTCCACACAATGTCCACCTCTAGTGTTCATGATCTTAACCACAGCAGAATAGGCACAGCTTCGTTTAGGACACCTTTAAATAAAACGCCGCCTTCCTGACGGGTTCCTCTGGCGTCTCGGCCCTCACCGGGTGAGCAACACAAAGGCAAACAAACTCCGCTCTTCTTCCCAGACGACAAGACCGCTGAGATATTGGTCACTTCAACGCAAAGCCTGCTTTCAAGATGAAGAGTTCTTAACCAAGTAGGACATCCGTCACCATCTGTGTGTGGCCCGCTTGCTCCATCACTTCCTCTCTGTCAATTCGACTGAGTAAACATAGCCTCTCTGTGTCGGTGTTTCCCCTCTATATCGCGCTGGCGGTGAGCAGTGTTCTCCCTCAGCGGCCATAGGACAGGGCCTAAACAAAAAGGCGCATGCATTATTCATCCCAGATTAGCCGCAGAGGTTCAGCGGTGCCTTTGCCGTCTTTTTGAAAGTCTTGGCACAAGCAAAGAGAGGACAAAAGGGAATATAAAGCGATTTAGAAAAAAAAGCAAGGTAAACAATGAGAGGATGGCAGGGGACTTTGTTCTGATTTAAACCCTTTTTAAACGCTTTCCTCTCGGTTGATGAGATCATTCATTCTCTTTTCTTCCCGTTTGTCCACATCCCTCAAAAACTCAAGACACACAAACACTGTATTCACAGCGCAAAGAGATGGCCTCCTCGTATTAAGTGTCCTACCTGGACTTCCTGATCACCAGCCGAGTACACTAATCACCGGGGCCCGACGTTAATTAAACAGCGACGATTGCCTCGAGGAAATTAGAGGTGACAAGTGGGAGCAATGACCTGGAGTGTGCGAGCGCATCGCAGACGGACATCATTGGGCCAAAATGAGGTGATCAAGGGGCGGGTTTGACAGTGACTGTCAGCAGGTGTGAGAGCATTGAGTAGGTGGAGTGTGCTAGACTGAAGTCCCGATGACACAGTGACGCTAAGGGAACATCAGCTCGCTTTGCAGGCCGTGCACCACGTGAGGGTTCAGTATACAACACACACACGTTTATACACTATTCATTCAAATCATCGCTCAGATTCTTCTTTGATGATACTTCAAAACTTTCTTCAATGGCCAATTTAAGCCCGTTTGGCATAATTTGAGCATATGAGGCAGGTTCATGAACATATGTTGGGGCGTTGGTATCAAAGAGAGTTGAGGTGTAGCCGCACAGACGACTGAGCAGGCAGCGGGTTAATCTGTGTGTCCTTACAGCTGCCACGAAGAGCAGAGAAATGAAAAAGAAATGTACAGAGACACAAACCTCCAGACAGACGGATCATTCACTGAGATATGGATATTCAATAAAAAGTGCAGGAAGGCCATTCAAACCAATTATCTTAACCACGTTGAGTCCTTCGCACGGATATGTCTGCAAATAGCCATGTGTCATCTTTTATGAGCCCGCCCCAGATTTTCACTGAGGATCAATCGTCTTTTCGTTGACTTTGGGGCGGGCTCATAAAGGATGACACCGCCCCAAAGCCAACGAAAAGACGAGTGATCCTCAGTGAAATTCTGGAGATTCATCCACTCCAAATATATTCAAACACTGCCCATTGAGGACATAAATCCACCACACCAATACTTAGAGATCGGCCCTGTTGCGTCCGTGGGGATTGCTTGCATACATTTTGTCCAGCCATGGCCGATATCACCTACAATTTACATCACTGATTTTGGGGGGAGGTTGTGGTGAAGGTGGTCTACTACAGCGTTGCACAATTAACAAGGGATTGTCCACGACATGATTCACGCATTATTCGCTCTATTGGCAATATAAGGCTCATCTAGATACGATGGGTTCATTGGCTCTAAATAAGAACTACAATGAGCCCTTTGCCCATAATCCAAATGTAAAGTGGTAACTTGAGCGTTACCTTGTAACAGCCATGCTGTTGTTCTGCTCGGAGTTAGTCACACAAAGCGCACGGGAATACAATGGTTTTGGAGGGTCGTACACAATTGCACGCACAAACACACACAAAAAAAAAAACTGACCTCCCAGCAGAGGCAACATTCAGTATTCACTCCCTGGTCTCTGCTCAATCACTGCCACTTGAATTCTACACAATAGAGGCCAGGTCATTCATTAGCCTCCTTTAAACTGAATAGAAAGACGAGGGACGAGACAGGGTCAGAATGGGACACACACACGTCTCATTCATACAACTGATTGGACACTAAAGTCTTTTATTTCCACTGTAATCTAAAGTGCAGCCGTTTGTCCACTTCTGGTAGGTCAGTAGGAAAGAAAGACTTAATCTCCTACTTCATCTCACACTTGCAACCTTCCACACACACACACACACACACACACACACACACACACACACACACACACACACACACACACACACACACACACACACACACACACACACACACACACAGTTTGGAGGGCATTTGTCCTGTAATACCGATTTACACTCTTTTCCTATTAAGCCGGTGAGTTTAATGAGGAGTACCAGATGAACGTACTCTGGACTGACCAATCACAATTCGACCCCCTGAGGGCCCAAGGAAGATTGGCATCCTAAAACACCAAGAGCCCAATTACCCGGCGAACGAGGGTTGCATTCAATCTTCAAAAACAAAAAACTCATTCTAAATCAATGGCTACTGTGGGAAAATATGCTTCCAAGAGTATTCTGACGAGTGTGTTAATGGTAGCAAAATAACCATTACTAAAGACTTCAACAGTGTGAGGTGCTTTGCCTGCCGTCCTTCACACGGAGAAAACAGAAAATGTCTCAACCGTGAAATAATCTCTGAAAAACATTGACTGAACAAATTCCCTTGGTCACTCTTAGTAACCATGGCAGCAAATGAATGAGATGCAAATAAAAAGCATGGTCTCTCCCTACCCTACCATAGTGTAAAATCAATAGACGGACACACACACACACACACACACACACACACCTGTTCGGAAGACAAAATGAAAACGTAATGCATGCCAAATGTCTCTGGGGAAGCTGCAGTACGGCCATGGGGCCATTAAGCTGGAAACCAGCCTGTGTGTGTGTGTGTGTGTGTGTGTGTCTCTATACACTACATCTGTGAGAATGCATCACGTCAACCAGTGATGAGTCACAAGCAAAGACACGCAGGGTCGTTTGTGGGCGTGTTCTAAATGACTTGTCAGTGTCAGCGATCATTAGACAGTGTGTGTGTGTGTGTGTGTGTGTGTAACACACTTTACTTGAGCACCAGGTCTACAGAAACCTGGGAATACATTTCCTAACCAACTTTGTAGGCCTGTCAACTTTAGTCGTTTAGTCGACTAATCGGTCGATGCCGTCTACACAGCCGTTTGCCTCCAAAATCTAGAGTTCCTCTCCCAGAACAGGATGCATTTGACATATACCTTTTCTTCTTTTTTATGCAACTCTTTAAAAATCTCAATATATATTTTTTTACTAATTCTAAGAAAAGAATGGACGAAAACGCTGTGTTAACATTAAGTGCCAATCAGTAACAACAGGGCCGGGCCGTCTCTACCTGAATACCGTGGGTGAGCCGTTCGTCTCCATTAAAAGGGGACATTTTCTTACCTTCTTCTTGGACTTGAAGACATTGCAGCGGAAGACGTTGCTTTGTCCGTCTCTGGCGATATAGCTGAATATCTTTAGATCTTGTGAATCATGAGACACGTAGAATATTCTGAAAGAAAATAAAAATAGGTCAGACTTTAAAAAAATAAAAAAAGTTAATACGATGAAAATCTAAATCTGAGCCACTGTTCCAAATGCATCTTCAGAGGCAAAACAGGCGCTCAGCCCGTTTCCCCGGGGTTTCAAGGGGACAGAAATAAACTATTTTAAATGGGTTTTAATCCAGAGGCATGAAACCAAATTTAAGCTCAAAAACTAGCGAAAAGAAAGTTGTGAGTAGATGAAGTGCTTTTTAAATAAAATGAACTGGCTTCCGGACTTCCTCCACTATTTCTACAGCAATGTGAAAGTACGTTGAAGAACAACAAAGAAAAGCGAACAGTGAGACAGCAAAGACCAGGATCGGCATCCTGTTGCCTCGTCACAGTTTCAACAGGAATTTCAGAAAAAGGCGACAAATAAAAAAAAATAGGGCGACATTACGCTCGAGGGATTGCGGCTTAATTAGAGTGGTGGAACCAACTCCCAGCGCCAAGGGGGTCTTTGTTATCAGTGTTGTTATCTGTACTGAGGAAAAACTGACCACTCCCTTCCGGATGCACTTTGCAGAAGCCTTTAAGTTGTCTCCCCTTTGAACCCTTAAAAAAAAAAAAAAAACAGTCACTGTGATAAAAATCTATGTACCGACAGATTTTGGTCCTTTGAAATCCAAAGCAAGGCGGAAAGGTCTTACGTTGTGCCAATTGTTGCCTGTAGAGAACTGAATCGTATTAAAAGCATTGAGGGAGGGATAAAAAGAAAGCGCACATGCTGCCACATGAGTGATGCTCAGCCAAGACGGAGTAGAAGGGAGCTCAGCCGGCCACTCGGGCGAAGGCCAAATAAATCCGTCTGCAAACACGGAAACGTTCCTCATGTGGTTCAAGGAAGGAGGCCGCTGAACCGAGTCACATCTCTTCTGCTCTCTGTGACCGATAACAATACGTTGATGCAATTGTTTGATCCGCTGGAAGAACTAAGGAGTCAGCAACAACTCCGGTAATCCGGCACAAACACGGGTGCTGAGACGAGCAATGCAAGTAGAGATGGATCATTGACAGTGGGAGGGGTCGAACACTAGACATTACTCTTCTGCCAAATAACAGATACTCTATCCACTTAATCCATTTTTAATTTCAGATAATCACAGAAAATAAATTAAATAAAAAGATAAGAATCAAAATCAAATTCCACACTTCAAAAAGGAAATGATTTTACATCAGGGCCTCTGGATCCAAATGTGTGAGCAACATCCAACAACTGTGCAGCGAAAGAGGAGCCCACAACCAGCTCTCCAGCTCACAACTCGAGTTACAAAGACACGGCTCCTTCAGTGACCCTCGGCAAAATATAGGCGCCAAGTGTACAAATAAATATAAAAAAAGAACAAGGCAGGCAGCTATTGGTCCCACAGATTTGTCCCCTTTTAACCGGCGTGACCCCCAATGACCCTCACGCAGCTTCTTGTTAGCAGGCCAAGTTCATCGGGCAGGCGGCTCTGATTCCGTGTCTCGGCAATCAACTGCGCTTGTTTAAGAAAAGGCCTCTGTCATTCATTTAACTTTGATCAATCGCCGCCTGTGAAACACAACGTCTACAAATCACAGACTGAGGCAGCGCACCACACGCAGCATCGACAATCACACGCCAACAGGGAATCAATACAACAACGCGCCCGTGACAGATCAGGCCGTGCTGTGAGTGTGCGTCTGTTTTAGTACCAGCATCATGGTTGGTAATGCAAGACAAATGCGGTTATTGGATATTTACAGAGCCAGCACCATAGAAGCTTCCTGGAACACATTTCAGTGCGTTTCCCTGAAAGCATGGACGAGTGGATCAATGTGTGAAGGAGTCCTGGAATGCACCGCAGCCCTCCCCACCTCCCCCGTCTGCCTACAAGTGAATTATTAATACGCCCCTTTAAAAAGGCGGGATGGGCAGTTGTGTCTAACGGTAATCGTGTCTCCATTGATTCCACAGCGTTGAGCCGCTGGATTCGGCGGCTTCACCGCAAACCGTTGATCCTGATTAGTACCGTTTGTGAGAGCGAGGGACAATATGCAGCTCAGTGGTGAAGTTACGGGCGCCGTTCTCTGTTTATTAGGTTAATTGGAGGAAGGGTTTTGAAATGGGATCCAGAGCCAAGAGGTGATGTGCAAGGGTAGTTTACCAATCAACTCAGTGCAGAATTCTCCCCTGTGAAAAATTACCCCAAATACCCCAAAAATGTTATTCAAAAGAATCTAAATTATATTTGACCAAAAAAATCCTTTTCATGGACTTATTGAAGAACAAATGTGACGTGTAGAAACTCATGAAGCAGCAGCTCAAGTCATGGGACAAAACATGTTCTCCTTGATCTAAAAAAAACACCTCATGTTTATTTTGGGCATCTTAAGCACATCAACTGCATCTTCCATTTTCCTTTTGAAGACATTGACATTTTGACAGTAAGAACTGGAGCCGCCTGTCAGTTAGACATCAACGTGATCATCCAGCTGAAAGGATTTCAGCTTTGGGCTTAAAGTGGAGAATCCCTTAGAACAATGGAACATTTAAAGAGGTTATATAAAGCCCTTTCACAATAAAACCACTCGCCAGAAGAACCACTGCTCTGCTTTACAATAACTAGCCGTTGGTTTTCCTGCACATTTCATTTTTTTATCTATCCCATAAGGAATTTGGCAACTCCTACTTAAAGCAGACTCAATAACGCAGCATACAGATCAGACATTATGTTGATTAAAAGTGGCTCTAAAAGGCCGGGTGAAAAGGTGGCGTTTCATCATCAGAAAATCCGTTGCGTCAGCTCAACCTGCAGGTGCCAACATGAAGAAAACCCTGGAATTATACAGCACGGCCCGAATAAACAGACTTCATCATCCAGCGGACAGGCAATTTCCTCCTGCACTTGTTATTCAAGGTGAGAAGTTAAGATTCGCAAATCTCATTTCAATTCTTTAATGCATTATTCACAAAAAGGAGGGAAAATGGTTAGCCCCCATCGGCACGCGTATAAAAAGTGACGTCACTAAATACATAGATACGCCCCTGCAATGAACACGACTCTGCTCAGACGTCACATGGAACTCGTCCTCTCTCCCAAACAAAGAAAATCAAGATGGATTTAATATGTATGTGGCTTCCTGCCTCGGGGGTGACGACCACCAGGGAAGTTGCTCTTCAGGTGCATGATGCGCATGTGCGGTTTGGGCTTCAGAGCTGAATCCACCCACATGCCCTAAAAAGCCACGGCGGCGGCCATTGAAGATCTCATTTTCCCTGCAGTGTCGCAGGCGAGCTGTGAGATAACGGCGAGCCGTATTCAGGCCGGCGGGGACTTTGAGTGTGTAACTTACGATAGATTTAGTTCTTCATGCCAAAGCTTAAACGGTTTGGCCTCATCCTCATCTGCACCGCCTCCCACGCAATACCGCCGTTCCTCCTTCAGTTTAAAAGCAGTCTTCCTCCCCGTCGGGGCCATCGGAGGTCCTTGTTTGCACAAATACAACTTTTATTATTACACTATTATTGAGTAGCTGAAAAACGTTGAAATAACACTGCGACACATTAGAAATGGGCGGCTCCTCGTGAGGGGATTGAATGTGGATGTTTTTAATCAACATGCAGTGTGTCCGCAGAACAACATGAAGAGGAGACGGATGGGCGGGAGATAGAAAACTCCAAACTCCAATTAAAACGCCATTTGAAATGAAGAAAAAAGGGGACCCAGTGAAGGAAAATGGAAACCTCAGGCAAGTGATACATATGAGATTAGACCGAGGGGAGAAAGTGTTCCCATTCATTTTAGTTCAAAGTTCTTCGTGTGATCTCATGTGTTTTAAAATGCCGCAAACAGAACACGGAAAGATTGCGAATAGAGGCGTACGACCTAGATTATTAAATGCATTTGAATGCGGATTCATGCCACCATTTTAGAACGAACGTGGCACAGTAAACCTGAAAACAGTCCTCAGTAATGAGGTTGAACCGCTGCCCTCTGCCCCTCCAGTCTTCACCTTCCCTGGTAACGACCCTCCTCCACTGAGATTCCCTTCTACACAAACTTCCCTCCTCTTTCTGCTGCGTGTCACTTTCCCCTCCTCAGGCCCTCCCACCTCTTTCTTCCCATCAGTGTTATTCTACAACATATGGCAGCATGTTGGAGTCTGGATGTTTTTATATGAAGTTACTCCTGCTGATTATGTTCCACATCGTCATCACACTCATCTTTCCTCGGGCAACAAATGACCCCCAAACTGAAATAATTCCCAGGGGTAAGTGTTTGGTTGAAGCCCAAGACAGCAGACCCCTGAAGCCCCGCCCCACGGCTGAACACAGCACCATCGCCTTTTTTTTTATGAGTTATTTAGTTTATTGAACACGTGGAATACACGTGCAAAGTATACCAAGTGGAAAACCGCGGACGGACAGAGTGACCGATCTCCTGATTGGACGAATGTGTTTACGAAAGCACAAAGCGGTCAAATAGGCCCCGCCCCGTAGCTTAAAGGAGGAACTCGGAAAACGGAGATTCTCGTTTGTGATTTGCACTTTAAAAGTCGGCTCCACGTCCGCGGCACCGTAGGAATGAACCCTGCTGCTGTGTGGCTAGATGGACGACAGGGAAGTCAGATCTCAAATCAATTCAAGCGTTCCATTTAATCATTTGTCGCGAGTGTTCATAATCGCTGAGCCGAGTGGGAGGGTGACTCATTTATAAACGTAGGGAGGTCTTTAAAAGCCGAGGCAGCACATGGATGCGTGGAGAGGTGTGAACACACACACACACACACACACACACACACACACACACACACACACACACACACACACACACACACACCTCAAAAGGGATGCACGTTATTTCATTTCACGTGTATCACATGGATGTGCACAGACACAAACAAAAGAAAAACGACAACAATGAGCAACAATACTAATGCAGAATTTGGGAAAACCTTGTAGTGTCTTGGAGAGAGCTGTGGAAAAGATATGATCAAACTAACAAACTCCTTACAGTTTCAGTGAAAAAAAGGGTATGAAAAGTATGAATTGCATACAGCTGCATCCAGGAGGTGGGAAGGCAGCGTTTACTCAGTGACACAGCGTGGCCTCACCGCCACAGACAAATCGCCACTTCCTGCCCTCCATGCTAACTGTGTGTGTGTGTGTGTGTGTGAGAGAAAGGAAGAGAGTTCAGTTCTTGTTTCCATCTCTCCCTGCCTACTTATTATGGCTGTGTGGGTCCTAGTGTGTGTGTGTGTGTGTCCGTGCGCACACGGAGTGGGCAGAGAGGAAACAAGAATGAAACAGTCTTCCTTTAAAAAAAGGTTTGTAGCGACGCTGCAGAAGGATAGTCTGAGTGGAGGGAATAAATAAATGCAGACACACAAAACACCGACTTCACATTCTCAGAAAATGCAATAACTTAAGTAACAGCAGTAACATCCTGAGGACTGAGATGATCAATATCCTAAATGATTCATAGCTTTACCGGGCTCCTTCCTTAGTGAAGGCACTCAAATTACAACATGACACATTTCCCACATGTGCCGCCTTCGTTTTAAATGAGGATAATAAATCCAATAACCGTTGTCACTTTTCCCCCAGTTTGTCTTGTTTTCTGAGCTGCACATATAACAGTTGAAGGTCATTTTCTCACACACACACACACACACACACACGCGCACAAATAACAAGCCTGGACTGGTAGGATTCCACAAGCAGCTCTTTTCACACAATTTGCTGGCGCAATTTGTAGGACGTGGTGATTCTAAAAACAAAAAATTGCCCATCAACCTCTGGAGACACAAATGGTATCGCACAGGTGTCACTTAACAGTTTCCTCGGGAGAGACTTGGTGAAAGCTGCTTAAAGCGTTTTACAATGTCAGAGCAGGAGACTGGTGGTGTGCAGATGCTCCGCGGTGAATCTGCGGCCGAGCAGCTGTGCGGCGCACGGCTACGTGTTGAGACTGGGAGCCATTAAGTCGGGCTCGTGTTGTTTTCCCCCCCTCGGTATTTTTGGACACAGCCCAGCGCTGCAATAATGCAGAGAACCACAGGGGCCCTTTCATCTGGCCGGGGGAGGAGACTTCACTGATTGTGCAGAAAAATTGTTTTGCACATTTGCAGTAACTGTTTAAGAGCAATCAGCTCTTAGGATCAAAATAACAAAGATCTGTCTGGATTGGAGGTTTCAGCAGGAACAAAACATGATCCCATGGAAATATAAAACACATTAGAGGGGTTGAGTCTTTAGCTACTATTCAATGTACAGAAAACCAGCTATTAATACAATTTGCCCGGGACCGCACAGAGGACGGGCCTCTTGTGGCCAGCGGCACCTCAAACCTGCGAAGCGCCAGGAGGACGGTTGATCCGGCAGGGAGTCGGGGCGATTCAGAACTTCCTAAATCTGCATTTCAATGGGATTTGTGCTGCAGACACAATACAAAGCGCGTGAATCTCCTGTTGCCCAAAGCGTGTTGAAAAAAAAAAGTCAGTTAATCTAAATAATATTTGAACCTCCATTTTCTCCGCGTAGAAACAGTCGCTATGAAATGACTTCACAGATCAAGTGCACTGACCAGGAAATGGAGCCGTGAACGAAGCTTCAGGAGGACGCGGTCGCAAAACAAAACTGCAACCCCTTGAAAAGTTACTATATTTCGGGAGAGTTTCTGTCCGAGGAGGAAACTGTTCTTTCATTGAGTTGTTCCCTTTCGGGGAAGCGAGCGCACTTCTAAATGCGAGCGGACAGGCCATTAGCTCAGCGCACGGAGCAATAGGAGACCAGAGACAGAGACGCTACGAGACTGAATGAGGCTCTCGTGTGTGCGTCGGATGTGCGCACAAGGTGTAGTGTGTGTAGTATGTAACCAGCTTTCCACATCACATGATCGGGGGAGCGGGGGGGGATTCTACACCACACAAACACGAGATTGACTTTAATTGGGCGGGTTGGATCTACTCACTTGAGAGGTTAGAAGTGAGAAGGAGGGGGGCAGAAACAAACTTCTAATTTGGCCTGTTAGGCGGGAGTCAGCGGGGGCAGCCTTCTCCTCAGAGCATGACAGCAATTAACATGGTTGAAGCTCAAACCCACCCGGGGAAACACACACTTTCCAGTATCTCCCTGACACGCACCCGGGGGAGGATCGCTGAACGACACGAGAAGGTTCTTCTGGAAACCATTAACACCGACAGCTTCAGTCAGCATTAAGACGCATTCCTGGTAGAAATACCTGCTGATCTTTTACCACGAGTTCTGTGCATCTGTGTGGGACAATATACATATGCAATAATAAAAAAAAAAAATCCAATGCCAACTTGGTGGTCATGTCCACCCAGCGAAACATCTACAGTACGTTTTAATGCATCAACTCCCCCTCTGAGGGGAGAACGTGGGAACCTGTAAATATTTAGCAGCTTCAGCAAAAAAAGGGTTTGAAGCAAGGACTCCTGCAGCAGCCGGCCTCTTCTTAGAAATTGGTGCTCAGAGTTTTTTTATTGGTCACGGCCAACTTAGAATTGACTTTTTCAATTTTTTCTAGACTTACGTCAAAAGGCTACGCAAGAAGCCAACGCAAGCCGCAGGGCTGTGATTGAGACCGAGCGCAATGTGAGGTTAAAGTTGCACACGTGTTTCCGAGGTTTTAAAGAGCGGTACATTGTAGAGGATTTTACATTCTAGTGCATCGCCATGTATTCATTTTAAAAGGTTGCCGGCGCTTTCATTTGTGTGACCCTTCAGAGTGAAGCGGTTTCGTTGACTACTCAGATTTGGAGTGAAGATCTGGGGGAAGCGTCCTGACACGCGAGTGAGATTCCCGCCGGCGCCTCTGATGCCGCGTACGAGGCGGCGACCGGCCTCTGAAGCAGTGAGCCAGCGGCTCCACATGAAAAGAGAACGCACGAGGAATTGCAAAGCATCTCAGCTAAATCCTCCTGAGAGATTTAGACACGCAGCGTCGCTGTGAACGAGAGAAGAACCCACACGGGAACATTTGAAACACTTGGTTGTGAATTCTTTTCACTGTGACTGTATCACTTTATGTCCAGGATGTATCGCCAAAAGGATTACTCTCACACCACGTTCTATCATGCTGGGATTAGCCGAGGGAAGATTGGTCTAATTTTCACTTTGGCGATTTGAGGCCGACACATCGTGTGAAATCTTTCCCCACATCGATCCCCAATCTCTCCTCTCCTCACTCGCTACTTGTTTTCAGCTGCTCCACCACTCTGCGGTTCCACGATGCCAGAAAAGGGCCAATAGGACACGTTTATGTTGAGAAATTGAAAGCGGGTCAGAGTCAAGAGTCAACAATCAACTCTTCTTAATGCATCGGGCTCTAAGCTCGGTGCGCTCTGGAAGTTGCAACATCGGCGCTGCAAAGCAGCAGCAGGAAGTGAGACATTGGACAGGAAGGATTCTTTGGACCGTTCATGGGTGTTGGTGGACACTTGGTGGAGATTTCCGCTGATGGCCAATGCGGGAGCATCGACCTCTTGAGGTTGGGTTTTCCATTGCGGCCGTTTACTCCTCCAGTCTTAGTTGCCGTTACACAACACTTTGGATCGTCACTTAGCAACTACGTTGGAGGCAGTGCATGACTAGTTGGAAAGAGACACCGCCCGCCCGCCCCGCGGTCTGACCGTAAAATTAAAAACTGGGCACGCGGCTCAGATGGGCGGGACCAGCTAGAGCATCGCCAACCAAACAAAACCCTTCTGAATTTCCAAGCTGCAGATTCTCACACAAATCCATCTTTCTGACAGAATCATTTCCGAAGCTCCATCGGGGCTCCTGGATGCACTTCTGAGCTGCGCCCGCCTGGGAGTCAGCATGTGTGTGCGTGCGTGCGTGTCTGTGTGTAGTAAGAAAGAGGATAAAGAGTCAATCTTACAACGGGGGAATATGAACTGTGTGTGTCTGTGGCGCGTTACTGCTCTATAGAACATGATTGTTCCTTACCAGTTTAGTTATGGAGCTGTCACAGGTTTCACCTACATATACGTGTGCGTCTATAGAGAGATTAATGCTTTCCAGCCAACACTAGCATCCTCTCAGCACTGTGTGCGCCTGCGTGTGTGCGTGCAGAGTAGACGTTCAACTCAAGGATTGTGTCCTTATTGCAATTCGACTCAGTGAACCAGACCTCATAGTCACAATGTCTCCCCAAATCTTGTCAGTCTCTTCCACACACACACACACACCTTTCCCAAAGGTCGCGTCTATTGATGATATTCACTCAGATCCGCATAAATGATTCATTCTGACCTCACATTTAACCCAAAAGGTCTGATTATTGAAGCCTCAATTCCATCTTTTCAATCGTACATTCTCTAATTTATCTACTTTTTGGAAATCTTTGCGCTGCATTTAATCAAGTTAGGATTCCATTTGGTTTGGAACGGACCAAAGTAGTGGAAAAATGAATTAGCATTTCAAGTTGAGCTGCAGAGATGTTGTCGAGATGGCCAGCTTACCTGTAAATGGGATCCTGCATCACCATCATCTTGCTCTCGTCCCACGTCCACTCCTTCTTCTGTGGAAACACACGCGCAGATTCCGTTAGCCGAGCTGTTTGACATGTGAAGCTGCGGCCCGGAGGAACACAACTCCATCCTCCGGACTTTGTCTTCCATTTGTCTAAAGCTGCCCCCCTGCTTAATGTCACAATCAAAATGTCAAAAACCGGAGCACGCAGGAACTATTCATGTGGATTTCTGGCTTTGTTGACTCAGTCAGTCAATCACTCCCATCTCGCACTCACAGGGACCAAAGGGACACAAATGTCACACTTGGCATTTCAGCTTCTGAAGCAGGTGGCGGCAACGACTCCTTCCATTGACCTTCCTTTCATCCCAGCACGCAGTTAATTTCACATTGAGCCTTCGATGACGGAAACAATATAAACCATCTAGAAAATACACTCATTCAAATCACTTTACTCGCTTTGTTTTGACACAAGAGAAGGTTTGGTTTCAAAATGCATTACTCGATCTGGCTCGACGTTATGGGTCGTTCTTTTTACGTTTTGATATGTGCCGAGGTTTTCTCTTGGCTCATCCCCTTCACTTCTACATTTTCCCCGTGTGTGGAATTACTCCAAGTCTCCGTGCCATTTTCACCTGCTGTTGGTGCATCAACATCTGCTGGACGCAAATGTCTTGCAAGGCAGCGACAAACCAAACAAAGTAGAACACAGACACTGTTCACACGACTACAGCGGATGCGTCTTTTGTGACTCTCTGGATGATTTTTGCAGGCCAGTGTGCGACCTGCAAAGGGGAAATCGCCAGGAGCAAACGGTGGGACTGCAACAAAGGCCCCCGAGGCTGGAAGCAAAGCAGTGACACTGTGATAAGGCCGCATCACGTGTTGTAACCACTTGGCTTTGAAGGATCTTACTATACATTTCCTATAATGACATCTAACCAGAAACGCATTTCATGATAACATACTAGCCTGAAGAATCAAATCAAACAAATAAATAAAAAAAAAAAATCACTCACTTTTTTCTTTTTCCTCAAGGCGACTCTTACGCCGTCGACCGACACCACGATGTTGACTTTCTTCTTCTTGATGTTTTTCACCTTAAACTCGTACTGCAGAGAGAGAGAAAAGAAATAATTTAATATTTGCATATATTGCTGTAACCGACAAAAACACTTCAGATGATTACAGAGCAGAAAGAGTGTTTGAAAGTCAATGCTACTACACCGCGCGGCCTGTGATCAAACATCACACGTTCAACGGCTCCAATAGAAAGTGCTGACGTTGAGTAAGGCACTTAACCTCGGCTAAGTGTGTGAGTGAGGCTGCTTTGCCGTCTACGGTGTGGAGAACATTTTGTGAAGAAACATTTAGACACCCACAGAGTTGAATTGAACATTTTTCACACTCTGACATCCAAAAAATGGGAATAATTTAGTCCCTGTCACACTAATGATGAATATACAAACGGCCCAACGAACTCGAATCACACGTCACACGTGGGACAGAGACGTATTGGTACTACTTCTATTGGCTCATTGGTGTGTCCTGCTTGGGGACACATTGCAGTGGTCCCCAGAGTGGACGGATGCTCATTAAGGCTCAACTAGTTTGGTTAAAAAAATAATAATAAAGCAACCGTGAATCTTTCACCCTGAGGTGCAGCAGCAGTCGCCTTTTGCATCTGCTCAGCTCAAAGTGAGAAATCCAAACTTGGGATGATGAAAACGGCAACGGCAGTGAGACAGCACATCGCTCCCATAAGCTGACTCACTTTGAAACTCCCACCAACACACACAGTTGACTGATTAAATACATTTCTTTCAAATTCAGAAGTGATCTTGTGCCACCACAAGCAGCTGCCGCAATACTTTACAGCCAATAAGGTTCTGGCAGCAGCAGTCACAAAGCAATGTCCGCGTTTGTCACCTATAGATATTCATGCACGTATATACACGCACATACACATGTATACATTCATCCACATATTGCAACGAGGAGTCAAGACAAAATGTCTTCAATGTATTCCCTTATCCAAGAAGAAAACTGTAGTTCTGACCCTGCTAATTTTTTACGTATATCACAACAAAAAGTATATCAAAATGAACAGACAGAAACAAGCAAAATTATCATCATTTTAAATGAAATTATACTTTGTACGCTAATGCAGGGGATGACTTATTGTTCTCAGCTGGCCTGTAATACTTGTGATAAACGTTGCAGAGCCGCCACCTTTAGAAGCACAATCTTCAGTGAAGAGCTGTAAGCAGCATGTTATTTTAGCACTCAACAACCTGTTGATGACTTCAGTAAAAAGCACAGGAAACGCACAAAACATCCCGAGAATACATTTCCATAAAGGTGATAGAAAGCCAACTGAAGCCCTTCTGCTGCTATTATCAAGTCCTTACGGGGGCGTTGTTATCTACACTAACGGAGGCGACGCTGCACGTGGAGGATGTTAACTGTCGCTGTGGCTGATGGATTGCACGACTGACCCCTTTGGAAATGATTACAGCTGCAATTTTAAAAAGCACACAACTTCTATAATACCATCTATTTGAGGCTTATAACACAGACACATCATTCAATCCAGAGCCAGCACCACAGCAGCTCGCCGCCCCCGCTCGAAAAACAGGAGGTTTCCCACATCATCGCTGCATCGGCATAACGCGAGGAAAGGAATGCCTGCGTTCAAAACACTTGTAACTGCCGCTCGCAGAGGCATCAACATAACGGGCAAACCAGTCGGCCCTTTCCCAGAATGCAGCAGCGCTACAGCCGAGGGGGCTTTTAATGAGCACAGATAACGGCTCCCAACTCTGTCTGGGTCATGTAGAATACAATCTAAAAAGGTCTCTCATGGATGAGCTTCCTGGATTTGCAATTCTTGCTTTTACATTTTCATGAAATGTTCCCAAGAATCGGTCCCCCAACATCCCCACTAAGCCTTTAATGAGGCCATGTGTGATCGGGAGACGTTTCAACAATAAAGCGAGTGAGTGGCATTAAATGGCTTTTTCTTCTTTACTTCGAGGAGGTCCATCCAACCATTTACATGATGCTCTATAGGATAAACAGGCTTTACGCATTTGACAGTAACCTTGCATGCGATTTAGGAACCCAATAAGCGGTAACGTCGTTCCAGGTCAAACGGATCTTCCAGAGACGTTTGTTTCGGGGTTTTGCTGCTCTGGGTTCCTTAAGTAGGACTTTGGACCGCTTCACTGTGCGCAACGGGCCGGATACGAGCGCACACGTGCACGGAGTGAAATGAATACTTAAGTCCAAGAATAAGTTCATCCATCACGCACAGAAGTCAGTCTCCCATTTGCAGACCTCATTTTCCTAATAAACAGGTCGTTGTTTCCCCAAAGGTCCTTTTCCTCCGGTTTCCAGCATAATCCATCATTTTGGCAACAAAGACGCCAAAGCGGCGACACAAAGAGAGTCCTCAGCCGGCGCCGCTATTTACACTCGCACAGATATCAGCCAGAGGCCAGGAGAGCACAATGAAGAGCCTGCGTTTCTGTGGAGGTCGGTTCATTGAGAGAGGCTGAGTGTGAAATAGAAGATACAACAGACATTGTGCCGGTGTGCCATTGCTGCTCCGCTAAGCCACCCAGGCCTCCTCTGTCTGCGCGTGCACGGACACACAAGCCAATTTGTTCCAAACCAGTGGCTTTTGGACAGGAAGACTTCGCCATAGCTTTTCATGGAGCACTATAGGGCTTAATTTACCTTTGGAGAGCGTGATGGACAAACAGATGACTTGTCCTCATAGTCCTGCAATCCATCATCTCAATTCACTTTAATGTTCCAAAGGCCGTCTATAAAGTGAAGGCTTTGTGTTGTAAACATCTTGCCTTTTGATTGGATGCCTGTTGGCTTTAATAAAACTATTGCTCCACAAGAGCTACAGTATAAAAGAGATGGGGGGTGGAAGAAACAATCATTCATTTGAAATATGAGGTTTACCCAACATCTCAGATCATTAAGCTCGTAATGAAACCGACTGAAAGGCCTCTTAAGTGTGCAAACTGTGGCGTGGTCATCAGGTGGGTAGTGAAGGTGACTGCATGTGGTTCTAACCGTCACACAGAAAAGTTACCGTTTCGTACTTACATACAAGGAGAGCTAGAGTTCCTAACGCTGCCACGTACTCCGTCTAATCGCCTTTGCGCACCGCGATAGAACTTTCCCATAATTGAGGTGTGCAAGGATCAACGGACACTTCTAGGCGAGTACAAGCTCAAATACCGAGTGAACCCCGTTGTGGCGGTGGTGTGCGGCCGGGCTCAGCTGGTTCAGGTGCTTAATCAGCCTCAGCTGTAATGAATCAGGTAATCACGTCTTCCCTTTTAAAGCATGAGCAGTAGCCACGGGGGGAAAAAAGAGAAAGAGAGAGAGAGTGTCACTATTTAAATCTTACATCCACAATTAGCTCATCATGCAAAACAGAGCAGGATGCGTCCTCAATGGAATAAGTAAACAAATTGATAAATAAGTCACTTCCATGATTAAAAAATACGCTGCCACTCGTCCAGCAGAGACAGAGGAGCTTGCAGAATGGAATTACAGTCGGTCCCCAGAGACACTGTCCTCTTTGTTTCAAGCACAATTCTTTCTTACTTGCCAACCGCAAAGCTTTCATCACTTTCTCCCTCTACTCGCTACCCACTTGACTTCTTGTTTCACTCATCACCATCCATCACGCTCTTATTAATTTCACTGGCGGTCATTCTAGTGGGCCTCTGTGTGTCCATTCCCAATCTCATACCACTGCTCTTTCTTTTACAGCCTGCATGCCACGCTCTCACTTCATCCTATTCTTTCATCTGTAATCCACTCACTTGCTCAACACGGCACGTCCCGCTTTTTACATTCATGTCCCCGCTACCCCTCCCCATCGCCCCACAAAAGGCTGATTCAATCTTGAGCAATGTTGTTTATGAAAGCGCATTTAATTTTCCAGAAGCATTTGTGTTTAGGACGCAACAGGGTCGTCACGTCTCATCGATCTCAGCGACGCAGCAGCGTCTTTGAACCAAAGCCAAGAGTTCCAGTTCAGCAACACACACACACACACACACACACACACACACACACACTCACACACTACAGTAAAGTACAAACCGATTTTAAAATCACAATGCATTCAGAAAAGAGTCCAGTGACTACGGGTCCAACGTTCTCCAATGCTGCAGAGCAGCTGGTGGATCTTCCATGTAAAGACTTAACTTCTAAGTAGAAGTCAATGTTAGAGGCATATTAGAAGTGAAAATCGTCCCCTTGACATCACTCATTGGTTTGGTTGGTTACGACCTTTCGACCTAGTCTCTCTGCCATCTCAGCAATTGTCTTTTTTGTCTGGCCTTTGTTTCATCATAGCGTTTAAGATTAATTAAAACTAGCAATTAAGAACATGAAACTGAGGTAATACATTAAGCCAGGGGTGTCCAAACTTTTTTTTCCAGAGGGCCACAAACAGACAAATATACGATGGACTGGGCCACTCACTAGACGTGAGGTGCGCTGCCTCACTTCTAATGCACTAATGTTGGAAAAAACAATCAAATGCAGGTAAATTACGTTTGATAATTGAACAAAAAGCCTCCATCATAGCTCTCCATTGGTAGATTTTCAGTGTATTTTTTACAAAAAGGTTGGCAGGTCATTCTCTCAGTGAGTCCTCTGATTGGTTCTTAGGGTGCTGAGCCCCCTTCATTGTCCTTTATGAAGGGAGAGACAAGAAGAGAAATCAGGGATGTGCATATTTCAAGCTTATTACACAAATAAATCATTGGGCTTGTTAAAGCATCAAATAACGTTTGTTAGAAAATTGTCATCAACTTTAATTGAGTGAATTTATTAAGTAATTGTGCTTTAGACTTTTACGGAGCCCGGGAGGTGAAATGAAAAAAAGTATTATGTAATATGCTTAAATTCAGCGGGTTGTCTCGTCTGATCTGAGTCCGGATGAGTTGTGGCTCCGTAGCGGACCGCTACCACCCCTCCGTCCGCGGAGGCACGCCATAACTAGGCTGTGGTTCATTGCAAGTGTCCGATTTAGGCGCTCCGTTTTTTGGGCACAATTTGCTAACTTTGAGGGTTGTCTGGAGGTTGTCTGCTAACCTTGGAGCTTCGTAATGAACCACAGCCTATCCCCGGAGCTCCAGACAACCCTCAAAGTTAGCAAATTGTGCCCGAAAACAGAGCGGGACGGAAGTGCCCAGCGCCGAATCCCCGCCCGGCGGACCACCGATCGCCGCGAACGCAAACCTAGTCCCAAGTACATACCCTTTCTCATGTTTTTTTTTTTTTTCATGTCACCTCTGGGGCTCCGTAGACTTTTATGCGGGCCAATTGAAAATGGAAGGCGGGCCGCAGTTGGTCCGCGGGCCGTAGTTTGGACACCTCTGCATTAAGCGGTATGTAGGGTCCTTTTCTCAGACAGTCACACAATAAGATTTCTTATTGGAGGAGTTGCCCTTGGTTGGCTTTTAGAGGTTTGCCGACATGTTAGACATGCCGTTTGCTTATTATGATCAAGTCTTCAGATGTGTTTTACTGGCCTCAATTACACTTTTCATGTCTCAAAATACCATTCATCATTATAGAGGTATTTCATATATGTGGCAAAAAAAAAGCTACCAGTTTTGTGTGTGAATAGTTGACCGTAGTAAAATGGCAAAATCCACCTTGTCCATAAAATTTTGGCTAAAACTCCTTAAATAAGGACTGATTTTTTGGCCCAATGGGAGGAAATATCTTGGGCCAGGTACCGGGGGAAAGTTTTCAAAGAAGAGTGGAGGATGTATTTGCAAATAATGTTCTGGTATTGGTGTGTCCATACACCTTTTTAAACACTTTAACTTTTGGCAACATATTGAACATCCATCATTTTTGACAGTGATCGTTTACGAGATGTTTTTGTGACAATGTTACTGCGATAAAGGCCGAGTCAACCAACAACCCTTTTCTTCTTGCCAAGGAGAGAAAACTATTACATTAAAAGCTACGTTTGGGACGGCATCCATTTCAGAAGGCATTTCAACATCTGGAACGGAAATAAAAGGATGCTTAGTTTTGATAAATGAAACTTTCAAAGGCCGTTGGCAGTTTCCTGGTGTGTCTTATAGGAAAGAAGGGAAATCTATTCCTTCTGTCAACTGTCACAATGTTAATGCATAGTTAAGGACCTTCTCTGCAGTCACTGTCTCCCCATCACACTTCCTAGATGCGTCCTCCCGTCAGACAGATCTCTTTACTCTCCAAGTGGAAATGCACCTGGTTAGCTCATAAGTCTTCTGACTGCTACCGGGCCTGCAGCGCTTTACACCAAGTGGACTTTTTGTGAATTTAAAATCAATACAGAAGTAGAAGTGAATATTCAAAATCTCCCCCCAGCCCAACGTGTGGCTCCCTCTTTCTCATCAGCGGTCCTCCACCTTCAGCCGTAAGAGCAGGAGGAGATGAGATACGGAGGGTTTCTTTGTTCTTATTGAACCATGTCAGTGGAGAAATCCCCCTTTTCCCCAAAAGGATACAGAGACCAGGCAACTCAATTCCAAGGCAGTCGGTGTTGTCGACAAATCACTTCCAGCCTGCTTTCATTTTCTGGGCCTCGCTGTTTGAAACCTCAAGCGACCAGCGGCCCCCGTTGGTTAGCGAGAACACAGCGCAGCCAATATTTAGTCTTTCTAGTCGCTGGGGAACAGAGACAAGACCAAACTCTGATGTTTTTAAAACGTTTTGAAAAGTTGTATGAGGGAACCAAAAAAGCAGCTTACAGTTCATTGACTTTATTGCTCGTAATTTCACAGATGGATCTATGAATGCCAGGAAGCACCCAGCCACATGTGAGGGAACATATGCTGCAATTAGGTGCTGCACTCATGATTTAAACAGTCTCTTCATCTAAACTAACCTTTTGAATAAGCATTCTCTGTCAGTGAAAGTCTGGTCCGATGAGAGACACTCATCACCATTTCAAAGGCTGCCAGTCATTGGAAATGATTAAATGACACATGCCAAATGACTATGTGTGTGTGTGTGTGTGTGTGTCCTCTCTACAGAGACGACTGTACCGATGATGTGGGGTGGATGCAGTTCTCTCTAGACATTTATTGATTTTTTTTTTTTTCACTCTCTTTCACAATGCAGCTAATAAAGTCCTTTCATTCCTGCATTGGCACCATTTATTACTTTAACACTGATGGACAAAAGGCCCTGTCTGCAGTCGGAATATACTAGAAAGGCAGATAAATAAATGAATAATAAAAAGAAAGGGTTGGAGGGCACAAAGAGAGGAAATGGAAATAGCAAGAACAAAGGCATGCAGACCGAAAGGTGTCGAAATACTTCTAATCTTTACTTTGTAATTTCTTGTGCTCTTGGAAAAAGGCTTTCCATGTAATTTACACTGTAATACCTATTATTTTCTCTTTATACAGTTGAGAAAAGGGCGTATTCTCAACTAATGGTCTGTACGCAGGAAACCGGTGGAATCTGATGTGTTGTGTTTTTAAAAAGCTAAAGTAAAATTGTTTTTACCTCAACTGGTATATTAAAAAAAATAACGTCCTTCCATTTTCTAGTTAGCGACTTGTTCTGCACTTTCTGTGCTTGTAGTCATGGGCAGAGGGAATCAGGATGAGACTAGCAGTCAGTGGCCAAAGAGGTTGCTTCACAGAAAAACATCCCATTTTAAGGTCATGTTTGAGCAGATGTCCAGTGTCGTTGTCTGTCTGGTAAAGAAAGCCTCCAGCGGGAAAAAACGAATGCAAGACGCTGATACGTTGTACGTTGGCTCAGAAGCCTCTGTAGGGGCCAAGTTGTCAGGCGGCGGATCCCTCGTGGCAAACATCCTTCCATATCGCAGCGCCGCACCACACAGTGGGAACCTAGTACATAAAAAGGCCAGCCAAGCGCCGGAGAACAAAGGCCAAACGCCAGCCCAGACCAGCACTCGCTAGAACCTCTGTTACCGAGGCTCCAGTGGCAGCTCTTTATCGCCTGTCCTCAGAATCCAACACACATGACAAACAGCAGCAAACCAGAAACAACCCCAGAAAAATTACAGGGAGGATCCTCTGCTGCGGAGGCGTTTTCGGGGCTGGAATTAAATTACAGCGTGAGGCGAGCAGCTACTGGCCGCCACGATTAAGCCCTTCAGAAGACAGTGAAGGATTATCGGCTCTTACAGCTTTAAGTGTCGGTTTAATGAAGTCTCCCTAAAATGTAAAAGGAGGACGTTTGTACACATCAAAGACACATCCGTGTGAAACAACAGTTCAAGAGCGGCCCGCACAGGTCACATTTAATAAATCACTCAAAGTGCATCACCTAAAATGTGGCATGGTCCACCTCTACGCTGTAAATAACAAATGGTACGGTCCGTTTCATGAGGGCAATAAGATTAGGGGAAAGTCTTTGCTTTAGAGCAGGGGTCTCAAACTCAATTTACCTGGGGGCCACTGGAGCTAGGGTCTGGGTGAGGCTGGGCCGCATCAGGTTTTCAACAAAAAAAACGCATTTATTAAAAACAGAAAAAAAAAGAAAAAAAAAACTGTCTTCAATGCTTTTGCTTCTGCTATACCCTACACTTTTTCAGTGCTTTGGTTCCGGTTTTCCACAAGAAAAGCTCTGATAAAACATTCCACTGTTCTCAAATATCTTAATTTTTAATTTTCTACACAAAATAAGATGAAAAAATAAATAAACAAATAAAGAATAAAGAAAATAAATCAATCAATCAGTAATAAATAAATAAAATAATAATAAAACAGCAAATAAGAAAAACTTAAGAAACCACATATAGTTGGTGGGTAGAGAAATTATTTTTTTTCAGATTCAAATTAACAGTATTAACAGTTATTTAACCTTTAACATGAACATTAATGAAACTTTCAACATGAACTGTTCTGAACATGGCTTCTCTTGCCTACTTTTGGCTAGAGGTCTGGCAGCGCTTCCTCTCGCATAGCCGAGCCACATTTGGCTTGAGGGAGGAAGCAATTGAGACCCTCAGTAGACTTTGAAGATGCTCATCAGTAAGTCTGGTCCTGTACTTGGACTTATTGAAGTTCAAGGTGGAGAAGAGCTTTTCACACAAGTACGTGCTCCCAAAAAGGCACATGGTCCGCTTGAACATTCTGGAAAGCTCAGGGAAGCTGGGAGTCAATTCTCTCAAAAATTGCCCAAGCTGATGGCTGATGTTGCTGAACTGACCTTTCTTTTCTGGACAGACAATACTTGCAGCCTGTAACAGGCACTTTTTGACAAATTCACCTTCTGTAAATGGCTTTCCTGCTTTAGCAATCATCTCACTAACCACATAGCTAGCTTCGACTGCTGCGTTATTCTCTTTGGTTACTTTCTTAAAAAAATCTTGTTGCTTCAGTAGACATGTTTTAAGATTGGCAACTCGGTTGGCTCTCTCATCTCCCTGGTATTTTGCATAGTCCTCAGCATGTCTAGTTGTGTAATGACGTTTCAAATTGTATTCCTTATGCACCGCAACTTTCTCTGTGCAAATAAGACACGTCGGAGTGCCCCTGTGCTCCACAAAGAAATACTGAATTTCCCACTTTTCCTGAAATTGTCTGTGCTCATCACCAACCTTTCTCTTCACTGCAGGCTTTGAGAAAGACATGTTTGGGGCTGTGTAATATATAATTCCACTAGGTATCGCTGTTGTGTTGAAGTTTAAGTTTTAGTGTTTAGCTGACGTACAAAGAACGTAATTTCCGCTGGTACCAGATTGGCTCAGGGTCCTGCGCCTGCATATGACGTCGAGCACGGCACAGTTAGTGATTGGTTGAACGTCAGAAACCATGGAAACACAAAGTGTTTGTGGTGGCCGTTTAATATTTATATTATAAGTTCTCCCTATAAACGTGCATTTTTTTCACACTGACAGGCTCAGATAGTTACAATAAGTGTCCGACAACATACTAGAAAGGAGAAATGAACGTATGTCTACCTTTAGCTTGAGATCGCTGTTTGTTGTTGTTCTGCTGCTGTGTGGACTAAAGGGGTGTTCACAGCAAAAGCGACAAAAATAATCGCAAAATACTCAAAAATACTCCCATGGTCAGTAAACGGCCGCCGGTAAACTGTGGGTTTTTCCCCCAGTTCTCTCCTTCAGTGCTGCTGCTCTGAGCCGGCTGCCTGCCAGCTAGCAGTGGTTCAGTCCTCCGGTCCAGTCCCGCGAAAAAAATAAACAACCTCCGGTCTGCATTGACTTTGTATGTAATCTCGTCGGTTTTCCCCCGGTTCTCTCCCTCCGAAACTCCCGGTCAGGTAAACCGCCAGCGAACTCCGGTCCAGTCCCATTCCCCCGGTCAGGGGAAGTTCACAGGGGATTCACCGGCTCTCTCCTCCCGGTCAGTAAACAGGGGATTCACCGGCTCTCTCCCTCCAGAGCCGGCTGCGAAACATAAACTCTCCTGGTCGTTAAACGGTTGTCGGTAAACTCTGTCTTCCATAAACTGCAGCGGGCACAGCAGCCTGCAGGACACCGCACAGGACCTGTGTGCAGTAACGTTATGAGACTCTCCACACTGATTGGCTCTCGCAACAAACAGCGATCTCAAGCTAAAGGTAGACATACGTTCATTTCTCCTTTCTAGTATGTTGTCGGACACTTATTGTAACTATCTGAGCCTGTCAGTGTGAAAAAAATGCACGTTTATAGGGAGAACTAGGGAGAATGTGACGCCTCCAGAGGGTATCATGTACCCAGAAATGACAGCGGAGCTTCGGACTTTCAGAGCAGTACAGCGCAGTGATGGTGGTGATCTCAGTCATGGATGATGAGAGAAAAAGCAAAACAGGCGGGCTCGCTCGCGTATGGGCGGGACAAAATCGTGTCAATTGTGTCCGGTGTGCACACAGCTTTAAGCTGTCATTTCTGGGTACATGATACCATACAGCATCCATGTCAAACTCGCGCGGGCCGCACTAACATTAAACTTTCATATCAAGGCGGGGGCCTCAAACTAGCGTCCGGCGGGCCGCATTTGGCCCGCGGGCCGCGAGTTTGAGACCCCTGCTTTAGAGGAAGAGTCCGCTACCACCTTTGCTGACATGCAATAACCATACGCAACCCAAAACATGGGAGGTGTGGACAGCACCCAGTGGCAGATTAATTAAAGGTCAATGAGAATATTACACACTGCAATAGTCCACAAGGTAAATAATGCTTTAGAACCTGTAAGGGAATTTCAACACACGACAATATAATCACAAAAGATAGTGTTAGTGAAGCCGCAGCCACCATCATTTCCTTTGTTTGTTTTCTTCTGCGTTACTAAGAGTGAGGACAAACACCCGAGTCAATACGAGTGTTTACAGCATCCAGCTGTGTCTGGATCAGCGCAGCTCATTTGGATTTAGGGATTTTCACACTTGAGGATTTGCTCGAGCTGCGAGTGTCTGTGAGCTGATATTTTCTAGTCATTACACACTCCGGGATTAAAAAAGGTACTCGCACACCGAGACAGTGTTGGTGGTCACTCAAGTGTAAAAGTACGATTGGTGTCATCGTTATCTTTTTGGGACGGGCACAATACACCGAACGTGCTTTTAGATATTTGGTTAAAACATTGCGTGACATGTAGCTCTTGCTATTACGAGGTTCGTATGCACTTTGCACGCTTAGAAGAACAATGTCTGTCGAAACAAACTTGGATCAGCGCCCACCAATAATGGGTCAACCGCTGGGGTCAACGATTAGGAAAGCATTCTCGATGCTTAGCTTTTGCCATCTAATGCTCGGAGATTTTGAATTGCTTATTGCATCACCTAAAAAATTAAATAACTGGATCCGATATGTTGTGTTGATGCATTGGCCGATCCCGGCCCACACAGAAACAAACCGGCCTGCTGCGTTTGAAGCGGATGTGAACTCTAGTCAGATCGTGCGCATGTACACTGGAAAGGTCATTCAATAAAGGTTTATGAAAGGCCCACCGGGTGGGCGTCTTCACCAAGTGTACATACATCCAGAATGACTAACCACAGCATGCGCCCCCCCCCACCCCGCTCCGCTTCTCCTTCAGCCCTTTGTTTCTTCCCCATCACCCGGAGCTACCAGGGAGGGGTCGGTACTGTTGCTCCGTCCATAGAGGCACGACATGTGAACATTAGACTGATGACCGCAGCATACCTGCTCCCTGCAGACTGGAGGAAATGTGCTTTTAATGTCTTGGACCGGCACCGCTGCCAAAAGCTCACTTATCAGACAAAGAAAACACCACCCCCCGCAGGAAAATACAAAACTCTGGGTTATACACACACACAATCGCCGGGCAGAACAACAATGACTTAACCGTAATACATAATACACATTACAGGCAAGAACATTGGGAGACTGGGGGCGCTCCAGCAGGTGTTCCTTTTCCCCGATGACATTAATCCACCCAAACGCCAAACAAAGTCCCAAACAACCTGACCGGGGAGGAACCGTGCATGAATCGGTATCTGGTACTGGACCAGGTGCTTCCTCAGCGTGGGTACAGATACTCACTAGACACCACAGGTTGCAATCTTATCTCAGGGTATTGCTGTTAAAGGAAGCAGCGACCGCCTGTGCTTCATCTACACAGCAAGTAAGGTGCACCAGTGTGGCTGTGGCGAGCTCCGGCCGGGGGCCCCGTGTTCGACCGTCTTATCAGCTGCACCACTGATTTTCCAGCAGGGGAGACAAGTGGAAAGAAAAGCTCAAGGGAAACATTCCTCGGGCATCTAATCCTAAACCTGTTTGCATTTAGTCTCACTGCTTTTAACAACCTATCGATCTTAGCCAATAAAAGCACCAAACCACACAAAACTTGTCTCTGAACAAATATGCACTAGATACAGAGTTTGGTACTGCAGATAAATATAGAGTCATGGGCCCAAACTATCTTGTACTCAAGTTATTTCCCAATGACATGAACTAGTCCGACAACCACTGCATCCCAAACATGCATCACATCTGTGCTTCCAATTAAAAAAAAAGATGCTGCTCACATGAATAGCTGGATGGATAAGTAATCCCATCTTTTTCTTCTTTGTCAGATATATGCATCTCTGCAGATATCTTGATAACCACCGACCTATGACTTTTTCTACTTTCAGAGCCAATGGTCAGACATTTTTCACTCAGAATGTGTACAGAAACAGCACATTTTCTTGTCCTCCCTTGTATTGGCAACAACACAGGACTGGAGCTCTCAAATTGCTTTCAATCTGGACCTTTTGTCATACTCAAAATCAAGTCCAAGCCCAATTCAATAGGGCAAGCAGCGCCAACTGCAACAAAAGCTTAAAAACAAGTTCTGTCACAGTAACGACAACCTTTTCACTTGTGTAACATCCAGGCCATAATTTCCACCTTACATTTAATGATTATTTCTTTGTCTTTTTTGGTGTCCTTAACCCATTCCTCTTGTTCAGCATATCACTTGTCTCATTCCTCAAAAGCAGATTCTGATTTCATTCAGAAGGTTGACATATTATTTATTCAATTGCTCTATAAAAGAGTGGCGTAATCTAATTTTCACTTATTCCAAAGGGATTCAGCTGTAAGACATGTGTCCTTGTCTCATTCCATCGCAGCGATTCAAGCAAATCAAAACAAGTTCTCAATTGGATGTCATCCGCTTTGTCCATTCAATCGCCTCATTGCCTTGCAAACAACACCTTTATTTGCATTTTGGAGTGAAATAAATGGTTCTACCACCAGCTGAGTTTGTATTGTGAGGGATCAGGTTACCATGCAAATGAAAGGCATTAAATAAAAAGTGAGGAGGGGGAAAGAAAGAGGAATTGGGAAGGGAGGGCACATGCCCATGGGAGGTATTAAAAAGATGAAATAAAAAAGAAGATTTGAGAACAATAATGAAAGGGGACTTCCATTCCAGACTAGGAACTATTGCAAAGTCTAACAAAGTCTTACATGTCTGTTGTGAACACTGATGTGGGAGGCGCTCACCTGGACATGTGCATGCTCCGCAGACCACAGAACCATCGCCAATGTAAGACTGGGCCCCACTCATGCTCCACACACACACACACACACACACGCACACACACACGTTTTCATTCAAGCGTGCACTCAAGCAAGGAGCACCGCGGGTACACATTCTTCGCTTTGCCATGCGAACTTACTGTAATTAGAGAGCCTTCCAGAAGTCTCTGCTTATCCTGAAATCAAAGCTGACAGCGTGCGCCGAGCTCACATCCTTCTATGGTAGTTTGTTTTTGTCATCTCGCTTCATGTCCCACAATGCATCCTGACTTTTTTTTTTTTTTTTTTTTTTTAAAGAAAACTTTTTACCGAATTGGGACGTTGGCGCTTATCAGAATACTGCGACGGAGGTTATTGAGTCTTTTCAAAGCAACACGTAACATGACACACATTAACTCTGGCTTAAATCATTCCATTCACATTACTGACCAAACCACAGTGCTACTGCTTATCCAAACCGGACCGCTAATGGAATTTAATAAGCGTGGTCAAGCAGAACTAGTTCAGCTATTCATCAGATTTACAGTGGGAATGCATGAGAAACTTTCTAGAAACTTTCTTACTAGGGCACTGTGACTTGGTCCTCCTAATTATTGAGATGGAGGACAGCATGACTGTTTGCACGTTAACTTCCATTTAACAAGCTCATGGATGGATTGTGGATTTTCATCACTGTACGTTATGTCCTCACCCAACACCTGTGCACAGAGACCTCGGAAAGAGCAATTGGATGAAATGAAAAAAAAAAAAAAAAATCAGAAAAACAAACAATCTTCAATGCAAATTAAACGTCATTAGACCTTATATTTTTTAAAGCTTTAAAAAGTCTGAAAAACTGCAATTTTTCAAATATGTAATTGCATATCACATCTCCTTCCCCTCCTCAGCTGCTCCAGCTCTGCTCAATTACACATTTATTCTCCCACAGCTCCGGCTGTTACCCTTAAGCATGGTAACCATGGTAACGCGCACTACCACACTGGACTCCCGCTCGTCATCATCGTGGCCACCACTGTGGATGTCGAGATTGCGGAACCTCCCCCAATCTTCCGATCCTAGCTGGATTTGGATAATGTGAAGAATGGCATCGCCGCTTAGCGGGGGCCAGGCTGGCTGGGTTTCATGCTCCAATGAAAAATGATGAGCAGATGTGCGGCTCGGTAATTGAAAAAAAAAAAAAAAGATACAGAAACATGGCGACTAGAAAGGTGAGCGCATATGTCGCTGCATGCAGCTGGGTCTCGATTAATCACAGCAGTTTCCTCCTGAGTGCTAGCATTGACCGATTCACTTTTTCTTTTCTTTTTTTAAATGTTCCTACCTTATAGATGTTTGCTACTGCCAGTGTGCGTGACACTTTGTGAGTGTGTGTGTTTGCCCTGGATGACCTAAAAAGGTTTTCCCTCTCTTGGCAGCAAGGCCAAAGGGAACGCTTGAGCTTGTGTGAGCAAGGTACACCCAGCCCGAGGTTTCCAATCTTGAAGCAGAGATTGGAGCGGTTATCCTTAGTGGCCTGAAAATTCTATCAGGTAATTTCATTTTGATAGAGCAGGGATTCCCAAAGTGTGGTGCGAGCAGCCTCTAAGGGGTGCGCGGGAGGAAAAATGTAAAGGTGGTCTATGCAATATTTGGAATAACCTTTTATATATATGTAGAGTTGTTCCGATTCCGATACCAGTATCGGAAATGGCTCCGATACTGCCGGAAAATCTGGCATCGGTGAGTACTGGAGTCCAGGCACCGATCCAATACCACGTACTTTAATAGAAATAGGAATACATTTACTGGTTAGCTCCATTGACTTTCGCTGCTAACGCGAGATTCGGCTAGAAACCGGGTTTGTGGAACGGAGAAGTTTCGTCACACACGGCAAACGA